>FR997810.1:14539067-15846385 GCA_905475355.2 Clostera curtula
AGATTATTGCAATTTCATCTTGATGATGAGATCACCCTCGAAGTTGTTGTTTGATCACCCCATTACATTTACCTGGGACACACTGTCCAGTTAGGTAAGTCCAACTTCGAGAAAGAGGTCAATCGTCAGATCCAACTCGGCTGGGCAGCGTTCAGGAAGCTGCGAAAGATCTTCTCGTCCACAATACCGCAGTGTCTGAAGACAAAAGTCTTCAACCAATGTGTGTTGCCAGTGATGACATATGGAACAGAGACGTGGTCGCTCACTATGGGCTCCTTCAGAAGGCTCAAAGTCACCCAAAGGGCAATGGAGAGGGCTATGCTCGGAGTTTCCCTGCGAGATCGACTCAGAAATGAGGAGATACGCAGGAAAACCAGGGTCACCGACATAGCCCACCGGATTGCCAAACTTAAGTGGCAGTGGGCAGGGCACACAGCTCGCAGGACCGACGCCCGATGGGGCAGAAAAGTCCTCGAGTGGCGACCGCGTTCCGGAAGGCGCAGTGCTGGCAGGCCTCCCACACGGTGGACCGACGACCTGGTTAAGATCGCCGGAAAGCAGTGGATGCGGGCGGCCCAGGACCGCCCTTTGTTGAAATCCTTGGGGGAGGCCTATGTCCAGCAGTGGACGTCTGTTGGCTGAAATGATGATGATGATGATGATGAATTTCATCTTAGTTTAGAGGTTTTTTAATAAATGAAAATGAAAATATTTTTTATTCGAATGAATACTTTTAAGAAAAGTTTTTAAAACCGATGACCGTGTAAATATAATAATGTCAGTTTCATCAAGTATTTTTTTATTACAGTTTACGTTTTGGTAACTGGTTATTGGTATTTTTTTAATTACAGTTTACGGGGTGGTAACTCTATGATTTAGAATTCATAGAGTTACCACCCCATTCCGTCCTGAGGGTGTCGTAAGAAATGACAAGGCTGAAAACCTGCCGCAAGAGAAGGAAACCTTGAAACGAAATCCTGTGCGAATCCGTCTGGTCTAATCAACCTCCTTATGTTGACAGGAGGCCTGACTCAGCGGTGGGTAATTAATGGATTGAATAGTTTTTTTTTTTCTTGGACATGTCACACAACGCGTTTGAGTAGTAGTAGTTTCCGAGATTTATCATAATGACTTCTTAGATAAAAAAGTGACTACCTCTCGGTCTACCGTTTCCAACGTTAATGTCGAAATACACGGAATTCGGCATGCCACGTTGTTTTATTTTGTTTCACTGTTTTTGACGGTCTCTGTAAAAACAGCGCGCTAACGACGCCTTCAAACACGGTAATGACAATTTCAGTAAAAGTTTACGGTTACTTGAGCCATAATTGTGTATAACAAGGTCGGGATCATCTTAAATCCTCCACATTATAGAAATACAAATATATAGTAGTTAATTACTTAACCTAGTATAAATAAAACCAAGTCGCTGTCGTCTGTCCGCCCCTATGTATGCTTAAATCTTTTAAACTATGCAACGGATTTTGAAGCGGTTTATAGATTTTTAATAGATAGAGTGATTCGAGAGGAATGTTTTTAAGTAATAATACATAATACATGCAAAATAGTGTAGAGAAACACTGATAAATTTAGAGGTTCGTCATTGCACCCGTGCGAAGCCGGGGCGGGTCGCTAGTAATATTATAAACGTGAAAGTTTGTAAGTTTGGATAGATGGATGTTTGTTACTCTTTCACGTAAAAACTACTTAATGGATTTTCATGAAACTTACAATAATTTAGATTATACATCAGACAACAAACAGATAACACATAGGCTAGAATGTATAAAGATATTGTTTGAATTGTCCAAAATATAATAATAAGTGTCAAGTAAGTAGAAAAAGAACTGACGAAAAAATAAATTCCATCACCACGCGGGTATAACCGCGGGGCGCAGCTAGTAAACAATACAAGTATGTAATTTAATGTTTATTTACTCTAATATAACTGACTCCGATTAACTTGGAAATAACGAGTTAAGGTCTCTCCTTTGAAATGGGAAAACTTTATACAAATACATAAAATTGAGGTGCCTGTTTGTATGTAATAATAACATAACCACTTTTCGTACGTTCCCCACGGTACGTCAACAATCGTTTAAATTTCGGTAAAATTTAGGATTTTATGTAAAATACATACAACCCTAAATTTTCACCCCTTTACGATCAGACCTTATTTTTTAATAGCGATATTTATATGGCAAAACACTGTTTGCGGGGTCAGCTAGTAGTCAGATAAATAAATTAAGTAAAGAAGCACACCAGACTTCAAATTATCGAACAATAGACATTACATTTAGAACAAATAAAAAAACTCTCGATTCTTCCAAAAGTTCTCCAAACAAACACAATCTAACCATAAAAGTTTCCCTTTAGAAACCGCAAACAACAGACTCAATATCACTACGACTTCGAAGGTTTAATATCAAAGTTTGAACAATTTTTAAATAATAAAGTTGTTGGAGTGCCTGCGACCGATTCTGTCATCTACGGTAGATGAGTCGCGCCGTAAAAGATTTATTTCACACTATCCACGTACTGGGGGTCGAGGTATGGTGCCTTTGTTAGCTTAAGCGTTTCAAGCAAAGTATTGCCCCTTTAAAACCCCCAAGAGGTAGCGCAACTAGTGATCATTATAAACAATAAACTGTTTGTATTTTTAAAGTAAAATTTTTGGTATCGGTATTTTAAGAATATAGTTTTAGAATTAGGCAAACCCCACCATATGATGAACGCAATCCAAAACGGCCCCAGTCCCCGGCAGCCCCGCTATTCCTTTGGCCACGGTTGCAGCCAAGGTAACGGTGGGGCAGGGGTTGCTAAGTATCCCCGGAAGAGATCTGGCTACCAAAACAAACAACGACTGCACCTGGCAACATACAACACTCGTAGACTGCGGACTGACGAGAAGATTATAGAACTCGAGGAATAGTTGAGCAAGTTGCGTTGGGGTATAAAAAAAGAGCTATTATAACTTAAGGTAATGTATATTGTCATAATAGCTAGATATTTCATAAATTTATATTGTTTTATAAATTAAATTCTTATTAAAATTCAACATAGTCGTATTAATATCACGCTAGGATTATAAACTATTAGTATTACTCGTTTAAACTACTTAGTAGTGGGTCATTTAAAATAGCTAAATGCCCACTACTACGTTGGGTTTCCTCATAACTACATAAATAATATTAATCAATAAATAAAAGGAAGGCAGTTGGAATGGGTTTTGACTTAATTATGGAAATATGTTATTAGGAATATTTCAGCTCCCCGCTGATAATGAGACCACGCCCTTCTAAAGAGGACAGTAAGTGGTCACTGCTGGACTTCGTTGATAAGTGCCCGTAGTTCTGCGCCTTTCTGCTGTGCTTTTGTTACGTACTGCGTTCTGGAAGCGAGATTATGTGACTATAAACAGTTTTGTATTGCTATTATCCTTAGTAGGTTCCCCTGTTAAGGAACAGAGCCCCAAGTATAGTATTATATATTTATGTGCTTATCCTGCTTCTACTATCCGTGTGGTGACGGATTTAGAATACACAATGTCACCAACCCACACTATCCTGAGGGTGTCGTAAGAGTCGACTAAAGGATCGTAAGAGGCAGATCACCTAGCTGTATGATAAGGAAAACTTGATACAAACCATGTGGCAACCCGTCTTGCCAGCGTGGCACAGTAGGCTAATTTCCCTCCGCGAATTTGAGGAGGCCCGACCCAGATGTGGGACATTTATGGGCTAAAACCAGACAAGTTAGCATAGGGTTTCGTATCTACCTCGGTAGCAACGTACGCGGTACCCGTGGTCCGCCGTTAAAGCGGGTGTCAGCGCACGGCGGTTTGTTTTAGTGGGTGAGGGCCCCACACTACCCCGTAGTCTCCCCGGACGCGGGATGTGAGGTCAGGCATTTTTTCCCGCCAAACCAAAAAAAAAGGGTTTCGTATCTAGTTTTCTTTTTTTTTGGCGGCTTGGTTTTCGGCCTTAGCATCTCCTTAAGGTTAATGTTCCAGGGTAGCCCGCGAAATTCAAATTTTCTTAAAACTTTTTCAAGCTCAAAGTTATTCTTGCACCTTTATGAGCTTGGAGGGTTGTATTGATGAGTTTGATGATTATAACTCTATAACTACATACGTCTTACAGCCGCGAATAACATTTTAATCAACATACAACCTAGCACTGACCTGCAAATTGCTAAAAACGTAAGAAAATTTGAATTTCGCGGGCTACCCTGGAACATTCACCTTAAATTGGCTCTTACGACACACTCTTGATGAAATTTAGTGGCAGTCGATCAGTCACTTTCAGAATTAGATAAAAGCCGTAGGATTCTTTTCAACAGACAATACAATAGTTATTTTATATTTAGTGTTTTGGAATAATATGTTATTCCTGCACAAAACACCTTCACTACACCTGTATCGCAGACCTGTATCGCAGAGGCAGTTTACAAACACGTAATTCACCAACACAAATGACACCCAGACTTAGAGCAAGTGCCTCTAGCTTAGAGAAAGACACTTTCCCGATACCGGAATCGAACCCGGAACCCGCTGATCCAAAGGCGGCACATCGAGCCCCTAGACCAACAAGGCATTCAAATTTATTAATAAGTAACACGTATGTTATAGACGATGCTGTTATATTAACAAAATGATTACAAGAGTTTATTTTAGAAAGTTCTTTATTTACTGGTCCTTCCTTACGACGCGCGGCAACGAGGATTGAAATGTATTCTAAATTTAAACGGAGTATATACAAAATACCGCCGATTAAAAAGTGTAGAGAGCATGGCATAAATCAAAACACTGCAATATAAATCAGCCAGTGCTTGCAAAGTGCTTGTATCTGGACGAACGAATGAACGAGCGCTCGCATGAAAAAAAAGGAGAATGAAATATGAAGCACTTTCATATTTTGTTTTTGTTTGAATCTAGAGTTGAAGTGTTTAAAAGTATTTTTTTATGATTTAGTATAAGCTTGATTCTAAAACCATTCAACGGAATAAATCTTAATTTGGCCTGAAGACAAAATTCCAAAAAATATTAAATAATTATAAATTAAAAGAAACAATGGTTTTACAATTAATTCAGATAAAAGACTCCATATTACGAGAACAATGCACATGCAGACCACAGAATAAAATATTATAAGTACTACTACTACTATTCAGCCCATAGATGACCCAGTGCTGAGACAGGTCTCCTCCCGAAACATGGAGGGTAATAAGCCTACTGTGCCACGCTGGCCAGACGAGTTTGCACAGGGTTTCGTTTCAAGTTTTCATTCTCTTGCAGCTAGGAGGTAATGACGGCTGATACCGTCATTTCCTTTTGTCAGCTCTTACAACACTCTCAGGATGGAATGGGTTATAATATGTATTCTAAATCCACACGGACAAATATACAAATAATTATAATTCAATAGAAGCAATGGAACTGAGGCGTGGTCGCTCATCATCACGCCTCCATCAAAGTCACCCAAAGGGCAATAGAGAGGGCTATGCTCGGTGTTTCCCTGCGAGTACGAATCAGAAATGAGGAGATACGCAGGAAAACCAGGGTCACCGACATAGCCCACCGGATTGCCAAACATAAGTGGCGGTGGGCAGGGCACATAGCTCGCAGGACCGATGCCCAATGGGGCAGAAAAGTCCTCGAGTGGCGACCGCGTTCCGGAAGGCGCAGTGCTGTTAGGCCTCCCACACGGTGGACCGACGACCTGGTTAAGGCTAAGGAGGCGAGGACTGGCCTTTGTGGAGGTCCTTGGGGGAGGTCTATGTCCAGCAGTGGACGTCTTTTGGCTGAAATGATGAGAAGCAATAGTTTACACCATTGCTTCTCATCATAACGTACGTAACGTAATTGCACATTTACATACGTATTTACATAACGTTATTTTACATATGTGTATAATATTATAGCATTAATTCAAATAAAATACTCCATATTACAATGCACCTAAAGATCACAGAATAAAATATGATACTGTAAAATATTAAAAATAAATTAAATTAATGCCATGGGTAAAGTATTTCTAACTTCTATGTATTTTTTTAAAAAACTCAAAAAAAAACATTTAAATAAAAGTATTTTTAGTTACTTTATATCAACAAATATATTTTATATGTAAACTATGAGAAATAAAGATAAATTAAACAATTAATTAGATAAAAAAACATTAAAAGTATTGATTTAATTTAAAACCACAGCAAATCGGTGTATTGTAAAATTCGTGTAGCTACAACGCCAGATACAGACACGTTATGACAATACTATGTTGTGGTTTCAACATCATCATAATCGTTCAGCCTATAAATCACCCACTGCCAAGTTGAGCCGCCTCCAATTTAATGGAGGGAACTTAGTCCACTGCCCTTCTGTCCCCTTTGTATCAAGTTTTCCTAATCTCTGTTGTGGATGAATACAATGATATTACATCTTCATGTTGCTTGTTAGGTAAATTTTCAGACGTAACCTGTTACCTGTAATATACAAAGTATACAACAGGTGAATCGACTTATAGCAAATGAAGATAAAGGCGTTCACACATTATACGAAATAGGAATTCGCAATGAAAGATTACCCTCGAATAAACCGCAGTAAATTTGTAACTGTGGTGCAATTGAAAAGAATCATTCACTTCCTGGACTTATTAATAAAATTAATTAATTTAACTAGTACCTACTGACTTCACTTTTACAGAACTTACCTACTATTTTCCCTCGTGTTTGATCACATTTTTCACACCCTACAAACCTTACTAATATCAACATGTTTTTTATTCGAATACATTTTTACGAATGCTTTCAAATATGTAGTCAAATAACAATAACGCATTTTTTTTTATTTGTAATAAAATAATCTTTTAGTTTTTTCCTGAACCCCTTGACACATAATTCAATTAAAATTAGCAAAAATGTTCAACCGTTCCCGAATAAAAGCGAGACTTTTTTTAATAACACAACATACAAGACACTTGTCCGACTCCGGAATCGAACCGGAGACCCGTGATCAAAAGGCGGCACATCCAACCCCTAGACCAATAAGGCAGACAGACAAACTGCAATTTCATTATATTTTTAATGTACAGATTTATAGGTTAGAGTAGAGGTGTAGAGATTAACTCCAAGCAATATTATTATTTTACCTCTGTAAGCGAAGTGGTGCTGGGATCTCGGCAGTCGAAGTAAAAGGTTTTGTTGACATTTACAAGACGCGTCTTTTCCCAGCGTGCAGTGGGTAAGTTTTATATTGTGACCTCTCACTATGCTGTTTAGTGCTTTTTGTAAACAAGACCAATGAAATCTGAAAACAAATGATTACAGAGTTTCTTGCCGGCTCTTCACTGTAGAGCAGCATTCCGAACTGGTGGTAATTTATGCATGAATGTGGGTGGACGCAAGGGTTGTGGGAGATCAAAAGAGATAGATGGATTGTAAGAATTAGGAATTGTGTATGAAAGGTGTGAATGTAGGTATGATGACTGATATGTGTGTATAGAGACTACCACCTAGCGTGGGGCAGGGCCGTAAGATGATAATGGTAATTTTAAATATGACGATTTATAAGAGTTTTATGATAAAACCTACTTAAATAAAGTTCCTTTTGAGTTTTGAGTTTGAGTAGGCAGTATCGACATCAGTCGTCAGATTTCTTACTTCATCATCATCATCATCATCATCATCAGCCCACATTAGTCCACTGCTGGACATAGGCCTCCCCTAAAGAGCGCCATAGCGCCCTGTCTTCAGCTTGACGCATCCAGCTGCTGCCCGCAACCTTTCGCAGATCCTCGCTCCATCTAGCAGAGGGCCGTCCCACACTACGCTTGCCGATTCGTGGTCTCCACTCAAGAACTCGTCTACCCCAGCGGTTGTCGGTTCTGCTACAGATATGACCAGCTGATTTCTTACTTATCTCTTACTTAATAGTGTAGAATATCAAGTAAGTAAATCCAGGTCTGGATCACGTGAGTAAACCGCGGTCAACAACTAGTTTCATATAAATTAATAAAAAAAAATACCATGGATTTAGTCATACCTCGTTGAAAATCGCTACTGCCTGTTATTTGAGCCGCAAAACTCGGCTGTAGGGAAGGTATACATCGTTCAATTCAGAAAACACATGTGCTTGTCAAACTGAGTATGACGGATGATCGTCCGCTTTAATTCAGCCAACCTCCCCCTTTCCTGGAGGGGAGTAACTCGTGCCAGGGAGAAATATGAAATAGGATAATAAATGCATGTAGTGAATATCACACTGACATCAATCTTGGAATATTTTTATGATATAACCATAGACACCACTAATGAATCAAGGTGAACAGGCTTCTGCCTTTTTGGTAATGTAACATCTTCAGAAAAAAAAATGCTTTTGTTACACTCCTACAACTCAGCCCATATGATGACCCACTGCTGAGTCGGCCCTCTTCCAGTTACATGGAGGGTAATTAGTTGTTGGTAGCCTGGTAGAGATAAGGCCGCCAATTGTATGTGTTTTGTATAATTTCTCCTGTACGCTATGTTTATATCGCAAATGTGCAATGAAGTGTTATCTATCTATCTATCTAATTAGCCTACTACTCTTACAATAATATAGTTTACACATCAGAATAACACATAGCTTAACATATAGCGTGAATTATTGAAAGTATAATGATAAGTGTTAAGTTACTTACTTAACACACAGAAAACATCTGACGAAGAAATAAAATACTTTCAATGTTCATTATTATAATTTTCCATCACCACGCGGGTGAAACCGCGGGGCGCAGCTAGTACAGAAATAAATTTATATTAGCCTGGTATATGTCAATTACTAGCAAACAGCTGGCGTTATTACCAAACCACACGCTTAAAGTGAAATTTCTAAGTACTTCAACAGCTTGATTTAATTGACGAAACACCAATCTATACCGAAATATGCGCCCCAATTTATGACTCTAAAGCAATGAACATAAAACTCTTAATTAGTTTGCGAGAATTAAGAACCGCATTCTGCTAAACGTTTCACGAAATATACGTTTTAAGCCGAACGTCCACCGCCAGCTAAAATAAGTTAGTTTAGTTATTTTAATTTTAATAATGATCAAATTAAATTAAAATACATTTAATCAAGTTGGCACAGGCGAGGACATATATTTTTTAGGTTAATTAACATAGCTAAAGTAATTTGACTAGTTCTGTAAGTATAAATAAATAAAGAGCTATTTATATATATTTTTTAATATGGCGCAACCTTAAAACCGAACGTCCACCGCCAGCTAAAATAAGTAAGTTTAGTTTAGCTTGCATAGTTGAGCCAGTATTTCATACATGTTACTTAATCGTCGGTGGACGCACATGTATGAAGTACTGGCTCAACTGTGCAAGCTGAACTAAACTAACTTATTTTAGCTGGCGGTGGACGTTCGGTTTTAAGGTTGCGCCATATTAAAAAATATATATAAATAGCTCTTTATTTATTTATACTTACAGAACTAGTCAAATTACTTTAGCTATGTTAATTAACCTAAAAAATATATGTCCTCGCCTTTTTTTTTTTTTTTTTTTTTTTTTTTTTTTTTTTTTTTTTTTTACGTCGGAGATCCTCATGGATTCCCGGCCGTTGGGAACTAGCCGGGGTATGTGGGACTCCGGGGCGCGTAGAGATGGTGAATTGCGCCCCGACCTACCCACTAAAACCGACGGCGATCCTCGTCTGCCCAAACCAGGGCCACGGGATTCACTCCCATTACGGGAGCATGCTCCGTGGCCCTGGGGGCCTTGGCCCGCCTCTTATAAAGCTAGTGGAGCCCCATGCTCCAGGGCGGGCCCCTCCGATTATGAGGGGGGCTCTGTATTGCCCTACCCCATTCCACCGCTGGGGGCGCAC
Organism: Clostera curtula; assembly: GCA_905475355.2. Lineage (NCBI taxonomy): Eukaryota > Metazoa > Arthropoda > Insecta > Lepidoptera > Notodontidae > Clostera > Clostera curtula. The sequence goes on from FR997810.1 coordinate 14,548,942, forward strand.
GCGAATCGCGGCGCGCTGTCCTCCCGGGGCCTGTTTTGCGCAGGCGACGGACTCCCCAGGTCTATCGCCCGCAGGCCCACTTACGGCGGGCGGAGGTCAGCCGTAAGTGCCAACTTGATTAAATGTATTTTAATTTAATTTGATCATTATTAAAATTAGACACTTTTTAACGAATTTATCGCGTGTATTTTATATTATTTAAACCCCGACGTTTCCAATTCTTTGCAGTAGACGTCGACATTCGATAAAAATAAATCGTTAAAAAATGATTAATTTCATTATTGAACTAATCAAAACTCATTTCATCAAGTTGGCTCAGTCGAGGATCTTTAACAAGGAAATTAACATTAAAAATGTATGATTTGAAATTTTCGATTAACCACAGGCTAGGAATGCAGCTCTATAGAGAGGAGCCGGCAAAAAACACTGTAGTTGCTTTTTTAGATCGCCATTTTCAGATTAGTGATGACATAAAAACTTAAATAACAACTTAGCTAAAGAGCTTTTATGTTTTGGACCCAACTTTCACAATTGAAGTGTATCGTGTAATGCTTGTATATCTATCTATCTTCTTATCTTATATAAATAAAAATGAATTGCTGTTCGTTAGTCTCGCTAAAACTCGAGAACGGCTGGACAGATTTGGCTAATTTTGGTCTTGAAATATTTATTATATTTATTTATATAAAGGGTGAGAAATATGGTTTTTTTTTTATTTATTGATTCTGAGGCGGTACGAGGTTTGCCGGGTCAGCTAGTTTTAAATAAAAATGTATTGACAACCTTATGACGTTTGACATAGAATTAAAAGAATGCGAGCTGCATTTTAAAAATCTATCAAAATTAATACTGGCTATTGTTAAAATAGTGAAAGCGGTTTTTATCTTTGAAAATGATGATAATGAATATTTTGGCTGTGAGAATACTGCAATGTGTCCCAAGACTACCTTAACCGCTGCGGTCTTAATAAAATGCGTATTCCGCTCATGATTACACTAATTTACTGAGCGACAATTTACGGCGGCGGTTCTTAACAACGAAAATGCATTAATTCCCGAGAAAATCGTCGATTAAATGTATTACATTTTATGCCAATGCATAAATGAATACAGAATGTTTGTCTAAACCAGAAGCACTAGCTCTGAGTCTGAGTCTCATTTGTGTTCGTGAATTACATGTTTGTAAATTGTCCCCGTTTACATTAAAAAAAAACATCTTTCTCCCGTTGCTTAAATATGTATATTGTTTGTCTTAAATGCTATATAGCAAACATGTAATTCACGAACACAAATGAGATTCAGACTCAGAGCAAGTGCTTCTGGTTTAGACAAAGACACTTGCCCGACCCCGGAATCGAACGAGGCTTTGATCTAAAGGCGGCACATCTCACCCCTAGACCAACGAGGCAGTCAAATATACTTTCTCATGGAATGTTTCAATATACTTTCTTTAGGTCCGTGTGGTGACGGATTTCGAATACACAATGTCACCAAATCAGGCGACCACGGACAATACAAAGTGTCTGAAACGTTGGGAATTAAATAAAATAAAACAATCAGAACCGTGAAGAAATCATTTCCTGCAATGTTTAAAGATCGTGAAAACCTAAGATATCATTAACTTTATACCTATCGCATCTTCCGCAGTTACTTACTCAAGTACAAATTGAAAATGCTTTGGAAGTAAATATACATATATGAGCGTAAACATTATGTTGGCTTTGAGACGGTAAGGAGTAATTATTTCTTCAATAAGGCGCTATTGCAATCAAAGAGGCTAATTCAGGTTGTACCCTACTCGTAATATAAGCACATTATGTTATAACTAAATTGTTAGAAACATACATTAAATTTAAACACTACTGTAAATAGGGACCGTGTGGTGACGGATTTAGAATACATAGCCTCGTTGGTCTAGTGGTTAGATGTGCCGCCTTTGGATCAACGGGTCCCGGGTTTGATTCCGGGGTCGGGCAAGTGTCTTCGTCTAAACCAGAGGCACTGGCTCGGAGTCTGGGTGTCATTTCTATCTATAATATGTATGTATTTACAAAAAAAAAAAAATATATGAATAGTTTATCATCCATCTCGTTACCATAACACAAGCATTAAGTTGCTTAACTTGGGACGAGATGGCGTTGTGCGAAAAGTCCTTAAAAAAAAAGCATAAAAAAAAATAGTGTCACCACCCCATTCCATCCTGAGGGTGTCGTAAGAGATGACAAAAGGAATTGAAAAGGCCGAAAACCTAGCCGTAAAGCAGGAAAAATTTAAATGGAACCCTGTGCCAACTCTAGCCATCGTAGCACAGTAGGCTAATTGGAGGGTCCATGTAACTGGCCCGACTCAGCAGTGGGTCATATATGGATTGAGTAGTAGTGGTAATAGAGACTGTAGGGTACGTACATAACCTTATGTACCGTACCTAAATGCCATGACCATTACCGTTACCGTTACCGTTACCGAATAAAACAACATCGCAAAGAATATCGTCGTCGTTTCAGCCCATATATAACCCACTACTGGGTCGGGCCTCCCCCAAATTCATGGAGGGAAATTAGCCTACAGTGCCACGCTGGCAAGACGGGTTGGCACAGGGTTTATATCAAGTTTTCCTTCTCTTGGGGGTAGGTGTTATGCCCCTTGCGTTCTTTTAGTCGCCTCTTACGACACCCTAAAGACGGTATGGGTTGGTGACATTGTGTATTCTAAATCGTCACCACACGGACATACTTTATTCAAACTTCGAAACTCGATTGTTTGTTTCAAGAAACGTTGAGTGGTATGCTTCCGAAAAAAATTGTTGATCTGAAAAAAGCGCTTGAATTCCCTAATGTGTTTGCGACTTAAAAACGCAGATCAAACATTTCAGCGTTTCATCCATCAAGTCCTGTCCGGCCTTGGCCACGTTTTTCCATTCATCGATGACATAATCCTTCGATTATCACCCTACGCAGAAACCTACGCACTTGACTTACGCACCGTTCTCGAACGCCTCAACAATACGGTATCACCATAAACCCATCATAAGGTCACCTAGGACAGCCCTACTTTCTTTCTGTTTTCGTGAAGGTTTTTAGCAATACCATAGAGAAGGCTTTATGACAAAACCAAAGTTAAACCCGAAACCATAAGGAATTCTGAGAAGTAGAGTTTGATGAAATATGGCGCAATAAATAGGAGCTAACCACTCAATTAGCCGATAAGATACATGGTCCTCGTTCTCGTAAATTCTATGAATACTTCGACCGACATAAGCGAATGAATAAACTATTTCCCAAAATAATATAGAACCGATATTTTCTGGCCAAATAAAAACCGGCAATAACAATGAACCGAAGTTTTCAGACAGCGATAAAAAATTTGCCGCGACAATATTCATGCGCCTCACGTGCCTACGATTTTCAAGTGTCGCAAAACGTCTCCAAGGATTCTTTTGCGATTCCTAAAGCCCCCAACGTTGAGTATTTAGTGAGGAGATTTTTTGTGTAGCCATCTCGTGGATTACGGTATCGCGGTTTTTGTAAAAAGTTATTTGTTGTTTTGGTACACCCTGTATATCATAAAGATCGCCGACTGCTAACTAAAAATAATAGTTGTTTGGTTGTGGTCTCTGTATTCCTTGTTATCTCTTTAGTTAAGTCATTGTTAACCGATAGCAATAAAAAAAACCTCAAAGTATTTATTCAATATCAATACTCATTTAATCAAGTTGGCTCATTAGAGCTCTTTTGAGTCAAACAATAAAATAAAATTTAAAATTTACCATTAAAAAAATATTATTTTCCATCTACCACGGTTTCGGAATGCAGCCCTACAGAGAAGAGCCGGCAAGAAACTTTGTAGAATTGCTCTTTTTTTAAATATAATTTTTAGGTACAAGGCCGCAATAGTCGCAAACGGCAAAACACCAGCCAGATCTAGTCAACAATAGTAAACTTCTAATGCCCGAGCCAACCGACCTCCAGCAACGGCACCTGTTCACAAGCATGACGCATCACGTGTCGCGTCACATTTCCGGGATACAAATCTCAAGACGTCTCCGAGGATTCTTTTGCGATTACTAAAGCCTTCCAACGTCTCCTATTTAGAGGAGATTTTCCTGTGTTGCCGTCTCGTGGATTAAGGTTTTGCGGTTTTTTGCCAACGGAAAATTTCGTCTGCGGTTTATACAGAGTGTAACAAAAACTGTGCATAACGAAAAGTGTGTGTTGTAAAAGTAGGTGCTAGGTCAACTCACTTTGGACAGATACATATAAGGTTGTGGTGACAGCATTTCACCCGATCCCTTTCCTAGTTATAAGTGTGCTTTGTCCCTAAGTCGCCTCATACGACACCCTCAGGACGGTGTGGCTTGGTGACTTTGCGTATTCTAAATCCGTCACCACATGGCTATACTACCGACTATAAGGCAGGGGCGACGGTCCTTTTTTTTTAAAAATAAGTTTTCCTCCTTCTGCTTTATCTCAGAGAGATCTTGGAATGTCAGGGCACCTTTATGCATCCACCAAAAAACGAATCAGGTTGTACCATCTCATGTCAATATTAGGCCCTTCGTACACAAGGTTACGCATATCTTCGATACACGATTGTAGTCTTCAAGCGACTACCGCCATACAAATCCATTGAGGTTCATACACGAGTTACGTCGCCGACATTTGTGTGGCGGTATTTGCTTGAAGATTAAAATCGTTGAGTATCGAAGATTTGCGTAGCCTTGTGTACGAAGGGCCTTACACTACAAACGTCTATCGTGGTTTGAAAATACCAATAAAATCGATTACATCCACTTGAAAATGGAACGTGGAAAAAAATATGGAAAAATATCGTTGCGCTCGCTACCACCTGTGCTCAGGCGCCATGAATAAGTTCCCACCCCTTACGTGATCTGAATACCCGACGTCTATATTAAACAAGTAAATAATTCCCAACGACGGTAAGGGATTTTTAGGCACGCCAAAAATGTAGATGACAATTCTGTTAGCATTTGTCATCCGTACGTTGGCACGTGGGTTAGGTAAATAATCTTATCTTTTTCATACAAGCTTGTGTCCATGGTTGCCCTTGGACATCACTTAAGAGTAAGGGTAAGGGTAAATCGTATTAATTAGTGTTTGAATAAGTTTTGTTTTGAAGGTAACTTTTTTCACAAGGGTGTGTCATGAGGAGTTTTAAATGAATAGAACCCGATATCCCACACAAGAAATACTAACTACTAAATATTTACTGACAGGTTTGAAATATCTAAGACAAGAAGAATTTAAGAATAAAGACACAAAGATTTTTTTATTATTGTTTTCTTAAACAATAAACACCGAAATTAATTAGGATATAAGTTTTGACGGTTCACATATTACTTATTTGTTGTTATGAGGTAATACAATAAATATAATAAAAGTAATATAAATATAATATGCATCATCATCATCATTTCAGCCAAAAGACGTCCACTGCTGGACATAGGCCTCGATGACCTGTGATAAGTAGCACGCAAATTAAACTAATATGTCGATGAGACATCACTGAAGGTCATTTACTTATACCGCACTCTTAATAAGTCAAAACTACACGTGAATTCATGTACTATCATTTGATATAATTGCAAAAATACAAACGCGACTGCGTGCGACGCGCTTTCGTCAGACGATACAACACACGATACAACCATTATATATCAACTTATAATAACTTGTGCCCAAATTACTTGACTCCATCTACACAAGCTCAACAATAATCCTTCGCAACTAAGTGTCAGGTCAGAGATTCTCCAAACAAGTTAGTGGCTGGCGGCCGGGGGACAAACGAAACTATAAATTTGAAACTCCGCCAAAGTTTCGGAAGTGAATTCGATCGACCTTCCAACTAAACAAACTACAAGAACTTATGGCGGGATGGAGGGGTCCGTATTCTTGACATGCCTGCGTACTGATTGGCTTTATTTCATTGAGTCAAGGCACACGTGAAAACGAACTTGCTAGAACAGAAAGCACTTCGTAATGCAGAACGTATTCGATCTGCAGGATGCAGGAGGGAACGCTTGGCAACGCAGAAGTAATGGGACCTCTAGTCCAATGGAGCCAAGAATGGTGTTTGGTAGAGGCACTCAACGCATGTAGACATTCATCTTCATCAGTCCACTTCTGGACATAGGCCTCCCCTAAAGAGCGCCATAGCGCCCTGTCTTCAGCTTGACTTGACTACTGCCCGAAACCTTTCGCAGATCGTCGCTCCATCTTGAGTTGTTGAGTGGAGCCGCGAATCGGCAAGCGTAGCGTGGGACGGACCTCCGCTAGATGGGGCGACGTAGGCATTGCGGGAGTTAAAATCCGGAGTGGGTTTGCAGCACTTTGGTCCGCCATTCAATAATATGAATGGCATCTTCACACCGGCAGTCTCGTGGGTCCCGACGATGTCTCCGCGGAGCGCATAGGCAGCAAAAACGGTTATGTGTTTGCTACGCGCACACACAAGATACGGAACACTAGTGGTCGTTTTAGTGTGTATGTCGTATCACCCCTCGCATCATCATCCCAAGCCGGGCGCCTATCCGCGAAAAGTATTATATGCACGTAAAGGTTAGGCAACCCTCATTATGTTGTTGAATGGCCGGGGTGTTATCCAGTTTGGTATAATTGCCTACATTTCAGTAAAAAAAACATTTTATCGGCAGGTAAATTTAGGTATTCTTGGAGGAGTTTTTGGTTCCGAGCTGAATGCACTAAAAATCAAAATCTTTTTGACAAAACATGTAAACCGACTTCAAAGGCAATAAAATCCTGAATAGAGGAAATCAACCAATAAACAACGATTAGTGGTCGGTGCCAACTTAATTAAACACCGAAATTAAGTATAATACAAGTTTTGACGTCGTTTCACATTTTTTTGTTTGTTTTTCTTATAACGTGGGTAATGCGTTTTAAGAAATTGACCCTGCTTATGTTTAACCCGTATCGCGGGGGCAGTTTACAAACATGTATTTCACGAACACAAATGACACTCAGACTTCAAGCAAGTGCCTCTGGTTTAGACAAATACACTTGCCCGACCCCGGAATCGAACCCGGGACCCGTTGATCCAAAGGCGGCACATCCAACCCCTAAACCAATGAGGCATATTTGTTGTTATGAGGTAATACAATTAACATACATTAAACTATAGATTGTACACGATCTTATTTTCCTTTGCCGAGCAATAACCGTAAAATGTGAATAAATTGGTTTTTTTTCCTATGTTATAGACTAATACTCGATCGTTATAGGGAGGCTGCGTGTTCGGGACATGATTACTGGTATATAGAAATTGTATTGCCTTTAATATTATACATTTTTGGGCAATCCAATCTCATATGTAAGGCTGTAAGGCGAGGCGTCGATGGCAGCGAGTCAAATTTTAAACAATTAAAATAATTGGTAGTCTTATTACAGGCTTAGCATAAATAATGCCAACAACCCGTTCTATACTATCTAGCCGTAACAGGAGGAAAACATCGCTGTTACAAATCCCTGTATCGACGGTATCAGTATGGCACGTCGGGCTAATTTCCATTCACAAAATTAGATGAACCCCGCAGCAGTGGGATGTGATGAGTATCATTTTATAGCCTGAGATAATATCTCCGAGACCTTTCTCCCAGTTTCCCAGCTAACTATCAGTGTTTATAAGTAACTAGCGGTAATATTCTGATTAGAGCAGCTGTCAGTTTCTATGCTACCGACTACGTGTTACGGCTGCTATAGCTGGTATCATGGCAGCCGGAACCGACTGCTTTACGTGCCCTCCGAAGCGCGGTCACATTTTACGTAAATATATATATATATATATATATCCTTTGGACATTTCACACAACGCCATCTCGTCCCAAGCTAAGCAACTTAATGCTTGTGTTATGGTAACGAGATGGATGATAAACTACTTATATACTTTTTTTTGTAAATACATACATATTATAGATAGAAATGACACCCAGACTCCGAGCCAGTGCCTCTGGTTTAGACAAAGACAAAGACACTCGCCCGACCCCGGAATCGAACCCGGGACCCGTTGATCCAAAGGCGGCACATCTAACCACTAGACCAACGAGGCAGTCTAACTACTATCTATCTACTAACCAATAATTATGGACATAGTCCGTGTGGTGGCAGATTTAGAATACATAGTGTCACCTCACCATTATATCCTGAGGGTGTCGTAAGGGAATGAGAAGGCCGGTAAGCTAGCCGTAAGAGAAGGAAAACTTGAAACGAAATCCTGTACCAATCCATCCGGCCAGCGTGGCTCAGTAGGGTTATGACTAACGTGACCATTTTATTTTCGTGTTTGAGTGGGACGCCTTCTGACTTTTGTATTTAAATAAATACACATACAGGGTACGTCGGTGTAAGATGTCATATTTAAGTGCAAAGGGTATACAGGTTTAGTCGTAAAAGCGGGATATTATTTTTCTCGTTGGGGACAGCGGGACGGACGGACTGAAAGCGGGACAATCCCGCCCAAAACGGGACGAATGGTCACGTTAGTTATGACCCTTCCTGTAATGGGGCGATGGGCTGAATAGTAGTAGATGGATCCATCCAACATCCAGCAGACCCAGGTGTTGCTTAAGTTGCAAGTTGATTGCGTTACGCAAATTCCGCATTTTTTTTTACAATTTGTAATCCGCTCGCCTTGAAACCGCCACCTAAAAGGAATTGAACCGCAACAAAATCAGAATGATACGTATGTAAAAGCAGCTTCAATCGCGCAGATCCCCGTCTGTTTGGGTACTTGTACTTCCATCCCTACTCGTTATTCTCTTGGAAACTTCCAGATTTCCGACTCGCTTGGTAAAATTTGAGGTTATGCGTTCACTTGAAATATATTTACAACCCTGAAAGATTTAACGTAATTACTTACGAGTCTTACTTACGTATGGCGCACACTTAGGTTCACAGACAAACAAATCCTCGAAAAGACGAAACGAAACTTTGCTTCTTTTAAAAAATAACCCTTGGTAATATAACCACGAACCACGAAATAATGACTCCCAGACTTAGATCAAGTGCATGTGGTTTACAGAAAGACACTTGCCCGGATTCGTACTGGGGAGCAAAGGCGGCACATCCAACTCTTCGACCAACAAGGCTTTAATATAGTGGACTTGGGTGGGTTGCATATTACGAATGGACAGTGATGTGTAGGCCAAAGTTTGACAGGAAACCAAACCGTGGTCCAAGAAGGGGAGGAAGACCGAGGATGAGGTGAAGAGATGAACTAGATGACTCTTGTAGCGACTGGCACAATATAGCCTTAGAAAGAGAGATAGAGAGAGGAAGAAGAAGAAAAGAGATTATGGTTTGAGGGAGACCTTCGCTCGGCAGTGGGACAGTGAGTTTTAAAAAAGCTATATTTTACCCGCGTGTTTTGCGCGGACTATTAAATACCAGTTTTGACTGTTTCAGCCATCACTACATAGTAGTAGTTAATATAAAACAAAGTCGCATTCTTCTGTACGTCCCTATGTATGCATAAATCTTTAAAACTACGCAACGGATTTTGAAGCGGTTTTTTTAATAGATAGAGTAATTCAAGAGGAAGGTTTATAGGTATAATAAAATGGCACCCGCGCGAAGCCGGGGCGGGTCGCTAGTAAAAGTATAAATTAGAACAGGTGTTATGTTGGGAACCTCGTTCTAATGAGACAATTTCGTATTATTAAAAACACGTTAGTGTGGGTGTAAAATAAAATACGTGGCGTTTACTTATACACTGACAGGTTTTCTATTAGTGTACCTCTAACTCTAAGGCTATACGTGCAGAAAATGCGAATTTTTATACAACATTTTAAAACCCATTCTAGCTTTCCATCACGCAAGACTAGGGTCAAAGGCACTCAAGTCATTGATAAAAAAAAAACAACAATGTATCGTGAAAATCTAATAAATCAGTATATCTATTTATTTATTCCAGGATATTAAAAGGTCAGAAATTTATAGACGGAACCCAAAAATCAGACCGAGCTACTCTCACGTGTAGGTGTTATATTATTTCGGTTAGTAGATAGTATTAGTCCGTTAGTATATGACATATGGAACAGAGACGTGGTCGCTCACTATGGGCTCCATCAGAAGGCTCAAAGTCACCCAAAGGGCAATGGAGAGGGCTATGCTCGGAGTTTCCCTGCGAGATCGAATCGGAAATGAGGAGATACGCAGGAAAACCAGGGTCACCGACATAGCCCACCGGATTGCCAAACTTAAGTGGCAGTGGGCAGGGCACATAGCTCGCAGGACCGACGCCCGATGGGGCAGAAAAGTCCTCGAGTGGCGACCGCGTTCCGGAAGGCGCAGTGCTGGTAGGCCTCCCACACGGTGGACCGACGACCTGGTTAAGGTCGCCGGAAAGCAGTGGATGCGGGCGGCCCAGGACCGGCCTTTGTGGAGATCCTTGGGGGAGGCCTATGTCCAGCAGTGGACGTCTTTTGGCTGAAATGATGATGATGATGATTAGTCCGTGTGATGACGGATTTCGAATACTTTGTGCCACTGCCCCATTCCATCCAGATCCGTAATAGCCGACAGAAGGCCGAAAACCTAGACAAAACTTGATACTAAGTTTTTTTTATTATTTACATTGGAAATCCTCATGGATACCCGACCGGTAAACGCCAGCCGGGTTATGTGGGAGTCCCAAGGGCGAAAAGTTGGTAATTGCGCCCCAATGCAACCTACTAAAACCAACGGTGTCCCTCGACTGCCCTAAACCGGGTCACGAGTTTCACTCCCCAAGGCACGTGAGAGGCACGTACGGGACATTGCACGCGCCCGCCTGCCTGGCCGCAGCTAAGGGCGGCAGCCCTGGCCCTCCGGCCTGGCCGCTCCTCCAGGCAAGAGTGACCTAAGATGGTATGGCCCCTACGGATCATAAAGGCACGCAAGCCCCATCACCACAACAAGGTGGCAGCACGGTCGAGGGGGATACGAAATCCTGGGTCCTGGTCCTGCCAGTGAGGCACAGTAAGCTAATTATTCTCCATGTAGTTGGAGGAGGCCCGACCCAGCAGTGAGTAATGTATTTCGGTGTATTACAAATAATTATTATTTAAAATTCTGGGTTGTGAATATACATTTGTAAGAAAAAAATAAACGAATTTAAAATAACCGCGTAAGCTAAATCCTATTATTCTGCGATTCATTTTGTAAATAACTCTTGCATCCCAATATAAAATATTCTCAATGCGTCACATAATCTATAGGAAAATTTCGTCAGAAGGCGAAAACATCAAGGAGCTTCATTTAAATATTCATTTACGTAAATAACTTAATCGAATAACCAAAAAAACATCTTGGAACGTCATCAAAGTAAAAACCAAAATATATGGAAGCAGATATCGTAAACATTTTCCTTTGTTTATATAAAGTCAAAGACAACATTACTGCATTTTTATAGGAGCATAGAAATTTATCAAAGTAAAAACCAAAATATATGGAAGCAGATATCGCAAACTTTTTCTTCTTTTTTTGTAAATTCGGAATTGAAACACTCTATTACTGCGCTTTTTATAGGATCATTATACGGTTGTTGATTTTGAAGTGCAAATGCATTTCGAGCTGCTTTGAAAACGAGGGGTTCAGGATTGACAACATGAATTAGGGAATGCTGGTATAAATTAATTACCTACAAGATACTACTTTTACAGATAAATTTCCCAAGGAAAATTTATTACATACCTATATGTTTAAACTTCCTATTTTTGTGATTCTTCCAAAATATCTTACTAAGCGGAGTATGACATAACATTCATAATATTTCAGTGCAATAGGTCCGTGTGCTGACGGATTTAGAATACACAACGTCACCAAGCCACACCGTCTTGAGGGTGTCGTAAGAGGTGACTAAAAGAACGCAAGAGGCAGATCACCCAGCCGAAAGAGAAGGAAAACTTGATACGAAACCTGTGCCAACCCATCTTGCCAGCGTGGCACAGTAGGCTTAATTCCCTCCATTCATTTGGAGGAGGCCCGACTCAGTAGTGGGTCATTTATGGGCTGAAACGAACGAGCCACCAACACGTTAAACTTATAAAACCTATTACTACTACTTTTCAGCCCACAAATGCCGACTCAGACTGCATGGAGGGTAATTAGCCTACTGTACCACATTGGCCAGACGGGTCGGGTGGGATTTTGTATCAAGTTTTCCTTCTCTTGCGGCCAGTGGTTTCCTTTTGTCGGCTCTGACGACACCCGCAGGATGAAATGGGGCGACGACACTAAGTATCCTAAATGCGTTACCACATTATACCACCATCATTGTAACCTTTTTATTTAAAACAGCAACCATGGAGCTTCTTGCCGGCTCTTCTCCGTGGAATGGAATTCAGAACCGGTGGTTAAAACTAAATGATTAATTATTTTTATATTTCTTTAAAAATTGATTTTTTTTTACTATTTGAAAACATTCGCAAGAATTTATTCGAATAAAATACATTTTGATTTTAATTTTGACACAAAAAATATAAAGCAAAAGTAAATATTTCAAATTATTTTAATTAGTAAGGCACACTATTTCATTATGTTTTCGATGCATAATCAAAGCCTTGCCTATGTTTGCGGCATTGGGTAAATTACATTAAACTAACTTGAGTGCGTGGTATATTTAAGCATTCCTATTGATTGGGGTTGGCATCATTCTAAACTTATTCGGCTAACTACCATTACTAGTGGTAACCCGGCCCGAAATTTAACCATCATAAATTTAAATTATAGTTCTATTCTCAATTTGACCATTGAACAATCGTCTGGCCAGCGTGGGACAGTAGGCTAGTTACCCTCCATGTAACTGGAAGAGGCCCGACCCATCAGTGGGTAATTTATGGCCCGTGTAGTAGTAGTATTCAAGGTGGAAACATTGTAGGGGTAAACGAGTTCTTGAGTGGAGAACGAGAATCGGCAAGTGTAGTGTGGGACGGGCCTCTGCTAGATGTAGCGACGATCTGCGAAAGGTTGCGGGCAGCAGCTGGATGCGTCAAGGTGCAGACAGGGCGCTATGGCGCTCTTTAGGGGAGGCCTATGTCCAGCAGTGGACTAATGTGGGCTGATGATGATGATGACCCTCAGAATGAAAGTATTGTAAATCTCTCACCGCACGGACTGAATTAGGTTAAGACTCTCACAATTCTCAAGAGTACTTTAATGTCTTAATGTTCATAACAGACCGTACTCACTTAGACCATTTAACGCCAAGTGCAACTGTTTAAATGATTGCAATAAAGAATACAGTTTATACTACGGAAGCGGATAGAAACGACGGTATAATGGGGGCAAGGGGAGTGCGCTCAGGCCCGCTCTGCCTATGTAAATGCGGGAATTAAATTTAGCGTTTCATTACTAACTTGGCTTGCGCGAATTTCATTGAAAATGTTGATATACTATCGTAATCGCTTAAAACGGTTTTTTGAAAGCTTTACGCTTTCATACCATTGTGTTATTTTTACTATGGGATGGTATATTTAAAACAATATTGCGTAGTTCATGCTGTTAGTCGCTTCTCAATGACCCGCTACTGAGGCAGGCCTCCTTCAAAGTCGTGCGTACTGTTACATAGTTAACATACTGTTGGCGATATCACGTCCACAGCCGTTGTTTTTATTGTGTTTCTATAAAACCTTTATAAACTTGCAACTTGTCCGTCGAGTCCTCCAACTACATGAAGGGTAAAATTAGCCTAATATGTCACACTCGCTACGCTCGTGATTCAATCATTGATTCCTTCGCTTGCTCGGGATTCAATATCAGCACTCGCAGCAAAAAACACCTTTGCTCTCTTGTTGCACAGTAGTTATTTGTGCAACAAGAGAGCAAAGTCGTTTTTTGCTAAAAATTTTGCTCTCGTGTAACACACATAACTTTTCACTTCAGCAGCGAGAACACTTTAAGATGTGAAATACATTACGTAACATTTTTGAAACTAGAATTAAATATTTATAGGTTAAATATCAGTTTTTAAGCAGTAAATACTTATTTTCGTTTAAATACAACAATAAGTAAAAAATTCAATAATTTACATTATAAGACATAATCATTTTTGCTAAATGTCTTTAGTTAGTACGAAATTCCGAACGTGTTTGTCTTTGAGGTCGAATTCAAAATCGGAGCATTGTCTCTCTCTTTTCTATTGGTGGGGAAGGGATAGAGTGTCAATATTTCGAAATATAATTAAAAAGTTACTTTGTCTCACTCAGTGGGCAAAATCGCATTTTGCCCACTGTTTTCAGTGAGCATAACCTACATGTTTGAGCTACTGAAGTGAAAATAACTATTTTATACTTTCGTTTTCTTTCGTTCTTGGAAGAAAAAAAGCTGGCATGTTTAAAATTTAGTTCTAAAATGTATGTTTAAAGAAAATAGCGTCGTAATTTTTGGTTGGCATATTTTGATATTATAAAGGAATTAAGGGCGAATAAGTTGGTTAGTTATTCCACGCTTTATTTTCTTCTTCGCGGCCGGGAACCCAGCACCTCATCCCCTAAAATATTGTGCAACGCTAGCAGGACGGGTTGGCACAGGGTTTCTATCAACCCCCTCAACCATGCTGCCACCTTGTTGTGGTGAGGGGGCTTGCGTGCCTTTAGGATCCGTTGGTGCCATACCGGCTCAGGGTCGCCCATGCCGGGCGGGCCCACGGGAAGAGGCCAGACGAAGAGCGGCACACGGAGTCGTGGTGGGTTTTGGCTCTGGGGACTTCCTCTGCCCTCAGAGTTGCCTCGGAAGCCTTAACCTGCCGCGACACACGTGGTCATTGCAGTGGATGGCGGCCAGGCGTTGAGGCCAGGGCTGCCACCACTAGCAGCGGAGGGGCGGCCAGGCATGCATGCCACGGTTGCCGCCGCAACCGCGTGAGTCGGGCGCCAGCTCATCCGGCGCCTGACGGGGGCACGTGCAATGTCCCACACGTGCCTTTCGGTGGGTTGGGGAGCGTCGAGAGCTCCCCATCAAAGCGTGCGGCCCGTTTTTACAAGCGGGCCAAGGCCCCATCTGGGTTACGGAGTATGCTCTCCCATCGGAAGGAGTGAAACCCGTGGCCTTGTCTCGGGCAGTTAAGAGACACCGTTGGTTTTAGTGGGAGTCCCACATAACCCGGCTGACGTTTAGCGGTCGGGTATCCATGAAGAAACCGAACGTAAAAAAAAGTTTCTTCAAGTTTTGCGTGTCCTACAGCTAGGTGGTCTTGCGTTTGTAGTCGTCTCTTACGACACCCTCAGGATGGTATGTGTTGGTTTCATTGTGTATTCTACATTTTAGATTAAATAACATTCAAATACCTATGAACCTAAAACTAAAAAAGAACCTTAAAAAAAAATATATTTTTTTTTATTATTAACAAATTTTACATTGTCAAAACACAATCATCACATAATTTGGGCATTTGTGTTTAATTATTTTTTTACTGGCCATTAATTATTTATTAAACAAACAGAAAAACAGAAATGAATAATATTAAAATACTTAAAAACACTAAAGACTAGGAACAAACAAAACCTAAAATTTAAACATAGAAATAATAAAAATACTTATTGTTGGAAAATAAAATAAAATATAAAATACTTCATCCAGACTGCTTCCCTTGGCGACATTGCCTTGCGAGGCTTATTCGCTGACCGAAGTATGCGCCAGCCTTCCGGTGATGTTGACTCTATATATTATTTTATGAAAGAAATAGGAACGTAGCTCATTTTTTTCTCTCTAAGGACTCAAGGATAAGAGTGCTTCGGAATTAGCATTACTAATTCGAGTTAAATTCCGTTGGATTACTCCCGTCCGAGAGAGATTACCTTGCCACTCATTTTGCATAGATGGGCTAATTGAAGTTTAAGGAAAATAGGCTGATAATGGTCCATTTAACTTTACTTGATAATTTAAATTTTAACAGATGTGAATGAACGAAATGAATGAGAATGAATTAATAAATAATTTGAATGTTAAGTTTTGAAATAGCTACAAATATAAAAATAAAACAAGTCAAATTTACCGACTACGTTACACTTTCAGTCTTCTTTCTAAAGGTGCTGCCACAATACTGTTTAAAAATGTTTACAAACATTAAACATTTGCTATGAAACATACGATCGCACTATTAGAAAATGTTTCCATGTTAGGTAATGTTAGTAAACGTTTCTGAACAAAATTGAGGGTATGTGAAGAGTGCGGGGCCTGGCCGCCTGGGGCTTACAACATTTAACATTCCCTAACAGAATATAACAATTCCTAACATTTATTAGTAAATGTATTAGTGTTAGAAAATGTTAGTTGAAACCTTGAATTTTGACAGCATCAGTCTGGTAGCCACATCAGATTGGACAATCGGCCAACTACCAATATTATGATTGCCGTCTGCCCTCCGCTACCCATCTAATGGGACAGTCGGTCATTATTTGTTTAGACCAGCTGTCACTTAGTACGCTACTGACTACATGTAACGACTGCCATAGATGGTAGAATGGCAACCAGGACCGACGGGTGGACATGCCGTTCGAAGCACGTTGGAGGTCAGCTGTTATAAATGGTGGACGCCCATCCAAAATCCAGCTCAGCCAGACGTTGCTTAACCATTTTTCATCTACAACTGGTATGCTTTTGACCCTAGGCTTGTGTGATGGAAAGCAACGCCAGGGTCTAAGATCAGGCAATTCAAGGAAATGCCTTGTCGGGCACCGACTTTCACATACACACGACGGAACACTGTAAAACTGCTTGGCGCCGGACATAGATGTGAGGGTGGTAGCTAGCCGGGCGGACCACCAAGCGTGCTGGGTTTTGTTGACTCTTACAACACGCGTTTTTTCCCAGCGTGCGGTGGGGATCAATTGCGTTCGGCACTTTCCACTTGGCCAATAAGTCTAATATTGGAATTCTATAAAAGTCACATAAGCCTTTGGTTTCCTGTTAAATTCACTTACATGTCGACTGCCTCGTTGGTCTAGTGGTTAGATGTGCCGCCTTTGGATCAACGGGTCCCGGGTTCGATTCCGGGGTCAGGCAAGTGTCTTTGTCTAAACCAGAGGCACTGGCTCGGAGTTTGGGTATCATTTCTATCTATAATATGTATATATTTACAAAAAAAAAATTATATAAGTAGTTTATCATCCATCTCGTTACCATAACACAAGCATTAAGTTGCTTAGCTTGGGACGAGATGGCGTTGTGTGAAATGCCCAAGGATATTTATTTATTTATGTTAGTTGTTGCTAAATCGTGTCACCAGGAAAGATAAAAAAATTACAGATATTAAAAAGAAACATTTCTTTCTCAGCGCAAAAAACTTCACTCCTGAGTCGGACCTGATGGATGAAGAAACAAAATGTCGTCATCCCTTACCATCCTGAGTGTGACGTAAGAGGCGACTAAAGGGACTAAACGTAGCTCCGGGATAACTTGCTTAAAACGATTTTTTTTTGTTTATGGGTGACTCTGAGTCGGTATGGCCCCAACGGATCATAAGGGCACACAAGCGCCCTCACCACAGTCGAGAGGGTGTAAGGCGCTACCTTTTTTGTTAACGGTGGGGGAATGCTTTAGCATACCGCCACCCTTCGTTAGTGGGGTCGGAGATTATGTGGGACTCCGGAAACTACTAGTCTACCAACTAAAATCCCAGCGAGATACCCTCATACAAATGCTTATGGCGTCACAGGTTCGCGTAAAGGCATTCCACTGTAACGCCCCGTACTTGCTAAAACCCTGTACCAACTCATCTGGTCAGCGTGGCACAGTAGTCTAATTCTTCTCACACCATGCGAGCATAGCTCCCAGCTACTTTGGTCGGGTGGCGGAGCATATTAACGAGACCCCGTTGCCATGGCAACTGGTAGCCCGTAGAACCTTCAAGAACGACATGGCAACCTTCAAGAAACGAGCCTATTCCTTTCTCAATGGCCGGCAACGCACTTGCAACCCCTCTGGTGTTGTGGGTGTCCATGGGCGGCGGTGATCACTTACCATCAGGTGACCCGCTTGCTCGTGAGGTTGTCTAACTTAGCGGCCAATCTTGTGTATGCTGATATGATGACTGACATAGATATTGGAATAGCAGTTGGGACTGACGCTTGTACATACCCCAATCGCAGTGTTCGTCAATTTAGTAGATGCAAAAATGTCGTAAAGGCTTTTGTCGTGTCGGACGCTGTAAACGACACTAGATTTATTGAAAGCATTTTCTTGTAAGAGTTCAAGAAATTAATTGGGCTTTTATTAGCGCCACGAATAGTCGGGAAGAATTAATTTCTATCCTATTCTATCTTGGTCCAGGTACAGAAAAGTCTCCCCCTCGACTGTGCTGCCACCTTGCTGTGGTGAGGGGGCTTGAGTGCCTCAATGATCCGTGGGGCCATACCGGCCAGGGCCTCCCATGCCGGGCGGGCCCACGGGGAGAGGTGAGACGAAGAGCGGCACCCAGCGTCGTGGCGGGTTGCGGCTCCGGGGACTCCTCTGTCCTCAGAGCTGCCTTGGGAGTCGTAAACCGCTGCGGCGCACCATGAGGTCCTCGGGTTGGCGCTCAACTTAGTTGGCCGTCAAACCGAGTCCTCACTCAACATCCTCGGGTGGGCGCCGGCCGAGGGCTGACGCACCTCCTCTGCGGGGCCGTATGCCGCAGAAGGGGGCTGCGGGACGGATCGCCGGTGCGCTGCGGTAGATTGGGGCTGCGGGGACTTGGGTGGATGGGGACCCTGTCCCCAGTGTCTCGCTGCGAGCCCTGGACGGGGGCTCCGGGGACCTGGGTTGACGGTGGACCCTGTCCTAAGGGTTTCCCTGCGGGCCCTGGACGGCTGCGGTGCGCCGGTGTCCTCTGGTTGGCGCCGGCCCGAGGGCTGACGGGCCTCCTTCTGCGGGGCCGATGTCGCAGAAGGGGGCAGCGGGGCGGGTCACAAGGGAGGGAGCTCCGGGTGACCCGCGCCGCGGACGGAGGCGGGGGTGGAGGGGGGTCCGTGACGATGCGGGCCCCTTCTGCCCTCGCCTAGGAGGCCGGTGGTGGTTCGGGGGAGCCACCACCGACGAAAGCCTCGATGACTGAGGGCGTCCCAGTATACCGGGACGCCCTCTCTGATAGTCGCTTGCCCGCGTTGCGGGCACCACGCCGGGGCGTCACAGTAGAATGCGTTTACGCGAACTTGTGGCGCCCCAAGCGCGTCGTGTGAGGGTATGCCGCTGGGGTTTTAGTGGGTAAACGACTCTTGGGTAGACGACCCTTGTCGGAGTCCCACATAATCACCGACCTTTCCCCCGGGGTGCGGTGGTATGCATAAAGCATTTCCCCAGCGAAACCAAAAAAAAAAAAAAAAAAAAAAAAAAAAAGGTACAGAAAAGTCTAGACTTTTCTAATCCATTGCGCCGTTAAAGCGTTTTCCAATTTTGTATCTGGTAGATTTTAATCATCCACGAGAAAAATTCTCATGAATGGACAGATTTAGTCTTGTAAAATATGTTCGGAAGACGTGTTAAATGAGAATGTTCTTAACTAAATTTGAAGAAAACCTTCCCAATCGTTGAAGATTACAAACGGCTTCCTACTTACATCTTCAAAAGATTAATAAATTGTCCATGCGGTGACGGATTTAGAATACAGAAATTGATGAGGCAGAAATTAAGAGTAAATTTTAAAATATACTACTCTAAATTATCCTGGACACCTCTTACCAACCAGTCTGACCAGGAGTATGCCAACGATCATTGAAAAAGAACCATAGACCCCAAACAGCATACTGCTTTGTTGGTCTAGGGGTCGGATGCGCTGCCTTTAGATCACGGGGTTCGGGGTTCAATTCCCGGGCCAGGCAAGTGTCTGTTTGTAAACCAGAGGCACTTGCTCTGAGTCTGGGTGTCATTTGTATTCGTGATTTTCACCCCCGCGATACAGGTTAAACTTGGAGCAGGTGTTACTTTTAATAAAAAAAAAATCAGGTAAAGAGGCTACGTTTTTTTTAAATCTACATGTTAATATAATGATGATTGATTCAATCTAACTTAAACCCTACAAAATCCTACAAGCCCAAACTCCACTTAACACTATTATTAAACCCAATAAATAATCCTTAACACCCAATTTATTAGAGAATAAAATTCACTGGGAGGCTAAAATTTCTTAAACATGATAAATTTGCCGTCCAGTAATTAGTGGAGAGGGCGCCCACCGGAAGCGTAGGGTGTAACTTAACTCCAATTATACCGACTTGCAGCATCCGGTTGATGGCTCGGCCCTAATTACTGTATCTCGGATATACCACAATTTTGGTGCCACCAAATGATAATATCCACGCTTAATTTTTGTAGATATTTCAGTTTCAATTTTTGTAGATTGTCGTAAGAACCGACAAAGGGAAATGATGGCTGTTATCTGTGCCCTGCTGGCCAGACGGGCTGGCACAGGGTTCCGTATCGAGTTTTCCTTCTTTTGCGTCTAAGTGATGTGGCGCTTGCGTTCCTTTAGTCGCCTCTTACGACACCCTGAGGATGGAATGGGGTGGGGAAAATATGTATTCTAAATCAATCACCAAACTGACAAGCATACCTACTTTTAAACTTATTATTTTCAACAGACTTAGATTTACACAATAATCCTGTGGATTCGGGCGTCCACCGGATTCCAGGGATTTCAACAGTGTGGAAGTGTTAAGAGCTTCTCTCATCTGGCGAACTTGCTCTCACTATGCTGTTTAGTGCTTTTTGTAAACAAACCCATTGATTTGAAAAAAAAAAAGCAACTACAGAGTTTCTTGTCGGCTCTTCTCTGTAGAGCAGCATTCCGAACCGGTGGTAGTTTCAGCATGAATGTGGGTGGACGTAAGGGTTGTGGAAGATCAAGAGAGATGGATGGATTGTAAGCATGAGAAATTGTGTATGAAAGGTGTGACTGTAGATATGACGACTGATAGGTGTGTATGGAGACTACCACCTAGCGTGGGACAGGGGTCGTCAGATGTTGATAATGGTAACTGTAAATATGACGATTTATAAGAGTTTTGTTATAAAACCTACGTAAATAAAGTTAAGTTTGAGTTTAATTTTGAGTTTGAGTTTGAGCACTGGAGTTACGTTACGAGTTATAACGCGCCCTTTGATTGTTCTCAGAATGTCTATTAAGGAAAACGTAAAAAACAACTTCTTTTTCTTTTCCATTTATTTCCAACTCAAATTCCCAAACAGGGAAGAACATTTTTACGCTAATTATGAAACTTATGAGTGACATAGACAATCTCTGTTTGCGTCAAAGATAAAGTTATTCGTGAAATTCATTAAAATTCAAAAGATTTACGGGGGCGATATCGATGAAACATGTTCAATTTCCCCCTTGATATTAGATGAGCAAAATTTCCACAGTAAAGTGAACGACAGTAAGATATATTTAATGAATCGACTTCAAAAAGGAAAAATTAGGTTTCTCTTCTTTTTTGGCAAGATGACTCAGTTGTGAATTCATTTGGCGGGCCGTATGCTTTAGCGCCCCCCTGCGGTCTACAAATTAAACTAAGCAACACATTAGGCTACCTTAGTTTTAACTGAATTAACAGTTTAGTAACAGCTATCAAATATCTAAGGTTGACGATAGGACTTTAAGTAGTTTTTATCATTCGCTTTTAGTGAGTATTCAGATGTCAGTTTTATTTTTAGTTCAAATAAATATATGCTGAGTAAGAAAATCGTCGAAATAATACAAATTTTGCATTCTTACAAATGTTTGAACTAAGTGTTCTGCTAAACTGCTTAAATAAAAAAAATCGGATTATACTGGAATAATATAATTTATATGAAAATATTAATAAAAAACAACATTAATCACTATCACTACATATTATAAAACAAAGTCGCTGTCGTCTATCCCTCCCAATGTCTGCTTAAATCTTTAGTACTACGCAACGGATTTTGAAGCGGTTTTTTTTAAAAGATATAGTGGTTCAAGTGGAAGGTACATCGTTTCATCCGTGCGAAGCCGGGGTGGGTCGCTAGTCTTCTATACATAAAACATTAAAAATTTAAATAAACCCCCGACACAATGACCTGAGTTCGCTATATAAAAGTTTAAAAAAATTACATCGCGTTGGGGGATCGCTCCTACTTATTTATTACCTGACCCTGGTCCCCCGACGCCATGTATTTTTTTTTTACTTTTATATAGCGAACTCAGGTCATTGTGTCGGGGGTTTATTTAAATTTTTAATTTATCTTTTGTTTTCCAGACTCCTGGTCACGTTAGCACGAACAGCCGCCTTGCTAGGTCCTTATATTGATCTGGAATCGATTATAAATAATCAATTGAATCGTTTTACAAATGAATTCTGATGCGTTATGCGGTAACATACATACAACTGAATTGAGAACGTGCTTCGTTTTGAAGTCATTAACATTAGCCATGGACTTTTTTGTGAACATTATTTTTTACAAAACGATTCGACACCTTTTGTAACCCGGAGGCTTTTTCACACACATGAACACAAATCACACTCCAAAACCAAACTCGAGACCAAGAAGTCATCACTACGAACTGAACATACTGTCACTGCACTATACAACAGTTGACAGGTAATTATAATAATGAATGTACCTTCTAATTATACAGAACAATGGATTTTATTATGAGCACCCTTAAAGTGCGCAACGACTATGTTAATTAAAGGAAATAGAAATATTACGACGATAAATTATTATTTAAAAACATTAATATTAAGATCCGGTGATTAGTTGTACAGTCAGAGTTAAGGTGGATGCTCCAGGGTAGCCCGCGAAATTCAAATTTTCTTACGTTTTTTGCAATTTGCAGGTCAGTGCTAGGTTGTATGTTGATTAAAATGTGATTCGCGGCTGTAAGACGTATGTAGTTATAGAATTATAATCATCAAAATCATCAATACAACCCTCCAAGCTCATAAAGGTGCAAGAAAAACTTTTTCAACGTCAAAGTCATTCTTGCACCTTTATGAGCTACCCTGGAGCATCCACCTTAACATTTTGTCTCGTTTATGGCATTTGGCTTCGCAAATCGAAGTTCCCTAGTAAAATTTTACAAACAATTTATTACTTACGACAGTGTCACGACATCTAATTATAACATTAGCTGTTCGTGTTTGCTATTGGTGACTGTAATTGTCTGCATCCTTTTTTGACTTCACTCAAAATCAAAACTCATTTAATCAAGTTGGCTCATTAGAGCTCTTTTGACAAGTCAAACAATAAAATAAAATAAAATTTACCATTTAAAATTAATTATGTACCATCTGCCACCGGATTGGAATGCACCTCTACAGAGAAGAGCCGGCAATAAACTCTGTAGTTGCTCTTTTTAGATCGCCATTTTTGGGTACAAGACTGGTTAAAAGACAGATTTGTGAGAGCAAACTCGCGCAATAGTTGCAAAGATCTAGTCAACAATAGTAACCTTCTAATGCCCGAGGCAACCGACCCCCAGCAACGGCACCTGTTCACAAGCATGACGCATGCGGCAGCCATCGGCCTCCTCAACCATATTGCAGGAAAGAGAACGACCCACACATCTATAACGTCTTAAATTCTCTCCAAAAGATGACCCAATTCAAATTCCTTGTGACGTCACGTCTGAGTGCCCTGTTATTTCAATTTACCCCGCTTCCATTCCGAACCCAATAACACCACCGGTTTTAACATACATCTGATCAAACGGCTCATTAACATATAGATGGGTCTCGAAAAATTCGCTATCTGAATTGTACCTTCGTTTTTTGTCCCTTTGGGTCGTGTTGGGGATAAATTAGGGCAGACCCCTGACCAGTGAAGCGGACTGTAGGTATTTTTGGCGAATAGGGGGGATTAGGGCATGTATTAATTTGTTTCACTGATCGGATCAAAAGTAAAAGTACGTTGCCGATAAGACCGAGTGCGATATAAGTTGTGTTCAACATGTTATTTGGTGTACTATCTACCTGCTTTATATTATTATTTCGCTCGTATTACGCTTCGCATACGTAGTTCCATAGAAATAGTTAATTGTCTTGGTTATAAACTCAATTTGTGTACCTAGACGATTTTATTGCAAATTTACTCACTTACAAGGCTTATATCAATATGCAAGAAACGTTTAGCACAAAAGTTAAAAAAAATTACAATAAAAATACATTTGAAGTTGAGGCCAATTTTTTGACACCGACTTTAACGCTTAGATATTAATTCCTTCTTCCTTCCTTCTTGCTATTTCAAAATTAGTGGTCTTCTTTATATAGGCGTTAAGTGACCAGACGAGTTGGCTTTTCGAAGGCCAAATTTACTAAAGTGTGGTAGAAATCAACATTTCCATTAAAATATGTCAAACTTCAAGCACAAATTCACAACACGTCTCCAAAACGGAAACAAATTACTCCATATATTATTAATTTTACAAACGTACATACCGTTGGCATAACAATGCGTATATGATTTTCCCAACATTTATATGAAAATTAACTAATGGCCACTGAAATTGGAGCGTCAAATCAATAGCACCCAAATTTATTCAATTAATAATGCCAGCTTCTGCTAAATTGGGATAAACGTGTCATAAATTACTTTGATAAGGTAAGCGGATTATGTTTTTATACAGAATGTACTGAAAAAGTTTCTGGATATAACTGGAATTTTCTTGATTAAAACACAACCGTTTCAGATTGCGATTTTATAGAAAAGAGCCGGTATGAAACTCAGTTAGTTGCTTTTTTCAACAAGCTTAGTTTGTTTGCAAAACACCAGTTAACGTTTTAAAGCCGTATGTCAAGTTGTGTGTTGTTGTGTAAAGCCGTCTTCTATGTCCGCAGGGTCCCGGAGCATGCTCTCCTATCGGGGAGTGAATCCCGTGGCCCTGGTTCAGACAGTCGAGGATCACCGTAGGCTTTAGTGCGTAGGTTTTAGTGGGTAATTTACCATATCTACGCACCCCGGAGTCCCACATAACCTGGCTAGTCCCAACGGCGGGGAATCCATGAGGATCTCCGAATTAAAAAAAAGCCGTTATATAAATATGGTACATTTTTCACTGTAACCCCTGCTCCGCCGCTGCCTGACCGCTACCGTAATCGGGGCGTTGGAGCTACCGGAGACAGGGCCGTTGGGAATTATCTCCTCGTTGTTGACGAGTATTTATTCCTGGAACAATTAGTCCGATTAGGTAATTCCAACTTCGAGAAAGAGGTCACTCGGCGAATGCAATTCGACTGTGCGGCGTTCGGGAATCTACGCCATATCTTCTCAGCCATGTCCTTCAGTGCCTAAACGTGTTGCCAGCGATGATTTATGCATCAGAGACGTTGGCGTTCACAATGGGGCCTATTATGTTAGACGGATAAGAGTACCTCAACGTGCAATGAGAGAGCTATGCTCGGAGTTACTTTACGTGATAGGATCGGAATTGAGGAATTCCGCAGATGCACTAAAGCGACCGAAATAGTTAGAAGGATTGCACAGTTGAAGAGGCAATGGGCAGGCCACGTAGCCCTAAGAACGAATGGCCACTGGGACATAAAAGTCTTGGAGTGGCGTCCACGTATGGATAGGCGAAGCATGGGGAGACCTTGTGATGGTCGCTGGGAGTCGGTGCATACAGCCTGCTCGAGATGGTGCGTTGTGGAGATCTATGGGGGAGGCCTATACCTATTCAACAGTGGATTCACTGTATTGCGACACGGTTGGCGCAGTGGTTGTGCGATCGACTGCTGCGCAGCAGGTCGCGGGTTCGATCCCCGCACGGAAGAAATATTTGTACGACCTACACGTATTTGTTCCGGGTCTGGGTGTTTTCTATCTATATTATGTATACATACATAATATAGATAGAAAACACCCAGACCCGGAACAAAAAAATGTATTTATGTAGTTTATCATCCATCTCGTTACCATAACACAAGCATTAAGTTGCTTAGCTTGGGACGAGATGGCGTTGTGTGAAATGTCCAAAGATATTTATTTATTTATTGCGAGCTCGGTATGACTTGTATATTTTAGCTATAACACAATTTAAATAAGTATTCTATAAAGTCGGACGACCCTTCTCTGTAACCAGTCTTCCAAACCCCTTTCAATTGCACCAAGGCTGATTTCATACCCATAAGTAGGTTATGTATGGCTGAAGATGGCCATGGTTGTAATATATAAGTTCATACAAAAAGTAACCGAACAAAGTATATTGATGTTAGCCACACTATTGTTGGCCAAAATATCGCAAAACTTGTGTGTCTAACAAAAAATATTCGTTTCAGGAATATCCTATACATTATTTATAAGTAATGGCACAGACGAGCGATTTTTAATCTAAACTGTTAATATGAAGATTGATAATCGCGTGTAGCACTAGCATGTTGTTACAAATATACGAGTTCTTCTGTTTTCTATTTCATTACTTTATCATAAAATTCTGAACATGGGTCATGGGATGAAAGTGATACTTGTATCTTGGGAAGTATAAATAGGAGAAATCTAAAAAACAGCTATACAGATAACTAAGCATCTAATACAATGATTTGGACAGGACATAATTTATTTCCAATGGAGCACACGTTTTGGTATCAAAAGTTGTATAATAAAATTGCGAGTTTCGCCCCCATATTTGAAAACAGATTGTAGGTACACATATTTCATTTGTTCTCATTAAATAAATAAATTTATTAAATAGATTCATACATACCTGCTCTTTTCGATAGGCTCTATGACCTCAATTCGGACGGGTACTAGGCAAGATACATAATGTCACCAACCCATACCGTCTTTAGGGTGTCGTAAGAGGTGACTAAGAGAACGCAAGAGGCAGATCACCTAGCCCAAAGAGAAGGAAAACCCTGTGCCAACCCGTCTTGCCAGCGTGGCACAATAGTCTAATTTCCGTCCATGAATTTGGAGGAGGCCCGACCCAGTAGTGGGTCATTTATGGTCTGTGACAACAGCTATCGTCTCCAAGTATTTGTCAAAAAAAAACTAATAAACGCGCTTATAAAACGCCCGTCTGCACACAACTTTATCCGGTGCGATATTGTGCCCGTATCTTTTGTTTACCCACACTAGTTCTTTCTCCTAAGGGATCGTCCTCACTGTGCGACATAAATTGAATTATCGGCCCCCACGAAGCGTCGTTTGACATCGCTGTGTCCAGGGAACAGAGTTATTGAATTTATTTACATACCCCGCGTACTGAGAAAAGGTTATAAATAGGTTTGACGTCATGATGTGGACGATTTTATGACGGTTTCGTCAGTTTTACTTCGAGTTTTCCACACGTCGAAAGTCTTGCTACAAATGTAGGAACAAAATCTTTTAGACAGCTAAACAATATTTGAAAATTTTAGTGTTTTTTTTTTTCTTTTATTTAGTTTTCTTTTACTACTATTACTCAGCCCACACATGACCCGCTGCTGAGTCGACCCTCCTAAAGTATCATAGAGTATAATAAGTCTGCTGTTCCACGCTGGCCAGATGGCTTGGCACAGAGTTTCGTAACAAGCTTTCCTTCACATGCGGCTACGTTTTCGGGCTTGTCCTTTCCTTTTGTCGGCACACCTACAGAGTGGAATGCAGTGGTGACACTGAGTATTCTATCATTAAAGAGAATTTAAAGAATCATTAATACTTCCCATACATTTTTGGCCATAAAATAAGAAAGTGTGATAATTTTACCAAACATTTTTTTAAACACCAATAATTAACTTTCGTATTACGGGTCACCGGTTTGATTCCGGGGTCGGGCAAGTGTCTTTGTGTAAGCCAGAAGCACTTGCTCTGAGTCTGGGTGTCATTTGCGTCGGTGAATATCATATTTTAAAACTGCCCCCGCCCCATTCATATGTCATACCTACCTAGCCAAGGCGGTTCGTTTTATAAATGGAATAACCTTAAAGCTAAACAAATGCACACTACACAAAAAATAATGTACTGAAAGTGATACGGTCGAACACTTCCCTTTGATATGGTTGAGGAGATCGATGGCTGCCACATGCGTTATGCTTGTGAACAGGTGCCGCTGTTTGGGGTTGGTCGACTCACTGGATTCATGACTTATAATTTCATTTTTAATTATTCTTTTTTATTATAAAATTCATATTTCAGTTGAGCGCCTTTCGGAACCAAACGAAACTAGTTATAAGATAACGGTTATTGTAATATGGCGTTTAAAAAAAGAGACAAGCCCACCGAGTTTCTTCCGCCAGGTCTTCTCGGTTGGTGCCGCGTTCCGACCTGGTAGTAGTATTTTATAAGTGATGTATCCGATGACGATTGTGAATCTTTTTATTTTTGTGTGCAATAAAGAGTTCATAAATAAATAAATAAACGCCATAATTGGTTTATTCTACGAACA
This sequence comes from Clostera curtula, assembly GCA_905475355.2. Lineage (NCBI taxonomy): Eukaryota > Metazoa > Arthropoda > Insecta > Lepidoptera > Notodontidae > Clostera > Clostera curtula. Next base: position 14,577,249 of record FR997810.1, read on the forward strand.
CTGATAGAAATAAAACTTTTTAAAGCCGGTAATACCCATGTGAAAGCACTCTCGGGAGATATACGTTTTTTTTTTATTTCTGATAGTCATATCTTTTGGTTTACTTCTCATACTTTTTCTCATAAAAACCTGGTTCAGACAAAATAATCGAAGTATTAGGTAAGTAGACCGATCGATGTCAGTGTCGGATTTAGAATACAAAATTGTCACCACCCTATTATCCTGAGGGTGTCGTAAGAGGCGAATAAATGAACGCAATAGGTAGATCGCCTAGCCGCAAAAGAAGGAAAACTTGAATTAAACACTGTCTTGCCAGCGTGGCACTGTAGGCTAATTTCCCTTCATGAACTTGGAGGAGGCCCGACCCAGTAGTGGGTCATGTATGGGCTGAAATGATGATAATTACTTCACTATCACTACATAGTATAAAACAAAGTCACTGTAAATATAAATAAATCAAAATATCCTTGGACATTTCACACATCACCATCTCGTCCCAAGCTAAGCAACTTAATGCTTTTTTTTTTTTTTTTTTTCTCTTTATTTAAAGGAGTTTAATCACGCAGTGATTATGTCACCCCCGTTACAGAAACTTAACATAATGTATATTATTGTCTATGGTCTGTGCACACTTTCACCATCTTATAGAGCCTTCTAGCTTTCCCAGTCAATGGGGAAGCCAGAATGCTGTTACATTGCCCTACATTGCAATTGTTTTGGTGATATCCAAGTAATTGACGTCTTTCTGCTTCATTCCGGACGCACTCCATCAAAACATGATATACATCTTCTACTTTATTGCAAATGAGACAGTTCGGGCACTCCACCTTGCCCATCAGGAATGCGAAACTATTCAATGGAATATGTCCTGAACGGAGCCGGAGACCCATCACAATCTCTGCTCTGCTCATATTAGCCTGATCGATCCATGACATGCTCGTGATATTTGGCTGGATGGTTTTGTACCAGATGCCTTTGGTGAGGGACCTCTGGTCAAAGTACTCCTTCCACATTTCAGTGCATTGGTTTTTCAACACTGGTATGAGATCCGTATAAAAAGGGGCATATTGGCCTTCTATCCCTTCAACCGAGGCTTCTTTAGCTAATTGGTCCGCTTTCTCGTTTTCGATCAAGCCAATATGAGCTGGAACCCATTGCAGTACAACACATTTATTGTTGTCCTCCAGGTCATTTAAACTTCTGACTATTGCATAGGCTATCGGTAAACCTCGTGTAGTTGAGGAGCACCGAGCCAAGTGCAGCAGAGCGCTTTTCGAGTCAGTAAATATAGTATATTGCCCGTTATCTAAAGAATTTATATACGCCAGTGCCTCTGATATTGCAATGAGTTCAGCATGCATAATATTTATGTTTGATTTTATATTAAATTTAGCAGAAATGTTTGCTTGGGGGTCGAAAAACGCTGCACCGACACCATAGCTGTCTTTTGAACCGTCCGTGAAGATTTTATATGTATTTAAATAGTTTTCATTTATAAAATTAACGCAAATTTGTCTAAGATTGTAAATATTGTAGGAACTCTTTGATTGTTTTATATTTTTTATGTTTGGATTGATGTTATTTGATATGTCGGAATAGCTGACCCAAGTGTTTAGTGTATACATTTCCAGTTGACGACTTACATGCATTTCCATTGATTTAAATGTGTTATGTATAGTAATCAACAGAGGTTTCTTTTTCCGTCGCCAATACTTGTTGTGGCTGTTTAAACTTAAGTCTTTTAATTCATCCAACATTGGTATTATATTATTTTGGGTTGTTGAATTTGTTTTCAGCCAATATTTTCCTGCAAGATAGTACCTCCGTATGTATAAAGGTGGGAGATGGAGTTCACTCTCCATAACATGTATTGCAGTACATTTTACGAAACCGCCAATTAGTCGTAGCATTTGGTTCTGAACTTTGTCCAGTTTGCTCAAATGACTATTACTTGCATTGTCATATAAAAAGCTTGCGTAGTCTAGGCGACTTCGAACTAACGCTATATACAACCGTCTTATATGTACCGGGTGCACTCCCCAATTAGAACCTACCAGAATTTTGAAAATATTTAAAAATCTAGAAATTTTATCCCTTATCTCATTTATATGTTTAGACCATCTTAACGAGCGATCAAACCATAGTCCTAAGTATTTTATATTGTCTGTAAGTGGCAGCGGTGTGCCGTTAACGGTGAGATTTACAGTGTCATTTTTAAATCCTCTTTTAAAAATGCAGACTTTACTCTTCGTTGACGAAACTTCCAGACCCAGGTTTGAAAGTAGTTTCGTTAAAGTATTTAAAGCGCATTGAATATCTTTCGTGGCTTTGTTCAAGTTTTTCTGATGTGTATAAAACAAAGTCATCCGCGTATTGTGATATATGGATATGGCGTATTTCCCTGCAAATGCGTGTAGTGGCTATATTAAAAAGCAATGGCGACAGTGGGTCACCCTGTGCCAATCCCCTTCCGGTCGTACGACATAAAGATGCATTGCTTAAGTTTATTTTGAGATGTCTTTCTTTGAGATAGTTCCAGATGTATCTGCACATAACATCCCCTACCCCCACTTGATCCATAATCTGTAGTAATCCGACCAAATCAATGTTGTTGTATGCATCATTAATGTCAATAAAACATGCCATTGTTGATATATTGTTTGAGAAGCCAATTTGAATAGTTGTAACTAGTTTACTTAAGTTATCCAAAGTGGTCCGACATTTTCGAAACCCTGTCGTTTCGGCTGACAAAATGTTTTGTTTTTCAATGTACCACTCTAACCTAAGCATTAGAATGACATGAAAAACCTTACAGAGACAAGATATCATGGCTATTGGTCTTAGTGACGACAGACTTTTGGGATCTCGTCCTGGTTTGGGAATTGGCACAACCGTGACATCGCGCCATTGTTTAGGCACAAAACCGAGTGCGTAGAAATAGTTATAAAGTGCGATTAATGTGTGTTTCCCATTAAGCGACAGATGGTTGATCATTGAATATGAGATATTATCATAACCAGGTGAGGTGTCTTTACATCTTATAGCTTTTTCTAGTTCTTGGATGGTGATTGGCTTATTAAGTGTGGGATTTTTAGAAGAGAAAATCAAATCAGCCTGCACAGTAAAGTCAGGGGTTAAATTATGCAGCAATTGGTTGACTTTATTGGAATCCAAAGGGGCTCTATTAGTTTTATACCCTTTTAACCATTGCATTTTTTTCCAAATTTCGTTCGGTGATGAGGTTTCGTTTAATGAAGAGCAGAAGGACTGCCACGCGCCACTTTTGGCGTTACGGATAAGTCGTTGAGCTGTCCGGATTCTCTCTTGAAGAATATCATAATTAAGTGGGGTTGGATTTCGCCTAAATTTGGACAAAGCTAATCGGCGTTCGGCAACGCATTTTGAAATTGTTGCATTCCAATAGGGCTTAGGAGAAAAGTTATTGGTAGGATTTTGACTGGTTTTTGTATAGGGTATACATAAGTCTGCAGCTATATTTATATACTCAACAAATTGGTCATACGATGATTGTAAGTTATTGGGTAGAACGAGAAAATGTGTAAATAGTTTAGATAACAAGTTAGAGTAGGATTCCCAGTCTGCATTTTTAAAATTTCTTCGTATGATGCGCTTGTCGCTTATTTCTATATTAATCGATATTTTTATAATGAAATGATCGCTGCCTAATGTCTCATTTAGTGTTATCCAATTAAATTTAAGCGCTATGTCGGATGTCGCTAATGAAATATCTGGAGCTGATTGTAATAACCCGTTATTAACTAAATTCACCCGTGTTGAAGCCCCACTATTTAAAACAATATATTTGGAATCTAGTAAGGCACTAAAAATTTGGCAGCCCCTGTTATTAGATTTGTACGACCAGTTTACATGGTGGCCGTTGAAATCTCCCAATATTAGTGTTTTCTGAAGTTTAATAGATAACAGTTCATCCCAGTCAGTTTGATTAGTATTGGCAGATGGCGGGCAGTAAATAGAAATGACATTTTCAACATCTTGGCAGTTAAAAACTTTCACACCAACAAGTTCGATCTGGGGGTTTTTATGACGAATTTCTAACAACTGGCACTTAATTGAAACGTGAGTAAGAATTGCTACGCCACCATAATTGTCATCACGATCAGTGCGAAAAATATTGTACCCACTAATTTTTACAAAATTATTCGGCGTTAACCATGTTTCACATAGGACAGCTATGTGGACTTTTTCTTGCACTAAGAGACTCTCTAATGATACCAGTTTAGGACGTACACTTTGACAGTTCCATTGTATTATGTTGAGTTTCAGCTTGGAAAAGGGTTGTTTATCCATTCATAAAAGCAAGAATTTTACTCAAAAATGGCCAATCTGCAACATTATCAACTATCACCAATGTCAACCATTCAATACAACACTTAATTACTCTTTCAATTACGTATGCCAAAGATGTATTCTTCGCAAATATGATCTCTTTCAACCTCGATAACAATTCGGAAAATTCTACACCTCGTTGCCTATCGCCTGAGTGGTCCTTGCTGGATGAGTTATTGTCAGCCATGTTGTCAGCTGTATAATTATTTTTTGATGCCTCTGCCGTGAAATCAAATTCCGTTTCTGTCCTTGGCTTTTTTCGTTGCTTTTTTGAATGAGAAGACAATTTAGGAGATTCTGTTTTGTGTACTAAGGCCACGGTTTTAACTACGGATGCAAAAGTTGGTGTGCTTGTGTTTGTTGGATAAGACATTTTGTGGGTACCCGATGTGGGCTCGTCTGGGGGAATAAGGGGTTCATTATCAGTATAAGTTTCACACTTTTCGTCACTCACCGGGTACATAGTAATAGCTTTCTGGTACGTACAGTTGAATTCCGCCATTATGTCTCTTATCTTCTTTTCCTTCACATAACTTGGACAACTTCTAGCCAAGGCCATATGGTTCCCGTTGCAATTAATACATTTGAACGATTCCGTTTCACAATTCGCGTGGTTGTTGCCGCATTTTGGACATATGATTGATTTTGATGAACAAATGCGTTTGGTATGCCCATACTTCCAGCATTGCGAACACTGAGTCACGGGAAACACATATGGGGCGACGTTAATTCGTAGTTCGTTTACATATACGTACGCGGGAATATTTGGCCCCTTGAAGCATAGCCGGATCGATTCACTCGGAAGCCAGGGTTTGTCGGTAGAAGTCTTGTCCCGTTTATTAAGACGTTGTGCCGACATCAGCTGTATACCGTTTGGACAGTCTATACTATTACATATGTCAATGTCCGAAGTATCCATATCTATGTCCTTAATCACCCCATAGGAATAGCTCTTTTCCATGGCTCTGTAAAACCTCCACCCTAGATTTATGAGTGATTTGTTAGTTTCCAATTTTGTGGCACTCAAGTCGCTCATAAAGTCTACTCTTAGTCTATATTTATTCACATATTTTATGTTAGTTATGTCCCTCGTGTTGACGCCTTCTTGTTTAAACAATTTTGCCAACGCAAATTGCTTGGGTACACCATCTTTACATGAAATATAAACTTGAATTTTTTCATTTTCGTTTTTTCGCTTTTTTTCCTTTCTGGTGTCTACTGTACTCCAATCTCCGTCAGTCTCATCTCTGTCCCTTTTTGTTGGTTTTGTATAGCTACTCATTTCTTCTGTCTCCCTCTCTAATCGTGTATGGTCCTCTTCTAGGTGTAGATCTAATTCTTCATCTATTGTGTCATGCTCGCTAAAGGAGTTGTCACTCAATATATTGGTATAACATATGTTCTTGTTTATTTGTTCATTATTATCTTCCGTCATCTAGAGATAAGCTTGTTGCACCGGCGAACCGGTTGGTTGCCAGGTGCGCGGTGAATACAATGTTATCGCTTTACTAATTAATACGTTAACAGTGTAAGGACGCGACTAATACGTACGAATGCCGTAACGTCACTGAACTTAATGCTTGTGTTATGGTAACGAGACGGATGATAAACTACTTCTATACATTTTTTTTTTTTAAATACATTCATATTATAGATAGAAATGACACCCAGACTCCGAGCCAGTGCCTCTGGTTTAGACAAAGACACTTGCCCGACCCCGGCATCGAACCCGGGACCCGTTGATCCAAAGGCGGCACATCTAACCACTAGACCAACGAGGTCGTCTGTAGACTGTCGTCTGTCCTTCCCTATGTATGCTTAAATCTTTAAAACTACGCAACGGATTTTGAAGCGGTTTATTTTAATAGATAGAGTGATTCAAGAGGAAGTTTTTTAAGTATAATACATGCACCCGTGCGAAGGCGGGGCGGGTCACTAGTCAATATATAAAAAAGGGACAATAACAGTTCCTTTGGCCAGCTCTATTGGTGGTATATGTCCTCATTTTGGATGTATGCCGTTTTCGTTTCACGCTGTTTTGTGGGATAAATTGATTTGGCTCAGAAAATAGATGTTTGTCTGAAACAAATACTGAACAAGCATTTACAAATTCAGTAAATTTTGTGACCCGTGTTAAAGTATTACGTCTATATTAGTGTTATTTCACTTACAAAATAAATGTTTTCACTTTGACTTTGAATGTACTCAGAATCCGTCACCACACGGTCAAACCACCACGTAAGTTTAATTAAGGTAAATAGATAGATATTCTTTAATGTACATGTACACAAAAAAAAACAAAAAAGAAAGTTAAACACATATATGTACAGTATAAATGGCAGTGTTAAGCCGAATGTCCACCGCCAGTTAAAATAAGTTAGTTGAACTTGCATATTTGAGCCATTCTTTCATACATGTGCGTCCACCAACGGTGAATTATCATGTATGAAAAACTGGCTCAATTATGCAAGCTAAACTAAACTAACTTATTTTAGCGGTGGACGTTCGGCTTTATTGCTAGGCCTCTTTTGGTACAGAAAGAGAGAGTCTGCTTGACTGAGGTAGCGCCTTACACGCGCGTCACAGTAGACTGCGTTCACGCGAACCTGTAGCGCCCCAAGCGTGTCGTGTGAGGGTATACAGCTGGAGTTTTAGTGGGTAAACGAGTCTCTTCGGAGTCCCACATAATCGCCGACCTCTCCCCTGATGACGGCGGCGGTATGCTTAAAGCATTTCCCCTGCGTTAACAAAAAACAAGGTAGCGCCTTACACCCTCTCCATTGTGTTGCTACCTTGCCATGGTGAAGGGGTTGTGAGTCTTTACGATCCGTTGGGGCCATACCGACTCAGGGTCACCCATGCAGGGCGGGCCCACGGGGCGGGTAGCAAAGGGGAGCTCCGGCTGACCCACATCGCAGATGGAGGCCGGGGGGGGGGGGGAGAGGACGTACCACAGACAAATAGCATCACCCCATGGATGGTATATCTGTTCGATCACCACTGCTGTTCACGTTCACAAGAATCCACGTCCCCTTTCTGCCAGCGTCAAGCCTTATCCTTTTGTTGTATTGTATTGCAAATGTTGTCGGTGTGGTGACGGATTTAGTGTACATGGTGTCACCACCCCATACCACCCTGAGGGTGTCGTAAGAGCCGACAAAGGGCAATGACGAGGACAATACAACCTAGCCGCAACAGAAGGAAAGCTTGCTACGAAACCCTGTTAGTAAGTAATTAGGCTACTGTGCCACGCGAGACAGACGGGTTGGCACAGGGTTTCGTAGCAGGGACTCCTTCTGCGAGGAAGTTATGTCACAGAAGGAGGCGCCGGAGCGGGTCAGGGAGGAGGATGTTCTGACTGACTCGCGCCGCAGACAGAGGCCCGGGAGGAGGAGGCGACTCTACAGCCACTGCCGCCGCCATAGAGGCCAGTGGTCTCACTGACTTAAGGCATCTCAGGGTTTCGTAGCAAGTTTCCCTTCTCTTGCGGCTAGACATGATGGGGTGGTGTCACTTTGTATTCTAAATCTGTCACAACATGGAATGGATGTTCACTTTTTATAACTATCACAAACTGTAACTCCTGTGAGAATGTTGTAAATGATGACTTAAAATTACAAGGCAGATCACTGAGCCGCAAGAGAAGGAAAACTTGAATTTATTAAGTTCAAGTATCAAGTCAAGGCTAATGTGCTACTACCCTGTGCCAACCCGTCTGGCCAGCGTGGCTCAATAGGCTAGTTACCCTCCATGTTTCTGGAGGAGGCCCGACCCAGCAGTTGGTTATGTATGTAATGTATATCACAATACTAAAATATTATTAGGGCTGCGGAAATAAAATACTTTTAAGATATTAATTTTACCTGTGCAAAAGGTTAGCTAATATGGTATGTAATTAATGGTTGAATGTCATAAGATTATCACCCCTACTCGGGTTCAATAAACAAGGGTCAAGATTATTATTTGTACGCTCGTAGATTAATTTCCAATATCAATAATTTACTTACACAACGTGATTTTTTGTATACTGAAGACTACAGATACCCCAGAACATATTCGCTTTAAAACATTTAAGAGCGCGGTTAAGTCGCGCTCGCTACATTATTATTTTTCATCCGTCACGGCCTGCAACAGTAGCCAATATTTAGCCTCCCACTTCCCTCTGCTCTTTCACAGAAAAATGCTCTGTCTCACACAATTGATGCGTTGTCAATATATATTTGGATTATAAATTTGAGGCAAAATTTTGCACCGATCATTACTTCTACTTCCAAGAAGCTGGCTGAGAATTTCAAAGTTCTCTTTCGCAGAGTAAAAATACGACCACCTCATATCTTCCTGTGGGTGTTGTAAAAGGCGACTAAGGAACAGTAGAAATTTAGCAGCAGAAATATCGACCACCCGATACTGCGATCGCAAACCCGCCTGCCAAGCATTGCGATTACAATTATCCCATTGAAACAAAAGAAAAACTTAAAAATCAAAAAGGGTTTATCCTTTCATGTGATTATGCCACAGCTACACTTTTTGTTGGGGATAAACACTTTCATTCCTCATTATTTCATCAAAAACTTTCTCAACACGATCCCACCACACACGGCGCCTTAAGTGTGTTGAGATGCGAGGTGATAAGGTGTTATCCGCACACAAGAATACGAAAATTTTCTACTTCGCTAGAAGAAAACAGGACCGGCCTTTGTGGAGATCCTTGGGGGAGGCCTAGATCTAACAGTGGACGTCTTTTAGCTGAAATGACGATGAAAATGATGATGAGAAGAAAACAACTTGTTGACACAAATTTCCTTTTTATTACAAACATTAATTAATCTATCCACATAATAAGACTGTAACTGACGAATGTCTGAACTTGAAGATTGAAACTGAATATGAGAAAACTTGAGAAAAAATATACTGTTTTTTTTATTGTGTTTTCAAAATGAAGTATTGTGCATTCAAAATCTTGATACGCTGCGCAAGACAGAAATAACATGACATGTTGCAATAATAAAAAGACTATAATTGGTTAGTGATCGAAAGACAGGAAAATCGAAGGAGTCGAATCGACTTATTTTTTTCAATCACCGACTGACATTGAAAGTTGGGAAATTATAAGTATGGGTAATGTCTAGTAATTTATAACAATTTAGACATTGCATACCATAATTTCAGAAGTAAGAAAAAAATTTAACTAGACTTGAGAGAAGCTAACTTGATTTCTCACCGTAGACACAGAATAGAAATTAATGCCGCTTTTTTAAATTTAATTCCATAATTTAGATGAATACTACTAGTTAAATAACAATTTAACAGGTTTTTTGAGAATACGCAGCGTATCAGATGACATATTAACTTCAAATTTGGTACATGTTTTATATTGAAACGCCGTTTAGAGGCAAAGTTTTAACAGGAATCATCCCGGTTCGACATTGCCGCGGGCGTCGCAGTTAAACACTGTTTGCACGTAAAAAGTTTTATACAAAAATATAATCTTAACTAAAAATATATTTTCACTAAAACAAACTAGAAAATTGAAATATGGGCACTAAATAAAAAGAAAATGATTATAAATATTCAATTCAGTGCAAATACATCTAAAGGAGGGGCAAAAATAAAACATTCAGCAAACCAGATGTCAAGAGATTTTATATAGTAAAACATTACCAATTCATTAATAGTTTTATATCAATAAATAACTTTACTAACTTTTCAGGGATTACCCATAGTGGCAAAATTATTTACCATTTTTAGCCACTCTTAAACATTTAGTAGACCTCCCATATATAATTGACCAAATCTTAACCCCGAGAAAATATTTTAACATGTCAATTTTAACATTATCATTGGAATTTGTGACATATTTATTTTATGTATCAACAATCTAACTAACTTTTATTTACAATGTGATTTGTGTATGGTAACAATTATCTTGACTGCGCTTTGTGACTTTCTTAAACATATTTTATAAATTGTATATTATTCATTTATATACTAGGCTACAGTCAATTTTGTTTAAATCCTTTTGTAATGTTAACCTAATAACTGTGCTTACAATGTAAACAAAACTGACTATACATTATTATTATCACATTATTAACATAATGAACAATACATATTCTGTGTAATACAAAAATTTTGATTATGCAACTTTTTACAAAATTTGATTTGTGACGTGACAAGTATTGGTTTTTTATCACATTACCTATTATATTATGATTATTAATATCTTATAATCTAAAAATACATCTTAAATCGGCTGAAACTTGTGTTTATTTATTTTTTAACAATCACATAATAAACCTAGGAAGATTTTACTATTTAATAATAGAAGCTAAAAGAATATATTTCTGTTCTACGTTATGTAAAATTGGTCTAGTGGAGACGTTATGTCATTTTACGTGTCAACTGTCACTTTGACAGCATCAGAGTTTAAAAAATATATATCCATTCTCAATTAGCTATGGTAACTTTGGGCCTACAGACTAAGTTAGAACTAAAATACATACATTTTACGTGTAATGTCATATGCAAGAGAGCCAAGTAGACAGATCTTTGAATAATATTGATATTCAATATTTATCATAGTGGTTTTATATGGCATATTTTATTTATTTATTTGTAGTCGAGCTTCGGTCTTTTGAATAGTTAATGGCTTGAAATACACTATACAAAAAGCATCAACTTCAAATCTTACATTGTTGAAAAGCGTTATTAAAATTTACAAATTATCAGTTTCAATGTTGTGTATTTATTTGTTCAATATTTTATTTTACAATAAAAAATAACACGTCGTCTTTATAATGTCAGCCTTAGCTGCACGCAAGTGTTAAAGAAATGTCATTGTTGAATTGAAATGTAATTTTTCAAATAATTAGATCTGTAGCCAGTATACTTGACCAAATTTATCGATACATTACTATCGATAGTATGTTGAACTTCACCATTGTATTTTGGATATTCATTCATTAGCATATTAGTGGATTCATGATTATTTTGTTCAAAACACAAACCTAGACATTTAAAATTATGACGTACTTTTATTTATACATGATAGTCTCTGAACTTTTTATTGTTTTACACAACAACTATTGTTGTGGAATTTAAGTGAGCAAGCAGAAAATTAGAATTAATGAAAGATTGATTTTTTTTATTAAATCATATCCATTTATAATTTCATTAATATACTAAACACAATTCGATAATCTATAAACAAAAATAAGTTTAAACATTGTAATTTTTTGACATTGATACAAAACAATATTCGTTTGTGTAAAACAACAAAAAGAGACGTAACATATTTGATAACTAATTCTAATTATATTTTGTAGTTATTCGACTGACAATGAAAACAAATCAGTATCGGTTGGTCGAAGGCAGCGACTTCACCATGCTTTACGTTTGGCCTTTGATCCCAGTTTAAGATAAAACTTATTATTAGCGAATTATATAGTCGAATACTAAGGTCATCTTACACCTACTAATAAGTATTAGCCCGGACATCTTATCGATCGCTGTTATATTTTAAATAAATTAACACTGAGGCAATTATTGCAGTATTGTCGATAAAAAGTCTGGGAAATTTTGTGACGATATTTGATTTGAGGAATTTGTCATTTAGAGTCGCACGATAGCATTTATCGATAAGTCATTCCCCCATCCGTACACTTTTAGCGAGTTTTAAATTGTTTTTCTAATTTCCGTTCAAACATGAGCGCCCATTTCACATAATAACTGTAACGTACAAGTTTCATCAACTAAGTTTTAATGGTCTTCGTTGAATCGTAAACGGTGAACTTTAACCAGGCATTCAATCAAAGAATGAGGTTGCACAACGTATTATGGCATTACTCCGAATCGAAAAACAATTGCTAACTTCAAGACCGAGTCACGATAAAAGTTAAGACACTGATTTTAAAGTGACACAACAGTTTTCTTTGTTCTCAACGGCACCCCTATTAAAAAATCACACTTGTGTTTTTTTTAAAGAAACTACAGTAGTTTGTGATCAAATATTTTTGAGACTACCTAAACTAAATAAATCTATATCGCCTTAAACATGATATTAAAGTCACATTAGAAACTAAAAAAACTATAAAACTGCATACAGAATTTTAATTTTCGTAAAATTGATTTGAAACAACTGTTAGTAAGGAGTTTGAGCCTAATTGTTTTTACAATTTTACTAATTAACTATTTATATGCAGCTCAATTAAATAATTCTGTGATGCCCAATGCAGTTTCGTGTCCTGTTTTTCTACCAATCTGGTTATTCCATAATTAGTCTGTTGACGAAAATTCACTTTGTATATTTTCGTTTTTCAGTTATAAGACGAACCATCGGAACTGTAGTACAGGTTATTAATGGAACTGATGACATAAAACCCTATTTGAACAATTCAAGGCAAAGAATGATCTCGTTTCATACTTACATGTAGCATACAGTTATTTAAAATAAGAAACAACGATAAATTATAAGCGACTCGATGAAATTTTTTAGTTCATTAATCGCTACAAATATTTCACTACGCCCATGTGAAAATTGTCTGAAAATGTCATCAATAGCTATCTTATAGTCGATACCGAAAAGATTCATAGAATTCATTATTATACGACAGAATTGAAAATGCTACAAACGTCTAGGGTTTAAGATCATTCTAAGCCTAATCAACTTACAGTGATTAACTTACAACACTTATCTTCTACGATCACAGAGCGCGCTATGTGGAATGTACAAGGAACGGTTCGTGCTCGTCACGCGATCGTTCCGTCTCTCTCTCGCCGGTGGAGAACGCAGCGCGTGACTTCAGCACCGTGACGTCAGTGTCGTCGGTGCAAGCGAGAGGGGAATAGGCGATGTTCCGCGCTCTGGAGCGTTTCGGTTTCTCACGGGGACTGTGTGCCTGATAAAAAAAATAAAAAAATAAAGACCACATAATCATAAAAGAATAAAATTTGAAAATATACATTTGTTCGTAGTGAAACAGACCGACAGCACAAAATAATTAGGTACAGAAGTCAAGCTTATGTATGTACCTTACTTTTCATATCTACGCACTAGGATAAATCTGGCTTATGCTAAAATATTATCCTGGTAGTGGCACTCGTATTTAATCGTTTGATTGATTGTTGAGAATAGAACATCCTTAGGTGGCCTCTAGACCTACAATAACATTGCGTAATACTTTTATTGTACAATAAGATTGAAAGGCGCTTTGAATCTAAACGATCAATTATATTGCACAATAATACGTATTGCGCAATGTTTTCGTGTTCAGTCGGAGAATAGTATTGGCCCTTTACGAAGCCACGGAAAAATATTGTGCAATAAAAATTAAAGTCGCTCAAATTTTTGTTAAATCATTGCGCAATATTCAATATTAACCTTAGACAGTCAATAATATTGCACAATTCGTGATATTGCGCAATAAAATTAATCGTCTAGGGGCCTTAAGCTGAATAGCTACAAAATCTCCTTTTGTTGCTCCATCTATGCACAAAAAACACCACAGGAAACGTGTGTGATCCGTATGGCACGCAAACTGTTTCTAACCGTACCGAGGTACATCACTAAGAAGTATGATGCGCGTGTGTGCGTGAGCACTGTCGGCTCGTCATTTTTACTTACACATAAGATAGATACGTCATAGTATGTATCTGCCTCAATTTCGAAAGAAACTCATACGGGTGCGATGCATCACACCCATATGAGTTTCTTTCGAAATGCGATGGTGCAAAAGCTGACATTTAATCCTCCTGTGCCAATCCTATCAGAATAGGTAACAATTTTGCTCGATCTTTAGAAGCTTTGTCTCTGTCCGGCTTATTTACTCATGTGCCGAGATATCGTGTCGATCATCGATCTCCATTTGTGCATTGCTCGAGTGCGCGTATTATGTGCGTAATGTTCTGTACCTTACTATTTTGTGCGGACAGACTGACAAATAAAATGTATTCATAGGTTTTCATCAGAAGCCAGCAATATATACAGACAATAATTTCCAATCATTTTCCTAATTAAACACTACAGATTTATGCCATCGAAGATGTTTTATATCCTGCAGTCACATAATTCTAAACTTAGCGATAATCCTCTTAATTAATCTGGTATCGTTCGGGCGTAGCCAGTCATCTTAATAACAGATAATCTAAGGCTTAATTAACCGCCGCCTCGGCCCGTTCGCTAAGTTTTATCTAATACTACCTACCAACTGACAATCCCCCCCGTGGATTTCAAACTCGTGACAAAGACCAGTATAAATTGACATATCACGTATAAATATAAATACTAAATATCCTTGGACATTTCACACAACGCCATCTCGTCCCAAGTTAAGCAACTTAATGCTTGTGTTATGGTAACGAGATGGATGATAAACTACTTAAAAACATTTTTTTTTGTAAATACATACATATTATAGATAGAAATGACACCCAGACTCCGAGGCAGTGCCTCTGGTTTAGACAAAGACACTTGCCCGACCCCGGAATCGAACCCGGGACCCGTTGATCCAAAGGCGGCACATCTAACCACTAGACCAACGAGGCAGTCAAAATGTATACACTTACTACTACTAATAAGCCCATTACAGAGAGGGTAATTAGCCTACTATGCCACGCAGGCCAGACGGGTTGACACAGGGTTTCGTTTCAAGTTTTCCTTCTCTTTCGGCTAGGTATTCGGCCTTGTAATTTCTCTGTGTTGGATCTTACGACACCCACGGCATGTAACGGGGGGGGGGTGTTTGTTAACCTGAAGGTTATGGAAAATTTGAAAAAAAAAACCCAGAAAATATAAAATGGTCGTAAAAAGGGGTACAAAGATTTTGCTTCACGTATAAATAGAATACTGACCTGTAGAACAGCGAGTACGACAACGAACAATACTAACGCCGCGGCGCACACTGCGAGCGTCACGGTGAACACTGAGGGCGCCGAACGAGCATTCGGCTCTATGCGGAGGGCGCCGTATTCGGCTATGCGCCGTTTCCCAGCCACCGATGAATTTATACATTCGCCTGTTGAAGACCAAGAGCGTTAACATGGCTGTACATTGAAACACATTATGTTCTTTTTTCACCAGTGAAGCCATCGAGTATACGGCCTGGCTAATGATAAACATTTGGTAGATTTGAGCTGCTAATCATAGGTCTACCACCTAGTGTTACAAATATAAAATATAACTACGATATGTAGTGACATATATAAAAAGAACATATAACTAATTTCTTTCTTTCTTTTTTTAAAAATGAATCCCTTGCTCTAGTTATAACCTGTACCGCGGAGTCCTGTAGCCGCAAGAAAAGGAAACCTTAATACCAAAACCACACTAATATCGAAATACTATGGTAAAACTAAAATCCCGGCCGAGACCGCGTCTTGATACGAAAACATATAACAATTGGTCTAGCCAGTCATTTGTGTCACATGTCATTGGATGAGGTTCTACCCAACAGTGGGTCTTTTAATGGCTGAAAACCTTAAAATAACTAACCTGTTTCAGGATGACAATGACAGCAGTCTTGACCTGTTCCGTTAGCTGGACTTCCGCCTTCACCACAACATGGCACACACTGGTTGTTCAACCTAGGACAAGAAAACAAAAAGGTGACGGATTTAAAATCATAATTTTAGCCAAAAGACGTCCACTGCTGGACATAGGCCTCCTCCAAGGATCTCCGAAAAGGCCGGTCCTGGGCCGCCCGCATCCACAGCTTTCCGGCGACCTTAACCAGGTCGTCGGTCCACCGTGTGGGAGGCCTACCAGCACTGCGCCTTCCGGAACGCGGTCGCCACTCGAGGACTTTTCTGCCCCATCGGATTTTATGAAAAATAAAGAGTGATTGCGGGCGGGTTAGTTGTTTGGCAAAACAACGTTTGCGGGATCAGCTAGTAAGTCATAAATGACTTATTACATTTCATGTTAGCTTTAAGTACACAGAATAAAAATATCGCACAAAAGTGAACAGGCACTTTTCCATAACTCAATAAAACACACGAGTTAAAAGAAAAAAAGATAAAAACAAAAAACGAACGTCAAACATCAAAATTGAAACTCGCAAAAGCTGTCATAACAAGAATAACGCGCGCAAATAAAATGCGTTGGGGTAAAATCTAGCTTTCAATATTGAAACATTTTTTGGAGCGCTTTGTTGAGTGCAAGTCTTTTAGGCTGAGGTTAGAAAGGCTGTTTTGTAAGGTGACCTGATTTCAAAGTCAATAAAGCGGGACACTTAATATTGGGTCATTGACAACTACTGTTTCCGTGTGGTGACGGATTTAGAATACACAATGTCACCAACCCACACCATCCTGAGGGTGTCGTAAGAGGCGACTAAAGCATCGTAAGAGGCAGATCACCTAGCCGCAAGAGAAATAAAACTTGATACAAATCCTGTGCCAACCCGTCTTGCCAGCGTGGCACAGTAGGCTAATTTCCCTCTAAGAATTTGGAGGAGGCCTGACTCAGTAGTGGGTCATTTATGGGCTGCAACGACGACAATTACTACTATCCTCATATCTGATCTGGCCTCCTCCAGTTACATGGAGGGTAATTCGCCTACTGTACCACGCTGGCCAGACGGATGGCAAAGTTTCGTTACAAGTTTACCTTCTCTTGCCGTTAGGTTATCAGGCGTAATTTTGTCGGCTCCTATGACACCTTCAGGATGCAATGGGGTGGTGGCACCATGTATTCTAAATCCATCGCCACCCGGACGTCTCGGACTAAATATTCTAATTATCTTATCTATCTGATTTAACGTAATTTAATTTAATTTAAGTACCGATATCTAAATGTTATATTCTCCCATTTTTCTTTATTTTCCAAATTTTACTTAATATTAATGATATAACTTTGGCTTAGTTTTTAAATTTAAAATTATTGTGCATGCTGTGGTCTCCTATAAGTGAAGGAGTACACTGTTTAAAACCTGATGTTGCCATATAACAATGAATCATGTATTGTGTATATCTTTTGTTGGAGATCCTTATTAATATAAATAAATAAAATAAATAAATAAAATAATTGATATCAATTGTTATTTTACTATCTCAGAAATGTCGGTAAATATTTTACCGGCCTGCCCTTGTGTAGGATATGTTTAACAGGTTCTATGCATTTTAAACATCCTCATCACTAATAATAAAAAAAAACATCTTAATGCAGGACGTCTGGTCACCCTACGTCTTAGGGTGTGGGCTCCACGCCTTTAGCTCGTAAGACGTACGTCTGTCAAACGGTGGCGCTCTCCAATTACTAAGGGCTCTTCGGTTCGCCTTTTGCCAAGTTATAATTGAGTGTCGGAGTAATTTGGGAGAAAAGTTGATACTTAGCTGTTTGGATGGCATATATTACACGTATTTAATTAATGCGTCTACGGCACACATCGAAACAAAGAATTCTAGAGTAAATACATAATTCTAATATTTACACGCAGTTATAAATAAACTGCTTGCTGGATTTTATTTTAATTAGAATTAGGTATATTGTCGAACTTAATTACAATATGAAATCACTACATATTATAAAACAAAGTCGATGTCGTCTGTCCGTCCCTATGTATGCTTGAATCTTTAAAACTACACAAAGGATTTTGAAGCGGTTTTTTTTAATAGATAGAGTGATTCAAGTGGAACGTTTATATGTACAATACATACATCATTGCACCCGTGCGAAGCCGGAACGGGTCGCTAGTTAATTATATTGTTAACTAGTGGCCCGCCCCGGCTTCGCCCGTGCAAAGCGGGGTTGAGTTATACATATAAACCTTCCCCTTGAATCACTCTATCTATTAAAAAAAACCGCTTCAAAATCCGTTGCGTAGTTTTAAAGATTTATGCATACATAGGGACGGACAGAAGAATGCGACTTTGTTTTATACTATGTAGTGATAATTACAGTATTAACATATGTCTACGCTCTTTCTGACCGATACCTGGTTAAGGTCGCCGGAAAAATATGGATGCGGGGGGTCGTGACCGGCCTTTGTGGAAGTCTCTGGGGGAGGCCTATGTCCAGCAGTGGACGTTTTTTTGGCTGAAATGACGATGATGAGTTTCTTTCTCAGTTTAGTATCCTATATTTATGAAGGCTAATTTTAGTTATAGCTTAATGAAAATCTTTATCTTAAAGCGTCATGATAAAAGCTCCTCGAAAAAGACTCAATTTCATTTACACATTTTTTTAGAATAATGTAAAGATAAATTAGACTCACCTATCAAACCTCAAAGGTCGGGAACACGTGGAACAACTGAACTGCCCCGGCCCGGAGCAGGTTCGACACGACGCGTCACAGGTCTTGCATATACCACTGGTGGTTTCGTAGTACTGGGAGCCAAGGCACTCCATACATAGCCCGCCGTCTAGCATGAAACGTGGCGGACAGGACGTGCAACGGAGTGGTCCCGAGCCAGAGCATTCACGGCAGTAGTGGTGACAGTGTCGACAGCCATCCGGGGTTTGGTAGAAACCTAGAAAAGAAGTGTCTTTCAATTCCTTACTACTAATACTCAACCCATAAATGACCTAATACTAAGACAGGCCTCCTCCCATCGCAGGGAGGGTAATAAGCCTACTGTGCCCGCTAGCCGGGTTAGCACAGGATTTCGTATAAAGTTTTCCTTCTTTCTCTTCCTGTTGTGGCTAGGTTTTGTGATTTCCTTTTGTCGCCTCTTACGCCACCCTCAGAATGGAATGGGGTGGTGACTCTATGTATTCTAAATCCGTCACCACCAATTTTTCAATTCTCAATCTCTTTATTATTTGGGTATTGTAAAGCCATAACGAAAATATCAATAGTATAATACTAATGCTCAAACTGTATGGAAAATCTCAGGAAAAATAAGCCTTTTCTTATAAACAAAGCAAATGAGCACTAAGCCCAATTAATCAATGTGAAACACGCATTACGATGCTTGTCGAATAACAGTTAGGATAGCTAGACGGCCCGAGCAAGCCTTCCCCAATATTCCACACAAATTTGGAAAACAAAATCGAACAAGAGGGATTGGCACATGGTTTGTTTCAAGTTTTCCTTCTCTTACGGCCTCATGCGTTCATTTAGTCACATTTTACGACAACCACATATAGAGAGGACAACTGGGACAAAAATATAATAAAAAAAAAACAAAATTTCATTGTAGACGATGAAGTCAGACTCCGTGGCGAAGGTGAAAAAATAAGCGTGCAAGAACTATACCGGCTTGTTCGCCATCGACAAAGACTTCGTAAAAATAAATCTAAACAAATAACATCATAAAGTTTTCAAATCAATTGAAAAATAACACCAACACTAACAAACTCTTTTTCAAATAACGTTAACCAAAGAATGTATCAGCATTCATTATTTTTGCATACAACCATTCAATGATGGGATCGAAACATTCTGTAGCGAGCCCCGAGCAAATAGCGTATTCTTCATAAAGTTATTTATTTAGGACTTTGTTGTTTACCCAATAATCCATTTCTTGTTCCGTTGATTTGTTTATACGTATCCCGTGAACCATTGCTGCGATAATAATCATTCATTCTTTGCGCATCTCCATTAATTAACCATATTCGATTATTTATTGGTCACTATTAATTTACGCGGAACGAGGAAAATCGGGAGCAATCTACGTATATCGTATCTTATTTCTTAATAGCGACTTTGCCCGCGTGGTATATAACAATGTAAACATTTCAATAACTATACATATAAAGGTGTCAATAAAAGTACTCCTTGTTACACCATCTATCTGAAAGTGCAATTTTTAAACCTAGACTAAAATGAGGCATGACATGCATTTGAATTATTTGACTTTGTCAAGGAATTAGAGGTAACCATCATTAATTTTTGATTTGATTGACAGGAGTCGAAAAAACCTGCTAAGATATTTGCAGAAATATTTTACGGTCGCAACTTTTTGCTGTTCCAAGAACATTTGAGGTACCTACTCGTTCAAATTTTAAAAGTTTTAAAGCCTGTTCATTCTTTTGCTATTTTTCAATAATATCAGTTTATAGATAAGCCATACCTTGTGGGCATTCGGAATGACATTCTCCTGCAGCTAGTCTCCAGTCTTCAGGGCAGGACGCACATTGATCGCGTCTTGGTCCGATACAGGTTCGACATGACAGGTAACACTTGGAACAGGTCCCACGGTCTGCATAATACCTGTTTAAAAACATATGAAGTCATAGTGGATAAATAAAAACGTATGATACCTCATTGGTCTAAGAGTTTGAGTTTAAGCCCCGGTCTTTAGACCTAATGTCGGTCTCGGTCCGAATTCGGAGTCTCGCCAATTTGTGTGCAAATCGTTTTGATTTGGTCTAAGATCAGTGAATTATTTATTTAAATGATTGTAAAGAGCACATCATCATCATCAGCCAATAAATGACCCACTACTGACTACTGTTTCGGGCTTCCTCCAAATTCACGGGAGGAAATCAGCCTACGGTACTATTGAACATTGGGTAATTTATGTAGTGACATGGTGAAGCATTTTGTGGAATAACAGACAAGTAAGAGCTTTGGATAATCATTTGCAGTTCAGGCAGTAAGACTCTTGAATTTCCTTCTAGGTTAAATACTCTATACAAAAAAATTGCATGGCTTTAAAAACAATTTTGGGTATCTAGTTAATAGTTAAGTTAATATACCGTATATTAGGTGCTCTCAATATACCGTAACTGTGACTATTTATATACTTTATTTATTAGACAGATCTAGTTTAAAATATTGTATGTATCGTTCTGTATATCTTTATATATATATATATATATAATTCTACTGTACGTGTGTATGTCACTGAACTCCTCCTAAACGGCGGGACCGATTTGAATGAATTTTTTGTATGCGTTTGGGTGGCACCGAGGATGGTTTAGATTCACGAATCAGCCCGACAGATGGCGCTGCAGTCGGTAAACGAATATCATGCAGGACAACGTCTGGCCGGTCAGCTAGTAATGTCTATAATAT
This sequence comes from Clostera curtula, assembly GCA_905475355.2. Lineage (NCBI taxonomy): Eukaryota > Metazoa > Arthropoda > Insecta > Lepidoptera > Notodontidae > Clostera > Clostera curtula. The sequence goes on from FR997810.1 coordinate 14,598,575, forward strand.
AGGTGTTTTATACAACCCATATAAGTATTGCATTTTGTAAAGTTGAATCACTACATAGTATAAAACAAAGTCGCTGTCGTCTGTCCTTCCCTATGTATGCTTAAATCTTTAAAACTACGCCACGGATTTTTAGGCGGTTTTTTATAACACATAGAGTGATTCAAGAGGAAGGTTTATATGTATAATACATCCATAATATAGTGGAGAAACAGTGATGAATTCGTTTTATACTATCATATATATTGAAGTGATAGTGACAGTGATAGTGATAAATTATGTAAACGAAACAGAGTTGCATAATGTGGCTCACGGAAATCTGTTACTACCGATGCATCGAACAGATTCATCAATAAATACCAAAGTTACGCGCAAAAGAAGTAAATTAATTAAAACGATTCCGTTCCCAGAAACCGTTAAAAACGGATTTGTAGTAAATAAATTCCGAGTAGGACGGGTACTGTCTAAAAGATCAACAAGGAAAACTGTTTTACCACTTTTATTGGGATCCTGATGTAATAAACGGACGCGCACAAACGGAAATATACTGCAGGCGCTTCTAGCTAATGTTTTATTAGTACAGATTCGGAGTTTTAATCAAATTAAAGGAGAGCCATTAGTCAGAATGCTTTTTACATTGAAGAAGATGGAAATGTAAGTACATACAAAATAAATAACAGTTCTTCTTCTTCTTCTCAGCCCATAAATATGACCCACTCGGGACTCCTCCAATTAGGAGGGTAAATAGCCTACTGTCCCACACTAGCCAGACGGGTTGGCGCAGGGTTTCGTTTTAAGTTTTTCTTCTCTTGTCGCTACGTTTTTGGCCTTGTTACTTACTTCGGCCGGCTCTTACGACACACTTAGGCTGGAATGGGGTGGTGACACTATATTAAATTTATTTATGTATTTTTATGGTATGCACTATTATTTGCCTGACGTTTAAGTGTTAGTTGCACCAGCCGTGGGCACAGACAGACTGGTAGAAGTAGCTAAATATGTATATTGACGAGTAAACGATGGCAAGATCCGAGCTTCAAAATATATCCGCGATCCCGACCTGTGATATAGGTAGGTATACAAAAATGACATGATATTGATAATAATAATATAATAAGACATTTATTTTTTTCTTCCACAAAAGTTTACAAAGTAGCCTACAACAAATTGAGAGCATATACTTAGGAACTTTTGTGGGAGGCTGGTATCTGCACTAGGTTGCCCTGTCAAACAGATTACCAGGCCCCCCACTGGCAATAAAAAGTTTTAGGTAGAACTATAGATAATCACTACATAGTATAAAACAAAGTCGCATTCTTCTGTCCGTCCCTATGTATGCATAAATCTTTAAAACTACGCAACGGATTATGAAGCGGTTTTTTTTAATAGATAGAGTGATTCAAGGGGAAGGTTTATATGTATAACCCACCCCCGCTTTGCACGGGCGAAGCCGGGGCGGGCCACTAGTGATATTATAAACTATATCAGTAGGATATTGTGTTATTAAAAATAAAGATATTTCTATATTAATCTGTGAATATGGACACGAATTAAAACGGGCCGGAGAACGGCACCCTGGGTGACCACAAAACACTGTCTGTAGTAAAGTTAGTCAAAACTTTTTTACGCTCACATTTAGTTTTAAAAACAATGTGATAAATTATGTGCCTAGCAGATGCTGCATGTTTATGGTATAAATTATAAAAACAAATTTAAATACATGCCTCTATTATCAGAAGACTTTGAGAGTAAGTAGTAAGTGTGAATATTTTATATCAATCAGCAAATTTGATTTTTGGTCCTAATCTATTGACTATGTCTAACTAACTAATTATTTGTTAACAATTACTACACACTAATCTGCACCATATGAATGAACAACAGAATGAATGCACAAATGATTTTGATTCAGTTCTTTGTTTGATAGCTATGTTTAAAGAGAACCTGCCATTTTAGAATTGAACAATACTTTATTGCATAAACCAAATATAATGAGTTCAAAATCGTCAACGGATACAACATATCTATAAAACTACTACCAGGTCGGAGCGCGGCACCAACCGAGAAGGCCTAGCAGCGGAAGAAATTCAGTGGGCTAATCTTTCATTTTAAACATCATATAACAATAACTGTGTACACATAACTAGTTGCTTTTGGTTCCGAAAGGCGCTCTTCTGGAATGTAATGGGTTAGATGTACCGCCTTTGTATCGCCGGGTCGACTACGCGACTAGTAAATAAAAATTAAAAAAAAAAAAGAGTTAAAAACGAAATATAGAGTCTTGAATCCAGTAGGGCGACCAACACCAAACAGCGGCACCTGTTCACAAGGTTTGTACAAAGTTGTACCGTTGATGGCTTTTTTTTTACTCACCCATCAGCGCATGCCGTCCTGCAAGCGCCGGACTGCAACCGCAGGGACCCGGAGCAAGCTGTGCAGTTAAGCCGGGAGACACATTCTGAACATCCGTGCATGCATCGGGTGCACCGACCAGCCTCGGGATAGAAACCTCGTCCGCATTCAGAAACACACCTAAAAGAAAATTTTGAAATTAAAACTCATAACTTAAAATTTTCTCCGTGTGGTGACGGATTTAGATTAAATTGTGCAGCACCCACTCATTATATAAAACGAAACTCCTGCACTAGGTATAACCAGTATCGCGGGGGCAGGTTAGCCGAGACTTGTAGGAAACGCGATGTAATAAGTTCGATGTAAAGTATAGTATAACAAATTGGACAAGAGCAAATTATAACCTAAAAGGACTACAGTCCGCGCCAATCTTTATGGACGCTCTGAATGTAGCCGCATTACGCTGCGCAAAACACAACATTAGGTAATAGCGGGACTTACGTGGGGCGCGGCGCTTTTCATCCGATAGCGGCCTCACCACCCGCGTGTTAGTGTGAGTGAGCTACGTTCGTATTGGTTATGAAATGTACGATGCGCAAGTTCGTACCCACGGCTACATTCAGAGCGGCCATAAAGATTGGCGAGGACTGTACCTACATAAGAAAGTTTACCAACCTTGTTTGTTTGCTCAAAATTAAAAAAGGCGACCTAAAAATACCGCGGGATGCGAAAAAAGTCTGTGGCGCCCTACCCTCATTAAATAAAAATAAACACAGAATCCGGTCACGTCCACAACGCGGTTCGTTAAGGTTTCCGCGTTAAAATTAAATATAATAAAGGGACATTCTTTGAACTGCAAATGGACAAAGAAAGAACCCTTCTATTTGCATACGGTAATGCTGGGCCTCTTTCCTGGGTAAGGTTAACGTTTGCGTTTAGGAAACAAAGACAAGCCCACGGTGTATCTGCTCCTAATTTACCCTTATAAAGTATTAATTAGTTGAAATATAAAGGCACCTTGAAAGGGAAGGTTCTTGCCTTGCGGACTACCAGAATGGCTGTTATTTTTTTTAGAAAATTAGTATGGACCATTTCTTTTTCTTATCACTATCACTACATAGTAGAAAACAAAGTCGCTGTCGCCTGTCCGTCCCTATGTATGCTTAAATCTTTAAAATTACGCAACGGATTTTGAAGCGGTTTTTTTTTAATAGATAGGGTGATACAAGAGGAAGTTTTATAAGTATAATACATGCATAATATTGCAGAGTAACACTGATAAATGTAGATGTTCATCATTGCACCAGTGTGAAGCCGGGGCGGGTCGCTAGTTTAATATATAAAACGAAACCACTGCGCTACATATAATACTATGGACCCGGCCCGGCACGGCTTCGCACGGGTGCAATTATGCATGTTTACACTTAAAAACCTTCCTCTTGAATCACTCTATCTATTAAAAAAACCGCTTCAAAATCTGTTGCGTGGTTTTAAAGATTTAAGCATACATAGGGACGGACAGACGACAGCGACTTTGTTTTATAATATGTAGTGATAGTGATATCGCGCGGCCAGTTTATAAACATGTAATTTACGAACACAAATCACACCCAGACTCAGAGCAAGTGCCCGACACTTGCCCGACCCTGGAATCGAACCGGGGGCCCGTCATCCAAAGGCGTCCAATCCCTAGACAAACGTGCGAAATTCTTGTCCAATTTTCAGTTTATCAGGTGGGCCCATATTTTTACCCATGGCCTTTATGACGTAACGTTCCAAATTTCCGATTCAGATCAGACTCGCGCCGTACTCTCGAACGCGATTCCAATCGAACGGATTCGATTTATGACGTTTCGTACTCTTGAGCACACTTGAACGCGACGCTAGCGCCAAATTGTTTCGATATTGTGTAGCCATTGAACTAATCACTTTTGGATTCAATGCAATATCGGTACTCTTGACGCCACTTTGACAGCAACTTCACAGCCAATTTTGTGCAAGCTAACTTCATGTGTAATGACACAATCGCTAGCCAATACAAGAGCTATTCCGAATTTAATTCAAAGTTGTCAGTATTGTTTTCGAGCGTACGGTAATTTGACAGCATTGAAAATGAATTGGCATTGGATTAATTTTTTTATTGGATTGAAGAGTAAGGCCCCTGGTCAAATTACGCTATGGTATTTGGCTATTCCACATGACTAATATAAAAAGTCTAATATCCTACAAACTAACCAAAATACAGTCGTACACAACATTACCTGATATAAAACTCATAAAATCCCCAATTCGGTCTATTATTATGGATGGATATTAGTTGAATTTAACGATGTGGAAAACTCAGTAATTATGGGCTCTTGAAAAGTAGGGGGTTGCAATATAAGTAGCCTAAGTTACTTCTTGTTGCATCAGCTATCTACCAGTTAAAGCCCCGTCAACATCGGCCCACCCATTTCAGAGATTTTCAGGAAAATGTAAAAATAATGTATACCGTGTATAAATCCCAATGCACTTAGCAAAAAGCTGTTATTTTAATATTACAAACGGACACTTCAATTTAATTTATTTGTATAGATTGACTTACTCTTGATCCTGTAGTAGATAAGGCGCCGGGCAAGTTGTACAGTGTTTTTCATCGTCTCCGTAACAAGACGAGCACGCGTCGCTACATTTATGGCATTGCTGTCCATCTGCGAACTCCCCCGAGTTACATCTCTCGGAGCCAGCTGGCAAGCACTTGCCCTTTTTATTTAGTTCCCAGTTCAATTCACACGAAAGGCAGAATGCACTCGTGCATGTCAAACAACCGACGGGACACCTGCCGGGTGAAAAAGATATGAAAAAAATCTTCAAAGTATTCGCGCAGATATTGTTTTTATCAAAAGAGCTATCGATGCGGAAATATTGTGTTATATTTTTTAATTTTACGGAAATAACGAGTGTCTCACCTGTCTGAACGTAATTAGTTACATAGCCCATGAATTTTAAAAGGTTTTTAAACATACCACTGATGTTTATCATCATCATCATCATTTCAGCCAAAAGACGTCCACTGCTGGACATAGGCCTCCCCCAAAGATTTCCACAACGGCCGGTCCTGGCCCGCCCGCATCCATCGTTTTCCGGCGACCTTAACCAGGTCATCGGTCCACCGTGTGGGAGGCCTACCAGCACTGCGCTTTCCGGAACGCGGTCACGTCACGTCACGTCGCCACTCGAGGACTTTTCTGCCCCATCGGGCATCGGTCCTGCGCGCTATGTGCCCTGCCCACTGCCACTTAAGTTTGGCTGTATACCACCACTGATGTTTATACCTTATGTAAACTAGGCGTATATTACCGGAACACAGAGAGTAAACTACAACTAGTACTCAGCCCATAGATGACAAACTTTTGAATCGGGCCTCCGCCAGTTACATGGAGGATAATTAGTATGCCACACTGGCCAGACGGGTTGGCACAGCGTTTCATATCAAGTTGTCCTTCTCTCTCGATATCAGCCTTGTCATTTTCTTCTGTCGGCTCTTACGATACCCTCAGGATAGAATGGGGCGGTGACACTACGTAATATAAATCCCGGATTTATGTTACATAGTCTTAACTCACTACAACAATAAACCATACTCACTTCATACATTCCTTCCTTTTCTTATCAGCAAAGTATCCCACAGGACATGTTGTAACGCATTGGCCATCTAAGTAATAGTTGGAAGGGCGACAAGTAACACACTGCGTTTCACCAGGGCCCTCGCACGAATCACAGGATTCGTGACATTTAGCGCACATGTAATCTTCCGTCTCGAAATGGGACGATGGGCACGTCGCTAGACAGCTCCCATTGTGCAAAAGTAGGTGATGATCGCAAGAAGTGCAGCTGTCAGCTCGTTCAGAGCATGTTGCACAGTGTGAAGCGCATGGCCGACACGCAGCCGACTCGCTGTCTTCCCAATAGCCATCAGGGCATTGTTGCAAACACACAGCTAAGTCAGCCACGAGTAAGTGAGCTGGTGCACAGGTCAAACAAGAATCCTGTCCCGGTCCAACGCAAGTCTCGCATGACTCATGACATGGCCAGCAAATTCCACCTTGATTAGTAAAACTTCTCGGAGGGCATTTCGAAACGCAAGCATCGTATAACCGGGAATGCTTACATGCGATGCATTGTGTAGGTCCTTTTCCGTAGCATCCTTGAGAGTCGCATTCGGGGTCACAGTCATGCATGACGCGCTTGTCATTACTATCAGCGAGGACGTTTTCCCCATGCGATGAGGGGATAGTTTGTCCATCGAGGCGGGCTATCGCCTTTTCCGGGTCAGACCCGGCGGCGAATAAATTGGGAAAGTTCTGGTAATTAGCAAACGCGTCAGTATTATAAAAAGAATCCCCGATAGTGTCGTAGCCGTCTGCGGCGGTGGGGAATGCAAACGAAGGAAGTGCTTGCGAAGGTCTCTTGGATCTTAATCTAACAGGATCTGAAGCCGTTCCATAGAAAATAAGTTGCCATTTCTTAAGAACCCCAGGCTGGTTTACGTGTCTGTTACCAGCATTAACGATTTGAAGTGTCCATCGGCCTTCTGCACGCTCTCCCCAAAAGTGAACGCTCAAGAATGGCCAGTCATCGAAGTTTGAGCTAACTACATCGCGAGGTCTTTCAAACAATAATGTGGATTCAGTTCCCATGGGAGACGTCAATAGTATTCGCAAATTTCCTCTGGGGAAAAATCTTAGTGATATTTTACATTGCACATGTTCAAGATATCGCACTTCATTGACCGTTCCGCTACAACCATTGACATCCATGCGAGCTACAAGCGTGTATCCAAATGTCGATTCAATTTGTTTATCCTCGTTAATTTCCTGAGATTTGCAAATATGTTGTGGTGGAACAGATATCCATTGTTCTGCCAAGTTGACCATTTCAGATGCATCCATTAATCCGTAACCAAATTTATGACTTACTTTCCTCTTAACTCCGTTTATTATCCAACCGCCTTCTTTTTCTAATGGTTGCGGTCGAGAAGTGATTACAACTAGATATTGCATATCTCTCCACGTTAGGTCTGGGTTAGCTTCTAATGCTAATGCACAAATTCCAGCCGCTAAAGGTGCCGATGCTGAAGTACCCGTATGTTCAACTGTACATATGTGGTCAGGTCGTAACTTTCCATCCATATCTACTGTTGCTACACTTTTATCGTGTCCAGGTGTACCTGAACTGTACGTCGTGGCTAAAGTTGACGAACATTCTTCTAGATACCAAGGTTTGTATCCACCTTGCGTGGCACTGGATATGGACAAAGTGAATATACTATTTGTATAACCATCACAATTGCAAGAATCCGTATGTCTTCCGCCATTTCCTGATGCCCACACAAATATAGACCCTTTGCCTCGTCGACCACTAGTAACTCCGTAAATAAATGCCCTGAAAAAGAAGAATAATTAGTAGTAGTAGTAATAATTGCTATCTAGATAGATCAGTATTTGGACGATACTTACCTTCTAGCTAAAGGTCCTGGACCATCAACAGTCTTTCCATCATCTTCAGGTCCCCAAGATGCACTATAGATATCAATATGGTCCGGGTTAAGTCCTAGTGCTCTAGCTTCAACCGCGTCATTGACTATTCCATCCAACATCCTGACACCTCCTATACTAGAATTGTATGCAATCCCAACACCACAGTATTGGTTGTAGGCTACTGCAGCTACCTCTCCGGCACATCGTGTACCGTGTTTATTATCACCATTGTCTTGTGGCATGGGGTCATCATCATTACCGTTGATGTCAGTAGATGCATTTGGATCCTGGGAAATTATGATTGTTTAATATTTGTTTGTAAATAAAAAATATATCACCAAACTTATAAGCACATGATTTTTCGCGTAAACATTCAGAAGTTCTCGTTTATAGTCGGAAGTAAACATACAAACATACCATCTAGGGAATATAACTAAAACTCGAAAGAAGCATATTGATATAATTTGGTAAACAATTCTTTTACAACCTATTTTAGCAATAATTTCGCCTCGTAAATCAAATCAATAACAGTAAACACCCGTGTTTTATTTTGGTACAACGTCTTAAACTTTACTGTTCAATCAATCTTCGCAAGATATGACGGGTTTTGTTGTAGCTTCAAAGATAATACTTTCATTAAAATAATTGTATATCATTGGGTTGATCGATGATATTTTTCAACGGATGGGAGAGTTGAAGCATTAAAAGCATTCTAATTACAGATATATAGTTAAAAAGATTACTCTGCTGCACCTTGGTGGACGGGTCATCAAATATATACCAAATATATAATGTATGTGACATTAATGGACATCTAAATAATAGATGAGACGAAAAACATGTGTAAGCCTCACAGATACATACATACAAATCATTGTATTACTTAGTAATATGGTGGTAAACAGACACGTCTTGAGTGTAATACCGACGCAAGAAATAACAGGTCAAAAATACACTAATGGAAGCTATAAGACTTTCTTTAAGAAATTCGGACCGTAACTCAACTTCAAAGGCAAACTTGGTGAGTTTAATATGCGGGCAGCTTATCTTTACTGCAAGACCTTTAACAACAACTGTTACTGGCACATCGGATAGCATTATCAGCTTATGTTAACGGCACTCCATGGAACGAGTTATTGCTATACCCCATTTATTGGTAGTAAAAAGATAATAATTCTGGCTCTTTGAGTGGAGATTGTTCCTAGCATACATCGCCGATATAATACCTATAAACGGAAACTTTATATGTTATTAAGTAGGATTGATTGTTAAAGATCTAAGATTTTTTCATCACGAGAAAATTTACTCAAACTTAGAGTTTTCGTAGGTATACTATTTAGTACGTCAACAGTAGACAAAGCAAAATGAGGAATCTGATGAACGCCCATATTTTTTAATTAAAAAACTGAATTCTTTTTAATCCGTACTCTATGTCTTAAACAGTGTCGAAAAGCAGTGCGCCCTATTATATACCCATCACATGGAAATTAAAGAAAATATAAACTTAACTTAAATCCAAGAAATTTTAATATTTTTACGGATTTATATCTTAGGTTTTCTCGATTATTATTTATTACGCATTGAAATTAAACACTTTGTAACGGATTTATCGCGCGATTACCTATTTAATTCCCGACGTTTTGAATGCTTGCATGAGTCAATGAATAAAACAAAATATAGAGGTATATTTAACTGTTTCATTGTACTTTTAAAGTTATCTGTCATCTATCTAGCATGCAAAGCTTTCGAAACGCGCGTCGGGAATAAATAATGTAATATACACGCGATAAATCCGTGTTTAATTTCAATGTGTAATAATCGCAAAAACCTCGTAAGTTCCAAAATTTTTTAAAGCATTACTCACGTAGTTTTGCGCCAGGTCGGGGTGATTTGTCTGTATACCGTCGTCCAGGATCGAGACGACAACACCCTTACCCGTGTACCCTTTCTGCCATGCGGGTATAACGTTCATATCTAGTCCATCTTTGGCGCCACCGTTCTGTGAAATAAAAACTGAATATAGTCAGCAATTGTCAATTTAATCTACATTTTTATTCTTGGTCCATTAATCTTTGCCTTATTTAACGTACTGTTTCTGTAGGTTAGTCTGTAATAAGTCCATCCCACCCTCCTACTGGATATCCGGTAAAAACGATTTCCCCTATTATAACCAACAACATACTGTCATAATGCCCATAACCGGCCAGACGGGTAGAAGCAAACATCGCATTACAGTTCCAAAATCATAAATGAATTCAAAATGAAAGCGATTTTGATCATCATTATCATCAGCCCACATTAGTCCACTGCTGGACATAGGCCTCCCCTAAAGAGCGCCATAGCGCCCTGTCTTCAGCTTGACGCATCCAGCTGCTGCCCGCAACCTTTCGCAGATCGTCGCTCCATCTAGCAGAGGGCCGTCCCACACTACGCTTGCCGATTTTTGATCAAAAACTACATTATTGGATTTTTGCAAAATGTGTGTGGCCGGAAGAGCTGTGGGAAACTGAAAGATATTGATGGATTGTATTTATGAGGAAATGTATTTCATACACAGGTGTGAATGTTGATATCACGATTGATAGGGGTGGCCGAGACTACCACCTAGCGTAGGGAAAGGGCTGAAAGATAATTATGAAGTTTTAAATATGTCGATTCATGAGAGTTTCGTGATAAAACCTACGTAAATAAAGTTAATATCGGATCTTCTAATAGTATCACGTTATTAGAAAAGGTTTTATGAAGCACACCAACTCACCATATACCATTGCTCCTTGAACAGCGGGTCTGGGAAATAAGGCGATGATGTAGTGCTTAGGGCGCGATAGTGCGGGCGATGAGGTTGAAGCTTGCGAGACAGCTGGGGGAACGTTGGCCTATCGTATTGCGTGTAGTCCCGCTTAATCCGCCGCCTTTCCCTCTGTTGCTCGAACCACCGTACCTGTGGAAGAAGAGATGTTTTATTCCCCTTGTTGGTTTAGGGGTTGGAAACCACCTTTGGATAAACGGGTGACATCGGGTCACTGCGTTACAGGATAACCATCTAAAGCTGGGGGGCTGTCATAAAAAAATAGATCATCCGCTAAGTAGCAGATTGCTTCTTAATAGGTAAGCATAGACCCTCTCCACAAACGCCATCCTTACCTCAGGCTTTAAAATACCCTCTGTTGATCCTCTTCAATGAAATATATGAAGAGGCACAGGGTTGCGGCTAGCTTTGTTAGTCGACCCTTAAAACATCATAGCCATTGAATGGGGTGATACTGTGTGTTCTGAATTAGCTACCACATATACAAATACCTAGTCATCTCTACAAAGTAGGGCCTCTTTAAACATACCTAATCCACCAGATCAGAACAGGAACGTTGGGTTACTCAAAAGTATCCGGAAAAAATCAAACCTTGGACTTGGGATCCAATACATCTTGTTGCGTGGAAAGTCCACATGGGTACCCGGTCGTTGGTGACTAGCGAGGTTATATACGGTGTTAAAATATTTAACATATTCAAGATGAAATTTGAACTATAAAACCAACTTTAATATTCAATTTAAAAAATAAAAATATTCTCGCAATAATCTATATCACCTGTACACAAACACCTTGCACAAATACAACGGTCATGCAATCAAAAAACTTTAAGATTACTTTTTAAAAGACAACTTTTCACATATTCCATGTTTGTGTGTAATGTGTTTTGAGAGGATTTGGCCTACCCGTCCCCACTAAAACCCACGGCGTTCCTCAACTGCCCTGCTTAACCAGGGATGAGCATAATCCCTAGGCTTTCTTAAAAACTAGATAATTGTTGTTTACATTTATTATATCAACATTAAAATACTTAAAAACACTAAAGAGTAGGAACAAACTAAACCTAAAACTTAAAAATAGAAATACTTATTGTTGGAAAATAAAATTAAATATAAAATACTTCATCCAGACTGCTTCCCATGGGGAGGGTGCCCAAAATGCTGGCGATATCTTAAAAAGTATTTATTTTTAATTTATTTAAGGGCTTTGTCACTAAGCAGCCACATCACCCTGTACAACAAGTAACAGTTTAAATAGTAGAATGTAAAATATAACAAGATTTTACACCTGTTATTTAGTGAGATATTCAGATCTGTTAATTTGTAAAGTTCTAAAAAAGTATAAAGTTAAACGTTCGCTAAGCCTTCTAAAATCTAGTATGTATAATAATAATAAATAATAAATAAATATCCTTGGACATTTCACACAACGCCATCTCGTCCCAAGTTAAGCAACTTAATGCTTGTGTTATGGTAACGAGATGGATGATAAAGTACTTATATACATTTTTTTTTTGTAAACACATACATATTATAGATAGAAATTACACCCAGACTCCGAGCCAGTGCATCTGGTTTAGACAAAGACACTGGCCCGACCCCGGAATCGAACCCGGGACCCGTTGATCCAAAGGCCACTAGAAACAATAAGTACACCCATTTGTCTTGTTTGTCGTCTGTTTTAATACGAGGACATTACGACCACAATAGCTCGCAGATCATATAATTAGAAGAGACATAAACAAGAGTATAATAAACATATAAAAGATTAGATCGTCCAGTCTTATTACATTATCGAGGCCGGCGGCGTCGCGACGCTTGCGGTTCCGACTCAATAAATTGATGTATAATATTATTATTGGACGGTAAAAGCTTTTCTATTAACCATTTACGCTTTAGGAATAACAAACCAACACACAGGCCCGCTGATAAGCGTGGAAGCCATGAAAATTAAATGATTATTTAATTTTGCAGTCCTTGTCCCGATAGATACACAGTGTGGACATACCATCCTGAGGGTGTCGTAAGAGCCGACAAAAGGAAATCACTAGGCCGCAAAGCTAGGAAAACTTGATATGAAAATCTGTGCTAACCCCTGGAGGAGGCCAGATTGGTAGTGAAGCAAATGAAAGTTCACCACAAAGAAAATTGGGACAAGGCAAGTTGGACAATCTTTAATGAGTTTTTGTTAGTTTAGTCACCTTGAAGTCGCCCTTTCCGCAGAATAGGGTCCAAAGTAATTTTACAGCAAATATAGTTATTTACTCTTTCTTTCGTGTATAACAGGGGCGTCAGACATTGCGACATTAAAAATAAAACTGTGTCCGTAGCAAAAAATATTGTATTTAATTGACTAAGAACGTTAAATTATGATGCGACAGAAGGTCTTTTAAAAATTCAATGCTAGTAATTTATTATAAGTACCAATAGAGATAATTTTAATATTTTTAAATGGGTTTAAACTTGTAACTTCCCGAGAGGGAGATAATCGAGAAGAACAAAACAACTGTTAACAGGTTTCCTCGATACAGGCTTGCCTAGGGAGGAAACCGATTGATAATTTAGTCTAAGTAAACCAAGCGCTCTGCAAAATTTTCTAAATTTGTAATCGTTCTGTTACTCCTATGACCTAACTATAATTATGTAATTTTGCAGCAATAAATGAATTTATTTATTTATTTATTATTTATTTATGTAGATATTATCTGTATCAATTTTTCGCCTGTTTATTTGCAATATCGACTAGCCTTTGATCGTACTTTTTGGAGCGTATGGCGTAGATACATTTGCTAGACAATAAAACAACCAAAGGTCCCTTCGATAAACAACCACGAAATCTAGGCGCAAACAAAATTTTCATTCAGCTGACGTTGACAAAAATCATTTCTTGCTCCGCACAAACATTGTGCTGGCGTATTATTTTTTTGTGCGCACATTCGACTGAACAAACAGCAGATGTCGCGCAATACAAACATAGTTTACCCTTCGACTGGGAGGGGCAAAAAGTCGTCGGGGGGAACAGCGAATGAGGTTTAATAAGGTCCCTTTGTAGTTACACATTGCAAAGTAATGGAGTCCTAAGCTAATAGACCCAAGGATCTTTCACCGCAAGTCCAAGAAGCGGACGGTTGGGACTGGCGGAAGATCAACTCAAAGGCGTAGGTTTTGAGAAAAAGCTCGAATCTGGTGCTGGTAAGGAATCTACATATCAATAAACTACGTGAAGAAAAATCTTTGTAGCCCTTTTTACAAAAATTGCCCAGACGGAGGTGTGTGCAATTTCCCACGCATAAAGATTATATAGAGAGAGTTTATATAGTGCGGAATGTTTCTTGTTTATTATGCATAAAAATACATTAAATCAATAAAAAAGCATTACACACACTATCATGTATTTAACACACACACGCATAAACTCATTTATTTATTGTTAATATAACTAAATAGATTTATGTCAATAAAATATTAATTTGATGGGTTATCTCAATGATATTTTATATTTAAAACTAGCGACCCGCCGAGGCTTCGCACGTGTGCAATTATATTATACCTATAAACCTTCCTCTTGAATTACTCTATCCATTAAAAAAAACCGCTTCAAAATCCGTTGCGTAGTTTTAAAGATTTATGCATACATAGGGACGGACAGAAAAATGCGACTTTGTTTTATACTATGTAGTGAAGAATCATTGGGTTATCCAATAAAAAAGGGGATGAATGTGAGAATTGTGACCGGCCCAAAGACAAAGATGGAGTTTATGAATAAGGTAGCATATGAAATGCTGTAGTGTATGATAAGCATACCCGGTCATCTAGATAGTGTATGATGAGTACATCAGAACCACTCAATTGGTACCCGTATGAGTATTAATACTCAATGTAAGACAATATCTGATTTCAACATGTGCACATGTGATTTCTCGGGTCGCAGCGCCTATCCCCCGATAGTTATAGGCGGATAACTGTTCGAATTGCTCCTGAAACTTCGCTATCGCGGTGTAGGACTTTTTTGTAATTATCGCATTTGTAGGCGATATTTCTTGATGCAATTAGTTCAGATTTTTCGGGTAAATTGTGTAAAGTATGTAGCATGCGGTCGCTACAATATCTTATATTGGCAACACTAGATGAATAAATTTCTATCACAACCACCAGTAATTTTATATTTTATTAGGTTTGTTAAACAAAAAAAAACGATACCACTGACGTTGGGTATCACACTGTATCTAGCTTCCCTAATCGATTCAACAGTAACACTGAATCGTTAACAACCGCATCAAATGTACCAGCCGCCTTTGGCACGTACATAGATTCATTTGCAACAAACCGTACTATGTCAGGTTCAGTCCCCAACTCATCAACATGAGAAAGGCTGGGCGGGCGGATGGGAACGCCCCGGAGTTTTATTAGACCACGGTCCACTCCGCCCAAGTCCACCCGAACCCACCGTGACAGCCACAAAGAAGCAAAACCGTCATGTTGCCAAACAAAGTTTTTGCTCGCGATAAATCTACCATAGTATGTTGCTTTGAAATTTGAGCTCATTAAAGTGTACCATCTGGTCACGACTCAAAGAGAACTAAGCAGTGTCTTTTTTGCTTATTAAGATTGTCCATAAGGTAAAATATTGGTTACATAATGTTTTAAGGATGCCTTCGTTTTTGTGTTCAATATTATTTTGTTTACTTTTCTGAGCAACTAAAATCCACTTTAGGCGCAAAGGGATGATCGTCCATCTAGACGAGGTGGTATATCTGGATAGGTGTGCGACCTATTCCCCGATAGTTGTAGTCGGGGACATCTTAACTGCGATTTGCTCTTGAAATTTCGCTATCGCGGTGTAGGACTTTTTGGTTATTCTCGCATTTGTAGGAGATATTTCTTGATGTAATTATTTCAGATGTTTCGTATAAATTGTGTAAAGTTTAAAGCATGTTGGTCGGTACACCACCCACCACTAACGTGGAACTTTAACTTAACTCCAATTTGTGTGGATGGCGTGATTATTTCTACACATCTGTATTATTATCAATACGTAAGATTTTTATTAAAACACAAAAACAAGAATATAAACTAAACTTTATTCGTACCAAAAGCATTAAGTTACATAGTAACACAAATCATACCAGAGAAAAGGCAGTTAATAATGTGAAACCTTTGAACTAATAGAATTCGTCCGTAATAGCTCTTTCGTATACTGAGGGAACAGGTTAATAGTATCAGTTTAACAATTCAACGATTGACTAGCGTCAGATCTTCTGGGATGCTGAATATATTATGCCATGTTTGCAATTTGTTACTCAAATATTTATTTATCGGACTATTAGACTATAGGCTAACTAAATAAATAAATGTACATACACTAGGTGTGTATCTTCCATCTTAGAATCTAGGTCTGTAGGGGGCTGAATGTAAACTGTCAAATCAATATACCGTTCCAATTAATTCATGCACTGTGAAGACGCCAAATTTCTTGGACCACTTCAAGAAGGATACGAAAATACTAGACATTGCAAACTCCAGCGAAGCTTAGGTAACTGTTAAGTATTTTTAGAAAATTTTAATTCTGTAGCTTATACGCATTCAAAGCTTTTTAATACCAATAAAGTGTTTGTTTATCAACCAAACGGACTCCCAGAAAACAAATAAACCATACGAAAAGAACAATACACGATGGCCGTTTACGACGAAATTTGTTCACGCGACTATTGCCGAAAATGAGAACGACACACAATTTGAACAGATTCACGGGCAAAACATACAGAGGCTTATAACAATATAGGCCATTCCGGGGAATGATGTCATTTCCCCAGAAAAAAAGGTTAAAAGGGCCATTCGCGAAGAGAAATCTCGTTATTATTGCAGCCTTTACAACGGAAGCTAAATATGTGATACTGGAATTTGTACGCGCTAGACATGGAATTGTGTTAAGTATGTACACATGATGCATTTAACATCATCATCTCAGGCCGTTGTAGACTAATGGGTCGAGCCTCCCTAATTATATGGAGGGAAATGTCTACTGTGTCACTAGCTAGAACTATTAACACAGGCTTCTTCTTCAAGTTTACCTTCTCTTGCGCCTAGGTTTCTGGTTGTTTGGTTCCCTGACAATACTGTGTCTAGTAAAAATATATGATATTTATTTACATAAAAAAAACATCTTCTTCCGTTCTAGTTACATCCACAGATAGATATCCGACATTTTGTTGTCCAAACACGTTACGTGTCTATTACCGGAGGATGCCAGAAATGAGTCCTATTTGTTTCAATATACTACGTGGCTATTATGAGAAAAACTGACTTTCCGGCTGAGGGCCATCCCTCTCAGTATCCCCATCAGTTTAAGGTAGAACGCACGTAAACTCGGAATATTTATTACTTATTTTCTCCGCCTACTTCTTCGATATTCATGAGACTCAACTTTATTGCAAACTAGCGGCCCGACCCGGCTTCGCACGGGTGGGACGCGTGTAGCTTAAGCTACTCCTTATATCATCAGCTACCTATCAGTGAAAGTCCCGTCAAAATCTGTCTAGCCGTTCCAGAGAATAATAATCAGAATAATCCGTTTTTTATTTATTTATGCTTTATGCGCTACTGTAGCGGTACATAAGGCAGATTAAGTTTGCGGCATTCTTTACCTTTGGGTTACAGGGAGAGAACATAAGGGGTACAAATAAGAAATAATAATATTTACTATTAAGATTATATACATACATATATATAAACATTAAATATATACAATAATATACCTTGGTGATGACATAAACATGTGAAGAAAATTAGAAAGGAGTACTTGTCAAACAGAGTTTAAAATTTAAATTAGACGCAGTGGTTGTTTTCCTTTTATAAAATACCCTCAGGGGAATGCGTAGGTGACACAATGTACCCTAAATCCGTCACCACACGCTCGTGTGTATAATATAGGGTATATATTAAGCAATTGCCTTTTGATAGTCTTAGATAGTAGAAAGACAATCCCAGTTTATTTGCGAATTGTAATCTCTCGAGTCGAGCCTGTCGAGTCGAGCTCTGTCGAGCCGTGTAAGTCACAACTAAGTGTTGCCGTGTCTTCATCAGCGGGCATTATTAAACAGCTCCACTATTCGAGGCGTTTCAATCTCTGCAGGTAAAATACCCTAATTCTTTCGTGTGGTGACAGATTTTCAATATACAGGATATCCCAAAAATACACTGGACACTGGAAGTAGGCTAGCCCTAGTCTCTTCAACAAAAAAATAAGGTTGAAAAAAATATGTTATACATAATAAATAAATGAAATAGCGATAAAAAAACGTGTTAATAAAAAAACCGAGTAATTAAAAAAATCGAAAAGTTCTGATATCTCAAAATACATGAGACTTTTCTTCAACCATTTTTTTTGTGGAGTAGACCTAGGGCTAGCCTACTTCCAGTGTCGCTGTGGCGTGCTATTTCTGGGACACCCTGTATAATGTCGCGTAATACGACAAAAGGAAATTTTATGGCCGAAAACATACAAGCACAGAAATAAAGCTGCCAACCCGTCTGGCCAGCGTGGCACAGTACGCTAATTACCCTCCATGAAATTGGAGGAGGCACGACTCAGGAGTTAGTTAAGTTTGGGCTGAGTAGTAATATACTTAATCAAGTTACTCCACGTAAAATTGTTCGCAGTCAGTATTTCTTAACCCAATATTAGTTTAATAAAACTTAATGGAGTTCATTTTAATCTAACAGTGTTCGTCGCTACTACAACTTGCACAATCCTCCCAGCGACGTCGGTGAACTGCAATAGCACTGTAATAAATGTCACGTCTGCCAGACATCTTCGTCGGGAAAACTTGACTACAATAAAACTTTTAAAAGACGCTGTCAACTGGGAATGAATTGTAAAGGAAAACAAATAGGATTAAATTTAAGTTGCACGCCAGATAGGTGAATAGGAAAGAAAACAAAAATCAAGAAGTGATACTGATTAAGGAAGGTTGAAATATTTCTACACGTGTATGTCAAAATCATTATCTATTTAGTTGTCACTAGCTGACCCGGCAAACTTCGTACCGCCTCAGAAATCAATAAATAAAAAAAACAGAACGTTACAATTATATAAAAATATGTGGACACCTTAACCTTAACTTTCATTCCCTCCTTTTAAACCTTCCCTGGACTTCCACGAATATTTCAAGACCAAAATTAGACAAATCGGTCCAGCCGTTCTCGAGTTTTAGCGAATTAACCAACGAACAGCAATTCATTTTTATTTATATTTGTCATATCAAGTTGGCTCTTTTGACCCGTCAATATACATTTATCATTTGCTATTATAGTCCGTGCAGTGGATTTGGAATTCACAATGTCACCTACTCACACTATCTTGAGGGTGTCACAGAAGACGACTAAAGGAAGGCAAGAGTTAGAACACCTAGCCGCCGCAAAGAAGAGAAACTTATTACCAACCCTTCTTGTGATCATGGCATAGTAGGCTAATTTCCCTCCAAAGACTTGGAAGAGGCACGAATCAGTAGGATCATTTATGGGGTGAAATAGTGATGATGATATTAATTTACAGACTATCCGCATGATAGTGATAAATTACTATCCGCATGATAGTGATATTAATACTCTATCTTATATATCGAACATTTTTAATATCCCTCAATGAAATTAGAGGTCCCGACTCGACAGAGGGTTGGGCATTCATGGGCTAAGGGAAATTGATGATGATCCTCCTCAAAACATTCCCAAAAGAAATGAGAATTAAAAAAATGCGAGATAATAATGTAGATGATAGATATGTCTCCCCTTTGCTTTGTCGGCAGCCGCGGGGACGGCATCAAAGAGCAGCGTATAATCCGAATGGGAGTAAGTAATAAGTTTTTGATGCGTTATCTTCGCAATCCTCGAGACTATCTCTTGCGCTCGGGATTATCTGGGTCAATACGTCCATTGACTCTAACAAAGTAGAGATTTAAAACTAGTTACTACTACCGCTACTCAACTCACACATGACTCACTTCTGAGCCGAGTCTTCTCGTTAATTAGCGTACTATGCCATGATCACAAGAAGGGTTGATATCAAGTTTTCATTCTTTGCGGCGACTAGGTGTTCTAACTCTTGCATTCCTTTAGTCGGTTCCTGTGACACCCTCAAGATAGTGTGGGTTGGTGATATTGCGTTGGCCGTTGGCCAATCAGATTCCGTATCAATTTGTCCTTCTCTTGCGGCTAGGTTATCGACCTTGACATTTCCTTTTGTCGGTTCTTACGACACCCTCAAGGTGAAAAATTGAATACGGCTTTCAATAGTCCACTCACAAGAATGATGACATCATACAATAAAGTTTCCCTAAAAATTAACAATATAGATGTGTTTTCGATGTCATTTACAGTGTTCCGGGCCCAACTATTTAACATGTTCATG
Source organism: Clostera curtula (assembly GCA_905475355.2). Taxonomy (NCBI): domain Eukaryota; kingdom Metazoa; phylum Arthropoda; class Insecta; order Lepidoptera; family Notodontidae; genus Clostera; species Clostera curtula. Next base: position 14,618,657 of record FR997810.1, read on the forward strand.
TTAGCCCCCCATTAATGAAATAAAATTAATAGTAATAGTTATATTGTAATTGAATGTTTTTAAATGTCTTTATTGACTTTGGTTTTTAGTTAAGTCCTTCGTAATTATGTATAAGTTAATTTTGTGTTACATTGTCTCGCTGTAAGCATGCTGTAAGATAATAATTTGAGTGCTATAGCATGCCTGTAGTTTGTAGGATTGCCCTTGTATGTTGTTTATAAATAATACTATCTTTAACTTGATATCGGTAATTATGCAGTTGGCATGTGTTTTCTAGTTAAATACATATAAACCCTGTGCTAATCCGTCTGGCCAGCGTACAGTACCTACAGTACATTTTAGATACAAATTCCCTCCGTGAATTTGGAAGAGGCCCAACTCAGTAGTGGGCCATTTATAAGCAGAAATGACGTACGAAACAGCAATGGAATTGGAGTGAATAAAATTTAAGACTACTTTGATGTTCGTAGTAATCTTCCTGATTTGTTGCGAAATCGTTAAAAATCTTATTGTAACATGCGATCTTCTCCATGTTTCGAAGGGCACGTAAAGGAATCGGTCTCATATGTCATTCTTACAATCATGGCAGTCACAGTTGGGGAAATAAATATTAAATTATTTAAATAGGACTCCAAAATAATAAAAAGAAAAGAATGACAAGCAATCGTCTTCTCAGCAGTGGTCGCGTTCCGAACTGGTGGTAAACTAAAATATATTACTTTGCTTTGTATATTGTTTATTAATGTGTTGACATTAAGGTTTCTTACGTTTTTTGCAATTTGTAGGTCAGTGCTAGGTTGTAGGTCAGTGCTACTTTTTCAAGCTCAAAGTCATTCTTGCACCTTTATGAGCATGGAGGGTTGTATTGATGAGTTTGATGATGATTATAATTCTATAACTACATACGTCTTACAGCCGCGAATAACATTTTAATCAACATACAACCTAGCACTGACCTGCAAATTGCAAAAAACGTACCAAAATTTGAATTTCGCGGGCTACCCTGGAACATTCACCTTATGTGTCCATTGTTTCCTATACAAAATAAAGGATATTATTTGACTTAAACTTTGACTATCAATGGCTGGTATAACCGAGGCCCCAAAGAAGCTAATTCAGTTGTAGCGACCGCATGATACATAGTTTACACAGTTTACCCGAAAAATCTGAACAATTACTTACTTCAAGAAATATCGCCTACAAATGCAAGAATTAACGAAAAGTCCTACACCGCGACAGCGAAATTTCAACAGCAATTTGCATACCTAGTTAAGAATTCTCCGACTAAAACTATCGGGGGTTAGGTGCAGCTACCCCTAGCCCGACATACCACCTCGTCTGGCTGGATGATCATCCCTTTGCGCCTAAAAATCGACAATCACGGTGCCTTTGATTTTCGATTTCGAAAGTATTGGTAACCAACTAATATAGTGTCAGTTCGGGATGTATGCCACAAGCTTTTGACACAAGTAATTGGGAAGAACTTTTGAATTGGGCAGATTAAGGCTAGTAATTGTATAGTAAGGCACTATAATAGAAAATAGCAGGTTAAGGGTTCTGATGCTTGTTAACCAACATACAGGCTGATAAATGTTGTGCCAGCCTGCCAGCAGAATTTTAGGCTTCAACCTAAAATACAACGATAGAAAATCAGCGAAAAAATTAAAAACTTAAAATTTCCAGGAAAATATATTAAAGCCTATACTGTGATAAACATTATTATTTTAGATCAAAACATCCACAAACTTTACGTAATTCTTAAATCAAACGGTACTTACACTTCTTTGAAAAGTTAAACTTCGGTAAAGACTAAAAAGGTACAGGTAATAATAATAGGGATGCCATACACGCGTTATTAAAATACCTACAGTAATTCAAGTAGTTCTGAGTGTTTTGTTAAGATGGCGTCATTTTGATATGTTTTTCGTGCTCAAAGCATATCGAAGTGTATTTCCAATAGATATTTTTATTTTATTATTATAAATAATAAATTTTTATTTTATTATTTATTATTTACAAAAAACCTGTATACACTCAACAAAATAATCGTCGCGACACCACACTGTTCAATGCGAAATAGAAATGAAAATATCTGGCTTGCTTTCTATAAGAGAGAGACAGACAGAGCATACATACTATAGCAAAAAGTGTCGTGACAACTTTTCGTAAAAAATTTTTCCGTCTAGTTCACAACGCGCGATAAGGAACTTCGTTCCAATAAAAATAATGACATTTTTTTATGTATGGTATTGTCATCAGATTGATAAGAAAACCTGACCCACTACTAAGTAGGTTCTCCTTCAAATTCATGGAGGGAAATTAGCCTACTGTGCCACGCTGGCAAAACGGATTGGTACATGGGTTGTAGCAAGTTTTCCTTCTCTTGGCTCGGTGATCTGGTTCTTGCTGCACCAACCTACCTGAAGGATATTGTTCATCATCATCATCATTTCAGCCAAAAGACGTCCACTGCTGGACATAGGCCTCCCCCAAGGATCTCCACAAAGGCCGGTCCTGGGCCGCCCGCATCCACTGCTTTCCGGCGACCTTAACCAGGTCGTCGGTCCACCGTGTGGGAGGCCTACCAGCACTGCGCCTGCCGGAACGCGGTCGCCACTCGAGGACTTTTCTGCCCCATCGGGCGTCGGTCCTGCGAGCTATGTGCCCTGCCCACTGCCACTTAAGTTTGGCAATCCGGTGGGCTATGTCGGTGACCCTGGTTTTCCTGCGTATCTCCTCATTTCTGATTCGATCTCGCAGGGAAACTCCGAGCATAGCCCTCTCCATTGCCCTTTGGGTGACTTTGAGCCTTCTGATGGAGCCCATAGTGAGCGACCACGTCTCTGTTCCATATGTCATCACTGGCAACACACATTGGTTGAAGACTTTTGTCTTCAGACACTGCGGTATTGTGGACGAGAAGATCTTTCGCATAATATATATATATTGTTCATGACACATAATATTCTAGAGTTTCTGCGAAAATTTATTGGGAGCCACTTGAGCCTATTACGAAATTAAGATACATTATTGTATTTCTTCAAGGAGAATATGTATTTATGTGAGTCAAAATGTATGTAAATAAAAAAAAATTGAAAATATTAATTCAAATTAACACTTTCCTCTTTTTAGTATCTTAGAAGAGATGCGTCTCCTAGACTTGCAATTCCTGTAAGAGTTCTATATCAATATAACTCACAGATAAAATGGCATCCATGACTAAGTACTTATGAATTCAGATTGGTCGGTAGATTTATAATAATTATAAAGCATTTTATTTTAAAGAATGTCGCCGGGGCAACCCTAATGAGGCAAAAACCCGAGTTATAAATATATTTAATTTCACTCAGGGAATTAATTAATAAACGCGACTGAAAGAAAATACGAAATATATTTTGGAAGCACCTTTCGCACAAAGGATATTATGTTTTGATTAACATTTAGGAGGTATCAAGCGCAAATAAAGGGAGATTTTATAATATAAATTTTAGCGGGCAACAATAAATTATAAATGTAGATTTCTGTGTTTGAAATACATATAAGCATGATTTGGAAATGAGGATCGTTATTATTGCATCTTATGAAGCACATAAAGTGATTTTATCTTTTGATTGTAGAGTTTTTTTAAATATAGACGTCTTCTAAGCATTATGTAACGTTACAACGCTAATGATGTACTCGAAGAAAGTGATTGATGTGTCATGTATGTGAAGTGCTCATTATAACATAACTAGCTTCTGCATGCAGCTTCACCCGTGCACACCTCGAAACAAATTTTAAAGAATAGTGGCTAATACTACTACTATTCAGCCCACAAATGACCCACTTTTGAATCAGGCTTCCTCCCACTACAGGGAGGTAAACCAGCCTACTGTGCCCCGCTGGCCAAACGGGTTGACGAAGGGCTTTATTTCAAGTTTACCTTCTCTTGCGGATAGGTTTTCGACCTTATCATTTTATTTTGTCGGCTCCTACGATACCTTCGAAAAAATGGGGTGGTGACACTGTGTATTCTAAATCCGTCACCACACGGTAAACAATGGCAATAACAAACAAAAAATATCGACTAACATTTTACCCGTGTGGGGTCGGTACGGTTCAGAATATTAGGGTAAAAACCGCGTTGTAAAAGTCAACCAAACCCAGCACGCTTGGTGGTAGGATGGTCCACCCGGCTAGCTACCACCCTCACATCTAAGCCAAGCAGTTTTACTGTGTTTCGTCGTGTGTATGTGAGACCGAATTGCCTGTTCCATCTTAGACCCTGGCGTTGCTTTCTATCACGCAAGCCTAGGGTCAAAGGCGTTCAAATAACTAATAAAAAAAAAGAAAAAACTAACAACACCAGATGTACAGCTTCCAATTTTACTGCAGACTAGACGTTGTCGTCCCGAAAAGAAATTGTATTACGCATCGCATTTATAACGTGAATATTTTATACAAACTCGCACATACCTTAAGTGCAAACAAAATTGGATTTGGAATGATGTAAGAAGAACAAGAAATGATGGGAGACATGTCGAGGCGCGTTGTGCGAGCAGAAAAAATAAGTTGCACAAGTTAGTTTGCTTCTATACGAAATAACGTTTCGCATAAACTATGTCTGTTGTTTTATTCTTGAACAGGCAATTTTGGTACATTGAAATAATTACCTTTTTATTTTAAGTAACTAGCTGACCCGGCAAACTTCGTACCGTAATAAATAAAAAACCTGAATGATAATTTCAGAATGTTTCACCTTTTAAACCTTCCCTGGACTTCCACGAATATTTCAAGACCAAAATTAGTCAAATCGGTCCAGCCGTTCTCGAGTTTTAGCGAGACTAACGAACAGCATTCATTTTTATTTATATAGATAGATTATTATTTTTATTTCAATTTGGCTCAATTTCAATTTCAGTTGCTCTTTTTTATATGGCCTAAAATGTGTTACAGTGTAAATTTATAAACCTATTTAAGCTGCGTATATACGTCTGAATTTTCTAACTATAATATGTATGTATTTACAAAAAAAAAGGTATATATGTAGTTTATCATCCATCTCGTTACCATAACACAAGCATTAAGTTGCTTAGCTTGGGACGAGATGGCGTTGTGTGCAATGTCCAAGGATATTTATATACTTATAATTAGATCCGAGTGGTGACGGATTTAGAATATCACCACCCCACGCCATCCTGGGTGTGTCCTAAGAGCCGACCGTAGGAATTGACAAGGCCGATAACCTAGCTACAAGATAAGGACGCTTGATACGACACCATTGTGCCAACCCGCCTGACCAGTGTGGCACAGTCGGCTAAATACCCTCCATGTAACTGGAAGACCCCTTTTTTTTCGGGAGGTCGGGAGGACCGACGAAGGGCGTGTGGGACTCTCCCCCACTGAGGGCATACCCACTAAACATCCCCGGGGTGTACAATCCCGCGCAGGATCCGCCTCGTGGGCCCAGACTGCACCACGAGGCAGACGCGCAGGGGGGGGGGAGCAAAGTTGTTCGCGCTCACCCCCAACCAGTCCCGAACTGGAAGACGCCTGACTCAACAGTGGGTCATCTATGGGTTGTGTAGTAGTATTTATTAGGAATTAGTTGACATCGTTGAATACCGAGGTCTTATGTAGACAATTTTTTATTCTTATGAGCTCTTACGGTGTAATGGGTTGGTGACAATATTATCTACATTCGTCACTGGCTATTTGTGCTCGCTATTTATATAAAAAAAAGCTTTTTGGTATTCTTTGGGAGAGGCCTATGTCCAGCAGTGGAGGTTTTTGTGCTGAAATAATGTCTCTTATTTTTCTTGTCCTCAACAAATCCTATATTCTAAACTTTGTAACTTTTTCAAACTTAGTTCAACAGAAATGTTTGAAAGGTTTTATACCTGTAACATTTCTAACTTTCAGAAATTCAGAGAGTATAAAAGATTTAAACCTCATCTTTAAAGTTATTTTTGAACTTGTACTAGTTACGGTAGAACCCATCAACGGTGGTTTAGTTATACATGATGTAACAAAAACTCTATAAGCATAACGAAAAGATCGATATTACTGGTGCACAATTTCAAGAAACGGAAATCAATTTTCTCCTCTTCAAATTTTAGTCACAGGTTGGTCACTGGAAGTGGAACTTGAGAAATAAATACAGAAAATCCAAGGCACGTCGTGAAACGTGATTACTAAGCTTGTCGGGTAAAAATAACGATAGCTAGTTGGTTGGTTTTATTATAAACTAGCGACACGGCCCGGCTTCGCTCAGGTGCATGTATTATACCTATAAACCTTCCTCTTGAATCACTCTATCTGTTAAAAAAAAACGCTTCAAAATCCGTTGCGTAGTTTTAAAGATTTAAGCATACATAGGGACGGACAGACGACAGCGACTTTGTTTTATACTATGTAGTGATAGTGATTATCCTACTATTATTATTTAATAAACGCGAAAGGTTGTAAGAATGTACGGATGTGTGTTTGTTACTATTTCACGCAGAAACTACTCAATGGACTTTGATGAAACTTTACAATATAGATTACACATCAGAATAGCGGCTATAATTTATGAAGATATAATGTGAATTATTCAAAATATAACGATGAGGGTCAAGTAAGTAGGAAAAAAATCTCAAGAAAAATAAAATACTTTCCATCAGCATTACCACAATTCTCCATCGCCACGCAAGTGTAACCGCGGGGTGCACTTAGTGTTTTTTTTTATAAAAAACTCGTTTAGATCAATGTTGTTATCACTTATACTTGAAGATAGAAAGAAAATAATTTTAAACCAAGAACTGCTTTTTTGCTTCCAAGCCCTAAATTCGGATGTCTATAGAGTTTTTATCACAACCTGTATAAATCTTGGTAGATTTTCAGATATAATACTTTAACACTAGTGCAAACCGTCGCTAATTGTTTCTAATAACCCTTCCAAATTACTATATGAAACGCTCCTATCATGGGTGACCTTATATGTTCTCTATTCGGGTCTCGCCGACTATGATAAATGTAAAATATTTATCCTGCGGACATGACTAGGAATGGGGCTGCGCGCTTTCGACACTGTCCACGCTATTTAATACAATGTGTTAGCTTTATAGAGGGCAATTTGAATAAGACGCTTTCTGTATTCATGGTGTGAACGGTTATAATAAAGTTGGAACAGAAACAACACGTATTAGGTGTACATTTACTTAGCATTTTGTTCAAAATTTAAAATATTTACAAATGAAAATATATTTTTCTATAACACTTTTTTGGCTTGGTAGATAATGATGATGATTGCAGACGAAGTTGTGGTTCGTGGGTAGGTGCAGGTAGGTCGATATTTGACAATCAACTGTGTGTAAAAAAATAATCCGCGCACTACCCCATTCCGTCCTGAGGGTGTCGCAGGAGTCGACAAAAGGAAAGTACCGAAAACCTAACCGCAAAATAAGGAAAACTTGAAATAAAACCCTGTGCCAACCCGTCTGGCTAGCGTGGCCACGGCTTATTACCCTCAATGTAATGAGGGTAATTCAAGGGCTGGATAGTAGTACCAAACAACGGAAGTAAAGTACAGTGAACCAAGTAAACATCGTAAAGGTCGATTTACATCAGACGAGCGAATGCTCATTCTATCCCCACTATATCAAGTTATTTTAGTGTAAACAGGCGTAGAGCATTCTTTCGTTATTCTTAGTGCGTTCGCAAACATTCTGTGGAATATTTTAAGAATGCTCGCTCGCTGGGTGTAAACGGCGCTAGAGCGCGCGAACAGTTGCTTAGAGCGTTCTTGCGTGTTCGGACACAATAATAAATGCAGCACTTGTAATTATGATATCGCTGTTAGAGTCAGACATAGCGAAGCACTACCAATACCAACCACAGAATTGACACGAATGAGCAAAGAACATTACGTTCAGAAGATCTAGCTTTCGTTTACACTTAAAAACTACGAAATAATGTTCTTGTTCTAGCTATATGTTTGTTTTGTGTAAACGCTGAATACGAGTTTTCGTTTACACATAAATATCAAGAAAGAATGCTCTTGTTCTAGCTCTTTGGTCGTTTGGCCAAACATGGTAAATGTTAAGACTTACCTGGGGCTCATTGCTAAGTTTTCGATGATGTTCGTGACTCGGCTCTGTAGACCGCTTGTGTACTTCATGATGTGACAGTAAGTAGTAGTTCTTCAGTGATCCAATCTGAAACAAAACAATTAAAATAAATAACAATAATAAACAAAATAATAAAACAATGCTGCATGATACAAAAATTGTCAAAATACATTTTAAATATACCCGTCGTCTATATCTGTGTTGTTTACTGATTTCAGGTTTTACTAAGGGACTGTCCATTAATCACGTGAGTTTCGGAAGGGGTAGGGAGGGGTCCGGCAAAAATCACGAAATATCACAAGGGGGGGGCGCGGGGTATAGTAAGATATCACGTGTATTTATTTTTTCGTCAAACGCGTGATTTTTAAACCGAAAAGCGGCGTGTATTGTCGTTACCTTTGAGTGTAAGATTCTTTGTACTAAAAACACGTGTCTTGAACCTCACCACATATAACCAAGGGAGGGGTTAAAAAAATATAAAAAAAACATCACGTGATTAATGGACAGCCCCTAAACTACTGCGCCTATTTTGGTGAAATTTCTACGAGACCAAACCGGAAGCAATACCATACCTACCTACCAATGAAATCAAATATTTTTTCAAATCAGTTTATAAATGACTGAATTGTGCGGTATCAAACATAAAACCATATATCTTAAAACCCAATTGAGAGCGTCCTATTTTTTAAGTGGATTGAAAATTGATTTTTATCTACTCAGCCCATACATGACCCACTGCTATGTCGGGCCTCCGCCAATAACGTGGCGGGTAATTCGCCCACTATGCCATTCAGGCTAGATTGGTTGGCACAGTTTTTCGTATATTTTTTTTCTACCGTTAGGTTATCGGACTTGTCGGCCCAGCCCATAAGACAATCACAACATAGAATGGGGTGCAGTGCAGAATATGAAAGTTCTCGTTTAAATATATATTTACTGACTGCCTTGTTGGTCTAGGAGTTGGATGTGCCGACTTTAGACCACGGGTCCTGGGTTCGATTCCGGGGTCGGAAAAAAGTCTTTGTGTAAACCAGGGGCATTTGCTCTGAGTCTGGGTGTCATTTGTGTTTTATAAAAAGACCAAAAAAAGATATATAAGAATATAATAATATTCCGAAAAGAAACATAAAAACGCACTATGTGAAATCTTATTTTCTGAAGAGATTTTCTTCACCCTCCAAGACACGAGTAAATGCATGCATTTAATTCCTATTTAAACCTTTATACAAGCTTCGCAAACGACTGTTAAACGAAACTACTGGAACTCTAACTAAAGAATCCAAACGAATAAATATAACCACGCACAGTGTTCCTAGAAAACTCTTTTCAATTTACTTTACTGCCTTTTTGTCTAGGGGTTGGATGTTTGAATCACCGATGCCGTCGTTCCTTTACTCGCCTCTTACGACACGCCAAATGCCATTGGTTGGTGACGTTTTGTATAATACTACATCGCCACATGCACCTGTTCGCATCATACTATCTATATCATATATATAGGAGCTGTTCTCTGGAACCATAAGACCTAGAGACTTGAAATTTGGTAGGAATATTCTTTTCACCGAGTAGAAGTCAGCTAAGATTTTACAAAATTCCAAAAAAGGGCGTTAATTATATGGCAACACAACGTTTGTGGGATCAGCTAGTTACCTAAACATGGCTTTCATGTGGTGTTGAAACTTCAACGAAAATAAAACAAGTGCCATAAATGAAATTGCCATATTCCATAATCCGATAGACGCCGGCGGCTCATGGCCTTTGTTTAGCAGCGAATTTGCATTGGTTGAAATTACGACGATGGTGTCAAAAAAAAATTCATTTAGCTCAGCGAGATCCCAACATTTTACACGAAATCTGACGTGATTTTTTCAGCCTAGCCCAAACAGCGATTTGACCTTATCGTGGGCTCTATTACCGACGAAATAGCCACTCGAAGCTTCATACACTATAAAAAAAACTTTCGTTCGGGAAATTAATTTTTATCGCTTTCCGTAGAAAATTAGTGCTTTTATGATGAAGAGTTATTTTTGGGAACAGTTAAAACGCGCATAATAAATCTTGATACACGCGATATTACCGCAACGAATGGTAGGTTCATGTTTCTGAGCATTTAATATGTTAAAGAATATATTCGTTGAAGATATAAGATACAAGATACAAGATACAAGATTTAGCTTAGATTTTGTAGATTTTAAGATATAGCTGGTCACATTTGGACCTCCTCGACCATGCTGCGTGCAGTCGATTGCGCGTAGTGGGCTTACCGTATCCACGCCACGGAGTCCCACATACTCGTACCAGTAACCTAGCTAATTAAATAACTAATAAATAAATAATAATAATTAATATCCTTGGACATTTCATACAACGCCATCTCGTCCCTGAGCATACTCTACCGATCGGGATGAGTGAATCCCGTGGCCCTGTTATCGGGCAGTCGAGGATCGTCCTCAGTTTTAGGAGTCTACATCGGAGTCCCATAAAATCAAAATCAAAACTCATTTAATTAAGTTGGCTCATTAGAGATCTTTTGACAAGTCAAACAATAAAATTTAAAAATTTACCATTTAAAATTAATTATTTACCATCTACCACCGGTTCGGAATGCACCTCTACAGAGAAGAGCCGGCAAGAAACTCTGTAGTTGCTCTTTTTAGATCGCCAATTTTGGGTACAAGACTGGATATAAGACAGATTTGTGAGAGCAAACTCGCGCAATAGTTGCAAAGGGTCAAACATCAGCCAGATCTAGTCAACAATAGTAAACTTCTAATGCCCGAGCCAACCGACCCCCAGCAACGGCACCTGTTCACAAGCATGACGCATGCGGCAGCCATCGCCCTCCTCAACCATATTGCAGGGAAGAAAACGACACGCCGCATGACGCCACCCACTGCCATGAAAGTGAGCATGATAACTCGAGCACCATATAAAACTGCCACTCCCCAACAGCCGGTATCCATGGGGAATCCGACGAAAAAATACCCTTGGCTAGTACAAGTTTTCGTATCAAGATTACCATCTATTACCGATAAGGTTTTACCTTTTATTACCTTTAGACTGGTGCTACACCTCCAGAATGGCGTGGCGACATTACATCCATCACCATTACACTTCACACTCCATCACACTTCTTCTTCTCAGCCCATAAGTTACCCACTGCTGAGTCGGGCCTCCTCCAGCTGCATGGAGGGCAAGTACCCTACTTTGCCCCTACTTTGCCAGTATCAAGTTTTCCTTCTCTAGTCACAACACTATCTCTTTGCAATTCTGATAATAGTCAAGCTGTTTCATAGTTCACAGATATATACAAAGCACGTCACATTCACAATCAACCCGTAGATTAAGCAACAAATGGAATCATAAAGTAAACACTTTATGTTCTTATTCTAAGGCTAAACATCGCGAGCTTATCACCCGTCGAAAGTAACACGTCTTCGGCGGTCATAAACCTTTGGATACAACCCGTAAACTCGGTTATCTGGTTGGTTAACGTAAAATGTTGTGTCGAGACTCGCTCAATGTGACGGCATCATGTCTGTTACTGTGTGTATTCTTGAATGCGGTCTGGAAGAAGACAGATGTGTGCATTCTCAATAGAAAATTAAAACGTTTTACGATTATGTCAATTTCAAAGTCTCGTTTCTACACGGTGTACCTAACGATAATAGTATTACACTATTGACTTCGTTGTCGACGTATTAATATATTTTTTTTTTTTTTTTTATTTTTTTTTAATAATAATATAATTTAATAAAATAATAATAATAAAATAAAAATAAAATAAAAATAAAATAATAATAATAAAATAATTATACTTACCAATCTCAGTGTGGTGACGGATTTAGAATACAAGATGTCGCCACCCCATTCCACCCTGAGGGTGTCGCAAGAGCCGACAGAAGGAAATGAAAAGACCGTAAACCTAACCGCAAGAGAAGCAAAACTTGACACAAAACCCGTCTTGCCAGCGTGGCACAGCAGGCGTTCCCTCCGCGGGGAGATACAGTCAGGGCCCACGGGGCAGCAAGCGCGGGACGGTGCACCCCGAGGAGGTTTAGTGGGTATGACTCCGTCTCCTGACAGAGGCGGGGGGGACTCCCACACACCCCCTGTTGGCCATCTCCAGGCTGGCAGGGATAGTCCATAAAGGATTTTAACCCGGGCAAAAAAAAAAAAAAAAAAAAAAAAAAAGGCCCTCCGAGAAGTTGGAGGAGGCCCGATTCAGCAGTGGGTCAGTTATGGGCTGAGAAGTACGTAAGTGAGCTGTGCCCGAGTTGCGGTTCCCGCTTTGCTATCGTTTAAGAGTCGAAAGAGCCGACAAAAGGACATGACAAGGCTGCTCACGTAGCCGTTAAAGAAGGAAAACTTGATACGAAACCCTGTTCCAAACCGTTTGGCCAGCGTGGCACAGTAGGCTAATTACCCTCCATGTAACTGAAGGAGGCCCGACTCACCACCGATATAACGGGCTAAGTAGTATTAGTTTCTTAATGTAAGTTTAATACACGCGATAAATCCGTTAAAAAGTGTTTAAATTCAATGTGTAATAATCGCGAAAACCTAAGAAACCATTGGTAGAATAGAATAGTAGTAGTAGAACTGAATTATGTTTTGACGGTTCTGATCGTGTTATTTTATTTAAACCCGATTAAATCGTAAACACCTAAAACGACATTGAAATTAAACACTTTTTAACGGATTTATCGCGTGTATATAACATTATTTAATTCCCGACGTTTCGAATGCTTTGCAGCAGTCGTGGTCGCGGGAGAAACTAGATGACAGTTGTCTTCAAAAGTACAAAGAAACAGTTAAAATCTACCGCCTACTAATAATCGCGAAAACCTAAAAAAACATTAAAACGACATTACACAATGTCTTCATTGACCAAAATTTACGGTACATGCATATTTATATTATAATCGCCATACACACATAATGTTTTTGCCGTACAAGCTTTGGAAATCTGTCATCACCACAATTACCCACTAATTGCGTCCCAAGCCCCCAATCTATAACGATAGCTTTGATCTATGTTGGTATCCTCAATCTAATAGATTGCTGTTTAGAAGTTCCCCGAAACATGCCCCCATAAATCGTGATCCCATTTATTTTTCCTTTAACTTCGGAACCCGCGGTGGATGTACATACAAATCATTATTAATCCAATAGCTTCTTCAATAAACTAACCTTACCCTTGTCCGCTTGGTCACAGGCTTAAGGTCGTAGCCGATTTGTTGTCGATCGAGGTTCCGATAGTGCTTTTTCCTGCTAATATGCGTGGAAGATTTTTTGCTTCATCGTTACAACCAAAGGAAGTCCTCTGCCGGACATAAACCTAACTCAAGGATATCCACGTTCATGTTATCATCATCAAATAAATAAATAAATAATTTCAGCCAAAAGACGTCAAATGCTGGACATAGGCCTCCCCCAAAGATTTCCACAAAAGCCGGTCTGGAGCCGCCTGCATCCATCGTTTTCCGGCCACCTTAACCAGGTCATCGGTCCACCGTGTGAGAGGCCTACCAGCTCTTTTCAGCCCCAGCTGGCGTCGGTCCTGCGAGCTATGTACCCTGCCCACTGCCACTTAAGTTTGGCAATCCTGTGGTCATGGCGGTAACTGTAGTTCACCTGTGTATCTCTTCAATTCTGATTCGATCTCGCATGGAAAATGTGCCCCTCGCAATCATTTAATTGTAGAAACCGCAACGTCGACTAGGGCTGTGGGAGACCTACCTGCACTATGTTAATATTGTGACTATGTTAGGTTATTTTTAGCACTTAAAATTTTAATGCCCATATCAGCTATTCGGTCTCTTCAAATGTCATGAAGGCCTTAAGATAATCCAATCGCTGGTGATCAGACCGGTTTCATATGTAAATATTATAAAGCTTACGATGTATACAACGGCGTTCACACCAAAACGGTGACACACACATATAAAGCACGCGGATCATCACCATTTCCGCCCGTAAATGCCCACAATTGAGTCGGGCCTCCTCCATGAAAGAAATAGGCCCATTATGCCATGCTGGCCAGACGGGTGAGCACAGGGTTTTGTATTAAGTTTTCCTTCTCTTGCGGCTAATTTAATTAGTCGCGGCTTACGAGACCCTCAGGATGGTATGGGTTGGTAACATATTGTATTCCAAATCCCTCACCATACGCGAGATAGCAAGATTCAAACCTAGCCGAACGGATTTTTCCTTATTTATACTCCATATATTTTAGATATCTGATATGTCAAAAGAAATTGAACCACCTCCTTGCAACATGTGGCAATTGAGCCGTATCCACCGGCCGTATCAGATGGTCTTGTCGGATAACGTGCCGTTCCGGCAGTATCCTTGCGTTGCCGTACCATTGCCCGATTCTGTTTGAAAACTATAAGAAAGGGCCAGGTAAAAGCGCAATGGTTCGTGAAAACCGAGAAGGAATATCTTTCGCAACAGATATCGGAGTACAACTGGTATATTCAGTTCAATAAGAATTTATGCCCTCATATTTCGTATCATCAGTGCCGTTTATTTTTCGCACGTTTCACGTCCCTGCACAGTCGGGGCAGAGGAAATACGTTTCTGAGAATTTTTCTCTTTGGATGGATATGACTAATTTCGTTGCCGAAGGTTTCAAGAGGATTCTAAAAATAGTATTTAATATACTATTTCCGTGATTCGGATCAAAGCCTTTGGAAGATGGAGCTTTCATCTACCCTTCCATATACGTAGGAATATAATGTCATATGGAATTAGTTTTCTACCCATAAATGTATAAATATATAGAGGAATATACATATATATATATATGTAGTAGAAAACTAATTCCAAAAAACTCTTCTAGACAATAAGTTCTTCTTTTTCTCAGCCCGTAAAATAACGTAAGTAACGTGGGTTACGTTTCCTCCACGGGGCGTCGGGGCGGGATGGGATTCTGTCCTACAGATTTGTGCAGGTGCTTACCGGGAACGGCTGATTCGGTAACGCATCGTCATTTCAGCTTAAAGACGTCCACTGCTAGAAATAGGCCTTCCCGGCCTCCCCGACCGGTCCTGAGCCGCCCGCATTTATCGCTTCTTTCCGGCGACTTTAACCGGTCCACCGTGTGGGGGGCCTACCAACACTGCCCTTTCCGGAACGAGGTCGCCACTTGAGGAATTTTCTGCCCCATCGCGCGTCGGTCCTGTGAGCTATGTGCTTAAGTTTGGCAATCCTGAGGGCTATGTCGGTAACTCCGGTTCTTCTGCCTATCTCCTCAATTCTGAAAACTCCGAGCATAACCCTCTCCATTGCCCTTTGGGTGACTTTGAGCCTTCGGTAAGTACCTGTACCAAATCACAGGCCAGGAACCAACGCCGGTATGCCACAGGTGTGGTGTGTCAGTCGGTGCGGCGCGCCGACGGTGGAGGAGTCGAGCCCTGGTGGCACGGGTTGGATGGGACATCTCGTTGTCGAGCCTAATCGGACAGATGCTCGACAGCGAGGAGGGCTGGGAGACCATGGCCTCCTTCTGCAAGGATGACATGTCAGTGGAATGCGAACCTGTGGTGCCCCAAGCGTGTCATATGAGCGTATACTGCTGGAGTTTTAGTGGGTAGACGAGTAGTTTCCGGACTCCCACATAATCGCCGACTCCACAAAGCATTTCCCCAGCGTCAACAAAAAAAAGGTTTCGATCCAAGATTTTCTTCTCATTTTTCTGCCTTGTAATTTCCTTTCGACTGCAGTCGTACGCCCTCCGGATGGAATAGAGTGGTGGTATATTATACTACAGGAACATTAAACAAATAGTACATCATTAACGATATCTAAACGAGTACACAAACATTATATTTGCTTTAAATGACAAATGGCACAGTCCACAGTAATAAATCAGGTTGTAAACTAATTCGGCTGACCTAAAAATACTTTTGGTAAATTCGACTTAGTTCATAACCTCGCAGAGCACAAAGACATTTCAACACTTTAAACAAAGTACGGACAATGTTATGCCAAAACAGTCCTTATAGTAACAGCCCGAAAGTTGCTTTATAATAAGCGCGGAGCACCAAATTGCTACAATCCACCTCATTTCCTATCGAAGGTAAAAATCGGGACCATAAATTTACTTAACTCCATTCACATCATAAAGTCGGCAATAAAAAGGTTCTAAATTCATAGGTTCAGCATAAACCTGCAATGTATGTAGGTCTGTAACGGCTACTTTATAGTATCAGTAATAGGCCTGTAAAGGTAATAGTTCTACTAGATTGCCTCACGCGAAAAAATGTCGGCTATAGAAAAATTAGAGCAGGGGACATAATTGTTGAACCTTGAAGTTTGTCGGTACTTTTCAAGTATAAAAAATAGGAATCCAACCATCGTTGCCCAATTTCATTTCGGTCGACACAAGTCTAACCAGTTTTGATTAGTGTCTGATATTTAAACTCCGTTCGGTGACAGATTTAAAATACATAATGTCACCACCCTATTCCATTCTGAGGATGTCGTAAGAGCCGACTAAAGGAAATTATATGTCAGATAACCTAGCCGCAAGAGAAGGAGCTGAGGAATTATTCAGCTTAGTGCCATCGTCACTTTTCCGCCATCGCACCCTGCGGCACTCGGAGAGATTTCATCCACATCGGCTGGATATACAGTTTTCAGCAACTGTACGTGCATCGCGAGCCTTTTTACCGCGCACGTGCAAGATTGGAATGATCTACCTCCCGAAGTGTTTCCTCTGCGCTACACCATGGGGCTCTTCAAAAGAGGTGTTTACAGGCATCTTAAAGGCCGGCAACGCATCTTGTCCCGTTAGGTTGCAGATGTCCCGGGCGACGGTGACCACTCTCCATCAGGTGGACCGCCTGCTCGTGTGTCGTCTTATTTTATTTATAATATATATATATATATAATATATATACATATATATAAAAAAAAGGAAAACTTGACACGAAACTCTGTGCCTACCCGTCTGGCCAGCGTAATACAGTAAGCTAATTCTGTGATGAGAGGACCGACTCAGCAGCCGATCCCCTGTTGAATTGGGCCTCCTCCAAATACATTGAGTTAATTAGCCCATTGTCCCACGCTGGTCAAGTTTTCCTTCTCTTGCGGCGAGAATATCGGCCTTATTATTTCCCTTTCTTGGCTCTTATGACATTATGAAATAAGCAATGAGAATATCGAAAGCTCCTCATTATCTTACACGGTAAATGGACCAAATGCATCGCTATAGTTTGCACGCCGGAACGAATGCGCCGACCACCGCAGTCGGCTCTATTTTTCAAACGAGCCACAATTTATGTGCCCCTGTCTGGGCGCCACCGCGGATTTATGACACAAGTTACACTTTAATTCAAACTTATATGATAATGCCCGCTGAAAATGGGATTGTAGCGGACACTAACGTTTGCTTAATCGTGGCGAGGCAAATGGTGTAGTAAACAGAGATAAACCACCAGTGGGAGAGACTAAATGAAAGTTGGATGGAGTGAGCTTCAAGTTTTTAGCTTCAAATCTCGTTGGTTGACTGCCTCGTTGGTCTAGGGGTTAGGTATGCCGTGATTAGATCAACGGGTACCAGGTTCGATTCCGAAGTCGGGCAAGTGTCTTTGTCAAAACCAGAGACACTTGCTCTGAGTCTGGGTGTCATTTGCGTTCGTGTATTACGTTAATCGAGTTGGCTCATCTGAGCTATTATTAATTTATTTATGTACACTACACCCATAGAACAGGTAAAGTTACATTTTAGGATACTTAGATACAAAGGTACTACTTATTTCTATAGAAACCTCTTCCCGTAGACCAGCGAAAAGAGATGGTAAAAAAAGTATAATAGGCTAAGTGCGTAAATAAAAATAATGATATACTGAATATTACGACTAACGACTATTACAGTGAGAGTGATATTGAAAGAAGAGTGAATGCAGGAAACATGGTGAATGAAGCTTTGCACTCCTTCATGAACAGTTGGAAAGTGACCAACAAGGCTCGTCTGCCTGTGCATGGGGGGGATGTTGGTTCCGACACGGATGTACGGAAGTGAAAGTTGAGTATGGCAGAAGAAACATAAAATCAGAATAAATGCAGTTGAGATGAGAGCGATAGGAAGTATGATATGAGTTAAACTGAGTGACAGGATAAGAAATAGTGAGATAAGGAAACGTTGTGGTCTGAAAGAAGGTCGTCATCATGTATTAAGTTTAAAGGTTTTATTATTTAGGCTATCACGTTTGTTTCGGTATACCTTAGTTCTCATACCATACTCACAGTACAAAATGAGAGAATGAGATAGTAAGACCGATATTCTTAATCCATGTCACCTCAGAATCCCATGCGAATTTAATTATTTTGAAAAGATTAATATAATATACTAGCGATCCGCCCCGGCTTCGCACGGATGCTATTATGAACATCAAAATTTATCAGTGTTTCTCTACAATATTATGCACGTATCACTACATAGTTTAAAACAAAGTCGCTGTCGTCTGTCCATCCCTATGTATGCGTAAATCTTTAAAACTACGCAACGGATTTGGAAGCGGTTCTCTAATAGATAGAGTGACTCAAGAGGAAGGTTTATATGTAGAGTATGTATTGTAGAGAATCACTAATAAATTTAGATGTTCATCATTGCTCCCGTGCGAAGCCGGGGCGGGTCGCTAGTTATACATATACACCTTCCTCGTGAATCACTCTATCTATTAAAAAAAACACTTCAAAATCCGTTGCGTAGTTTTGAAGATTTAAGCATACATAGGGACGGACAGACGACAGAGACTTTGTTTTATACTATGTAGTGATAGTGATTATCTAAATACGGTAAAGTATCAAAATGAAGGGTTTAACAAGCAATCTATCATCATATTGATGTCCCATTCACTTCCTAAGCATTTAATCCTATGTAAAGCTGGAACAGGCTTCAGTCTCACCTGCTATTATTAAGCTGCTTTATTAATAACGTGAAGCTATACAACGGTAATCCCCCTTTTCATTTCCATCTTTGTAGATTGATGATCCCTAATTTATGCGATAATTAGCTTCAGAGGATTACTCAAATCCAATTCAGTTTTGTATAGAAAAGTGGTTTATATTTAATATCTGTCACTCACTGTTCAACCTTTTGAAAAATCTTTTAATGAGAAAGCCTAATCTATCGGATTTATAAAAACTAGTGGTCGCTCTGCAGTCGAAATACGATCATAATAAATTTTAATAATTATAAATTTATAATTCTACTAGCTGACCCATGTCAAATAAATATTGCTATAAAAAATAGGGGTTGATCGTAGAAGGGTGAAATATAAATAACAAACATTTTTTTATAAAAAATAAAAAAAAATGTTGAGTCGACCACCCTTAACATTTCGGGTATTAAAAACAGATGTTATCCGATTCGCAGACCGACCAAATGTGAATATAAAAATTCATCAAAATCGGTCGAGCCGTTTCGGAAGAGTTCAATAGGAAATACCGTGACACGAGAATTAATGATTTAACCACTTTTTACTAAATGCGTAAGTATGTATATACAGTACATAGACCCAAATAACATTTATTTTTATTTTTGTCTGTCTATTTGTAACATCGGCAGGGCACAGTAGATAACATCGCACCCGAGCGAAGCCGGGATGGGCCGCTAGTATTAATTAAATAAATATGGTTCTATTCTCAATTGACAAATGAGAATATATGCGTGTGTATGTCAAATACATATGAATGAGAGAGGAGGTGCCACTGTATTTTATAGCAGTTATTGAAGCTATTGAATCAAAACATAATTTGTTGAATGACTTGCCGTAAAACCCTTAATAAACAGAATCCAACCGTTAGAGCAAATAAACAAAAACGGTCTAACAGTTTCAATTATTAATACTGAAAGCGCAGAAATCAAAATCTTAAGTTATAAAGTCCTAAGTAATAGTCCGAAGTTTAATTTAAAAGGGACTAAAAACAAATTAAAAGCGCTGAGACCTTATAAAATGAAACGTTATTAAGAGGGGCGGGCGGCTCCTTAGACTCGGCTAGAGAACTCTCCACGGACTGTTATCGAAATTAGAAATTAATATCGAGCAGATCGTCGGATTATTAACTCCGTTGGTACGTTACGAATTGGAGGACACCCTCCCCTTGTCTGCGGGAGAAAAACCCTTGGCACTGGAAAGGGCAATCTCATGAACAAAGCGGGATTTCGGTGGGTTTGTAGGCACATTTTTCCAGTTAGGTCAATGAATTGGGGTAGGAGCCCCCGGGTGGGGGATTAAGAGCCCTGCCAGTAAGAGAGGAGTAGATGTAGATGTTGATGATGAGTAAATCCGTCTGATGACGGATTTAGAATACATAGTGTCATGACCCCATTTCATCCTAAAGGGTGTCGTAAAAACCGATAAAAGGAAATTATAAGGCCTGTAACCAAAATTTGATAAGAAACCCAGTGCCAGCAACAGTTCATTGAAAAGTCTACTCGCACGTATAAAAAATGAGTTTTGCCTGTATGTACTCTTAACACTGGGAACATAAGTTATCGAGGATTGCACATAAATGTTGTACGCGTTGTTAATCCTAGCTTGGCTAAAAGTTCGGGACAGTCAATTAAACCATTCGCAATTTTCATTAAATATGCCAAATCCGCGATGCGTCTACGTTCATATGGCGACACGGTTGGCGCAGTGGTAGAGCGATCGACTGCTGCGCAGCATGTCGCGGGTTCGATCCCCGCACGGAAGAAATATTTGTACGACCTACAAGTATATTTTGTTCCGGGTCTGGGTGTTTTCTATCTATAATATGTAAGTATTTACAAAAAAAATATGTATATAAGTAGTTTATCATCCATCTCGTTACCATAACACAAGCATTAAGTTGCTTAGCTTGGGACGAGATGGCGTTGTGTGAAATGTCCAAGGATATTTATTTATATAATTGTAATCAGAAACATAATACCTGGTTTTAAATTGCAAAATGCGTAAAAACCGCGTTTGAATGCCTTCAATTCTGTCAATGTATATATTGTAATTTGGATTCCATACTTGTGAAGAAAATTACGTAGTGTACACATCAAAGGATGTTTAGTGGGTAAGGCGATGTCTCTCATAACACTGAGAGAGAGGCGAACATGAGTTCCAGACACCACACAGTCTTCGTAAAAAATTCTGTAAATAAGGTTACCTTGCGAGAAAAAAGTTTTTGGAAGGCTGTCGTCTGATGGATAAGTATTTGGCATCAGTGACTCTGTGATCATCGTGTTGTCTATCAGCTCATGAAGTTTCCGATAAATCTGATCAAATACTGGTCATTCGTCACTTTTTTCTATTCAATCCCTATAGGTCGTTGGTCAGCTTACTGGGAAAAATACTTATTCATCCATTTTTTTAATTTCTTATTCTTGATTCATATTTTAGTTCAGTGCCTTTCGGAACCGAAACAAAACTAGTTAGTTTTATGTACACGGTCATTGCAATTCGGCGTTTAAAAAACAACACAAGCTTGTCGGTTGGTGCCGCGTTTCGAACTGGTAGATATCATTAACATTTCAGCCAAAAGACGGCCACTGCTGTACACCAAGATTTCCATGAAGGCCGGTCCTGAGCTGCTTGCACCCATCGCTTTCGTCCGGACCTTCGGTCTACCGTGTGGGGCTAATCAGAACTGCGCTTTCCGGAACGCGGTTGCGCTCAAGGATTTTTCTGCCCTATCGGGCGTCAGTCCTGCGAGCCTTGCCCACTGCCACTTAAGTTTGGCAATCCAGGTAGAAGTTGAATAAAAATGATGTATCCGTTGATGATTGTGAACGCCATAATTGGTTTTTAAAATAAAGATTTTTTCTACTCTATGGATTTGTCGATGTACTTCAATTGAAATATTGTGATTAAACCAAAGCAAACGAGGTCTAAGTGCACTCTTAAAGTTCTCGATATCAATTAAGAAGCTAAACTAAAACATTCAAAGTGTTTTCAGACTTCAAAACTCAGGCGCACGCTTCATTAAACGCTAGAGTACAGATAGTTTACGCGTAATCAATCAGACACAGGCTACGAAGCATCTTGCTGGGCGTTTCTTTAAACTTTTAATTAATTGTCGAAGTTTTAAAGTGGAGTGAGCACTCTCATAACATTCCAAGTCATTGCGCATAACTCGAATTGTTCGGCAAAACAACGCCTACAACTTTCTGAGGCTTTTCATCTCTGATTTACACACATTCGAAAGATTATTTGTGTAAGGCGGCCCCTAGACGATCAATTATATTGAGCAATATTACGAATTGTGCAATATTATTGACTGTTTATGGTTAATATTGAAGATTACGCAATGATTGAAGGACAGTTTGAGCGAGTTTCATTTTTATTGGACCATATTTTTCCATGGCATCGTGTAGGGTCAATACTATTCTCCGACTGAACACGAAAACATTGCGCAGTTCGTAATATTTTGCAATTTAATTGATCTTTTGAATTCGAAGTGCCTTTCAATCTTATTGTACAATAAAATGTATTGTACAATGTTATTGTAGGTCTAGGTGCCGGCTAATGCCATGTTAGTAAGCATACTGGTAAGAGAATGAGGATTCTGGGTACGGTCTTTCCGAGACCAGACGAGTACATGCCCATACAGCTCCAAGCGATAGTAAAACTCATTGATGTGTTCTTGATGAGGAGGACATTAGCAGTAGAACTAGAAGTCAGGGGAAACACAAAAGATCCAACAGGGCCGAAGTGTATTTGGGAACAATGGAAGTATACAATTTGCTAGCTTTCCGCTTTCCGTATTTTCGATCGCTTAGTCCTAGATCTGGATTTATTTTATAGTAACGGTACAGAGATTGAGTCACGATAGCTATAGGATTATTAAAGCCTCTAAAGCCAGATTATATTTGTTCTATACTTCTCAATTTTCTCAATTGAAGCCAGCCGTAAAGCTCATTTTATTTTTACTTAGATGTCCGTTTTTTCTTTAAAGTACAGTACTCGACTTTTTCCGTTCGAAATCGCTGCTATATTGACTTCTTCTACTACTAACATGCCCATAGATGACCCATTGTTGAACAGGGCCTGCTTTATTTACTGTAAAGTAATTCATTAATCGGCTGAGTAGTAGTATGCACTAAGTACCAAAATCCATTGCCACACTTACGTCATTACGTCTTGAACTCATTTAAGGCCAGCCAGAAAAGGGCTCCGAACATTGGATCCACGAAAATTATACCAGCCCCGTGCATACTCGTACACATAAAAATTTCATTATCCTCACACAAAAGCTCTTAATCCTTCCACCATTCGATCTCCTAATACATACGGGGTGAACACATTTACCCTTCTTAACGTCTAATCCCATACACGGAGCAGTAAAGGGACAACTGGAGGGAATTATTACTTGCTCGCCATACAAATTATTCGGCCCTCTGCTACGGTCCAACTTGTACACTGGACTCGGTAGACGGGCGATTTTGTGCAAGCTCCATTTTATTCCTTACTAGTTGACCCGTCGAACTACTTACCAAAAATAATATATTTTCTTTCCCTGCTGTTTTTTAAATCTACCAAACACGTCATAACCAAATTGTACAACTGTCAAGTTTTTCTGACAATTACAAACGACACGCCGTACGTTCGATTCCGGGGCCAGGCAAGTGTCTTTGTGTAAACCAGAGACACTTTCTCTGAGTCTGGGTGTCATTTGTATTCGTGAATTTCATGTTTTTAAGCCCCCACAATACATATACTTAGTAGCAGGTGTATCGTTTTTATTAAATAAAAAAATAGGCAACTATAAACAAAGGATCTCACTTCGACAGTATATTTTTTGGAAAACTGATTATAGATCCTGCCTTTTTTGACAAAACATAATATACAGAAATATTTGTCTAGAAGGCTATGCAAGCATTTGTTGAATGCTCCATGAAAATGTCATTGGAAACCACGTTTATCCACGCTGCTTACTTGGACCGTCCTTAAACTGTTAAATGGCGCTCTGACAAATAGGTATGTTGTACATGTTATGAACATCAAATTCAACCGAAATAATATAAGCATGAGTTAACCAAAAATGTGTTAGGTTATGCTGTTATGCCTTTATTAACTGAATATATCTAATTTGTGCTTTAAGGCTTCGTACTGTTTCCTATAGTACTATTTGGTAACAATTAACTCCTTAACTCTAGCGCAAGTCCAGACCATCTTAACTGATCATTGTAAAATAACCTAAAAAAAGAAAAGTTTCTTTTTTTATGAGTATTATGTAAAAATATACGACGGTATAATAAAAAAGATGAGTGCAAGTTATGTAAAGGTTTATAATTTCGAATCGCAAGTAATATGTCGCTCGTCTGTACAGCACAGCATAGTAACATCCACAAGTCGCCGCTCGCTATCGCGAATAGCATCAAGACTGCACAGGCAGTCACCAATTATCCGACCCTCTGCGGACTACGTAACTCGGTTACACGAACTCGCGACGGTTAATTTACAACGTACCCAACAAATTAATATCTCTGATTTGGACCCTTGTCAGCGTGTGGCCCGCTCATGTTATGGTGACGACACAAGTCATGATTAAGAGCGACTTTTGGCTCGCACGTAGCTTTGTAACCCAAACTGGTCATAAGGCGACGTAATACCGAGTTTCCAAACTCAAACTCAAAAGAAACTTTATTTACGTAGGTTTCACAGAAAACTCTTATAAATAGTCATATTTTTTATTACCATTATCATCTTACGGCCCTTATCCCACGCTAGGTGGTAGTCTCAACACACACCTATCAGTCGTCATACCCACATTCACACCTTTCATACACAATACCTCACTCCTACAATCCATCCATCTCCCGTGATCGCCCACAACACCTAGATCCACCAACATTCATGCTGAAACTACCACCGGTTCGGAAAGATACTCTACAGAGAAAAGCCGGCAAGTAACTCTGTAGTTGGTTTTTTTAAATTATGGGTCCTGTTTACAAATAGGACTAAGCAAGCAGCATATTGAGAGTAAGTTCACCACAGAGAAGTTCGAAGTTCTCAATATAACAAAAACACTAGGTATAACTATATAAGGCTTGAATTTTATGTTGTCACAAAAACGCACTCGCAGACACGATAGAGATGACAGCCCAGTGCCTCCCACAAACCCACAAGGTTTCACATGTTATCAATGTGGTTGCTGCTGCAGTTCCCGTATTGGCCTTTAAAATCGCCAAAACAAGAGTGACAGCTCTTGACGCTGTTTAAATCATCGGAAAAGATGTTGAAAGGCCTATGATGATGATGATGACGATAAGTAAATAATCATGACGACGGGTCATCAGGTTGGTTGGTAATGAGTATTGGTAACGGTACATTTAAAATGATATTTTGTTTTTGACCTGGCAAAAGAGATCAAATATACGAACTTGACTAAATGAAGTTTGATTGAAATCCTAAGGCCGGAAATCTAGCCGCAAGAGAAGGAAACCTTGATACGAAACCCTAAACCACTACCGTCTGGGCACGGTTGGCGCAGTGGTTGAGCTCGACTGCTGCGCAGCATGTCGCGGGTTCGATTCCCGCACGGAAGAAATATTTGTACGACCTACAAGTATTTGTACCGGGTCTGGGTGTTTTCTATCTATAATACGTATGTATTTATTTACAAAAAAAAATGTATTTTAGTAGTTTATCATCCATCTCGTTACCATAACACAAGCATTAAGTTGCTTAGCTTGGGACGAGATGGCGTCGTGTGAAATGTCCAAGGATATTTATTTATTTATATTTATCGTGGTACAGGCTAATTACTCTCCATGTAACTGGAGGAGGCCCGACTCAACAGTGGGGTATGGGCAGAGTAGTATTAAAATACAATATAATTATTTATCGACGCGCTTGCCAAGTACGATTCTTCATAATCATCATTTCGCCATGATTGACTATCTAGTGTTGCATCATCATATAAATATAAGTAAAACATTATGTATTAATGCGTTTACGAAAGTATTTATCGAACAGTGTTCGTAAATTATAAAATATAAAAATAGCTTATCGCGCAATAACACAAGAAGGCCTGTCATTAACATATCACGTATGTTTCACTTCTACGTAACAAGCATCGGTGGTTCAGTGGTAGAATGCTCGCCTGCCACGCGGGCGGCCCGGGTTCGATTCCCGGCCGATGCAATCTATTTTTTGTTATTTTTAAGGAGTTTATTTACGTTTCGTTGCCTCATCGCAACGATTGCGCTACTTTATAGCCGAGTGGATATAAAATGCGCCCTCTACTCTCTACCCAACTCTCTAGGTTATTATAATAGCAGGCAACTAAATTAGAGACGCAAACTCGAAACTAAAGCAACTAAACTAAACGAAACTAAACTCTTTAGCAAAATAGACCTCTCCTCTTTACTGCTTATTTTATCAGCCACAGTCCACTGCTGATAAAAGCATGAAACCGACTCATCAAAAACTTAAGAAAAAATAGAGGGGCGTTTTAACTAGCGATCGTAGATTGGATAAGAAGAAAATAATGCTATTTTGCTATGTATACATTAGAGCTTATCCATAATGTACACAATAGTGAAACGCGGTCGGTTTACTAAAGTCTCTTCCATCTCAACTCACGACTTTTGATGTACAAATTCTAGAAAGACTTTCATGCTATGCTATCACGATTCCAATGCAAAAATATAAACACAATTTTCTTGCAACCGTCTCCAAACTAGAGTATTTGTATTCAAGCTGCGCATTCACTTTAGCGGGTAGGTGAGCTAGTGACGTAACGAGCGAGTAAAAATAAAGGGTCTGGTAACATAAGACCTGGCTGACAAGGACTGTTACTCGCAGGACGAGGTGTGGGAAACATTTTTTACAAGATAATTCGTGTAGGCTAATTACAGGTGTAAAAAAAGCCATTACGAAAGGATCGATAGTATAACTGTTATACAAACAACTTGCAAAATTTCAGGAGAAAAAAATTATGTCATCTCTGAAAAAAAGTTAAGTTGTTAAGTTAGTTAAGTTTTTTTTAGGAATAGCTATTACTCGAATAAAAGTACAGAAGCTCTATTAAATCTTGTAGCATGATGACAACTGGCTGTGGTAGTTGGTTGAATTTCACGGAAACTAATATTTTGTAATAAAAATGAGGTGTTTTTATGAAAACATCAATATTTCAAAGATACTTCCACATTTTAAACACAGAACTGATTCCATTGATTAGCTCTATGCCCACATTTCAGATGGCTTAGGGATTTTCTTACACCGTGTATATCACTCAGGCCCAGAGTAGTTCTGTGTTACATAAACATTGTAAGAAAGTAGTGTATAATATGTGTAATGCCTCGATAACAGTACTAAATTAAAAACGTTTCTTTTCTGGCAGTATTTTTTTGGCAATTCAAGTCTTATTGGATACCATATAACATCTTACCTAGCAACTTTTTTTAGCTTCATATGTTGCATTACACCTTAACCTTAATAATTAATAATACATCTTAGCACTGAGAAATACTGATGGCTCTATACAGCGACCTACAAATTTTGGTTCTACAGATGCTTGTATTGTCTTACCAATGAGCTGAACCGTTTTTTTTTTGCTTCCTTTACTGATTTGTATAGTACCTGAAAAAGAAGAGAGATTTAAATTAAAAAATGTTCTACATATATTTTGTTGTAAGTCATAAGGTCAAATCGTGCCGCCTATTTTAACTTATTCTCTAGATAAAATCTACAATGCGATGTCATATTGCATATGTGTGTACCTCCAAAAAATAGCAAACACTATAAATACACCATTGACTGCCTCGTTGGTCTAGTGGTTAGATGTGCCGCCTTTGCATCAACGGTTCGATTCCGGGGTCGGGCAAGTGTCTTTGTCTAAACCAGAGGCACTGGCTCGGAGTCTGGGTGTCATTTCTATCTATAGTATGTATGTATTTACAAAAAAAAAAATGTATATAAGTAGTTTATCATCCATCTCGTTACCATAACATAAGCATTAAGTTGCTTAGCTTGGGACGAGATGGCGTTGTGTGAAATGTCCAAGGATATTTATTATTATTATTATTTTATTTACCATTTCACACAGAGTCCTATCTATTAGTTGCAAGCTCTACGGTAGGATAGGTAACATCTGATGTGTATGCAATTCTCTAGTTTGCATAGACGTTAGGGGACACGGCGCAGACAGCATACGGGACCGTAAATGACTGAACGTTACCCCGTGTGCATTGTTAACGGCAAAACGGAAAACTGTTTCGTGAAATGCATTCAAAAGACATTGAAAAGACTTTGTTGGGTGACTTGAAGGTATTCCAATGCACAGATTTCATCATAATATTTTATCATAATTTAAAGACAGTACGCGTATGAAGATCAGATGTTTAGCTCTTTGCAAACACATTTGTATGGGAGTTTCAGTGTCATTTTTCAGTTAAACGATTTGAAGACGTTGATCATTTAAATGTATAGATAAACAACTATTAATGCGGTCTCCTGCAAAGTGTTAAAGAGACATAAAACTACTTTTCTATTCTGACCAGACGCATATTATTATATGAAGCTGTTTTTTTTATAAAAATAATCTTACTTTTGGTGCCAGATTGTATATTTAACCAATTCCTTTATTTACCTCATATGGAAGAGTGAAAATCATCATCATATCACACAAAAGAGTCCACTGCTGGACCTTAGACCTTTCGTAAGGATTTCCAGGAAGGTCGGTCCGAGCCTACCGCATTCATCGTTTTCCGGCGATCTTGGTCATCGGTACACCGTGATAACAATATGCACTCTAAATATGTTACTACATAGCTATATCAGTCATGCGCTCCACACCGCCCGAGACACGAACAGATGGAAGAACATCTTAAGAGAGAAAGTGATTCTGAAGAGTGCTCACTACCTTCAACTCTGAGGAATACGTACGACGCAGAGAGAGAGAGAGAGAAAGAGAGAGATCAGTCATACACAGATATTCGTGTCGTCCCAGCCCATGAGTGACCCACTACTGAGTCGGGCCTCCTCAAAATTCATGGAGGGAAATTAGCCTACTGCACCACGCTGGCAAGACGGGTTGGCACAGGGTTTGTATTAAGTTTTCCTTCTCTTGCGGCTAGGTGATTTGCCTCTTGCGTTCCCCTAGTCGCCTCTTACGACACCCTCGGTATGGTAAGGGTTGGCGACTTTGTGTATTCTAAATCCGTCACCACATGGAGTGGGAATTGTAGTGTCATAAAATTAAACGAGTGATGACAATATGTACCTACTCTAAACATGTTCCTACATAGTTATATCAGTCATACACAGTT
Organism: Clostera curtula; assembly: GCA_905475355.2. Lineage (NCBI taxonomy): Eukaryota > Metazoa > Arthropoda > Insecta > Lepidoptera > Notodontidae > Clostera > Clostera curtula. Next base: position 14,648,009 of record FR997810.1, read on the forward strand.
ATTCGTGTATACGACCATTATATTACAATATGGGTCACAATCTCAATGCACCTGAGCATAAATTATATAGGAAGCACGTGCATAAGCGATTGCAATATGATTGCGACGCCACTGGTACAAGTAATTTGACATCTGATATGGACACAATCGTGCATATTGCATTAGGTATTGATATTTACACTGCATTTACGTGATTACGCCTCGCTTCCATTACTGATTAATTAAGTAACATATAAATATTTCTTTTCCATTCTGTGTGGTGACGGGTTTAGAATATATAGTGTCACCATCCTATTCCATCCTGAAGGTTCGTAAGAGCCGACAAAAGGAAATGACAAGGCTTAAACCCTAGCCGCAAGAGAAGGAAAACTTTATACGAAACCCTTGTGCCATCCCGTCTGGCCAGCGAGGCACAGTATGCTTATTACCCTCCCTGTAATGAGAGGAGGCCCGTCTCAGCAGTGGGTCATTTATGGGCTGAGTAGTCGTAGTAATAATCGTTTTTATAAACTGCGTCTAGGACTGCATAGTGCAGTGCAGTCCTAGACGCACCGTCAGCCGGTATAGGCTACCGCGAAGGTGTGACGCCCAAGTGCGCGGGGCGTCGCACGGGAGAGGGTGCCCGATGGGGTTGCCGCCTGCGGCCACGGTAGCAACGTACGCGGTGACCGTGACTGCCACGTGATGGCGGGTGTCGGCGCACGGCGGGTGGCGGGCATCAATCGTGTTCAAGTAGAAGCTGGTATAGAAGATACCGTTTAGGAAGACAATTACAGTCCTAATTCGCTCTCCACTCAATTAGGTACTTAATTTTAAGGTTAAAAGAAGAAAGAAAAATAAAGAACTTAGCAGTGCCAACAGCAGGGTTATTCAAGAATCAGAACATTCTCTCACCAAGAAAACTTAGAAACTACTATAAAGAACTCGGCTTCTGCAAGAAGTTTCCTTCATGACCCATTCACACGTGCTAAGCGACTGGAAGTCGAGCGAGGCATATCAATATTATGCAAAGTGAACGCACTAAACGATATCAAGTACCCACTAAATCGCATAAAACTTGAGTCAACTTCGAACCGCTACATTACCCAGTCATGCGAGTTTGCGATAAAGCAATACATATATCGATGTGCCGGTGTAGACGAAAAGGCAAACCGATTTCACTATTATCAATAATGAAAATAAATAATAGTTAAAAAAACTAAAAATACGCTTTTATAGAAAATCCAACAAAAAAATATAAAATAAACTTTAATCAATTTGAATTAAAAAATGTTTTAAAAAAATGATATTATTGTAAAAGGCGTGGGGTGCTTTTCAGGATATTATCAAAATAATATCATAAAATATTTAGAACTATTGATACCATACACCCCACGGTATCAATTATAGTAAGGATAACGGGTCAAAATGTTTAAAATATTGAATTATCATCGGTCCTTAATAAGTATGCCAAATTTCGAGGAAATCCGACGTTTTTAAGGGGGTCAAAATCATGTTCAAAGATTCCGTTACACACTAACATACGTCTGAAGCTAATAAAAGCGTATTAAAAAGAACTTCTACTACCGAATTGAAAGCCAGATCAAAGTTTTAAAGGTGGTTAAATTATATCCCATACATAAATACTTTTACAATTAATTGAGTAATGATAGTCATATAATTTTCCATGTGGTGATGGAGTCAGAATACAGAAGAATACAGAGTGTAACCGTAACCACCCCATTTTCTTCTGAGGGTCGCGTAAGAGCCGATGAAATGAAATGACAAGGCCGATAACCTCGCCGTAAAAGAAGGACAACTTTATACGAAACCCTGTGCCAACTCGTCTGGTCAGCGTGGCACAGTAGGTATTTATTTTCCCTCCCTGTGATGGGAGGAGGCCCGACTCAGCAGTGGGTCATATATGGGCGGTGTAGTAGTTGTAGCAGTCGCTCTCTGTCATCTGCGATGGACGCTGTACCTTAGATGTGATACCAATATCTTAATTGAGTTCGTAGAACCATAACTACATTAAAATTCAATTGGATTTTTCCGTAATGAAAATTCTTGGTAAAAGGGATCTTTAGCTATTCCAATCTTGGAAATTACCAAGCAATGTCGTGGTCTGTTAACTTATTACTTTGCGGGCGCACAAAAAACCGCTCACTATTGAGTTTTCCGTTCCAATTCGTTGGAGGGAAGGCACGGCAAGGCGGTCCAGATACAGCACAGGTTTCCGATACATTAGATTTCCACATCTAGCAGACATACTTTCTGGATAACTAGTTTCTTTAGCCGATACGTACGACACACTTAGGTTAAAATGGATTTGTGACACTATGTTTTCTACTCGAGTTTAAAGCCGGCTCTACACTCGCGCCGCGATAGCCCGCGACAACTGCGAATCACGAGTGTAGATGTTGTTCACGCCTTCTCGTTCGCGCTTCGCACCATTCCCCGATCAGTGTCGGTTTTTTGGCCCGCGTCAAAGGATTTGCTTTAGAAATCGCGTCGTCGTCCATCATAGTGGCGAACACGCGGCCGCGGCGTTTATTCACGGCGTGAATTCTCGGCGCGACGTCACGCGTGGGTGTAGAGCCGGCATTAATCATGGACGAATTCTTATACCGGACGTAACGGAAACTATATAGCTATTTGATGTGAAGAGAAAGAGATAAATTGTTTAAATAAAAGTACCTATGAGTGAGAAAGTCCATTTCTCATCTCATTTCTAATCAAGTTTTTATCCCATAACGTAAGTTCCATCGCAAACAGCCATCGATCTATCTTGATTATTATACTACTACGACTACTAATCAGCCCATACATGACCCACTGCTAAGTGAGGCCTCCTCCAATTACATGGAGGGTAATTAGCCTACTGTGCAACGTTGGCCAGACGGGTTGATACAGGGTTTTGTATCAAGCCGGGGCGTCACAGTAGAATGCATTTACGCGAACTTGTGGCGCCCCAAGCGCGTCGTGTGAGGGTATGCCGCTGGGGTTTTAGTGGGTAAACGACGCTTGGGTAGACGACCCTTGTCGGAGTCCCACATAATCACCGACCTTTCCCCCGGGGTGCGGTGGTATGCATAAAGCACTTCCCCAGCGAAAAAAAAAAAAAAAAAATGGGTTTTCTATCAAGTTTTCCTTCTCTTGCGGATACGTTTTTAGGACTTGTCACTTCCTTTTGTCGACTCTTACGACTCCCACTCTTACAGAACATTCAGGATGAAATAAGGTGACGTTATATATTCAAACTCCGTCACCACACGGAATATTATACCAGACAATTAGATATTAATGCGTACTGGTGATTTTTGCGTTACTGTTTTCAGGTTTGATTGCAAAATCTTGAATGGACCCTTCAAAATAGTACAGTTGCTTTTTGTAGTTCATTATGATATCCACCAACCAATTAAGTATTCACGTTTCTCAAATCAAAATATTCTCACTGCTCTATTAATTAAGGTCTGCTATTGAAAACACTTATTCACGTAGAAAAAGAGAACTTCCACGACTGACACAGTAAAAGCCTCGAACGGCCGTCTCACTGCCTTTTCATCAGGTGATTGAGCCAATCAAGGCAGTACTGTGGAGTGGCAGAAGTAGGTCAAAGGCCTCGTCGCAAATGCACCGGCCTTCGCATTTTTTTTTTCTATTATGTAGATAGCTTGCTTAGAGTGAGACGATAGAGGCATCATTAAAATAAATTAGCGACATCTGTTGTTTGGTACCAAACACAAGAATTATATTCAACATTAATATAACTATGTTTAAGGTTTTTATACATGAACAAAAAAGGGATAAATAAATAAATAACTGCCTTGTTAGTCTAAGGGTTGAATGTGCCACCTTTGGATCACGCAGTCCCGGGTTCGAGCCCGGGATCGGGCAAGTGTCTTTGTGTAAATCAGGGGCACTTGCTCCGAGTCTAGGTGTAATTTGTGTTCGTGAATTTCATGTTTGTAAACTGTCCCCGCGATACTGGCTATACCTAGAGCAAAATTTCGTTTTTTTAAATAACATTTTGCTGTAGGCCATCATTATATCAGGCCGGCCTCGAAAGACATTGAACGAGCGGACCGGTACCATTCACCTCCATGGCGATCTTGCATTGAGCACTGCGATTGCCGAAGAAATTTTATGTATCTATCTAACTATTAATCAGCAATAAAAAAAACCGTCTTGTGAAAATAAAATCTCCATTACCTCGATAATAGTGTGTGGAAAGGTGAAACAAATGTATGAAGACGTTTTCAATTTAGTATTTAAGTACGTTTTTAACCAGCCCTATTTTCTTAATATGTCCCTCTGCATTACGGCTACGCAATGTATTAGAACGCTATTTTGCTAAACGCCTAAGACAATAGAAAAAATACCGCCATCTAGCGCCAAGTTGCGAAGCTTCACAATTTTCTTTCCACGATCTTTGTTCGCAGTGCAAAAGCTCTCATTTGAAAGGCCGCTCTCGCGACGAGAGCTCTCGACATTAGCCGGCACTGAAATGAATAACTGAAGCCATAGAAATAGGAACGGTCAAATGGCGAACTAGTTTTTCTGCTGCCAAGTTCTTTACAATTGTTTTCATTGGGATGAAACGTAGATTATTTTTGCCTCAAAAAGGTCTTTAACAGGTTACGAGAATTGAACATTAAGGTTCTGCAGATATGATTCATATTTATATTTATATTATTTATATATAAGGATAAACTATATCGCTGTGTATACAAAGTAAAGTTACTTATCTTGAGAACAATTTAATTTAGCCTTGGCTATATTAAAAAAAAAATGAGTATATGATATTACATAATAGTGTCACTAATTAATTGTACCGCCATGAGTGGCGACTTATGGAGAAAAACTATAAGAATCTATGAGTTTTAAATCAAAAGTGGGTAACTTATAAATCAAAATCAAAACTCATTTAATCCAGTTCACCCTTTAGAGCTCGTTTGACAAGCAAAACAACAAATTTAAATTGAACATTTGCAATTTAAAATTGAAATCCCACCAATTACCATCGGTTCAGAATGCAGCTCTACAGAGAATAGCCGACAAGAAACTCTATACTCGCCCTTTTTAGATCGTCATTTTTAGGGTAATAGGTTTGTTAAAGGAAACTCGCGCAATAGTCGCAAAGAGCCAAAGCATCAGTAAAATCACAGCAATATCTAGTGAACAATAGTAACCTGTTAATGCCTTAGCCAACCGACCCCCAGCAAAGATACCAGTTCACAAGTCATGCTTCTGGCAGCCATCGCCCTCCTCAACCATAATACATGGAAGAGAACCACCCAAGCCACTCGACACCACCACCGCCATGAGTCCCAAAGTGAGCATGATAACTCGAGCTTCATGGAACTGAATATGCTGTAAATATAATATATGCTGAGACTATTATAAAAACTATAGACGTAAGACTTTTTACTTCAGGTTTATTTAATAACAAGGCTGATACGCGTCACATAACCTAGCAATTACCTATATAGAAAAAGCTAGTACACTGATACGTCGATCAAACTTTTCCAGGCCGTCATTGAATTCCACGAAATGGAGCAGATTAAAATAAAAATACGGCGATCGTTACATTTTTATGAGATTGGGATCCCCGAAAATCCAGTTTCCACTTCACAAACCAGGTGTGACATTCAGCTGGGAAAAATCCGCGATATTGTAGAACGGGCTCACCTGTACCGAAATCCGATAGCGGTGGACGAGAATAAAAAAGCTATTTCGTTTTTCAGCTATACACCGGAGTCCATTTAATTTTAAACCATACTGGCATGGTGTCTCACGCAATGTGGGTAATATAAAACAACATGTAGTACTCAGAGCAATTTCACACAATAAATAAGGTTTCTATACGTATCAGGCTAGCATGTAATTAAAATTTCTTCAATGCATAGTGATGTCTTAGGTTTTCACAAACCTTGCTTAGTGCGTTAAATAATGTTTTAACGTTTCAGACATTTTTCAGTGTCCACGGTCGCGGGACGACAACTTTGTACTGTCCGTGGTTTTTAATTAAATAAAACAACACAATGAGAACCTTCATCGTTAACCGCAATTCTTCAATGCACGATATAATATTCATGACTGATTTGATATACATCAAGTACTTATCCAATCCACAACACAAACGAGTGGCATCTAACGAAAGTAGATAAACAGAAAAACTTGTCGCAACAGAAGAACATATTGATAATAAAATATCTTTCCGTTGGGTTGCCAACGGAAGATCAACGCTGGGTGATACCCAGCTAATGCTGAGATGGTGGCCTACTCGGCAGGACATGCAGATATACTTAATCCTTTGTTTTTATTTGTGCAAACTCCCTTACATAGAAAATGTTACTGATGTTTTTTGCTGCGTTGTTAACTTCTATGTATCTGTATGGTTTTGCCGATTAAATGTATTTTCTTTCTTTCTTTCAATAACCTGTTAAGTTTAGTATATGTCTCGCCATCAAATTGGAAAAAGATTAGATCAATGGATCGAGAAGAAAAAAGCTAGTATAAACTGTCTCGGTAGATGCGGTTTTCCGGAACATTCACCTTAAAGTAACGGTAACAAAAACATTATTTTTGAATATTCTCATTAGGCATAAATTTGGTATTGAAGTTGAAGTAATAGGAAGCAAAGAAAATGTTTCAGCATGAGGTTAAGTTCGTATTTTAATATTAAGCACGGCATTCTCGAGCTTCGTACCACTCTGCTCGTAACGCAAAGAACCGAGCGGTTACGGTGTTTTGAATATTACATTTCTTGTAAATTAAGTGAGAGGGCTAAGAGCAGGAATAAAATTTGCAAAAATATTAGTCTTGTTGCGAAGTTTTCGTTTGATATGCACAAAATATTACGTTTGTTTTGCTTTTTTGGGAGTACATATTTGAAGGCCGGATTATATGTATAAATATTATTACGGTATTTCTCGGTATTACTCATTGGAATAAAATGTATGCTTCGGCACAAAGCAAGTTATTATAGTCTCTCATGACAACTTCTCGAGTAAACCATATCGGATATATGATTTACTCGTTAAAATTTGAAGGTTTTATTTTTAATTGTTTTCGTTTCTCTCGCTCGCTAAACCGTCAGTCATTAATAAATGATTGCACGGTGGAACCCAATGTTATTTCTCACCAACTTGGTCCGAAGGTTTATGAATCGTCGTAGAACACACAAACATATCTATACCTATATTATGATGAGGGAAGTTGGGTATAAGTATACATACGAATATTATTCATCTTCATTCATTCGAGCAGACGGATGACTAGAGAGCTGTCGCATACTTTGGCCGGCGCCTAAGTCTCCCCGATGAAGTAAAATCTACTTGTATTCATTTGTATGTTTTACTAAGTTTAAACCCATAAGTCATTGTATTGATTTTAATTTAATGTTCTTATTTTTATTAATGTTTCATTCAATAAATGCCCATACTAGATAAAAAATGACACCAAGCATGAATAAAATAATATCAACACTATGCAAAGCCTTTTGATATTGACACCTTGTAACGTCGTAAAATAGGAATGCGATCGTAAACTCAAGCTTTATGTAACTTCTATCACGCAAAATGAGTCTACTTTGCATAGTTATGGCTTATAGGGGCAACTATTCGAGCGCTTTCTTTTTACTGGCAAAACCAACGTACGCATATCAAACGTCATCATCATCAGCCCACAGACGACCTAGCCTTACGCGATACCTGCAATACTGCCCTTCTTCTCTTCACTTCCCTGCATACGTCATGCTTGTGAACAGGTGCCGTTGCTGGGGGTCGGTTGGCTCGGGCATTAAAAGGTTACTATTATTGACTAGATCTGGCTGATGTTTGGCCCTTTGCAACTATTGCGCGAGTTTGCTCTCACAAATCTGTCTTTTAACCAGTCTTGTACCAGAAAATGGCGATCTAAAAAGAGCAACTACAGAGTTTCTTGCCGGCTCTTCTCTGTAGAGGTTCATTCCGAACCGGTGGTAGATGGCAAATTTTATTTTATTAATAGAGCTCTAATGAGTCAACTTGATTAAATGAGTTTTGAATTTGACTGCGATACCTTACCAATTTAAAAATAAATAATAACATGATTTAATATGTAAGTGTAATAACAGTTCTTACCACTGTTGAATTGGGCCTCCGCCAACGACATGGAGGATTTTCCATCTCTTTCGGCCGGGTTTTCGACCTTGTCGTTTCCTTTTGTCTGCTCTTACGACACCCTCAGGACGAAATGGGGTGGTGACACTATGTATTCTAAGTCCGTCACCACACTAGTGCTGGTTTATTTCAATGCAGTTGTAGTGTATAAGTAATCTAAAGATTGCCTGAATACTTAATTACAATTCGACGTACTCGTATAGGAGCGTCAAACAATGATTACAGGGCGATAACCAGAAGCTGTTATTATTGTTCATGACTGCACATGTTTAAAAACAAATATATCCAACCAAATCTACAGAATTGTTAATTCGACCACTTAGTCATCAGCATCGGTGGTTCAGTGGTAGAATGCTCGCCTGCCACGCGGGCGGCCCGGGTTCGATTCCCGGCCGATGCATTCACTTTTTTTACTTTTTTAATCTTAAAATATTAATTTCTACTTATAACCAACTAGCTGCGCCCGCGGTTTTGCTCGCTGACGGAAGAAAATTTTCGTCAGATTTTCGTTTAGATTGGTTATATTTTGAACAATTCACACAACATATTTATAAATTGTAATTGCCTATGTGTTATTCTGATGTATAAACTATATTATTGTAAAGTTTCATTAAAATCCATTCAGTAGTTTTTACGTGAAAGAGTAACAAACATCCTTCCATCCATCCATATTTACAAACTATCACGTTTATAATATTTGTAGGATGTCATAATGTGTTGTGTTTCACTATCACTACATAGTATAAAACAAAGTCGCTGTCGTCTGTCCGTCCCTATGTATGCTTAAATCTTGAAAACTACGCAACGGATTTTGAAGCGGTTTTTTTAATAGATAGAGTGATTCAAGAGGAAGGTTTAAATGTATAATACATCCATAATATTTTAGAGAAACACTGATAAATTTAGAGGATTATCATTGCGCCCGTGCGAAGCCGGGGCGGGTCACTAGTTTATTATAAATGTTACTTTGGATAAACATGTTATACCCATTTTTAGTTAGCGAGTATTAACACGGCATGATCAACGCAATCACGATTAATGACCAGCACCTAATCAGTATTGTAGTTGTTTTGGAGGAAAAGAAGTGTGCCAAGCAGACCAGGCCCAGAATTTGTCGTAAGAACCGACAAAAGAAAATACTGAAAACAGGATAGTACAGTTATAAATAGACAGAGCTAAGACACCTTATGTTTAAATAAGAGCAATGTTAATCGCGTGGCATGTCGTGGTAAACGCCAATTAGGTTACTAGTATAATAACTGTGGATACAAAATAGATAGTGTCACTAACTTATGACATCTTGAGGGTGTAGAAGGGGCGACTAAAGCAGAAGTGCATCGCTTAAGCTGATTTTCTTCAATAATATTGGGGGAGGCTCTACGCTACTACGCCCTACGTAAAACGTATACAGAACGGAATGCATCTACCAAATCTAAGTATAACCTTTGAAGGCTTAATCGATCTTGCCATTTAAGACAAAAGACCAACAAGCGGCAAAATTATGCTACCGATCTGAAATGTATCCAATATATGTCCGATTTAACGAACAGATCTCAGTCCTGTTCTCTGTGATCTGGTGGACCACAAATGCGAGCAATGTAGCGAACGCAACTGTTCCATTTAGAAGAACCATTCAATGTAGATACATTTTAAATAAGGTATGTGATTTAATAATTAAACCTGTATTTCAGATACACCTAAAAACACAGGAGGATCGACTCGATCATAATTACTGCTGCGTTAAAAAGGTGCGATGAATATCATCATCAGCCTAAGTCCACTGCTGGACATAGGCCTCCCCTAAAGAGCGGCATACCACCCTGTCTTCAGCTTAACGCATCCAGTTGCTGCCCACAACCTTTCGCAGATCTCCGCTCCATCTAGGAGAGGGAATACCCTCTCCTAGATGGAGCGGAGATCTGCGAAAGGAATGCCTACAATACGCTTGCCGATTTACGGTCTCCACTCAAGAACTCGTCTACCCCAGCGGTTGTAGATTCTTCTACAGATATGCCCAGTCCACTGACACGTCAGTCTGCTCTAAACATGATCTAAGATTATACAAGCCCAATAAATCACTTACTGTGATTACGGTAAGGTCACTTACTGTGATTTTTGCAAATTTTATTGAGATCAGGACCGATCCATGCCGATTAGGGACATGCCAGCTTTTAAAAGGAGCCAACCAGTTCATCTAGTTCTTCTCGCTGACAGTTTTTACGTTACTAATTTCGAGTGCAATGATGAAAGAAAGAAAATAAATTTTATTGCAGCTCACATGTGAGATGATATAACATCTCAATCTTCTATAAAACTGCTAACTAATTAGAGGCTAATGTTATCAACTGTCTGATTTTACAAACACAACAACTGAAATATCACATATTAGAAGTAAGAAAAAGGATAAACATAAATAAAATTATGGAACGTGACGTTACAAATGGTTCCAACTCAGCTATGATGCCACTAAATACGGGGCTGATTTTCAGTTGGAGCCGTGAAATGTTTATTGAAGTGGTACCCACGCCCACAGCTTGCAATTGCAAGCAGAACTAAGGCGACTTTATCAGCGAGTGTCCACAACAACCTAACCTACTCAACCCCATAAAGAGGATTCCATAATTCAAAATTAGACTCTAATTTTACTGCGTTATGTACAGATTACGAGTGCTGTCGCGTAACCTGTGATCGAAACAAACCGCAGAGCGACGGTGCCAAAGCGCATTCCACGCTGCCAGCCCTTTCATTTCCACAATTCCGAAACATGAGGCTGGAGCTGTGAAAACTGCGGTAAATTGCTATTTCAGACGAAGAAATTTCTAGAGTATTCGAGAGCTAAGGAAGTTGTCTGTATGATGATGGGACTTATAAAACTTTCGATAATAAGGCTGTCTTAGATGACAGAAGTATTGAAATGGGTATAAATTCTAGGTTTCAGAGAGAGAATAACTCGTCTAACCAGCTCAGTTTAGTACGAATACCATCATCTTGAAGATATCACGACTGAGCATGATAAATCATTGAAAAATTAAAAACTCACCAAAATTATCTTTCTTTCATCAATAATAATGTTAAATAAACATAGTATTTCAAATTAAAACGATGTTATTATTTTGTCACATAATCTCAGTTTATGGATATTTCGTAATTTGTTTTGGAAAAAAATACACACATCTAAAAATCCTCTAAATGCATGTATTTAAAACACTATTCAGCGATGTTTGATATGAAAAGAGGATTTCCTTTTCTAGGTTGCGAACTACTAGGTGTTCACAACATTTCTGAGATAATCGCCGAGTTAATGTTGGAGGGCATTAGTGAGCATGGTTCGCTACTTCGTCGCTTCAAACTGCGCGCTTATACACTACAATTCAGGCAATGGACATATGCTTTGGTAAACAAATTTGCATCTGCTAGCTTTAATAAAAAATATGCAACTTAAAACAGGGGACTGGTAAGGAAGTACGAAGTTACACATCATCTCAGCTTACAAATTGCCTAATACTGACTCGGGAGGACTAACTAAGTCAGAAATTGGCCTCATAAGATACACCACGCTATCACCTAAAGCCAAGGTTTCCATCCGGACTCATGAAATCACGCAATAAGTTTGTTTGTCTAGTCTCTGTTAATATGAATAAAATACATAATAACGCATTCATTATGTATTTTATTCATATTATGCATGAGAGAGGCGCTTATGATAGCTATGCAAGATTGCTGAAAATGTATTTATCGACTAATAATAATGTGTCATATACATAGAAATGGTTGCTAGTACTACCAACCATTATGCTTCAGAGAAATTAGCATAAAATAGCAACATGTGCAAGAAAGTTTTCCCAGACCTACGCATCTAGGGTACAATGTAACGTACGATATTTCAGCTACGTTTCAATTCTATACATTGCCCTGTACTTAACGCCAATAACTTATAAGGGTAAACTATAACAAGCAAACCATTTAATACATACTGTCCAAAAGATGTAGAAAATATACTAAGAAGATCTCCACAGAGTACGGTACTAATAACAGTAAATAACAGTTCTGCTATAACAACGAACAATAATAACAATACTAATCCCATACGAAACTTGCAAACGACTCCGTGCGACAATAATACTCATTTCACGATGACACCGCATTCGAGCGCGTTCCTACGTAGTAATATCGGACCTTACGTGCAAAAATAAATCAACCCTCGCACGATATACTTTGGGATATTGAGCCTTAACCAGCAATACTTTAAGTTCCTTAACTCAGAATCATTTATGTCGAAAGAGTTACTTTTTGAAAAACGCTAATTATAAGCAGCGCCAATTTCGTCATCATTTCAACCTTTGGAGGACCCGCTGTTGAAACAAGCTTTCTCTATTGTATTGGAGGCATTAAGCTTTTAATGCGCTTTTAATTTGCTATTTAATGCGATTCTTAGAATATTTTTCGGTAGTATTTAGTATTTATATGATGTTGATCAACATCATTTCTAAATGTGAGCAACACAATTATGTGAAATACAGCACGGACAACTATTGGCTAACCACTATCTTAATTCCACAAACAATTCCCAGAGCGGTAATCATGTAAACAAACCCCGTTCAAGCTAAATACTACTTAATATCATGAACAATTCGGAAAGCAATGGATCCAGAAATAAAAGCCAATCATTTGAAATATAATAGTCCATGTGGTGACGGATTTAGAATACATGCTGTGACCATCACATTCTGTCCTGGGAATGAAATGACAAGTCCGATAACCTAGCCACAAGACAAGGTAAACTTAATACGAAACCGTGTGCCGTCTTGCTAGAGTGGCACAGCAGGCCAATTACCGTTCATGTAATAAGAGGAGGCTCGACTAGGCAGTGGGTCATTTATGCGCTGAATAGTAGTAGTATTTGTATTTGAATACCATAGTTTAAACTCTCCAAATACTGTATAAAGTATAAAATTTCCCTTAAAAGATCCTGCATAAAAACCTTAATACAAATAAAGTTAAAACACTAATATCGACTAAATACGAGCTCAAATAGTTATAAATAGTCATTCAAATTTGGAATCTGATTCCATCGAATCGAACAATCAAAATGGCGTCTCCAATAGCTAGGTATGTTCGAGTATCCACAGCCACTTGTACAAATAGTTTCAGACCATGACCACTATCCAATTTGCAAGTGCAATATCTGCCACGGAACTCAATGGGTATTATGTATATGAATCATTATTTGTATAGAAGTTTGGTTCTCTTTCAGTGAATCCGCTTTGGATATTAGTGCAGTGCAGCTTTGCGGGATCGTTATAGTTTTCATTACGGTAAGTACCGCAGGAATTAATCAGGGGTGGCTCTTTGTGTTAGTTACTTTTTAGGATTCTTGCGTTTTTTACATATTTTAGAACATCATCAGGAACTCTAAAATATACCAGAGGATATAAGTCGAATCAACGTTTGAACGCGTATGTTCAAACGTTTAATTCAAATAATTCTGTGTAATAAATTTCACATAAGGACTAAAATTTATGAGCCACTGTTAGCACCACTACATTAAAGGTTCCAAATATTGTTGCATCGATTTTTATCATAATGATACACAATGCTGAGTTGAACCATCTACAATTCTTTGAACACCGCGATACTGGCTAGAGGAGTACACCCCAACGCGGCTTCTGGTCCAATGGTTCCCTTTGGCCTTTCTGCCATCCTTCGGGCAGGGTTTGACGCTGTATAAACTAAGTCCATTACTATACGGACTATAAGGATCAGTTATTTAATGGTACTGCGTTCTGTTTCATGGATACATTTCTATATAACAAACTCAATATATTGCTTTTTCGTTGACTTTTAGATGCCATCAAGGGCTTCAAGAAAAGCTTTTCTTCAAACTGTTGTAAAATCGAACAGTACAACATTCGAAGTTGTTTCACTGCTACACTGAGCATCCTTTTACGTATACTGTTCAGCCCATAAATTACACACTGTTGAGTCGAGCTTTCTCCAATCACATGGAGGGTTAATAGCCTAATGTGCCTCGCTGGCCAGGTGGTAGTACAGGGTTTTATGTAGAGATTTTCCTCTGTTATTCTCTAGGTTATCGGCCTTCCCATTTCTTTAGTCACTGCATCTGCATTATGGCATGGGGTGGTGGCCTAGTGTATTCAAAATCCGTCACCAAGATGATAATAAGTTCAAGAGAAAGTTGCAAAAACGAACTGTCCATCGCATTTTGTCTTCCATTTCGCTGCTACATGGACCATCATTTTATGAATATTGCAGTGTAAAAAAATCCTCCCAACCCTAGAGCTAACCAGGTACATAGTTAAATGCGAAGTGCGCACAGTAAATAAATGAAATGGTGTTTGTGCTCACCGCGCGGGCACAGACCGCGCTGTTTGCGTATGCTGTTAATTAATTAACTATCACGGTTAGTGCAGCGGATCGATCTAGACCATTCCGTCTGTTTGTACACCTGCTCCGGAGATGCAAGTTTATTAGGGTATGTATTGATATGGAAGACTTCGCAACATTAGGACGTGGAGTACACGAGAGCTGGGATTTGCCGGGATCTCCTTAGGTGGCATTTGCCCCAGTTTGTTGTTATTTGCCCTTCATCAAAATCGAAGTGAAGCAGAACCTTTAGCTGGTCCTGCTGAGACGTTGTATAAATTCTGGGTAGATTATTCATTTTTTTATATCTAGTCTTCCTGTTCTTTTATGGCTCCCATCACTAATTCTCAACATTTAACTAGCAAATCAGTATTCTGACAGGTCAGCAGAATGATCAAATTCCCATTCCAAATTCAAAGCGTGCACATTCCATACATTTGGTTTAACCAGAATTGGCGATTCGCCAAATGTAACGTCAAAACGCCACCAAATCGCTTCCAGTATCGTGCGCTAATCACGTGACTCCAACATTATCGCGACATTTGGACGCGCAGTAGGGATACACGATTGCTCTGTTGGCACAAATCCGGTTGCGTTCCATTCAAATCACCATTATTGACAATTCAATCATAACTAGAGCCCGGATTTAGCTAGAACCATTTAATCTGCCCGTTATAGATTTTCACAAATTAATAGTTGTTTGATAGTACCAAGCCACGGCGGATTTGGAACACAACAACACAGAATTACCCGATTCATTGTTGGCTCCGTTATATGTGACTAAAGGATTTAGTCTAGCTTAAAATATATATGCAACAGAAGCAGGTCAAGAAGGTTTTTGCTTTCTGTACAAAGATGGAAAATGGGTGAATCCCAAAGACACTGTTAAATTTCTAGTATTGTGGCTTACCATTACTATCTTAAAAAGTCTAACACTAGGCTCAGACCTTACAAGAATCTAAAGCGATTAGCAGTCTAATGTTTCTTTAACCACTGGGCACCACCGTATATCAAAAAATAGTCAGCCCACTTTGTAAGAAGCCTATCAGCATGGCGTATCGTCATACGTATAAGAGTTTAGTATTTCAATGGCACAGCCACTGGAATCTGTCCTGAATTCCAAGAAAGTTACAAGACCAAATCTCTAATATTCTAGCTAAAAAACCTTAACAAGACCTACTTGATTTATAAGTTTCCACGAATTGACGTTCAAGATTTGAGACTCATCGAGTTGTCTAGTCGACGTTTCCATTAGACCAGCCAAATTGATCCTTATATAAAACTAAAATGTGTGTTACTGACACAGATAGGTAGATTACATTACTTACAGTTTGATGTCGAAAATATATCTTAAGACAATTTATTTTTCTTTACTATTTGCCAGTTTCTCATTAACATGTTAACGACATGACTGCTTATTCAGGACAGATATTGGTCGGCAAGCTGGTCTGCGCTTTCTTTCCATAAAAGCCAGAGTTTAGCGTAAAGTGATACCTCAAACGTCTTCTTTAATAGAGCCCACTTTGTATAAATTTTACCATACGAACTTATATCGGAAGATCAACACGAGAAGAACCGCTAACAAAAGCTAGTCGTCAATAAATCCACCACATTCGGACAAAGTACGACGATGCGAAAAGCCACGCTGTGGACTCGAACCTGGCCGCTTGCCAACGCCCCAAAAAGAGTCAAAATTCAATCAAACCACCGAATCCAGGACACCCATTCAATTTACTGAATCTTTTACTGTGAGTACAGAGTGGCATGTTCGGGAAGAATAATCTTGGGAAAATGGAGGCAGTTACGCCTACTTAGTTACAATAAAGGCATGAGAAGTACTTCATCTTTGCCTAAAAGATTTTGGCTTCCTACAAAAGGGTTCTAAGATCACATCTAGGACAAGTACTCAATTTAGCGAAACCTTTATTACGGTACAGTCAGGCGGAAAAATCTTCGGAAAATAGAGCCAATTTTGCCCGCTTAGTTACATTTCAATTACGTGAAAGGGAACCGCTCTGCACAAAAATGGGTTCTGCATTTCCTAAAAAAAGACACCAAATCCAGGATACGCATCCATTTAACTAAATGTTTCACTATGGAGCCAAACGTAGTGCATTCGAGAAAATGTTAGAACGATTTCTGCTTGGTCAGTTGCAGATTAGTTAAGTAAAATCAGCTGTAGTAGTTCATGTGATGACCGATATAGAATTTATGGTGTGAATATATTTACAACTAGCTGAGTCCCGCGATGTTACCTGCGGTTATTGACGTACCGATGGTAAAGCCGCGGGGCGAAGCCAGTCTAAAAAAAGTACCTATCAGTTATAGTCCCGTCAAAATCGGTCCAGCCATTCCAGATATTAGCCGGAACAAACAGACAGACAAAATTTAAAAAAACATATACTGTTTATACATTTTACGCATTTAGTAAAAAGTAGTTATTTTATTATTACAAACAGACACTCCAAACACAAAAGGACCTTTAGGATAGCCTGGCCGCAAGAGACTAAAACCTTGAAACCGTGTGCCAACCCGTCTGGCCAGCGTAGCACAGTAGGCTTATTCGTCGAGTCGGGCCCCTTCATGTAACTGTAGAAGGCCCGATTCAGCAGTGGATCATCTATGGACATGTTAGTAGTAGTAGAGTAAAATTGTGATCCACTATTGAAATTGTCCTAAAATAGTTTCCGATGTTCTGTTGAAACTAGCCATATAATACTCAGTTATTTGTGTACACTTCTCGTCATATATATGTATAGCCTTCCCCTTTTCTCATAACATAACTATAATTATATCACATGAGAAAGGAACACTTACGGGCTTCTTTAAAATAGCTACCCTAAACAGTTCAGATTACATAAAAATACTAAAATTTTAAACACCACTGGACTGAAGCATTAAACATGTTATAATGTTATTCAGAATATACAAAATTACATATACAGGGTATTTTTATCAATAGTTCCCAAAACGAACATTAATTAATATTATCTTCCACAGAATCGCTCCAAAATTAATTGACGAAAACACAATTTTAAAAAGTTACTTATATCGAACCTGTTTGCTCGAGTGCCAATAGAATTTGCAAATTTGCTTTTGAAATTTTATTGTACAAGTGTGTTTACTTTATAATCACTGAAATTCACTGGTGTTATTACGTGCATCACACAAATTTTATTATCTTTCTAATTCTATTTCTAAACGCCGATAGAAAATATTGTCGACATTATATCCTTTTTGAAAATTATCCTGTATATTCTGCAATATGAATTTACTATTCATATTGCAGAATATATATAGAAAAAAAATATTTTACCCAATAAAGATAAACAAATCCGATAGATGATTCAATACTAGCCAAACTGCATGCAATATCGGCTTGCGTCCATTGCATAGTTAACAAACAACGCCGATACAAATAAACACAGTATAAATAATGGAGGTAACGAGTTTTTATTTCGGTATACGTTTACACGGTTAATTGGCCTCACCGTATCTAATGGAACGTGACTGCGGGTAATCAATTTAATTTACCGAAAGCTTTTTACCATTTGCCGAATAATATTGTTGGCGAGGGCTTAATGTTCCCCTGTAAAGAGATACATGTTTCTATTGACATACCGTGTCTGTATGAGATTTTAAAAAATCGGGCAATGGTGTTATCGAATTATTGTTGAAATCGTAATTTTATTGTGAAAAGGAAGTATTCTTAGTGTTATTTTGAAATCACCAAATAAGACAACTATTCTTTTGTTTCTTGTCGGCTCTTCTCTGTACAGTATCCGTCTGAATCGGTAGTAAATAATAACACTGTTCACGTCCACCAACTTCATGTAGGGAAATTAGCCACGCTACTTAGACGTTGGCAATACTATTTTACATCAAGATTGTGCAAATATTGCATAAGTCGCTTCCGTACACCCACGTGGTAGAATAGGTTCGTGACAATTTGTATTCTCAAGTAGATACATACAATTCCGGTACCATAATGTTAAGCTCGCGAATTTATGAGAGACTACCTTTCTGTTTGATTGAAACAACAAACCAAGTGACAATCATGTATTCTTGAAAATGTATATCAAGCACTCTTTCCCACAACAATTTTTAATTCACAGAAATCAATCACATGACTGATATTATAATTTATAAACGGATAGGAAATATTCCGTATCAAAATAAAGCTAATCGTAAATATTCTGGGAAAGAAAACCTATTACGGCTGATACTTTCGGAAACAGGCTTTTCCGATCAAGACATATATTACCTTAGAATAAATTTGCTTACGAACGCGAGGAACGCACAGAATAATTCGATATCGAGAAAAAAAATAACGAATACAAAAAAACATTTCATCAATCAGGCGCTCTGGCGACGTACATCACTACAATAGTGGTGTTCGTACATAATCCGAGCACAGCACTAGTAGACGTTAACATTCGCAAATATTTCCAAGTCTCGACACGAGTTTATAATAAAAACATCACCGTCGCGGAGGAAAAAGGGAAACGTACGAACGAGATAAGTTTTCGCCACTATCTCGCACATTATTACTAGGGTTGCCAGATCATTAGGCACGAACGTTGTACCAAAAATGGCAAGTTCGAGAGTTCGCAGACGTTCCAAATTTGAATTTATTGTGATGGAACTCGTAAATGAGTTTGGTACAAGTTTTCATAATTTACTAACCCTGACCTATACCGATCTCACTCTGAATGACGATAGAAAGGAGAAAAATTTATCTTAATACAAATAAATTACGCGTCACATTGTTTGTCCGCTTTGTTTTTTCAAGTGTTAGAGCAAATTTTAGAGAAAAGATTAAAAAAGAAAAGAGAATTTTTTTTTATTAAATTTGGCCAATTTGAAGAACTGTACTTAGTAAATAAAAAGACATTGTACTTAAACAAACATACAACAAAAAAAAACATACAGGAGAATTGAGAACCTTCCCTTTTTTGTAGTCGGTTAAAACCTGACATAATCGTAAGAAGTAATCTCTATTTACCCCGCCGAGGAGACGGCACAAATCTTCTTAACAATATTTTCTTGTATTGCAGGTAGGTTTTCTGCTTTTATAATCATAAAGCAGAAAAACTAAAGGGTAAGCCCCTTTAGTCGGTTCCTACGACAGGATATAATATAATAGTGACACTACATATTCTCAATCTATCGCCACACAGTCATACCACAATAAAATTTATGTGTACACAACCCTAAACGTACGTAGGCACAATGGGCGCAATATATATAACAACGGGGAGTACAGCAGGTGTGTCGAAGAAACGGCCCGCGGCCCGAAGAAAGGCGTGAAAAACTCATTCGTAAACAACAAAAGGAGAACCAACGTTGTAACTCACGCAGAGGGAGCGTTGAACGGAGGGCTACCACGCTACTTCGTATTTTTTTAGTGAAAATTCTTAACCTCTGCATTAGGTGTAGCGTGAGAGCTGTTAAGCAAACATGCAATTCACGAACACAAATGACACTCAGATTCAAAGCAAGTGCCTCTGTTTTACACAAAGATCGAAGCGGGTACCCGTCATCCAAAGGCGGAACATCCAACCAACAAGACAATTGTGATGATAATGTATTTTATAGAAAATTTTAAAGAACTTAATTGACTCTTTGTTTCAATTTTCTATGTCACTCGGGCCATCTCATATTAATAAATATAAAAAATCACAAAGCGTGAATTCCTAAAAAAACTATAAAGCATAGATCTAGTCCGCTACTTTAACCAGATCCTCGGTCCACCGTGTAGGGCCGACGATTTGGTAAAAGTAGCGATAAGACATATTGGATATTTGGTTATGATCATGGTTGGAAAGATATCCAAAATTATTTTATTATTGAAAAGAATAGCGTGGCGTGATAGCAGTAAAAAGTTTGCTGCCAAAAATAAATCTACTTTGGATCATTAAGAATGGAATGACTGTAACAAATCCAAGTTGAAATTTAAAAAAAACGATTTCAAAACCACTTAAAAAGTACGACACGTGGTACACCCCAGTCGCGGAGTTAAGACAGAGTGTCGACGTTATGCCGTATCCTGTGATTTAGATATGACCTTCTGAACGCAGTTTGCATTAGTAGGAGCCGCCAGGCGCCACTAGATTCCACCCTCGCACCTGCGCCATCTAACGTAAGAAACAGAGAACTCTTTTTTCGCAAATTGCTCCTACTGTTCAAGAATTGTTATTGCGTTCATAAACTCAAGAAAAGAGCTACGCAAAGCTTGGTGGAAAGTACTTACTACTGCTACTACTACTACTACTCAGCCCATAAATGACCCACTGCTGAGTCGGACCTCCTCCCATTACATGGAGGGTAATCAGCATACCGTACCACGCTTTCCTTCCCTAGTGGCTAGGTTTTCAGCCTTGTAAATCTGTCCTGCGGAGCAACAGCCCTAAACTCCCACGTATACGTCACAGAAGCCGGCCCAAAGCACCTACAGTTGAGCGACTACCTGCTGTTTTACCATACATCAAGGGTATCACTGATAAAGTTGGAAATATTCTGAAACGTGCTTCGATAAAAACTTATTTCAAGCCACACAGGAAGATCAGCCAACTTTTAAGACCAGTGAAGTCTAACATCCCCCTACAAGATGCTGGTGTGTATAAACTTGACTATGAGTGTGGATTATCATACATTGGGCAAACAAAGAGAAGTGTCGGTATCCACATAAAATAACATATAGCTGACATGAAAAACAGACGCTCGACCAAGTCTGCAGTTTGTGAGCACACATTCAACAAGACCAACCACTACATCCACTTTGATAGACCTCAAATCCTTGCCAAGGAAAATCATTACATTCCAAGAATGATCCGCGAGGCTATTGAGATTAAAAAACATCCAAATTTCAATAGAGAGGATGGTTGGCAAGTACCACCTGCTTGGGATCCAGTCATTAAATTGATCAAATCTCAAGCAAAACACTCATCTGCAAGACCTCTGGACACCGTGAGCGATTTCTGCGTGCACATGGAACGTTATCAATAAAACAAAATTAAAGGCGGTAGATTTTAACTGTTTCTTTTTACTTTTGAAGACAACTGTCAATTAGTTTCTCCCGCGACCACGACTGCTGCAAAGCATTCGAAACATCGGGAATTAAATAATGTAATATACACGCGATAAATCCGTTAAAAAGTGTTTAATTTCAACTTGTAATTTCCTTTTGTCGGCTCTTCCCGAATCCGAATCCGAATCCCTCAGTATGGACTCAACGGGGTGTATAAATCTGTACAATGCTAAAAATCCTTGACTACCAGAGCATCCTTTTGGCAGCAGGACGCGGCAGCTTTATGCTGAGTGTGGTCTATTTTTACTGCAATACGTGAGATATACAATCCTATTGCTATCTTGCAGTTATAATGTGTTTATTTCTATTATTATTATTGTGTACTGTTCTTAAAATAAAGTTCTTTCTATGTGGGATCATCTGGTAAATCTCTTATATTTTAAGTGTCTTTTATAAGATACGTATTATCATGTCTTCTTTCAGAATGATAGTAACACTAATTCTAAACTATAGTAATCCATATAGCGCAAATGAAGCAAATTAAAAGCTGGATGATTCGAATTTTGATTGGAGTTACAGGTCAAAACGAGTCCCTATACCAATTTGACAAATTTCAAATATTCTCACATGTTTTTTGGAAAACACAATTGTATTTATCCTTCACACGAAAGTTGACAACCACTTAAGAGAGGTGTAAAATCCAGTGACACAAGTGAAGATCAGTTTGCCAACACCCGCAGCAAATGTTCGAGTAAAATGGAAACTTTTAAAAGCGTTGTCGTTCCAGACGTCTAGATTCTGGATTACACTCGCACGGTCGCCACCCGCACGACTGACCGAATGTGAAGTGTTTTACTTACAACACCCGACACGATCATTCCGATCGCGAATTTAGCAAAATAATGCTAGCAATTGCATCGTGTCGGATGGGCGCGTAGATAGAATATACCAAGTTGCTATGCTCTACTCTATGCTAATTTGTAAATTGTCATTTGACAGAAGGAAAATTAATTAATTCATACCCAGTTATTTGTACATTCGAATTTTAACTGGACAACAGCGACATCTATTATTTAAGGTAGTTTGAATTAATGTTGGCGGTATGATTACACAGACATCTTTTGACCTAAGAATTTAGGATTTAGCGAAAAATATTACACTGGCGTACCTATACTGGCGGCATCTAGTGGTATCTAGAATCAATTGAGTGGTTGCAAATAATAGTCAAGCTATTTTAAATTTTAAAATACCGAAGTAACTTTCCCGCCACAACTTGTCGACTACTAATATCTTATGAATACGTATAAAGCATTTCTCTAATGGTAATTAGTTGTCTAATTTAATTAACCATACAATTTTAAAAAAGGAATTCAAAGCCAGCTGCTCTCTTACTGTAAATAATGGTGTAATGTAATAACGAAATTGGTTCCAGACCGTTGAGGAATAAGTCGCGTATTGTAAAAGCTCTATAGATATCTAAGTTTTAATGACGGTCGCTAGTCGGACACGAAGTTATGTAGTTTTAGAACACGGACATGCGGGTCTTACCTTCTCCGTACAATAGTTAGAGTGTAGGAACAAGTGCTAAAGCTGTACCTAAGAAATACAATACGAGTCTTGCTAAATTGACACGAATTCTAGTGGTTAGATGTGCCGCCTTTGGATCAACGGGTCCCGGGGCCGGGCAAGTGTCTTTGTCTAAACCAGAGGCACTGGCTCGGAGTCTGGTTGTCATTTCTGTCTATAATATGTATCTATTTACAAAAAAAAAATGTATAGTAGTAGTTTATCATCCATCTCGTTACCATAACAGAAGCATTAAGTTGCTTAACTTGGGACGAGATGGCGTTGTGTGAAATGTCCAAGGATATTTATTTATTTATTTACATTCGATTAGCCTACGTACGAGTATAATACGCCCGATGGGGCAGTAAAGTCCTCGAGTAGCGACCTCGTTCCGGAAGGCGCAGTGCTGGAAGGCCTCCCACACGGTGGACCGACGACCTGGTTAAGGTCGCCGGAAAGCAATGGATGCGGGCGGCCCCTGGCCCCCTGGCCTTTGTGGAGATCCTTAGGGGAGGCCTATATCCAGTGGACGTCTTTTGGCTGAAATGATGATGATGAAGTGTAATATAAGTTCCGTGTGGTGACGGATTTAGAATAAACAGAATCACCACCCCGTTCCATCCTGAGGGTGTCGTTAGAGCCGACAGAGGGAAATGACAAAGCCGAAAACCTAGCTGCCAGATAAGGAAAACTTGATATGAAACCCTGTGCCAGCCCGTCTGGCCAGCGTGGCACAATGGGCCAATTACCATCCATGTAAGGACGGCCGACTCAACAGTGGGTCATCTATGAGCTGAGTAGTAATAGTAGATGCAATATTATTGAAAGATCGACAGCAATAAATGTAGGTACCATCATCATCATGTTCAGCCAAAAGACGACCACTGCTGGACATAGGCCTCCTCCAAGGTTCTCCATAAAGGCCGGATTTGGTCCGCCCGCATCCATTGCTGTCCAGTATACGTAGGTATATATGTCTCATATATTAAACCAGGTTTAATAGAATTTAAATATTTAAGTTTTATTTAAAACGTATTATAAAAACCCAAGTTACGTTTAATTTGGTTGAGCGATCGACTCCTGCGCAGCATGTCGCGGGTTCCATTCCCGCACGGAAGAAATATTTGTAAGACCTACAAGTTAGTATTAGTTCCGGGTCTGGGTGTTTTCTATCTATAATATGTAAGTATTTACAAAAAAAATATGTATTTAAGTAGTTTATCATCCATCTCGTTACCATAACACAAGCATTAAGTTGCTTAGCTTGGGAAGAGATGGCGATGTGTGAAATGTCCAAGGATATTTATGTATTAATTTAAACAAAACAACACTAGTTAAGAATCTAAAAACACAGAAATTTGCTTTTAACCTGAAGGTGACCGTCTGAAAAAGTGGAACTAAACTTTGGGCAGATTCTCGACTACTCTCAAACAGGATAACGGGGCGAGAGTGTAATAGTTTTGTAACAACTTTTCTGCTTTAACGCGTTTTCCTTCGCCTTCGGTTTTGCAGCTTAGCAGTTTGTGACTTGAGTGCTTTGCCAGATTATAATCGGAGTCCATTAAAGGGATCTGGCTGTTCCTTTGGTAAGTTTGCTGATTCAACCTGACTCTAAACCGGATGGTACTTAGAACATAATTTTACAATAGTCATTATCACTATCACTACATATCATCATCATCACTACATAGTATAAAACAAAGTCGTCTGTCCTTATGTATGCTTAAATCTTTAAAACTACGCAACAGATTTTGAAGCGGTTTTTTTAATAGATAGAGTGATTCAACAGGAAGGTTTATAATGTATAATACATGCATAATATTGTAGAGAAACACTGATAAATTTAGGTGTTCATCATTGCACCCGTGCCATGCCGGGGCGGGTCGCTAGTTAATTAAATTTCACTGAGTCATCTTTTAAGTGTCATCATTCTCACACTTAAAAGTATGAATAAGGTAAAAGAAGGTCACACATAAATAAATAATAATAATAAATAAATATCCTTGGACATTTCACACAACGCCATGTCGTCCCAAGTTAAGCAACTAAATGTTGTGTTACGGTAACGAGATGGATGATAAACTACTTATATACATTTTTTTTTGTAAATACATACATATTATAGATAGAAATGACACCCAGACTCCGAGCCAGTGCCTCTGGTTTAGACAAAGACACTGGCCCGACCCCGGAATCGAACCCGGGACCCGTTGATCCAAAGGCGGCACATCTGACCACTAGTTTACTATAATACACATGTATTATAGTAAAAAAAATTTAAGCATTTAGCAAAAGATTTGTATGATTTTTGACATTCTTGGATGTAAACGTATGCATTGAAACAAAAGAGAATTAAGAAATAATAAAGCTTTATTACTACTACTACTAATCAGGTCATAGATGACCCACTGCTGAGTCGCGCCTCCTCCAGTTACATGGAGGGTAATTAGCCTACTGTTCCACGCTGACTAGAGAGGTGGGCACAGGGATTCGTATCAAGTTTACCTTCTTTATCAGCCACATAATTTCCTTTTGTCGGCTTTTACGACACCCTCATTATGAAATAGGGTGGTGACATTGTGTATTCTAAATCTGTCACCACAAGGACAGGTCATGTCTATTCATTAACTGTACTAAATTAAACGTACAGCATATATATATATGCTTAATAGGCTACAACGGGCATTGAAACAAAGCAGATCTCCGTAATCAATGAGAGAGCCCATATGGTGTTCAGGGCAGATTATCTTAATGGGGCGATGTCGCTGAATGCAAATCATGTAGGCACAAGCGAACCAAATGAGCCACTCCATGTATATGAATGTATTGTTGCCAAGTAGTTCAACACTTCTGATTCACTCGTAACGGAACCTAGAAGAGTATATTCAATAATTAAAAAAAAAAAACTCAATCGACAGCTGAATATTTTTCCACATTTATTTCTAATCAGGTGCACCTTGCTATTATAAAAAATATAATATTTCTAAAAATGAATTAAGATAATGGATCGCAAAGGGAGCTTTCGTGGTAGGTTTATAGTTTACTAGCGACCCGCCCCGGCTTCGTACGGGTGCAATATTGACATATAAACCTTCCTCATATCACTCTATCTATTAAACACGGCTTCAAAATCCGTTGCATAGTTTTGAAGATGTAAGCATACATAGGGACGGACTGACGATAGCGATTTTATTTTATACTATGTAGTGATAGTGATGATTATCCACAGGATCTAATGATGCAAACACTACGAATACTAAATCAATCACTATGGTTGCTTAATTTTGAAAGCTTTTCTTGCAAGGCAATCTGGTAATTTTTTATTTTTGGTTATATTTGTTACTGCCATGTGTACATGTACCATACTCAAATCACTATACTTACATAGGTCTTTTCAAACACCTGTGCAAAATACTGCTCTACATAACGCGTATCTATTGAAGTCTCCACATTATGGCCAAATGTAACCTAAAAAAAAATACAGAGACTGCAGAGACAGTCTAGAATAATGATTTCTTAGGTTTTCGCGATTATTACACATTGAAATTAAACACTTTTTAACGGATTTATCGCGTGTATATTACGACGACTGATGCTCACAAACTGCGACCAAGTCTGCAGTTTGTGAGCACACATTCACCAAGGCCAACCACTACATCCACTTTGATAGACCTCAAATCCTTGCCAAGGAAAATCATTCCATCCCAAGAATGATCCGCGAGGCTATTGCGATTAAAGAACATCCAAATTTCAATAGAGAGGATGGTTGGCAAGTACCACCTGCTTGGGATCCAGTCATTAAATTGATCAAATCTCAAGCAAAACACTCATCTGCAAGACCTCTGGACACCGTGAGCGATTTCTGCGTGCACAGTGAACGTTATCAATAAAACAAAATTATAGGCGGTAGACTTTAACTGTTTCTTTGTACTTTTAAAGACAACTGTCATCTAGTCTCTCCCGCGACCACGACTGCTGCAAAGCATTCGAAACGTCGGGAATTAAATAATGTAATATACACGCGATAAATCCGTTAAAAAGTGTTTATTTCAGTCTAGAATACACGATGTCACCAACCCACACTATCCCGAGGGTGTCGTAAGAGGCGACTAAAGGATCGTAAGAGGTAGATCACCTAGCCGTATGAGAGGGAAAACTTGATACCAACGCTGTGCCAACCCGTCTTGCCAGCGTGGCACAGAAGGTTAATAGCCCTCCATGAATTTGGAGGGGGCCCGACTCAGTAGTGGGTCATTTATGGCCTGAAACGACGAAACGACTGCAGAGACAATAGGCATCAAACCGGTTCAGATGCTTCAGGTTGTCTTCCTCGACCGGAACAAGATAATGATGATGAACCCGCAGGCAATTTAGAACAACACGTGCCCGTGTTCTAATTGCCATACAATGACGTCACTCGTGTCACTGCGCCGCTTACGCGTGCACGGATGGAGGCTGATTGGCCTCTCATTTGGGCCGATTGTGTCCCATGAATACATAATTTGAGCTCGCCAACGCGTCAATAGGATAATCGATCATGTGGGACTTAACCGTAAATGGTTTGAGCTAAATAGGTTATATTAAAACCATTTCACTCAATATGAGATTTGGTTTGACTGGGTTGGTCATCAGTTTTCAGGAAGGCGCACATAAAACTATTTCTATTTTGGAATTGGTGCGGCCATACTAACGTACTGCGATGCAAGATAGGTTCGTCAAAAAACGTGCGTACGTAATGGATCCTCTATGGCACCTAGGAGTGACTCCAATTGTAGACCAAGAACTTGTCATGCTAAATGGGACGAAACGGAACACAGACAGGTATCCGCCAAAAGGGTTTCTCCTAAGGTGATGCAGGCCATCAGATTAAAACCAAACGTTTGAGTGGGTATCAAAATTCTTGGGTCTACGATTAAATTAAAGAAGTATGTAGTACTTTCGTTGATGATGTACATGGTTTTGTTGGTATGGTAAAAGAAGTGCACGTGCAATCTCTTTTTTGCACAATAAAGAATTTCTCTCTCTCTCTCTCTCTCTCAAGTGTCAATTAGTATGGTGAAACTATGTTTTCTGGCAGGAACCATAGTACGAGAGATCTAGGGTGAACATGTATCTTCTAGATAAGTGAGCCACTTAGTTTTTTTTTTTTTATAAAAACGTAACCCTTGCACTAGGTAGGTATAAACTGCATCGCGGGGGCAGTTTACAAACATGAAATTCACGAACACAAATGACACCCAGACTCAGAGCAAGTGCCTCTGGCTTAGACAAAGACACTTGCCCGAGCCCGGAATCGAACCCAGGACCCGTTGATCCAAAGGCAGCACATAAATAAATAAATAAATAAATATCCTTGGACATTTCACACAACGCCATCTCGTCCCAAGCTAAGCAACTTAATGCTTGTGTTATGGTAACGAGATGGATGATAAACTACTTATATACATTTTTTTTTGTAAATACATACATATTATAGATAGAAATGACACCCAGACTCCGAGCCAGTGCCTCTGGTTTAGACAAAGACACTTGCCCGACCCGGGATCGAACCCGGGTCTTCACTTAAAATCTTATGAGATAACGGTCAATCACTAGCCTATCCACAATAAAAAAGTGAATCTAAAGGACAGAATACATAGCATCACTACCCCGATTCTACCCCGAGGGTATGGTACAAGGTGACTTAAGGCACGACTTAGGCAGAATTTACCGCAAGAAAGTAAAGCTAAAAACACTGTTTTAACAAGGCCAACGAACAACCCAGGCATACGGCCGCATAGTAAGCGGTTACCGTCGCCCGAAAAACGCCGAAAGACCTGACGGCATGACGCTGGCAGCAAAGGGAAAGTATCTACAGCTCATGAGGCCCATGATAAATTCAAATTCAAATCTTTTGTGTGGGTCACGATGGACACTTACAAATAGTCAACACATTGTCATATTATACAATAAAAAAATTCGACCGTCTACCACCAGTTCGGAACGCGACCACTGCTGAGAAGAACTGGCAAGAAACTCAGAGGGCTTGTCATTTTTTTTTTCATTGCGGTCCTATTTGACTAGTAACATAAATAAAGAACATAAAAAATACACTGACATTGAACAGCCTAGTCCCAAGCAGCTGGGTCGTTTAAATAATCAGCAATGCGGAAATATGCTTTTTTGAAAAGTTTTGTCTTAACAGTCTTTTTAAAGGCATTGCGAGGTAATTCTCTAAGTTGCATGGGCAATTTGTTATAAAAGTGTATACAAGTGGATAGAGCTCTGGCTTTGAAACTCATAATTGTGACGGTAGTTGTGACGGATTTAGAATACATAGTGTCTTCACCTTATTAATTTCCAAGGGTGTCTTAAGAGCCGACAAAAGAAAATGACAAGGCCGACAACCTAGCCGCAAGTGAAGGAAAAAGTCATGCAAATTCCTGTGCCAGCCCGTCTGGCCAGCGTGGCACTGTAGGCTAATTACAAGCAATGTGAGAAGGCCCGGCTCAGCAGTGACAGTATTTTATGGGCTACTACTAGTAGTAATAGGTTGCGTTACCCTGTAATTTGTGTAATTTCGCTGATTTTCATATTCTAATTATTTACTATGCTACATGTATACGCGTCTTATTGCTTTCACTAATCTGTCAGACTTGTTTGTACCATCATAATTGTAACCCTTTTATTAAAAAGAGCAACCATGGAGTTTTCTGCCGGCTCTTCTCTGTGGAATGGCATTCCGAACAGGTGGTAAAAAGTAAAGGATTAATAAAAAATATCTTTTAAATTTTAATTTTTGTGTTATATTTTTTGACTAAGTATTTGAAAGCATTCGCAAGAATTTATTCGAATAATTTTTTTTATTTTTTATGTACTTCCCTAATCAGGCAGCTCCAGCAAGCGGGAGGTAATCCACTATACCGTGGCTACTCTACTAAGCTTACCAGTACGACCAAAACGATATAACATGAACCGGAAAACGTATATTGCGACAATACCCCACAGAACAAATGTCAGTTAAAACAAACTTCGCGGAGCCGAACAAAAAGCTTCAAACAACATTTTGTAACATTGAAAATACACATCTGCCGAGCGAAGTAACATAACACAATACGTCGTTTTTGTTTCATTTTATTTAGAAAGGGCGATACAGACCATCGATTTCGATATTGTTTTCCTTACTTGAAACAATATTAGGTAACTGGACAGTTTGAAAATAGAACGTTATTTTTTTGTACAACCGCATGTCCGCGTTTGCATAGAAAAATAACGATTTGCTGGTTGACTCACAACTGCAAAATAAAAAATATTTGTCTATTCCCGATTTCATTTGACACTACCTCGTTGGCACCAGATTTGGAGCTAATTAGCAGTGTTACACTAAACGTACTTGAGGTAAATTACATTCAACGGGTTTAAACGCAAAACTTCATAGCGCATGTGGTCGCGGGACGACAAAAACATTTAAGGTGCGACTGTTCCGATTGTAACAAATTATAATGCTCCTATCCTGATAAGTGAGAAGATATTAACAAGCGAACGTCAAAAGCACCAAAACTAACATTTCGTTAGATAGAAAAAAGTATAAAACATTGATTGCTTAGAAAACAGATAAATAACACCTAAAAACAAACCAAAGTTACTTAACCTTATTTTTGTATCAAGGAAAGCTACTTGTACCTATACTAGACTAGCGGCCCGTCCCGGCTTCGCACGGGTGCGATGTTATCCGCGGGTGATGCCGCGGGGCGAAGCTAGTCAAATAAAAGAGCTTAAGTTACTCCTTATATCATCAGCTACCTATCAGTGAAAGTCGCGTCAAAATCGGTCCAGCCGTGCCATAGATTAGCCGGAACAAACAGACTGACAAAAATTTAAAAAATGTGGTTTTGGTCTATGTACTGTGTATACATACTTACGCATTTAGTAAAAAGTAGTGCAATTCAATTCAATTTTTAGGTATGGCAATGTGCCGTTTTCGACAATTCTGCCAATGTCAAATGTGCAATGGAAGTAAAAAGAAGTTACTTTATTATTACAAACAGACACTCCAATTTTATTTATTTGTATAGAAGATGTATAGATAGATAGATATAATAAAAAAACAATAAATAGAAAAAGATATTTATTTAAATAGTATTTTAATGTTTTAATCAAGTTAAATATCAAAACGATACATTAAGAATATTTTATTTATTCCATAAACACTAACTTAAGTAAAAAAAAAACACTGAATTAAATAGTAAAAATAACTAAAATTACAACAAAGTATTTTAATTGATGGACAGTGTAGAGCGTTATTTACCTATCGCCACTATTGTCAACCATACAGGTTATTTACCACAATGTGTAAGGATCGTGAAAGCATAATGACACCACCAGTAAAAACTTGCTCATGTTAGCTGTCACTTTTTTACGTAACTAAATGGGTGTGTGTGTGTGTGTGTTTAGGAATAGCTTCACAGTCACTTGTTCGGTTTGTTAAGACAAAAAAAAAGTTTTACATGACCACATAATGCTATGCGGGACAAATAATGTATTCTGCCGTCAAATTATTTTGTGTCATTCGCTTCAGTATTCCACCCGTGTAAAGCCAAAGCAGGTAGCCGTTATATTGATGTGTGTTTTTACGTTATCGCTCGTCTGTAGTACAATCTAACTTAAAACAACTCGCGATACGACATCAATACACATTGTAATAACATGTTATGTATTATTATGGCGGAATACTGGCAACGCAATTTATTTGAACAGCTTAAAAAGTTTTAATAGAAGAGACTGCAGTAACATTACTTTATCTTAAACCAGAGAGCACATCACTGTCAAAGTGAAAGCACAGTAAATAGAATTGATAAGTAGTATCATAATCAATAAAAAAATCACTCCTACTCAGCCCATAGATGACCCAATTTTGAGTTGACCTTGCTCCAACTACATGGAGCGTATAGCCCACTGTGCCACACTGGCCACAAGGGTTGGTCCAGGGTTTCGTATTAATTTTTCCTTCTCATGCGGCAAGGCTACAGCTTTTGACGAACTAATTAAAAAAATCCCTCACCACACATTACTGTACTTTATAGAGAACAGCAACAACATGCACGCCTGTCAAATGCCTTCTTTTATTTTATAAAAGGGTTGAGTTTCTAAAATATGATCATATTTATGTTATAATTTCGCATTATTAAAATAAAAACCTTTTAAAATTGCACTTTAATTCTTATATAAAAAGTACTCAAAACACGCCAGTTACATTGTTTTCCTCTGCGACAATATTCATCAAGCCATTTGAAAGAAGTTATACTCAGCAATGGGTGACAGCAACCTACAACAATATGTGTATTTCAGTGAATCGTTTTAGAGGTACGCACAAAGTTACGCTACTGCGTATATAACTTCACCAAGGTAGATCTACATAAAAGTACAATAAACATATATTATGTTACGCGTAATTGAGAGATACTGAAATCGAATTCTCATAAACGTTGGCTATAGAAATACATTCTGATCAGTTAGAGGATTGATAAGTAAACTACGATGTGGTGTTACGATAAATACCATCATCATTTCAGCCCATCAATGACCCACTACTGAGTCGGGTCTCCTCCAAATTCGTGGAAGGAAATTAGCCATAGAATATTAGATAGATAGTCGCAATTTTGTCGCTTTTTACGACCCCCTCAGGGTAAATATCGTTTCAACCTATAAATGACCCACTACTGGGTCGGGCCTCCTTCAAATTCATGAAGGGGAATTAGCCTACTGTGCCACGCTGGCAAGACGGGTTGGCACAGGGTTTGCATAAAGTTTTCCGTCCGTTGCGGCTAAATTTTCGGCCTGGATTGAATGAGCTGGTGACACTATGTATTCTAAATCTGTCACCACACGTGAACAATCTAGTGTCGTGATGACTCTACATCATATGAAAACATATTTAGCTATTTAACTAGGTGATCTGCCTCTTGCTAATTACCCACCATGTAGTTGAAGGACGCCCGACTCAGCAGCGGATCGTTTATGGGCTGAGTAGTAATATATTATATACTAGCGACCCGCCCCAGCTTCGCACGGGTGCAATGATGAACACCTAAATTTATCAGTGTTCCTCTACGATATAATTCATGTAGTAGACATATAAACCGTCCTCTTGAATCACTCTATCTATTAAAAAACCGCTTCAAAATCCGTTGCTTAGTTTTAAAGATTTAAGCATACATAGGGACGGACAGACGACAGCGACTTTGTTTTATACTATGTATTGATGTAGAAGATCTTAAACTAAGTAGATATCTAGAACATACTACTTGGGAAATTACCCACACAAAGAAACTAAACTAAAGCATCAAGTAAATTTACTGTTTACAATTATAAAGTAACGTTGATCGCTCACATTACTTGTGGCTATGGAAAATGGCGGTCGTGTTGCGCACTGTGTAGTGTGCAATATTCATTTCCTGGCGAACGGAGCCGGGTCCCAAGCGTATAGTAATAGCTTCCAGTTATTGTTATTGTTCCAGTGTAAACTGAATTAATTCTACGACCACTATTTGCTACGTGGCCCAAGCGAGTGTTGCCAGATGAGTGGGTTTGAGGTGAAAAAAATAATTACAGTCCCATACTATTCAGCAGTTTCCCTCCGAGATCGAATCAGACATGAGGAGATACGCAGGAAAACCAGGGTCACCGACATAGCCCACCGGATTGCCAAACTTAAGTGGCAGTGGGCAGGGCACATAGCTCGCAGGACTGACGCCCGATGGGGCAGAAAAGTCCTCAAGTGGCTACCGCGTTCCGGAGGGCACAGTGCTGGTAGGCCTCCCACACGGTTGACCGACGACCTGGTTAAGGTCGCCGGAAAGCAGTGGATGCGGCCGGCCCAGGACCGGCCTCTGTGGCGATCCTTGGGGGAGGCCTATGTCCAGCAGTAGACGTCTTTTGGCTGAAATGATGATGATGATGACTATTCAGCAAAAGTAAAATTTAAAATTCTAATTTTGATTCAAATTCTAATATTTACTAATTTAAATAAGGGGATAATAGAGAAAATTATAGCAATTTCTAATAAATTACCTACTGCTGAATCGGACATCCTCCCATCACAGTAATCAGCCTACTGTGCCACGCTGGCCAGCCGGACTGGCACAAGTTTTCCTTCTCTTGCGGCTAGGTCATCGTCCTTGGCATTACCTTTAATCAGTTCTTACGACAACCTAAGGAAGAAACGCTGTGGTGATAATATTTTAAAACCGTCACCACACGGAATAACCATTGACAATTGTGTAATTAAATACTGTCATCAGTCTGTCAGTCAATACTGTCAGTCAAACCTTGTGCCAAGACGTCTGGCCAACGTGGTAAAGTAGGCCAATTACCAGACTCAGCAGTGGGTGACTTATGGACTGAGAAGTAGAAATAGTTTCGTTCTTTTTTAACTACTACTACTACTACGCCCATAGATGACCCACTGTTAAGTCGGGCCTCCTCCAGTCACATGGAGGGTAATTAGCCTACTGTGGCCAGACGCCTTTGTATCAAGATTTGTTCATGTCATTTCCTTTTGTAGGCGCTAATAGATCCACTTGACTCTCTCCCAAAGTCGTGCTGTTCGAATCGTCGGGGATCCCAATCTCACGGAGAAACTGGGGACGTTGGAGCAACGGGGAGACTTTGGATCTCTCTGCGTGCTCTACCGTCTGTCCCACGGGGAGTGCTCCAAGGAACTGTTTGAAATGGTACCACCGTCACCTTTCTACCATCGTACAACTCGACATCGCAGCAGGGTTCACCCATATCACCTAGAAACGATAACGTCCAGCACGGTACGCTTCCAGCGATCATTCTTACCACGCACGTGCAGACTCTGGAATGAACTACCTGCGGCGGTGTTTCCCGAGCGCTACGACATGTCCTCCTTTAAACGAGGTTTAAAGAGAGCACTCACTTCACGGTAGGCAATGGCTTGGCTTGTGCCAGGGGCCCTGCCAAAGTCCATCGGCGGCGGTTAACACTTACCATCAGGTGGGCCACTAGCTCGTTTGCCACCAAGAGCAATAAAAAAAAGGGGTTCTTATTGTAGTATTCTATTAATTGACCACAATGCAAAACCCTTATATTTTGGTTCCACATTTAGTGTTCAGTAACTAACTGTAGTTTTAACAACCCCAATGCAGTTCATGTTCCAAAGTACTTAATGAACGCCGACTATGACGCGGGTGGCATTGCACTCGTTACTCAATTTAACTGTTCAAATTTATTACCGCAACTTGAAACTCTGTCGTGCTTTTGTAGTTTATTAGGAGTTTGAAAATTTATTATTTAGTTGATAGTGACCGCTCATTTTATCCTGAGGGTGTCGTAAGAGTTAAGGGTGTCCATAATGAAATGGAGGATAAGCTAGCTGCAAGACTTTAAAAAAAACTCTCATTTGCCTCCCTCTTTTATATATAACTAGCGACCAGCCCCGGTTTCTCACGGGTGCAATTAGGCATGTATTAAACTTAAAACCCTTTCTGTTGAACCGCTTCAAATCCGTTGCGTAGTTTTAAAGATTTAAGGATATATAGGGACGGACAGAAGACAGCGACTTTGTTTTATACAATGTAGTGAAGAACACTAACATATTCTACAATAAATAAATATATATACACCTAATGACAAGTAACATTTCAACACGGCATTAATACAGCTGCTTATCAAAGTAAATTCGCAAATTATACCAAAACTACTTAAAAGCATTAAGATATTCAAATTGCATGGCTTTTAAGGCTTCTTGAACACCTTGACACTAAATAGTAGATGTTACAATCGGTTGTATAATTCTACATAATATTAAAATGATATTATACCTTATCTGCGTGGTGAGGGATTAAGAATATACAGTGTCACCACCCCATGCTATCCTGAGGGTGTCGTAAGAGCCGACAAGGTCGATAACCTAGCTCCAAGAGAAGAAAACTTGATACAAAACCCGTCTGGCCAAATAAAATAAATAAATATAAATAAATAATAAATATCCTTGGTCATTTCACACAACGCCATCTCGTCCCTAGCTAAGCAACTTAATGCTTGTGTTATGGTAACGAGATGGATGATAAACTACTTAAATACATTATTTTTTTGTAAATACATACATATTATAGATAGAAAACACCCAGACCCGGAACAAATGCTTGTAGGTCGTACAAATATTTCTTCCATGCAGGAATCGAACCCGAGACATGCTGATAACCCTGTCTACCTGTCTGGCCAGCGTGGCACAGCAGGCTGACTACCCTCCATGTGACTGGAGGAGGCCCGACTCAACATGGGGTCATCTATGAGCTGTGTAGTAGTAGTAACTGTCTACCTATTTAGATTATCATCAGCACCTCACCTCCTTTTTTTTCGTTGGAAATCCTCATGAAACTCCTGCCCTAGGGGACTAGACAGGGTAAGTTGGGCTCCGGGACGCGGAAAATAGGTCATTAGCTCCCCGACCTACCCACTAGAACCAAAGGCATCCCTCAACTACGCCTCGTTGGTCTAGTGGTTAGATGTGCCACCTTTTGATCAACGGGTCCCGGGTTCGATTCCGGGGTCGGGCAAGTGTCTTTGTCTAAACCAGAGGCACTGGCTCGGAGTTTGGGTGTCTTTTCTATCTATAATAAGTATGTATTTACAAAAAAAAATTTATATAAGTAGTTTATCATCCATCTCGTTGCCATAACACAAGCATTAAGTTGCTTAGCTTGGGACGAGATGGCGTTGTGTGAAATGTCCAAGGATATTTATTATTTACTAGTGGCCCGCCCCGGCTTCGCCCGTGCAAAGCGGGGGTGGGTTATACATATAAACCTTCCCCTTGAATCACTCTATCTATTAAAAAAAACCGCTTCAAAATCCGTTGCGTAGTTTTAAAGATTTATGCATACATAGGGACGGACAGAAAAATGCGACTTTGTTTTATACTATGTAGTGATTACTTTAGGGCCGCTGGTTGCGCTCCGCAATGGGGAAACACGCTCAGCGATCTTGGAGGCCTTGGGCATGCAGGAGGGTAATTAGCCTACTGTACCACGCTGGCCAGACGGTTTGGCACATGGTTTCGTTTCAAGTTTTCCTTCTCTTGCGACTAGGCTTTCAGCCTTGTCATTTCATTTTTTCATCTCCTACGAAATTCTCATAATGGAATGGGGTGGTGACATTATGTATTGTAAATCGGTCACCATATGGAAAGATATAGACGACGTTAGCCGCTTGCCATATCCGCCACTCTTCACTATCATCACTATCACTACATATTATAAAACAAAGTCGCTTTCGTCTGTCCGTCCCTATGTATGCTTAAATCTTTAAAACTACGCAATGGATTTTGAAGCGCAATGGATTTTTTAATAGATAGAGTGATTCAAGAGGAAGGTTTATATGTATAGCACATGCATAATTGCACCCGTTCGGAGCCGGGGCGGGTCGCTAGTGTTGTATAAACATGACCCATGGATTGGTCCGTAAACATCTTCCTCAATTTAATTCCTCAACACGCGTCTACACAATTTAAAAAGAAAACCAAACTTCTAACTGCACCCTTGAAATGCAAGACAATGCTCAATCCAATATTTATTTCCCGGAAAACGGAATAAGAGGAAAATGTGCCATTATTTCGAGCAGGTGTACTCCGCTCCAGGTTTATATGGGAATTCGGATAGAAATACTGGCTTTGTATTGTTCGTAAATCGTAGAAAGCAAATATAATACATATACAACGTATTTTTGTTTTATAGGAGTAACAATAATACAAAAAGACCTAGAATCGGCGTTTGGTAAAAATAACATCATCATCATTTCAGCCAAAAGACGTCCAGTGCTGAACATAGGCCTCTCCACAAAGGTTGGTCCTGGGCCGTCCGCATTCATTGCTTTCCAGCGACCTTAACCAGGTCGTCGGTCGACCGTGTGGGAGGCCTACCAGCACTGCGCCTTCCGGAACAAGGTCGCCATTCGAGGACTTTTCTGCCACATCGGGCGTCGGTCCTGCGAGCTATGTGCCACTTAAAATTTATAGTTTCGAAAATATCATCAATTAGTTTAGAAAATATCATCAAATTAATTTAGGTCTAAACCTTACATATACACCTTACATATATTAGTATACAAGTTATTGAAATCAATCATTCAAATTTCAGCTTCAAGACATTAATAAAAATGACTTTCTCGAATTGTTTTATAAGAAAAGTGAAAACAAAAAATATGATTGAAAGTAATAAAGGATATTAAACCAGGTTGTATGCTATGTACTGACTGCCTCGTTGGTCTATGGGTTAGATGTGCGCCTTAAGATCAACGGGTCCCGGGCTCGATTCCGGGGTCGGGCATGTGTGTTTGTCTAAACCAGAGGCACATGCTCGGAGTCTGGGTGTCATTTGTGTTCGTGAACTGAGAGAAATTTGATTGACAAGTAAAGCATATTGTAAGACCAAATTATGCATGTTCTTAAATGACAGAAAATGTTTACATAGGAACATATAATCACGCCTCGTTCCCGTAGGGGTAGGCAGAGACCACTTCTTTCCACTTGCTACGATCCTTACACTGGTTTCGCTTCGACCACTTTCATTATTACCTTCATACATGCTCTTCGGTTTAGGGTACTCGTGACCTGGCCTTTTTTCAAGACGTCCCTGATTTTGAAACGTCAGCCTACCCCTTCCAGCACTTTCATTCACACTCGCCATAAACACTTTTTTCGACAATCGTTCTTCATTTATTCTCTCGACATGGCCAAACCATCTCAGAATACCTTTCTCAATTTTTGGCACTACATCTTCTTTCAGGCCTTATGTACCTACCTAGGGACTAAGGTTATTAAAACTAAATTTATCATATCGAGCTCAGCGAATGATAAATAATATAGAGACAAAAAAAAGAATGTCAAGCATTATTCATTTCGAACCAGTTCAGAGCACAGCGAGCGATAATGCCATAATACCATCCATTAGTTGGCAACAATAAAACTGACAAAAAACACGTCAACTCGCTAATGTTCGATTTTAATGGCCCTCTTCTAGCCAATTTCGCGTTATCTATGAAAAGAAAAAAAGAGGAAACCTTATAGCCAACAAACTGCGCAGTTATGGTAACGCTATTAAATAGAGTTACGCGCGGCCAAGTTACGTTGTAGTTACCAACAGCCACTTGGGTAAATTATAACCAAAAGTTCTGTGGAAACAACAGCTGCACATCATGGTGTTTATAATGGATTATGAAAAAAGTTATAACACCTACAATTGAACAAGAACAAACATTAGTGTTAAGTGGAGAAGTGAAAGAATGGTAATTTCGCGGGGAGCACGCATGACGAGGTGGCCGAGAGGTTAAGGCGTTGGACTGCTAATCCAATGTGCTCTGCACGCGTGGGTTCGAATCCCATCCTCGTCGGATCATTTTGTTTAATGTTTTTGTGTCAATATCTTTAGTTAGCCAAATCAGGTAAGACTGGTGCCGAACCTAATGGAATTGGGAGAAAGGCGAGGAAGAAATCTGTTATTAGCTCCTGTATTTCTAGATCACCATCTAAAAGCCTACGGTTTATTTTAGATTGCATATTTGTTGGATGAATATTCACCATTACAAGGCATAAACAATATATAAGAAATAAAAAATAATAGCAAAATTTTATAAAAGGAACACTCCAAGATGGACTCGCATGAATTGCGCGAACATCGCCACAAATAAGCCGCTTTGTTCCAAATTAGATAAATTATGGGCACAAAAAGATTCCGCACAAAGACGCACGCTGAATGGATGGCAATAAACATCTCGGATGTCAAATACACCCGGAATCTTAGAATAACACATAGAGTAATATTTCATACAAACATTTTTTTAAACTTGAAGGTTATCATCCTGTCGATGTACAACTCAGCGAGATCTTGCTGGAAATTTAGTCTTTATTCATCATAGTCATTATCACGTCATCTTTACCGTAAAATCTTTTTCCCAGCTGGACGCCGTCAGCTGTTGCCTCCATCCTTTCACGGATTGGAGGTTTCAGAGACAAGTCAAAGTCACAGTACATGCTTTCTAATCTATTTTTAGCTAAACAAAATTATAGTAGCTTTAAAAAAATTGTGACGTCTCGTCCTCCAGTATCCAGACAAGAAATAGGCATAAGCTAGTTACACCATTCCACCGGCTACAAAAAGCACATGGTTCTTTTGTAGGTCTCGGAATTCGCCTGTTCAACAAATTACCGGAGGCAATTTTGGATTGGTCGTTCTATAAATTTAAAAGTTACGTCAAGTGCGTTTTAATTAAAAAAGCGTACTATCAAGTTAATGACTATCTATAAGATAGTGACGCATGGGAGTAATATCGGCTATGGACGTTGGTTGGTGAACCATGGAGTTTCTTGCCGGCTCTTCTCTATGGAATGACATTCCGAATCGGTGGTAAAAACTAAATGAGTAATTAATTTAATTTTTGTTTTTAAAAATTTCTATCGTAAGCTTTGACTAGTTGAAAGCATTCGCAAGAATTTATTCGAATGAAAACTTTTTGATTTTGACACAATGAACACTTACAAATTGTCAACATTTTGATAAAAAATATTCAATGTAAAGTAATTCAGTTAACCCTTGCGGCTTCTAAGCCATTATGCTTACCTAAACTGAATTCACTCAGCGACGTATGATCCGCTTCTAGGCATATACCATCTATGACCGGAATGTTAAATCGGCACATCTTAGCGCGTTCGGGGAGGTGTTGCCAGATTTAATGCGACCGAAAACATCTGTATCCCTCGAGAATGGATGCCAGGTAAGGCCGAGCATACAAAATAAGTCAGTGTTTTTGGAGGAGCAAAGAGGTGGATTTAAAATACGAGATA
The DNA here is from genome assembly GCA_905475355.2 of Clostera curtula. Lineage (NCBI taxonomy): Eukaryota > Metazoa > Arthropoda > Insecta > Lepidoptera > Notodontidae > Clostera > Clostera curtula. The sequence goes on from FR997810.1 coordinate 14,688,975, forward strand.
TCCTCCTCTTTACATCTTATGACTATCGCAAGTATTGAATAATTGGGACTAGCTCATTAAAGGATTAGGTTAGGTTAGGCAGAAATTCTAATTACAAGGAAGGCTAATAAATCTCGCGGTTCAGAAATCTTGTCTCAGCAGTCTTGAACGGGGACCGAGTAGTAACTAATCCCTTACTTCTCAGTTCAAGACTCGCTGCTGAGACAACATTTGAAACCTCGAGATTTACTAGCCTTCCTTGTAATTAGAATGTCCATGGAATTATATGATCTTTGATTGCAGTTGACTAGTTATTTACAAGAAATGTTATACTTTAATAATGATAATATAACTATAATTTAAATCGATTAAGGTCGAATTTCGACCATTTTACCACCTTCTACTTCGTCCTTTTCCCAACTTCATTAGAGCACCATTCCAACCTGCTGGGCTCGCTACCAGGGAGCGATTGCAGTTTGCCCTCTGCGAATCATCTAGTGGGACAACCGCTTTGCTCTTGTTAGACCAGGACAGACATCCCACATGATGGACACCCATCCAATGCAGACGTTATTTAACCTGGCGACCGATTACTTTATAATTTTTGATGTACGTCCTCTTTAAATGTATTGCATGTTTTAATACATTTGTGCTGTGTCATTCACGAAAGCTTCGCGAAATTCAAGACAATGAACCGCCAAAAAATATATTGCCCCATATTTCTTTCATACTAAAGAAATTCGCCAACTAATGCTGATACTCCGGTTAAAGATCGCTAGGGAGACTTAACTCGCTTCAAGTTCCAGGGATTGTTGATCTTATTTGTTATTCTGATTGAACGTTTGCGGAATCTGACGTGAGTCTACCTGTCAATATTAGATTAGATTGTTTGTCTCAAGCACGTGTGTTCAACGCAGCTCAGAATTACCAATTTCTGTTACGTAAGAGCGTGCTCTGTAAATGTTACTACCAAGTTTTTTCGGAGCAGGGTGATCTAAGCTTAGATAGATGTCGCGGAGCATGCTCCACCAATGGGGGAGCGAAACGCGTAGCCCTAGTTCGGGCAGTCGAGGATCGTGGGTAGGTTGGGGCGCAACTAACCATCTCCACGCACCCCGGAGTCCCACATAACCCGTCTAGACCCCAACGGCCGGACATACATGGGGTATTCCGAAGAAAAAAAATGTTTAGATATATAGTTATCAATAAAGTGTACTGTACACAGTGGTGTATTTACACTAGGGGCAGTCGGGGCTAGTGCCCAGGGCGGCAAATTTTCTAGGTCGGAAAAATTTGGAAAGTGAGAAAATAATTTCTATACAATATATGTATAATTAACTAATTCTTTTAAATAAACATTTTTATCTTTCAAGAAATATTATTTAATCAAATTAAAATTTTGTATGTTATAATATAGGAAATATAAGTAATAATAATATAATATCCTTGGACATTTCACACAACGCCATCTCGTCCCAAGCTAAGCAACTTAATGCTTGTGTTATGGTAACGAGATGGATGATAAACTATATATATACATTTTTTTTTGTAAATACATACATATTATAGATAGAAATGACACCCAGACTCCGAGCCAGTGCCTCTGGTTTAGACAAAGACACTTGCCCGACCCCGGAATCGAACCCGGGACCCGTTGATCCAAAGGCGGCACATCTAACCACTAGACCAACGAGGCAGTCAAAGTAAAAACTAATCAAATAGTTTCATAAATTTATTTCCTCAAAATAAAATTTAAGTCATAGGGCGGCATTTTCTTCTGCCTGTCGGCACGTCGGTGACAATTTCTTCCAGATTAGATAGATAAATATAGTGTATGTATGTAGTGTATGTACGTAGTGTATGTATGTAGTATATATGTAGTATATAGGTATATTTATAAAAATTTACACCTACCACTCTTTGTCTCTGCACCACCCAAGGTAGACTGGCAGAAAATGCCTAAGGCATTAAGTCCACCTTTGTACATTTTGTGCAGAAGTGTAAATAAATAAATAAATAGATAGATATTCTTAATTGTACATGTACACAAGAAACAGAAATAAACGAACACTACTAAAGAACAAATGGTGGACTCATTGCTAAGAGCAATTTCTTCCAGACTACCGTTGGACTTAGCTGGAACAAGAAACAGATACAAGCAGTTGCAGTGTAAAATGTATTATTATATCTACTACTACCACTGTTCGGCACTCTACTGTACTCATATAACCCTCCATGTAATTGGACCGACTCAGCAGTGGGTCATTTATGGGTTGAGAAGTAGAAGTAGAAATGGAAGGATGCCTAAAACAACAGTGGTTTATTTACAGACTGAGATGATGAACACGATCAAAATATATAGCAACTAGCTGCGCCTCACGGTTTCACCCGCGCTTGACTCTTATCGTTATACTTTGGATTATTCACACAAAATCTTTATAAATTACTAGCGACCCGCCCCGGCTTCGCGCGGGTGCAATGAATAATATCTAAATTTATCAGTATTTATCTACAATATTATACATGTATTATACATATAAACCTTCCTCTTGAATCATTCTATCTATTAAAAAACAGCTTCAAAATCCGTTGCGTAGTTTTAAAGATATAAGCATACATAGGGACGGACAAACGAAAGCGACTTTATTTTATACTATGTAGTGATAGCCTATGTGTTATTCTGATGTGTTAGCTAAATTATTGTAAAATTTCATCAAAGTCCATCCAGTAGATTTGGCGTGAAAGAGTAACAAACACACACACTTACAGACTTTCACGTTTATATTAATAGTAAGATAGTCAACTACACGAAATAGCTCAGAGAATTAGCAGACTAAAGTGGCAGTGGGCTTGTCTGTAGAAGAACCGACAGCCACTGGGGTAGACTACTTCTTAAGTGGAGACCGCGAATCGGCAAGCGTAGTATAGGACGGCCCTCTGCTAGATGGAGCGACGATCTGCGAAAAGTTGCAGGCAGCAGCTGGATGCGCCAAGCTGTGTGATTAATGTGGGCTGATGATGATGAAGCTTCACGTACAAAAGTGGTTGAAAAATTGCTTTGACTTACGCAACACGCGTTTGTTTTCCCCCACAGTGCTGTTTCATATCCCATTCCAAAATTACCTGAAACAAGAGTAAAACGATTAGCATTCCATTTGGTTGTAATGGAACAAAAGCAATACGAGATTTAATATCGCCAGACGTCACACGTCATGCATGTCCTGTGGAAACGCGACATTCTTATCTAGGGTTGCTTAATATATCCTGCACCGCATGGTGACGGATTTAGAATATAGTGTCACCACCCCATTCCAACCTGAAGGTGTCGTAAGAGCCGACAAAAGGAAGTGACAAGGCCGATAACCTCGCCGTAAGAGAAGGAAAACTTTATACAAAACCCTGTGCCAATCCGTCTGGCAAGCGTGGCACAGTAGGCTATTTAGCTGCCATGTAGCTGGAGGAGGCCCGACTCAGCAGTGGGTCATATATGGGTTGAGTAATAGTACTACATATTCTGCAATTAAATTATTTCGGTCTAAGAATCTTTTGGTTTGCATATTCGTACATACTATGACGGGTCAGCTAGTAATGTATAAATATATTGCGTCAATTGACAATGAATTAATACTTCGTTGACGAAGTAGAAATATAGAATTTATCCACTGGAATTAGAGACTTTAGACAAATAGCGAAAAAAACAGTGCATTTCTGATCTTTAAATTAATAATCAATTAACATATTTTAGAATCACATAATATTTACAAATATTATATTATAAATTCGAAAGTAGCTCTGTCTGTCTGACAAGGTGTCACGTCAAATCTACTGAAATGATTTAAATTAAATTTGGTACACAAATAGTCTAGAGCCTATAAAAGGACATACATAGGGTACTTTTTAATGCGAAAAAGGGTTGAAAGTTATTAAACATGCTACCCAAAGTCATTATTGCACGCGGACGAAGTCCATCGATCGATCGAAGATGATGGTGAAAGAAATGTTTGTAATAATTTTGAATCTTTCAATGCCTTGTTCGAGAATTGTAGAAAGAAGAAGAAGAAGAGTAAGCTTTGTCTCGAAGCAAAGTCTCTGGAATTCAATTAATGCTAAATATCTCAATTAAATTCAGGCCGCGACAGCCCTAGCGCCACCTGTCTCCCTATGCCAGGCACACCACGGATTGGCGGCGTCTAGGAAATAGCTTTGTTTCCTCCCACAACGCCCACGATCCGACGGGAAATAAAATAAATGAACATCACAACATTAAGACGGCTTCACATCCACAAGACGACTTGAACGGGTAATTTCATAAGAATGAGTTTTCAATTTATTTTCTATTTTCTCAGTCGATAACTTATTCAAAATAAATATATTATTGAACCTGAACAAACTGTAGATGGATATGTGTAAACAGCAACAGCAATGTGGCAGCTATATAAACTAGCCTAACTTTATTATGTTACCATCTGTGCAAATATATAAATTTGAACGTATCTGAATAAAAATAAATTCTTTCGCGCCCAGCCATTTGTACATTTTAACACGGGGATTTAATGCGATCGAAACGACGTCTATTATTCAAAAAAGTTATTTGAATTTTTTAACCACCGCCGCCATATTATAAGGCAACATGGTTTTATTGCGCAGTGCTGGTAGGCACCCCACATGGTGAACCGACGACCTGGTTAAGGCCGTAAACGATGAATGCGAGCAACGCAGGACCGGGCTTCGTGGAAATCCTTGGGGAGGCCGAGAGGTCCATGCAGAGGTCCGAGTGGACATCTTTTTGCTGAAATTATGATTAAGTTCTGATCTTGTACCAAGCGAGCAAAGCCGCAGGCAGCAGCTTGTTATACATATAATCATTTTAAACATAATATTGATTCTGCATTTTGAAAGGTAAGCCAATAATTGGATGTTGAAATTCACGTACAGCTTAATGATATGAATGTGAACACACCCCAATCACGAAAATTGAGTAAAACATTCAAATGAGAAGACGAGGCATGAATAAAAGGATTGTCTCGTGAAATTAAATTGGGACGGATGTCTTTCTTTTCCGTTTGTATTGACGTAATAAGTTGTTTTTAAAATTATTGAAAGCAGTTATATGGACGTGCCCTTTTGTTTAGCTTCCAAAACTCGAGGGAGTATATTTTAAAGCAAAAATCCCTTTACATCCACTTAGCGTACCTCAGGATATAGGATTTGAGAAAGGTTTAAATGCGAAGAGCTACAATTTAAAAGGTTTCTTCGTAAAATGTAAATTGCGATGCGCACTCAGAGTTATTTTATTAAATCATTGAAAGGATGCTTGGGTAGCTAAAATACTTCATTTGATACTTTCGATTTGATAAATAAAAAATATTTAAATGAAATAATAAGCACATTATGCACGTAAATAGGTACGACTATTAAGATGAAGTGAGTCAAACACTGGGCGGCGTGGTCGTAATAGACCCGTTAGAAGTGATAGCGATTTATGAGGCATTACAAGAAGAAAGAAGAAAAGAGCGTAGATATTGGGTTCATCCCGTAAATACTCTTCGATTAAAATATCCCTTTATTAATTTTAATTAATCCTAATTGACGTAAAATAAATTTTGCTATCTCTCCCCATGCTCGTTTCTTTGCCGTTCTATCTGGCTTTTCTCTAGAGTCCCAAAGCCAAACTCTAATTTGCACTTCGAAAATTAATCTTTCGGTGTCAAACATCCTGTACGTGCGCCGTCGCCGCGAGTTATCCGCCGAATGTGGCGCGACGCATACAAATACTTGGAATGCGTCGTTGCCGATCTTACGCCGACGGAAGATCGGTGCGCGGAGGACGTAACAGACGCAGGTGCGAGCGGTCCGCGACGGTGCGACCGATCGTCCACAACGGAGCGACCGATCTTTCGCGTAGTGTGCCCCCTATTTGTAATTAATATGCAACAACATGTATTGGCGTTCCGTCGCGGATCCTCGGCGACGGAATTTCCGTCAAGTGTAGCGCTGGCATTAAGCTTAGTATTAAATGGTGCAGTTTTCGATTACTGTTTCTATCGAGTGTAGTGTTAGTATAACCATGTTTTTGCTTTTGAAGTTCACTTGCCACTTTATTGTGTACTTTTGTTCAGTTTTTTACCTTTTATACTGATCAAGATGCGAACTGTACAATTTGTTACAGATCGGAGCGCTTTAACGGGAGAACGAGATAACACGTGGTCCTTTGACTTACACTTGATTTGATATTTCCAAGAAGTCAAACAAATTTTCCAACAATTCAGTTCGTACCTTATGGATGGGTTTATTTAGGTTTTCTTTAAATTATTTTGTACTAACCCCAAAGTGATAGAAAAATGCTATACAGGGTGTTACAAAATCCTTATCGCCAAAACGACAAGATCGAAATTTTAAGAAGAAGAAAAAAACAATTTATCTCGAAGCCATATTAATATTTTCTGAAAAAAAAAAAATTGGTGACCAAGTGTCGTAAGAGCTATCAAAGGAAGTGATAAGAAAAGAAGAAGGAAAACTTATTACCAAACAATATCACAGACATCCAGTTCAAAGTACATTCTCATCGAGCAATGTAACTTTTCGGTTCGCTGGTTTCAACATTCTGAACCAAACAACCAAGCTCAACTTGGAAGTACGGGGGCAATTCAATTTTGCGAGTGTTTAATGCACACAAACAGAAAAAAAAACATCGGCAATCGCTTATTTCCCACGCGGCTTGTTACAAGCAATACTTCAGCCAGCGATTCTCAAGCTTTTAAGATGACGTATTATCATTACTACTCTGCCCATAGAGGACCCACTGTTGAGTCGAGTCTCCTCCAGTTACTTAAAGTACCATTGGCTTATTGTGCTACGCTGACCAGACGGGTTGGCACAGGGTTTAGTATCAAGTTCTCCTTCTCTTGCGGCTAGGTTGTCGGCCTTGACATTTCCTTTTGTCGGCTCCTATGAAGGAAGGAATAGGCTGGTGACGCTAATTTAAATCCGTCACCACACGGAAGCCAGATCATTCCAGCTGAAAGCCGAATATTTTAGATTTTGGCGTTTATTAAAGCACATTACACGCGATGATGACATCTCTTTCTATTAACATCGATTTCCCTAAGGGTCTTTCCTGTGAACCGTTATAAGGTAAAAAAGCGACCGCATGTCACTGCCATCGTAGATCTCTAAGGTCTCTAACAGGAATCTGACAGACAAAATAGATGCTTGATTGCTTATTGGTCTACGTGTTGGATGTCCCGCCTTTGGATCACGGGTCGTGATTCGTAAGTCGAAAACCTAGCCGCAATAGAAGGGAAACTTGAAAACCAATCAAATAATTTATTTCAATTGAACCTATTTACAGGAGTTTTTGAAAGGTCAAAAGTGAAGTTAGGAAGCTTAGTGCTTGTTCCAAAAAGTAGGTCCTATGGAGAAGAACAGGCAAGAAACTCCATAGACACTCTTTTTATCATATTTTCTGTTACAAACATCTGATTGGGCTACATTGATCCGACAACCATGGCACAGCATGTAATTGGACTTACCCTCTATGTAATTGGAAGATGCCTCAGCGGTGGGTAAAGTATGAGCAGAGTATTAGTAGCATCATTTTGAGTTAGAAACGCATACTTCCGCATTATGGTGCCATTTCATTCTATGTTGTGTGTTTAGCATGAATTATGAAGACCATAAAGTTGAAAACCCTTGCCTGTACAATCCCAAATGTACACTTCGGGCCAAACATATCAATGTTGGATGGAAGCTGTGAATATTCATGCGAAGCTAGGGTTGTGGCTAAAAAGTAAATTAAGACTTCTTGCAAATAAGAATCCTGGCTTTTTTAAATACAGCACGTATAGTCAATGAGAATGTTTATCAGTTAATCTAACTTTTTCCATTGTTTTCTGTCTCCAGTTACCCTCTAATTATGTTATAATTATGTTATTAATTATAATATTATTACTAACAAGTAGGTATATTGTTTTGTTTTATCAATGCATTTCAATGCAGCAGGTACTTATGCATCCTAGAGATGGTGACAAATAAACATAGTTATGATGTTCTTTGTCCCAATCCACCAAAAGCATTGATTCTTATTTTTCTTAAACCCAGAATTAATGGTTTGGTCAAAACAGACAAACTTGCAGGAAATGGTTTCTGATCGTGTTCTTTAATTTAAATCCCAACTTTTCAGACACTTTGCAGTGTCCGTGGCGCGACAACAAATAACAAAGCAGGCAGCTTGTGCTTTATTTAATAACTGGCGCCCGTCCTAGCTTAGTAAACAAAAGCCTATAGTAATTAGTAATAATGTAGCATTCAAATGGTGAAAGATTTTTTTAAATCGCTCAAATACTTTTTGAGCCTATTCGATACAAACATACTTACATCCACTTAATTATATTAGTATAGATATTTGCTTCTGTTTTCACATACATTGCATCAACCCTAGATCAGATGCACATCCAATCTATAGTGTTCAGAATGAGAGCAGCAAACATCGGTAAAATACATAAAAGTACAAGTATACTGCCATTAAATATAACAAACGAAACCAACCATCATGGCTGACCGGGCATCGAACGAGAACTATTCTCATATCAGGTGCCTTTACACTATCAACATTCCACTACTTTCTTCGAAGGATTTCGTGCAACAACAGCAATTACTAAGATTATGCCGTTTTAATAAGAAATAATATCTCACCTTATTCACTTTTATAAACTCATTATAATATGTAGTGGAGATCATAAATAAATTACCTATATGATCCTAGAACAACCGTACCGATTTGGATAATTTCGGTATTGAAATATTTGTGATAAAAATATTTCATTATAAATAAATAAATATCCTTGGACATTTCACACAACGCCATCTCGTCCCAAGCTAAGCAACTTAATGCTTGTGTTATGGTAACGAAATGGATGATAAACTACTTATATACATTTTTTTTTGTAAATACATACATATTATAGATAGAAATGACACCCAGACTCCGAGCCAGTGCCTCTGGTTTAGACACTTGCCCGACCCCGGAATCGAACCCGGGACCCGTTGATCCAAAGGCGGCACATCTAACCACTAGACCAACGAGGCAGTCAGATTATACTCTCTCCTTGTCCGACACCGTTTACATCACTATCACTATCATCATCACTACATATTATAAAACAAAGTCGCTGTCGTCTGTCCGTCCTTATGTATTCTTAAATATTTAAAATTACGCAACGGATTCTGAAGCGATTTTTTAATAGAAAGATCGATTGGCGAGGAAGCTTTTTATATATTACATCCATAATATTTTAGAGAAACACTGATAAATTTACCCTCCATGTAATTGGAGGAGGCTTGAACCAGCAGTGGGTAAATTATGAGCTGAGTAGTAGCAGTAGTTAGTAGTTTTTTTTTATTTATGAGCTGAAAAGCTTTCGTCGTCGTTTCAGCCCATGAATGCCCCACTACTGAGTCGAGCCTCCTCCAAATTCATGGAGGGAAATTAGCCTACTGTGCCACGCTGGCAAGACGGATTGGCACAGGGTTTGTATCAAGTTTTCTTCTCGGAAAAGCTTTAGGTATAATCAAATTGTAATATTATAAACGTGAAAGTTTGTAAGTATGGATGGATGGATGGATGTTTGTTACTCTTTCACGTAAAAACTACTGAATGGATTTTAATGAAACTTTACAATAATATAGCTCATACATCAGAATAACACGTAGGCTACAAGTTATAAAGATATTATGTGAATTACAACAATATAAACAAGTCGAATTCAAAATTTCTAATTGTCAAATTTTCGACCATATTAAACTATAGACAACATAACGTTTCGCTGTCAGTTGCGTTTTGTTAAAGTAGGTTTTATACGGACGGGATAAAAATCTCAGGTATCCTATGTCCAACTTTCTATTTGTTTTAAATATATATAATGCGGAACAAAGTTCGCCGGGTCAGCTAGTAAGGCAATAATTACTATCGGCTGATATCGCCGTCATTGCATTTAGTCCGCGTCCTAAGACATTCTCAGTAAATTCGAACAGACGTGTTTACACGGCTGATTGCGAACGTCTTTCGCGCAGGTTAGCATGTGAGCATTTACTATACGCAAATGGAGAGCGGAGGCAGTGTAAAGGTACCTATTGATTGCGATGCGCTACCAACGGTTGCAGCTTCGATGTGTAAATATAGTTGGATCTGTGCTATCTATACACATAGATAAAATTGGAGTGTCTGTTTGTAATAATGAAATAACCGCTTACTGAGTAGTTAGATGTGTTGACGGTATACATAAAAAATAACCGCTTTTTACTAAGTGTAGCAAGATGTATAAACGGTATACGTATGTATATATTTATTTCGGCTAATCTTTGAAATGGCTAGACCGATTTTGATAGGAATTTCACTGGCAGATAGCTGATGTGACAAGTAGTAACTCACTGCTGCTTCGGGCCTCCTCCAATTACATGGAGGGGAATTAGTATACTGTGCCACGCTGTCCAGACGGGTTGGCACAGCGAATCGTATCAAGTTTTCTTTCTCCTGCGGCTAGGTTATGAGCCGTCATTTCCTTTTGTCGGCTCTTACGACACCCTCAGGATGGAATGGGTTGGTGACACTATGTATTCTAAATCCGTCAACACACCACACAAACGAAGTCCAAAATATAAATCACGATATGACAATACAAACATCCTGTAGCGTGCTCTAATTATTCAAATTTAGTCACATACTAAAGTTTTCATTTTAATGAAACACTTCAATTATTTTTATCTAACAATGCTATGGTAATTTCAAATTAAATACCGAGGTATATACGACATTAACGTTAGTTCGTGTCAAAGCGTTTTTGCGGCGAGCACACAAATCAACTGCACGCGACTCGCATTAGTACATCTACTATAGCGATAACGAAATGCAATGTGTAACCAAACTACTACTACGCAGCCCATACATGACCCACTGCTGAATTTGGCCTCCTCCAATTAAATGGAGGGTAATTACTGTGCCACGTATCAAGTTTTCCTTCTCTTGCGACTGTGTTTTAGGTCTTGTCATTTTTAACCCCCGACGCAAAAAGAGGTGGTGTTATAAGTTTGACGTGTCTGTCTGTCTGTCTGTCGGTCTGTGGCATCGTAGCTCGCGAACGGATGAAGCGATTTCAATATAGTTTTTTTTTAATGAAAATTAAGTTACGGGCGAGTGTTATTAGACATGTTTGATGAAAATCGGGTGAGCTGTTTAAAAGTTATGAGGGGTGAAAGTGGGGAAGAATAACCGAATGTCTGCAAATATAATCGAGTGGGGTCTCAAATAAAAGCGCATCACGTGCAATTTAACAAAATCTACATTATAATAAGTGTGTACCTATAAAAAGTATAAAATAAAAATTAAAAAAAAAAACTGTTGACGGCTCTTACGACACCCTTAGGATGGAATGGGGTGGTGACACTATGTATTCTAAATTCGTCACCACGTGGGTAACTTAAACGCAACTGCAACGGCATGATCCTTCTGTTTCACGTTAGCTCAGTGGACATAGACATAGGGTTCAATCAATTAAACAAATTCACCCCAACTAGCAGCCCGCCCCGGCTTCGCACATGTAATAAACAAACATTTCAAAAGTTATAATTTAAGTACACACACACACTCTCCCATACATACTTTCTTGTTTTTGCGTGGAGTTATTAAAAGTGAGTAAATTTGAATATTAAATATTATAAATTTAATGTTATTTTTTGAATATTTTTTCTGTATTATTTCTTAAATATAATTTTTTTTGTTTTTCCTTAATTTTTTTTATGTTCGTAATAAGTCCATTTTTACTTTGTCTGCTCCTGAAAATCAGTTTATTGAGTCAGAGCTTCCCTGTAAACGATATTTCTTGTTATTGAAACTGATAAACTAAATTGCTTTCAGGACCTCCGACTCGCGCATTCATACAGCATACAGTTGGCCATGAGTTAAACATCCTTTTCCTAGGTCAATTATGCCGAAAGAGTAGTCAATTTGCAAAGGGTCACAGGGATATATCACAGGGATTACCTGGCAGAGCCCATACTTTATGGCATTTATGGGGAGGCTTGTGTCCAACAGCGAAAGATAAAGCCCCTCCCCCGTCGAACTATTCATAGCTCTACTGAAATTAGAAATTTCTATCGTTAAGTCACCAAAATCCACACCGCACCCGTTTCATATCTGATTCGTTCGCTGTTACAGCGATAAAACTCTGGAACGCCCTACCTCTAGACATTAGGAAATCCCAATCTAAACTATCCTTCAAGCTCAAAGTTAGAAACCACTGCTTCAAATATAAATTTTGACTTTGTTTGACAAGAATTCTTTTCTAAATTTCTTTACATGTTTATGTTATCATCGTGACATATTATTGTATTTATTTTATTCTCATATATATGTAAATAAATATATATTAATAGTATATTATATTATAATATAGTATTTATGTAAGTAGATTTTACTGTATATTATTATTTATATTTTCTACCCCTTCTATTTTCTCTCCCTCTAACCCAAAGGAAGACTGGTAGAGAATGCCGCAAGGCATTAAGTGCGCCTTATATGTATACCGCTACTGTACATTAAGTATAAATAAATAAATAAAATTTAAACACAAATCACTCATCGCCATTACTTGTTAATAGTTTCAATTAATTCATGTATTGTCTATTATCATTTCAGTAACAAATTAATGAGTTAATTATGTTTCAAAGCAAATAGGTGAGTAATTTGCTTTTGACCCTCGAATATCGTAATATCGTAAATGTTACATGAAACACCGTTGATAAACCGTTGATAATAACTTTACCAGGGAGGGAGCCTGGTAAAGTTATTATCAACGGTTTATATTTAAGGGGTTATGCTAGTTTTATAATGTAGGTTAACAAAACACACTTAATAAATACTTACGTATTATAGTAGAGATTTAAAAGAAAAAGGACCCTTTACTGTCGAATCTTAAAAAAAGTTATTAACAATTTAAGGAGCATTTTTTTCATAATAATTTTGTAATATCACTACATAGTATAAAACAAAGTCGCTGTCGCCTGTCCGTCCCTATGTATGCTTAAATCTTTAAAACTATGTAGCGGAGTTTCTTTAAATAGAGTGATTCAAGAGGAAGGTTTATACATGCATATTTGCAGCCGTGCGAATCCAGGGCGGGTCTCTAGCAATAAAATAACTTCACAATAAAATTGCTTCTATGCCACTCTTTTTTTAATATAGCTATTTCTATTCAACGACGCGAGATTTTCTCGTAACCTTCCACAACTCTAGATGAGCTTGCTCGGTATCGATTATCAAGATTATCAGCAGAGATTTTTGTTTAAGTCGTGCACCCTTCATATTGAAGTAATGTGACGCGAAAATATCGATATAAATTGTGGATTATTTTGTTGGTCAAAATTTATATCTCGTTCGCTTCAGCCTAAAATTGCTTCTATTGCGTAATTGCACGATGGCAACACAGGTAATGTTTGAATGAAATGTATTTAAAATACACATAATCCTTAAGAGTCTTTAAGAGTCAGTCTCACAAACCCATAAGAGGTTAAGTAGGTCTACAAATCAAGACAATAATTTCCCACTGTGATGGGACTAGTTGGGACTCTTTACTTGTGGCCTTGCTTGCTCTTGCAATGTAATAATGTATGTGTAAATCACTATCACTACATAGTATATAACAAATTCGCTGTCATCTGTCCGTCCCTATGTATGCTTAAATCTTTAAAACTACGCAACGGATTTTGAAGTGTTTTTTTAATAGATAGAGTGATTCAAGAGGAAGGTTTATATATGTATAATAATATATGCACAGTACCTATTGTAGAGAACCACAGACAAATTTAGATGTTCATCATTGCACCCGTGCGAAGCCGGGGCCGGTCGCTAGTAAATAATAATCAGTAGTTCCGTGTGGTGACGGATTTAGAATAAACTGTGTCACCACCCCATTCTCTCCTGGGGGTGTTGTAAGAGCCGACAGAAGGAAATGACAAGGGCGAAAACCTAGCCGCAAGAGGTGAAAAACTGGGCTTCGCAACCCATTTGGCCAACGTGGTACGGTAGGCTAATTACCGTCCTTGTAATTGGTGGGCGGCCTGACTTGGCAGTGGGTCATGTATGAGCTGAGAAGGTAGGAAAATTAGACCAGACACAAATAGTGCAATTGTTAAACTGTCAGTGTCAAAGTCGATTGTCAAATCACTACTTCGAACTCCGATATCGATGACTGCCTGCCAAGCATTCGAAAATCAAATATCGATTCGTTACTCGATCGAGACCTGCATCCCTACTTTTGATAATATATAGATCGAGGTGTGCATCTATAGACATGGACATGGCTTAAATTGCGATGTTGGGCCATGATAAGTGATCGCGTGTTCACGTGAACATGTTAACTGTAAACAACATTTGTTCGTTCACACGGTAGCGTGATCAGGAATACGATATACTATCGATTCTACCGATTATTCACTAATAACACTCGTTCGGTCCTGCACTAGAATAGTATAGTAGCTACAATTTTGTAGATGTATGTAAAATAAATGCGTGGTTTAATGCATGTACTGCCATGTCTAGGGGCCAGATGTGCTGCCTTTGGATCACGGTGCTGCTTTTGATGATGATGATGAATAAATTGATTCAGTCACACACAATTCGTTTCATCAACATTCCTAATTCGTAATCCAAATTTCTATTATCGACGCCCGTATTTTTATCTCAAACCATTCAAAAGCATTTCGACGGTCACTCAAACTCCGCTTAAAATAAATTGCCTGCCCATTCTTCCCCATGAGCCTGCACTCCCTCCTCAGTGGTAGGTATGGATAATAAATGGCTCCTTTTTTCGGGGCAGCAGTCCCATTGGCCTCGGGACAGAGGGGACCGCTAATTCAATTAGAGACTAGTTTCGTTCCTAACTGATTGGCTTCAACTTGTCAGACGGGCTCAAAATGTGAGGCCATTGTTTTGACATTTACTTGATTGGCTCACGACCAAATTGTGTAAGAAACGAAAGTTATTTTTACGAAATAACGTTCGTTGAAATATTTTTAATACAATGATTAACGTTTTATTATATACTAGTGGCCTGCCCCGGCTTCGCCCGTGCAAAGCACAAAGTAACACAAAGTAGCTTTTGATACTACTACTATACCCATAGACGACCCACTACTGAGTCGGACCTCCTCCAGTTACATGGGTAATTGCCTACTGTGCCACGCTGGCCAGTTTTCCGTTTATGTTTTTTTTTTTATATCTGTCATTCCGTTACGTAAATATAACTGAACGAAATAAGAACTTAAACGCTACGCAGGAATGTATTGCCTGTCTCTTTTGGTTCTCGCGCACGATAATATAAAGCACACGCGATAAATCCGTTAAATGTGTTTAATTTTAATGTGTAATCATCACGTAAACCTAAGATATTAATTACTACGTTTTCATTTTAAAATCTAAATTAAACCTATTTTCGTAATAAGCACACTAAACACTTTTTCTCATACTAAACAACTCTTTGTTACGTCAGTGCGTGGGTGACTTTTGATTTACGAATATTTTTGGACCACGAACAGAAAAGGGGAGTGTGTTAAATAAGTATAAAACAGAAACTACAAATGAAAAACAACAAGTTTCAATTCATAGCGATGACATTTTTTCATTTCCGAATGTTTTTTTTTCCAACATCGGTTGCAGGACTAAACTAGATTTGAGAGGATCCTGACAGGTTCATCCATCACTTGTCACATTAAGATGGAGTATCGACAGGGCGTGTGTGGCATACAGGATCTCTACATTTAACATCAGACAGGATTTTTTTTAGTCGGAAATGTGTTGTCGTTTTGAGTAAGACATAACGGTTAGCTTACAAAAAACCTGAAAGTTCCAAATAATGATATTGACATCATTTGAAAATGAATAAAATCTATTTCGCAAAAAATATAAACATACTGAAAAATACTAAAAAGCTACAAATATAATAAAGACGGTGCCTTAGGCCTTAATTTGAGTTGGCACCGACTTGAAATGGTCGTTTACTATTCGCTTTTAGTGCCTATTTTGAAGTCTGTTTACATATATTTCTCTGGATCCGTATATCTCGTTCATCCTCGACTGTGCCACCAGCCGAGTGAAAACAGATAGCTTTTGCGGTAAATAAAATTCAAATCATTTATTTTGCTTGGGCCACGATGGACACTTACAAAAAGTCAACACAATATTCAAAATGATATTATATAATAAAAAAGGTCTACCATCTACCACCAGTTCGGAACGCGACCACTGCTGAGAAGACCTGGCAAGAAACTCAGAGGGCTTGTTAAACTACTCTAGACACACATTGGTCCGCGTGGTGACGGATTTAGAATGAAAAATGTCACCAACCCATACCATCCTGAGGGCAGATCACCCGCAAGAGAAGGAAAACTTGGTACAAACCCTGTTTTTTTTAATTGACGTCTTGCCAGCGTGGCACAGTAGGCAAATTTCCCTCCATTAAATTGGGGTGAAATGATGATGATGATGATACCATTCAAAATTAGTGTACAAACGTGTTTGAAATCCATCACCACGCGGGCATATATGAATACGCACAGAATAATAAAGTAACACGCCATTATAAGATCGAAGGGCCCAGCAACAGTCCAATACGAATTCACAATAATGCGTAATGAAGGTCACATTGTGATCAGGGCCGGTCCCGAGGGTAAGGGGGCTTCCTTCCGTCCCATCTCGCCTTTATTACATTATTATGTACAATGGCACTCATATTTACGCAGATAATAGGAATAAACACACGCGCACGAACCTTGACTTGTAAAATTTTAGGTGCAACTGAGTGACCATGGGATGGGTTTTATGTGTACTACAAAACAAGCTTGGTAATTTAAAATACTACAGAGTAAATATTACAGAATGTTTAAATAGAATAAATATATTACGTCTTAGTTTTTATGGAATTTTCTAATAACGCATTGTTGGCATGTCGGTTTGTTACGCTGTCTTTTGCGATTGACGTTTTCTTCTGTAGCTTGTTCTGTGTTTCAATTGTTTTGTTAAATAAAGGTAAAGTAGTACCAAAGATCCTTACAATGATTTTGTGAAGTCGCAAATTCAAATATAAGCAACTTATAAAGACGAACAGGCGTCTTATTAACTATGAAATTGTCTAATAAACAGGTAAACGACACATGTGACAATGTAACGTACTATTTGTGTAATATTATTTTAAATCATTTCGCTGATTCTACATCGCAAAATTTCAAAGAAAACATGAAACTATACTATATTATCTATACTAATCTATACTAATATATAAAGCTGCAGAGTTTGTTTGTTTGTTTGTTTGAACGCGCTAATCTCAGGAACTACTGGTCCGATTTTAAAAATTCTTTCAGTGTTAGATTGTCCATTTATCGAGGAAGGTTATAGGCTATATTATTTGTTATTTTCAAAAGAATTAGAGATCCGTATGAAAATTGCGATTTTGTAACCCAAAGTGTAAAATCGAAAACCTATTTATGCGTGCGCTGCAAAAACTATTGACAATAGAACAAAATGAAGTACTACGAGTTTGTAGGTCTTATTAAGTCTACAAAAAAGTCCGCGAGAGCACATATCTAACTGTCATAGTTTAGTTACAATAACCACTTTTATATTCATAAAAAAAAATGCATAGAGATAAGCACGGGTTGGAAGTCCACGCGAGCGAAGCCGCGCCCAAAAGCTAGTAACTAAATAAAAGAAAGATTTACAAAGTAACCTTAAAAAATGACTACAACTTCAAAGGCATGTCCTAAATTCCATAGATTTCGTGGCCACAATAGTGCACCTTGAGCTAGCGCAGACTTGTCCCATATGGGGTGTCCTTATTACGTGCACAAAGGATCTCAAAACTGTATGCCTTGTCGTGCCGCGTCGCATCTATCTGCCTTGACACATTCTTGCATTATGTAATTCTAGAGAACTGGGACGTTTACCTCGAAGATACACCGTGCGTCATTCTATATTGTATGATATTATGTTTAAGTTAAATTACCTATTTTGATGAGGAGAATGCTAATTGCAGTCTCAGCTATAATGAGCAAAATGTGTGGGACGCCACTGTGATAGATAGGCGATATAAAGAATGTATTTAATATACTTGAATAATTGTAGCGCATTTAAATATGTAATAACATAATTAATTAAGTAAAAGTTACTTAATTAAGAACTAACTGCCTCATAGACCACAAAGTATAGTCCGCATCTACGTAAAGTGACAGTGAAAATGCCAGCTGGAAAAATACCTCGACGATTATTTATCTAAATTAAGAAATATGTAGAGAACATGTTCTTTTGCTCTATGTATGTATATACCTAAAGTCTAAAAAAGTGTTATTTTTCCATATAAACTATCTAAACATATTTAAAGGTAATAATTATATATTTATTGGCTGTACATACTGTACAGCATATAACATTCAGCCTTACCGGGTCTTTCAAAAAGACTAGTCCATGCATAAAGCGTCGCACATTTTTCATAGCGAGATTTCAAGTGTACGCTCTGTGCACCTGTCACATCTCCCTTTTCTGAAAGCAATATTACATTATGCCTTTGAAAAGAACGACAAGACGCGGCGCGCACTATGCCGTCCAACCGTCGTGAACATGACATACATTTTGCAGAAATTCCAATTACGAAACCATCACTTTTTTTTCTTATGCTAAATGATGAACACAAAATTATCATAGCGAGTAATGTTCGTGTTAATCAGCAATATACCTTACAGTTGAAATATTTAAAAAAAAAATTACTAACCAAAACTATACGCGGTATTTGATGCAATATGCAGATATCAAACCTTCATGCAGACCGTTATTTCTAAAGGAAAATATTCCTTAACCCTTAAAGTAAGATTTCAGTAACGCATCTATCTATTGGTTTCCTATCCAGGCTGTCAAAACGTCAATTGCAATAGCGAGTAAATATCTGGATAATGCGAATGTGGAATAAAGTTACAATAAAATACACCATTGTGTTACGTATATTGTTTAGATTATAATTAAACCTTGCATAAGAGATGTTATACGTTCCTTACAAAATCTTTGTCAGAACTTAAGTAGACTATGATCACAATGAGACAAGTTTTAGCAAATTTTGAGATCATATCGCATCGTATAGACACATCTTTATCTATACAAGCTCTCTTGTTATCGATGCTTTAAATTTATTTCTGATCTTTTAATTGGACAGCCAAACTAACATGACAGCAACAAATTAAGGAATTTAGTAAATAGACAGACAAAAATCCACGGTTGTGCAGATTTCCTTCAAACATAAGCTTTAGAACACTCTAAGGATCTTAGAAACAAACCAAACCAATAAGACGACACGGTTGGCGCAGTGGTTGAGCTATCAACTGCTGCGCAGCATGTCGCGGGTACGACTCCCGCACGGAAGAAATATTTGTACGACCTACAAGTATTTTTTCCGGGTCTGGGTGTTTTCTATCTATAATATGTACGTATTTACAAAAAAAATGTATAAGTAGTTTATCATCCATCTCAGTTTATCATCTATCTCGTTACCATAACACAAGCATTAAGTTGCTTAGCTTGGGACGAGATGGCGTTGTGTGAAATGTCCAAGGATATTTATTTATTATTAAATTTATAATATCCGTCCAGAAGCCATAATCCTACACTACTACTACTACTCAGCCCATACAAGACCCACTGCTGAGTCGGGCCTCCTCCCATAACAGGGAGGGTAATTGGCCTACTGTGCCACGCTGGCCAGACGGGTTGGCACAGGGTTCCTATCAAGTTTTCATTCTCTTGCGGCTAGGTTATCGACCTTATCAACTTCTTTTGTCGGCTCTTACGACACCCTCAGGATAAAATGGGGTGGTGACACAGGGTATTCTAAATTCTGTCACCACACGGAATAATCCTACAGCAACGTCAAAACTACAACATTCTGCTTTCCACAGGTGATTTATTATATGCTTAAGTACCAAGGCTTTTTGTATCACCTAAAGTACACATTCAAATAACTACCATACTATAACTCGATACAACTTTTTCTCGAATAGTAAGACTGGTGGTTCCCGCGGGATGCAAGCAAAGGTGAACCCTAATGGAGCATCATCTATCATAGTACAAGCTTGGCACTTCTGACAAGCCATTAGAAATATTTTCCGCGGACAAAGAAACAGTCTATTCCGTTGCTGGAGAACTTACATTTATAGACGGAGACTTTCAGAACAGAAATACCTGACGTTTAAAGCGATTGATAATCGCTAGATGGTGTTGTTTTGATTTTGTGTTACGTTAACTGCTATCATAGAACATAGTCGAAAAAATATTTAAACAAAAAAGACATTCTGGTTGATGCTGTAAAAAAAACTTTCACACGAAAATGTTTTCCTTTTAATGTAGTGGTCTAATTATTCTATCGACATCACATTACACAATTTTTAATGACACCAATAAATGCATGGTTCTTTGGAAAGTGCATCAAGGTTATCCCTTTGAATTTTTTTTTCGCATTATGTTCTGTTTTGCCCTTGCACAGTCAACCTCCGTTAGCACGCCAGTCTTGTAGATTTTTTGGAGAACCTAGACTTCAGCAACAGAAACTTGTTTAAATAATTTACATCAATTACTCAGCCGATATATAACCCATTGCTGAGTCAAGCCTCCTCCATTTACTTGGAGGGCCTACTGTGCCACACTGGCACAGGGTTTGTTATCAACATTTCCTTCGCTTGCTGCTGCTCTTGTCATTTCCTTTTGTCGGCTCATATGACATCTTCAAGACGGAAGGAGGTAGTGATACCATTTATTCTAAATCCGTCAGCACGCGCACAGCGGGGTATGTGACATACTTAATAGTACAAAAAGCACAATTGCCACCATACTCAATAAAGTTTTAATCCCCAATCAACAGATGTCGCCTACTCAAATTGTGTGCTACAGCTTCATCTCAGAATTATTAATACAAGTGCTTTATTTTCCACGTATAAACACTTTATCGCCTACGCTAGCACGTTATACTGTAATTACGTCTGAAATTGCCGGTAGAGAGGCTTCGTAAGTAGAAATTAAGTCGACGCCGTACCGCATCGGCACTGTACTTTGTACTCTTGTAATTATAGCTCCCAGGCGTGTAAAAAATATTAACACTGAACAATGGGTAGCAAATTTGGGTATATGAAAGACTAGCTGCGCCCCGGGGTTCCACTCGCGTGATGATGGAAAATTGTGTTAATATGCTTTATCGTTATATTTCGGATATTATTTCAGCCAAAAGACGTCCACTGCTGAACATAGGCCTTCCCCAAGGATCTCCACAAAGACCGGTCCTGGGCGCCCGCATCCATTGCTTGTCCATAGTCCACCGTGTGGGAGGCCTACCAGCACTGCGCCTTCCGGAACTCGGTCGCCACTCGAGGACTTTTCTGCCCCATCGGGCGTATGTGCCTTGCCCACTGCCACTTATTTCGGATAATTTACTATGTATTATTCGGATGTGTAAAGTTCATCGAAATAAATTCAGTAGTTTTAGCGTGAAAGGGTAACAAACATCCATACATTTTAACAAACTTTAGCGTTTTTAATATTAGTAGGATTTAGAATACATTGAGTCACCACCACATTCCATCCTTAGGGTGTCGTTCCCATATCAAGTTATATTCAAAATGTTCGAATTAATATAAAATTTGATCCCGGCCAATCGAGGCTCCGACCGAAATTGCAAAGAATGACAATTTATCGCGCCAGATAGAGAGGGTCCAAGTGATTTTGGTGCGGACCATTTCGGGCCGCCCGCTCTCAGTAAGGGACAAGGGCCACGGAAGGGATTGCCCCGTGCATCTGTCACAGCTCAATATGTTAGATCTGAATAGACTACGGGGCCTTTGTCACGATTTGGATTTTGTCTGGAGACCTTAGATATGAATATATTAATTATACAAATACAGCATACGAAGTTCTTTATGTTGAATGATATCGCAGAAACATTATCTGAAGCAGAATCCTACTAATGAACGTAAGCTGTAACAGCGAATAGACATCTCAAAAGACATATCACTCTATGGTATAAAACAAAGTCGCTGTCGTCTGTCCGTCCCTATGTATGCTTAAATCTTTAAAACTGCGCAACGGATTTTAAAGCGGTTTTTTAAAAGATTTTTTTTTATTACCCTTGGAGGCAAACGAGCTAGCGGCCCACCTGATGGTAAGTGTAAACCGCCGCCCATGGACTTTGGCAGTGCCAGGGGCACAGCCAAGCCGTTGCCTACCGTGAAGTGAGTGCTCTTTTTAAACCTCGTTTAAAGGAGGACATGTCGTAGCGCTCGGGAAACACCGCCGCAGATAAGAGGAAGATTTTTAAGTATAATACATGCATAATAATCAAGAGAAACAGTGATAAATTTAGAGGCTCATCATTGCACCCGTGCGAAGCCGGGGCGGCTCGCTAGTTATTTATAATTTCCGAAAGCATTGAGCAATTTTTTTCTTGTCGTAACTACTCGTATAATTAGACTATAAAAATTCTGCCTAGGTTTCTTTGAATCTGCGTTCAACTTTCATAATAACATACAATTTGTTGAATACTACGTAATCTAAAGCTAAATTAATCACAAATCCAAGACATTATTTAGCCCATAATTTTTTTGAGTTGCCTCTTTGTCAAGAAATTTCAGAGATTTTATACAGTTAGTTCTCTGTTCGACTGTTAGGCGCCAGCACTTATTTGTGAGAACACACCGTTACAAAAGAGGCAGATATTGATAGCGGTAACTTTACTAAGCTTGGCAATGGAGACTACACGCTCCATACCATATGAGGGTATGGCCTGGAACTAGATATTGATGGTCCTTTGTTCTAGACGTGCAGTGCTCCATGGTCCAACATTAATCCATGTAGATGAACATTTAAACGCTACGATCGTTTCGAATAAATTTACGCTATTTTATTAGAGCCGTGTGAGTTTTAGTCCGAGAAATGTTCGAGTTGATTTCTGAACCTTATTAATTGATTCTGTGTATTGGGTTCTAGGATTTAGTATTATATTAATTTATTTAATCACTCGGTTGGTCTTGTGTGAAGGTACTGTGTTAATGCAATACTATTTGATGATACTGCAATATGGATTTCACCTATCAAAAGAGTGTTTCTAGAGACGTTGATTGAAATTAGTTGAAAAATGAATGTAATTGTCCTAGATGCCGAAATATTTAACAATTGAGAGCTATTGTCAAAAATGTCGTTAGAGAATATTAAAACAATATACAGGGTGTAAAAAACTTTATAGTCACAACGAAATGATTTATTGATACTACTATTGATTAAGTAGAAACAGTTTGCAAACATTCAGAAAATACACGCAACTTTTTACTAACATGTATAACTTTTTAAACACAACCCTGCTTTTGACTATCTATAAGCCATTATTTGGGATGTCCATAGGGTTTTTGTTACGCCCACTGTACTATACAAGTTGGAGTTGTTTTTTTTTTATAGATCTACAAAAGTAGCCAAATAAAAAAATGAATCTATCACGCGTACCTACTAAGCAGAGGCGGGTAGCTAATGAAAGGAACATAAGAATATCAATCATAATAGCTCAGTAAAATGTTGTTGAATTGCCCGGAATAATCCATAGTCATAAGATTCGATATGCTTCAACTAATGACATCTCTTAGAGTTAATCAAATGCATTAAATTCTAGTTTGAATTCCCTTTGCCTACATTCCACTCTGCGTCGATGGCTCTTATCGTCTCCCCCAACCCTCCAATAGTGTTTAAGTTCGAACAAATAGTCGCCGTAGTGTAAACACTACGTTTCAGAATAACATTTTAGGAAACGTACACAAGTCGAAAGATCTCGAAACTGCTCGAGAATAACACTTTTGTCTTACAAGAGTTTTACTGGTGTGTGCTCAACTAGAAAGCCTTTGTTAGTGTTGAAAATATTTCGCCATTTAGACATAGACACGTTAGACGACATTTTATCCTATAGCAACTTGAAGTATTTATTTTATCAATCGCCACACTTACAATCTTATAATCATTTAATGACCTCGATTGCGAATCGGCAAGCGCAGGACGGCCCTCTGCTAGATGGAGCGACGATCTGCGAAAGGTTGCGGGCAGCAGCTGGATGCGTCAAGCAGAAGACAGGGTGCTCTTTAGGGGAGGCCTATGTCCAGCTATGGACTAATGTGGCCTGATGATGATGATGATGATGGTGACGTGACCTAGTGATACCAGTTGTCCAATCACAGACAAACAAAAAGACACGCATACACACTTAGAAAACCATAAGGTTTTCTAAGTGTGTATGCGTGTCTTTTTATTCGTGATAGACTGCAGTTGTAAAAAATGAATTCGACGAACCAATTTTGTTCCATGTGCAAAATAAATTGGCGCGTAAAGTGCACAGAGCACTTTTCAACCACAGATTAAAATAGAAATTTGTGTTACTTCAAAAAAAGAATACAAGTAACAAAATTGTGGCTTTTAGGCGAGAATTTTATGTCAGATGTCAGATGGTTATTCGTTATTTTGTGTGCTTCTGCAAATATATCCTTCGCCTTGTTTTCAATTTCATTGCAGTCGGAACAGATCTAAATCTGATTTGGCTAAGTACCGGTATTTACACGGAGCTTTCTAATTGGACCACCGGTGAATCTATGGTTAGACCAGCTGTCAGTTTCTGCCGCTACTGACTACGTGTAACAACTGCTATAGACGGTAGAATGGCAGCCAGCACCAACGAGAAAAAAATCTACGACGGTTAATTACTACAAACAATCACTTGGATATAGAGCAGAACTCCTACGCTTGGTAAATACAATACACTTTCCAAAAGGCTCTTCATACATATCATTTATCTGATAGTTTAATAAATTGTTACATGTGCATAAAATAACAAACTGGATTTTGTGCTCTAACACTGCGGGGTAAATTAAACCAATTGTTATTTTAGTCATGATTAGTTGTTATTTGTAGTGGGTATACCGTGATTATACTAGTGAACATTAGATAAATAAATCTTTAAAACTTATTAAATTTTAAACGTCTTGTAAGATACAAGTCTTTCTAATGCTTTTTACCTTTGACCACAATCATCTCACATTCAGGCAGTGCAGCAAATACTGCAGTCTTCAAATGTACAAAGTCTTAGCTTATAGGAGCATTGCACTATGTTGCAGCTTAAAGGCGGTTGCCTCGGTCTCACTGACAGACAGTAGCGATTTGGAAGATACTAAGAATCAAAACTCGACAGATGGAACTGACAGTACTAAGTCCAGTTTTATTCAAGCATTAGAGACAGAGCTTCTAGGCCATTATGATGTTATTAACACTACCGTCAATTTGAGGGGCTTAGTTAAAACATCCAACAATGGCTACTACTATTCAGCCCATTCATGAGCCACTGGCCTCTGACCATTGGATGGGCAATTAGCCTTCTATGTCCGGTTGGTTGATGTAATAGACATAGACATAGATATATTCTGGCAAGCAAAAATACATTGACGATTATTTTTGAGAGAAAATTGTTTAGTTTCGAAATTCTAATATTAATTTTAAACTAACCATATCTCTATGCAAATTGTCCGCACAATCGTGTTCTAATTTGGGAACTTTCACAAACAATAGGAATATTTGCGCTGAAGCAGCCGCGTAGTTTGTGACCTTTAAGTACCAATTGAACGATAATAAATTCTACGCCGCACTCATGCAAATTAAGGTTTAGGCACTTCTATTTTTGAGATTTAATTAAAGTTTAAATTGCTGAATTCTCTGAATTATTTTGTGCTGTACCAATGACTAAGTTAAAATGTGGGATATTAAATTCTCTACAGACCAGTCTCGGTGCGCCTTTTAATTAGTGACATCCAGCCATTGCTGGTCAATTCCGTGTGGTGACGGATTTAAAATTTATAGTGCCACCATCCCATGACATTCAGAGGGTGTAGTAAGATCCGACTGACATAAATTACGAGGCAAAGAACTTAACCGCAAGAGAAAGAAAACATGATACGAAACCGTATACCAACCAGCCTGGTACAGCAGGATAAGTACCCTCCATGTAACTGGAGGAGGCCCGACACATACACCCCGCCAATCACTCCTGCACCGACGCCCACCCCAATCGAAGCCGCAGAGCTTCCACATTCCTGTCTCGTCCACCTCTAGCGGCTGGCGTAACTTTTTATGACAGCCGGACGTTAACGTTTCTCCGTGTACCCGTTTCAATGTCCATGCTCGTTTCTGCCACTGGAGCACGGAGCGATCGCGCGGACCGATCTCAAACGTCATGCGCCGTCCAAAAACTGTTGACGGTAGCGTTTCCCCAAATTAGATTTTTATCTCCAACGCGGAGCCGATGATCGGAACGAATGGAATTGAATTCGAAACCGGGAAACGAATAGTGTAACTGGCTGAGTGCTCGCTTCCGAACGTTGACCTACTTTAATGTATAGATATGGTCTCATTAACGGTACAATCGTCGGGTACCATGATGATTAGATCCAATTATTATAACAAGTGGTACCTCCCCGTTCCATCCTGAGGATGTCGCAAGAGCCGACGAAAGGAAATGACAAGGCCGATATCTGGTTGCAACCCGTCTTGCCAGCATAGGCTATTTATCTCCATAACATGGGAGGAAGCCCCATTCAGTAGCGGGTTATTTATGGGCTGAAACGACGACTATCAATGTGTTTATAGCGGTTCTAAGAAGAATTGTCATATGGTAACTGGCTATAAGGCCTCGGCGCATTAGGCGGCCAGGTCGCACGGCCTAGTCGCCTAATGCTCTAAAACGCAAGCCGAAATTTCGACACTATACATAAATAGCCTGCTAAGTGGAATGAATGATCTGCCGTCTGTGATAACTGCGAGCATAGTACCGTTAACGAGTTCAGGGGTGAATCTTGGGAAAAGCCAAGTGTACGTTGAGTGTCAAACAAGGCATAAAAACGCCGAACATGAATAGCCATGCAAAGCCAGCATTGCAGATCAACACTATTAAAGAGTCACCGCTTCGTGCTCAGCTGGGAATCGCCGACGAAGTATTCCATGAAACATTCGAAACATTTCCTGTCGCATTATCGAGTGTTTGACTCGAGCCTACTCCGCGACATGTTCGCGCGTCTGGGGAGACTCTATGTAGTTGGTTTTAGAATTTCGAACGATTTGAATTATTAATGCATTGTATACATAGACACGCAGTAGCGAACACTTGATTGGATGAAACGGGTTTATTTTTTGTGATCTAACGAAAAAAGACTGCACATCAAAGACAGAAAATGTTCACAAACAAAGAAAGAAACAAATATATTCCCGAGAGGCACAGACAGAAGAAACTCTACTAATATTATATAGTTGTTTGTTACTCTTTCACGGAAAAACTGCACGCATGAAACACATTTACAATAATATAGCTGTACATCAGAATAACACATAGGCTATTATTTATAAAGATACTAGCTGCTCATTTGTAATCATCATCATCATCAGCCCACATTAGTCCACTGCTGGACATAGGCCTCCCCTAAAGAGCGCCATAGCGCCCTGTCCTCGGCCTGACGCATCCAGCCGCTGCCCGCAGCCTTTCGTAGATCGCCGCTCCATCTAGCAGAGGGTCGTCCTACACTACGCTTGCCGATTCGCGGTCTCCACTCAAGAACTCGTCTACCCCAGCGGTTGTCGGTTCTTTTACAGATATGACCAGCCCACTGCCACTTCAGTCTGCTAATTCTCTGAGCTATATCGGTGACTTTGGTTCTCTGTCGGATAATCTCGTTACCGATCCTATCTTTCCCAACATAGCGCGCTCCATAGCACGCTGAGCGACTTTAAGCTGGTGGACTAGTCTCACCGTGAGTGTCCACGTCTCGGCGCATTTGTAATATTAGTAGGATATTATGTTAAACTATAACAGATTTTTCTAGTGGGCCGCTAGTCAAACATTATTTTTTCAAAAACTTACAACCTAAACTTATTACAGCAGCATGCACCTACGACGCAAGGCTCCCACCTCAGGAAATGCAGTTACCATGATCATTAGTAGCAGCGTTGATCGTTCGGTGGGACAGACAGACATATTAAACATATCAAAGTTTTTGATGGTAACAATAATTACAATAGAACTTGACAAAAATAGAACACCATACAATTTAAAAAGTGACAGTTTTCCTCGTCTTCTTAGCTAATAAAAAGGTAAACTAAAAATAGGTTTTATTATATTAAAATTAATTAAGGCGACCGCTCATCATCGCCAACGTCATGTTCACATCAATATTCGTATCATATAATGTATAGTCAATATCAATATAATGTTCACATTGATTCGATTTTTTTTTATAATAACTGTGAGACTAAGGTTCCCCCCAACCCGCCAAACATCCCCCGGTGTACTGACCAGTACTGACTGCCCCGTGGAGAGTAATTAACCTACCGTGCCACGCTGGCCAGCCGGGTTAGCACAGGGTGTCATTTTTCCTTCAGGGTGGAACGGGGTGATAGCATTAATGTATACCAATCCGGCTCCACACGGTCAATATACGACAATAAATTTCAATAAGTGCAACGGAAAAAAGTGTCATCCCCGGTGATGACATTCTTGTAATTACCAACAACACAAAAAGAAGTTGCAACTTTCTTTTCGTTTTCGCAAAATGGCCGTTAATAACTTAGTTGTGACGTCACAGTTGCGTCCCTATTTTCCTTCACGTCGTATTATGTCTCGGCGGTAACAAACGATGTCGCTAATGATAAATAATATTGTAATTAAGATATGTGGGTCGTTTGTTTTGCTCCGCAGAAAGTTATAGCCGCGAACTATTAAAATGAGACCAGTAACTGGCCAGAAAGAAAGAAAAAAAAACTTTTCCATCGTTTTTAATATTATACACAAGATAATTAAGTTTTAAAAACGATATAATTAACTTTATCAGTACAACCAAATAAACCGTCGCCTAATCTCGGAGCATCGGCTCCACTAAACGAGGCGGGCCAAGGCCATCAGGATTGCTCTCTATTGGGAGTGAGTCCCGTGGCCCTGGTCCGGGCAGTCGAGGATCACCGTCTGTTTTGTTGGGTTTAGGTCGGTCCGCAATTTACCATCTCTCCGCGGCCCGGAGGTCCACACAACTCGGCCAGTTCGCGAACGGCCATGAGGATTCCGACGACAAAAACATGTTGTATCATTATTTTTAGTAACATTTTCCACATTGTAACTCCCTTGTAAGAAAGATCAATTTTCTTTAATATAAAAATTAATGTTTGTCTGTATCTCCTTTATAGAATCGTAAACTATGCATTTCATCATGTGATGATCTCCAGCAAAGTGTTGTGCAGGAGCCCACAAAGGTTTCATAACAAAAAACAAATTGAACGTTTGTGTAATTTCTTTCCTTCAAATTTATTTTAGTTAGTGGCGTAGCAACGCCGCATGGTACAGCTAGTATCTTATAAAATACGAGATACTTAATGAGGTAACTCTAGACTAGGCCCCACTAAACTGTCACGCTACTACGTGTTCGAACTGCAATATACCGTGTAGAATGGAGCCCCAGATCGACCGCATTACGTGCCCTCAGTAGAACCGAGAAGGTCAGGTGTCATAATATGATGGACCATGGATGGGATCTAACATCCATTAGAACAAGACATGTCTTATACTGTACAGTACATGAATTGCGTTGGGCACTATCGCAATTCGTGTATATTAGGTGTGTGTGTGGTGACGGATTTAGACCGACATTGTTGACATTTATTCGAAATTCGTCATCACATGGAAGGGCATTCGATTACAATACAAGATATGTGATACTGCCTTTTCATTAGAAACTTTTAGTGAAAAGCGATACGGTTTTGTTACCCACAGTAAATTTTCTTGGCTACGACAGTAAACAATAAAAATAATCAGATATTCCAAAATGGCGTCTCTTTGAAATAATAAAATCATTCTAGCCAGTACAAACATTTCAAAGGCAAGGTTTTATGTTGCTCGTTATTTAAAAAGGTAAACCAAGATAACATCGACCGTTCATCTTTCCGGGTTGCCGTAAACGGGGATTAAAGGGGTGCAACCACGGCTCTGTTAACGTCAGTCATTACCCGTATCTCTGCAGCTTACTTTCGTGCACACATCATTGTGTGAGCTTTAAATATTAAAAACAAAACATCAAGTTGTCAGCACATGTTCTAATAGCTCGGAAAACATCTACGTCATTTGAAATATTCAAACATAAAAGGCTGAGGTTCGGACCTCGTAAAGTCGTTTAAAACGTTACACGTAGACTATGACGTTACACGTTGACAGTTGGTATAACCAAATAATGGCTGATTGTCCAGCAATCACTCCGTGTAAGTGCTGACAATTCACGTAAGACTGCTGATCTAAATGAAATGACAAAAAGACAAGGAAGAAGAAGAAAGAAGATCTCAACATAAGTTTAAAGAGACAGTCTGTTTGTTTGAAGATCTACTGATCCAATCAGATTTTTTGTTTGTTGTATATTCCATTCATTGTAGATCCGATTGATTCGCAGTTCATACACGTTCGAAATGCCTTGTTGGTCTAGGGGTTGGATGCGCTGCCTTTGGATCACGGGTTCCCGAGTTCGATTCCGGGGACGGGCAAAGTGTCTTTCTGATTCTGGATGTCATTTTTGTTTGCCACAGTATAGATTTTCGTTTCCTTGCGCCGGTAATGCATCATAATTGCTTCTCCAATAGTCATCTGTTTATCAGGCTACCGACTTTTGATTATTTTTTTGCGGGCGGTAAATTCCTTTATGGGCTTTTCACACCAGGCTAGTGGCGGGAATCTCTGGTCCGTAATATGTATTTAGTAATATGAACGACAATCCCATTCCCACCAAACCACCCCGGGGCACCATCCCTGCCTACTCGTGGACCCCGGACCTGCCGATTGGCAAAGAATCGATTGTCAACTTTCGAGTATGTCATTCTCGCGCTGATTTCTTCATTCTTGAATCACTCACGCTTAATAATTCCCAGCATTGCATAATTGTATAAACGCACTTCATCCTCCACTGTCTAACTTCACTTGTCATTCGTCACATACTCGTATATACTTAATTTCATTTGGTCCTCTGTCACAGATACAAATACACTCCGTGCTTAATTGAAACCTTAAGGCGGTTTCACACTAGACCAGAAATGGAATATTCAGCAGAGAGATACGTATTAGATTTATATTCCACAGTTGAAAAACAAATGCATACTATTTAAAATAAGAATTATTTAAATATTAGTGGCACTACATAAAAAGTGTGCACTATCCACTTGATTTGAATTGACTTGTAGTGTAGTGACTGGATTTTGATCACATGATCTACAAACAAAGATTTTGATCACATCCTGATGACGTCAGACGAGACGAATAAAATAAACGCGATATTCAATATAACTAGCAGTGAGAGAAAAAGGTTTGATATCAAACACTGTGCTTCTATGAAATTGCAAGTGGCTCAACTCAATTGTTCATTCACAAATGAGAACATGGCCACTTTATAGTCACTGTTTATAGTCCGTAAACACAGCTGTTTGATTTGGTAGTAGAGGCTAAGAGTGATATGAGGTAAGATTGTAGTAGATGTAAACTTAATTTAGATATTAATTACTTTCAGCGCAATTTATATTAGAGTAGAGTAGAGTTAGATACAATTATAGATTGTATCTAAGGTAAAATTGTGCCGAATAAACCATTTTTCTTTCTTTCTTATATGTATGTCATTTTTTTCTGCCAGGTTTTTTGTTCATTTTCAAAACGCGTAACCGAAAACGCATTCGCAACTTTCTCGTTCAATGTGAAGCGACCTTACCCACCGACCTGATAAATTACATCCCACAAGGAGATAAAAAAATAATTAACAGGAGTACCGAGCCGCGCTATAAATAAAACCCAACTCAATTTAGGCATATTGAGTCAAGATTTACCTGTCTGAGTTTATAGTAGCCTGCTCTTTCAAAAGATTTCTATTTGGCAAACAAAATAGGTACCTTTAAAAGACTGGGCTTCTAAAGGTTGCTAAAACTTAAATTTAGTTATTTCGTCGTATTTAATACGAACTTTTATTAGGCCTGCTAAAGGTCATATTAATTTATTTTGAGATGAATGTGAATAGGAAACTCTCAAAAAGGTTTTAATACATAAGTTATTGCCCTAAAAATACAAAATTTGTTAACTGAAAACTTGTAGAAACAAACTCAAAATGAACTTTATTTACGTAGGTTTTACGACAAAACTCTTATAAATCGTCATATTTACAGTTACCATTATCATCATCTTACGACCCCTATCCATACATAGATAGGTTAGGTGGTCTCGATGCACACCTATCAGTCGTCATATCTGTAGTATACTGGCCGTTTTGGTTCGATGACGATTTTACACCTGTCATATTTTTGTGGTTGTCAATAAAATATTGTCCAAACCATGGAACGTGTTTTCTAGAATTCCTATTAAAATCAGTCGCCACTAATATAACCGCTGATATAAATAGGAATTATAGAAAACACGTTCCATGGTTTGGACAATATTTTATTGACAACCACAAAAATATGACAGGTGTAAAATCGTCATCGAACCAAAACGGCCAGTATACTACAATATCTACAGTCACACCTTTCATACACAATTCCTCATTCTTACACGCGATACAGCTATTTTAGAATAGAGCAGACTTACAAACAAAGTTAAATAAAATATTATAGTAAAACAATCAAAGAACAACCACTTGAAAAATTCATCGTGTCAGCCCATAAATAGGCCACTACCGATTCGGGCCTCCTCCAAATACGTAGGGGGAAATTAGACTACTGTGCGACGCTGGTGAGAAAGGTTTGCACAGGATACGTATCATGTTGTCTTTATCTTGTGGCTAGGTGATCTGGTTTTTGCATTCCTTTAGTAGCGTCTTACGGCACCCTCAGGATAGAATTCGTTGGTGACATTGTATACTCTAAATCCGTCAGCACGCAGAAGAAAAACTTATTTTCAAATAACAAGATTGATACCATAATGGGTCTTTCAAACATATAACTCGTTTTGCCTGTGGCTAAAAGTAAACGGAAAGAGACATTATTAATTTATTTATTATCAAAATCAAAACTCATTAAATCAAGTTGGCTCATTAGAGCTCTTTTGACAGACAAACAAAAACTTTAAAATCTCTACAGAGAAGAGGCGACAAGAAACTCTGTAGTTGTATTTTTATCGCATTTTTAGGTACAAGGTCGGGATAAGACTGATTTTTTAGAGCACACTCGCTCAATCGTCACAAAGGGCCAAACATCAGCTATATTTAGTCATTAACCAACCGACCCCCAGCAACGGCATCTGTTCACAAGCATGACGCATATCCACTATATGTATAGATCACGATATAAAATAGAGCTGCCATGAATAGAATTTGAGTCATTAATCACCGGAGATCACTTAATTGGACGGTATAACAGACAGACACGCGAGCAACGTGGATTCCGGCGCCATACGCGCAGTTAACTAGAACATGTTAATAATAAATGGATGGTAGAACGCTTAGTCTTCCAGAACAATCATCAATAGATCTATAGATACATACGCCGTACGTACAAAATGTCACCATCGCATACTGTCCTGAGTGTCGTATGAGGAGACTAGAGAAATGCAAGAGGGCCCTGCCTCTGCAAGAGAAGGAAAACTTGATAGAAAACCTATGCCCTAATTTGCCTCCATGAGGCTTTGGCATTGGACTGAAACGAGAGTAAGTACGAGCTGACCAAAACCGATATAATTTTGAGTATAAATATAATTATGGCTAAATTTTTTTTTTATTTCACGTCTCAGTCTCGGATATATATGATCGAGGTAATAAACACGACTGTTTTATAGCAGGTCCTCCGCCTTATAGCAGAGCACACATATGGGATGTGCCGTCGCGTAACTACAACCACCAGAGCTTTATTAGAGGTAGAGCAAACCAAAGAAAAAAAACGCAGTACTCACTCACCTGTCCATGGTTGACGAAGCCGTGCCGCCTCGCGATGCCGTCAACGTGGTCCGCGCCCTCTGGTACATGTACCGCGAACTGATTGTGGTACACGGATTCCGGCAGCCCGTGAGCCGTTTGCAGTACAGCAAGGAGCGCCAAAACGCGCCATGGCCCCCACATCACAGTGACACACACACGCACACCTCACAACCACATCGACGCGCGTAACCTGTGACGACGTCCGTTTTCGAATTGCGAACACTAGGGTCTAGACGCTAGGCGCTGGATCATGCCAGGTACCTGGAAAAGAAGAAATAATGTCAGAAAACCGCTCAATATTTTTTTTTTAACAATTCTTGAGGGAGGTCTAGTAAACAGTAACGCCCTCGAGTTGTCGCTAACGGGCTGACGGGCCTCCTTCTGCGAGGCCGTTATGTCGCAGAAGGGGGCTGCGGGGCGGGTCGCAAAGGAGGGAGCTCCGGCTGACCCGCGCCGCGGACGGAGGCAGTGGTGGAGGGGGGCGTGACGATACAAACCCCTTCTGCCCTCGCCTAGGAGGCCGGTGGTGGGTCGGGGGACCCGCCACCTTATTATGTGGGACTCACACGGCGCCCCAAGCGCACCGTGTGAGTCCCACATAATCACCGACCTCTCCCCCGGGGGCGGTGGTATGCATAAAGCATTTACCCAGCGACAACAAAAAAAGGCCTAGTAAATAGTAGAGTTCCGGGGACCAAGACCAATCGTGTCGTGTGAGGGAATACCGCTGGGGTTTAGTGGGTAAACGAGTAGTTTCAGAGTCATCACATAATCACCGACCTCTCCTCCGAGGGGCAGCGGTATGCTTAGAGCGTTTCCCCAGCGTTAACAAAAAAAGGCTATTAGACATTCAACAAAAATAGACATTTCAGTCTTTTTGTCTTTAGGCCTCCGAGGAAAAAAGTCAGAAGGAAATCCCCGTGGTCGTTGTCTATTCTTCTTAAATATATAAAATAAATGTTTGTCTGTATGTACTTTATAGAATCGTAAACTATGCATTTGATCATGTGATGATCTTCATCAAAGTGTTATGCATGAGCCCAAGAAGGTTTATGCACAAAAAAAAAAAATATGTGTATACTGTCTTTCCTTTAAAATGATTTTAGTTAGCGGCGTAGCAACGCTTGCACGAGGTCTTGTTGCTTGTTGCACGAAGTCTTGATAAAGAATCCCGCCAGTTCAGTGCTCAGAAGTCTTCCCCTTCATCGATTTGTAAGAGGAATAACTGATGATGATAAACATAGTATAAGAGTTTCTTTTTAACGTATAACAAAGGGTTTTGCTGTGTAAACACAAACCCACTGAACTCGCAACCTTTCTGGAAAGGGAACATTTTAATTAACGGTAAATCTGTTAATTATCTCGGAGATTTTTGCTACAAAAAGGATTTTGGATTTAATATTTTAATACAGCGGTTTAAACGTGGCCAAATTTAAAAACGTTGCTTCATTTAAGAGCCCTTTATTTACGAGTTTTTTTTTAATATGAAGCCTGGTTCTTTTGCTGTGGTAGCGAAGATAATATTTATACTTATACAAATTTCCACAAATATACAGATGCCAAGCAAAACAACAATTGCTTATTTTGTAATTTATAGGCGGCTTTCTAAAGAACCAGACCCGTAAATACGATTTGAAACCGCGCTAGCATCGATTGGGTGGTAATCCAGAAAGCGCATTATGTCTGACTATAAACAACTCACTGTTCAATTGAGCCGTCTCTAATTCAATGGAGACAATTTTTCCATCCTTAGGAATTAAACCTTCTTTTAAGGGTATAAGCATTGGCGCTTTTATCTCGCTTATTCGCGAGTGACTCTCGCGAAACCAGGGTCCACTTTGTTTTCTTTTTTTTTAATTGTATGAGCCGGCCGTTTTAGACGTTCCGGAGTACGTTGGACTAACTAAAAAGAACGGCGTTCCTCGATTGCCCAACTTCTAGGCCGCGAGTTGCGCTCAATACCAGGGCGTCCTTACTGTGCCATGATCAGTACCTACTATAATACAGCAGAATATAAATTTGTCTTTGAAATATTAAAAGTCAACGCAGCAACCATTTCTAATTTAACAAAATAGAACGATAACAGCAGCCTGATTGTACCAACAAGAATTTCCAGCGCTGTTGGTGAGGCGCTTTTTTCGCTATTGTTTATTTTCGCGACAAAGCGCGGGAGGTGCAGTAAAAACATTTTAATTCGTTTAGTCGGGCTGCGCAACTAGTTAAGAGCTGTCTCGTGGGAGCGCCGGCTTACAATTTTTAGCGCAGCCATTTTTATTACGCGGACTTTTGCCGCTAATAAAAGTGTGCGTTTAATATTTAGAAAAGTTACAAACTTCCGCCATGTCAGGCCTTAAACGACTCTCTACTGAGTCGGGCCTCTTCTAATTTCGTGGAGGGAATTGAGCGACTTTAGCACGCTAGGCAGACTATTATCCTTTTACTGACGGCATATCCGACGCTTAGAAGCGTGGGTTGTCAACCTTTTCTATCCTCAGGGTGTCGTAAATAGTAATTCGAGGAAGAAAATAGCCTTACTATCAAAACACAAGAACCCAAACATGTCGGGTCAACATGGTAAAATGTGGTACGCTTATTTTTCTCCACAAAGACACGGTAATCTACAAATATGAATAGAGGTTTCTTTCCTGTTTCCAATTTGATTATAGTCGACACTTTTGTTTCTTTTATTGGTGACGCTGGGGAATTTCGGGTGGGGCCGGCGATTATGTGGGACTCCGGAAACTACTTGTCTACCGACTAAGGCTGCAAGCGAAGGAATACTAGACTACACTACTATAGACAACTACAAGACAACGAGGCACAATAGGCTGATACCCTACGTGTAACTGGAGGAGGCCCGACTCAACAGTGGGTCATCTATGGGCGAATAGCAGTAATAGTAGATACAAAACTCAAACTCAAACTCAAAAGGAACTTTATTTACGTAGGTTTCATCACAAAACTCTTATAAATCGTCATATTTACAAACACCATTATCATCTTACGGCCCCTGTCCCACACTAGGTGGTAGTCTCCACACACACCTATCAGTCGTCATACCTACATTCACACCTTTCACACACAACAGAACGATTGCGTTTCGCAATATACTAGGACAAATGTGAAAATGAATGTGTGTCTGTATGTCCTTTATAGAATCGTAAACTACACATTTGATCATGTAATGAACTTCAGCAAAGGTGAAGATCGTGAGCCCAAGCAGGATTCTGAACAAAAAAAAGTGTAATGTCTTTCCTTCAAATTTATTTTAGTTAGTGGTGTAGCAATGCGTAGTGTAAAACTAGTTACGTGTATAAATATTCTACATCTATACTAATATATAAAGCTGCAGAGTTTGTTTGTTTGTTTGTTTGAACGCGCTAATCTCAGGAACTACTGGTCCGATTTCAAAAATCTTTCAGTGTTAGATAGTCCATTTATCGAGGAAGGTTATAGGCTATATCTTATTTTCGAAAGAATTAGGGATCCGTATGAAAATTGCGATTTTGTAAACTAAGGTGCAAAATCGAAAACCTATTTATGCGTCCGCCGCAAAAACTATTGACAATAGAACAAAATGATGTACAACGGGTTTGTAGGTCTTATAAAGATCTAGAAAAAAGTCCGCGAGAGCACATATCTATCATAGTTTAGTCACAATAACCGATTTTATGTTCATAAAAAATATGCACGGGTTCGAAGCCCACGCGGGCGAAGCCGCGCCCAAAAGCTAGTGTATAAATAAGATGAATCGGTTTAATGACATTAAACATGGAATACCGATTGTCACAACAACTCGATGATAAATAAATCGAATGACGCACTGTCGGGTCTCAATCGAATATGGAATATTAAATTGACATAGTTTGTCATATTTATGGATAGCAATTCATACGTCAAATATTATCAACGATACATAATTCATGAAGGTACCCCGAAAATAAAATTAATATGCAAAAATTCCCCCGCATAATTTTGCTGTTTAAAATGAAATACCACAAAAAGTTAGGTAGGCATGCAGTGTAATTTAATATGCAATATGCATAATGGTGCTTTCACACTGATACCAATATACATATTTGGCTACAAAATGGTCAATCATCATCATCATTTCAACCCATAAATTACTAACTACTGCGTCGGGCCTCCTCCACGTTCATGGAGGGATGTTACTTACTATGCCACGCTGGCATAGTAGACTAAGACGGATGGGTTGGCACAGGGTTTATTTCAGATTGTTTCTTTTGAAGCTAGGTGATCTGCCTCTTGCGTTCCTTTAGTCGCCTTTTACAACACCCTCAAGATGGTATGGGGTGGTGAATTTTTTTATTCTAAATCCGTCATCACACAAAAAAATGGTCAAGTTACGTAGACGCAAGGCCGTGAGCGGAGGGCAACCTTCTACAATTCAAATGGAGGAATTAACCTGTGTCCAATAAGTAATCCAAAAAATAAGTAAGACATCAGGATACTTTTACTACCACTCCGGGCTCTATGTACAGTGTTCAATAAAATCGATGTGGAAGCACCTTTATTAACATCACACGATACCGACATTTGCACACATTATTTATACACGTTACCTACGTTTTAACGTAATGAAAATGTAGCCTTTGACATGCATGTAAACACCGGTAGAATGTTATGCGTTAAACACTTTTTTAATAACGTGCAACGTTGCATTACTGGACGCACGGAGTATCGAAAGCTTGTTGGCAGAAACAGAAATATGGCGAACAGCAGTCCCAACTACATGCCATAGATTACCTTGCTGTAAGTTGGATGTGCCGCCTTTGGAACACAGGTCTTCGGTTCGAATTTGGAATCGGGTGTGTCTTTGAGTAAACCAGAGGCACTTTTTCCGACTCTGGGTGTCGTGTTCGTGAATAACATGTTGTAAACAGTCCCGCGATACAGGTTATACAAATAAATACATATTAGGCGGCTGAAAGTTACTACACGTGCAATGGATCCATGCTCAGAGTTACTGTGCGTGAGAGACACAAATGAAGAAATCCGAAGAACCAGAGCGACTGAGATAGTTTAAAGAATTGCATAGTTATAATGGCAGTGAGCAGGTTACAAAACCCAAAGGAGGTGTTGTCATTGGAGCATAATTTCTGGGCTGCTTTTAGAAAAGTGGATCTGAGAACAACACCCGACTATGTGGATGAACGATCTTATCAAAGTTGTTGTACTTTGTTATGGTCTATGGGATAGGCCTATGCTCAGTAGTAACCAGTGGCTGAATATACATAAATCAACATAACTGAAGAAAGAAAGAAAGAAACATTTATTCAGCAGAACACACACAAGAAGTTACAGAATATAGTTACAGGCACAGGGTTGCGTAAGAAGTTGTCCTTCTCTTGCGTCTAGGTTATCTATCGGCTTTGTCGTTTCCTTTTGTCGGCTCTTACGACACCTTCAGGATGAAATGGGGTGGTATAATTAGAGTCTAGATGTTGCAGCATTAAGATCGTATATGATGCAGTTCCGATCTGATTGTTTATATATTGTTGAACAAGAAAAGCCATATATAAAGTTTGTGCAAGCGAATCCCTTGGTCAAACCTAGTGCGACATAAACGATAAAATTCCCGGACGCAGCTTCCAAATACCTCGTCAACACTACAAAGGTTGTCCTAGCATTTTTATCCGGCCTCAGACCCGCCCAAGCGAGTGATATTTAAAAGGTTCAGGTAGGGTTACCACGCAATTTTTTTAAGATATTTTTTGAAGAGGTATTTTTATCTGTTTATCGGAACACCTCAATTAACATTTAAACCTTTTTTTAATTGTCAATTTCCAGAGAATCTTCTTTGTAAGATCTCATCGTGCTTGTGAGTGGACTATTGAAAGCCGTATTCAAACATAATGTTGTTATCTCAATAAGACGATATTAAAGTCCTTTGTATGTAATAAATATAAATAGTCTATTAAACCAGCATCAATCGAGCAGTTTATGATTTTGTCGAGTGTCAATAAGTCTGTGTAATCACGTGATTATATTTAAACCGGTCTTCTGCCCGATGATGTAAATGTTTTCTCAAGCAACTGTGTGTTCATTATGAAAAGTATATAAGCGAGTCGATTATATTATGTACTAGCGACTCGCCCCGGCTTCGCACGTGTGCAATGATGAACTGAAATAATGATGTTTCTCTACAATATTATGCATGTATTATACTTAAAAACCTTCCTCTTGAATCACTCTATCTATTAAAAAAACAGCTTCAAAATCCGTTGCGTAGTTTTAAAGATTTAAGCATTTGTAGGGACGGACAGACTACAGTGACTTTGTTTTATACTATGTAGTGATTTATTAAACAGTTTAAAAATCATATCGGAATTTGACAACCCTATGCGGGAGTTGCTCCCGACTGTGAGGTCGTCCGAATTAATTTGGTCCTACGCGCGGGTATAATTCCATTAGCCCAACGTAATCAGCTGGCGCGGAATCAATGGGATTTAGATATTTACGACTTAATAACGCTTCCAAAAATTAATTGTCGACAATATTGCGAACTAGTTACCGCTTGGGGATGCGGCCGCATTAACCGTGTATTAAATTTTTGGAATAACATGTCTTCAAAACAGTTGGATGTCATGTGAAAGCCAGCAGATGTGAAACTTCGATGTGAATATTTTAATTTAAAAAATAGGCTTACTTTTGGCGTCAATCTCGCTTTATTGAGGCCTAAAAGAAGTATACGTTTGCCTAGAATGTGTCTGTTCACTTTTATGGAACTCGACTCGTACAGTCGGTAATTTAAGGGCTGAATAGTAGATGTTTCACACCAAATTTCAACCAAATTCGCTCAGTCATTTATTTAAAATGCTTTAGGGGTTACGCCCGCGTTTCAAACCCAAGCTTATCTCGGCATCGCATATACCCACGTGTATGGTACTCCGGGGTGATGTAATATTGTAATGGTGAAAGATTTTTTGTAACTGGTCCTGATTTTTTTGAGTTTATTCGTTACAAACGTACATACACACAAATCTTTCATCTTTATAATATTTGTATAGATAAAAAATATACCCTAAGACCTTTTGTGGTGTTATAAGCTGGATATGTATTTTAATAGGTCGTCGGTTACGTCTAATTGATGACACATTTGGTAGCGGTGATATGCTCTATCCACCCTGCGGGATTCGTAAGAAGCTACTAAAAGAAATACCAGGCAAACCAGGGTTACCGACATAGCCCACAGGATTGCCAAACGTAAGTGGCAGTGGACAGGGCACATAGCGCGCGGGACCGACGCCCGATGGGGCTGAAGAGTCCTTGAGTGACTACCGCCTTCCGGAAAGCGCAGTGCTTGTAGGCCTCCCACACGGTGGACCGGTCTTTGGTCAATTGGCTGCGATGGTGGCGTTGTTCGAATGCATACAGTCGTTTTACTTTTAGGTTATGGCCCAGATTAAACAACGGATGTTAGACGTAACCGACTTTTTACGAATCCGATTTGCATCGCAAAACAGTCGTAGTAGCCCCAGATTTCCATAGTCAGCAATGTTGAGAATGAAATAAGTCAAAGGTTTTATCATAATCAATTCATCGATAATGAGATTTTGTCGAGTCAACATATCGAGACTCTGATTTGGAAAATCGCGTCATCGACGAGTTCTATGCTGAGAGTAAGCTGTACCTAAGAATGTGTCTTGTTGGTTTAGAGGCTGCCAAAAATGTCTTTGGATAGAGGATTGTCAATTGTGTTTTTTAAATGTATGCTTAGCTTATAATATGGCATATTATCCAGTGCCACAAAACCAAGCCGTCTCTTACCCTCTATCGTATCAGAGAAGACCCGGCTCGTAGGTAATTTAGTTCTACCGAATTTCTCATAGAATACATAGTGTCACCAGCCCATTCTATTCTGAGAGTGTCGTAAAAGCCGACAAAGGGAAATTACCGATAAACTAGCTGCAAGAGTAGGACAACTTGAAACAAAACCCTGTGCCAACGTGACACAGTAGGCTTATGACTGACTGTACATGTAATTGGAGGACGCTCAACTCAACAGTGGGTCATCTATGGACTGTGTAGTGGTAGTAGAACGGATCGGAATGGATTTTACAATCTGTAAACGATATTAAATCGTGTGCACGATATTTAAAGTCTATTTTACTAAGCCGCACACAGCAGCTTGACAGCAGACGCGATCATGCGGAAGTATGCTACGCGCGTACGGATCGTATCGGTATAAACTTAAACTATTTTCAAAAATTAGAACACATCAACACGGTACAACAAAGCGACGTATGGAGCCGGACGCGATCGGCTATCGCTGCATCAGCGCGTATCTTTTCAGATCCTATGCGATGCAAGCTTTGCGGAGATTATACGTAAGAGTCTACACTCGAAGGGTTAACAAAAAATAACATTTATAAAATATTACTAAAAGATCTATGGTCTAGGGGTTTGATATGCCGCCTTAGCATCACGGGTCTAAATCGGAATTACTTACTGCGAGTCTGACTGTTATTTTGTGTGCGTGAATATTTGGAAACTGCCCACGCGATACCGTTTACACCAGGAGCAGG
Source organism: Clostera curtula (assembly GCA_905475355.2). Taxonomy (NCBI): domain Eukaryota; kingdom Metazoa; phylum Arthropoda; class Insecta; order Lepidoptera; family Notodontidae; genus Clostera; species Clostera curtula. The sequence goes on from FR997810.1 coordinate 14,731,562, forward strand.
GGTATCGTTTAAAAAAAAAACTGAATGTTGACCTCCGTTAAAATGGTCTGAAGGACAGCCGTGAAACGCTACGCGCCTTTCCCAAATCTTTCCAGCGAACACCTTAATAATTAGCCGGTTATTCGCAGCGGCCGAGCATCGTGGCATGAATAAAACATCGCTTAGGAAACACAAGTGCCATTATAACGACCAGAGTAACCTGAACCGCCGCACACTGTCGGTTCAACATATATAGCGCGTCCGACACTAGATGTGAGTCGTATGGAAAATAATGTAAACGAAACGTTTAGATGCTTAAAATGGAAATTATCAAACACGATCCCCGGTTCGATTCCGGGGTCGGATCTGTAAGTGTCTTTGTGTGAACCAAAGGCTCTTAGTCTGAGTGTCATTTGTGGACACCAAGTCCTCGGAACAGACAATTTTGCAGCTCATATCGTTTTTGGAGACCGCGAATCGGCAAGCGTAGTGTGAGACGGCCCTTGCTAAATGGAACGACGATATGCGAAAGGTTGCGGGCAGCAGCTGGATGCGTCAAGCAGAAGACAGGGCGCTATGGCGCTCCTTAGGGGAGGCCTATGTCCAGCAGTGGACTAGTGTGAGCTGATGATGATGATGATCGTTATTGGATGTAAGTGTCTCAGGATTGATGAAATGATGATGATGGTGATAAACTGCGAAATTAAATAAATTTAATGAAAATGTCATATCCAGTGACTTGCCATAGAACAGTAAGGCATTATGAGTTATACGCAGGGCCCAAAGTATTCTGGCTCTGATTCGAGAGGCTGTTGAGTGCACGGGCCAAATCAAATAGGCTGGGGGCAAATAGCCGGCGGCGTGGCTAACATGGGCAGCTATTAAAGCTAACAGGATTAATTACAATACCAGATTGTGTTGGGGGCAAATGAGTTATATGATAAAACTTTAATTTGCTAGTGGAAAAAGGTCCGCAAGTGGCGACCGAGTTCTGGTAGGCCACCCACACGGTGTACCGACGACCTGGTCAAGGTCGCCGGTAAGCGAGATCCTTGGGTGATGATGATGACAAGCTTACTTATTCCAGCTTCAAAATTTTCCTTTCTTCTAAAGAGAAAAAGTTCTTTCTAAAAAGTTCTTTATTTTTGCCTGAAACTTTGCACACGGAATCTTTAACAGCTGTACTATTGATAATTCCGATAATGCTATCGGGTTTTTGTTACTCTCTGCACATAAGTACTGTTTTGTACTATATTCTACTACTATACTATTGTAAATGTCAACTTTAAAAATATATTTTATTCAGATATTGTAGTTTTTCAATTCGAATATCGGCGAATAACGATCACGTGCATTTATTAAAAAGCTTTATCCGCTTTAGAAATAATGACACATAATAAAATGCCATGGCCTTCTATGTTCAGACGACTAAAATTGATATGTGGGAACTCGACATTTATTCGTTGCGGTGGTAAATTAACCATTAAAGGTGAGATAGTTTTGCCGCTGACCCTTCTGCAAACTGTACACTGTCGTGCAACAGTGCGAGCAAGATCTCGACCAGCTATTGGCCAAATAAATTCGCGTACAGAAGACAGAAGCAATGTATAAAACGGTCACGTTCGTACGTCTAACGTACACGTTCCTCTGCGTTTGAAATGCAACTCTAGCCAATAGTTGTAACAGCGCGTAGTTCGAGAGCTAGTGCAGAGAAACTTTGCCGATAATATTCAACGAACGCAAGTTTAGCGTAAGGGGTCATACACACTTATTCGGACGATTTATGAAATTAATGTTACCTGTCATTTTTGACTGTGTGTGTGTCTGCGTGTGTGTGTCTGCGTTGACTTAAAAGGGGCTAAGAAAAACATCAAGTCAAGAGTCATCATCTCAACCCACTTCTGCGTCGGGCCTCCCCCAATTACATGAAGAGAAATTAGCACACTGTAAAAATTGTGCTGGTGAGACCACCTGATACAGGGCTTCGTATCAAGTGTCTTACAACACCCTCAGTGTAGAGCGGGTAGAGGAAACTGTGTTCTTAAAAGTGACGATAGGGAAAAATATTAACTAATACAATACTGTATGTAAGTAACTGGGAGAATAAATATGTTATTATTTCACCGTACTAAGCATATAATACTGTATGTAAATAATTGTGATAGTAAATTTATATTATTTCACGGTACTAAGCTTCAACCAACTCCATCCATACAGTACATACATTTTATTGAAGTTTAGATTCAAGTCTATCTGGGTAGTCAAAGTCAAATCGCGTTGCTACGCCACTTGCTAAAAAACGGACAATACAATGATACAATTATACAATGGAAAGCAATACAGTTTACCACCAGTTCGGAACGCAACCACTACTGAGAAGAATTAGCAAAAAACTTAGAGGGCTTGTCATTTTTATTTATTACTTTGCGCTTGATATAATAAAAATTACATCACTATTTTATGTATGTAATACGACACTCGATCCGAATGTACTGAAACAGGTGTACAAATATTAGAGAATTTTGGCACATTAGGCTGATGATTAATGAACACATGTGTGCAACCTTTGACACACATTCCGGCATCAGAATCCAGCTTAAAACATTTCCACCCAAACTACAAACTAATCGAGTACATAGTTGTTAAGCGTTAATACCGAAACCTAAAGCGATAGTGCACCGATACTGAACTATAGAAATTGGGCCAAAGAGATTTGGCTTGTTAAAGTAGGTCTCTTTATCTTTTTATATAACATTCAGGTACATGTGGTGACGTATCACTACATAGTATAAAACAAAGTCGCATTCTTCTGTCCGTCCCTATGTATGCACAAATCTTTAAAACTACGCAACGGATTTTGAAGCGGTTTTTTTTAATAGATAGAGTGATTCAAGGGGAAGGTTTATATGTATAGCCCACCCCCGCTTTGCACGGGCGAAGCCGGGGCGGGCCACTAGTTTAGAATAAAGAATGTCACCAACCTAAGATTGTGGTAAGAGGCGACTAAAGGAACTCAAGAGGCAGATCACCTCGCCGTATAGGAAGGTAATTTTGATGCAAGCACTGTTCCACCCCGCCTTGCCAGTGTGGCATAGTAGGCTAATTTCCCTCCATGAATTTCTCATTGGACATCTGGTACATTGTTTAAATTAGCGTACAATTTCCCGCCTTGAATTTGGTGGAGGCCTTCGAGGGATTTATGGAGTGAAGCGACAACGTTCTTTGGCCAAGACGGTGCAGGATTTAGAATGCAACCTTTAGTGGTTGCATTCTAAATCCTCTCATCTTGAGGGTGTCGTAAGGGACACTGGGTTCTCTGTCGACTAAATCAAGGCAAAACACCTAGCCACAAAACATGGAAAACTTGACGTAATGCCATGTGCCAATCCATTCAAGTAATTGGAGGAAGGTTCGACTCAAGGAAGGCAGTGAGTGTTTAATGGGCTGAGGCGAAGAGATGATGATGATGATTGTGATTTGACCCAAATACTACAAAATACAACAAATTACCTCTTAGAAAGAATTTAACAAAGCTATGAAATTAAATGCTACGGAATTCAACGACTACAGTCGGCTCCTACGGAATGATTCCAGCAATAGTTACTCGCTTCCTAACTTTTGCAATTATGTATTGTATTAAAACTAAGCTTTATTCGCTATTCTCAGAACCGCTACCATAATATTTTCTCAGAATCAACATTGTATTTAAAACAATAGGACTCCTAGACCGTTGCGGTTGCCGTAGCGCAATGTGCTACGATCCGGCTACGAACCGCTACGCTCGGTTAGCGCTACGGACTTCTACGGCGATGCCCTACGAACTCAACGTAGCGAAATATTTAAATGGTTCAACTGGAATAATAGTTGATTCCGTTTTATTAATCCTTTTGATATAATAGTTGTATTTTATGAACAGTAAAATGTTATGCATTTTAGAGTCTGAGGAAATGGAAAGTTTTCTATAAAAGAGAACTGAGATGCGATGACTATAGACTCTCACTTTGCTGCTCTGTTTCCTCATTTCAAAAGTCGAGTAGGGAGACGTGCCTCTTGCTATTTGATATGCATAAACCCTAATACCATAGAATACAATACGATGACCTTTCCATTAGTCGTTTCATACAAAGCCTTCTGGAAGGAATTGGTTAAACATTTATAAAATGGAATAAAACACAATATGTAGGTGTCCGTTGTGTCCCATTCAAAATAGATTTGACTTTTATTATAACGTCGGTAACTGACGCATACTACAACATAGTAAAATACTATATAAACAGTCTGCTCTTTTCGATAGTGTATATGCCCTCAATTCAGATGGCTATAGAGTTTTTGTTACACCCTGTATATTTCCACAGCTTAAATTATCCCAGAGAATGTTGAAAGTGTATGCTTATGGAAGATAAACATAATTTAATATTAAAGTGAAACTTTAACACAATTCTCAATTAGTATTTCTACGCGTTCATTCTTCGAACGAAATTAAATAATATAGACTAATTGTAGCACTTCTTTATTAGAATTGCATGTCTAGACTCAAGACCACTGTGTTTTCAATCTAAAAATAAATTAAGATCAACGACCTCTCATGTTGGTTTCCATAATGTGACGTTGGCTTAAAATACAGGGTGATTTTTAGCTTTTTTTAGCTTTTTTCAGTATAAGGTATTTACCTTCAAAATATTTCCGCGATTAAGACCCGTGTCATAATTATTTAAAATGATTTTTAGCTGTTTCAACATCATGATTTCATGTTTTTAGACGGACGCGACTTGACCTTTTATATACACTTCTCATAAGAAAAATCGAAACACCTTGCAAGTTTATGTTCTAAGGATTATCAAAAAAATGTATATATTTAAGAATATACATATGTCAAATGTCGTTTAATAGTTAACATTAAAAGGTTTTCAAATCCTAAAGTTAATGTTCTAAATTCAAATTTCACTTTCATATGTTTCTTATTTTGTTTAACAACCATAAAAATGGAAGTGTTTCGATTTTTCTGATGAGAAGTATATTTATGACACGCGAAAGACGACGATGAGCTACGCCCACCAGTTGACCAGTGGCACACCACGGCCGGTGGAATCCACGCCGAACTATCACAATATTTCCGTGGTCCAGACCAGTGTCATCATTATCATCATCATCTGTCCGTCCCTATGTATACTTAAGTCTTTAAAACTACGCAACGGATTTTGAAGCGGTTTTTTTAATAAATAGACCGATTGAAGAGGAAGGTTTATATGTATAATAAATGCATAAATTTAGATGTTCACCATTAAACCCGTGCGAAGCCGGGGCGGGTCGCTAGTAAATATATAAAATCATCATTTCAGCAAAAAAACTTCACTGCTAGACATAGACGTCTACGACGTACTGTGTGGGCTTACCCGTTGTGCACATTCCGATACGCGGAAAGAAACAGCGCCAGTGTGATAGTCAACTTAAATTAATACTGTTGTTGTTAGTATACATATAAAGCGATGGGAACAGCTTGTGGGCAGCCATTCAAGCCCCCTACACGCTACTCATACGTGTATTGAACCAGATGCAATCTAGTGGCACTTGGGAGAAGACAGGGGCGCTTGCGGCAATACAATGGGCCGCTCAGCGATACAATACACGCCCTCAACCGTTGAAACGTCCTCACCCGGTCTCTTGCAGCGGTGCGACGCTCATTGAAAAGTCGCGATTGAAAAAGCCTTTTTTCTAAATGATTGATTATCAATCATATATTTATTTTTATTAATTGATTTATACTTAAGGCAAACAAGATTACAAAGGCGGACTTAAAGTCTTAGGGCATTCTTTTCGAGCCTACCATAACATTGAGTAGAATAGATATTTTACGACAAAATACTTTAACAAGGTCGCCTATAAAGCCAGTACCGTCTGGAATGCGGTTCTACAAGGAAAAGCCAGCCAGGAATCCTTAAGTATTCCTTGTACTAAATCGACGCCTGCGTCGGGCCCCCGCCAAACTCATGGAGGGAAATTAGCCTACTGTGCCACGCTGGCAAGAGGGGTTGTATCAAGTTTTGCTTCTCATACCGCTAGGTGATATGCCTCTTAAGCGCCTTAAGTCGCCTCTTACGACATCCTCAGGATAGTGCGGGTTAGTGACATTGTATATTCTAAATCCGTCACCACACGGACATGTACTAAATGATGATACAAATTTTCCGTCACTACACTATTCATCGAGATGAAACAAAATAGAATTGAACATTGAAAAATACGAATGGACGCGATGGATAGAAGTTATGTCAACAAGTCCGAGGCAAACAGAGCAGTTAGGAACGTAAATAACAACGCTAGAATGTTTCAATTAATAGATCTAACGGGTAATATTAATACTGAGAATATTTGGACTTCATGTATTTTTTATTTTTATTTTTTAAAACGTTTCCCCTACGCTATGTGTAACCTGTATCGCGGAATCCTTGTGGTGACACTTAAAAAACATAGTGTCACTACTCCATTCAATCCTGAGGTTGGCGTAAAAGCTGACAAAAGGAAACGATGAGGTCAAACACCTAGAATAGAATAGAATAGAATAGAATACTCTTTATTGTACACCAAAAGTATTAAATTTAACATGGCAACAGAGAAATGCAACAAAGAAATGTACAATGGGCGGTCTTATCGCACTAGGCGATTTCTTCCAGACAACCTTTGGATGGATAGGAGTTGTGAATGTTACAACGGCAGGTAGGGGTGTCCAATAAACTAAAGTAGTACGACAAATACATATAGATGAGTAAATGAATTATTAATACATTATATAGCCCTATTCTAATACATATGTAACTTTAAATACTATAAATCCTATAAAAATAATATGATACTATACATATATACCAAATATACATATATACCAAATATACAAATAAGGATAAGATAACATTATAACTGCAAGTAATGTTCCTTAACAAGCTTATTGAACGTTTCTATGGACTGTGCACATCTTATTGTGATGGGTAACGCATTCCACAAACGTATTGCAGTAATAGTGAATGACTTGTCCATAAAAATAGATCTGTGTTCAGGGAAATGCAGCTTAAGGTTTTCTGATGATCTTAAGGACCTCAAATGTGTGTCACAAAGGAACTCAAAACGTTCTTTAAGATAATTGGGTGAAATTGGATTAAATAAAATGTTATACAACAACGAGACAATATGAGCATTCCGGCGATGACGAATTGGCAACCACTTGAGCTTTACGCGAAAGGAGGAAACGTGGTCATATTTTCGGAGTCCAAATATAAACCTTATGCAAAAATTTTGGAGTCGCTCAAGTTTATTTAGTTGCTCTTCAGTTAGGTCAAGATAGCTGACATCAGCATAGTCGAGTACTGGTAAAAGGAGCGTTTCTGCAAGCACAATTTTAGTGGTAATTGGGAGGAAGTTACGAAGACGCCTTAGGGATCCCGCTGACGCGAATAGTTTGCGACTTAGAGTATTGAGCTGAGGTGCCCACGATAATGTATTGTCAAGTATGACACCTAGATTCTTGACATTACTTGAAAATGGTATAATGGTGCCATCGTAGCACACTTGGGGAAGTTGTATCCAATCTATCCTAGCAAACATTCGAGGGCTGCCGATTATGATGGCCTGCGACTTAGTTGGGTTAATTTTGAGGCCATAAGCATGACTCCAGTCTCCTATTCTGGCTAAGTCATCATTTAACGTCTCCACAATATCTGGCAAATTAGCAAGTGGACCCTGAGAGTAAATTTGAAGATCGTCTGCATAAAGATGGTAAGAAGAAGAAAGATTATTTGAAATGGTATTTATAAAAATAGCAAAAAGTAACGGGGATAAAACGCCACCCTGCGGCACGCCAGCAATTAAATTTTCCCATGTTGAATATGAGTTATCAATGCGGACTCTTTGCCGACGGCCAGACAGGTAAGACTGAAACCAATCAATCGCCATTGGAGATATGTTAAGAGCACCCAGGACTGCCAGGAGAATGTCAAAATCTACAGTATTGAAGGCATTGCTGAAATCAAGTAATAAAAGAACTGTGAGTTTGCCACACTCCATGGCACCCCTGATGTCATCCGTAATTTTGACTAAGGCAGTAACGGTACTATGCCCGGGCCGGAACCCAGACTGCATGGGATTTAAAAGATTATTTGTACAGACAAAGGAATTGAGTTGGATATGGATAAGACGTTCCAGGACTTTCGACAGGAAGGGAAGGATGGATATGGGGCGGTAGTCTGAGAAGGAAGTGGGATTTTTATTCTTGGGCAAAGGAATAACTTGAGCTTCTTTCCACGCAGACGGGAAAGAACTACTGGATAATGAATAATTGAGGATGTGACAAATAATTGGTAGGAGTTCATCTAGGATTGGGATTATCATTTTACGGCTGACATTGTCGCTACCGACCGCGTTGGACGATATCGACAGTATGCATTTCTTAACATCACATCTGGTAAATTGATTAAAAACAAGTGGTTGATGATTAGGAGTTGGAAGAGAAGAAAGATGCGCTAAAGTATGAGCTTTTGCTGACGCATAGCTCGAGGAAGAAGAAAAGTGCTGATTAAGCAAATTGATATCTATTTTCGTAGGAGGTTTATGTTGACTTTTTCCAACTCCCAGAGATCTAAGAAATTTCCAGACCTTAGCCGGATCGTCATTTTCGACGGATTTATGGATACTGTGGCGTTGGGCGTTTCTACACATCTTATTGCAGCGATTTCGTATGCATATGTATTTCTCTCGATTGTAGTCAGTTGGCCGACACTTGAATTTGGTCTTAGCTACTGCCTTCTGATGAATTAACTTTTTTATATCAGCATTTAGCCACGGTGCCGGAAGGTGTTTCAATTTTATGGCCCAGGAGCATGAATGTCATACAACTCAATTAATCTGGACGCAAACATGTCAACCTTATTATCGATGGAAGCAGAATCTAAGATACTGCTCCAATCGATACCACTAGCTGCTTCTCGGAGCTCGTCAAGGTTCATACCACTAAAATTGCGCTGCAGAAGAATTTTTGACTTCGACTTAGGTGGACGAATCTTATAAGAAAGGAAGATAAGGTCATGATATGAGAACATGTCTGCCGAGCATTGTCCATACTTGGCGACATGATCACGAGAAGAAATGAAAATCAGATCAAGAAGTGACGGTGTAGTATTAGGAAAGTGGTGTGTTGAGTTTAACGGCAGAACGAAAAGATTAGTCGATTCAACAATCGATAAGAGAGAAATAGAACGAGAATCATTTTTTAGGAGGCAGGTATTAAAGTCACCCATTATAATTGTATGACTGTAAGAGGGAATAATGTTTTCAAGAAGTCTTTCAAAAGAAGAAAAGAAATTAATACGAAGAGAGGGACAGTAATATACTCCTAATAAAACTTTTGTATTACACAACTCCACTTCAATGAAGAGGTGCTCACCAGCGTTTGTGGACGGCGGCTGTGGCGATGTATCAATAGTACAAAATTTGATATAATCGCGAAGATAAATGGCAACTCCACCACCACCGCCATGCACACGATCGTTGCGTATAAGATTAAAACCTGGTAAACAATAAGAGGTAGACGGGAGGCAAGGTTTAAGCCATGACTCCGAGATGAGAATAGCATGTATGTGCTCACAGTCGAAGTTGGCCAGCATATCTGGGAAATGTGCCGGAATACTTTGGGCATTAATGTGGACAACATTGAAATCCCTAGGAACATCAGCAAAATGAGAACTTAACACCTCATTCAGGGATGGAACGTTTGTAAAGCTAGAATCACTTGCAGTTACGAAACTCTCGTTATCACTATCATCAGAACAATATGACATAAAAATAAATAATAATAATATATATAAACTACGTATATAAAATATATCCAGTAATAATTAATATAACTAAATTGTAAACTGTTAATAACTTGCGTTACTAACTGCTATCCACCCGCCAGTTCATATAAGACCTTAGAAATAAAAAGAAAACACAAAATAATTGACAAGATTGCGCTTACTCAATCTCGAGCTCAAAATAATATGGTAACTGCGATACGGAACGCAACCAATCGACATTTTTTCATCATGTAACATTATGTTCCGCGATAATTAAATGAAGAAGAAGAACATAATGACATTTGTTGCAATTAATCGCACGTGTAAACAAAACATTGCGAACAATAAGCGGACAATACAGTGATAATTCAGAACTAAACAAGGATATAAAGTAAAAATACATGGAGAAATAATAACAATAGATTAAATATCGACAGTGAACTCGAAAATAATTGTCGGGTATAGAGATAACCAGTAACCGGGCGGTAAACCAGTAAACATTGAGTCACTGGATCGGTTATTTCTTGGCAGTAACATTCCTCCTTGGTCTCGTATGCAGCGCAACTGAATCGCTCTCGTCCGGTTTATGGGAGGAACCAGTTGGAATCTGGTTAATATCGTCGATGGTCTCAACCCGGTGACGCTTGCCAAGATGGTCCAAAACATATACCTGACCACCCTGAGTCCAAGACTGGGTTATTGAAAACTTCTGCCGTGCCACCATGAAGGCGGCATGACGAGTTTTAGTGAGGAATTCGGAAATAGTAACTCCCGAACCCTTCAGTTTTTTCTTAGCGGACCAGACCTTATCCCTGACTCCGGCCGACTCAAACTTGCAGAGGATTGGTCGAGACTTCACTGTGCCACTCTGACGTCCCATCCGATGGCAGCGCCTGATGTCCTTATTCGTGAATTCTGCAATGCCAAGCTGGGAGCGAACAACCCTAGCAACTACCTGTGCCACATCTTCTTTCTCTGTCTCGCTGATTCCATGAACCAGAAGGATCTTTCTACGGCTTCTCATCTCCAGCCGGTCTATGTTGCGCGCCAGTATGTCAACCTGTTTTTGAAGTATGGTAATGGTGTTGACAAAGTTGGCTTTGTAGTTAGCAAAGTCAGCAGCCAAAGCAGAAATATCTGGTGTCCCGGTAACTGATGCCCTCTTCAGCTCTGCCTCCACACTGGCACACTTCTTGAAGAACTCCTCGCGAAGACTAGTGACAGACTCTTGTACTGTTACTGCCATTGGTTAAAAGTGAAGACAGCTGTTTATATAAAGTGTAGTGATTCAGATAATTAACACTGAACTGGCAGGTGGTTGAATAGTGATTACTTATTATGCATAAAATCACCAAATAATGTAAGTTTAATATATTTAAATTAGATTAAATTAGCAGACAAAAATTTTTAGTTTTATTGTTTCAACTACCCACACGCGAAAAAGAGCAGGAAAACCTAATAACTCTGTTTTCCCAGCGTGTGCCACGCTACGCTAATTACACTTAATGCAACTGGAGGAGGTTCGACTCAGTAGTGGGTCTTCTTTGGGCTGATTGGTAGTAGTGACAGTAGTATCGGGATTTTTTTAAACGATGTAATTCACGACCACAATTGTATCCAGACATAAAGCAAGGGTCTCTAGTTATACATGGACACTTGTCCCACCCCGGAATCGAACAACGGACCTGTGATACAGATGTGGCACATCCAACCCCTAGACTAACAACCAAGTCAATTTGAACGCTTGAAGTTACTCAGTAGTATCGATATGTAAAAGTCAAAACTCGTAATTAGTTAAAAGTATTGACAACTACTTTAGAGGAATTTTAAGCCTGAAGTGAAACGTTGAAAGCCACAACGTTATAATAGCTTACAACATCATCAGCATTTTTTTTTTTTTTTTTTTTTTTTTTTTTTTTTTTTTTGGTTCACAAAACTGATGTACAATCTTATATACACAAATGAATAAATACTTAGAGAAATACATATGATTGACATCTACTGGATGTGAACACTACATGCTTATACTAGTTAATAAATAATAGGTAATCTAATAGCTACATTTAAACACTCTTATAAATTAAAAATACAAGTGAAAAGCAAAAAAAAAAAAAGATTTAGCCTAAACTATTTTAGCTGCGATAACACGTCTAACTGAGGCTACAGAACCAGAAAAAACATCTACTTCAGTCCGAATCGAGTTGGCGAAAGTAAACATACGACACAGAGGTGAATTTTGACCTACGTTAGTGCGCCTATAAGGTACTGAAAAGGTTTTCCGGTTAAGCAATCTCTATATCTAATATTTTTCTACGTGCATTTAATGATATCATTTTATAAAAACTTAACCTTGATTTATACGACAACAGTAATCGGCACTTGTTCTCTGAGAAACTTAAGTGATAGAGAAACCTTTTTTGGACACGTTCAATCCTGTCAGAGTGTACTTGATAGAAGGGATTCCAGACTGGGCTACAGTATTCCAGTATACTCCGAATAACGCTGTTGTAAATGGAAATAGTAAGAGAGGGTTCTTTGAAAATTTTCATCTCTCTCACCACGAATCCTGTTAACTTGGTTGCCTTGTTGATAATTGAATCCATATGAGTCCTAAAATCTAGTTTACTGTCCATTATCACGCCGAGATCTTTAATACTTTTAACTTCTTGTAGTTGAATATTATTGATTGTATAAGAAATTTGACAAGAATTATTTTTTCTGCTGAAATTAATAAAGTAGCACTTTTTTTGATTTAATGTCATGTTGTTGACTTGACACCAATTATAAATGTTATTTAAGTCTAGTTGTAGCTGAAATATATCCGATTCACTTTTAATGATGCGGTATACTTTTAAATCATCAGCATAAAACTTATAATTGGAATTGATTTTAGAATTCAAATCATTTATAAACACTAAAAATAACAATGGACCTAAATGTGATCCTTGAGGCACACCTGATGGTACGAAACATGGAACTGACTTGAACCCTTTAAGAAATACTATTTGGGATCGATTTTTTAAGTAAGATTCGCACCAGCGAAGCAAAGATCCATGTATTCCCATCTTCTCGAGCTTGTCCAACAACAAGTCATGATTTACTAAATCAAAAGCCTTTTTGAAATCTGTGTATACAGTGTGTACTTCTTGCCCAGTGTCTAGTGCCTCTGTCAGATAAGAAACGTATTCCACTAAATTAGATGTTGTAGATTTTTTTGAGCGAAAACCATGCTGATTATCATTAATCAGTTGTTTTATATGGTTATAGATTTTCTTTTGGACAAGGGATTCTATTACTTTACCACAGGCTGAGAGTATGGAAATTGGTCTATAATTTGAAACGTTTTCAATATTACCCGATTTAAAAATCGGTGTGATGTTTGCTATTTTCCAATGGTCCGGGAAAATACCCTCCGATAAGGAATGATTATATAATGAAGTAAGAGGACCAGCCAAATTGTCTGCACACTTTTTCAGAAAAATTGGTGGTATTGAGTCCGGCCCTGGTCCTTTATCACAGTTAAGGGAAATCAGGCAATCAGTAACTTCTTTGACATCGAGATTACAATTGCTGAATGTGTTACTATGAAGAAGATTAGATGATATTGGAAATGTCACACCATTAATTGTCCCTTCATAAACAGATTTAAAAAACTCAGAAAACAAGTCACAGATTTCCTGACCACCCCTTGCTGTATGTAAGTTATTTAAATTCATTTCACTAGGAATGCAACTGTCAGCAGCTCGTTTGTTTTTGAGGTACTTCCACACGTGTTTAGGATTGTGCCGAAGATCAGTCACTGTATTCCATATTATTCACATCGTCTATAACTTACAATTCTATTTAATACTAGCTGACCAGGCAGACTTCGTACTGCCTTAATCGATACATAAAAGACAAGCCTCGTCAAGCGTCACCTCAAAGAAAAAGCAAAATTTTTTTTTTTAATTAAACTCCGACCATTTCCATACTTTCTCACCTTTTAAACCTTCCCTAGACTTCCACGGATATTTCAATATCAAAATAAGGCAAATCGGTCCAGCCGTTCTCGAGTTTTAGCGAGACTAACGAACAGCTATTAATTTAAGTAGATAGATATCTGAACAAATATGCATAGAGCCAAACTCTCTCGTTCGCTTCTATCTTTATTGAAACAATCCGGATTCAATATTTGTCAACTTTTTTTAGAGCCACCGTCTAAATCTATAAACTCGCGCCTCTAAATAATGGCCCTTTTATCCAACTACTAAATTGATGTCCAGTGAATACTCATTTAGTAACGTTAGCACAAGTTTTGATACCATAAACTTATTGTGTAAAAAATGTATAGACGTGAAACGGAAGGCCATATTTTCTACTAACTAAGAACACTTACTGTAGTTTTAAGCAATATTTTCATTTCATAATTACATTATGATTTTAGATGAGAGAGATGATGAGAGATTCTTGATTCATGTGAGAGATGCATATTTTATTTAAGAGGCAGACAAACCTCAAAAGCCTCGACAGAAGGAAAACGTGATTTAACCCGTCTGGCAGTAATTTCCCTCTATATAACTGGAGGAAGCCCAGCTTAGCAATGGGTCTGTTATTGGCTATGTAGATAGTAATAATGATTTACGAAGTCTTTATCATACAACGATATTCTAATTATTTTAAATAAGAACAGCAGGAACGTTTAATTGATTTATAAAGCACATTGTTAATATGTGAACTTTGTACCCATTTTTACGACAATTGCACAGGAAGAGTACAAAATGCATTTTAAAAATCGTGCATGAAAATACAATAATTTAATAAATAAATATTACACACACTACCACTTATTTGATACCCATACTCGTATACTGTTTTATTTATTGTTAAAGTATGTGGTCTAATTGAGAGAAACCATAATTTAAATTAATTAAGTGCCAATTTCGACCGCCGCGCTGGATGACCACTGCTTCATATAAATCAGTGCATTCTACTCTACGTTACGTGTGCAACTCTTCCTAGCGGCACTTTTTAAATGACGATCGCTAAAATACATAGAGGACGTGATCTTTTCGTAAATAGCCGCGATTATGGCATTTACCTTAATTTGTCTCGGAGCCGAGTCGATATAGGTGAGCGGCGTGACAAAATACCTGTCACGAAAATGTTGCCGCATGAGAAGACATGGGCTTTGCGATAAATAGGGCTATTTAAAAATCGCTGTGATGTAGGATCGATACTTTATTAACTTGGGAGGTCTGGTAGATTTTTTATATTTTATTTTTTATATGTTTTTCATATGTTTGCTGTTCCCTTTGTACGCATATGCCATGAAGAGTATCACTACATAGTATAAAACAAAGTCGCATTCTTCTGTCCGTCCCTATGTATGCATAAATCTTTAAAACTACGCAACGGATTTTGAAGCGGTTTTTTTTAATAGATAGAGTGATTCAAGGGGAAGGTTTATATGTATAACCCACCCCCGCTTTGCACGGGCGAAGCCGGGTCGGGCCACTAGTATTTTTATATAAAGGAATTAATATAGAACAATGTACCTATTATGTACTTGTTAGACTCTAGAACGTGTTAAATAGCAAAAATTATGGACATAGTATTTGTACTCTCACAATGCAGGGTTTTATATCAAAAAGCCGTACGTAACTGATAATGAATTTACAAAAAATCTATTAACCTGCATAAAAATATGAACTCTATTGCTATGAATATACGCTAGAAAATTGATAAATCCATCACGAGCGGTTGACATGGTTTCGCTTAACGGTCATCGTACGTCGGTAAGCAACATCGCTTGGTATTAATTACCCCGAGGCATACAAGGTAACCTCGAACTGAGTATGTCAGGTTAAAAAATGAGGTTGTTCAACAGAATATATCATCGCGCTACGACCCATGAGAGCCGAGCAGTGATAAAAATATACACAAAATTGATAAAGGCATGGGTTCGAAATCAAGGCTATTTTTATTGAAGTATCCGACACGAAGCAATTTCTAGTTCCACCCGTAAATGACCCACTACTGAGTCAGGCCTCCTCCGAAATCATGGAGGGAAATGAGCCTACCATGCAAGGCTGGCAAGACGGCGTGGCACAGGATTTGTATCATGTTTTCCTTCTCTTGTGGTCTGCTTCATGGGCCTTTCGGAAGCAAAGAAAACCAATACATATATAAGGCGTTTAAATAGACAAACCCACTGAATTTCTTCCGCCAGGTCTTCTCAGTTGTCATCCATCATTTTATAAAAGACTAGCGACACCCGGCCCGGCTTCGCACGAGTGCAATTATGCATATATTATATATATAAACCTTCCTCTTGAATCACTCTATCTCTTAAAAAAACCGCTTCAAAATTCGTTGCGTAGTTTTAAAGATTTAAGCATACATAGGGACGGACAGACGACAGCGACTTTGTTTTATACTATGTAGTGATGATGTATCCGTTGAAGACTGTGAACACCATAATGGTTGAAAGCAATAAAGCATTTTTCCATTCTATACTAAACTAACTCTTTGCACCATATTGTTGCTATTGACATTTAGTTATACTATGGTAAAATGAACTCTACAGAATTAGCAAGTGCAGTGCATATAGACCTAATTATTATGCATTAATTGATGCTTGACTGGTCATAGAAGCTTAATTGGTAGTGAATTGTCGATTGGGAATCCGAGCGTGCTTGTAATTGTGACACTCCTTGTGATCCGTGTGGTAACGGATTTAGAATATTATAGTGTCACCATCCAATTCGATCCTGAGGGTGTCGCAAGAGCCGACAATATGAAATGACAAGGCCAACCACCTAGATGGATTCTTTATTGCACATGTACACAAAAGAAACCACAAGATTATTAAACTAACAAATACGAATACAGTAAAAATACCGATCCGGTTGCTAAAAGCTGCCGTAAGTCAAGGAAAACTTGATAGGAAACCTTTTTTTTCACCACCCCCCGGGGAGAGGTCGGTGATTATGTGGGACTCCGACAAGGGTCGTCTACCAAAGAGTCGTCTACCCACTAAAACCCCAGCGGTATACCCTCACACGACGCGCTTGGGGCGCCACAAGTTCGCGTAAACGCAGTCTACTGTGACGCCCCGGCGTGGTGCCCGCTACCGGGCAAGCGACTATCAGAGAGGGCGTCCTGGTACACTGGGACGCCATCGAGGCTTTCGTCGGTGGCGGTTGTAGTTTGAGGAAGCCCGACTCAGCAATGGGTCATTTATGGGATGAGAAGTAGAAGTCGAATTGCGAAAAAATGTTTGCCTATCTCAAATTGTGCTCAAATTTCGAACAATTTAAGCGTAAATAAACCTTAACTCCTGGGCACACAACAGCGATCAAGTTCAAAGGGGATCTAATGGAAATTGTGCACTATGCAGACACGGTTGAGCGTCACATCGGGGCACGCTCACTCCACGCTTTGATCCGCCCTTTGATCTCGAGACGTATCGATTGTGCACTGCATATTAATTAAATCTTGGCGCCACTAAATAGTGTGTACACCCAAAGGCGAGCTGAGTGAATACATGGGAAGTGGTGTTACGTTTTGGGAGCTTAGGTTAATTGTAAGAGCTCATTTATAAAGTTCACTAAGTAAATAACCAAAATAGATTTTTTTAAGAAATCACACGCCTGATAATGATCTGATAGCCTTGAAACAGCTAAAACGTTTATAGTAAACTAGCCACCCGCCCCCGCTTCGCACGGGTGCAATGATGAGAATCTAAAAGTGTTTCTCTACAATATTATGCATGTATTATACATATAAACCTTCCTTTTGAATCACTCTATCTATTAAAAAAAACGCTTCATAATCTGTTGCAGAGTTTTAAAGATTGAAGCATACATAGGGACAGACAGATGACAGCGACTTTGTTTTATACAATGTATTTATTTATTTATTTATTTAACAATTTATGTACACATACAAAACATAGATAGAAAACTTGGAAATATAGGACACATTTGTACAAAGGCACAGCTTATTTCTAATGAAATCTCTTCCAGCAGGCCCGGGAGTGGAAACATTGAAATAGAACATATAGGGGTGTAGTGTATACATACATATATACATACATATACTAAATATATATATATAATACATATAATATGATAATTAAAACAAAAATAATCGTATATGTAAAGTAATTATATATAATAGGTACTAACATACAAACTAAAATGCATAATACAATTGATCATCAATGACTAGGCCAAGGAGAGATAAAATTCTTTCACTCGTCTTTTAAAGATGAAAATCGAGTCAGAGTTTCTGATGTCAGCTGGAAGTGAATTCCATAGACGAACAGCGTGCACAGAAAAGGAAAATGAATAGAAATCTGTGGTGTGGGAAGGGAATTGAAGGAGAGAGCGAAGATGATTTCTGCAAGGGACGTCGACAGGGTGGCTAAAGGAGAAGCGTTCACGTAAATAGGAAGGAGATGAAGGGTTATAAAGGATATTATAAAGTACACAAAGTATTCGAGAATTCCTGCGAAGGCGGATCGGGAGCCACTTGAGTATTTTGCGAAAATGAGATACATGGTCGTATTTTTTTAAAGAATAAATGAATCTAATACACAAATTTTGCAATCGCTCAAGCTTATTTAGAAGCTCCTCATTGGCATCAAGGTAACAGCTGTCTGCGTAGTCTATTATGGGCAGAATAAGGGTTTGTGCAAGAAGGATTTTGGTTTCTACAGGCAGAAAGCTTTGGAGACATTTCAGCGAATGAAAAGTAAAAAAGACCTTGCTGCTGATGCTGCTGATGTGCGTGCTCCAAGTCAAGTTGGGATCAAGTAAAACACCTAGATTTTTAGCAGAATCGGTAAGCGCAATAATGGAACCATCGAGTACCACATCTGGAAGGGAATCCACGTCAAGGAGTGAAGTAAAATATCTGCTGCCGACGATGATGGCCTGCGATTTGCTAGGATTGATGTGCAAGCCAAAGCATTTAGCCCAACTACTAATATTGAGCAGGTCATTATTTAAGGCAGATATCGCAACTGCAGCTTCATCCATCGAGAAATGGCGGTAAATTTGTAAGTCGTCTGCGTAGAGATGAAAATGAGAAGATATCACTCTGGTAACAGAGTTAATGTATATCGTGAATAGTAGAGGAGATAGGACGCCGCCTTGAGGCACGCCCGCGGTTAAGGAAAACCAATCAGAGAATACCTCATTATGAGTTACGCACTGCGAGCGGCCTCGGAGATAGGAATCAAACCAATTAATACAAGAAGGAGAAACATTAAGGGATTGAAGGGTACCGAGAAGAATATCAAAGTTAACTGAATTGAAAGCGCTACTGAAGTCAAGCAGTATTAATAGGGTGAGACATTTTTTCTCCATAGCCCATCGGATGTCGTCAGTAATTTTAAGAAGAGCGGTAACTGTGCTATGTCCAGCACGAAATCCCGATTGAAAAGGGCTAAGAAGATTATTCTCATGTAAGTAGGAAGAGAGTTGTCGGTGAACAATGTGCTCAAGTACCTTAGAAAGGAAAGGAAGGATAGAAATAGGTCGAAAATTACAGGGAAGGGTAGGACTAGACATTTTGGGTAACGGTATTATATGTGCTTTTTTCCAACATGCAGGGAAGAGACTAGATGATAAGGAATGGTTGAAAATATGAGTAAGGATGGGGAGTACGACGGTCAGAATAGGAGTAAGCATCCTTGAGCACAAGTTATCACTGCCAATAGCAGTAGAAGAGATGGCTGTGAGTGACTTTTGAGCATCATCAGAAGTGATTGTGCTAAAAGTGAAGGGGGTGCAGTTAGGGATCGGGTTATTGGACAAAGTATGTAGAGTGTTCCGTTTTGTCTCTGAATCAAGGGTTACAGGGGGAATAGAGAAATGTTGATTCAGAGAGTTCAGATCGAAGTTAAGGCAGTCATGATGAGAGGATTTTCCAACACCATTAGCTTTCAAAAAATGCCAAACTTCAGTAGCTTTGCGGTTGGTGAGAGAAGAATGAAAATGGCGCCTCTTAGCGTCCCTACACAGACGACTACAGCGGTTGCGAAGAATTTTGAAACGACTTACGTTGATGTCCGTAGGATTGCGCTTACACTTTTTCTTAGCATTATCCCTTCGTGCCATAGTTTCCTTGATTGCAGGGGTGAGCCAAGGAGCTGGAACGTGTTTTAATTTAACTCGGCGCAAAGGGGCATGCCTGTCGTATAGCTGTATCAGCCTATTGTTGAGATATTGCACCTTGTCATCAGTACAGGTGGCGCAGAATAAGGGGTTCCAGTCAATCTCAGAAGCATCACGCTGCAATATCTCCAAATCAATATTCCTGTAGTTCCGAAGAAGGAGAGATTGCACTTGTCTTTTGGGAGGGCGAATATCATAAGATAAGAAGATGAGATCGTGGTAAGAGAAAGGAGCAGAGAGCTGCCCATGAGTAGTAATCAAACTGGGAGAAGAGACAATCATAAGATCTAATAGTGAAGGGATACAGTGGGGGAAATGGTGAGTAGCAGCAAGACTTAAAACGTGAAGATTATAAGAGCTTAGTACGGAAGTAAGTCTACGAGAACGGACATCGTTTTTTAGAAGGCATGTATTAAAATCGCCCATAATGACTACCTGAGTATAAAGAGAGGCATAATCGTTTAAGAGAGAATCAAATGAATCAAAATAGCTAATATTAAGATTGGGGCAGTAATAGACACCAAGTAAAAATTTGGAATGACGTAACGAAATTTCAAGAAAGAGATGCTCAGCTGAAGCACTGTACTGGGAGGGTGATACGCTTAAAACTTTGTAGGGTATATTGGAACGTAGGTAGATGGCAACACCACCGCCACCCTTTCCAGTGCGATCATTACGTATAAGTACAAAGCCAGGCAAAACATAGTGAGCAGAAACAAGGGATGGTTTGAGAAAAGATTCAGACATGAGAATGGCATCAAGACGGCAGTTACCAAAGTAAGCCAGAAGATCATGGTAGTGAGCAGGAACGCTTTGAACATTGATATGTACTATATTAAGGTTACTAGGTAAATTGGAAAATATAGATGAAATATCTTCATCCGAGGATAATTCCGAAGCAACGCTGCCCGCACTGACGAAACTAGCTGACGAGGATGTACAGGATAGAAAAGAATCAAGTTCTGTACATAGGTTTGACATATACTAAATAGGTAACTATATTTATATATATACTAAAATACAAAATAATATATAAATAAATATATATATTTAAAAACTATAATAAATTGTATTAAACTAATATTAAAAGACTACAAATACTATAAAAAGTACTTAATACTAAATATATAGTTACTAACTCACCATACTGTTGAAAGAGATTAAAACGAAGAGAAAAAAAAACTTTCACTTACAAATAACAGAAAGAAATAAAAAAGGAAACATACAAGACAAACAAACAATATGAAACAAAAACGAGGTAAGGGCACAAACCGCGGCACATTGTACTGATTGCCAAGAGTACAACGTCAACGCACATCAGTAATCAGTCTCAAGTTTGATAACAATATAATGACGTGAGACTGAAGTACCCCCCGGTGAAAACAATAAACAAGAACGTAAAAGTCGGTAAAAGTTATGTATGATAAAAAATTAAAAAAATGATAGGAAGTAGCTACTATAGTCTTCTGGTCTTCCGCTGGACTTTAGCAGAGGTCTTCGCAGCCTCGATTGTGGATGATGCTGTTGCGGCCGTCGGGCTGGCAGCGGCAGTAGGAAAACGGTTAATAAGCGATTCCAGCTCACTAAAAGACTCGACTTTGTGACGGACTTTGTTGGGTGTAGCAATAATAATGCGCCCCTCGGACGACCAGCAATTTTTGATGCCGAAGTGGTTACGTGCTGCAACAAAAACCCGGTGCCTGGGCCGTGTCAAGAATTCAGACACCGTTATACCAGTATCTTTGAGAGATGTCTTGGTGTCCCATACTGTATGGCGTGATTCTATGTCCCTGAACCTCACTAAAATCGGACGAGTTTTACCCTGAACGTTACCGAGGCGATGGCAGGCGTAGATGTTGTGTGGTGCAATGTCATCGAGTTTCAGTTTGGTGTTAAATATTTTTAGACACACATCGGTCACCTTTTCGTTGGGTTTTTCTGGAACTCCGTGCAGTAGAAGCACCTTCCGGCGCATTGCCATTTCATGCCGGTCCAAACCCAGAGACAGGATTTCAATTTGGGCCTTCAGAGCAGTGAAACTTTGCCACATGAAGGATTTGAATTCTGTGAAGTCCCTTGAGAGCGATGGCAGATCTGGATGAGTAGTGGTTCCAGCTGATGTGGCAGCCTGAAGTTTGCTGTCATAATCACGCATTCGGGAACTAAAAACCTTCTCCAATTCAGCTAATCCAGCTTCAAGTTTCCCGTCCATAGTTCTTGAGTGAAGACAGTGATGAAAAGTGAAAGTAAAGTGGAAGTTATTTGCAAAACGAGAAGTAGTGAGTTAGTTACTTAATTTACTGCATATGTAAGTGTAAGTACTTTATAATAATATGTATTTAATTAAAATAAATGTAAGAGCTTATTAAATTACTGTTGATGTTTTAACTACCCACAAAGAAAAAAAAGTGATGAATAAATAAATAAATATCCTTGGACATTTCACACAACGCCATCTCGTCCCAAGCTAAGCAACTTAATGCTTGTGTTATGGTAACGAGATGGATGATAAACTATTAAAAATACATTTTTTTTTTGTAAATACATACATATTATAGATAGAAAACACCCAGACCCGGAACAAATACTTGTAGGTCGTACAAATATTTCTTCCGTGCGGGGATCGAACCCGCGACATGCTGCGCAGCAGTCGATGGCAAGAAGAACCGCTACAAGAACCACCGCTAGAGACCTATCTTGTCGGTCTAGGGCTTAAAGCACCACATTTGGATCACGAGTCCCTGTTTTGAATCCATGATCCATGAACATGATGGATCGACTACCTGGCCGCTGGCATTTGACGAAATGCTTGTGGGAGGCCCAAGTCCAGCAGGGCTTCTTCAGAAATGATGACGATGTTTTTGCTCATTATGACACTAGTCAATTACGAGACATGCTAGATTAAGACATGCTTGCTTCAGTATTAAAAAATATACAAGCAAACAGAGGACCGCCTCCCAAACAAAAGAATAGTGCCAAACAGCACTTTTTTTCCGCTTACATCATAATATTTTCTCAGAAACATAATTAACGCCTTTGAATAAAATTAAAAAAATAACGCCTGTGAAAATCCATAATAATGGCGGAGAAATGAAGAGGGATCAACGACAAATCCCATTTCTTTGCCTCCGCTAAAGGAAATGAGGAAAATGTCTGGCGAATTGGACAGCGGAAAAGTGGTTACCGCAGACTCGAGAAAACTGATGCCAATTTTCTTACGCCAAGTTTAAACTTTGTGTACAATTTAGAGGTTGGTAACAAGTTTATACGAAGTGTAAACTACACTGCCAAAGTATTTTAGGCCCAATATTACCGTACCGCGTGACGTGCTAAGGAAGATACAGCATGGAGATAAACAATACTTAGGAATACTTCATTTATGGGGCAGCTGGAAAAAGTAGATACCTGGCTGGTTTACGAAGAAATATTTGGATTCCTAAATCTGCCAGATTAATGCTAGTGCAGAGGACTATGCTCGGTGTTTCCCTGCGAGATCGAATCAGAAATGAGAAGATACGCAGGCATACCAGGGTCACTGGCATAGCCCACCGGATTGCCAAACTTAAGTGGCAGCGGGCAGGGTACATAGCTCGCAAGACCGACGCTTGATGGGGCAGAAACGTCCTTGAGTGGCGACGGCGGTCCGGAAGGCACAATGCTGGTAGGCTTCCCACGCGGTGGACCGACGACCTGTTTAAGTTCGCCGAAAAGCAATGGATGCGGGCGGCCCAGGACCAGTATTTGTGGAGATCTTTGGAGGAGGCCTATGTCCAGTAGCGGACGACTTTTGGCTTAAATGATGATGATGATGATGTATCTACACACATTAATATCATTTCCTAAGTGCTTCTATTTAACACAAGCTCGAAATTCACGCTGGTCCCAGGTGGCAAACTATATTATAAACCTACCTTATTAATTGACGTTGAAGATTGCCTAATAAATAATACACGGTATGAAACAATATCAGACACCCTTTGTATTATATACAGAAAATATATTATTTCTTGTAGCCCATTACAAAGGCAGAACCTATAACTAGAACAAATGGACTGAGTCTGTTATTGTAGAACATCGTCGGATATAACTTCGGATAAACTGTCTACTTTATCTTAGCGTGCGCTTTGTTAGCTCGAAGCGATGCATAGACCAATGAAATAATAGAAAGACCAACTCGAAGCAAAGGTATTAAACGTTGCCTTTATAATAAAAAAAAACACAGAACACAAAAGAAATTTAAATAATTCTAAATTAAAAATAAAATATGAAGGTGCCACATCACCTCGCTGAATTGCAGTGCAAATTCTTTAAACATTAAATTACGAGAGGTCATAAACCTCCTAAGGTCTATGACTTTTATCTATAACTTATATATGTCGGAGATAGCGACGGCTGAGCGATAGAGTCGTCATCATCTTGACTTGGTACGAGGTTTATTACTTGTAACTTTATAATTCACAATATTAACCACAGTATCAATAACAATGTTCAGTTAACACACTTAAATAGACAAACCGACAGGTTCGCAACGGAGAAGTGTCTCGGTCCGTGTCCCAACGTCGACTGACTGATCGAGCCAACCTCACTTTCCATTACGACTCTGTCCACGTGCCGCCATTGCAAAACAACTGACGTCACCGCGTTTGCCGCACTACTGTGTCAACAATCAATTGAGAAACTTAATAAAACGATATCGTTATCCACGACACGGCCATTCTGACGAAGCACACGTCCTCGTGTGTACTTGTAACAAAATAACCAACTGAGGCACATTTTCACGTTCGGCCAACCTGATGGTAATGGTCCGTAATCGTATCTTACGAATAAAGTTAACAGAGATCACGTTAGCATACAAATAATTTCAACAACTTTAACACGAAAGGTTCCTCTAAGCCCATAATCTTTAAATCTCAATACTGATACTTTAAAACAGTAAGTTTAAGACAATAAGTACACAACACATGGCCCAGCTGTCCCAGCAGCTAGTGACAATTCACGTGTCACCCATATCGACATCGCTCCAAGCGATACGACCAACACTTTAACTGGAGTCCACGACTCCCAGGCCACACAGGACCATACAAATAGTCTCTCTCGAAACCCGGGTCCCCGCCACACCACTAGCTGCCCATCGCGCTCTGTACAACTCTGAGAGTTGCAGTTACGACTACAGACTAGTGCGTGTAGTGCGACCTAGCCAAGGTATGTGTTCTTATTTACTGTTGGAGGCATCCTCCTTACCATCTTCATCAGACAAATTTAACTCAACGGGCACACTGCTTAGAGGAATCTCCTTATACAGTCGTGAGCGTATTTTTATGTTCTATTACCGGTCAAAGATTTCAGCAAATAACGATCACCATCAAGTAACTCCACAATTTTAACGGTCCCTTGTATTTCGCGTCTAATTTAGTTTGGTTTCTCTTCGTTCTGAATTTAAACTAAATTACCAACATCAAACTTTACCACTTTAACTTGTAGTTTTATCAAATTTTACTTTTTCGTAACTGGCACTATTTTCTATGTACGTGGCCGCTTGCTCTCTTGTCTTACTAATGTCTACTGCCGGTCCGGAATCATTCAAAGTTAATAGGTTAAATGGTCTAGCTAAACGTCCTATCAGAAACTCGAGTGGACTCGCTTGTATTACACGGTGGACAGAGGAATTCAAAACTAATTGCACGTCTTCTAACGCTTCATGCCGGGACCTATCAGACGCTTCTACCGCGGTCAGCATACTTTTTAACGCGCTCATTGTTCTTTCTACTTGGCAATTAGCGCGACTTGACTAGCTATCAAACGTAAAGAAACACCGTGAAACTGACAAAAAAACTTTGAATTCTTTGTTGGCAAAGCATCGTCCCAGATCTGCAATAACTAACTGGAGCTCCAACTAAAGACGCTTGATTTAAGGGATTTAATTGTTCTAGCCAAATCTATTCTCAGGGTATGATATAAGGGAACAAATTTTGTGACCGCATCAATTAAAACTATGACGTACTCCTTGCAATCGCTTTTTCCACTTAATTTGCCAGTTATGTCAACGTGCACAGTATGCCACGGGATACTTATGTTAGGAATTGGATGAAGTCCCGAACGCACTTAGCCATGTGCTCGAACCAATAGTGATCAACCCTTTCAAGAGTCTTCTTAAATTCAAGGTGCATACGTGATTCGTGCACGTGGTTAATTACTGACCAGCGGAAGGCCCGGGGAACAATTGGAAGACACCGGGTCCGATTATTTCTCTGTACCTTGCGATGTAGGACACCTGAGCGCATGTTGGAAATGTCGAGTGGTAACAGATGATCTTACGAGCTCGAGCCATACGACGTCCCTCACGATAACTGATTTGAAAATCAAAGGCCTGCACCAAGGCCCACCTAAGATGCACACGTGCGGTGCTGTCGGTGTTCCAGGGCAGAATGAATAGAACATTCATCCACTCCTGCGATGACCGAACCACTGACTCACTTCATTCGCGAGCGAAACCATCCATTTACTCGTTCCTTCGTTCGATACGTCACAGCTCTTCAGAATCTATACGCAGCGCCATCCGCGAGTAATGCCACGGAGGCGGCATAGATGGCGCTAGTAGTACTAAAACGTTAACTCAATATGCCACACGACCATCCTGACAGTCAGCGCGTTCTCGCGCGTCTTTCATTGTCGTTGTGTGTGAAACGTAATAAAAGGAAAAACTCGTACGGTTATCGGGGTGCCCCGAGTCACAAAGCGCCAAGCTTTCAATGGTCAACTGTACGCGAAGCGCGTAGCTCCCGACGTAACAGTACGGGCTACACAAAACACGGAGTTCCGACGTACAGCAACGGAGCTACGTGAAGCGCGGAGCTTCCAATACACTATAGCAGTGTTACACGAAGCGCGGAGCTTCCAATGCACTTTAACAGCGTTACACGAAGCGCGGAGCTTCCAATGCACTATAACAGCGTTACACGAAGCGCGGAGCTTCCAATGCACTATAACAGCGTTACACGAAGCGCGGAGCTTCCAATGCATTATAACAGCGTTACACGAAGCGCGGAGCTTCCAATGCACTATAACAGCGTTACACGAAGCGCGGAGCTTCCAATGCACTATAACAGCGTTACACGAAGCGCGGAGCTTCCAATGCACTATAACAGCGTTACACGAAGCGCGGAGCTTCCAATGCATTATAACAGCGTTACACGAAGCGCGGAGCTTCCAATGCACTATAACAGCGTTACACGAAGCGCGGAGCTTCCAATGCATTGCAACGGTGAACTTAGCAAACTTCCACATGCCTCTCGTTACTCGCCGCTGCTGCAGGCGCTGCTCCGAACTGCTTGCGCCTACTGCCGCGCCAGCTCCTCCGCTGTTGCCACGTGGACACTTCGTTGCCAAATGTCCGGCGGTGCCGCACCTGAAACAGATTAAGTCCGACCGCGGCCTCGGTCCCGCAGAGCTTGACGCTGAAGTGACAGCACTGGCTGCCTTGCCTTTCACCTCGCCTTTGGAACGGCAATCGGACGGTCGGTGACCTATTTTACCGCAGTTGTGAAATTTCACCGTTGCCGACTGAAACTTCGATCGCCTGAAGTCTGGATCTGCTGTCCTATCGCCTTATGTTTATGCTCTCAATCTACCTCACCGATGCAAATCAAGGCATATAATGGTGCCATAATCTTGGAAAACTGATATAACCTGCCGAAAATATGACGCTAGACCGATGAACTGTCAAGCTAAACAAGCACAGCAATCTAAACTTCGTATCGCAAGTAATTAACAGGTAAACATGTAAAAGAATTTCAAATAATATTTTCTTACACCGGTCAAAGCCACACTATCGTAAAGTCGTATACCATACAATATACCCGAGTAATAAAATGGAAACTGCTCACCGGAGTGACGTAAAATTGCAGCTGGTGCGCTTACTACAGATCCACTCACTATTCTTTGACCTGGCTGACCGCAGTACTGTTGCTCGCCTTCCTGCTGCTCCGCTCAGGGCAGTTAGACCCATAGTGTCCTTGTCCATCACAATGAAAGCAAGTGATCCCCACTTAGTTAATCGCCGCACTATGACTGCAGCTTGTGATCTTCAGTTTAGAACAATCTTCATGTAGCTTAATGTCTCCTTTATAGTGACAATGAATCGCCATTATCGGTTATTTCCATCGCGTACAGAAGCACACACATTATCACTACACTGTTTTCTCCACGTGGGCTGAATGAGTTACATCCCACTTCTGATGTCGGAGATAGCGACGGCTGAGCGATAGAGTCGTCATCATCTTGACTTGGTACGAGGTTTATTACTTGTAACTTTATAATTCACAATATTAACCACAGTATCAATAACAATGTTCAGTTAACACACTTAAATAGACAAACCGACAGGTTCGCAACGGAGAAGTGTCTCGGTCCGTGTCCCAACGTCGACTGACTGATCGAGCCAACCTCACTTTCCATTACGACTCTGTCCACGTGCCGCCATTGCAAAACAACTGACGTCACCGCGTTTGCCGCACTACTGTGTCAACAATCAATTGAGAAACTTAATAAAACGATATCGTTATCCACGACATATATAAAGATGAATTGATGTTCGTTAGTCTCGCTATAACTCTAGAACGACTGGAGCGATTTGACTAATTTTGGTATTGAAATATTCGTGAGAAAATATGAAAAAAATATCATTCAGGTTTTTAATTTATTGATTACGCCTTCCTGGCTAGGTTAAAATAAACGATAAAAACGATAAAGATGACAACATATTCATCGTATTTGACAGTTTACCACCAGTTCGGAACGCGACAACAGCTGAGAAGGACTGGCAAGAAACTCAAAGGGCTTGTAATTTACTGTCTATACTTTGCAGTCCTATTTAATATGAACAATTTGAATGTGGGAGACCTATTAAGAAAGATCATCATCATCATCATTTCAGCCAAAAGCCGTCCACTGCTGGACATAGGCCTCCCCCAAATTAAGGAGGATGGATTGCATAAATTAGGACATGGGTATAAATGGCGTGAGACCAAACCATATCTTACCGACCCCACTTAGCTAATTTAATGACAGAAACATGGTGACAATTTGGCCACCCAATCTCTTTTCGGCCTTATCATTTCTTTTGTCGGCTCTTACGACACCCTCGTGATGAAATGGGGTGGCAATAATATGTGCATGTACAAGTAATCATGTCTTAGGTTTTCTGTGATTATTACACATTGAAATTGAACACTGCATTTAGCATTTGAAACGTAGGGAATTAAATAAGGTAAAATACACGCAATAAATCCATTAATGTCAGTACCTAAAGCTGCGTGTACGCAAGCCGAGCCGCTCGCTCGCAACACGCGCCTTCGAGGCTCGTAAGCCGATCCACACTAAACTAATTTCGGCTCCACTCATGCTCGGCTCGTCTAGCGTATACGTCGTTACAGCCCATAAATGACCCACTACTGAGTCGGGCCTCCTCCAAATTCATGGAGGGAAAATAGTCTACTGTGCCACGCTGGCTAGACGGGTTGGCACAGGGTTTGTTCTGCATCAGATCCCACAATGCCGCAACAGGACGCGAGTTGGAGCACCCCGGGGCGGTTTAGTGGGTATGCCCCCACTATTGGGGAGAGTCCCACACTCCCCTCGCTGGCCATCCCCGTGGCGGGCGAAGAAGTCCATAAAGAAATATACCCCGGGCGAACAAAAAAAAAAAAGGGTTTGTATCAAGTTTTCCTTCCCTTGGGGCTAGGTGATCTGTCTCTTGCGTTATTTTGGTCAGCCTAAAGACGGTATGGGTTGGTGACATTGTGTGTTCTAAATCCGTCACCACACGCCTAGTATAGGCTAGGAAGCTTAATAATATTCTGTGGTTCCTTCGCTATAGACTAGCTTTCCAGAGCTGCTATATAAAGTTCCCCATTAGGCCGAGCCAGTACGTGGAACTAGAACAAATGGAGTATAGCGCTCAGTATCGTAGCTGCGACTGTTATTGTAACGGGTGTAACTTTGGATAAATGTCAACTGCGCGCCAATTTATCGTGGCGGGCGGTCGGAGGCACGTTTTATTAGCTCGCTTGGCATGCATTACACGGGGAGATGCGTCCGCTAATGGGGAACTAGATCGAGCATTACAGCTAAACGCTGATAATATGTAGTTATCCCGTGTAGGGACGGGTCAGAATATAAAACTTCCCCACCGCACGCTGGGAAATAACGCGTGTTGTAAAAGTCAACAAAACCCAGCACGCTTGGTGGTAGGATCGAACGGTCCGCCCGGCTGGCTACCACCCTCACATTTAAGTCCGACGCCAATCAGTTTTACTGTGTTCCGTCGTGTGTATGTGAGAGCCGGTGCCCGACAGGGCAATTCCTTGAATTGCCTGCTCCATCTTAGACCCTGGCGTAGCTTTCCATCACGCAAGCCTAGGGTCAAAGGCAATCAAGTCACTGATTAAAAAAACAAAAAGTTTTGCCTTTTTTACATAGTGGGGTTGGATGTGCCGCCTTTGGACCACCGGTTCGATTCCGGGGTTGGGCAAGTGTCTTTGCGTAAACCCTCTAGTGCCTCTGTACTTGCTCTGAGTTTGGATGTAGTTCGTATTCGGGAATTACATGTTTGTAAACAGCCACCGTGATACTGATTGTACCTAGTGCAGGGGTTACCTTTTTTTTAAAAATAACACCATGAAACTTCGTTCCAAACTCACTTACTTGATTACTTATCAGCTACACAACCAGTTATAATAAAATGGCCAGGCGAGTTATACCAGGGATAATGGATTTGGAATAAATAGTGTCACCATCCCATTCCATACTGACAGTGTCGTAAGAGCTGACAAAAGGTTGCTAGGAAACCTTGTACCAGCCCGTCTGTCCAGCGTGGCACAGTAAGTAAACAAACCTTCCATGTAATTGACCCCCATTGACATTGTAAATGACCCACTGCTGGGACGGGCCAGTAAACAGACCCCACGATACAGGTTGCTAGTGCAGGTGTTACGTTATAAAAAAACACCATGCATCTTCGTACCAAACATAAACCGTAGCAAATTCTGTTCGGACAGCGCATGAGGTTGATAAACTGGTAAATATTTGCCGACCGTGCTTTCCGCAGTTGACCGCAACTGTTCGCGACACGGCTCTCGACATCCGCGACACGACTCTGACAGTAGCCGCACGACAGCCCGTCAGATTGCGTCGCGGGGCTCTACACATAAATCACCACGCCACACATTGAAATACACAAAGGCTTTCATTTTATATCTGCTAGTAACACTACTAACAACGAACTGAAATTTAAAGTTTATAGAAAAACTAGCGACCCGCCCCGGCTTCGCACGTGTGCAATTATGCATGTATTATACATATAAACATTCCTCTTAAATCACTATCTATTAAAAAAACGCATCAAAATCCGTTACGTAGTTTTAAAGATTTAAGCATACATAGGGACGAACAGACGACAGCGACTTTGTTTTATACTATGTAGTGATAGTGATATTACAAAACATCCAACCAGACTTTCTTGTCGGCTGTTCTGTAGATTACGAAAAAGTTGAAGATATACACAGAATTTATTGTTTGACTTGTTTAAAGACCGCTCCAACGATCCAACTTGAGTAAATTATTTTTAATTTAGAACCGATGGTAGTTTTAGTATGAATGTTGATAGACGTTAGGGTGGTGGGAGAGCCAAAAAGAGATGTATGGTTTGTGTAAATGAGGATATGCGAATGAAAGGTGAGAATCTAGATATGACGACCGATAGGAGTGTCTGGAGACTGATTTGACTAACTACGGGTACACAGTAGACACGGTGCGATCCTACAACAATGACAAGAGTAGAGGGCGAAAGAATCAGGAAATCAAGAAACCACGAAACCCCTAAACTTACCCTGATAATGATAATAACAAACACCCTATAGTTTGACCCTATAGTTCGTTCGTCTTTTGGCTGAAATGATGATGATGAAATAACTGTGTTCGACTGTGAATGTGACTATCAATCTATCAAGGACAATGATGGCTCACTGCATTCTTAACGCGAACGAGGTATAGTGTGAGAAATGGCGGTGTCAACTTTTTATCCCCAAGGAAGCAACGTTTACAAATATTTATAAATATGCGTCACGTAATCAATCTTGATCTGACACACTGCGTACGCGTTTATTGCCCAATATTTTTATAGCTATCAAAAATAGACATAAATATATCAGTTTTATCCGATGACGGCGTGTTTCGGTCCCCCCGGAGCGCATAATAAATTACTTTCGATATCCGGAGGAGAAAATGTTTGAACATTTTTGAATGCGATTGTAGCAGAGCTTACAATTGATGGGTATGTTATGTACGTATACTGTGAAATACACTGGCAAAATGTATAGATATTTTTTATTTAATTGCCAAAGGTTTTAAAACGAGATTTGTGGGTCGAGCTTCTTATCTGCGTGTGCGTGTATATCTGCAGATGGTACTTTTGGTGTGCGAAGGATAGAGAGGCATATGTGATAGAAATCCACTCTTCAACCGGTATTTAGTTACTACTACTCAGCCTATACATGACCCACTGCTGGGTCGAACCTCCTCCAATTTCACGGAAGGAAATTAGCCTACTAGGCCACGCTGGCCTTCTCTTGCAGCTAGGTTTCCAGTCTTGTCTTTTGCGTCTGGTATGGGTTAGCGCAGTGTGGGACGGCCCTTAGCTAGATGGAGCGACGATCTGCGAAAGGATGCAGGCAGCAGCTGGATGCGTCAAGCTGAAGACAGGGCGCTATGGCGCTCTTTAGGGGAGGCCTATGTCCAGCAGTGGACTAATGTGGGCTGATGATGATGATGGGTTGGCGACATTTTGTTTCCACCGCACGGAAATGTCCATGTTATTTAAGTACAATTTACAATTTATGCGTCGACAGAAACAACGTTATCTGACGGGATGTTGTGAGTCGCGTGTCGCCTCGTTGTGACCTCGGTCGCGCTGTCATGACACGTGTGGTTAGTCACAAATAGTGTATTCAGCAAATATCTACCACACGGAGCCCGCGTATATTTGGGTTGCACAATATTTGAGAGCATGGTATCGCGATTAAATTCGGTCTAAAGCTGGGTACTGACCAACGTTACGCGGTGTAATGTAACGTGCTCCACAGCGAGCATTCGCGCAGTCTGTACCTCGTGTTGCGGCGAAAAACCTCGCTTTGAGTGCTCACCCCGGCTGTCGGTTTTTGGCGAATCCTTTGACTGTTACGCGAGTAGGCTGTTGCGAGTCGTCACGAGCGCACGTGGTGCGCCGCACTTCGCGAGTGATCACACGTCGTCGTTCCTCTCGTAATTATTTAATTTATTTTCTATAACATGGAGTGGAACAAAGAATAAACTCTGTATTTTATAGAAAAATATAGAGAAGAACCAGTTTTTAATAAAGATATACCAACACGTCCTCGCTGTCGGCCATCTTGAGTGAACTGGCGGCGAATACGGAGCACAGAGTTTTGACGAGCATGTTACGCCTATTTTAAATGCTCGACGCTCGATGCTCGACTCTCGATGCGAATGTATCTTTAGATTTCGACAAAACGCCTTTGGATCAAAGATCCCCGGTTCGATCATGGGGTCGGGCAAGTGTCTTTGTAAGTGCACAGGTCGTACCTAGTGCAGGGGAGATTTAAAAAAAACATGGGCAAGAACGAATGTATAACTTTCCGTTTTTTAAATTGGATAAAGTACTTTATAATTTGAATTGTCATCAAATTAAAGTGAAAACCACTTTATTTTAAACTCTTTAAATTGTGCAACCATGAGTAATAGTTTAGATAACATTTTTAAATTACTGTCACGTAGTATGTGACAGTAATTTAAAAATGTTCACCCACTGTTGAGTCGAGACTCCTCCGGTAACATGGAGGGTAATCAGCCTACCGTGCTGGACAGATGTCATCTCAAGTTTACCTTCACTTTCAGGCTTGTCATTTCCTTCTGGCGACTCTTACGACACCCTCGGGGTGGAATGGGGTGGTGACATTATGTATTCTGAATCTGTCACCACATGGACAATCAGGGCATCTGAATAATGACCATTCAATTTAAACATGTATATAAAACATAATACAGCACACACATCCAACCCATGTTTGGGTAGAATGTACATTTAATATACCGGCTGTATTAAGGGGCTTCACACGGGCCTGCCTCACTCCACCGTAACACATAATGTTGAATAACTCATTGTAGGTGCTACAAATCAGATCCTATTACGTTTCCACGGGAAATGTAATTGAATATTTCAATAGACGAGTAAATAGCGGGTACCGAGAGCTTTTCAATACAGAATGGCTTTTCTGTGGAGCTTTTAACGAGCGTTCTATCGCAAACTAACCAGAACTTAGTTGCAGTAACCCGGGGGAAAGCTTACAGGCCTCGACAAAATAAGCCGCTTGTGGGTTTTACATTTAAAATTTATAGAGGCGTTTACTTTTGTATTTAGAACAACTTAGAATTAACGGTGCGCCTTATTGCAGTTTGGTTTTTTTAATTTCAGTAAGTATGTACTGCCATCTACAGTTTTTTTTTTCTCTGATGTATTTTAAATACTAACTGTGTCAAATTCAAATCATTTATTTTGCATAGGACACAATGGACACTTATAAATTATCAACACATTAATAAACATTATACAAATCAAAGTAATATTTTAGTTTACCACCAGTTCGGAACGCGTGGTCAATTGATTCCATGACGAGAGTGTCGGAGGAGTCGACAATAGGAAATTACAAGGCCGAAAACCAACTGAAAGACACCGTTCATAATTTAATTATAAATAAATAAATATCCTTGGACATTTCACACAACGCCATCTCGTCCCAAGCTAAGCAACTTAATGCTTGTGTTATGGTAACGAGATGGATGATAAACTACTTATATACATTTTTTTTTGTAAATACATACATATTATAGATAGAAATGACACCCAGACTCCGAGCCAGTGCCTCTGGTTTAGACAAAGACACTTGCCCGACCCCGGAATCGAACCCGGGACCCGTTGATCCAAAGGCGGCACATCTAACCACTAATTAGGCACATACTTGAAACGGTCGTTTATTTGTTAATTTGGAAGACGATGAAAAAGAATAAACATTGTTGGTAAGTATTGACTTAGTCTACAATACCGCAGTGTCTGAAGACAAAAGTCTTCTTAGGATTTCATTACAGCAAAGCACAGCACAAAAACAACCAACAGACAATTAGAGTTTCATTCGATTAGAAAAATG
The DNA here is from genome assembly GCA_905475355.2 of Clostera curtula. Lineage (NCBI taxonomy): Eukaryota > Metazoa > Arthropoda > Insecta > Lepidoptera > Notodontidae > Clostera > Clostera curtula. Next base: position 14,766,779 of record FR997810.1, read on the forward strand.
TAGTTTATTTTTGTCTGTAATTTTATACACGGTATATTTAGCAGTAGTATTATTGAATGTGTGTTGCAAGTGATGAAATACGGAACAAAGACGTGGTCGCTCACTATGGGCTCCATCAGAAGGCTCAAAGTCACCCAAAGGGCAATGGAGAGCGCGCATTACTACCGTAATGTTACGGTGGTAATATTAATTCTTAATCAGTTAATCACCACTCTACTTAAGGTAGAGAAGAAGTTTCGATGTGGAGTCAGGACTCCTCCAACTACATGCCACGCTGGCCAGACGGGTTGGCATAGGGTTTCTTGTGATCGTCTGCGGCGGCGTGGTTCTTCAGATCCCACAATGCCGCAACAGGACGCGAGTTGGAGCACCCCGGGGAGGTTTAGTGGGTAGGCCCCCACTATGGGGGAGAGTCCCACACTCCCCTCGCTGGCCATCCCCGTGGCCAGCGAGGAAGTCGATAAAGGATTTTACCCAGGGCAAAAAAAAAAAAAAAAAGTGTTTCTTGTGAAGTTTTCCTTCTCTTGCGGCCAGGTTTTTCCTATTTCCTATTGTCGGTTCTTACGACACCCTCAGGACGAAATGGAGTTGATACTCTGAATTCCAAATCCACACGGAACATTTTTAATTGTGTCTAATAAACATTTTCTTTCTTTCAATTGCCAAGAAACATCGTGGACCCGATGAAGAAATCACCAACACAGCCGCGGTGAAACTTTACAAATCGGCCCATAATTTATACGGATAGGTCGTTCCATAAATTAAACGTGAGACGCGGATGGGCCATAGTTCACATCCTTAACATTTATGTTATCTGGGGCCATAAAGCAAGCGTGACCGCTGTTTATCGCTGTATTGTGCACCGCGAGGGTACGAAAATAATTTATGAACAAGTGTCACGGGTTATTGGACATTACACGCTTATTATGCCGATGAGCTTCTATTAATATTCGCGATAAGAGATGATTTTATATATTTCAAGAGGGTATCGTGAAATATATATGCCACGCCCCATAATATATATATATATATATATATATAATATTAAAAGGTATGCTGAGATGGTTTGGCCATGTCGAGAGAATGAATGAAGAACGATTAACGAAAAAAGTGTATTAGGCGAGTGTGAATGAAAGTGTTGGACGGGGAAGACCTAGGCGGACGATTCAAGATCAGGGACGTCTTGAAAAAAGACCAGGTCAAGAGTACCCTAAACAAGTATGTGAGGATCGTAGCAAGTGGAAAGAAGTGGTCTCTGCCTACCCCTATAGGAAAGAGGCGTGATTATATGTATGTAAGTATATATTTAAATAAAACGAAACCCCTGCACTCCCCTAGGTATATCCTGTATCGCTGGGGCAGTTTGCAAACATGTAATTCACGAACAAAAATGACACCCAGACAAGTGACTGGATCAAGTTCCTGATTTAGACAAAGACACTTGCCCGATCCCGGAATCGAACCCGGGACCCGTTGATCTAAAGGCGGCACATGCAACCCCTAGACCATGCAAAGATAATAAAACATCTACTTCTAATTCTTCTCAAATTTAGAATACATAGTGTCACCAACCCCGTTCCCTCCTGAAGGTGACGTAAGAGCCGACAAAAGGAAATTACAAGGCCGATAACCTAGCTACAGGAGAAGAAAAACTTGATAAGAAAGCCAGCGAGACACAGTAGGCTAATTACCCTCCCTGTGATGGGAGGAGGCCCGACTCAGCAGTGGGTCATGGTATGGGCCGAGTAGTAGTATAGAACCGCGGCCTGGCTTATGTTTTAGTCTAGTGCGTTCTAACTAACATAAAAATTAAATTAAAAATTTAAATAAACCCCCGACACAATAACCTTTAAAAGTAAAAAAATAAAAATAAATACTTCGCGTTGGGGGACCACTCCCACTAATTTATTACCTGACCCCTGGTCCCCCAACGCGAAGTATTTATTTTTTACTTTTTAAAGGTTATTGTGTCGGGGGTTTATTTAAATTTTTAATTTAATTTTTATTTTGTACTCTTTATAGGTACATACTTATTATAATGTAGATTTTGTTAAATTGTACGTGATGCGCTTTCATTTGAGACCCCACTCGATTATATTTGCAGACATTCGGTTATTCTTCCCCACTTTCACCCCTCATAACTTTTAAACGGCTCACCCGATTTTCATCAAACATGTTTAAGAACACTCGCCCGTAACTCACCTTTCATACAAAAAAAACTTTATTGAAATCGCTTCATCCGTTCGCAAGCTACGGTGCCACAGACAGACAGACAGACACGTGAAACTTATAACACCCCTCTTTTTGCGTCGGGGGTTAATAAAGCCAGCAATATACATCCATTTAGTCCTTTAGAATGTCTTCACCAACCTCTGTTGGACATAGGCCTCAACCATAGCGTGCTGTCTTTGTATTGACGTTTTCTTATTTAAACCTTAAAACTAATCCATCTAATACCATAAAATCGTTTCCATTTCAGGTAGGCAATACTTAATAATTGGCTGTCTATTATATACTTAAGCTTAAACTAGCTTATTTGTAAACGAAAACAAAATAGTGTAAAAAAAAGTTGCCAATACCAAATATTAATGTCTGAACTCTGGCTGGTCTGGTCTCTGTCTGACGTCTGTCATGATGTCATCTTTTCAAGCCAATAAGCTGTAGGGTGCCGTGTGCTCGTGCAAATTAATTTACAAGAAGCCTAGCATCGCCGAGTGAACGCCAATACCAACGTATAGACGGTATATTTGCATTGTCTGGCCATCGCTTGGTGTCGCTCGCCTAGTTGTTTTCGATACACTTGCCCAACGTGTAGGCAGTAGCACTTGCCTGATATTAAATTGCCTACGCTCGCATTGGCCTAAGCTCGGCCAACGTGTATTGCTGGCATAATATTATGCACAAAAGGAGACTAACCTGGAATGTGTAAATTGTTCTGTCAAATTGAAAAACTGTAGTTGTACCAAAATTAATTCAGTGTTACACGTACCTGAAAAAAAAGAAAAGTCAAATTTAATAAAAAATATGTAATAATGTCCCTCGAATTTTCATTAAGAGGATCCACTGATGGACATAGGCTTGCCCCAAGGATTTCCATAAAGGCCGCTTCTGAACCGCCCAAATCCATCGTTTTCCGGCGAACTTAACCAGGTCATCGGTCCACCGTGTGGGAGGCCTACCAGCACTGCGCTATCCGCACCGTGGTCGCCACTCGAGAACTTTTCTGCCCCATCGGACATCAGTCCTGCGAGCGGTATGTACTGCCCACTGCTACTTAAGTTTGGCAATCCTGTGGGATATATCGGTAACTCTGGTTCTCCTGTGTGGAGATATGCATCTCGCAGGGAAACTCCGAGCATAGCTCTCCATTGCCCTTTTGGTGACCCTTGGAGCCTATAGTAGAGGGTGTTAAAGTTATTATTTCTTAGGTTTTCGCGATTATTACACATTGAAATTAAACACTTTTTAACGGATGTATCGCGTGTATATTACATTATTTAATTCCCGACTTCGTGTCCCGGGAGGACTAAATGACAGTTGTCATAAAACTACAAAGAAAGAGTTAAAAAATCAAAATGCCTCGCATTGAATTTAACCACTTTTTAACGGATTTATCATTTCGTTTCAAATTCTAAATTCGAAAATACTAAGCCAACAATTTCGGCAAAATACACGCCTTGTGCACGTGGCATGAGTTATCAAATGCCACGTTCACAAGCCGTGTATTTTTTAATATACAGCTAAAATTTCACAGTGTCGCCTAATTAGCTTGACGTGAAGCAATGTGATCTCTTTCGCGTTAGCAAAACTAGTTTTGTTGGGTATTACCGCGTGGCTTGTTCCCTGCTGAATATTCAGATGGGGTTCAGCTTTGATACGAACCGACCGAACCACGTATACTAAAGGCGGTCATTTTAGCACATATTTTGGACCTAAAACGAGAATACTGGGTGAAACTAAATAATCAAACAATACTACTACTCAGCCCATAAATTACCCCCTGCTGAGTCGGGCCTCCTCCAATGAAGCGTGGTGACCGATTTAGAATACAAACTGTCACCACCCCATTCCATCCAGAGGGTGTCGCAAGAGCCGACAAAAGGAGATGACAAGACCTAGAAGAGAAGGAAAACTTGATGCGAACTCATGTGCATATCCGTCTGGCCACAGTTGTCTGGTTACGTTCCATGTAATTGGTGGAGTGATTCAGTTTTTTTAAGAATAATACATGCATAATATTGTACAGAAACACTGATAAATTTAGATGTTCATCATTGCACACGTGCGAAGCCGGGGCGGGTCTCTAGTAAGTTATAAACTAGCGCGATGTATACGCATGTTGAAAAATTATATTATTCCGTCTAGTCTCGCCAGCAGATATATAAGTTTTCATATACGGAACGTGCATACGTCTCTCCCAGTTCGTCTTGGCGTTACTCAGCCGTCGTCGGCCGGTCGGCATCGTATGTCACAAAGAGAAAAGTATTTCTCATTTTCTCCGCGGGGAAAACAACGAAAATACCGCCCTCAATCTCCTCTGGCGTGGGGACAAAAGAATATTATTTCAATTAAGACCCACTAAACTAAAACAAAGTCTGCCGGTTGTTTTTCTAGCGGACTGTTTTGCGAACCGACTGCGTGTTGCTTGTTACTTTTTATTACATTGCTCTCTTTTTAAACTGTTTTAGTAGAAATGAAATGGCTGTTTCCAGGATTCGGTTTTTGAGTTTGCTTCTGAGAAAGTAATGGAAAGCGAAGCGATTTTATTTAGTGAGACGTATGTCGTACGTACGTAAAGCAACGCGCTGCTCGTAATTGAACTTAAAATTCAGCAAGTGACTGATTGACATGTTTTTTTGGTTCACAAACTAGACTTTTCAACAGTTGTCTACTATAATGAAATAAGACTTCTCAAACTTGGTGTATTTGTATCACTCTTTATATTCTTCCAACTTACTCTATGATTGAAGAGTAGTGAATTATACACTGAAGTTATACAGGGTGTCCAAAAATAGTGTCAAGCGGATCCAGAGATAGAGCACCCCTTAGGGTACCCGGATCAACCCCCTGTATGTTCTGCGAATTTTCATATATTTTATGTTATGATTTTTTTTTCTGAATTTTGAATTGTTGACGCTATGTTTTGGGACACCTAGTATATAATAAAAAAATTGCCCAAATATAATGTAACTTGTGATTACAAAGCGTCTAAATGTGACGTAGATTTGTGATAATATCAAGATAATAATGTTTAATAATAAAACTTATTCTTAACTGGCTGGTAAAGTGTGGTACAGAACATGGCTCAACATGAGAAAGCCTAGCCAAGTGGCTTCCGAAATCAACTTGGCTAGACCCTTTGTTAGCTTTGACTAGAGTACTACGAGTTCTTACGTAACTTAATTATCAGAAATATTAGTATAAAGAAATGTCGCCTATAAACACCAGAATTACCTGACAGCCTACATCGCGACAGCGAAGTTCACAGAGCAATCCGCGATAACAGATATTACGGGATAGGTGCCGCGCCTCTTGTCATATATAGATGATTATAGATGATTGAGTATTCTACACTGTGTAAAATCCTCAATGAGTCAGCTCAAAATATACCTAGATATTATTCGTGTGCTATAAAACTTATATAATTTACTGGCGTGGTGTTGCCACCACGTCAGCTATTACTCTAAGTTCCGCCCCCTCCGGGCACGCTAATCCAAAATGTAGCTTTTATGAGCACTAATGTCGCCATCAATTATGGTATACTTGAGACATTTCTATATACATTTTATAAACACGGTGATTACACCTTTATCGCTATCCGTTCCGTTTTGTCAGCTCTTAAATCTACTTTTCCCAATATTCAAAGTTCAATAACCGCAGCCAAATAACAAGATCCTTGTCTGGTACTGTGTTCCTTCACGTGAGTAAGACCGCCAGAGTTCTACCAGTCGAAGTATGGTGCTGGCTGCGAAACCTTTTTGGTGACAGCGTCATGCTTTCCTTTTTATTTGTAAAGACGTGTATCGCACTTGCTTCTTCTCTAGTGCCGCTGATGTATATGGGCAGCGGTGATGACTTACCACGACAGATGACCCAATTATTTGTTAGACTCCTTCTTTTATTAGAATTTTTTTTGTGTTTAAACTATTTAACCGACCTATTTATAAACACACCTTAAACTAATTTAAAATTGGTTCACCCGTTCAGGTTATATGATGCCAAAGACAGACTCTGTTTAAATATTTTATTAGTTAAACGAACATATAAATATACTTAACGTATCACGCGTTTATGAAATGTAAAAGCATGCTGTAAACTTTATCATCAACATATCAGCCAACAGATGTCCACTTCTGGATATATTCCTCCACCATGGATTTCCACGAAGGCCGGTCGTCAGCCACCCGCATCCAATTTCTTCCGAAAACGGTCCACAGTGTGGAAGGCCTCGGTCTTGCGAACTCAATGTCGTTTAAATTTTGCAACCCTGTGGGCTATTTCGGTAACTATGGTTCCTGCGTATCTCCTCATTTCTGATTCGATCTCGCAGAGAAAATCCCCAAAGTCCTCTCCATTGCCCTTTGGGTGATTTTGTGCCTTTTGATGGAGCCTATAGTGAGCGATCAAGTAAAATGTATCGACTGTTCCGAAGAATAAAGACCGAACGATACGAAGAAGCAGTATTGCAGGTATGCAATACTGCTTTGAAACAATTTCGAAGTCTATTATTTGTATAATATATAATATAATAGGTATAGAGGTGTGTAAATCATGGTCACCCTACTATTCTCCTCGGCTGATTAAGAGAAGTTGTAACATTTCGCAGTGTCTGCAATATTAGCGCCACGATGCATTCTTGGAGCCAATGTACGAGTATGTGCATGCCTCACCCTTCATGTGTAAAGATAAGTTTACTCTATAAAATTAATATACAACTGGTTTCGTGTAAATTAGTAAACACGAGACAAGACTGACTTTTAAGTTCAATATAAATGTAGTAGACGTAGACGAGGTGGTTTGTCTGGCAGAAGGCCGCAGCGCCTATACCTCGATAACTGTAGTCGGGGATTTCTTAACCGTGCGAATTGCTCTATAAACTTCGCTATCGCGGTGTAGGACTTTTTGATAATTCTCGCATTTGTAGGGCATATTTCCTGATGTCGATAGTTCAGATTTTTCAGGTAAATTGTGTAAAGTATGAAGCATGCTGGTCGCTACACAGGTTTTACAAAAACCTTATCATTAAAAGCCATCTGAAGTGAGGAATTGTAATTTTTCTTTAAATCGAATTCCTCCATCTCTCATCCGAAGGAATTATAAACAATTATCAATATAACAATCCGTGTGGTAACCGTGGGATTTAGAATACATTTTGTCACCACCCTCCCTTTCCACCCTCCAGATGTCGTAAGAGGCGACAAAACGAAATGACAAGGCCGAAAACCTAGCCGCAAGAGAAGGAAAACTCGAAACGAAACCCTGTGCCAACCCATGTGGCCAGCGCGGAACGGTAGGCTAATTACTCTCCATGGACCTTGAGGAGGCCTGACTTAACAGTGAGTCATCAATGGGCTGAATGGTAGTAGTATGAGTCAACAAGGTGAAAACATCTGAATATCGTTTTCACAATAAAAAAAATCTTTCAACTGCATCTCCGAACAATCCAATTTATGCAGTAAATACTAACGAACACTGTTCTGCCGTCGGTTCTGTCATTACGACGAGAACATTCGCTCTACAAATTAATTAACGATTAATTGGACAGATTTCATCGATGCCGACATTGTATCGGATTATAGGAAGCGCGAATTTATATCGGATTGTCGCGAACATTACTTTCGAAATCTTGAAAGTGGCAATGCGAACGGCGCGACAAAAATAATTGGCACAAATAAAAAGGCGTCGATTACTAATCGAAAAATATTCGATTAGTAATTAGCAGCCTTGGTTTCTTTTGTTTCAATATCAAAACATAAAATCGTATAGTGACGGATTTTGAGTACACAGTGTCGCCACCCCATTCCATCCTGACGGTGTCGTATGAGCCGACTAAAGGAAATAACGAGGCCGAGAACCTAGCAGCAAGAGAAGGAAAACTTGATCTGAAATCTTATGCCAAGCCGTCTGCTCAGCTTGGCATAGTAGGCTAATAAGCCTACTATGCCACGCTGAGCAGATTACCCTGAGCAGGGTAATATACCCTCCATATCATTGGAGGAGGCCCGACTCAGTAACGAATGGGGTGGTGATACTACTATCGGAGGGACTCTCGGGCAACGAAGCTCTCGGGAGACCCGACAAACCACCGGCTCTAAGATCGTTTATATCTATCGATCGTTATTAGCTATATTGGCTTTTTCCAAATGTAAAAATTTGCTGGACCCCAAAATCTGCCGCTTTAAGCTCCACTCTACTCAGCCTTCTAGTAAATCCGTCAGTGTATTCATGTCAGCCGACATGATTGGTTTCAGATTTACGTGTACATCACATAAAGAATAAGGTGTAAATCGCAGTAAAAGGTTGTCTCAGACAGACTCTCCTTGGATGATCACAAAGGGATACAAAGGTCGAATATACAAGAAAGAAACTGGCACTGGTGGTACACGTAATACATTTTCTACGTTACACCTCATTTCATCATCTACTGCTACTCAACCCATAAATGACCCACTGCTGAGTCGGCCATTACATGAAGCGTAAATACCTGTGCCACGCTAGTGAGACGGGTTGGCACAGAGTTTCGATACAAGTTATCCTTCTTTTGCGGCTATGTTTTCGGCCTTGACATTTCCCTTTGTCGGTCCTTACGACACCACGTGCCATGCCCACAGGTTTATTACCCCAGTTGGTGAAGAAAGTTAGTGATTCACGTGAACCAATAAGGAATACATGTAACGAAGATATTATTTACAATACCTACACGGATGATTTCCGATGGAACAAACATTTTATTACAACCTGTATTGATTATGATGTAACCGTTACACAGTAGGGTACTTCCCCTCCAAGAAATTGGAGGCCCGACTCAGTTGCGGGTCAGTTGCAGTAAAAAAATGAGGGCATAAAGTTAACCTTTTGTGTTTGAAATGTCTTCCTATCTTGAAGTACGAGTGAGATATTCTTATTTTGGATAATACAAGTTTTTTTAGATTTATGTGCTTAATTCTCTATTTATAGCATTCTATTTCTATTTGTTACCAGCTGTTGATGAAAACTTCAAGACGAAAATGTGCTTATTTTTGTTTCTAGAAATTTTGCATACGGTATCGTACTACATATATGTCAACGGAAAACAACAAGAACCGGAAATTTATAAATTTCCTAGGAAATTTATAAACGTCCGTAGGATTCCAAACGAGAGATAAATTGTATTATTTTACGCCCACATTTTCGGAAATTTATAAACTTACTGAACTCACGCGTAAAATAATAAGTAGCAATAACCAAACGCCATGGGCGCTCTGATTGGTTGAATAAGTCACGTGTTCCTTCTCCGTCCTCTCCGCCGCCATTGTTCGATATTGTCTACTTGTGGTAACCTAGACCTGATACTACTGCATCATCAGATATACCTGATGCATCATCAGGAATCTATAGGATACCCAACTCCTTACCAAATTACAGTAGATGATCGTGTTTGGACTCATTGTAAGGGTATCAATGAAACAGATATAAAAAAGTAAGGTACCTGACATTTATGGCTGAGTAGACTCTCAATGTAGTGAACATTGTGTGTGTACTCAGCCATAATGCAGTCCGATGTCAGGGGTTTTTTTAAGTTAAATACTTATTTTATTATGTTTAATTTGTTACATGGTTTTAAGCATTTTTTTATTACTTAGCGTTTGGCAATTCGCGTTTTTTTTTTTAAATTAAACTTCATGATGTTTGGTTTTTTTTTGGCAGAAGGCCGGCTTTATTGTTTTATGATTGTTTTTCTTTTTAATAAAACTTTTTAACTTCGCATCACTCTATTTCTATTGTTTTATTTTGGTAGAGTGAAGTAGGGGTCATTAGCATATTATGTAAAACAGTAACCCTGTATTATAGGTACTTACCTAGTTTTAAAGTAAAAATACTGTTACGTACTGATAAATTTATAGTTTGGCAAGTCTAATTGTACTTATGTCTATGGACACAAGCATGCCACTATCAACATCGACCAATCAGAGAACAGTGTGTTATTTGCCGTATCTTGTAGAAGCGTAAAATTAAAAGCTCTACTGTGATTGGTCGAACCGTTTAGAATCTTACGTGTTGTTGACGCTGAAAAGTGGCTTCCCGCAGTTAAATGGATTTTGAGTTGTCACGTTATTTTTGCAAATAGGTTATATATGCAATTACAGCCCCAGTATGCATCGATCTACACACATAAATTCCTAAGCACAGTGGGTAAATCATAAACAAAAGTTGGGTAGCTAATTGAACGAGACGTGACTCGTGCTTTGCTCTCATTTCGGCAACTTTAAAACAAACTATATTTCACACAGAACAAACGGAACACATAGGAATCGCATGTTTACAACTTTCTCAGTGCAAATTAATGATTTATTACTGGTATAGATTTAGGTCGCTCGCGCGATTATGAAATTAGAACCAGATGGCGTAGTATTACCAACATTTAGTTACAAATATGGGGCCTTTCTGCCCCATCGGGCGTCGGTCCTGCGAATTATGTGGCCTGCCCACTGCCACTTAAGTTTGCCAATCCGGTGGGCTATGACAGTGAGCCTGGTTTACCTGCGTATCTCCTCATATCTGATTCGATCTCGCAGGGAAACTCCGAGCATAGTCCTCTCCATTGCCCTTTGGGTGAATTTGAGCCTTCTGATGGAGCCCACAGTGAGCGACCACGACTAACACTATTTTTTTTTATCGGTGTCTTGAATGCCTTTGACCCTAGGCTTGCGTGATTTGTAATATAGTCTTAAACCTCACCAAGAGGGAGGGAAGGGTTAAACAATGTTTAAAAACATCACGTGGTCAATGGACAGCCCCTATGTATGTGGATGTTAAGAGACCAGTTAACTATAATTCCTGACACGATTCATAATTTCAGTCCATAAATTACCCAATGCTGAGCGGACTTAGCTTTCTCTAAATACAGGCGGAAAATTAGCCTACTTAATACAAGTTCGGTACAGGTTTTTGTTTCAAGTTTTCCTGTTCTTGTTGCTTCGTTTTCTGCTCTTAGTCGGCTCTCACAACACCCTCAGAAACGAATTGTTTATGATACGATTAAATCAGTGAGAAATGTAACCACCACATATAGCAAAAACAACGTAACGTCTCCAAATAATGATTCATTTTATTTTGAACCTTATTTTTATGATTGAAAAGTGGTTCCACGCAGGAAATTTTATTTCACATTTCCCTTGGAAAGACGCAATATGAAATAAAAAGACACTATAAGGTCTCCGTAATCTATAAATGTACTTTTAAGCCTTCTGCCATTGTCCCCCGCAACCCTCTAGGTCTTATTTTTCCAGAGATATCGTGATGACTCAATCTATCTATACAACATCTCCTATCGCAAACGTTGTTTTGCCATGTAATTAAATAGGGGTTGATCGTAGAGGGGTGATAATTTAGGGTTGTTTCTATTTTTTAATGCTGAATCTTAAAAAAAAAGCAAAAAAATTTCTCTAAAAAATAAACAATTTTTTAACCCCCCCCCCCCTTAAAATTTAGGGGGATGAAAAATAGATGTTGTCCTTTTCTCATACCTACCCAATATGCTCACAAAATTTCATCAAAATCGGTCAAGCCGTTTGGCATCTAAAACTGTGACACGAGAATTTTATATATTAGATAGTATACTCTTAAACACCAATTAAAAAAATAACCATCTTTACCTTTTGGTGAATCAAATTTGAAGCCTGATATTACTGCTAGCAAATTCCGGACCCAACTCAGCCGGTATTAATTAAAAATAACCGCAAAGTTTTCACACCATACTAATGAAATGGATGCTGTCCATTGCCAACTTCGGGTAGTAGCGAACTTCACGCTGTATCACAGAAAAGGAAATGTATGTATATTGTAGACGCTTACGTAAGTCGGATTTTCTGGGCAATTAATTTTTACGTTGAGGAAGTTGTTAGCTGCGGGAGGTGTGTTGGTATTTCATTTGAGTTAAGTTTTCGCAGTTATTTTTCGTATTTTATGTGCTAGAAAGGAATGCTTTCATTTCGTAATATAAGTTTTCAGAAAGCTGTCTAAAAGTGTTGTTGGAGCATTCAATTAAGTCATCTGGTTAAATGCGGTACTTAAAAAGTCATTAGTAATTATTGGTACACAGTATTTGTCGTATAACCAATTTGATTTGAGTCAACGAGAAACTTAACATTAATTAAGTTATTAACCACGACATTAGTAGTAAGAGAGGAGTAACCGCCTTTATATTTAAGATTCTATTTTAAGTAAGTTAAAGTTCAAAATATCAAGCTAATAAGACAGTGTTGTAAAATTTTGCACTACATATTTAGCCTTTGTGTCACCCTAACGCCCACTGCAGCCGAACGGAAGAGAACAATTCATACGGGTTCCCACACAATGTATTGCGCGAAACAAAAGCTAGCTTCCGCATACACTGACAATTTTTAATTGAAACCGCTACCGACAGTCTAACAATGCGATCGTCGGATGCACTAACTATCGTAAATCATGTTTCTAGTTCATAGTTAGGTTTGTAGGGTCAATAAAAATTTAGAATACATTTGGATAAGTAAATATCTGTTAATGTTAATATAATTTTTGATATTCCATAATCCGACGACTTGGTGAAGATAGCTGGAAACCAATGAAACCAATGACTCCTGACCGTCCTACGTGGACTTTTTTGAAATGATGATGGTGGTGACGAGTCTGGTCTTTAACTAATCTATAAAGCTATGCATCTTAAATATATTGTGTAAAATCATTACAACTTGATGGAATCTAAAACCTGCTTTTAAGGAAAAAATATGCCGCACCATTAACGGTCTTTTCTGACACTCAGATACGTAAACTTATTTAGTATACGTACTTTACTCCTTTTGGAAGGGGTTACAAATTAGAATTTTTCATCTTTAACCTCAAAAAGTATTTGTATAATACCATCTTCCCCGCAATATGGTCGAGGAGGGCGATGGCTGTCACATACGTCAATTTTGTGAACAGGGTGCCGTTGCTGCGGTTCAGTCGGCTCAGGTATGCAATTCTAAATACTGAAAAATAACACTGATGTTTGGCCATCTGTGACTAATAACTTATTGACGTCCAATAATTACGAAAAGAAACTACGGGCGTACTTTCCGGCTCTTCTCGGTAGAGCAGCCTTCCGAATATATGGTAAATGATCAATAGTTAATGTTGATTAAAGCGCTCAGATGCGCCAACTTGAGTAAATATATTTCTGATTTTGAGATTAATGAACACTGACGCCAATCTGGCAACCCTAGGGCCAACTAACGACCCCGCATTCGGAAATTGCAATACTCATGTGTCACTAACGGCTGCTGTGGGGCGCTTCTACTGACGCGGAATGCATTGGCCTGGACCCCCCGTCCAGCGTGCGCTGAGCCCGGGCAACATTCGCAACATTGTAACTTACAACGGACGCGAGGTGTTTCCTTTAATTCCCAAGTGTCACGCGCGATTGGTCAGCCAGTATTGAGTAGGACGTAGAATGTACTCCGGATGACCGTTTAATATTTCAAACGCAACTAGGCAACTTGATAAGAGCGATATTAAATTCTCAGTACGTATTGTCCATTTCACTGTCACCATCATCATCGTCGTTATAAATGACTCACTCATGCTTTCGGGCTTCTTTAAACCACAATATAGAGGGAAGTTAGCCGACTGTACAACTTTATTCTTGTTTATATAATAATAATAATAACTAGTGGTCATCCAGTGGTCGAAATTCGGCCATAATTAATTTTAATTGGACCAAAGGGCAATGGAGACGGCTATGCTCGGAGTTTCCCTGCGAGATCGAATCAGAAATGAGGAGATACGCAGGAAAACCAGGGTCACCGACATAGCCCACCGGATTGTCAAACTTAAGTGGCAGTGGGCAGGGCACATAGCTCGCAGGACCGACGTCCGATGGGGCAGAAAAGTCCTCGAGTGGCGACCGCGTTCCGGAAGGCGCAGTGCTGGTAGGCCTCCCACACGGTGGACCAACGACCTGGTTAAGATCGCCAGAAAGCAGTGGATGCGGGCGGCCCAGGACCGGCCTTTGTGGAAATCCTTGGGGGAGGCCTATGTCCAGCAGTGGACGTCTTTTGGCTGAAATGATGATGATGATGATGATATTTAAATGACGCGTCACGGTGTTTGTCCGCGCTGGTCTCCTAAACTACTCAACCGACAATAATCAAATTTGCACACCGTGTGTAGTTCACATCTCAATTCATAGTCGCCATATTATTTTATTGGGTTTGGAGCTACCAAACGATTCTAACAGATGGCGATATCTGTTGACTGGATTGAATAAGTATTCAATATTATTGATATAACTAGCGACCCGCCCCGGCTTCGCACGTGTGCAATTATGCATGTATTATACATATAAACCTTCCTCTTGAATCACTCTACATATTAAATAAAACCGCTTCAAAATCTGTTACGTAGTTTCAAAGATTTAAGCATACATAGGGACGGACAGACGACAGCGACTTTGTTTTATAATATGTAGTGATAGTTATATACTATGTACTGATAATGATGATGATGTATTTTGTATTGAATTTTTTAGAAAATAATACCATTCTGCACTACTTTCATATATCACTACATAGTATAAAACAAAGTCGCATTCTTCTGTCCGTCCCTATGTATGCATAAATCTTTAAAACTTCGCAACGGATTTTGAAGCGGTTTTTTGTAATAGATAGAGTGATTCAAGGGGAAGATTCAAGGGGAAGGCACGGGCGAAGCCGGGGCGGGCCACTTGTAAACTATAAGTGTAGGTTTTTAATTCACGTATTAGTATAAAGATAATAGATTGGATTCGTTTCAGTAAACGGTCTTATCGCGAAGAGTTTCGACCAACAACTCAAGAAACTTTCACTAAGTTGCTGGATTAGGGGTGTGCTGCAAAAGGCTGCCCTCCTATATTCGACAAGGATCGTGAGGAGGTTCTTCTCTCTGGAGCCCTGAACCGTGTCGGTAGCTTAAATCATATACCTCGTTTTCGACGGATTTAGCCTATTTTATGTATTTTTTAACATAACAATGATAATTGACGACACGGTTGGCGCAGTGGTTGAGCGATCGCACGGAAGAAATATTTGTACGACCTACAAGTATTAGTAATATGTACAATATATATATATATATATATATAATATATATAAGTAGTTTATCATCCATCTCGTTACCATAACACAAGCATTAAGTTGCTTAGCTTGGGACGAGATGGCGTGTGAAATGTCCAAGGATATTAATTGTGTTTATTTCTCACCAAAAGCGAAGATAACTAAAAGTTAGCACTTGTTCTTTACATCAGGTATCATGTGACACAGAATTTATCTTCCCTAGATGATCTGCCTATTACGTCCCTTACGACACGGGTTTGTGATATTATGTATTCTAAATCCATTAAAAATATGTAAACCCGTCGAGCCACCATGGCACCTCCCTTCTCTACATAAATTTAGAGGAAACCAGTCTCAGAAGTGGGATGATGATACGTGTGTATTGTACTTCCGTCACCGTAACGTCACTATACTTAAAATAACGCTTTTATATAAAAATAAAAGCTTTAAGAGAAGCTTTATAGCTTTCGTGTTTTTAAATCACTTGTGATTATCTAATCATGATGAATGTTCTTTGTTATGTCGTAAATCATTTAGGCTTTCCTCTTCATTATCGACAAGAATTTTACTGCGATTTCGGCAACATGTCGTAAACCAGGTTCGCGGAGATTTTTGACACAATGATACCGGACAGTACCCACATTACAAAGAGAACCTTAACGAATTGTGAAATATTCCCTCCCTATTGTAAAAATCTGCTACTACTACTTTTTAACGCATAAACAACACACTGTTGCGTAGGACCTCCTTCAGTTTCATGCAGGGCTTCTCTTGCGGCTAGCACTTCAGCCGTGTCATTTCCTTTTGTCGGCTCTTACAACACCCTCAGGATGGAATGGGATGGTACCAATTTTCTTCTCTTGCGGCTTGGTTATCGGCCTTTTTATTTGTTTTTGGCAGTTCGTAGGACACTCTCAGGATGTAATGGGGTAGTGACACTATGTATTCCAAATCCGTCACCGCTGGGATAAGATATCACTTGATAAAAATATTATTTGTATGTTTTCATGATTACAAGAGTAGAAAACATGCTTAGACGGTAGATCTTTTTTATTGTTTAATATGATTATGAATAATGTGTTGACTTTTTGTAGCTTACCATCGTGACCCAAACAAAAATAAATGATTTGAATTTGTAGTTTAACTCTACAAATGAGTTACCAAGAAAAACTCCTAACTTTATAGTTCTATCAATAAAGTCCAATTAATATAGCGTTAGGCCTCTTACAAATGACTGTTTAAAAAGGGATCGTCTAATGAGTTTTATCTCCAATTTGTGTCTGGGAACAAAAGGAATTAGAGAGAGAGTCAAGGATAGTAGTAATGGATTGGACCATTGAGGTTAATTGAGGACCCAATAAATATAGTGTTTATAGTGAACATTCTCATACTGTTTCCTTTCATTCCATGACAAAGACAAGGTTAGAGGTTAAGTAAAATCTGGCTTTGATAAATGTTTTTATAAAGAAAAACCCATGCACAACACAGCTTATAAGAAGCCCTCTGAGTTTCTTACCAGTTCTTCTCAGCAGTGGTCGCGGTCCGAACTGTTGGTAAACTATATTACTTTACTTTGTATACATTTTATGAATATGTTGACAATTTGTAAGTGTCCATTGTGTCCTATGCAAAATAAATGATTTGACTTGACTTTTGACTTTATCGCGGGAGCAATATACAAACATGTACTTCACGAATACAAATGACATCCACACTTAGAGCAAGTGCATCTGGTTTACACAGAGACACTTGCCCGACCCTGGAATCGAACTAGGGACCCGCGATACAAAAGCGGCACATCCAACCCCTAGACCAACAAGGCAGTGTTGGATGGGTATTCACCAAATGTAATATTCTGCGTTAGCACAGGGTTTCGTAACAAGTTTTCTTTCTCTTTCATCTAGGATTTCGGCCCTATCATTTCCTTTGTCGACTCTAACGACACCCTCAGTATGGAATAGGGTGATGACACTATGTTTTCTAAATCCGTTGCCATACAGATGCCTAAGGATCTAGCTATGAAGCTGTAATTCTGCACAGAGCGTTAGCAGAGCACTCGCTTGGTTACACGTATTGTTTTAGCACGTCAAGAGCCCACATGATTGTACGGCCGATACGGTCGATCTCTTACGTGAGGCGATGCATTTGACATGAACCAGGCCTTTAATTGACAGAATACCCTATAGCGTATTACCTTTTGTCTATTAACCGGTCTACGCGTCTCGCGAACATGTATTATATTCGCCAATCATTTAATATCTTCTTCTGCATTGTTCTTCCCAGCCCAAAAATTACCCACTGCTTAGCAGGGCCTCCTCCAACTACACGGAGTGTGTCATGTCATATAAGCCGAGTAGTAGTATTTTATATCAATTCAACTAGCGACCCGCCCCGGCTTCGCACGGGTGCAATTATGCATGTATTATACGTATAAACTTTCCTATTGAATCACTCTATCTATTACAAAAAACCGCTTCAAAATCCGTTGCGTAGTTTTAAAGATTAAAGCATACATAGGGACGGACAGACGACAGCGACTTTGTTTTATACTATGTAGTGATAGTGATAGTGATCTTTAATAGCAATTCCAGTGCTTCAGTGGAGTGCATGGATATTTGTGTTCTTTATTTTAATGAACCTTGACAAAATATTCCATTCCAGGAGTGCTATAACCGTTATAGCACTCCTGGAATGGAATATTTATGTTTATCTTCTCTGGAGAACCAATCAATAAAATGCAACAATTTTATTTGCATTCAAGTGAAATCGTTCAATTTGCAACGTCTGGAGAATAAATTCCTGGAATTCAGACAATGCGCGTCGCAGACAAACGTGCTACAAACGGCGGCGCTGTTCATCTTATTGTAGAGAATTAGAAATTCCTACCGTATCTTGTCTTTGTGGTGACGGATTTAGAATACACAGTGGCGCCAACCCATACCGTCACGAGGGTGTCGAAAGAGGCGACTAAGGGAACACAAGACGCAGATCACGTAGCCGCAAGAGAAGGAAAACTTGATCTTGCCAGCGTGGCGCAGTAGGCTAATTTCCCTCCATGAATTTGGAGGAGGCCCGTCTCAGTAGTGGGTCACTCATGGGCTGAAACGACGAAACGACGACCGTACCTAAACTGAACGCGCAGATACAGTCTTTGAAGGCCAATAGTTGAAACAGAATATTTTCGTCGAAATAGGACAACGACACTATTGTTCAAACAAAATTAAAACTCGTTTAATGGAAGACATTAATGGCATCTATTATAGTTCATCTATTATTCAGGGGGGTTAAGGACTCGAAGTGTGAGACTTCACTAATCGAGGCGAGCCATAGCTGGCAGGGTCGCGGAACCTTGTAAGTCAAAGTCATATCGTTTATTTTGTATAGGAAACAATGGACACTTAATAAAATTTGTCAACATAGTATCATTTTATCCATGTGACAAAAGGAAACCACGAGGTAGGTAACCTAGCCGCAAGAGAATAAAAACTTGATACGAAACCCTGTGCCAACCCGTCTGGCCAGTCTGGCACAGTAGGCTATTTACCCTCCGTCTAATAGGAGAGCCACGACTCAGCAGTGGGTAATTTATGGGCTGAGTAATAATAGTATATAATAAGGAAAATGGGAAAATATATAATAGGATAATGGAAATAGATGGAAAACGACCTCGAGGACGCAGCCCTACACGTTGGTCCGATCAAATCCGCACCACTCTCAATTCTACGGTCCACAATGCGCTCCACACCGCCAGAAACAGAAACAGATGGAAGAACATCATACGAGAGAAAGTGATGCTGAAGAGTGGTCACGACCCTCAACATTAAGGAATACGACGCAAAGAGAGAGAGTAAACTATTACTCTCTCTATAAAGCTCTATAAAGCAAAGTATTAGACAGATTGCCAACAGTTTGGAACGCGACCACTGCTGGGAAGAACTGACCAGAAACTCAGAGAGCACTTTAATAACATAAATTTAATAATTTAATAACATAAATCAGTATTTAGTCGGATAATCGATAGGGCGCCAGAAGAAGGCTAAGTGCGACCCAGAGTCCTCAACAACCTGGTATTACCACGACCATTAGCCACGAATAAAGGGTGGTAAAGAATTTAAATTTCAGAAACAGCAACGCATATTTTCCCGAGAGCATTGCACGAAGCGACTAAAGGAACTATATCGATTTTTTTCCATCGCAGGAGAGCGAAATCTCGATATGAATACCTGTGCCAAACCATCGGGCATAGGTTGGTGACATTGTATATTCTAAATCCGTCACCACACCGACAAGACCCTTATGTTAGCTATAAATTTGCCTATTCCAATATGACCTTTTTGTCACCATCTCCCAAATCCCGGTCTTTGCGCCTCGTGCCACATAATTCTGTATCAGGGTCACGCTACCATCGAGAAATTTAAGTTTAACATATTACGGTATAGGAATAAATTTTGTAATAGCTATTTCATAATATGAGCTAAGAATACTCTTCATTGATATGATTATTTGACCTTGAGACTGGATTTACTTGGGTCTCCAGTAAATCCAATTCAGATAGAGTGCATGGCTTAGTATTTTTTTCTTATTATATAACTACTTATCACATACGTTGTCATATTAATAATAAGGTTTATTAATTCAAAATTTATTTAACTAGGGTAACGTGTAAGTCCTGTAACTGGCCATAAAATATTTAAGTACTTTGTTGTAATTTACTATAAATAATGAATAAATATGAGAACTTGTGCCAACCCGCCTGGCCAGCGTGGCACATTTGGCTAATTACCCTCCCTGTGATGGGAGGAGGTCCGACTCAGCAGTGGGTCAATTATGGGCTGAATAGTAGTAGTAGTGTTTTACAATATGAGCTGAACGTCTGTCAAAGCCAAACGACGAAAGATTAAAATTTTCCCATTCGCATTCACTTTTTTTATAGAAAAGTGGATTTTCTTTTCAATATATAATAATTTATCCGATACAATATTTTAGTTTCAGGTGTAACAATAATCCAGGTATGTTTTTCTATTATTTAAAAAAACGCAGCTTGATATCAAACACTTTTTATGTTAACAATAAATATTTAATTCAGATATAACAGAACTATGACAAAATATTTAGGATGGATATGGTTTGGTGCAGTTTCTATTAATTAAAAATAAGCTTAAACGCACCTAATAAATACGATTTAGTCTTACCGCCACTCTTAATAGCAATACGCTAGCTACCTTTCCGGCAAATGTCGATAGGTGGATACCAAAGTGTGTCCACTTTATGAATAATCAGTGTCCAGTTTGGTATCCACTTTTTGGATATACCATTCCTTAACACTAAAATAGTCAAATATGTCATTCCAGTTTGTTAGTAGATACAACATTAAACCAAAACTTTTAATAATTTTAAAGTATTCAGTCCATGCTAAACTCAAAGGAATATGGATCGTAAATCATCTTAGTAGATCTGAAAATAGCAGAGCCCCCCGAATATTATCCGTCATTCAAATCCCAACACACGAATTTGATTCATTTCCTATCGGCCATTTTAGTTGAATATATACGTTTCCCGTTTGTACGAAATTCAAATTCATTAAACTCAAACATAAATTTGCGTACAAATATGAACTGTATAACGGAGCGCCGCAATTAAAAGTTTGCTTAGGGCGGGGATGAGCCACCGTTCGCACGCCTTTCAATCATAGCTGGGACATTATATTTCATTTGTAACGCAGTATACGACGACACAGTTACCGTAGTGGTAGAGCGATAGACTGGTGCTCAGCATGTCGCGGGTTCGATTCCCGCACGGAAGAAATATTTGTACGATCTACAAGTATTTGTTCCCGGTCTGGGTGATTTCTATCTATAATATGTATGTATTTACAAAAAAAAAAATGTATATTACACAAGCATTAAGTTGCTTAGCTTGGGACGAGATGGCGTTGTGTGAAATGTCCAAGGATATTATATTATTATTAGTATCGTTCAGATATACTCCTTCTTTCCGTGTGGTGACGGATTTAGAAAACATAGTGTCACCACCACTTTCATTCAATCCCGAAGGTGTCATAAGAGTCGGCAAAATAAAATGAAAAAGCCGAATATCTAGCCGCAAGCGAAGGAACATTTTATACGATACTATGTGCCAACCCGTCTTGCCAGCGTGGGACAGTAGGCTAACTACGCTCCATATAATCAGGGGATGCCCGACTCAGCAGTGGGTCATATATAGGCTGACTAGGGTAGAGGAGAGATACTCTTTCAGGATATAGGTCAAAGTAATTGCATATTTTTCCGCATACGTTCATTGATTTATCACTGAGAAAAATACTCCTATAGATACATTCATAAATATAAAACAAAATTATAGTTGTTATTTTCGATATCCGAAAATAGTTACAAGCCTATATACAGGGTGTTTGGTGCATCGCGTGCCAAATGAAAATGGTCGACTGAGTTGGTCATCTGCTATCCTTTCAGACCCCAAAACACTTTTCATGGCCTGTGGTTTTTTTTTCCATTGTTTTTGCTGTTTTCTAAAAAAATACATAAATTTTACATTCAAATACAAATAAAAACAAGTTCTTAGTACTTATCCTTTTCAGTTCCATAAAAAACTCTCTCGGCTAGTACATGGATTATATAATAACAATATATTAAGTACGATACCTACGGAGCGATAACCGTTTGTAACAAAAGAAACAATGTTCTCGACTAACGATAATAAGCTTCTACCAAACTTACTCGAATATATCAGAGTACAAACTGCCAAATCGTTAGTTTAAACAATAAAGCACTGTAACTTAAAAGCAATAGAGTTCACAATCCCCATAAAGAGCTAACATCTAAGTCATTAATAAACTACATGGCATTAACAAAAGCTTGAAGGGTTATAAGATAATCGTTACAGGGAGAAATCAACACCAAGGCAAACATTAATTACTAGCTACTGAAGATATTAAGGCTTTAAAAATAACGAACATAGCAACTTACAAGAATTGGATTACTTATTAACATGGTTGCAACTTAAACAGAATAGCGATAAAACGATATAATAAACAGGCTGTTACAAAAAAGGTCTTTGCCATCCGAACTGAGGGCATAGGGCCGACCGAAAGGAGTAGTTCGTCGTGATTAACGTAACATTAATTACGTAGAGAGAACGAGATAAAAGAAACTAGAACAATCAAGGAAAAGTTACAGCTATTGTAAAGCCTTTTCGTTTATATTCTTATCGGAATGATTTACTGTAAAAATCATTCGACAGAATAGTAGACAGATTACAGCTGACATGTCAGTTTGCAGGCAGTTATAAATAAATAAATATCATTGGACATTTCACACAACGCCATCTCGTCCCAAGCTAAGCAACTTAATGCTTGTGTTATGGTAACGAGATGGATGATAAACTACTTATATACATTTTTTTTTATAAATACATACATATTATAGATAGAAATGACACCCAGACTCCGAGCCAGTGCCTCTGGTTTAGACAAAGACACTTGCCAAAGTCTTGATCCAAAGTCGGCACATCTAACCACTAGACCAACGAGGCAGTCAGTTATATCGATAGATATTGTCCATGTGGTGACGGATTTCGAATCCTTATTTTCTTCACACCATCCATACCGAGTGTGTCATAAGAGTCGACAAAAGGAAAGGTCAAGGCCGAAAAATTAGCCGCAAGAGAAGGAAAACTTGAAACGAAACTTGTGGGTTGGGTTCGGCCAGCGTGGCATAGTAGGCTTATTACCCTCCCTGTGCTGGGAGGAGGCCCGACTCAGCAGTGGATAATTTTTGGGCTGAGTAGTAGTAGTAGTAAATCGATAGATCTGCAAATATTTTGGACGCTAATCTGTGGCTTCATAATGCTAGCGCTAAGTGTTAAGTGTTAAGTGTGCCAGTGCTAAGTGTTTTAAAAAGGCCAATTAGAAAACAAATGCCCCATATTGTTTGCTAGAGCTGTGTAAATTGCACAAAGCTAGTAGACTAATCTGTAAGCTAACTGTAACCCAAAGAACGAATGCTCGTTGAGGCAAAAAAAGTCCTGGAGTAGCGACCATGCTAAGAATAAATGAAGTGTGGGACGAACCCCGTCTAGATGGGCGGACGGACCTTATAAGGGTTTGTACGTAAACTAATGTTCAAACAGGTATCTAAAATGATGAAATCTGACACTATCGCATCTAAACAAAAATTTGGAACAAACCAAGAAGACTAACGATATACGAGTAACAACAAACTATCAACAAGATTAATTACTGTTGGAGCTACAAAAGGACAGTTGCTTGAGTATGACTACAAGTTTGTTGAGAACAATTGTAAAAGAATAAGTTACAAACGCAATAACGAATACAGAAATAGCTATCTCTGGCAATCGAAGCGGAAGACATTGGCGCTGTATCTAGCATGGTTCCGTCCTTAGGTAAACATTATTTTAATTCAACGATTGCAAAGTTAAAAGGCGTATAAACCAAGTCTTTGCCTGTTTTACTCTACACCTGTCAGTTAGTGCACAAAAGTCTATTAACGACAAAAATAGCACTACCGACGAAAAGGCCCGTCACTGAATGATGTAAACATGACTGAGTAATATTGATGTCATTTAACCGAGACGATAAAATTGGTATTTAACTAAAAAAAACAGAAGGTTCCTTACAGAATTATAATAAAACCACACCGAGCATTAACCACAACCGTATACATAACTGATGTATAGAGCTTGCACCTACTTCTGGAGTGTTCATCACTCCAGAAGTAGGTGCAAGCTCTTCTGGTGAAAAAACATTTACTTAAATTCAAGACAAATAACATAACCTGTCCAATAAAAATCCGCTTCAATACTGCTAATAGTGTAAGGATCCCATGAATTAAGTTACAATAACTGGAGAGAAACATTTTATTCTGTCGTTCTAGCGCCCAATTGAGCGGTAATACCTGCGTTATAACACCCCCTGGCGACTACCACAAAAACTATTGAAGCATGAGTTTATTTAGCGCATTTGCGTCTTTGTTCGGGCGGTCGGTGTAGTTGGCAACTACCGTATTTGGAACAATGCGAACTTTCGGGAGAAGTTAGGATTGAAAACGAGACGAAATTAAGCGTAAATTAAGACTGTTCCGGGTGGAGTTCCGTAATTAAACATTTAATTAATTTATTTGAAACGTGAGCGGCAAACTTAACGAGTAAATATCGTTTTCTATTGTATCCGCAATGTAAATAACCTAATGCTTTCGGCGATAACGAGATTTGGGCGAACTGGAAGGTTTTTTTGTAGTTTAGGAATTAACTGTGGCAGTAATTAAAACATGATGATAGAATAGGACAGCAACATGAGGATCGGAAACTAAGAAATACAATGCTCGTTTTTTTTTCTCGAACGAATTAACATAATAAGAATGGTTTCTGTAGCTAAACTACGATCAAGATGCGATGCAGGAGTAATATTCCTAAGTCAAGGTTTCTAGCATTCGAAACATTTATCTTTAAGCATTTATTCTAATGTTGTCCAATCAAACCTGGAAATGTATATCAAATTTAGATCCCAATCCCAGAGGTCCACGACTTAGCCATAATCAGCTTGACAGGTTTATCTCCCACTCGCAAACTCAACCATTGACCCTAAACTACAATGACGTTGATCTGACGCCAGATTAATTTAGTAGCCACTCGGACTAGTGTTGCACCATCGATATACAGATCATGTTTACGAAATATCGATGCAAGAGATATTGATGACATTTTATGATGCATGGAATATATTTGCGGCTGATATAGAACACGGATATGACAATCCATCAGCTAGCAACGAGCCATCATAGTGATAGTAAGTTGCTGTCGATTGTGGGTTTACCGATATGATATAGTAGGGTTCAGCGTTATTAATTCCAAAGTATTGCTTCAGGTAATTCAAAAGCAAGATAATGCCTACATAAAAAACACATAATTTCGCTTACTACGATTTTAAACATTAAATTAAATAAAATAATTTTGAATGTTTTGAAGGAAAATATTTTGCGTTGTCTTAAAAGATTTATTTGCATAGGCTATTTTGATTTTATCAATCTCAATGCCATTTAACTTAAAAATCATGTTGCGCTTTGGAAAGATGTATCTCTTAGCAGCTATAAAATTAAATTCAAAGTATCGATGGTATTGCATTGGTCAACCTTAATTCAGCCACTCTCGTAGAAATTGACTTAGTTATTATGTCATATTTCCCGCGACAGATGTCAGTAGCGAAGGGAAAGGTTTATCCTACATATTCAACTGTAGGAGCGAATCGAAATTGTATCGAAGTGGGTTGTTCTGTTGTTTAACTAGAAAAGTTCTCAGAGTTCACTAAGAAAGAGACTTTAACGGAAACCGGTGAAATTACTTTCAGTCAGTTGTATAAGTTCCCTTTCTTGGTGCTTGGTTATAATTTGTTGAGTGTCACGAGATTCTAATATAAAATCCGTTATACACTTATTAAGCAGCATATGAGTATGTCTGTCAATTAGACCTTAAAATGTCCAAGTAATAACTTTCTACCTGGGATACTTCAGACATTGTGCAACCTGAATGCTAAAGAAAGAAAGAAAATATGTTTATCAGGCAAAAGGACACATTAACAAACAAAAAGACAAATTAACAATTTAACTTAAAATATCAATAACTGTTTTTAGAGTTTGCACGTTTATGAAAGATGAAGTATTTCTGCATTTCAGCATTAGCTGGGTTTCACCCAGCGCTGATCTTCTGTTGGCAACCGTATTTGTGACTCACGGATGGATATTGCAACATATCGTAAATCCGCTGTGTAGTGTGTGTATGAGGGTGTGTGTAACAGATACATATTAAAATATTACCATAAATACCAATCAATTTAAATAAATAAACTTATTTAAAATTAATCTGTGACTAAGCACCCAGATTTGATCATCATCATCATCATTTCAGCCAAAAGACGTCCACTGCTGGACATAGGCCTCCCCCAAGGATTTCCACAAAGGCCGGTCCTAGATTTGATAATTTAATAAAATTTCCTACTGAATAATTATTAAAATAAAATGTGGGTACTTATATTAAAAAAATGGATAAAAACAGATAAAGTACACATGATTACATAGCGTTGGCGCTTACACTGGTGAATTACAGAAACATTAACATTTATCAATTCAAAGACAGTAGTTGTTTGTATGTAGTATGTTTTTTTCAACTGTTACCTAAATCTGTAAAGTGAATCTCAAATTAGTACAATGTTGTATAGAGACTTAAAAATACGCAGAAAGTCTCAATCACTCAAGGGAAATTAGTTACAAAATAGAGATATAATTTTAGTTTAGAGAAACATTCCTTTGAAAGGATATATATGCGATTATTGGCGTAGCGTAGCCATAATTTAGTATAATGAATCAAAAATCGATTATTTACGTACTGAAAGAGCAGCTACAAATAAATAAGCCAAGACCGTAGCTTAAGCATTGAATCTACCCAAATCGCAAAAGGCCATGTCAAGCCCACCTAATACTCCTGCGAACGCAAAACCCACTCTTTACCGAACATATTTCGCGAAACATCGCAAATCCGCTTATCCAATTCGCCATAAAATAAACTCGTTTCCGGACCCATCGGTTCCCACAAAGCTGGGCGAATGAAATAAAAAAATCAGCGCTAAACTGTTTACGATGGTACGTGATCGAGTGTAATCTCGGCCGCTGCGCCATTCTGTACCAATTACGTGACTTAGTAACTACAGTATCAACTGGCACCCCACGAATGTGTGGTTCACTTCGCCAACGAAATAGTTTTAGGATAATACACAGCAATTCATATTGGACCAATTACATTAAGACGTTACGTGACTAAGTAACTGTGGTATTAAATGTGTACCGTACCAGGTGTAAGGTTTATTATAAGTATATATTTGAGCCATGTTCCGGCAGTTTTTATCATATCATCACACCTCTGCTTTTGAACGATTCTGTAAAAATCATCAGAGATACGGTAGAATGGTTGTATTTTTACTCGCCAGGAAAACGATCTTACTAAACCTGCCTGGGATGTTATTAAATTGTTTGCCCCGAGTATTTATACTATCGGCCGTAGAATTTACTGTAAGCTATAGGGCCTAACAGAATCACATTGATATTCTATGGGTTGCAGAAATTATATGTATAGAGTTTTTCAACAAGAACTTTCCTTGTTCAATTGGAGGAAACATCCACGACATGAATGTTTTGTCATTTAGTTTTTTGTCATATTCGTAGTAAATTCACGATCCATCTGAGATTCTGAGTTTGGATAATCCCACAAAAAAAATCCAGTGGTGGTTTCACACGATCTGGCTGGCCACTTAACTCAGAAACTCAGAAGGACGATTATGTTGTCCGAAAATATCACAAATATAACAATTGCCAAAGCATTTACTACGAATACATCAAAAAACTAAATGTCTTGTGAAGTGAAAGTGAAAAAGTTCTTGTTGAAAAACCGTATACATCAGGCCCCGTAGTTGTATAAGCCAGATTTCCTTGGATGACCATTATAGTATTTGTTAATATTATTTAAATTCCAATATCCTTAAATACCAAAGCCATAGGGAGGACTATAATATTATTACTCGAAATTCCCAATGTAGAAACAGCATTAGTTCTCTTGTCAACAGAAGTTACTATAACGTTGCATTTACAATTTGTCTACTGTCGTCTTCGCTGACCACAATCCCGTCGGAGCTAACCGACCTTATGTACCTTCCGGACGGGACGCGTCCCGGAGACATCCAGCGTATTTACCCAACGGCTCCGGAACTGCTTAAGGATTTAACAAACAGCAGAATCTAGCGATACAGTAGAGAAGTATTTTTTAATGATGTAGCATTCGGTAAGCGTTCAGTTGTTTTCGGAAATCATTGGTATTATCAATCATCAGATATTAAACATGAAATATTCGACCTGGGAATCCGGCACCGTTCAAATACTTTTCTATATTGCTTCTACACCGAAGCGATAACAATTGCCTATAAAATCTTACCTGAATTATATTCTGGTGTAGATGTTTTTTTTACACCTGAAACACATTGTTACCTAACGATGTAATTTTGTCAATAAAACACCATCGTATGCCTATCTCCATTCTTTTTTGGAACAAGAATTTTGAGAGCATTTTTACATCTCAGAAATCCTAAATAAAGAAGCACACCAGCTGTAGTTTGCACAGTAAGTACATAGTATACCAAACAACATCACCGAGTTGTCGGATCAACTATGTATTCAGCCTAACGTAGGGCCATGAATCAGGCGGCACTGTGCGCTCCTATGCACCGTTTATGAGTGCGGTTGATGTTCGCCGGCGGCATAAATCGTGGCGTATGCCAAAAACAACGCGATGCACTTCCAGCTAGTTTCGAGGCCTGTCTGAAACAAAGCACGGGGCTTCTTTATCTACGAAGTTTGTTTTGTGAAATGCAAACAAGTAGGGTATTTGCGTTTTGAAAACAACATTATAAAAATAAAATGTATTTTTACCGCGTGTCATTAAAACAAGTTCAAAAATGTCAAAAATGTGATGGATGGACTTCTGACGGATCGAATAACAGACATTTTTCAAATTTTGTATGTGTAAAAAAATCTGGTCTTTTTAACCCCCGACGCAAAAAGAGGGGTGTTATAAGTTTCACGTGTCTGTCTGTCTGTCTGTCGATCTGTCTGTCTGTCTGTGGCACCGTAGCTGGCGAACGGATGAAGCGATTTCAATACAGTTTTTTTTTTGTATGACAGGTGAGTTACGGGCGAGTGTTCTTAGACATGTTTGATGAAAATCGGTTAAGTCGTTTAAAAGTTATGGGGGGTGAAAGTGGGGAAGAATAACCGAATGTCTGCAAATATAATCAAGTGGTGTCTCAAATGAAAGCGCATCATGTGCAATTTAACAAAATCTACATTATAATAAGTGTGTACCTATAAAAAGTATAAAATAAAAATTAAATTAATAAAATTTAAAAACCCCCGACACAATAACCTGTAAAAAGTAAAAAATAAATACATCGCGTTGGGGGACCAGAGGTCAGGTAATAAATAAGTGGGAGCGGTCCCCCAACGCGATGTATTTATTTTTAAATTTAATTTTTTTCAACTGACAATACGGGCCTGCCACGGCGTGGCGTACATAATATATTTTTCACGAGTCAAACCCTATGGTTAAGTCAAAATAAAGCCGCCTTACTTCTCATTGTGCTACATATATGATGATAGTTCATGAGTTGAGAAGTTCCAGTTATGAGAAAGGTTCAATTCCAGGAACCAAGATGAGAAAAATATCCAAGATATAAGCATTTTCTGACCAGACCCAACATCCATTTACCAGCACGTTCCTTAAGCAACCTGTGGATAGTGAAACACTACGTGTACAAAAGGCAGAAGCCACTTTTCGTCGTGGCCTTTCGGCACAAAGTGAACCTTTTCATAGCCATTGAAAGTGAAAATTCGGTATTTGCCCGCGACAAAGACGCCGCGGGAATGCGAGGCATCCCTTTAGTATCGCTGAACTATCGCTACGTCTACGCATGGTTAACGTGGGTCGTATGAGCATTTGACGAATCATCAGCCTCATAGTAGCCAGTCGTCAATCAATTTTCTGTGTAAGAAGAATTGATAAGAAATGTTTTGTTTATTTTTTTTTTAAATACTGATCTTCATATACAAGAAATGAAAGGAAGAAAATTGCATAACGAGAACTTTGCCACAATAGGTAGAAATCTAGACCTAACAGGTCAAGATTTCTACCTATTACGCGTACTATTAACGAGTACATATTGTTCTCAACAAAGTCAACTGTTCCTCAATCTTTACATAGTATAAAATAAAGTCGCTGTCGTCTGTCCGTCCCTATGTATGCTTAAATCTTTAAAACTACGCAACGGATTTTGATACGGTTTTTATTAATAGATAGAGTGATTCAAGAGGAAGGTTTATATGTATAACCCACCCCCGCTTTGCACGGGCGAAGCCGGGGCGGGACGCTAGTATCTGTATATATAAATATTGAAGATATTGTGATGTACAAAATAATTATTAAATTTCATAAAAACACGTCGCGTATAAATAATAGATTTAGATTTTAGATTTAGAATTTAGATTGCTCCTTTTCGCGAAGACCTTTCTTTAACCTTTCTCGTTATTATATAAGAGCGGAATGTTCATTTCGACTGCATAACAGACACACGTAGCCCTTTTGTTAACGTAATTGTATTAGAAATCACATCTAACAAATCAATTTAGAGTTTGTAACGTCATGAGTTAAGCATTATTTATGCCAGAGTTCACGACGTTATTGAATTATCTTTTTGGGTGAATTTAATGACTGAGCTACGTTGGATCACAATAGGTAGAGTGAATTTACCTTAAATTCGAGGAGCAGAAACGAAGTTCGGAGACTTCCTTACGATATTTTTGTCCAGAAAATTTTCCGTAACTTAATTAATTTAAACATGTTCTTATTTCATTACAAGTTGTCTTGTCCCGGGCCATAATTTTTATATTTTACACACCTTTTTGAGCAAAGATTTCTTTACGTTGGAGTATTACTTAGTTAGGTTCGAAAATTAAATTAAACATTTTACAGAACCTAACAACAACACTTTTGACAAATATGAGTGAAACCTTGTCATTCTAATCAGTTCATCGCATTCAGTATTACAGAGGTATCCGACCCGTAAAACCAACTTTGGCATAGGCGTAAGTTGGGCCACAGTAGCTGCGTGGAAGAATGTTTTCGCCTTTCAGGAGGCAAGTTTTAATGAGAGAAGTTACAGGTGAAACTAGCCGGCAACTTTTAATTATGGCTTCTAACCGCCCGCCGGCTGAGAAGCGCATAGCCCAAGTCGACTTAGCGAATTTACGTTACAGCAACCACGGTTTCATTTTGCGCACTGTTTTGGAAAGGCTCTGTCATAATGCAGGGCAACGTACATGTATCTGTGTGGTGACGGCTTTTTAATACACAAGGTCACCAACCCATGCTATCCTGAGGGTGTCGTAGGAGGCGACTAATGGAAGGCAAGTGGCAGATCACTTAGCCGCAAGAGAAGGTAAACTTGATACAAGCCCTGTGCCAACCCATCTTGCCAGCGTGGCACAGTAGGCTAATTACCCTCCATGTAACTGGAGGAGGCCCGACTCAGTAGTGGGTCATGTATTAGCTGAATAGTAGTAGTAGTAAATGCAAGATAGCATTGTTATTCATTAATGTGGTATGATGCAAAAGTATATAAATAATCATTATTTTTTTTCGGCTTTGTTATTTCCTTACTACGCCCTCAAGCCGAACGTCCACCGCCACCGACGGTGAACTAACATGTATGAAAAACTGGCTCAACTATGCAAGCTATACTAAACTAACTTATTTTAGCTGGCGGTGGACGTTCGGCTTCATGATGGAATCGGGCGGTGACACAATGCTTTCTAAATCCGTCACCACACGGAAGGATCTAGTAACTGCAACTCGAGATATAATTCTTGGCATAAACATTGGAATTATGCCGCACTAGACACGAGGGAACTCAAGTACAAGGAGAATGATTATGCAAAAATTTGAACATAACTTGTATAGTAATTAGGGTATAAGCCGTGTGGTGACGGGTTTAGAATACACCGTGTCACCATCCCATTTCCATCCGGTCGATAGAGTATCAACTGTCATCCAAATTCGTTGTTTTTCATGTTTTATAAAAACACTAGCGACCCGCCCCGGCTTCACACGGGTCTAATAATGAACCTCTAAGTTTATCACTGTTTCTCTACAATATTATGTATGTATTATACATATTATAAACCTTCCTCTTGATCACTCTATCTATTACAAAAAACCACTTCAATATCCGTGGCGTAGTTTTAAAGATTTAAGCATACATAGGGGCGGACAGACGACAGCGACTTTGTTTTATACTATGTGGTAATAGTGATATCAATTTTTTTTTCCTATACTTACCAAACCATAATCCGAACATTTATCAACAATATATTCGACCGTGACGTCACAAAATCCTATCTCTTAGAATATAATATGATAACCCAATACCATATTCATGTACAAGTAAAGTTATTGCCACAATAAATATATTATTGCAGAAGTAAAAAATATTATAGCTTCGAATACGACATACTCACAATATCACTGTTACGACGCAAGTGTACGAGATTCTAGTATTTGAATAAAAAGCGTGGTACTCCCTGCCACGCATTTCATGCTCATTTTAAACATGTAGTTATTACAATTTTTGTCTTAATTCATGTTATAAAACCTGATTTCACTACTACTGAGTACTACTGTTACATGGAGGATTAGTAGGCTACTATGCCACATTGGCCAGAGGGGTTGGCACACGGTTTCGTATCAAGTTGTCTCTTGCAGCTAGATTATCGGCCTTGCCATTTCCTTTTGTCGGTTTTTACGACACCCTTAGCGTGGAATGTGTTGTTGACACAAATCTATTAATATTATAAACGCGAAGGTTGTAAGTATGGATGTTTGGTACTCTTTCACGTAAAAACTACTGAATGGATTCTAATGAAACTTTACAATAATATAGCTTATACTTCAGAATAACACAAAGGTTATAATAAAATTATAAAGTTACTAGCAGACCCGGCCACGTGTTGCCGTGGTAGTTATGCTATTAAATTGTAGCATATATGTATTAGAATGGTTTGGAGCTAACATAATATAATTGCGACTGTCTGCAATAAAATTATATTGCGTCAATAAATTTAGACGTAAGGTAATCCTATCTTGGATCAAACTGCACACAATTTCATTAATATCGGTTCGGTAGTTTGGGAGTCCATCGTAGACAAACAACGTGACACGTAATTTAATTTTATCCAGAATATAACAATAAGTGCCAAGGAAGCGCGGCTGAAACCGCGGAGCGCATCTAGTGTATTATAAATCCATCAAATTATTTAAATGATTTCACTACTACTCTTTAACCAATTTGTCTCATAGTGCAGAACGCAATTGAACTGCTCGTTAAGCGACGTCTGTCTCTGGGCGATGGGTGACCATCTTATTACATCTGATTTCTATGCTTAGGAGGAAAGTTTATAAGAGGCTGCTCTAAATATGGCAGTTGATTTACGTAATCAGTAGCTTAAAAGCCTATCTCAATTAATCATTTCCATACCAGTGTAAAAGGATTGCCAAACTTAAGTGGCAGTAGGCAGGGCACATAGCTCGCAGGACCGACGCCCGATGGGGCAGAAAGGTCCTCGAGTGGCGACCGCGTTCCGGAAGGCGCAGTGCTGGTAGGCCTCCCACACGGTGGACCGACGACCTGGTTAAGGTCGCCGGAAAGCAGTGGATGCGGGCGGCCTAGGACCGGCCAGCAGTGGACGTCTTTTGGCTGAAATTATACCAGTGTAAAAAACAAGTGACCCAAAACACATTAAAGTTGTGTTAACCGTAATGAAATGGCAAAACGCAGTAGCTCTGCTGCTTTAGCCATAATGTCCACTGTGTTATTACTGTTTGCTCATATTTCATACAAGTTGCCGTATCACGGTTGCTTTATATGAATATCGTTGTCAATAAAGTCGTGGCCCGCGGCTATAACCAGTCAATTGAATGGGCAGATACGAAAGATTAATGATTGTCCAGGCGAAATATTTTATTGGCATTACACCAAACGCGAACAACGACAAATATTACAATGTCACCGGGTCAAACCCTTTTACTCCTGGATAGTATTAATTCGCCATGTCCGTGATTTAGAATACACAGTGTCACCACCCCATTCCATACTGAGGGTGTCGTAAGAGCCGACAAAAGAAAATGACAAAAACCTAGCCGCAAGAGAAGGAAAACTTGGAACGAAACCCTGTGCCAACCCGTCTGGCCCGCGTGGCACAGTAGGCTAATTAGCCAGCCTGTGATGAGAGGAGTCACTGTGAGAGTGGTCATTTATGGGCTGAGTATTAGAAGTAGTATTTCCGTGTGTTGACGGATTTAGAGTAGATAGCATCACCAACCCATGCCATCCTGAGGGTGGTGTTTGCTAGTTAGTCTCAGACTATTTGCCTATACTAATATAATAAAGAGGAAGGATTTGTTTATATGTATGTTTGTAACGAATAAAGTAGTGGATCGCTTTCAAAAATCGTTCACTATTTAAATTCTATATCATCTCTGGCTAACTGACATGGCTATTTGTGAAGCCGACGCTAACATCTACTTATCGCGCGCATTATCTACGTTCAACAAAGAAAACTTATTTTTTGATCAGAGACCGGCTGAACTTTCCCGCTCTCGTTTCTGTACAACTCCGTTTGTTTTTCGACACCGCGATGCAGAACAATGTTAATAAATCCGGACAACACATTCCCGAAACAATACTCGAGTTGCCGTCCACTCTTAGCTGGGGCTTGTCCAGGTCCAACCCACACTTAAACATTCAGACGGATGGGGAACAAGTCGGTGCTTGCCAAAGGTACACAGTTTTGTTTATCTTCGTACAAACGTACGTTTGACTTGCTCCAAGTTCCGTGTACTCATAAATAAAGAGGTGGGGCGGAGAATTCTTGCTATGCCTCCGTGGTTGGAGATTTGTATGGGTTAGAACTTCCGTGTGGTGACGGATTTAGAATACAAATTGTCACCGCCGCATTCTATCCATAAGACGACTCGGTTGGCGCAGTGGCTGAGTGATCGACTGCTGCGCAGCATGTCGCGGGTTCGATCCCCGCACGGAAGAAATATTTGCACGACCTACAAGTATCTATAATATCTATACTAATATATAAAGCTGCAGAGTTTGTTTGTTTGTTTATTTGTTTGTTTGTTTGTTTGAAAGCGCTAATCTCAGGAACTACTGGTCCGATTCCAAAAAATCTTTCAGTGTTAGATAGTCCATTTATCGAGGAAGGTTATAGGCTATATTTTATTTTCAAAAGAATTAGGGATCCGTATGAAAATTGCGATTTTGTAAACCAAGGTGTAAAATCGAAAACCTATTTATGCGTGCGCTGCAAAAACTATTGACAATAGAACAAAATTATGTACTACGGGTTTGTAGGTCTTATAAAGATCTACAAAAAAGTCCGCGAGAGCACATATCTAACTATCATAGTTTAGTCACAATAACCAATTTTATGTTCATAAAAAATATGCACGGGTTCGAAGCCCACGCGGGCGAAGCCGCGCGCAAAAGCTAGTGTATGTATATACAAAAAAATATATTTAAGTAGTTTATCATCCATCTAGTTACCGTAACACAAGCATTAAGTTGCTTAGCTTGGGACGAGATGGCGTTGTGTGAAATGTCCAAGGATATTTATAAGAGCTGACAAAAGGTAATGACAAGGGCGATAACTTAGTCACAAGATAGGAAACCAAATCTCTGTCTTGAGAGTGGCTTATGAGCCAACAAAAGGCGATAGATAACCTAGCCGCAAGAGAAGGAATACTTGATACAAAATCCTGTGGGTCCAGCGTGGCTCGGATTACCTTACGTGTCAATGGAGGTGGCCCGACTCAGAAGTTGATAGTTTGTGGGCTGAATATTAGTCGTAGTATTTAAAGCAAAACATAATTATCGCATAGCGAACACGAATTGTGATGTGAAGAGTCGCCATTCAGTATCGCAGTTCTTTACATGATGTGGATGCAAGCATCCAGAATAGTTTAAACAGTTTATTTTCACTATTAATCTGTAAATATATTCTATCGGGATGTTAACAGAAATATTATGTCTTTTGACCTAAGAAGTTTGCTAATCTTCTTATGTGACTATCACTACATATTTTAAAACCAAGTCGCTGTTGTCTGTCCGTCCCTATGTATGCTTAAATCTTTAAAACTACGCAACAGATTTTGATGCCGTTTTTTTAATAGATAGAGTGATTCAAGAGGAATGTTTATAATTATGTACAATACATGCATAATTGCACCCGTGCAAAACCGGGGCGGGTCGCTAGCTATGTTCGTCGGCATATCCTTTATAGAATCGTAAGCGATGCATTCGATCATGTGATGATCTTGAAGTAAAGTGCTACAAAACTTGAGCCCACAAAGGTTCCTGAACAAAAAAAATATTGAATATTTGTGTAATGTCTTCAAATTTCAAAACCCGTGCATGGTACATGCACCATACCTAGTGAAAAATAAAAAAAGATTTCACACAAACCTTTGCGCAGGTTTTAAATGAGTAGACCATGTTTCAAAATCATAATCAAATGTATTTTTATTTGAATAAGGCTTTCAAACAGCCAATGTTTTAAAAAAAAGAAACACTTAATTTTTTTGTGTTTCTTTTCATTTAATGTCTTTACTACCGCTTCGGAATATAACTCCGCAGAGAAGAGCCGGCAAGCAACTCCATGTTTGCTCATTTAAATAAAAGTGTTACAACGATGGTGGTACAAACAAGTCTGACATTTAAGTGGCAAGAGCCCTACGTTATCACGAGGCAGAAGCTGCCGCTTCGTTCACATTTCCATCATTTTCGTATTCCAGTAATTTAATTCCGCACTGATAAATACATCTGGAGCACTGGAATTGACGTGACGGAAAATTTCTGTTTCCCGAGTTCAAAATTTACAAACATGTAACGGACACTGGCTAGGGGTGCGTCTTCGAAACTAGACTGCTGCGATATATCGATATTCGTATTAATATTCACAATAATTAGGATCGATTCTTTTGGTAATACTGTATTAATTGCCGTGTCAAATATTTGTTACCAAATGGTCGAAATAATTTTAAGCCCCCATACTACTATTAATAATAATCAGTCCATAAATAGCCCACTGCTGGGTTAGGCGTCCTCCCATTACATGGAGGGTAATTAGCTTATTGTGCCACGCGAGCCAGACCGGTTGGCGTCAAGGTTTCCTTCTCTTGCTGCTAGGTTATAGGCATTGCATTACCCTTTGTCGGCTCTTAAGACACTCTCAGGATAGAATGGGGTGGTTAAACTGCGTATTCTAAATCCTTTACCACACGGGCATTCCGTTCATATGACTGATTGGCCAACAAGATTCCCACACAGTTGTCATACTCACTAAAAAACTATGGACAGCGGTAGCGACGTGTGACGGGTTGGTCACTTCCCTTGTATAACGCATGTGACAGCCATCAATCACCCGATTGATGGCTGTCACATGCGTTATACTTGTGAAAAGGTGCTACTGTTTGGGGTTGGTCAGCGTTGTCTTGCTGCATCTTAGTCCCTGGCGTTGCTTTGCATCACGCAAGCCTAGGGTCAAAGGCAATCAAGCCAATGATAAAAAAAGTGTTGTCAACAGAGGTGTTACTTACGAGTCGCCCTGTTAGAATTGGAAAATATATGATTCCTTCATCAGGCAACACCATGCTTCTTCCTGATATAGCACGCAGAAACATGACGTCACCCAAGAGTGATGGTACTTAGATGTGGTATTGAGTAAGGTAATTCCATAGTCGGGCAACCCCAGCGAGCTGGGGGTACCGAATCCGCTCCTGTCGTTTATTCCCTCCAGGAAAGTGAAGCAAGCCTGACTCGGCTGGTCATTTATGGCCCGACCTGAGTTCAAATGTATAACACTCCATTTTTTGCCGCGGCTTAAAAGGCTGTGTTTAAAAACAACAGCCCTGTCGAACGGCCGTTTCGCAGCGGAATGTTAAAAACAAGTTAAAGCGCCGAATTGGGGTGTTCCCTACGAAATTATCTCCAAATGCCAGATGTTAATGTTTGTTTGGCGAGAATAAATGAAATTAAGAGGTTGACTGAAGCCGAACTTTCTATACTTTCGGTCGCGTGGGCCCATTCGTGTTTAGTGGCCAAAAAGCGTTAAGATTATTCAACGCAGAACATTAAGATGATTAGAAATAGTAATATTAATATTAGTAGAAGAATAAGATTCGATTTCAGTCCGTGTGAGACGGTTTTAGAATACATAGTGTTATCACCCCATTCCGTCCTTAGAGCCAACAAAGGGAAATGACAAGGCCGAACACCCTCGGGATGGTATGGGTTGGTGACACTGCGTATTCTAAATCCGTCACCACGCGGACTACTGACATGCAACAGGCTTAAACCTGTGTAATCAATGTAATTGTAATGTAAATGTATTTGACGACACGGTTAGCGCAGTGGTTGAGCGATCGACTGCAGCGCTGCATGTCGCGGGTTCGATCCCCGCACGGAAGAAATATTTGTACGACCTACAAGTATTTGTTCCGGGTCTGGGTGTTTTCTATCTATAATATGTATGTATTTACAAAAAAAAAATGTATGTAAGTAGTTTATCATCCATCTCGTTACCATAACACAGGCATTAAGTTGCTTAGCTTGGGACGAGATGGCGTTGTGTGAAATGTCCAATGATATTTATATTTATGTTATAATATGAATGTTGTTGGCGTGTGTTAATAAATAAATCAGTTGCGTCACACACAGTCCGCCAGGATCTGGTTCATCAAATAGATACATACAATAATACTTGTACCCACGTGTAATATTTTGGTTAAATGCCACACGGGTCAAAGGTGCGTCGGACGCAATTGTGGGGCTTACAAAGAGAGTATTTACGAACGCGTCTATTATTTAATTAGCCAATATCTCTTAGGGCTGCCTCGAGCCAATATCAAAATCTAATTCAAAATGTATT
The DNA here is from genome assembly GCA_905475355.2 of Clostera curtula. Classification (NCBI taxonomy): domain Eukaryota; kingdom Metazoa; phylum Arthropoda; class Insecta; order Lepidoptera; family Notodontidae; genus Clostera; species Clostera curtula. Next base: position 14,805,705 of record FR997810.1, read on the forward strand.
GTCTACTACTACTCAGCCCATAAATGCTGAGTCGGACCTCCTCCCATTATATGCAGTAATTAGCCTACTGTGCCACGCTGGCCAGACGGGTTGGCACAGGGTTTCGTATCAGCGTGGTTCTGCATCAGATCCCACAATGCCGCAACAGGACGCGAGTTTGAGCACCTCGGGAGGTTTAGTGGGTAGGCCCCCACTATGGGGGAGAGTCCCTCGCTGGCCATCCCCGTGGCCAGCGAGGAAGTCCATAAAGGATTTTACCCGGGCAAAAAAAAAAACAAAAAAAAAGGGTTTCCTATCAAGGTTTGCTGCTCTTGTTAAGTTTTCGGCCTTGTCTTTTCGGCCTTGGGGTGAAATGGAGTGGTGACACTGTGTTTCCTTAATCCATCACCACACGAATAAAAATTTATTTACACATTAGCTATTTTTATCTAAAGTAACGTTTTAAGTTCTTAAAAATAAATTATTAAAAAAAATACAAAGTTTTTAAAATTGTGAACAAGACGGTTAGTAGCAAGAGAATTAAGCCTCACCTAAAGTGTGTTATCCGTGTGCTGACGGATTTAGAGTACACTAGCGACCCGCCCCGGCTTCGCACGGGTGCAATAATGAACCTCTAAATTTATCTGTGTTACTCTACAATATTATGCATGTATTATAGATATAAACCTTCCTCTTGAATCACTCTATCTATAAAAAAAACCGCTTCAAAATCCGTTGCGTAGTTTCAAAGATTTAAGCATACATAGGGACGGACAGACGACATCGACTTTGTTTTATACTATGTAGTGATAGTGATGATAGTGTCACCACCCCATTCCATCCTAAGACACCCTTAGAGAGCCGACAAAGGGAAAATACAGACAAATGAGAAGGCCAGACTCAAGAGTGGGTCATTGATGTGCTAATGCTTTATGAGCTTTATGGGTAAATACTAGTAAACGGTGTATTATTAGTGATTCCAAACTTTCGTGATTTGTACACATTTTAAACTAACAAACTAAAATATACCATTGAATCGCGACCAATATTGAATGTGTATTCAGTATTGTTTTCGTGATCCGCCGGACTCGACTGCTAATAAAGTATTAACTTGTTTACCAAAAAAAAACAATGTTGTTCATTATGTACCGATGTAAACATATACCCAACTGTTATTTACGAGTAGCACACGATAGTCATCTACGCCGATTCTAGTAATTAAAACAATTGCCAACTCAAATACAAATATAATCGAACACATTTTTAATCAACATTCTGTTGTTTATGTTACAGTGTAAAACCCGTTTTGAGTTATCGGGTTTTTACTGTAACGGGCTTTTCCTAATAGTCACACAGCCCTTATATCGTATAGATACGGCCACGTGATAGATACATGTCTAGACATATTTGTGGGCACCATTGTACATGTGCGATGGCGTGCGTAAATAAGAAATAAATGTCGCAATAATACAGTCTCATACATTAAGAACAAAATGTATGTGTCAGTCACGCGTATTAATCTCAACTAATTTATTTTATTTATTTATTTACACTTCTTTACACATAAATTTACAAAAGTAGAAACATAAAAGCAACAAAAACATACAATGTGCAATTAGGCGGCCTTATCGCTAAAGCGATTTCTTCCAGGCAACCATAAGTGAGACAGACTAAAAATACAGAAGGTAGTGATGCCAGAGAAAATAAAAATAAAACAATCAAGTACATAACTATTTTACAGTAATCTTACTATACTCAATAAATAAAATACATACATATAAATAGTCGATGTAATAAAATACATACATTTAATAAAATATATACATACATAAATATACACATACATATATGTAACAGATAAATAAAGCATAATAATCAGCAACCACATGTATAAGAAACGATAGTATGTAAAAGCCAACATTTACCGCACCTGTATATGCCGAAAGTGTGATTTTACCTTACCCTGGAAAACGCCTAAGCTACCAGCCCGTCTTATAGACTCTGGCAACGAGTTCCAAAGCCGTACACTCTGTGCCATAAAAGAATTTGAACCGAATCTGGAGGTTTGGAGGGGAATATTAAGACGGAGGGTATGTGAGGACCGAAGTTCACGGGTTTGAGAAGGAGAAACAAAGGAAAATCGATTTTTAAGGTAAGTAGGAGCAAGTGGATTAAACAGGATAGAATACAGCAATGATAACACGTGATAATTCCTACGATAGCGAACCGGAAGCCACCCCAACCTTGAACGATATTCAGAGATATGATCAAATTTACGCAAGCCAAAAATAAATCTGATACAATAATTTTGTAATCGCTCTAATTTGTCCAGCAAATTAGCGGTTAAATCAAGGAAGCAAGTATCCGCATAGTCAAGAATCGGCAACAATAGAGCTTGTGCCAGCGAAACTTTGGTGCGTTGGGGAAGGAAATTACGCAGTCTCCCTAGTGAACGACCGCTCGAAAAAATTTTCTTACTGACTTCCGCAATATGGTCCTTCCAGGTTAACGTTTCATCAAATATAACGCCCAAGTTCCGCACCGACTGTTGGTAGGATATGCAGATACCATTAAAAATTACTGGTGGTAAAAGATCATGCCTAATTCGAGATGTTAGCCATGGGCTACCAAGTATTATCACCTGGGTCTTGCTGGGATTAACAGCTAGGCCATGTGCATTACTCCAGCTGCAGATATGTTCGAGATCCTTGTTAATGGTACAAATTGCTTGCGGCAATGAATCTAACTCTGCTTGAGCATAAATTTGTAAGTCGTCGGCATAAAGATGGTAAGAGGACGTAAGACCATCCACGATGGAATTTATAAATAATGAAAATAAAAGTGGAGATAGCACCCCTCCTTGCGGTACGCCGGCTGAAATTGAACACCAAGAAGAAGTTTTGTCGTCAATACGAATCTGTTGTCGGCGACCAGACAAGTATGAACGGAGCCAGTCGATCACAGGGGCTGAAATATTGAGAGAACGCAGCGTAGCTAGTAAAATGTCATGATCGACTGTATTAAAAGCATTGCTAAAATCGAGAAGAGTAAGAACGGTTAACTGCTGCTTTTCCATACCTTGTCGAATATCGTCAGATAAATGTACTAGTGCGGTAGTCGTACTATGACCTGGACGGAAACCGGATTGATAAGGGTTAAGGATGGTATTGACATTGACAAAAGTACTAAGTTGCCCTTGAACAATACGTTCAAGGACCTTAGACAGCAAAGGAAGGATAGTTATAGGGCGATAATCATTGAAAGCCACGGGATTGGACTTTTTGGGTAATGGGGTAACTAGACCGTCTTTCCAACAAGTTGGAAAAACGCCAGTAGTGAGAGAAAAGTTAAGGATGTGGGTGATTATTGGGCAGAGGATGTCAAGGATAGGTATGATCATCTTACGACTAACACCGTCACTACCAACGGCATTCGAGGATATGGAGAGAATGATTTTTTGAACATCCTGTGTAGATACAGTAGAAAAGGCAAAGCACCTAAAGTTAGGTAGAGTTTGTGAAGCAAGATATCTGAGGGTATTAGCTTTGACGGTACCATCTAGAGCCGACGAATTAGAAAAATGCTCAAGAAGAGACTCTAAATCTATATCCGACGTATTATCTTGTCGCATTTTACCAATACCAAGGCTCCGTAGAAATCTCCAAAGCCTCGCTGGGTCACCTTTTTCCACGGCTTGGTGTATATTTCGCCTCTGAGCATCTCTGCAAGCAGTGTTACAGCGGTTACGGGCTCGAACATATCGGTTACGGTATTTTTCAGATGCGTCGGTCTTAAATTTCGCCTTGGCTTGATTTTTCTTTTTAATAAGTCGTTTGAGATCGTCTGTAAGCCAATTGTTTTGTTTATCCAAGCTTGGAAACGATGTATTATGTTACTAGGCTATACTAGCAGCTTTCGACTTCCGAGCCCACATTATACATTAATATTGACACCTATAAAAATAATTCCTTAGGTATTGATAAATTCAAAAGTGTTAACAGCGATTAAACATGATAAAAAAAATTGACTTAGATTCAATATTTAAAATTCAATAAACTTATCCGTATTTGTTCGAGTGGATTCAAAATAGTGGAATAATATGAACACCGCAAAGTTAACACGAGTGATCATCGAAACGATGAAATATCAAGTGAAAATTAGCCATAATTGAAGGAAACGCCACCCAAATTAACCGTATTCAAACTAGTTCACATTAATTTTCGTGTCACGCACACGGAACAATATTCCTCATTAAACACGCGCTCTTGATCTGTCATATCGAGCTGAAACAACCGTGTGTGCGATAATTATGTTACACGGAACGTGTTCAAACTATTACCTAAACACGTCGTCTGTATAAATTAATTATTATAGGTTGAGGATCTCTATGTCACATGTCTTGCTTAGTTGTCAAAAAAATAACCAGGTCGACATATTGCTTCAGAATAGAATAGATACCTAAATGCTTTATGAATATTCTTTCTTTAAACCAATTTTGGCATTTGTAATCTGGCAGATTTGGCGGAAGAAACTCAGTAAGCTTAATTTTATTTGAACATCTTGAACACATAAAATACGGCCTAACCGTTTCGGGATAGTTCCCATACACACGAACAGAATATACTATGTAAAGTGGGAGCTAAATTATACAATCGGACATATATCCTGTCACGTCAAATATTTGTCTAGGTATGTACGGATTATTAGGAAACAATTATTGCAAGAGAAGATGGGAGATTATAAATATTTAATATGGAAACCATAAAACATCAAAATGCTACTTGCATTTGCTTCACTATCACTACTCACTACATAGTATAAAACAAAGTCGCTGTCGTATGTCCGTCCCTAGGTATGCATAAATCTTTAAAACTACGCAACGGATTTTAAATAGTTTTTTTGTAATAGAAAGTGATTCAAGAGGAAGGTTTATGTGTATAATATATGCATAATATTGTAGAGAAACACTCATAATTTTAGATGTTAATCATTGCACCCGGGCGAAGCCGGGGCGGGTCGCTAGTAACCAATAAACGTGTAGTGTGTCTTGATCTTGTCACGTCAAACGTGAGTATTGTGATAAAACACTAACAAAACAGAATTTAAGATCCAAAGATAATTAAAGATATAGACTACAATACTAGCACTATTGGACATTAAAATACAAGATTTATAAATACACTGGGCTGCAAAACTAAGTATCACACTTTTAAAATTGCAGTATAATTTTTAAGTACACAAGATATACTTTCGAAATAAAAAGGACTCGAAAAACAGTTTGTAAAGTTTGCTATAGTTACAGAGAAAGCTGATAATATTTGCTATAAAACGTTTTTTATTTTAAATCTCTAACTTCTATAGTTTAGAAAAAATGATATATTAAAAGTGTGGTACTTAGTATTGCAGGTCAGTGTGTATAGCGTGTCTTCCCATAATCGTGTCACGACACCAAGTATTGGGAAAACATGATTAATAAAAAAAATGTTTGATGGTGTTGAACCAAATTTCAACCAGGATAGCAAATATAAGAAAATTGCTCTATAGATGAACGTATAGCGTGTCTCGCTCTTGATCGTGTCACGTCAAATGTGAGTATACAATTATTGAGTAACAAGTGGGGGGCGATGTTGTCACGCGACGCGGTGCGGCGCCTCGGCTACACTAATGAACGTGTAATTACTTCTGCTTAGACGATTGGGGGAAATGCCGCCTTTCAGGAAGCCCTCAGGAAACAGTTACACGCATTTACACAAACATACACGTTAATTTTGAAAGAGTTTCGGTTCCTCTCATGCTTGCGGTTTAACCTGACATAAAATACATTTTGTAGAATATTTTCAGGTTATTATTTTTATGTTAGGTACGGCTGTCCGCGTAGTGACGGATTTAGATTACATGGTATCACAACCGCATTCCATACTGAGGGTGTTGTAAGACCTGACAAAAGGAAATGATAACCTAGATGCAAGATACGGAACCTTATGTCAATCCGTCAGGTCAGCCTGGCACAGTAGGCTGATTACCCTCCCTGTGATGAGAGGAGGCCCTACTGAACAGTAGGTCGTCTATGGGCTGAGTATCTATTATATCACTATCACTACATAGTATAAAACAAAGTCGCATTCTTCTGTCCGTCCCTCCCTATGTATGCATAAATCTTTAAAACTACGCAACGGATTTTGATGCGGTTTGTTTTAATAGATAGAGTGATTCAAGGGGAAGGTTTATATGTATAACCTACCCCCGCTTTGCATGGGCGAGGCCGGGGCGGGCCGCTAGTATAAAATATGTATCTAGTTGATACTAGATACGGATAGACCGATTTATTAACATTATCCACCTTAATTAGACTCTTAGAACGTTAAATCACTTAAGTGAGCTTCAATCGCAAATGTATACAAGTTCAAACAAACTTTGTTAAACTACAGCAATGGTTAATAAATATTGCATATTCGATAATTATGTTTAAGCGCCTGATGCTTTCCGAGAGCAATGCGACTGCAATAAAATTTACAGGTAATTGGTTTCATTAAAACAACGCTAATAATCGTTTTACTAAACGCTAAAATCCATTTAAAACCAACCAATTCTAGGTCGAAACCTTAAATTGGAAACCTTTATTCATTTGCAAGCACATCATGTAATCATACGTGTACACGAGAGCACGCCTACATCACTAATTGCATACACAGAAAACATATTATCAGCAGTAATTCAACACTATATATTTATTTATTTTTACAATTTGAATAAAATTGTGAACAAGCGCGCTAAATTGAAATAGCAGATACTACTGATAGACTATAGGGAGCGGGATAGCAACTCGTTCGCAATTTAAATTTTCTTACGGTGATATCACAGCTTTGGTTTTTTTATCATAAAAAATAATTACATCATATTTTAATTCGATCGAAACGACATTTAATATTAAAGTAGGTAGTTTAAATCTTTGCGGTGGCCTGTGAAGTCGCAACTGATAATTGAGAAGACGTTATGGTAAATTTTGTAATTATTGTACTATAAATTTTGGGTCTCAACGATCGGGACGTCGTGGATAGCAGCTAGTACCTAAATAAGCCGAAACAAAATAGAAATTTACCTACTGTTCTACTTTTATGTGCACTGTGTTGCAACCCCCGCAAATCACAGCACATATTATATCACGGCTCGCGCCAATTCATTAAAACATAACAAACACATCATTTGCGCAGCTCCGAACGTAAATCACGTAGATAATACCAATCTGTTTTAATTAGGGCGTAACTTTGTACACGGCGCTCGAGTTACGGCCGATTTGAGTGGATTATTTTAAAGTAGCAACTTACTTAAGAGCCAGATGGAGAGGGTAATCACTACATAGTATAAAACAAAGTCGCATTCTTCTGTCCGTCCCTATGTATGCATATTTCTTTAAAACTACGCAACGGATTTTGAAGCGGTTTTTTTTAATAGATAGAGTGATTCAAGGGGAAGGTTTATATGTATAACCCACCCCCACTTTGCACGGGCGAAGCCGGGGCGGGCCACTAGTACAATATAACTGTAAAACCCTAGCCACTCAGGTGGTTTTTTTTATGTTTTATAATTGTGTGTCTAATTATTTTCTTTATACCTTCTATTATGTTCTATGTTATTCCTAATTAAACTAGGCTCTGCTAAACATTCCCCTACCTTCTGCTTAAACATAAATACTCGTAAATATAGCTTGGGTGAAGACAGGGTGCATCTATATGTCCAGCAGTGGACTAATGTGGGCTGATGATCATGATAGCTTGGGTGAGGTTATACAAGTTTGTTTTCAAATTTGGCTAGACATGGCCTTAATTGACACTATGAATAGCGAAAACGCAAAATAAAACAATATTATTCAACTTTCGTTGATTTGCAAACTTGCATTTATTTATTGACTAGCCATTGACATTACGTCCCACAATTTTATTCTTATTATTATTGCAGTAATTATACAAGATGTTCGTCATTTCCAAGTGTGGGGAAAAGTTTCTTAATTACGGGAAGAAACAAGCCTTTCTAGGGTTGTGGCCTCTACTTGCCTTTGGTCTCATACGGCGCCCTCATCCTAAAATAGGTTTCTGACATTGAGTATTATAAATCTGTCACCACACACTAATAACAAAATGTTACCTGATAATAAAATATTATTGCCCATTAATACTCAGGATTATACCTATTTGACTGCAGTACAAATTAGTCTATAAAACATTATCAGCTATAACCAGCCGATTCGCAATAAATATTAAATAAACTGCCAATACTTAAATATAATTTGTTTCCTAGGGTTTCATCAATATTTTCGTTAAATCCGATTTGTTACACTGCCCAATGCTTCTGTCAGTAAATCTAGGACTAGGTCTTCTGAAATTATTTAACCTTTGCTTTTTCTTAGTTTGTGTGTACACACATACTAGGAAAAAGCACAAGTGTGTGTCTTGTGTGTTAATTGTAAATATTTTGTGATTGACGATTTTTTCTTTCTTAAATCAAGCCGAGCCAACGTTGCTCAACCTTGAGAATTGAGATCATTTGTATTGTGCGTTGCTAGGCGACGACCTCCTTATAGTAAAATATGCTACGCTTATAATTGGACCGAGTTATTCCAAAATGATCCAAACCACACAAACCTCACTTCGAGATAATTGACTTTAGAGTCTAAGATTTAAAGTCAATTATCTCGAAATGAGGTTTGTTTGGTTTGGATAATTTTGGCATAACTCGGTCCAATTCTGAACATGTTTGGCATTAAAAATATCGTTTTTAAAAAGTCATTACAATCAGATATGAATACAGTAAACCTCGCTAAGAGTATTAACGATATTCATTTGAAGTTTTCCAGACTAAAGGAGAAACAGTTCATTAATCTAAAACCCGCTTAGCCCGCGGGAGCACACCTTCATCGGTTTCTATTTATAAAAAAAAACTAGACAAGACAGAAACGACAAAATTAACGGCGATGTCCCGTACACTGTGTATCACTATCACTACATAGTATAAAACAAAGTCGCTGTCGTCTGTCCGTCCCTATGTATGCTTAAATCTTTAAAACTACGCACGGATTTCGAAGCGTTTTTTTTTAATAGATAGAGTGATTCAAGAGGAAGGTTTTTAAGTATAACACATGCACCCGTGCGAAGCCGGTGCGGGTCCCTAGTACTATTATAAAACAATATCATTCACATCATCAAATATCCTTTATAAGGAAAGGATCGATAAGACTACTTACTACTCCGTGTGGTGACGGATTGAGAACACACAGTGTCACCACCCCTTACCATCTTGAGGGTGTCGTAAGAGGCGCAAGAGAAGTAAAACTTGATACAAAGCCTGTACCAACCCGTCTTGCCAGCGTGGCACAGTAGGCTAAATTCCCTCCATGAATTTGGAGGAGGCCCGACTCAGTAGTGGGTCATTTATGTGCTGTGAAACTACGAAAAACGACGACCTACTACAGATGCTGGGTACAAAATACATCTTCATGCATCCACTTCAAAATCTGATAAAGTATACTTATAGTGAAACGACATTTCTATATCCGTGTGATGACGGATTTAGAATATCTATATAATGTCACCATCCCAATCCATCCTGAGGGTATCGTAAGAGCCGACAAAAAGAAATAAAAAGGCCGAAACCTAGCCGCAAAAAAGAAAACATCGATACGAATCCCAGTGCCATCCCGTCTGGCCAGCGTGGCAGTAATTACCCTCCATATAACAGGAGGACTCAGCTGTGGGTCTGGGCTGAATAGTAGTAGTAGTTGAACATCATATGACGAAAAAGAAGGCTAAAAGTCAACCATTTATCCACGGAACCCTAAAAGGTAGACGACCTTTACTAAGCCGGGCTGCAAATATAAGAAAAATACTATCTAGTTTCAATGGATAATGGACCTTAAAGATATATAAGTAAACCGCAGAAAAACACGCTTCGAACGTGAGATGTGGCAAGGTGATCTATGTCTCTTGCATCTCTTTTGTCGCCTCTTACGACTCCCTCAGAACTGTATTGTTTGGTGACATTGTGTATGTCACCACACAAAATATAATATGTTTAAACAAATCTAACAGAACTTTCATTATTATTTTTGAGTTCACTAGTAGGTATTCATAATTTGCTTCATTTAGTAGCTTCGTGGCAGTGTGGTGACGGATTTAAAATACACAACGTCACCATGGTATCTTGAGAGTTTTTTTAGAGCCGACTAAAGGAACTGTGCGTTAACCACCAGTATATTAAATTCCCCCAAGTTGGAGATGGCACGACCTAGCAGTGAGTCTTATTTGCGCTGATACAATGATGATGATAATGATGATGATTGGCCTCGTATGACATCCTCGAGATGAAACTGATTGAGAATATTGCGTACCTACAATCTGTAATTCATATTTAAATTACCTGGAATCCGACCTATCCTCAAATACGCAATAAAAGGTACTGCTACAGTATAAACTTTACTAGCTTCGCCCCGCGGGGTCTCCCGCGGGTAACATCGCACCCGTGCGAAGCCGGGACGGGCCGCCTATTAATAAAAAATTGGGTGTCGTAAAACCCACCAGAAGGAAATGACAAGGCCGAAAACCTAGTCGCAAAAAAAGGAATATTTGACGATACCCTGTGGCAACCCATCAGGCCAGCACAGTAGGCTAATTTCCCTCCTGTCATTGGAGGAGGCAGTTGTTGACTTAGCAGTGCGTCTTCTACGGACTGAGAAGTAAGAGCTTCATATCTCACGGAACATTTAAAAATGCAAAATAATTCATTTGGAGATAGAAAAAAGCACGAAGAATAAAAAGACGCTAACCGCTTAAACTGTTGCGTTTACTTGAATAATTCATGCTATGATTTTTAAAGTTTAATTTTCTTTTCTTAGCACTATTTTTAAACAGCTGCTCAAAGATTGCTTTCATAATAACATAGAACTCGCTCTTCTTTGCTTAACAATTAATATCTTAGTCGGCAAATATAGGTATTAGTCGGTATTTTATAGGAAAATGCATAATCTTTGCTTGCCTATCAAAACCAAACGCGATTACCATAACCGTCAAATATCCATACATATTCCATAACCCGGTTGGAATCTATTCTCAGGTGCCTTTACACATCGCGACCAAAAAGTTGAAGGGTTGAAAGGAAAGTAAACCGTCCGAATGTAATTGTTACATTAAAGTTTTTAGACTAACGCGATTTTGACACATTTTAAATAATTATGACACGGGTCTTAATCGCGGAAATATTTTGAAGGTAAATACCTTATACTGCCTGACGTTTCGGCGTGGATTACACCAGCCGTGGTCACAGGCTGACTGATGGATGTAGCTCAGCGCCGTCTTCGTGAAGCTCGGGTCTCCATGCCTACCCTCGCTTGCTCTTCACAATTTGTTAGGTTTTGTTACAGTTTGAATTTAACACTTATGGCCTAATAGTACCTTGACAGTGAATACGTAATAGTAATACCTGGAGTGGCATTTTTATATATTTATATATGAAATACACTTGAGAGCAATGAATCCGGGTCAGTTAAAGAATCCTAAAAATCTCGGAAACTAAAAATGCTAGGTTAATGCAATAAATCGTATTTAATAGACAATGTAATACTTCTTAAATGAAGGTATTAAAACTTCTTAGTTATTGTAAAGTTATATCATTAAAAAATCAAACTTGAAAAAGGGCCACTTTCGAAGATGGAACTACGAAATTACAGCATTTGGTTTTGCTTTTGTTTGTAATCTGTCATTTATGTGGGTACATAAACCATGTTGATAGTGCTCTATTATTCATTATTCAAGCTGAAATTATGTCGCTTACGCCTGAAGAATGCACCAGAATACTTACAATGCTGGAAACCGGCCGGAGTCAGCGCGATACAGCCAGGACTGTCGGTGTGTCGCTGTCAACAGTAAGAGTTCTCCGACGTTACGAAGAAACTGGTTCTAACCTACGCAGACCAGGAACGGGCAGAACCAGGTGTACCACAGCACGAGAAGACCGATACTTAGTGAACACCATGCTTCGAAATCGCTTTCTCACAGGAACTGAACTCACAAATCAGTTTTGACGCCTCGGAGGAAGTAACCCAAGTGCATGGACAGTAACACGTCGGCTTGCTGAATCTAACTTAAAACCCCTTAGACCTGCAAACGGCCCTAAACTGGAGCGTGGGCATCGTATTTCAAGACTAAGATATGCCCAGAGCCACGTAAATTGGAGTATTGAAGATTAGTCAAAAGTTATGTTCTCCGACGAATCAAAATTTATGCTCTACAAGCACGATGGAAGACACAGAGTGTATCGAAGACCAGCGGAAAGATTCAAGCAAGCATGCATCGAACAAAAAGTAGCCTACGGTGGTGGGTCTGTACTTGTGTGGGCCGGAATTTCTTCTGAAAGTCGCACAGAGCTGGTGATCATAGAAAACGGCTCTTTAACTAGCGTAAGATATGTGGAAGAAATCCTCAATGATCACGTTGGTCCATTTATAGTCAATTTAGGTGAGGATGCTATATTTATGCATGACAATGCCCGACCTCATACCATACAGGTAGGATTGTGAATGACTACCTTCAAGAGATGAACATTACTCGTATGGAGTGGCCAGCGCGCAGCCCGGATATCAACCCGATCGAGCATGCTTGGGACGAGCTAGGCAGATGCGTAAAACAACGAAACCCTCCCCCAATCACGCTTCGTGAGCTCAAAATTGCTCTCACAGAGGAATGGGACAATATTCCCCAAAATCGTATAAGGAACTTGGTGTACAGCAAGCCAAACCGCGTAAACGCAGTAATGGAAGGACGAGGAGGCAATACGAAGTATTAAAATTCAAGAAAATCGTAATAAAGTTCAAAAATTTCATGTTTCCTATTTTTGTTTTAAGGAGAGATCAGCAGTTTTTTTCTTTATGTAATTTTGTGTTAATAAAATGTATGGTGACTCATATTTTTTTTACTTTCATTTACGGTTTACGGTTTAAGATATTTATTTTCTCAAAAGATTTACAGAATCACTTACAGAGAAAATACAAACCAACCATCATAGCACCAACCCACTACGCCGATTGGCGTAGTGGGTTGGTGCTATGACATCTTATCAGTATTAGTAAGGGGGTAGCTGTATATAAAAATAAAAATAAAAATGGGTCCACGACGTTGTGTGCGTATCACCATTGCGGGTAGGTGTGTATAATTTGAGGGATACAATACACGTTTACTAAGGTCTATGACACATTGATAATTTCACTGCGTTTCATTAACTTAGTTTGGTATTATTATAGTATGCATAATTGATTTTTGTTATGTTGTGTCTAATACAATAGGTAGATAGTATATATTTATTTATGTATATTAAAGTATAGTGAAGTATAGTGTGTCTATGTATGCATATTTTTTATTTACTTAATTTTAAGTGTGCAAGATTTATAGCGTTTTTATTATTATGTTATACTATAATAATGTACTAGTATAATGTAATGTATAGTTATGTAATTTAGTAATTGGTACCTACCATTGAAACTTAATATTAAGCTGTTATTAATGAAAAATCCTTTAAAATATGGCTTTTTAAGAATTTTTTAAATGCAATCAGAGATTTCGCTTCTTTTATATTTTTAGGCAATTTATTGTATTGTTGGACCCCATCATATAGTATACTCTTTTTACCGTAGTTCGTTCTGTGTTTTCCTGAACACAGGTTATTGGCCTGTCTTGTCATGCGTTTATGGTAATCTATATTTTTTGTGAGCGTAATTTGTGAGTGGATATCTTTACTAAGGATTTTTCTAATAAGAATACATGTGTTGTATTTATGTATTTGGGCCAGATTAAACAATTTGGTTTCTTTATAAATTTTGACAGTTGCTGTTAGATGATCGTACAAAAATAATGTTTTAATAATTCTATTTTGTGAAACTTGCAGTTTTTTCAAGTTAGACTTAGCTGCTGAACCCCACACCTCTATCAGATAATCTATACGAGACTTGACCAGAGAGTTATATATGGTGTATCGAACATGTCTCGGGAGACATCTCACTATACCTTTTAGCGCGCCGTTTAGTGAAATTATTTTATTGCGGATTTTTTCGATTTGCGGTTTCCATGTAAGCCGACTGTCAAGAACTAGACCTAAATATTTTTCATTGTCAACTTTCGTTATTTTTTCACCATTTATGGTAAGAGGGCTATGATTTCCAATTTTTTTGTTTTTGGCAGCAAATATAATGTATTTTGTTTTCGAGGCGTTAATAGTAAGCAAGTTTGACTGTAACCATTTATGCAACAGATGTAGGTCATGTTGAGCTTGATTCATTACTGTTTCCAATTAATGGCCAGAATAGAACAGGCTGGTATCGTCTGCATATAAAGTAATATCTCCTTTTAAACCAATTTTATACATGTTATTGACATAAATAAGGAATAACAGAGGTCCCAAAATTGAACCCTGAGGAATGCCACAAGTAATCAACTGAGGGCTACTTTGATGGTTATTAATTTTGACAACTTGAGATCTGTGTGTAAGGTATGATTTAAAAATATCGTATGCTTTCCCAGTTACACCCATGTCCTTTAGTTTTGATAGAAGTATGCCATGGCTAACGGTGTCGAATGCCTTTTTCAAATCAATGAAAATTCCCAGAGTTATCTTTTTCTGATCAATGTTAAGTCTAATATTAGTTACTAAGTCAACCGTCGCGGAGACAGTGTTCGATTTGGGGCGGAAGCCGTATTGCTTTTTGTATAGGTAATCAATAGTAGTTAGGAATTCATACAATTGCTTATGTAGAATTTTTTCAAAAATTTTTGACATCACTGGTAGTACCGATATAGGTCGATAGTTGCTAGGGTCTAATTTGCTGCCTGATTTAAATATTGGACTGACCTTCGCAATTTTAAGATGGTTGGGGAAATAGCCTTCGTTTAAACACTTATTTATACAGTTTGCTAAGCATTCTGCTATATTGTCTATTTAAGGAGTATTACATTGTCTATTAAATACAATTTATTGCATTAACCTATCATTTTGTTTCCGAGATTTTTAACATTCTTTGAGTGACCCGGATTCATTGCTCTCGAGTGTATAATAACTTTTAGAAAATTCTACTGTGTTATTACCACAATATTGCATCAACTGTCATATTAAGAACAAAAAGAATTGTTTTTAACTGATTTCGTAAAAAGGAGAAGGTTATCAATTCGACTGATCTTTTTTTGTTTCTTACCTGGGTGAACCGATTTTGATTAATTTTCATTCACAAACATTTTTATAACAACACTGAACAGTTCAAATATATTAGACGACGGGATTCAAATATAAAAGTGTCAGAGGAGATAGCCGTTTTTTTTTCCTCGGAAGTCCTCTTGAGTACCCGGCCGTTGGGGTGGCCGGTAACCCCATCACTTATGTGGGATCCCATGGCGCGTAGAGACGGTAAATTGCGTACTGTTCAACCCACAAAAACCGACGGCGATCTTCAACTGCCCCAACCAGGGCCACGGGATTCGATCCCCGATGGGGAAACATGCTCCGCGACCCTGGGCGCTTGAGCCCGCAGCTCCAAGGCGGGCGCGTCTGATTATACGGGGGCGCTATGGTAGCCTTCCTCTGTTGCGCGCGGAACGCAGCGCGCCTTCACGACTGTTAGCCTGGGCGATCATTCGCGCGGTCTTACTCGTGGTATATAAAGGCATTTAATCTTCAGGCTCGTGCGAGTCTGTCATTGCGTGTCCATACATATTCAAGTGTTCATACATCCGCGCCGTGCGCCAGTAATAAGATGCAACGCGGATAGACGCGTGTACGCGATTATTCTGACACAAAGCCACTTCGAGTGGGCTTTGCCACTGTCTTAGTGCCTCGATATTACTTCATCTACATAATATCTCTCTTTGCTTCCTTAGGAACTTTGCTTTGTTTGTTTAAATAAAAGATTCATCGTGGATTAACCATACGCCATGCGTTTTGATACATCATCACAATTCTACCCATAAATGACGTAACACGCTCGACACCACTACTCCGCCCATAGAGGACCCACTGCTGGGTAGGGCCTCCTTCTATTACAAGAAGTAAGAGATAATAATAATAAATATCCTTGGACATTTCACACAACGCCATCTCGTCCCAAGCTAAGCAACTTAATGCTTTTTTTTTTTTTTTTTGTAATTACATACATATTATAGATAGAAATGACACCCAGACTCCGAGCCAGTGCCTCTGGTTTAGACAAAGACACTGGCCCGACCCCGGAATCGAACCCGGGACCCGTTGATCCAAAGGCGGCACATCTGACCACTAGACCAACGAGGCAGTCAAGTCAGAGAGTAAGAGTAATTAGCCTACTCCGCCACTCTCTCTCTCTCTCTCTGTACAGACGGGTTGGCACTGTTTGCAGCCAGGTTATTGGCCTTGTTATTTCCTATTATCGGCTTTTACGACGTCCTCAGGATTGAATGGGATTATGACACAGTGTCCGAAATCCGTCACCACACGGATCAGCGACTGCTGCGACATCTACCTGCTAGGCCAAGTTAAGATACGTTTGGGAGTAAATTTACCTTCCCTTGCGGCTAGATCTTCTTGTTGTTAGAGTGGCCTCGTACGGCACGCTAAAGATCGTATTGGTTGCTTAAACTAAAATAATGATGGACAAATCAATTTCTTTTTCAATCAATCAATCAATTTATTAGAGCGCAGTGCTAGTAGGCCTCCCACACGTTGGACCAACGACCTGGTCAAGGTCGCCGGAAAGCAATGTATGCAGGCGGTTCAGGACCGACCTTCGTGAAAATCGTTGGGGGAGGCCTATGTCCAGCAGTGGACGTCTTTTGGCTGAAATGATTCTTAATCAATTTAGGACCACCTAGCCGAAACGCGACAGAGAGTAATTAAGAGTATGCGCCGCTTATATCCGGTCCTTGGGGGTTAATCGGATTAGGGCGGGCTCCGGGGCGCAGACGGAACAATTAGAGTCCCGACTTACCCACTAAAACTAACGGCGATTGGTCGACCCTGAACTACAGGCTTGGGCCCTATATAGGAGAATATTCTCCGCGACCCCTATTCCTTTTGGTGACGGACTAAGAATACACAGTGTCACCACCCCATTCCAGCCTAAGGGTGTCGTAAGAGCCGACAGAAAGAATTGACAAGACCGAAAACCTAGCCGCAAGAGAAGGAAAACTTGATACGAAACCCTGTATCAATCCGTCTGGCCAGCGTGGCACAGTAGGCTAATTACCTTCCAGGAAATAGGAGGAGATCCAGCAGTGGGTCATGACTGATTAGTAGTAGTAGACCATAGGGATGGCACCACTACTTAGTAGTAGTTTATGGTTATTTTGTGTGTAATTTTGGATTAGCTTAGTAAGGCTAGTGCCTTACTAAGCTAATCCAAAATTACACATAAACGTGACATATTAGACAAAGCAATAATCAGTACATGAAACGCACTGATGTATAATAATGACACGACAACAATAAGCAACACGACCTCCAAAGCAGTACGTTTGGTGAACAAGCAATTTTTAATTGCATGTCGCGAAGAGCCAGTCACCACTTTTATGACAGCATTCTAATGTACTCGGGTGAATCAAAAAGTTCTTAGAAGTGCATATATATGAAACCTTTTTGGATCAAGTTCGATATTCAAATTAAAGAGTGTCTATCACACTATATTTATGCAGACTGTCACTTGTTTTTGTCAGTTCGTTCGCATGTAATAAATTTTTTTGTGCAACGAGTTGCTAAAAAGTCAAAATTATGGATAAAAGTGAGTTACGTGCGGTGATAAAATATCTCAGTTTGAAAAAAATGTCTACGAAGGAAATTTTTTTGGACATTCAGCAGACATTAGGGGGTGATGCTGTACCCTATTCTACGGTTGCGTACTGGGTGGCTGAATTTAAAAGAGGTAGATCAAGCTGTAAAGATGACCCGCGTTCTGGGCGGCCTTCAACCTCCGTTACAGAAGAAAATGTCAAAAAGGTTGAGAATCTGGTTTTGGAAGACAGAAGAATGACTATAAAACATATAGCTGAGATCTTAAAGATATCTTTTGGTAGCGTTCAATCCATTTTAATTGATTCACTGGGGTTCAAAAAAGTGTCTGCAAGATGGGTGCCACGAATGTTAACCGACGAAAACAAAAAGCGACGTTTGGAAATTTCCAAGCGTAATCTCGAAATGTTCCAGCGTGATTCGGATAATTTTTGCCGTCGTCTTGTCACCATGGATGAAACGTGGGTCCACCATTTTGATCCTGAAACTAAAAGACAAAGCATGTCTTGGAAACGACCATCCTCTCCATCCATTAAGAAATTTCGAGTTGCTCCTTCCGCTGGCAAAGTTATGGCCTCTGTGTTCTGGGATAGTGAAGGAATCCTTTTTATTGATTACATGCCAAAAGGCCAGACGATAACTGGACCCTATTATGCAAATTTAATCCCGAAAGTGCGTGAAGCGATTAAAGAAAAACGTCGTGGAAAACTGTCGTTGGGCGTGTTGTTCCTTCAAGATAACGCTCCTGCCCATCGATCGGAAGTTGCGCTCAACGCAATCCGCTGTGCTGGCTTCAATCTCCTTGACCACCCACCATATTCTCCGGACTTAGCCCCAAGTGATTTTCACTTATTTCCAAAATTAAAAGAGGAAATTCGTGGAACAAAATTTCACGATAATGACGCGGTTATAGCTGCCGTAGAGGACTTTTTCGAGAGTCAAGAAAATATTTTTTTTTCACAAGGAATAAGGAAGTTAGAAACGCGTTATTCTAAATGCATTGCATTGGAGGGAGATTATGTAGAAAAATAAAATATTATTATTTAAATCTTTGCATTTTTTAATATTGATTCCAAGAATTTTTTGATTCACCCTCGTACGATGACAAAATAAAAATGCATTAAATGTTAAATGAATATTCTATAATGGGACATGTACTACAATTTACAACTCAATTTTATTTATAACTAGCGACTCGCCCCCGCTTCCCACGGTGCAATAATGAACCTCTAAATTTATCAGCGTTTATCTATTATATTAAAGATGGATTACACGTATAAACCTTTTTTTTTATGTTAGAGCAGCCAGATGACTGCATTCCGCCTGATGTTAAATGGAAATGCCGTCCAGAAGTGGGGATACCTAGTGCTAAACTGTAAGTATAGCATTAGCCATCCTCACCCTGCCGGCCCGCAAGATGCCTCTTCACCCTTCGTTTGAAAGACCCCATATTGTAGGTAGGTGGAAATACGTGCGCAGGGAGGGAGTTCCATGCTTTTAGGGTGCGACAAAGGAACGAGTTACCAAATTTCTTCGTTCGCGATGGAATGGCGGCTACAGTGTAACGGTGGCACCGAAGGCCCGCACGCGTATTACGGCAAAGGAAAGGGAGGGATAAGGGAGAAAAGCTCTTCTGAGCACTCCCCGTGGTACAGTCGGTAGAATGCACTCAGAGCAGCAATATCTCGACGGAGTTGTAAGGGCTCGAGATTCATGGTTACATTCTCATCACCTATAATGCGAATTGCTCGACGCTGCAACCGATCCAAGGCTTCAAGTAGATACTTAGCGGAGCCGTCCCAGAGGTGTGAGCAATACTCGGCGGAGGACCGCACCTGAGTTTTATACAACAGGTACAGCTGCTCAGCCGAGAAAAAGCGCCGCACCTTGTTCAGGACTCCGAGTTTACGTGAGGCTGTTTTGATCACAGCCTCGATGTAATTTTTAGGATTTGGGTCGCAGCAGATTTCCATTCCAAGCAAGGTGATGTTACTCTGTAACGCAAGTGTCGTACCCAGAAGAGACGGGAGAGGAAGAAATGGTGACTTTTTAGCGGAGAACGCGCATGTTTAAGTTTTTTTGGCATTGAACTCAATCAGGTTGTTAGAACCCCATTCTGAAATGTGGTTCAACATCTGGTTAAGTTCAATTACCAAATTGACTCGTTTTTCGGCAGTCCCGCATGAACTGTACTATCATCTGCATAGCAGTGAATGAATCACTATCTATTAAAAAAAAAGCCTCAAAATCCGCTGCGTATTTTTAAAGACTTAAGCATACATAGGGACAGACAGACGAAATATTACGGTTTTAGGTAGAAATAAAAAAAACACGTTCAGGGAAGGATTAAAAGGTGAGAAAATATGAGAAAACATATTTTTTAATACGCATTATTTTTGGTCCAGTTAAGGTTTGCACATATTTTAATAAGGTTGAAACATTCTGGAATTATCATTCAGGTTTTTATTTATTGATTCTGAGGCGGTACGAAGTTGCCGGGTCAGCTAGTTAAATATAAATTCATCAATTTATAGAATGGCATCATGAAAATAACAACCGACTCTCGGCCTATAATTACCCACAGTGCCTGTACCAGGCAACCGGGACACGTACAACGAAAACAATAGTCGACAATAATGCTGACTTTTAATTGGCGGCAGATAATGGTAGCTGATTTTTGGATTACAATGCGAGACCATTTGGGGAGCTAATGCATTCGGCTCTATTTTCATTGAAAAGCCGTTTTATTGGGCCAACGTATTGTAGTAGGGTTTTATCTAGCCGCATTGCATTAATTGCTGTGTAGAGTCGGAGAATAATAAATGGGTAATCACATTTATTAACATCTACCACTACCAACTTATGTCATCAGCAGATGTAGTAAGCGACTAATTAGTCTATAGTCGCCAGCTTGCTCTCACGAACCATTTTATTTTGTTGTCTAATAATGGGGATTTGGAATTTACCTTATATATTCTAATTAATGAAAAGAAAAAAATCTTCGAATAGTGAACGAAAAAAAACAAATCACACATGTCTTTTAGAAAACTGTCATCAAAATAAGATGAGCTCTTGGTCAACATAAAATGTCTAGTTATTAAACACTGCTATACACAGTGGCACCACCTTATTCCTTCCTGTAGGTTAGAGCCGAAAAGGGAAGTGACAAGTCAGATAACCTGGCCGCAAGAGAAGGAAACCTTGATACGAAACCCGTCTGGCCAGTGTGGCACAATAGGCTAATTACGCTGCATGTAATGGGTGGAGGCCCGACTCAGCAGTGGGTCATTTATGGGCTGAGTTGTAGTAATAGTAGTAGTCTACTCTTATTTTTATAGACACAAATATAGAATAAATAACCACTTTTGTTTTCAAAAAGCAGACCACCGTCTACCTAACTTATTAAGATGTTAAGGGATAAATGCCACTAACTGTATCGCCCCCTGGTAACAGCTATGTAAAGATGGCAGGCACCCAGATTCATATCGTATTTTAAAATTCTCCGAGAGGCAAATCAAAATGTCGCAGCCGTAAATATTTTATTTCAATCCTCCCCGCCGAAGACGCTAATGTACCGAAATTTAAACCTTTCAGTGGACCTTTATTCCAATTACCTTAACAAGATGTCGACACAAAATAATGATATCAAAGCATAAAGTTAATGAATACATACTAATACTATTGCTCTCACAAATCTGTCTTATATCCAGTCTTGTACCTAAAAAGAGCACCTACAGAGTTTCTTACCGGCTCTTCTCTGTAGAGGTGCATTCCGAACCGGTGGTAGATAGTAAATTTTATTTTATTGAGCTCTAATGAGCCAACTTGATTAAATGAGTTTTGTATTTGAATTTCACTACTCAGGCCATATATAACCCAATGCCGAGTCGGGCCTCCTCCAGTTACATGGAGGGTACTTATCCTACCGTGCCTCGCTGGCCAGATGGGATGGCACAGGGTTTCGTATCAAGTTTTCCCTCTCGCACACTTAGGTTATCTGCCTTGTCATTTCCTTTTGTCGGCTCTTGTGACACCATCAAGATGGAATTGGGTGCTGACACTATATATCGACATACTTGTATTACATCACCTCCATACTTGTATACATAAGTGGCAATCTTTTTGCAGAAATGGTGATGATTATGATAAATCATCATGACGAGCTGCCAGATAGGGATCCCCCTCCGTTTCCCTGTGAAATCGGTTTTTATCGAAGTCCCCTATAATATACACAGGTCGATAGGATGTTATTTTCTTGTCTGTCACCTTCTTAGTACATGTGTTCGAGAAGAACAACCAATGACACTACGGTGTGTCAACTCGATCTTCAACGAAAAAACCGAACGTCCACCACCAGCTAAAATAAGTTAGTTTAGCTTGCATAGTTGAGCCTGTTTATCATACATGTTAGTTCACATTCGGTGGACGCACATGTATGAAAAACTGGCTCAACTGCAAGCTAAACTAAACTAACTTATTTTAGCTGGCGGTGGACATTCGAGTTAAGTGTAGTGCATAATTAGTGTAAAATCAGTCGTCATTAATAACGTGAGAAAGAGTATAACTGAGGAATCATCGCATTAGGTTTAGTTACTAGTATGTAGACGCATAAAACACGACCATAGCTGACATTTTTTCCATTAGTAGAACGAATTCAACTTAATAAAATAAAAATCTAGCACAGCACTGAAATCAAAAGGGAAAGAATGAAACGATTAATATTCGGAATCACCGTACAAAAAGCACTAATACAAGAGTATTAAGCGCAGATACTATCGAGTTAACGATCGGACTAAAACATTTTTCGCGTGCCAGATCCAAATAACAGGTATGAAACACAAAATGGCCATGAATATTCAACGGGGCCAACGACAAATGCAAATAACATCCGTACTGACAACCTAATACTCGTATATATAATTTCCGAGGTAGGTAATTTAAGATCTCGCAAAATTAACCCGGCGGGCGGCGTTCACATAAATATGGAAATTACGAAGAGCAAAACATTGCTGTGACCGCCCAAAGCTGATAGTTATTTATAGGAGTAAAGGCGAAAGCTCTTACCCGTAATTATTAAAAAAATGTAGAATTGAATAATGAAATGAATACTTACTTAATTACCATAGCAAAACAATCAGACAGATAGATATTTTTTATTGTACATGTCCACAAAAGAAATTTAACCACGAAAATTGTACAACAAAGACTTGGTATATTAGTACAATAGCATTCACACAATTAATTAGTTATATCGTAGTAGATATTGCCAATTGTAACGTATGTATATGACGACAAATTGGTTAGCGAAATTATTTCACGCATATTGAAACATATTCACATATTTTTCAGCATGAATGTAGGTGGACGCAAGGCTTGTGGGAGATCAAAAGAGATGGATGGATTGTAATAAACAGGAATTGTGTATGAACGGTGTGAATGTAGCTATTACGACTGATAGGTGTGCATGGAGACAATTTATTCAAGTTTTGTGATAAAACTACGTAAATAAGTTCCTTTTGAGTTTAATATGTCATTATAAAAGATACATAGCGTCACTATCTTATTTCAACCTGGAACTAAACCACATGACTAAGACTAGACAGGCAGAATATCTATAAGTCCACTCTCAAGCATATCAAAACAGGTCCTCAACTACCAACACGACATTTCTCGCTTGGAAATTTAAAATTCAATATTAAGATATACATTTGTACTTCACTCATACCCCGATATACATTTGGGTAACCAGTTATCAGTTTGATTACTGATTACCGATACGCTTTTGATACAAAACACATCAGGATTGGTAAAAATATGAGTAAAAAGCCCCGTTAAAGAAAACAATGTTCCAACAGAATCAAAACAAAGTTATCGAAAATGCTGATAACCTTATTCACCTTTCACAAAAAGCCCCTCGATAAGACTGCGCCTCGCTCTTTTAACCAAGTATTTCGATCACCTAGACAAGAAAATCTTTGTAATACTGTTAACGTCTGCTTAAGCGGCGCCGCAGCCGACAGGCACTAGAAAAATTCATCCGGACTGACTTGTAATCAGTCAAGTTTTAGCCCGTATTACAGTAATGGGCGACCCGGGGTATGGCATAGAGCATTCACGAACAGTAGACCAACAATAATTATTGCACATGTATATTTTAATTCAGTGTATATATAGTAGAATGCATCTATATATTTATACAAGACCCTGCTTCAGCCTACCTGGATAAATGTGGAACAGTAGGGTGATAACCTGAAATTCACACGAACATGCAGTGCCTTTAATAGACTGAAATGATAACGACATCTTGTATTGTCGTGGTATCGATAACGTTATCAAGTAATACAGTTTCTTAAAATAAGGTGTTATCTTTGTGTTATATATTGACACGACGAGAGTCACGACAGAGACGAGTTATTCCAACACTTTGAAATAAAATAATTACAGCAATTAAGTAAATCAAAAGGTAAAAATAATAATTTTCACCGCTGTCACCATGTTATGTAATGACAATAAGAGAGTCAGTTGACAACTAAATTATTCATAAAACCATAAAGTATAAATCATAAACCACTACACTTTGCTGTTAAAACTTATCACTTAGCACATAATAAGAGCGCTAATATAGTGTACTAGCATTTTAATTAAGTGCTAATGTTGCTATGAAGCAAAGATATTAAATAGATTTTTTAATTTATAGACAAACAAGACTCAAAAATAAATAAAATTGTTGTTTATTTTTTACAATCAATTTCAAGAGTTGATAGTAGATAGTCCACTGTTCGTTCTGCACTGGGGCAGGGTAGGCCCGAGCCGAACGTCTCTTTGTCACCCAACTGCGCGTTCCGCAAGGTGACCCCAAAACAAACGTTTGTACCGTAAGTAATATATGACACAGCGGGGAATTGCTTGTGCCGGCCATAAGTCTAACTTAGTTACGGCTGCCTCATGCAAATTGTGTTGTAATTCCCGTATGATAATCCCAGAGATTATTCTCGATACATTGTTTTTTTTTTACGCTTGTGCGCTCACTTTTATTCGTTATTGTAAGACCAACAACTTTCTCTTGTAATGAACAATTGACGAATAGCTGCCCAAATGAAAGGACCTCCACTTTTAAAATACTATGAGCTGTGTTCTGTTTCTGGTACTGGAGAAGGAATCCAATGTTTCCTCAAATAAGGTTGACTTCGCGTAGGTGATCCCGTTTCCCATGCTCCGGCCGTTGAGCCAGGGTATCTGGGACTCCAGGGCGCTAAAATATCAAAATTAGCGTCCCCATTTACCCACTAAAACCTACATACGTATAAAATACGTCGTGAAACCCTCTGCCAACGCATGAGATTGAACTAGCTTTGACTGCAACCATTTATTTAGAAACTGAAGTATTTCTATGGGGAAAAATGAGCGTATTGCGGAGTTTGCGTTTTAAAAATATCATTTCTAAGTTATACTTCAAAAGCTGGACGTGAAGCTTTACTAGTAGATTGGAACATTTTGCGGACGTTTTCTCTTTACAAGAACGTATGTATTATGTGGAATTAGGTTTTAGAAAGGATCGTTCCTGCTACCATTTTGTTTAACACAGAACTACACAGACATGTTAACACATTCCGTGTGGTGACGAATTTATAATACATGGCGTCACCACCCCATTCCATCCTGAGGGTATTGTAAGAGCCGACAATAAGAAATGACAAGGCCGAAAACCTAGCCACAAGAGAAGGAAAACTTGATAGGAAAACCTGTGCCAACCCGTCTGGCCAGCGTGGCACAGTAGGCTAATTACCCCCCATGTAGTTGGAGGAGGCCCGACTCAGCAGTGGGTCATATATGGATTGAGTAGTAGATACATAACCCGGGCCAGTGTGGTTCAAGTAATTGATACTCCAGCTAGCAAACGTATGGGGGGGACGGTACAGCTCATCTTCCAGGTGTGACAACTCAGTCCTATAGACGGCTTGTATTTTTTTTTAACGTGGGCGAATCTTTTTTTGCTCCCCAGCCGGGGGACTGGCAGGGGTATGTGGGAGGTCCGGTCGCGTGAAGATGGTAAGTTACGACCGGTTTACCCACTAAAACCTACCACGTCGCGTCCTTACTCGAGCCATAAACCCTGACGGGAAACTACACCTATACTTCTCGTTCACGGCTTGTAACCTTGGCAGTCTTGGACTGGCTCGTTGGTCTAGGGTTAAGATGTGCTGTCTGTGGATCAACGGGTCTCGAAGTCGATTCTGGAATCGGGCAACTAAGTGTCTTTGTCTAAACCAGAGGCACTTGCTCGGAGTCTGGGTGTCATTTGTGTTCGAGAATTTCATGTTTGTAAACTGCCCCCGCGATACTTTTTATACCTAGTGCAGGGGTTTCTTTTTTATAATAATAAAAGAAGAACCTACATTCCAATTAATTAATCTCGGAGTCTATTTAAGTTAATAGTAATATAACACATGGAATCAATGTGTGGCAGAGTTATACGGCAACGCATACATGTACTAAAAAACATACAGAAGAAACTCCACCTTTTTTTAATTCGGTTAAATCGGGATCAAAAATATCTATAACTAAAATTAATAATGTGCTTAAAGAATCCTTCCCGGAAAATATACTTTTGACGCTTTTATTTTAAAGATCACCGTTTGCGACCGGGATCGCAAATTGTAAGAAATCCTTGTTTGCTGTAACGAGGGATTTGTTGTAAGGCTTTGACATCAATAGGTTTGTTTGGAAAGGGGAACTTACACCGGCTAACGACTTCTCCGAGGGGGCGTCGCCTTGGCAACCCCAAGTCCACTTACCTAGAAAGAAATAAAAAGTAAATTGTAGTTCGATATTTTTAAACTAGATGTCGCCACAGTCGAGTTACACGGCGATATGGTTTTGCCCACCGCATTATTACGGTACGTTTGTAGTCACTATTTCCCGTAAGCCTAATTAAACCCACTGCTGAGGATATAGGCCTCCTCCAAAATTAGAGTTTTTGCAGCATTAACGCACTCAATGTGTAGAATGCTCTTTAAAATAATTAAAAATAACATGTAAATAAAAGGAATAATGAAATAAGAAAAATATTTACAAAATTGAATGGAATATTGTAATATAAAATTAATGGGACTTTCCAAAGTCAATTAAGTATTAACTATTAGGTAAATAATTTAATTAATACAATTTCAGATATTATTTTTTTATTGATTTATGTGAAAAAGTAGATATTTTTCTATGATTTATATATCAATAATACACGTACTTACATGTAAGACAGTGTGATATTTTCGTTCTATGTGTCGTTTTAAATTTGTAGTATGATTACAAGTTTTTAATTCTTTCGAAGTGTGCATGCATATTGCTTTCGTATTCTCCTTCTTTGCTATAAAATACTTTCGCCAGCCGCTTTTAGGTGTTTACGGTTAGAAGACATTTTTATTGTCTAACAACAAGTATACATACTATCTCCCACCCACACGTAACTTTTTACTTGGACTTTTTTCATCCGTCACATAGATGGCACTGTTTATGAAAATCGATTGAAACGCGTAACTTAGATAATCTATTTTATTTTATGAAAATAATAATCGGTTATTTTGATAATGATAATGTAATAAAATAATAATGATTTTAATGACCCGCCTGACTCCATAGCGACTTAACCAGTGTTTTATCAAAACCATATTTAATAGGATTGGCTGAATGATCTAATAATATAATTCTAATATACAGTTCCTATACTTCTCATCTAGGTTGGAACCTCAAATATGTTGGCACATCATATCATGGAAGTACATATAATATTAAATGCAACACCTTTAGTTTAATCTATACATATCCCTAAAATTTATTAAATAAACCTATATGGAAAAATCTTATTTATCATATAAACAGCTCCGTACCAAATTTCTGTACAGCCATTCTCGAGTTTTAAGTGTTGTAAATAACCCGACACTGTTTTATTTATAAACATAGATAGGAAAAGAGAGAGTAATTAATACAAACCGTCACGTCACATTCAGAGGAACGTACATACCTATATTACGTAATACGATTGAGTACTATTATACCATTCATTTCTCCGTGTTTGGATGTAGAAAACATAGATTGACCACCGATTCCGTCCTGGCAACGCAGATCATCTAGCTAAAAGAGAAAAACCTGATTTAAACCCTCTGCCAATCCGACTTACAAGTGTGACACAGTGGGCTAATTTAATTCCCCTCCATGAATTTGGAGGAGACTCGACTCAGTATACGGTAATATTTGGACTGAAACGACGATAACGATAAAGGCGATAAGATAAAATATTACTATATTATTCAGTCACAAGTGTGTTGCCAGTGATGACATATGGCACAGAGTCATGGTCGCTTACTATGGGCTCCATCAGAAGGCTCAAAGTCACCCAAAGGGCAATGGAGAGGGTTATGCTCGGAGTGTCCCTGCGAGATCGAATCAGAAATGAGGAAATACGCAAGGAAACCAGGGTCACCGACATAGCCCACAGGATTGCCAAACTTAAGTGGCAGTGGGCAGGGCACATAGCGCGCAGGACCGACGCCCAATGGGGCAGAAGAGTCCTCGAGTGGCGACCGCCGTGTACCGATGACCTGGATAAGGTCGCCGGAAAACAATGGATGCGGGTGGGCCACGAGCGGCCTTTGTGGAAATCCTTGGGGGAGGCCTATGATGATATAAAAGACGTCCACTACCTACATAGGGGTAATGTAGGTAGTGGACGTCTTTTGGATGAAATGATGATGATGATTCAGTCATTTTATTAATATACTATTATTATTCAGTTTACGCGCACTTTATAACCTCACAAACATATGCTCGTTTCACTCGGAAATTAATCCATTAAATTACAAAACGGACAGACCCACTGGCCACGCCCACTTGTCCCTAGTAATTACTAACAAGGCTACGCTACGTTATTAAAAGAGATGGGACGCGCCGGACTGATGTGAATCCGCGGACCCTAATTCAGGTCAAGCATACAGTTCCGGTCAAAGCTTATGTTAATCTCCTTTCTCTTGAGATTATGGCGCCGGGAAACTGTAATTATATGAATATAAACTATGGCCAAACTTTACATTTTGGTTATTACGTACAGATTGTTCGGTCCAATGATCTTTATTCTCATTAAGACACTAGTCACATACATGAGAACATAAAAATATAAAATTGTAAAATATAAATACAAATTGTCTGGGGTAGGTAGACGGTTAAATATCTGTTTTGGTTAAAATAATACGGTGCGAGTAGATATTAAAAACTTACAATAGCAACTGCGATTGAGGAAAAAAACTCACTAATAATGATCTGCCTCGTTGGTCTAGTGGTTAGATGTGCCGCCTTTGGATCAACGGGTCCCGGGTTCGATTCCGGGGTCGGGCAAGTGTCTTTGTCTAAACCAGAGGCACTGGCTCGGAGTCTGGGTGTCATTTCTATCTATAATATGTATGTATTTACAAAAAAACAATGTATATAAGTAGTTTATCATCCATCTCTTTACCATAACACAAGCATTAAGTTGCTTAGCTTGGGACGAGATGGCGTTGTGTGAAATGTCCAAGGATATTTATTTATTTATCTAATAGCCATTATGGCCGAGATGGTACAAAGTAAAAAGAAAAAGTTACGAGTAAAAGTTTGTTAACACTAGAACCAAATGTATGAAATAGATAAAATTGAAACGGTTTAACCGATGGATAGATAAAATTGAAACGGTTTAACCGACGGTTTAACCGACCATATATAGATATTATGTTATAACAATTTTAATTATTAAGAACAGCATCGTAATCGCTTCATTCGTTTAGGCACTGCGACCCGTTAAGATTTTTTAATTTTGGAGTGTCATGGACTGAAAAAATACAAGTCTTGTGTGTGTTTATTTAGTAAAATGCCACACATATTTTTGTGATAAACGGATGTGTCTTTCTTCATATCCGTTTATCACAAAAATATACATTTGAGCAATTTTTTTACTTTAATTGAATGTTTGAGTGGACATTAACTAATACAATAATTATGTTATTATAAGTCCAGCGAATCCCATTCCAGCGAATCATATTCCGACATCACTATATCCTCTATAACTAACGCTCCCGTATTGGGAAGTTGGTCCTTTGAGGCATCTGATCCAACATATTGTTACTAACCGCACTAATTATACGCCTTGACCCCAACTTATGGGATATAAATGGGGGCATAATCATTGGGGGTCAACTGTATGAAACGTGCGGACGCTCAGATAAATAAATAGTACTTAAGTGTCAGTTTCAAACAAATACAAAATATAACCGACTTAAAAAACTAATCTTTGCAGTGTCCGTGGTAACTTACTAGTAGTTGGTTCCGAGTTTTAATTATAAAAAATAAAAACTTTTTGGCAAAATATGTTAACCGAAAAATAACCAATAAATTACCGATTGAAGTCGGTACCAACCTATACATATACTACATAAATGCATTATTTTATTACATTTAGTTTTGATTTTAAACTAATTACTAAAAACATAGAGCTGTACCGTTCAGTGTGGTGACGGATTTAGAATACACAATGTCACCAACCCATGCCATCCTGAGAGGCAACTAAAGGAAAAGCCTAGCCGCAAAAGGAAATCTCCCCCTTGAAATTAGAATGGCCAACTCTGCATTATTTTAAGGTTGCGTTGCAAAAATACTGTCATCGCAAATTTTATGATTCTTCTCAAAACTAAATGTAATAAAATAATGCATTTATGTAGTACTAGCTTTTGCGCGCGGCTTCGCCCGCGTGGGCTTCGAACCCGTGCATATTTTTTATGAACATAAAATCGGTTATTGTGACTAAACTATGATAGTTAGATATGTGCTCTCGACTTTTTTGTAGATCTTTATAAGACCTACAAACCCGTAGTACATCATTTTGTTCTATTGTCAATAGTTTTTGCAGCGCACGCATAAATAGGTTTTCGATTTTACACCTTGGTTTACAAAATCGCAATTTTCATACGGATCCCTAATTCTTTTGAAAATAAAATATAGCCTATAACCTTCCTCGATAAATGGACTATCTAACACTGAAAGATTTTTTGAAATCGGACCAGTAGTTCCTGAGATTAGCGCGTTCAAACAAACAAACAAACAAACAAACAAACAAATAAACAAACAAACAAACTCTGCAGCTTTATATATTAGTATAGATATGTATAGGTTGGTACCGACTTCAATCGGTAATTTATTGGTTATTTTTCGCCTACTAACTATTATTTTTTATAATTAAAACTCGGAACCAACTACTAGTAAGTTACCACGGACACTGCAAAGTGTCTGAAACGTTGCGATTAAAATAAAATGAAACGATCATAACCGTTTTTCATTCCTACTAGTACCGTCATTTCCTACTAGTAAGTTGTCTAAGAATACCCAAACTTCCCTACCGACGAATGGTTTTGTTCAGATAATATAAGTTCAATAGCAAATTGAAATAATCAAAATCGCTTCACCCAGTCGAAAGTCTACCTCAGGACCTGTCCTTTCCAGGCTTTCGTTATTTTAAACTTTCGTTTATGTTTGTCCTGGCAAACATAAAAAATACAGTCAAATTGAGAACCTCCTCCTTTTTTAAGTCGGGTTAAAATACAGCTCTGGGTTATAATGACGTGCTATGAAATATTCGTATTCGCAAATGGTAGCGTCAGAATGTTATGCACTATAATTAAAGTGCTCTCTCATGCACTCGTATATATCATGAGTTGCTTTTTTTGCTTAACGTAGATTTTTTAAATGGGAGAATGCGAGCCACTGGTTTATATGTGAGTCTGCTAATAAATACTGCTATTAAGTAAACGTACATGAAATGTAATTAACGAACACAAATAGAAAGAAAGAAAATAACTTTTATTAGGCACACACACACACACACACACACATAGAGGCAGTAAAAGTAAATATAGGTAACAATATGGTGTCTAAAAGGCAGGAGCTCAGTATACACTGCAGGAATCTGCAGCACTAATTTTCAGCTCCAGCCCGGAGGAAACAGAGTTTATTAATTTAAAATTACAATTTACAAAAATAACACCCAGTCTAAGTTGGTCTATTGATGGTGTAGGCGTTGGATGTAGCGCCTTTGTCTCACGGGTCCCTATTGATTCCATGGGGTCAGGCAAGTGTTTTTGTGTAAACCAGAGGAACTTGCTCCGAGTCTGGATGTCATTTGTGTTCGTAAATTATATGTTCGTAAACTGCCCCCGCGATACAGATTATACATAAGCAGAGGTTTGCTTGTAAAAAAAATTTTGCTATGAATTCGTTTTTTAAAAATAGAGCAGAAACGTCTTCAATAAAATACGCGATGAATTCGTTAAAAGAGTGTTTAATTTTAATGTGTCGCGTTAACTTAAAACATAATTACGTCATATGGATCCAAACTCAGAACACGAGGACTATATGTCACCCACTCCCTAATCCTTTCTTCCCAATCTCGGCGTACAGAGTCACTATATTTTCAGTAGAAGGATAACGTAACCTAGTAACAGATGCGATCAAGACGCCATTTTTGGGAGTACCTACGGCTTTACGCGGCGGCATCTAAATCATCCCCTCAATTGTAAAGGGGAAAGCCCCCTTTCAATACGCGTATTGTTCAGGAAAGCTCAATCAGAGAAATCACTTTGGAATTAAAGTTGTGATTCAGGAAAAGCTTTTCTTCGCGATTCCTAGCTGAATTTTGGCGTTCAATAAGACCCCCAAAATTAAAATTTACTTCGGCGAATTGTATTGTATAGTAAATAACCATTAGTATTTTTAACAATATTAATACTACCATCCGTGGGGTGACGGATTTAGAATACATAGTGTCACCGCCCCATTCCAAACTGAGGGTGTCGCGAGAGCCGACAAAAGGAAATTACAAAGCCGAATGCCTAGCCGCAAGAGAATGAATACTTGAAACGAATCATTTCCCCGCGTCTGGCCAGCGTGGCACATTAGGCAAATTACCCTCCATGTAAAGGGAGGAGGCCCGACTCAGCAGTGGTTCATCTATGAGCTGAGTAGTAGTATCCAGTAAGCTTCATGACTGGCTATTTCAACGTTGCCTGCATTGATCCAATCAAGTTGGATCAATAGAGCTCTTTTGCAAAGTCAAACAACAAAATAAAATTTAAAATTTACCGCTTATAATTGATTATTTACCATCTACCACCGGTTCGGAATGCAGCTCTACAGAGTAGAACCGGCAATAAACTCTGTAGTTGGTCTTTTTAGATCGCCATTTTTGGTTACAAGACTGGATATGAAGACAGATTTGCGAGAGCAAACTCGCGCAATAGTCGCAAAGGGCCAAACATCAGCCGGATCTAGTCAACAATAGTAACCTTCTAATGCTCGAGCCGAACGACCCCCAGCAACGGCACCTGTTCACAAGCACGGCGCATGTGGCAGCCATCGCCAATGTTAAACAGCTGCATGAATGAGTAGCAAAAACATCTTGACAGTTTTTGTGGTGCGCGCTATCTGCATATGGATCATTAAGTATGTATTTCGATTCCAATGTACTGAGCCGCAGTATACTAGAAGAAGTATACTAGATATTGAGATTATTATTGCTGGCCGATAGCAAATTTAAAAATGGAACCATGGTATTCCATTCCTTGGTTTCTGAGTATTCATTTGTTTTTGGCGTCATTCTGTTTTTTTTAGATTTATACGTTTGGTTAATTTTTAAATAGTGATTATATTTATTATTAACTAGCGACCCGCCCCGGCTTCGCATGGGTGCAATTATATTATACCTATAAACCTTCCTCTTGAATTACTCTAACTATTAAAAAAACCGCTTCAAAATCCGTTGCGTAGTTTTAAAGATTTATGCATACATAGGGACGGACAGAAGAATGCGACTTTATTTTATACTATGTAGTGATTGACTATATTATATTCTACCACATGTCTTTGGTTTTCTTAAAAACCTATGATCTTTCCCATTTTCTCCTGTAATAGCAGTAGCTTACTACGTCATGTACGCGGCTGTAAAACTGAAACCGTGAGAAGATATTGGAAAATACTCCACTAACGTTCGCATTTACTTCAAAATATAGGTGCGGTACACAACATTCGTACGGGAAGTACATAAAATCCGATCAGAGGCGGCTGAGTGAATCGCACGGTACAGTCGGCCGAAGCGAGCGCAGTATTTCATGAAACACTACCTCTACCGCTGTGATTAAGCGCTGAATCACACTGAACGTATTTCAATGGGTATACTGACGGTATCTACTACTACTGCTCAGCCCATAAATGACCCAGTGCTGAGTCGGGCCTCCTCACATCACAGGGAGGGTAAACAACCTACTGTGCCACGCTTGCTGAACGGGTTGGCACAGGGTTTTGTATCAATGAGGCCGGTGGTGGGTCGGGGGATCCGCCATCGACGAAAGCCTCGATGACTGAGGGCGTCCCGTACCGGGACGCCCTCTCTCTGATAGTCGCCTCGTCGGGGCGTCAACGTTGACTGCGCTTACGCGAACCGTTGTCTCCCCAAGCATGCCGTGTGAGGGTATACCGCTGGGGTTTTAGTGGTTCTGGTTCTGTCCCGGGAGTCCCACATAATCACCGACCTCTCCCCCGGGGAGCGGTGGTATGCGTAAAGCATTTCCCCAGCGACAACAAAAAAAAAAGGGTTTGTATCAAGGCGTCACAGTAGACTGCGTGTCGTGTGAAGGTATACCCACTAAAGTATACGAGTCGTTTTCGGAGTCCCACATAATCGCCGACTTCTCCCCCGAGGGGCGGCGGTATGCATAAAGCATTACCCCAGCGTCAACAAAAAAGGGGTTTTGTATCAAATTTTGTCATTTCCTTTAGTCGGCCTTTATTACAGCCTCAGGATGGAATGGGGTGGTGACACTATGTACTCTAAATCCGTCACCACACGGACAATACTGACGGTATAATGACGCGTATCTACTACTACTAATCAGCTTAAACATGACCCACTACTGAGTCGGGCCTCTTCCAGTTACTTGGAGGGTAATTAGCCCACTATGCCATGCTGGCCAGACATGTTGACACAAGGTTTCCACCACCTATCTTGATGGCGCTTACCAAGATTCCCGCAGGTGGTTTGGCTCGGGACCGGAACAATGGTGGTAGGTTTTATTCATCCCCATCCCAACCCCTATAAAGAATCCCCCGCTATAAAACAAAACGGGTTTCGTATCAAGTTTTCTCGTGCGAAGTCTTGCGTTCCTTTAGTCGCCTCTTACGACCCTCACAGGATGGTGTGGATTGGTGATATTTTGTATTCCAAATCCGTTATCAAATCTCGCTTACATGGACAATAATGCAGTATCATCAGTGATTGTTTATCCCTGTGGAGTACTTATCCTATGAAAAAGATAATCTACTGCATGTTCCACAAGTGGGTAATTTGATCCCCGAAGGTCCCGAAGACACCTCTCACCGCGGTATATCATTCGCTATGTGTGTACAGGACCTAAACACTCACTCACACTGCTGAGCTATTTACAGCGCAGTTGAACGAACTCTAATAAACGCGGTACGAATATGAAAAAGAGAGCTCTTTTAGGGAATCATTTAATACACAGTATTCATAGAACAGAATTTCTCCAATTACAATAATTGTATTCTTTCGATTATATATTTTTTTAATTTTGTCCTTTAATTGCTTTTTTATGAGAGAGTAACCTTTTTGGCGCCTATCCGACCACGGCAGTCCGCGAGTAACCCAACGTGGCTCGGCCGCCGTGGGACTCGAGAACGCCACGTCGGTGAGGACAAGGGCACTCCCCCAACCCACTAAAACCCCCCCTGAGTTCCCTCTCGCCGTACAACAGCCCACGGAACCTCTCCTTTATTACTCACTACAGGTCACACAATACGCTTGACTAATTGAAAACGTGACGTAACTCGACCAGTTTCTGACAGAAGTGTCGAGAAAAATATAATGACGTTGGGGAAATTTTCCCGCTTTTATATAATGAAATGAAATATCATTTTACAAAGCTCCACCAACAGGCCGAAATATTGCGTAAACAACTGTACCCTGATGGCTTTTTGGAATATTCGATTTTAATTTCGAGCGATAAGGTTCAAAATTTGGAAATCGATCAACGCTAAATTGTTGTATTTTATTTGACAAGGTTCTACACCGATTTATTTATTATAAACTGATTGTAACGTGACCGACGTAGCACGTTTATTTGGACAAATATACCGAATAGATATATAATAACTAAACCTGGAGAGCCTCGATTTTTGCTTCTTGAGAGTGGTGACATTTAATATTCATAATCTGTCACCACACATAGACATAGTTACACATACACTCCAAAGGTTCATTTGTTCTACTTTAAAACAATTTTGCAAAGTCACTACTCCATTCAACATTTAACTGCCCCGATGGTCTAGGGGTTGTTGCCGCCTTAAACGGGACCCGGGACCCGCTTTAGCTGTCCCAGTCTTAAAGAAAGACGACACGGTTGGCGCAATGGTTGAGCGATCGATTGCTGCGCAGCATGTCGCGGGTTCGATTACCCCACGGGTGAAATATTTGTACGACCTACAAGTATTTGTTCCGGGTCTGGGTGTTTTCTATCTATAGTATGTATGTATTTACAAAAAAAAATGTATATAAGTAGTTTATCATCCATCTCGTTACCATAACACAAGCATTAAGTTGCTTAGCTTGGGACGAGATGGCGTTGTGTGAAATGTCCAAGGATATTTATTTATATTTATAAACTGTTTCACAAAATAATTCCATTAACTACTAGGTACTACTACTCAGCCCATAAATGACCCACTGCTGAGTAGGGCCACCTTCCATAACAGGGAGGGTAATTAGCCCACTGTGCCACGCTGGCCAGACGGATTTCGTATCGAGTTTTCCTTCTATTGTTCGTTTCGGTTTTCGGCCTTGTCATTTCCTTTTGTCGGCTCTTACGACACACTCAGGATGGAATGGGGTGGTGACACTATGTATTCTAAATCCGTCGCCACACGGACCATTCCATTAACTACCAGGTAATAATATACCCACATAATAAGCAACTCCTGCGTTTGAAATTCCTAGGTACTTTTGCCGCGAGCATGGCAGCACAGCCTTGAGTTCGAGTTTTGAAATTCAAATGCACTCGTTCGCTGCAAGTTCTTATTCGAGAGAGCGTATGCCTTTGGACAAAGCAAATTTATTTATGTGCGGAATTGTCTATCGCGTTACCGGGTAACAAATTAAATTTGTGTACCTATAAAGTAGTTGGGAGTGCAGGGTTAAATCTACTGGTTAGATGTGCCGCCTTTGGATCAACGGCTCCCGGGTTCGATTCCGGGGTCGGGCAAGTGTCCTTGTCTAAACCAGAGGCACTGGCTCGGAGTCTGGGTGTCATTTCTATCTATAATATGTATGTATTTACAAAAAAAATGTATATAAGTAGTTTATCATCCATCTCGTTACCATAACACAAACATTAAGTTGCTTAGCTTGGGACGAGATGGCGTTGTGTGAAATGTCCAAGGATATTTATTATTTTATTATTTATTATCTATATAAATAAAAATGAATCGCAAAATGTGTTGGTAAGCGAATAACTCAAAAAGGTCTGGGCCAATTTGGCCAATTCTTTTTTTAAATGTTCGTTGAACATCAGGGATGGTTTTTACGGCGAGAAAAATTCTAATAATTGCCGGAAACACCCTAAAAACAGCCTTTTCTTTTTCCCATACAAACGTTTTCTAGCTAAAGCGTAGAGTCAATATAATTATTATTATATACTAGCGGCCCGTCCCGGCTTCGCACGGGTGCGTAGTTACCCGCGGTTATTGTCGTACCGCCGGTGACGCCGCGGTGTGAAGCTAGTATGATATGACTTTAAAGTCTTGGAGTGGCTTCCACGTATGGGAAAGCGCAGGAAGACCTCCGACTAGGCGGACGGACGACCTTGTGAATGTCGCCGGGTGTCGGTGGATGCTGTCTGCCCGAGATCGTGCGTTGTGGAAATCTATGGGGGAAGCCATTTTTAGCAGTGGATTTCTGTGGTAGATAGATAAATATATAGCGTTTCGGTTTGTAGTCATTATCTTAGACCAACATTTTTAACATCACTATGTTGGCGCTCTCGCTTACGGCTCTGATGGTAAGGGTTACCATCGCCTATGGGCGTTTGTAACACCGGAGGTGCTGGTAACGTACCGCCAAGCCTCTAAAAAGCGAAAGCATAACGCTGCCAGCAAAAGAAGACACTCTGGTGACTTAACTCGAGCGCAGAAAAACGACATTTCACTATTGTTTGCATTGTTTTGCATGGTTTTTATATGATATTTTTCGATTCTAAAATAGTATTAAGAATTTTAAATAAAAGCCTTTTTACTATTTACAATGCATTTTATAAATCCATGCTCTGTAAAGGACTCTAATAAAATCATCTAAATACACAAAATATTATACATAGGTTCCATCATTTATTAAAACTACTGAACTGTTTTTTATAAAATAGCTATGGGATGGGAACCATCTGGAACCAATGCGAATCAATCTAAATAATCGATTACTAAATGACGGGGTTATGCGGTCACAAACTAAATAAAAAGGCATTGAGAATTGAGTACCTCTTCTTTTTGAAGGCGCTTGAAAAAGGCTGCAATCGCTTCTGTGCTTACCTAGAACAAACAGATAAACAAAATGAAAACAACTCATTTCATGTTAAAAATTTACATCAATTCAGATGCATTTTTTTAGAAAACCGTTACGATAAAAAAAATCTGAACTAGGAAAATGAACCAATTACATTACAATATGAGTTTCATTCTATTAAAAAATATTAAACAAAAAGCCAAACTTAAGTTGCAGTGGGCAGGGCACATAGCTCGCAAGTCCGACACCCGATGGGGCAGAAAAGTCACGTTGGGGACCGCGTTCCGGAAAGCACAGTGCTAGTAGGCCTCCCTCACAGCGGACCGATGACCTGGTTAAGGTAGCCGGAAAACGATAAATGCGGGCGGCCCAGTACCGGCCCTTGTAGAAATCCTTGGGGGAGGCCTATGTCCATCAGTGGACGTGTTTTGGCTGAAATGATGATGACTGTTGAATGGCTATAGGGTTTTTGCTACTACATCCTGTATAAAAAATAAATATTGAGCAATCTTGCGAAAAATCTATAACGTTCGTTCGGCGCTACTATTGCTGAATTGCGTCCTTGTAACAAAGAAAGAGCTACGTTTTCCTGCTTCGTGACTTGGTGTTATTAATTTCGACAATCCTAAAGAATAAAAAAAACATACGACGGCGACCAATTTGGAGGCGGAGACCCCAAGACATTTAGAAAAGCGGTTATTATTTTCGAGCGGTTGAGCAGGTTTGCTGATACATTGCATTTAAGATGGCTAAGCCAAGAATAATATACCATTACAAAAAAAAAACAGTTACAGGAGTTGATGATTCCATAAACAAAGGCATAGAGAGGCGACCGCCTGCCACAAAACTAAACTAAAAACGGTAGCAACCACTTTTCCGCTGAGTGGTAAAAACCATCCATGCGAAGCGAAAAAATATCTAAAATACGCTAGTCTTTTTTATTTTTAAGGTCACAAATCCTAAACAGACATGTGGTGACGGATTTAGAATACATAGTGTTACTACTCCATTCCATTCTGTGGGTGTCGTAGGACTCGACGAAAGGAAATGACAAGACCATAAAAAAAGAAGGAAATCTTGACACGAAACCCGTCCAGCCAGCGTGGCACAATAGACCAATTGCCCAGCCAGCGTGGCACAATGGGCCAGTTACCCTCCATGTAATTGGAGGGGACTCCACTCAGCAGTGAGTCATCTATGGTCTGAGTAGTAGTAGATTTTATAAGGCATAGTTCTAAGGATATGAGTATTGTAACACTAAAGGAAAGACTCAAAGACTCAATGATACAAATAGTAATATGAAATACATACGAGGGTGAATCAAAAAGTTCTTAGAAGTGCATATATATGAAACTTTTTTGGATCAAGTTCGATATTCAAATTAAAGAGTGTCTATCACACTATATTTATGCAGACTGTCACTTGTTTTTGTCAGTTCGTTCGCATGTAATAAATTTTTTTGTGCAACGAGTTGCTAAAACGTCAAAATTATGGATAAAAGTGAGTTACGTGCGGTGATAAAATATCTCAGTTTGAAAAAAATGTCTACGAAGGAAATTTTTTTGGACATTCAGCAGACATTAGGGGGTGATGCTGTACCCTATTCTACGGTTGCGTACTGGGTGGCTGAATTTAAAAGAGGTAGATCAAGCTGTAAAGATGACCCGCGTTCTGGGCGGCCTTCAACCTCCGTTACAGAAGAAAATGTCAAAAAGGTTGAGAATCTGGTTTTGGAAGACAGAAGAATGACTATAAAACATATAGCTGAGATCCTAAAGATATCTTTTGGTAGCGTTCAATCCATTTTAATTGATTCACTGGGGTTCAAAAAAGTGTCTGCAAGATGGGTGCCACGAATGTTAACCGACGAAAACAAAAAGCGACGTTTGGAAATTTCCAAGCGTAATCTCGAAATGTTCCAGCGTGATTCGGATAATTTTTGCCGTCGTCTTGTCACCATGGATGAAACGTGGGTCCACCATTTTGATCCTGAAACTAAAAGACAAAGCATGTCTTGGAAACGACCATCCTCTCCATCCATTAAGAAATTTCGAGTTGCTCCTTCCGCTGGCAAAGTTATGGCCTCTGTGTTCTGGGATAGTGAAGGAATCCTTTTTATTGATTACATGCCAAAAGGCCAGACGATAACTGGACCCTATTATGCAAATTTAATCCCGAAAGTGCGTGAAGCGATTAAAGAAAAACGTCGTGGAAAACTGTCGTTGGGCGTGTTGTTCCTTCAAGATAACGCTCCTGCCCATCGATCGGAAGTTGCGCTCAACGCAATCCGCTGTGCTGGCTTCAATCTCCTTGACCACCCACCATATTCTCCGGACTTAGCCCCAAGTGATTTTCACTTATTTCCAAAATTAAAAGAGGAAATTCGTGGAACAAAATTTCACGATAATGACGCGGTTATAGCTGCCGTAGAGGACTTTTTCGAGAGTCAAGAAAATATTTTTTTTTCACAAGGAATAAGGAAGTTAGAAACGCGTTATTCTAAATGCATTGCATTGGAGGGAGATTATGTAGAAAAATAAAATATTATTATTTAAATCTTTGCATTTTTTAATATTGATTCCAAGAATTTTTTGATTCACCCTCGTACATATAACATTGTTGTTACATGCATAATCCGTTAAAAAATGAGACAGAAATGTAATATTGTGTACCCACTAACATAAATATAAGATCTAGGTGTAAACATAATATACAGATAGATATAAATACAGAAGATACGTGTATACATAAGATAAAGGAGCGCCACTATCGCCAGCAAACTGTAATACAGTTTGGCGATGTTTATGTAATTTAATTAATGTATTGTTTGTGAATATATATATAAAAAAAAAAACAAAGTTAATTGGCATAAAAACATTTGAAGCGACCATTATTGGTAAAAAAATGTCTAATAAAAATTAAAGTCAACAAAGATTAGAGCTTAAACAGTATCCTTTGGGAAATTTAAAACATCCATACAGGATTTCGAAGATTATGATTATTTTTATTTGAGTCAGAGTTTCCTAAAACACATTTTAACCAATCCTCTATTTAACCAAACTATCGGTACCAAAACGGGTCCACACAAAAAAGGCAAACAGAAAATATCTACGAAGAAAGGTCTGATCGAGTGGCTGCTCGTTCACCGCCTGACCGCAATGATCGCTCCGAAATACGATAAGCGAGACATTAAGCAGTACCTAACTATGAATGATAATGACTGAACATTTTAGAACTTGACTGAATTATGTAGAACGGTAGGTACTCCTAATGTTTGAACACATACCATACCTAATGTTGGCACCCAACGCCGCAGTGGACTGGGGCTCCAGGGACTCCTCTGTCCTCAGAGTTGCCCTGCGAGTCCTGGACCGCTGCGGTGCACCAACGCCCTCGGGTTGTCGCTAACCCGAGG
Organism: Clostera curtula; assembly: GCA_905475355.2. Taxonomy (NCBI): domain Eukaryota; kingdom Metazoa; phylum Arthropoda; class Insecta; order Lepidoptera; family Notodontidae; genus Clostera; species Clostera curtula. The sequence continues at coordinate 14,847,515 of FR997810.1, forward strand.
GCTAACGGGCCTCCTTCTGCGAGGCCGTTATATCGCAGAAGGGGGCTGCGGGGCGGGTCGCAAAGACCTCCGGCTGACCCGCGCCGCGGACGGAGGCAGGAGTGGAGGGGGGTCGTGACGATGCGAACCCCTTCTGCCCTCGCCTGAGAGGCTGGTGGTGGGTCAGGGGAACCGCCACCGACGAAAGCCTCGATGACTGAGGGCGTCCCAGTGTACCGGGACGCCCTCTCTGACAGTCGCTTGCCCGTTGCGGGCACCACGCCGGGGCGTCACAGTAGTATGCGTTTACGCGAACTTGTGGCGCCCCATGTGAGGGTATACCGCTGGGGTTTTAGTGGGTAGACGACTCTTGGGTAGATGATCCTTGTCGGAGTTCCACATAATCACCGACCTCTACCCCGGGGGGTGGTGGTACGCATAAAGAATTTCCCCAGCGACAACAAAAAAAAAAGGGTTTGTATCAAGTTTTCCTTCTCTTGCGTCTAGGTGATATGCCTCTAGCGTTCCTTAGTCGCCTCTTACGACACCCTCGGGATGGTATGGGTTGGTGACACTGCGTATTCTAAATCCGTCACCACACGGATGGTCTAGTACACAGTATATTACAGTTTTGTTCATATGTGAAACGGTTGTTAAGAATCCTATAGAATATACTACTACTACTCAGACCATAAATGACCCACTGCTGAGTCGGTCCTCCTCCTATCACAGGAAGTGTCAATAGCCTACTGTGCCATGCTGGCTAGACGGGTTGGCACGGGGTTTCTTATCGAGTTTTCATTCTCTTACAGCTTGTCATTTCCTTTTGGTCGCCTCTTACGACACCCTCAAGTCGGAATGGCATGGTGACACCATGTGTTTTAAATCCGTCACCGTACAGTTTTATACTTCGTCGTTTCAGCCCATATATAACCCACTACTGGGTCGGGCCTCCTCCAAATTAATGGAGGGAAATTATCCTACAGTGCCACGCTGGCAAGACGGGTAGGCACAGGGTTTATATCAAGTTTTCCTTCTCTTGGGGCTAGGTGATATGCCCCTTGCGTTCTTTTAGTCGCCTCTTACGACACCCTAAAGACGGTATGGGTTGGTGACATTGTGTATTCTAAATCCGTCACCACACGGACAGTTTTATACTTACTGTTATGTTATTGATATTAGGTAACACCTTGATTCAATTTGCCCCTTTCGTATAACCTCTAGCTTGATACCACCGGGAGCGATATTGCTTACCCATATCTAACAGGGAAGCCGGGTTCTGGATCAGGTTTCCGAAGGTCGTGTCAAATGTCTGGTGAACTGACACGTGTATGGCGTCAACATTGCCTTATGTGAAGGGAGGTGAATCGTTCAATTGTTGGTTTGCTATTAGATTTTATTGTACTACTAACTCAGCCCATAAATGACCCACTGCCTAGTCGGGCCTCCTCAGAGTAGTAGGTATAAAATGTCCGTATGGTGACGCATAGTGTCATCAATCCATTCCGACCTGAGGTTGTCGAGACAAAAGGAAATGACAAAGCCGATATCGTAGCGGCGAGAGAAGGAAAACTTGAATACCCGTCTGGCCAGCGAGTCAAAGTAGGCTAGTTAATAAAACCTCCACATAATTTACATAGCATCTTGCCATTACAGAAATGTTGAACGATTTTGGCGATAAAACCACAATGAAAAGGTTCAAGATGCAATAGTTCATAATCTTAAAATAATGAATCTATACTAATATATAAAGCTGCAGAGTTTGTTTGTTTGTTTGTTTGTTTGTTTGAACGCGCTAATCTCAGGAACTACTAGTCCGATTTCAAAAATTCTTTCAGTGTTAGATAGTCCATTTATCGAGGAAGGTTATAGGCTATATTTTATTTTCAAAAGAATTAGGGATCCGTATGAAAATTGCGGTTTTGTAACCCAAGGTGTAAAATCGAAAACCTATTTATGCGTGCGCTGCAAAAACGATTGACAATAGAACAAAATGAAGTACTACGAGTTTGTAGGTCTTATTAAAATCTACAAAAAAGTCCGCGAGAGCACATATCTAACTATCATAGTTTAGTCACAATAACCACTTTTATATTCATAAAAAAAAATGCATAGAGATAAGCACGGGTTCGAAGTCCACGCGAGCGAAGCCGCGCCCAAAAGCTAGTGTAACATAAAATTAAAAGAAACAATCAACAAGTATTTTATCGCCGGATCAATATATTTTCTTTTCATTTGTATAAAAAACAACTACACTATGTATACCATGTATCGCGGGGGCGGTTTACAAATATGAAATTAAAAAACCACCCTCCATGTAATGGGTGGAGGCCCGACGCAGCAATGGGTATTTTATGGGATGAGTAGTAGTAGGTACTCCTAAACCCTTTTTATTTCGGCGCTTGACATGCGTATATTTAACGAACACTAAGCCTCAGAGGTACAACAACGACATTTTCCCAACCCCAGAATCGAACCAGGGACTCATGACCCAACAGAGCGTTGGGTTCGGCTTCTTATTTAGGAAGGTTATTAGGCTTTTGTGTTTCAACGCTCAACGGGCAATGAAGAGAGCTATAGTCGGTTAGCGCGTCTCAATCGGTATCGCACCACGTGCGTGACATCATCATCATTTCAACTAATATTCGTCCAATACTGAACGTGATGCGAGTTTTTTTATCCGGGCTAAAATCCTTTATGGGCTATCCCTGCCAGACTGGGGATGGTGACGGAGTCGTACCCACGAAACGTTCCCGGAAAGTACCGTCCGGCGCTTGCTACCCCGTGGGCCCTAACTTTATCACCACGGGGAAAGCGCAAACATTGTCTTACCACGTCACGTTGTGCTCAAGATGATTGAGACCAACTATGTCAACGGCATACCGCATTTTAAGCAAGTTTACGATCTCATCTAGGTTGCAAGAGACTACAGTGTTAATGTTAGCGCGGACCAATTTATTTTACGACTTCCAACACGCCAGCATAATGCCCAAGTTTCGTTTAGAAGAAAAACAATTTGTTTTGCAACTTAATTTGAGTTCGGAAGTTTTATATTTTGCATTAACTTAATTTGGTGGGGCTGTGTTAAAAAACAACCACGTTATTAAGCCTTAAATTGTTCACTTGTGGCAGGTTTATTCCTTTAATTTTATAACTTATTGCAAGGGTTCCTCTCTTAATTCCAATTTAATTGAGGTCGTTACGAGTATGACCTCAATAAGCCAACTACCAGTTTTTACGAATTGATTGCCGCCTGCCCCTTCCGTCTTGACATAGATAATAGACTTTTAAAAATACTGAATACTACCTTTAAATTGTTCAACTCATATTGCAAAAAAAGAGCATGCACAATGCCTCTAACTCATTATATTCTGAGGTGACAGATCGGGTGAAATATGAAAAGGTGTGAATTAGATATGACGACCGATAGGAGTGTATAGAGACTACCACCCGTGGGACAAGGGCCGAAACATGATAATGGTAATTTTAAATATGAAGATTTATAAGAGTTTCGTGATAAAACCTACGTCTACATACGATACAAAGAAGACGACTTAGTTATTTAAAATAAAGAAGCGCAATTTGGTTTACGTTTACTAGACTAGGTGGTTAGATATGTCGGCTGTTACTACACCCTAAAGGTGGAAGTGGTGGTCACAATATGTATTCTAAACCTGGGATAAACAATACAATGTCTTTTCTAACAGTAATTTATTCTTTTACTTTAAAAGTCCAACATTTCGCATCCAGCCATAAATCCTCTTAGTAGATATTTTATTTATGCAACTAGGATGTTTGCAAATGAAGCGTAAACATCGCCCATCCAATATTTGCTATTTGAAAAGCGTTGTCCAGCACCACCATCGTTAGTGGCACGACCAGATCGTTCCGTAGCTGGCCATCGGTCGTCCATCATATTTAATCGTTCCGCTTTTTCGCTGCAGAATTAGCTGCACAAAACCCATTCAATCGCCGCTCTCAATGCCATGATAAATTCAACTTTAAACTTAGCTCTATAAGGTCGGATTTTGAAAATCGATCAGGCGTGGTTTGAACGGTTACTGTTGGACTTAGTTCAGCGCAAACTGCGACACGTGTGAGTGCGATGTTTTGCTTTTGCTGACACGCATATGATGGATTGCATGCACAAATTTTAGTTGGAGATTTCACCACAGCCATTAGAGTATGGACAACGCCCAGTGGCGTTCGGGACCTATACTATAGACTGATTGGTATAAACCATAAATTGAGGCCGCATATGAAGGACATGTAGGTTCAAAATGAACATGAAATTCACCACCAAAATCAAATCAAAATCTAATTATTCAATTAAATTAAACACTTTTTAACGGATTTATCGCGTGTATATTACATAATTTAATTCCCGACGCTTCGAATGCTTTGCAGCAGTCGTGTTAACGAGAGAGACTAGATAATAGTTGTCTTCAAAGTACAAAGAAACCGTTAAATCTGCCTCCTATATATTTCTATTGATAACGTGAAGGCTTTAGAATACATATTGTTCTTGAGGGTGTCGTAAGAGCGGAAAGGGAAATGACAAGGCCAATACCAACTTGAAGGAAAACTTGATACAAAACCCTGTGCCAACCAAAACCAAAAACCTGTGCCAAACAGCCCCCGATAGAGTTTAAACCTAGTGCATAGGTTTTGTTTTTAAAAAAGTTATTAATTTTTTTTGTTACAAACATTAAAAAAAAAGCTGTATACCAATCTTGACGACATATGTTTTAACTTCATAGTCCGCTTCGAGAACAAAAAGTCCCTTTCTGTTCTAGTTCCAATCGTTACCTGATATACCTCCTGACCTGCATGATCGTATGATGGATCGTACGAGCGGAGTTTTCAGGGATTATCGCGCGGACCCGTGATAAAAGCCAATCATTTACCACACCCGCTATCATGGTACTGACCATAAACATATTTGACGTATTGGGAACATTTATATTTTTTTAATGAAGCTGTTACGGTAGAATAGTTGTCCCTGTGGTATTGGATTTAGAATACAAAATGGCATGAGAATCATAAAGTGCGACTAAATAAACCAGACAGGACACAGCCTAGCCTAGACACAAGGGAAGATCAGATTTTATGATGAAGTCCTAATTTAACGCAACTGTATCACGGAGCGCGAGTAAATGGTGGTTGCACCCAGACATACCCACTAAAACTTACTGAGTATTTGAACCTCCAGGGCCTCTGGTTTCACTCCTTCCAAGAGGTGAAGTATGCTCCGGAATCAATTTGGGTTCCTAATTCTCAATTTCCTTCAAACACGGGCCGAATATTATATTTATTCTGAGTGTAAGACTATCTTTTTGAAGAACAAAGTTCCATTGATCAATGTAAACCCAAATCAATTTCTAACAAAGTATAAATTACACAGAACAAAGCAGTTAGCTGCGTAAACGAGAACAAAATCGATTGTCACAATGGCCGAGTTTATCGATACTACAGAAGGAAGCGGTATCGTATCAATCACTTTGTAATCGTTACGTAAAAGCACAAATTCGGAGAAACAACCAGCCGTAGGTATCGAATAAACAAAAAGGTCAGGAATCGACACAGTTGCGCAAGAAAGAGCTAGAAACAAAATAAAGATACTGGACGCATTGTTAGAAATATTTTTTTATGTACTCGAATCTGCCTTTTTCTGTTTTTTTTTTCAAACTGTCTTGCTGGTTTATATGACAACTGAAGAGGCCTTTTCCGAAATAAATTTACCTAGAGTGCCAAGTTAGCCGCTTGCTTCTCATGGGGCTTTACTTTCTGCCTATGATGTCACATAGGCAGAATCTGTCTTTGAGTGCACAGTCCTTAGAAACTTTTAATAAGCTTGTTAAGGAACATTACATACAGTTATAATGTTATATTATATGGTATTTATGTGTATAGTCTCATAAATTATTGTTATTGCATGGGTCTTATAGTATATACAAGTTACCGATGCATTAGAATAGGGCTATAAATGTATTTATTTTTCATGTACTCATCTATTTGTCGTATCAGTATAATTTATTGCACACCCCTATCTGCCGTTTTAACTTTCACAAGTCCTATCCATCCAAAGGTTGTCTGGAAGAAATCGCCTAGTGCGATAAGACCGCCCATTGTACCTTTCTTTGTTGTATTTTTTTGATACCATGTTGACCTTTAATTGGTGTACAATAAAAAATATTCTATTCTATTCTATGAAGAGATTAAATAGAGCCTCCTGGTCTTTGAAAGCTTTACCCGGGATTATAAAAAAGATAAGCGCGATATATATTTTTTCTTTTGTATTCCTACGCAACCTAGTATTTATACGTCTTTACTAAAAAGTTTTGGCAAATCAAACATAACAATTTAATGACATCAAATAGCACATTTTCTTTACTGAAGCAATAACTATACCATTATTCACAAAGCAAAAATAACTCTCAACACCAATCTATATATTTCTAGTAAGCTTTTCGATTTAATAAAAAAGCAACTTCACTAGCATTGAACCCGGATAATAAAAGGCTCGAAATAGAGGTCGAAGTATCCCTTAACACATAAACGGGCAACTGCTCTAATAGACTTCTGCTCAATAGATTGGAGAGAGTTGGCCTAAGTATAAAAAAATACAACAGTTTAAGAGACTTGAAACCAAATAGGACATATTGTTATATAATATTCAGACAACATTCTGATATATTGAGACAAAATTGTTTATTTTTAAAAATGACACATCTCCTTTAAACACGGATGAAACTATTTGCTATGAAACTCAAAACACCTCAAGTTTATGAATTAAAATACATCGATTGCGCGGTGTGTCTAAGTTGCAAACATATAGCTAAACGAAGATTAAAACTTGAAACGTCACGCTTGAAAGTTGATGTAAAAGTGACAGTTACTGTATTTATCTATGTAGTTATATGGAGCCGTGCATTACCGTAACGAGCGCCGCGGGGACGAGCCGCGTCGGCATCGGCACTAGCTGCTGACACTAACGCTTTTACTGTCACATTAAAAACCCTTTAAGCCTTATATAAATAAAACAGAGCACTGGCAAAATGATGACAATGGTGATTTTATGATAAAACAGAATAAATTAGATGTTGCATTATATTTTCTGACTCATATTAATAAGATCAAAGAAATTTCCTTTACATTCAATAGTAATATTTGTTTGCGCCATAAATACTTTTTTCTTTTTCTTCGTCACTGGCCGGCGAAGGTATAGACAACACCGAACTGACGGTGTATGTCACAATCGCATATTCGCAAAAACCATACTTATAACACGCTATATATAAACTCAAGATTATATGAAATTACGCACAAATACTTAAGTACACAAGCATGAAGATATCGTCCCGCATATAATCATTGGAAGGGCGTTCAGAAAGCCGAAACCTGTAATAGACATACACCGAAGAGAGGAGTGAGGTGAGTCTTCTTACTTTTTGCTGGCCAAACACCCATCCATAATTTTGGTCCCGTTCGACCCGGATTTGAACCGGCGCTCTTAATCTATCTCGCATTATAATTCCCGCATTCCGCACTAAGTTATTGTGCATAATTTCATATTATTTCCGCATATTTTCGCAATTACGCATATTTTCGCATCTGTCATATTTTTTCAATTTTCACGGCATTGTTCGCCATTTTTTCGCAAGTTGTCATTAATATTATTTAATATATTTTTTCGTTCTCTTCATTATGGCGCAAATAAAAATAAATGAAGCCAAAAGGCAAATGATTTTCGAACAACTAAGTTCAATTCACGCTCTTTCACAGAAAATAACCACCGCAGATACCCGTAGTAAACATCATTTTCTTGCTAAGTCTCATAATATTGACAAACTTTACGATCAATTTAGTAAATTGTGTGATGAATACAACGTATTGTGTTTGGAAGTCGACCCTAAATTTGAAATAAATTATAATTCATGGGTTGCTTTTGAAGAATTGTATTGCGCTGTCAAATATTTTAGAGATGAGATACAGGGAAACTCTCTCGCTCATGTAACTAGTACTCCTAAAGTTAATACGCCTTCGATTAAGCTTCCGCCTATTAATTTACCTTCCTTCGATGGCAAACAAGAGAATTGGGCATTATTCTATGAAAGTTTTAAAACAAATATACACGAAAATTCTCAATTATGTGATTCTCAGCGTATTTATTATTTAATCGGCAAGTTAAGTGGCAACGCTTTGACAGTTATAGCTGGTGTAGTACCGAACGCTGAAAATTACCCCGCTATTTGGAAGGCCTTAGTTGACAAATACCAGGACAAACGCGTGCTGGGAGCCTTTTATTTGAACAATATTTTTAATCATAAAAATGTTTCGACTAATGTCACCCAATTGAATAATTTTATTGAAAAGTTTTCATCTTCACTATCCGCTTTGAAACAACTGCAAATATCTGATTTGACGGATTTTATTTTCTTGTATATCGCCCAACGAAAATTAGATACCGGTTTAATTCAAACATTTGAACAAACAATGCGCACGAAAGAATTTCCGCTCTGCTCAGATCTCATTGATTTCATTCGTCATCATGTAAAGGTTCTAGAACGAACAGAAAATACCGCTAGTTCGGGATCCTATTTTAAAAGCAGTCGAAATAACAATTCACACACTTTTGCATTAACTTCACCTAATAATTCACATAATATTATTTGTTGTCCAATGTGTAATTGTAATACTCATATTCAATTATATCAGTGTCCTAAGTTTAAGGCAATGACTACTACCGATCGATTTAATTTAATAAAGGAAAAAAGATTCTGTACTAATTGTTTGAGCTCACGACATACTAATTCGCATTGTAATTCCACGTCCCGCTGTAAAGAATGTAATCTTCGTCATCATTCTATGTTGCACTTTAACTCTAATAGAGGGTTAAACAATAATAACGAAGTGGTACAGAATAGCCCGTCTGCTGAAAACAGTTTTGCTGCTGCAGTAGTATCGACACCACCTGCGGCTCTAGATAAAGTGACCACTTCGTCTCGAACAATCGCGCAGCCCGCTTTGCCAGGTTCGATTCCTGCGCAAGTTGTTATGCATACATCTTCTGATAACAGTCGCACTTGTAATAAAAAAGACACAACCGTGTTGCTTTCTACCGCACAAGTGTATGCATATACAAATAAACAAAATAAATATATTATTAGATGTTTATTGGACAGTGGCTCACAAAACAATTTAATTACATTAATTTGCTGTAAAAAACTTAAATTAAAAATAACTCCGCTTAATAACTCATTCGTTAAAACTATTGGCTCCGCAAATTGCAATATTTTAGGTAAGGTATGCCTAAATATTCAATCGCGTCATACAGATGATGTTTATAGTATTCAGTTTATGGTTGTTAATCATATTGTAGATAAACTACCTACTGTGTCTGTGGATGTTTCTGCTATATCACACTTAAATAATACACCGCTCGCTGATGATTGTTGGAATATACCCAGTGAAATAGACGCTATATTAGGAGCGCAACTATTTCCTTTGCTGTTAAAAGGGGGCCGCATAATTTATTCTTCGCTGTCTCGTCCCTCCGATACCGCTAAAACCGCATCTTCTTCTTTAACTACCGCTCGCATATCGCACACTACTGTTAGTGACGCAACCGCTTCCTCGCATTATGCTACCGCTCCGCTCTCGGTTCTCGAAACCTCGCTTGGTTACGTCGTCATGGGTGAGGTACCTACAACACCTGCTCCTGCTGACGTCGCCTGGTCCTTCGGTCCTATAACAAATGATAAATTAAATATGAATTTAATTAAGTTTTGGGAATCGGAAGAAATATTTTCTCGTCCAGTCAATAATCCTGATGATGTTGAATGTGAAAACATGTATATCTCTTCTACCTCACGTGACCGTCGTCGATTTATTGTCGATTTATTGTCGGATCCCGCCTCTTTGGGAGACTCGTATACATGCTCAAAACGCAGATTCGCATCTCTGGAACGCAAGTTTAGGGCAGCTCCTGAACTACGTTTCGCATATAATAATGTTATCCAAGATTATATCGCAAATGGCTACTTGTATGAAGTTCCTTATTCTTTGACCGCAATTAAAGATGGTTACATAATTCCGCATCATCCTGTGATTCGCCCAGATAGATCTACAACTAAAACCCGCCCGGTAATTGACGCTAGCGAAGTCACTGATACCAATGTTTCTTTAAATGAAGTCTTACACACTGGGCCGAATTTGCAAATTGATTTATTTGAACTTTTATTAAAATTCCGTCTGTTGCCAATTGCATTAACAGCTGACGTGCAACAAATGTATTTACGCATTCTTCTCGTTGATGAACACCGCAAATATCAAAAAATATTGTATAGATTTGACGAATCTGAACCTATTCGTGTTTTTAAATTTAATTCTGTCGCATTCGGTCTTCGTTCAAGTCCGTACCTGGCTATGCGTTGTATACGCCAGTTAGCCGCTGAAAATAAAGATGTTTATCCTCTTGCTGCTGAGGCCGCAAATAAAGATATTTTTATGGACGATGTAGCAACATCAGTCCTCACAGTTGAAGCAGGGGTTGAATTGTCACAACAATTGATCGCTATAACCAGTTCAGCTGGTTTGAATTTTCTCAGCTGGGCAACTAATTCCAAGTATTTGCTGGAACATTTTCCACCTTCACATCAAGCCTCTATAGAAATTTCAGATGGAGATAATTTGAAAATATTACGTGTAGAATGGTTGTTTAATAATGTTCATACCGCTTATAATGATCGTTATTTAATATCTGATATTTTCGCTTTTTCTGACTCTACAATTGCTTTATCTTGGATTCATTTGCAACCGCATCGTTGGCAAACATATGTAGCCAATCGGGTTAACAAAATACATGAGAATGTCGGACCTGATCGCTTTTTTCATATTGATGGTGTAGCAAATCCAAGTGATTGCGCATCTCGCGGTCTTTTACCTTCTCAAATATTGAACCCTTCGCTGTGGGGTGTTGGTCCGCCATGGGCTTGCAATCCAGTAGTAGAGTAGCCTATTCAACCAGTTTCCATAAATTATAATAACTTACCAGGGATAAAAAGGTTTTATTTCTGGCCGCTATATTAAAGGAAGAAAGTTATGTATCCTACTATCTTGTTTTAAACATATCTACATGGCCTAAAATTCTACATAAAATTGATTACATATTACGCACGATTAAAAAACATTCCCGCTATAAATGTATTAAATATTCTTATTTTAAACCCGCAGAGATGATGATTTTTCTTCGTTATCTTCGGAATAAATATTTTTATAATTTTAAAAATGTAATTCAAAATAACTTACCTTCTTTATCGATTCGCAAACTTGATCCGTTCGTTGACGGTAAAGTATATTGTCCGTAGATGGCCGCTTGAATAACGCTGAAATAAGTTATGAAAATAGTATCTCAATTTTGCTTCCGCCACGTGATCATATTGTTGACTTGCTTAAAGATGATTATCACTGTATTAATTTTCGGAAACGAAAGCGTATTAATTTGTATATTTTTTCCCGCAAAATATCACTCGACGTGATGTTCGCACTTGTAATTATCGTTTTAAATTCTCACCTTCACGCAATACACGCTTCAACCGAAACTTACTACATGCTCGATTTCTTGAAGCTAAGGAGTTTATTTTAAACGCCCTATTGTAAAAATATGTCCGCTTCCAACGCAATAAGTATTATTCGTCTATACTTATAAATCTTATTTTCATTTTAACAAGTATTTTAAGTTATAATTTATTTATGTTTGTCAATTTATTTGATCTTTGCAATGTATTAACCATATTCTACTTTAATAATTTCTCGCTCTTATGTAGGACTTCGCTATACTTCGCATTTCTGTTTTGAAACTCCTACGGACTTCCAAGCCGGGGAGTATGTTTGCGCCATAAATACTTTTTTCTTTTTCTTCGTCACTGGCCGGCGAAGGTATAGACAACACCGAACTGACGGTGTATGTCACAATCGCATATTCGCAAAAACCATACTTATAACACGCTATATATAAACTCAAGATTATATGAAATTACGCACAAATACTTAAGTACACAAGCATGAAGATATCTAACCGCATATAATCATTGGAAGGGCGTTCAGAAAGCCGAAACCTGTAGTAGACATACACCGAAGAGAGGAGTGAGGTGAGTCTTCTTACTTTTTGCTGGCCAAACACCCATCCAATATTTACTAGAGATCGCCAAGATGTCGAAATACCACAAAACACCTGCACGCCAAAACCTGCTTATTAACCATATTATAAAAAATAATATGGTTTTTTAATATTATTATTCCGACTGGCAACTTTTAGACTTTTCATGGGTCAATGTCGGAACCGACATACGAATAATCAAACTAAGAAGAAGTAAATAATAAACAGACAACATCTATCAGGGTTTTTGTTAAATTACCAACCGCCAGTAGTTTATGTATGTCTGTATGGAGCTACAACTAAATGCAAAAAAGAAAAAGAACTGTTGCGGAAAGTTATTTTTTTACATAGATAAAATTTATTTGATACACGCAGAAATGTTTAAAGACGTCGTATTTGCCTGCCGTAGCATCAAGGACTGCTAATAAGTTAGATTTTAAACTCACGCGGGGGAGGGCCGCCCGTAAAAGATACATTGTATTTGATTACACAGTATGATACTTGCATTTAGTGTGTGTGAATATTTATTTAATAAATTACCTGTTTTACATTGCATGTTTTAAAACAATATTACATTTCTGCACTCCTCCCTCATATAAACTTTTAACTGTGCCAGCAATCATACCACTCCGTTGGCGCAAACACAAATAAAAACGGACCCAATCTTTTTTAAAATTTAAAATTAGAGCGTTAGATGTTCCTAAAGCAGAAAACAAAGTGCGACAAATCTCCATTATTCTTAACCAAATAATTACAACTAAGTCTCAATTCTCATTTGCAGGCTATCTCTTAATCTAAATCCTAGAGATTAGATTTTAAAATACTATCCAATAGCTCCAAACCAAGACTAACTAGCCAGTAAATAATTAAGCAGTATAAAAGCGAAGCAGTGTTACGGCTGAACCAAATGAATATTGAGACATAATATTGAGAAAATCCCCAATAAATGTGGGCAGGTAGGCTCGAGGAACCTTAATTTAGTTTATCTGGACGTTGAAATTGAATATTCTGGAAACGTGTGGTCGTTTATTACGTCGACCTAGATAGAATGTCCGCTTAGGTCGAAGGTAAAGTAATTTTATTTGCTTAAAAAAAATAAACCAACCAAAATAGCACATAGGTCGAGTAGAATTTTCAAAATTTTAATGAAACTACATTGTACTAACCAACTTCATACTACGCAGCCCAGAAACGACCCACTGCTGAGTCGGGTCTCCTCCGACTACATTAAGGGTAGTTAGCCTTCTGTGCCACGCCACGCTGGACAGACGGTTTGGCTTAAGGTGAATGTTCCAGGGTAGCCCGCGAAATTCAAATTTTCGTACGTTTTTTTGCAATTTGCAGGTCAGTGCTAGGTTGTATGTTGATTAAAATGTTATTCGCGGCTGTAAGACGTATGTAGTTATAGAATTATAATCATCAAACTCATCAATACAACCCTCCAAGCTCATAAAGGTGCAATAATGACTTTGAGCTTGAAAAAGTTTTTCAACCAACAAAGTTGAATCAACATACAACCTAGCACTGACCTGCAAATTGAAAAAAACGTAAGAAAATTTGAATTTCGCGGGCTACCCTGGAACATTCACCTTAAGGTTTTGTATCAAGTTTTCCTTCTCTTGCTACTAGGTTTTAACGAACATTGACCTAATATTCACTCGAAAACAATAAACGTGACGTAACTACATGTGTATGGATTATAGCTTATTCGGAGTAGACCTGCAATTTGATCGAACAGAAAATCCCAACAAAATACAGGCCCAATGGAACAGGTACAAATAGTTATTTCAGCATCGTTGCAAAAACATTGGAGCGTGTTATTTCGCGGTGAAAACTAAAACGCAACAGGATTCCGGTATTTGTTGCTTTTGAAAGTGTCCTACTTCACTATGTAGGTATAACAATCGGTGCCATATAAAACCACATTTTAATACCAGGGGTACCACTGGTATTAAAATCAACCAACTACAAAAATTTGAGTTTCATTCGATTAGAAAACTGTAGTTTATTTTCGTCTATAATTTTGTACACGGTTTAAGTAGCAGTAGTACTACTGAATGTGTGTAGCCAGAGATGACATATTGTCCGATACATGGTCGCTCACTATGGGGTCCATCAGAAGGCTCAAAGTCACCCAAAGGGCAACGGAGAGGGGAGTTTCTTTGCGAGATCGAATCATATATGAGAAGAAGCGCAAGCGAACCAGAAGATTTCCAAACTTAAGTGGCAGTGGGCGGCGTACATAGCTCGCACGACTGATTCCCGATGGGACAGAAGAGTCCTCGAGTTGTGACCGCGTTCCGGAATTCACAGCGCTGTTAGGCCTCCCACACAATGGACCGACGACTTGGTTAAGGAAGCCGGAAAGCAATGGTTGCGGGCGGGTCACCACCGGCCTCCGTGAAAATCCTTAGCGAAGACCTATGTCCAGCAGTGGACGTCTTTGGGCTGGAATGATGATGGTCATTTTAATACGATTGAATGGGTCGGTGGTAGTGTCTTCTAAATGCTTCACCACACGGACAGATTCCGTCTACGATAAGTAAAGATAAAGACCGATGCTACAAATAAGACGCTTGAAGAGAGAGATAAACGAACTAATGCTCAAAATTGCTTAAACTGCGATAACCAGACGTCTTGGAGTTTTGAACAATGATTCATATAAAGCGTCCATTTAGTTCTGCCGATCTTCAGATCTCAAATGTCTTCGTATCCTTTCACTTTCGAACTACATTCCTGTGGAGACGCAGCCAATATTGCTAAACATTTGGATATTAAGGCAATACCGGAGTAATCCCAATGGATTTCTTTACATGAACTTGTAAACGTGGTTATCGTATATCGTGGAAATAAAATTAGTAAAAGAAAACGTCGAAGAACTATTTCTTCCATTACACAGAATCTACAGGATGTATAAAAAAACCTATAGGTATAGAGCCAATCAAAAGAGCAGTTCTATGTATAAATTCTTTGAGATACCTACGTTTTTCAGGGTTTTGTTATTTAAACGGTTTTTCACAATAGGTACCGAATACAACAAATTTAAGCAAAAGTGCTTCGAGAAATATAATTTTGTATTATTAATTTATTTTTATTGCTTTTGTTTTGTGTTGTGAATATAATTGGGTACATTATAAAGTAAATAAGTTAATAGTGTTAGGCGACTGTGAATTTAATGTTAGTTACATTAAATTCACAGTAGCCTAACACTATTGCACCCTGCAAAATAAAAGAAGAAATAAAAAGAAAAATAAGAAGCAATATCGAATTGCGGTCACCGAAAATAGTTAAAACAACTCATGTAGCGCCTTATGTAAAGGTAATTTGGTAGTGAACGTTTAAACTGTAATAACATAAATTTTAAACCTAATGACAGTTGGCGAAACTAGTTAAAGGAGGTCCCACACTATCTTTATGCAAATTCCAGACGAAACATAATTTCGTTTGAAGGCAAATTGGAGCTAAAACCTTGTTATGACTTTAGGCTGGAGTTTGTACAGTTGTATGTGCTAATTGTTTAGTAATTAAACGGTTGTGTTCAGATAATGGGTAATAAGTTACACCTATACTTAGCTAAGACTATAAGTTGCTAGTTTTTACCCTCTACTTAGTTTACGTTGACTTTTAATCTGGTTAATACGTCTTTTTGAAATAGATGTCCCTGCTACAATTTATTAACGCGATATGACTATTTCCAAATTGCTGCATAAGATGGAATGTTCGAAATTGTTGTTCACTAACTTACTACAACTCAGCCCATAAATGACTCACTGGTGAGTCGAGCCCTCCAATTACATGGAGGGTATTAAGCCTACTGTGACACGCTGGCCAGACAGGTTGGCACAGGGTTCGTATCAAGTTTTCCTTCGCTTGCGGCTAGGTTTTCGGCCACATCATATCCTATTGTCGGTTTTTACGATACGCTTAGAATGGAATGTTTAGAATAAAGTGCAACATTTATTCTAAATCCGTCACCACACAGACATTCTCTTACAGACATTCTCTTACACAATTATTATATTAGTCGGATACGTAATAAATTACAGAAGAAAATATCATTAAGCTATTGCTATATTTTTTAGTGATTATTTAGCAATAGCTTTATGATATTTCAACTAAAAAATAAATAATAGTTTAAAAAAAATACGCTTTTATATAAAATCGAACTAAAAAATAGAAAATAAATTAAAAATAATGTCAGAAAAAATGATTATGATGATTATGATATTATGATTATGATATTTGCATCTCTATTAGCTATTGCATCGAAGAGCGGTGTTCCATCTTGATCACCGTTATTATTATTATCCTAGTAAGGATAACGGGTCAAAATGTTTAAAATATTGAATTGTCATCAGTCCTTGATAAGTATGCCAAATTTCGAGTTTATCCGACGTTTTGAAGTGGATCAAAATCATGTTCAAAGATTCCGTTACATACATACGTCTGAAGCTAATAAAAGCGTATTAAAAATATATATCTGATAGGTGTGTATGGTCGTAAGATGATGATAATGGTAACTGTAAATATGACGATTTATAAGAGTTTTGTGATAAAACCTACGTAAATAAAGTTATTTTTGTGTTCGAGTTTATTGCTTGCGAGATTCGGGGTCCCCGGGGATTTTTAACCGATTAAAAAAGTAGAAGGTTTCAATTGGACTATTTTTCGTATGACTATCATTTATAAACTGATTTAGAGCATTATTTTTCATTCGATTGATATTGCTTTGAGATTGGTAGAATTTTATCGAAATCGGTTCAGCGGCTAAGCTAAGCTTGTAAGTGAAGAAATACATTGTGTTGACATAATACGTGGCACATTAGGCTTATTACCCTCCATATAATGGGAGGTGGCCCGACTCAGCAGTGGGGAATTTATGAGCTGAGTAGTAGTATGTTACTTCATTCCGTAGTACATATACCATGGTCCATTGCTCGCTACACGTTCACTCCATTACGGTGCTAACTGTGTCTGTCGTCGACTAATTAAAGCAGATAGATCTACTATCAGTCCGTATGGTGACAGATTAAGAATACATAGTGTCACCACCCATTCCATTCTGAGGGTGTCGTAAGAGCAGACAAAAGGAAATTACAAGGGTGAAATCCAGCCTTAAGAGAAGGCGAACATGGTACGTTTTTTATATAATTCATATGTTTTTTAGGCACAAAGGGATGATCATCCAGCCAGACGAGGTGTGATGTCTGGCTAGGGGTCGTAGCGCCTATCCCCCCGATAGTTGTAGTCGGGGAATTCTTAACTTGCGAATTGCTCTTGAAATTTCGCTATCGCGGTGTAGGACTTTTCGGTAATTATCGCATTTGTAGGCGACATTTCTTGATGCAATTAGTTCAGATTTTTCGGATAAACTGTGTAAAGTACTATGTAGCATGCGGTCGCTACAGTTTAAATCCGCGTGGTGACGGATTTAGAAAACACAATGTCACCAACCCACACCGTCCTGAGGGTGTCGTAAATGAACGTAAGAAGTAGACCACCTAGTCGCAAGAGAAGGAAAACTTGATAACCCGACCCGTCTTGCCAGCGTGGCACAGTAGGCTGATTTCCCTCCATGAACTAGGAGGAGGCCGGATTCTAGTGGATAATTTAAGTGCTGAAGTGTGTGTATGTGTTGTTTAAATTAACAAGGTTAAAGCACAATCAACTCGAGTAAAGCCGTAAACAAAAGCTAGTTTTACTTACTATCCGCCTATTATCCATCGGGCTAGGACACAAAGTTTGTCGTGCAAACTGCGTTTGTTTTTTATCGCGTGCCAATTGAACGTTTCCTGGCTGTAAGCAATAAAAACTTCTACCTTTTGTTGAAACACCATTTACTCTAGGATCGTATTAAAGTAACTTTAGCCCGCGGCTCCGCCCGATTGCTTGCAATTGCCACATATTAATGACAATTTATTTTATTATGACATTACAATTGTTAGGCAATCAGCGCCATCTATTAGAAACAATGCCATACATATATTGCAACACCTTTAGTAAACGTTAAGCGCCACCTAGTGACGAGTTGTCGTTTCAGCCCATAAAAGACTTACTACTGAGTTGGGCCGCCACCAAATTCGTCGAGGGAAATTAGACTATTGTGCCTCGCTGGCAACACGTGTTGGCCAGGGTTTGTATCTTGCGACTAGATAATGCCACTTCCAAACAGCGTCGCGGAGCATACACACCGTGGACCTGGAGTCGGGCAGTCGAGGATCGCCGTCGGTTTTAGTGTGTATCTACACGCGCCCCGGAGAGCCACATAACCCGGCAAATCCCCAAACCAAACAAAACAAATGTCGTAAGGGGCGACTACGAGAACGCAAGTGGCATTAACCACTTGCGTTCTCTTAGTCGCCTCTTACGACACCCTCAGGATCTTTTGTGTCAGTCCTTAGATACTTATTCCTACCGCTCAACATTACCATTTCCCATTTCAGTGCCTAAATCACAACCTATTGGGGCGTGTCCGTGTGGTGATTTAGATTACGGCTACAACCCTGTGCCAACCCATCTTGCCAGCGTGGCACAGTAGGGTAATTTCCCTCCATGAATTTGGAGGAGGCCCGACCCATTAGTGGGTCATTTATGGGCTGAAACGACAACGACAACTTGAGCAGGCCGCCTCCAAATAAGACTTTTGTGCTTTTACTCTTAAAAATGACTAAATAATAGTCCTTCAAATCTTGCTATCTCGATTTTAAACCGACATCCAGCTTTTATAACACCTTAAGACCTCTTTAAAAGCTGTCGTCGCTGACGGATACCGATGTGACAGCTCCACGATTGTGGCGGCGCAGATCATCAATCAAGTTTAGTCTCGCATTAACGTAATGACCGCCGCCGAGGACGGATGTCGCCTTATTTTCCCCTTTTTTTTTCTTGACGCATCTTGGAGGCAATTTTCTTTACTACACTTTGGCAAAAACGATTTTGCGTTTAAGAGCATCTGCCGGTAATGTAGATATATACATATAATAGAATAGAAATACGCTTTATTGTATAAACCAATTATGGCGTTCACAATCGTCAACGGATACATCAGTTTTATAACACTACTACCAGGTCGGAACGCGGCACCAACCGAGAAGACCTGGCGGAAGAAACTCGTAACATAGAAATCACACTGTCTATTTGTAATGTCAACCTAATAGCATTAATAAATTACGTCAGTTATTTAAATAACGTAATTTATTAATGCTATAATTTTCATTTTAGTTAGTTATTTATTTATTACAAAGCAATTTAAAACTTTAAGTTTCCTTGTCTGATTTTTTTACCGTTTAAAAAACCTCCAAAATTCCGAACTGGTCGTCATTTAGCGGCAGTTAGCTGATGTTATAAGGAATAACGAAAGCGATTTTTAATTTTATTTATAGTTTACTCGATTGTTGAGATTAAACTACTTCTTGTCGGCTGTCCCTGTAGATCAGCATTGGAAACCGGTGGCAGCTTCTCAATCAACGGTTCAAAATATTCATTGAGTTGAAACATTTTAACAGTGTTATCGTGTATTAATATTTTAATCCCCGACGATACGTTTTGAATGCTTTGGAGAACTCTTGATAATAGGAGAATCAGACAAAAGACAAACTTAAATTACCCACAAATGAATAAATATTTTTTTTAACTTTAAACGTTCAATATCTTTAATACTAGCCGGCGAACTATTGAATATTTTTACACCTTCGAATTATCTATTCTATTCCACATGACGGGTTCTTTGCTAAAGCTATTCCTTAAAATTGACAATCTTGATACATACAAGCTAATAATTACGGATAAACAAGCGCCACCCAAAAATAGATAAGAACTGATCAATCTACGTCAAACTTCGCGGGACATTCCTCACCTCGTCGGCATCCATCAAGAACTCTTGAGCTTAAACAGATTAAAACGATTAAAGCTTACGTAATGAAGATAAGCTTCACGAGCAGTACGCTGATTCCGCATTGAGCCTGGGAAACGAGTTCCTATTAAACATTAATGCCGCCGTTAAATTTTCTTGGTACAAACGTACCTTCATAATTTCAGCCATAAATGACTCACTGCGGAATCAAGCCTCCTCCTCCTCCTTTATGGAGGGAACCTTCTCTGGCCTACTGTGCCACGCTGGCAAGACGGGTTGACATATTATTTGTATAAAGTTTTCGTTCTATTACGGCTAGGTACCGCAGTGTTTGAAGACAAAAGTCTTCACCCAATGTGTGTTGCCAATGATGGTATATGGTACAGAGTCGTGGTCGCTCACTATGGGCTCCATCAGAAGGCTCACAGTCACCCAAAGGGCAATGGACAGGGCTATGCTCGGAGTTTCCCTGCGAGATCTAATCAGAAATGAGGGGATACGCAGGCAAACCAGGGTCACCGGCATAGTCCACAGGATCGCCAAACTTTAGTGGCAGTGGGCAGGGCACATAGCGCGCAGGACGGACGTCCGATGGGGCAGAAAAATCCTCGAGTGGCGACCGCGTTCCGTAAAGCGCAGTGCTGGTAGGCCTCCCACACGGTGGACCTATAACCTGGTTAAGGTCGCCGGAAAGCAGTGGATGCGGGCGGCCCAGGACAAGCTTTTGTGGAAATCCTTGGGGGAGGCCTATGTCCAGCAGTGGACATCCTTTGGCTGAAAGCTTCTTGTATTTCTTTAGTCAATTTATATTTATGCGGGTACCAGTTATTTTGGCCAACTACCAGCATGAAATCGAGATAAAATATCAAATCAATGAAATAGTTGACGCGTGAAAATCATGAGCACCCATACGTAAATACGCCATACGCCACAAGAAAGCGACGCAAGGAGCTTCCACTAAATTCCTGCCAGGAATGTGAATTCCACCGATGCCTGAGCCGTGTAATAAGCGAGCGTAAGAGCGCCTCCACATTAGCCGCGTTCGCGTACCTATTACTACGCCGTTTGTCACGTATACGCTAATGCACAAAAAGGTAACAGTGTCGCGAGAGTGGCTGAGGTTTAATGTATTCGCCTAATGGTTGAAAGTAATCTAGTTTATAAGGAGTCACAAGTTTTTATTGTAGATAATATTGAGTAACACTATTTATATAAAAAGATTTTGTTTATGTAGAATTCTGTTTATTTACTAAATTAATGTATTATTCTATTTATGCGGCATTTAATCATACTTTTAAGAAATATAGATTTATGGCTCTATGAAGTGGTAGAACAAATCAACTTATAATGCTTGTTGACTCCACATCTATGGTCCGTTTCGATTTTGGCAATGCTTGAATAGATCGGTGAGTATTGTATGTATTGACAAATCAATAAAAAATAGTTTAACCAATTTCTAAAAATAAAGGATTCTATGTTTAACTGGTGGCCATTTGGATGAATATAACTTTACAACAATATTAATCTTAATAAGATGGCTATTGAATATCGGTGTGAAATACATTTGTGACACTATATTTTAATCGGCTTTGAAACACCGCCAATTTCATTATTTATTCATAGCACTGTTCAATTAAAATATAGTCATTATTATAATAAATACGGAAGCTTCAATACTGTTTCTAATACGACATAATAAACAATGTGAACTCACCCTAATCCAACTGTATTCAAAAGTGATGAGGTGAAAATTTGACATGAATATTAGAAGCGACACGACGAAATTATAATTTCTGTAATAATTATTACCGTTTATTGGTCGTTAGATCGTAATAAGTACGAAATAGCACAATTTACTGCTTTTTAATGACCGAACGCTGTAATTATTTACGATTACACATACGGGACTAAACTAATTATATTCGTTACTACTAATCAGCCCACAAATGACCCACTGCTGAGTTGGGCGAGTTGGGCGGGGAGTTGGGTGTATAATAGAAAGAAAGAAAGTAAAGAAAGAAAGAAAGTAAGTTTAATGAACACACACAATCCACACAAGACATTATATAATTATTATAAAACAAATACAAAGACAAATACAAATAAAACTACCACTTACTACTAAAATACATAATTTGAGTATTCGCAAACGATAGGCTTGGTGTGGAATTATGCGTTCAAAAGGCCGCAGCTCAGCATATGCTACAGGTATCTGCAGCGCTGATTTTCAGCTGAAGCCACAGACCGCAAGTAGCTGATTGGCGTTATTACCTAATTAAATAATAAGTAAATACGCATTTTATGTTGCATTTTTGAAACATAGTTTCGCCACCCCATTCCATCCTCAGGATATCGTAAGACCCGAGCGCAATAGAAAGAAAACTATACACAAACCCTGTGCCAACCCGTCTGGCCAGCGTGGCACAGCAGACTAATTTACACCACGCACTTGGATGCCGCTCGCCTCAACAATGTAACGAAAAATCGCATCATTGCTTTGCATATCTATTACTAGCGACCCGCCCCGCCTTCGCACGGGTGCAATTATGACTTAAAAACCTTCATATGAATCACTCTATCTATTAAATAAAACCGCTTCAAAATCCGTTGCGTAGTTTTAAAGATTTAAGCATACATAGGGACGGACAGACGACAGCGACTTTGTTTTATAATATGTAGTGATAACCGACTTGAAAAATGACGAGGTTCTAAATTCGGTTGTATAACCGGTTGTGTTTCTTTTTTAATTTGTTACCTCATAAATCCGCCATGCGATAATCGGTAAATAAAAATATTTCATTAAATTCGTTTTTTTCTAGATAGTATAATGTTATCAAAATGGTTTAAGTATTTGCATTATACTGTACCTTTATCATAAACCGTTAATAAAAACAAACCGTAAAACGTTGGTGACCACTTAAATTGACACTAACGTTACTTAGGATAACGCCTATGGTAGTAGCTCAACATAGCTACTGACTACGTCAGAGGCGCGATGAGAATATAAAAAAAACTGCAAATGATTGATTATTTATAATTTTAGGGCTATTTTTGGATTGGAAGTTACATTAAAACGTTTTTGTCTAATGATTGTTACCTTTTTAATTTGCGCGCACTGTATAGAGTATTGAATTGTGGGTAATTTATGTTCCGTAATGATGACGAGGGACAATAAACGCTAGAGGTGCATAACGTTGTGCTACAGTGTACTACAGCTGGATCCGTCCATAGCATATGTAACCGAATTACCGGACAACTCGATTACTGGCCGCCTCGTCCACAGCCACCTAGCGAGCACCGACCACAGAATAGACTGTCAACGGATATTGCGCAGGCAGTTGTGTCTCGGAACAGAACAAAAGCATCCTTGTACCAAGATTCCAGTTCGATTTTTTAGCGAAGCCTTTTCAGGGAGAACATCGCAACCGTCAGTTAGCTTTTTGACTTTCTTGGCGGTGAGGCGCTCACTGCAGAAATGGCTCGATATTTTTCCCAAACTTCAAATTAATTTACAAGTTTTTTACGATATGACACTATGTAGTCTTGTACGGTATGACAGGGCCGAAAACTTAGCGGCAAGTGAAAATAAACTTCACACGTAAACCTATCAGTAATTTTACCTACCCGTCAGGCTAGGTAAAATTACCTTCATATAATAGGAGGAGGCCCGACTCAACAGTGGGGCATATATGGGCTGAGTAGAGATTCTACATTAATTATGGCATACTACAAAACCATCCCTAAAGTCATGGCTTTAGGGATGGTTTGGGAAGCCCATGGATCTTTTGTAGGCCTAGGTGTTCGCTTGTTTAATAAAATTCCTGACGCTATCGTCAGTCTACCTTTCATAAAGTTTAAAAATGTTGTTAAATCTACTTTAATTAATAAAGGGTACTACCGCGTCAATGACTATCTGTGTGACATTGATGCCTGGAAGTAACTGTCATTTTGTGCCTGTGCTCTGTTCCTTTAGCCTCTTGAATAATATATCTCACTTGTACGTAGCATTTAGACAATGTCATATATTGTACACTGTATGTGTGAGCAACGACGCAATGGATAGCTATTTATTCGCGGACTTGTATTTGACTGGCCCTGACCCAAGGCCTAGTTGTCATTCATTGCGGTAACGTGTTGTGTGTTTCTCTCATCTGGCGAACTTGCTTTTTGTAAACAAACCCATTGATTTGAAAAAAGCAACTACAGAGTTTCTTGCCCGCTCTTCCCTGTAGAGCAGCATTCCGAACCGGTGGTAGTTTCAGCATGAATGTGGGTGGACGTAAGGGTTGTGGAAGATCAAGAGAGATGGATGGATTGTAAGCATGAGAAATTGTGTATGAAAGGTGTGACTGTAGATATGACGACTGATAGGTGTGTATGGAGACTGCCACCTGGCGTGGGACAGGGGTCGTAAGATGATGATAATGGTAACTGTAAATATGACGATTTAGAGTTTTGTGATAAAACCTACGTAAATAAAGTTAATTTTGAGTTTGAGTTTGAGTAGGCTAATTTCCCTCCATGAATTTGGAGGAGGCCCTACCCATTAGTGGGTCATATATAGGCTGTAACGACAACGACGAAACCTTTCGGACATAAAATGGTGTCCTGAAATGATAACGATACCACATAACAACAAACATTGCGCAGAACATAAATACCACAGAGCCGCAAGGATCTAAATATGTACTACTGGCGGTATATGAAAGACCAGCTCTATGTACTTTCCAATTTCAATTCAGTTAATCAGCAAACCTCTCAGCACAGGTAAGCTTCATTTCTCACCGGGTCACTCGCCGCCGACGGGGAGCCCCCGGGAACTCATTGCATAATTTACTGCTATATTACAAATTAGGTTTGCCTCGGGCGTACTTTAAGCGGTCATAAAAGTAAGGATGTGATATGAATCCGGATGCGATACCCAATGTGGATGATTATTAAAAACCTTTTGTTATTTTTGAATAATGGATTATTTTGCCAATCT
Organism: Clostera curtula; assembly: GCA_905475355.2. Lineage (NCBI taxonomy): Eukaryota > Metazoa > Arthropoda > Insecta > Lepidoptera > Notodontidae > Clostera > Clostera curtula. The sequence goes on from FR997810.1 coordinate 14,872,490, forward strand.
AGATTATTACATTATATACCTACATTCTATTATGTGTAAATCTTTTTTCTCATTAAAACATAGCAATAAAACTAAAAAACGTGTGGTGACGAATTTCCACGAAAAAAATATCATCACATTCCACACTGAGGGTGTCGTAAGAGCCGACAAAAGGAAAATGTCAAGGCCGATAAACTAGCCGCAAGTCCATCTGGCCAGCTTGCCACAGCTAGTTACCCATGTAACCGAAGGGCACCCGACTCAACAGTGGGTCATCTATGGGCATATACCCTCAATACGAAACGAATAAAAACGTCTCCGACTCGGGTCTCTATCTATCTATCTATCAGCCACAGAAGTCCACTGCTGAACATAGGCCTCCCCCATATATTTCCACAATGTGCGATGTCGTGCAGACCGCATCCACCGACTCCCAGCGACCTTCACGAGGTCGTCCGTCCACCTAGTCGGGGTTCTTCCCACGCTCCTCTTTCTCATACGTGGAGGCCACTTCAAGACTTTTATGCACCAGCGGCCATCTGTTCTTTGGGCCACGTGCCATTGCTGTCCATTGCCACTTGAACTGTGCAATCCTTATAGCTACGTCGGTTACTTTAGTTCTTCTACGGATTTCCTCATTTCTCATTCTATCACGTAGAGTAACTCCGAGCATAGCTCTTTCCTCTCAGGCGCCTAATAAGTCCCATTGTGAACGCCCACGTCTCTGTCCCGTATGTCATTGCTGGCAACATGCACTGTTCGGAGACAAATAGGAAGATAAAGAAAATTATGGTTCTTAAAAAAAAACTTTCACTGGGTATGTCATTTCCAATGCAACGTTGAAAATTATCATTATATGTCAATCTCATGGCAATTTCGAATCAGTATCCGAACATAACTGCACATCCCTACTAAGCAAAGTTATAGTATCTTGCCGGTTATTCTCTGTAGAACTGCATTCCGAACCCGTGGTACATAATACATTTTGAAAGTTAAAATAAAAATGGTTAATTGTAAGTTTTTAATTTTATTTTTGGCTTGCCAAAAAAACTCTAATGAACAACCATCCATCACTGCGATCGCCAACCCGCCTGCCAAGCGTGGCGATTATGGCAAACCCCCCCATGAATGGATACAAATACTGCGGGCGGCCCAGGACCAGCCTTTGTGGAAATCTTTAGGGGAGGCCTATGTCCAGCAGTGGACGTCTTTTGGCTGAATGATGATGATGATGAACAAACTTGATCAAATGAATTTTGATTTTGATTCAACGTCTATTGATAACCTTATGTCCGTGTGAGTTTAAGACCTCAGCCATAAAGAGCTATTATTGCAACATATCTCTGTTATTCCATAGCCAATTTTATGGATTCTAAACATAATAACTATGACAGCTTTGAGTGCCCATTATAATGTTACATTTTATGGTTGTGTAGTCTAATTATGATTTACAAGCAGTCAGTGACCGCAGTTCGGTGATCGTGAAACTTTGTGTGTTGACGGCTTTAGAATACATAGTGTCACCACCTCATTCCATCCTGCGGGTGTCGTAAGGAAATGACAAGGCCGTAAAACTAGCCACAAGAGTGGGAAAACTTGAAATGAAAGGACGACGTAATTTAGGACATCCAGTACTTAGTTGTTACATTTATATAAAAAAACAACATAATGCATTGTCTAGCGTGGGACTAGGTCAAGATGATGACGATAGTTTTAAACCTGACGGATGTATAAGAGTTTCGTGATAAAACCAACATGATTAAAGTTCCTTTTGAATTTGACTTTGATACCATATATATTAATCTATCTCTCTCTCTCTGAATTGGACATTGAATTGCAATCACAAACAAATTAGTCCTACAGAGAAGAAATATAATCTTTACATTTGCAGTAGATGATTACAAAACAAAATTTAAAAGCCCATTTACACTTAGTATTGTTAAAACGACATTACTAGCGTGTGACATGTGATTTTGGTCGTAAGAGGCGACTAAAAGAACGCAAGAGGCAGAACACCTAGCCCCAATAGAAGGAAAACTTGAAACACACTCTGTGCCAACCCATCTTGCCAGCGTGGCACAGTAGGCAAATTTCCCTCCACGAATTTGGAGGAGGCCGGACCCAGTAGTGGGTCATTTATGGGCTATACGACGACGATGTGATTTTAGACTTACGAGATATAAACATAACTCTGACGCCGCAACGACAATGACATCGTCATTTTTATTCGTACACTTGACACGTTATCGATATCAAACTCAGTGAATCGGTTAGATATCGATTAATATTACTAATTTTCCAAATCCCTAGCTACCAGGGGTTTTACAGATTAGCCTAGTGGAACGACTAACACGTATTTCGGTCACACTAATGTGGGTGTTAAATCATACTGTGACACGTCGGGTTTGCTCGACGAGTTCTGTCCGCAAATGTTTTGAGAGATAACAATAATTGGTGACGTTGAAATTTCGGATGGAGCGCGATTGCATCGGACAGATAATAAATTAATTTAAAAAACCTGTTAGTGCAAAACCGGAGTATTCGATTGAAAATTGTAATAGGCTAACTGTATTCGATTTTAAATTGTTAAAGTAAATCGGTTTTGAAAGGAATGCGTTCGCCACAGGCTTTTGTTATGCGATGATATGTACATGTCTGACAAAGTGCTAAACACGATATCTTTCCAACATATTACTGCGGATAATGGTAAAAAGTACAAACGTTTCTATTAAGACTACGTATCCGTTATTTGATCATCCAATTAGTGGCCGCGTGGTGACGTATTTAGAATACACTATGTCACCAACCATCCTAAGGGTTCCGGGAGATGCGAGTACCTACTCGTAAAAAACGCAACGTTCAAATCAAGCCGCAAGAGAAGGAATGCAAACATTGACCTAAATCATAGGCTAATTTGGAGGGCGCCCTATTCTAAATATCTTTGGACATTTCACACAACGCCATCTCGTCCCAAGCTAAGCAACTTAATGCTTGCGTTATGGTAACGAGATGGATGATAAACTACTTATATACATCTTTTTTTTTTGTAAATACATACATATTATAAATAGAAATGACACCCAGACTCCGAGCCAGTGCCTCTGGTTTAGACAAAGACACTTGCCCGACCCCGGAATCAAACCCGGGACCCGTTGATCCAAAGGCGGCACATCTAACCACTAGACCAACGAGGCAGTCTCTGAATAGATAAGGTCTGAATAGAATATGCAGAGAGCTAAATAGGGGCATTAATGAAATTAATGATAATCCAATTACTGAGAGTTAGAACTTCAAATGTAAGCCGCTACAAGAGAGAGGTAGTGAAGAATGCGGTCTCCCTCAATCTGGTAGATATCTGTCAAGTATAACGTTTACTCAATACTTCTACTACTAATTTTCAGCCCATAAATGACCCACTACTGAGTCGGGCCTCCTCCAATTACATGAAAGAAAGAAAGAAAGAAAGAAAACATTTATTCAGCACAGCTTAGCTATATACACACACACAAATATAAATATAATAACTACAACTAATACTACAAACTACATATTGTGTGGTACAGATGTCGCATGTCTCGCGGTTGCTGTGCGGAAAAGGTCTAATTCAGCGTTTTGTCAGGGCAAGGCAGCCTGACGCTGATTTTCAATTAGACCTGGTTCACATATTTAAATAAATTAAATCGCTACGTGCTAACATAAAATAAATAAATAAACCTACATATAATATCTATACATATATGAAATGATAAATAAGAAGATCTCAGACCGCAACCACAAATCCAATCGTATCGTAAACGTAAACGTGCCAAGGTATTTTTAAATGATTGACTCATTCCCTCTGATCATTTCTTGCTTCCGCTACATGAAGGGTAATTAGCCTACTGTGCCACGCTGGCCATATTTCACAGAATGGGTCATCAACAGGAACATAGCCACGCACCTTTCTAAGCGTAAAGCCTTGCTTATGGAACCCCGTGTGAATGCTTATAAGTCCAGTCCCCGCCAATCTTCATGGCCGCTCTGAATGTAGACGCATTACGCTGCTCATAACACAATATCAGGTATCAGCGAGACGGACGCGGGGTGGTTTTACCCACAAGCGTCCTCGCCACCCGCGTGTTAATGTGAGTGAGCTACGTTCGTATTGGATATTAAATGTACGATACGCATGTTCGTACCCACGGATACATTCAGAGCGGCCATAAAGATTGGCGGGGACTGTAAGTCTCGTCATCTGAACGAGAGTAACAAAAGCAGAATGTTTTTTTATCATTTTTACTCCCGACGCAAACGAGTTATTTACGGTAACGAGTAAATTTACTAGGTCTCTGTAGTTCTTAAGCAAACTGATCTCAATATCTTTTTTCTATTTAATTGAAACTAGCGGCCCGCCCAGGCTTCGCCCGTGCATAGCGGTGGTGGGTTATACATATAAACCTTCCTCTTGAATCGCTCTATCTATTAAAAAAAACCGTATCAAAATCCGTTGCGTAGTTTTAAAGATTTAAGCATGCATAGGGACGGACAGACGACAGCGACTTTGTTTTATACTATGTAAAGATAAAGACCTTCTTAGTCAATATAATACAATATATAGTGTAATGTATCGCAAGTGTGTTGTGAAAAAAATACATTAGGAAAGACGATATACAATATATCTATGACTTTAAATATATAGCGACCTTAAAACGACCTTCAATATAGCGAGGTAATTCAGCCTGTGCAAATTTATTTCGATGTTGCCAGCAAATTACAATTTCGTATATCACGACCACTAACTAACTGAATATAAACAAAACGATATTGTTTCACAACTTCTTTGTTAGCGTCGGTGAAAGGTTTCATCAATACTTTTACCAACTTTCTCGTTTACTAATAAACTATAATAGAGCTCGATATAAATGATATACCCCACTTTGTTTATTGGATGTTTCTAGACATAACATGCCACCTATCGTTATAATTGGCTTCTCTTTTTAATCAATAGATTCCACCCAGTATAGAACCTGGCCATTGCAAATAACCCTTACTCCCCGACTGGGGAAACACAACACTACTCAGCCCACACATGACCCACTACAGGGACAGGGTTTCGTATCTAGTTTTCCTTCCCTTGCGGCTAGGTTTTCAGCCTCGTCATTTCCTTTTGTCGACTCTTACGACACCCTCGGGATGGAATGGAATGGTGACACCACACGGACCAACACCTTACTGAATACCGCTAAATAACACCAGCTTCGGTGTAGTTATGTTCCCACGCGTAAGGTTACTGGACCACTATATCTATAATATGTTTATAGCACCACGCTTCAAAATCTTACAGCGTCATGCTTTCATCCTTTTATAGCGCCACGCTTCAATATGATGTAGAGTCATGCTTTCATGTGTTTATAGAGCCAAGTTTCCATATTTTTCAGCGTCAACTGTCTTCCGTTACAGAGTCACGCTTTCATCTTTTATAGAGACGGCGCCACGCGGTGTTGGTTTTACAAACGTCCATAAAGCATTTTATAGATTAATTCATCTCCACGATTAATTAATTGGCACGTTAAAATATCTCAGTTCATTAGTTTTGAAAATAGCCAGCATAAAACAAACAGAGCTACAGATAAAACACAAATGGAATTTTAAAAACGCAAACCGCGTTGTCACACGTAACGTATCATTTATATGCAACCCGCCATACGTCATTTTGCTGATAGAGAGCATGCAAAAATTGACACACAACATCCATACGTTATTATACTCACACATACAGAAAACTCGTTTTGCTGTCGGCCATGACATGTTCCCGAAAAGCGGGGAAAAACTTGAAATAAGTGAACCACATACATTTGTTAAGGGTACAAATTTGTATACACGATTGTGTTAAAATTCGATTCCTTTACAAAGCATACATTTAATTTCGATTGCACTAAAAAGTCAACAGTAAAATCTTTTAACAAAAATGCAAACTGACTTCAAATACAACATTAAAAAGCGAAAATTGAAATCGATGCCAACTGTATTTCACACAGTTACTAAGGATATTTCTAAACCACGGACTTCACATTGTTGCCTATTGGTTATTTTCGTTTCGTTTTTACAGTAGGTTTACATTTGTTGTTAAAAAGGTCTCTTGACTTATTTTCCCCATCAGGTTATTAATTCCTTAAACTAGCGCATTCAAGCTATTTATCTACACGGTGTAACAAATCCCTATTTCGAGAGAATAGGGCTAATCAAAGAGAGCAGATCTGTGTTTAAAATATTTTTTACCTTGAACTATGCGTATCTCACGCAATGCGAAAACGCAATCAACGTTTTCAAAATATAAAACATAAGAAAGACGACAAAAGCTGCTTGTTCTACCTGAAATTTTGCAAATACATCTGTGTCAGTTAACTACTGACTATCGAACCTATCGTTATGGATATATAGTTTTTGTTATACCGTGTAAAATACATATTAGTGATACAACCCAGTTGTCGTATTACGAACACCGTACTGTTCCCACCACGCACTGAGCCCAAACAAGCGTTCGCAGGTAATGTTTTTACGCGTAACAAATTTATATTTGGCGCGTCCAATATTTCCCGGATTACACACACATCTATCAGGCGTCGGTCCATTTAATCTAAGCGACATGAATATTTCAGACTCGGCGAGCCAACGTATGGTTTGGTGCCGTTTTTATTGGCACAAGACATTAGCGTTCACGCCTCGGTGCATCGGCCGTTCGGCCTGTGGAAATACGAATACAGACGGGGTATTTTAAAGCTGACAAAACTAAGTTTATGTAGTTACAGCCCATAAATGGCCCACTACTGGGTCGGGCCTCCTCCCAATTCATGGAGGGAAAATAGCCTAATGTGCCACGCAAGACGGGTTGGCACAGGATTTGTATCAAGTTTTCCTTCTCTTGCGGCTAGGTGATCTGCCTCTTGCGTTCTTTTAGTCGCCTCTTACGACACCCAAAAGACGGTATGGGTTGGTGACATTGTGTATTCTATATCCATAACTAAACACGATGCTATGTTATGTTATGCTTACCACTGTCCGTGTGCTGACGGATGTAGAATACATAGTAGAACCCAATTTCCTCCCGACTTCGTAAGAGCCGACAAATAATAAGGACGAAAAACTAGACGCAAGAGAAGAAAAACTTACCTGCGTAGAACAGTAGGGTAAATACCTTCCATGTATTTGGAGGAGACCTGACTTAGCAGTGGGTCATTTATGGTCTGAGAAGTAGTAGTAATAACGGCTGCCTAATATTTGATAAACATTAGGCAACCCACAACCGTGTATTATCTTCTCTTTAATTTCTTTCATTAATGTGAAAGACATTATATTTAAATGGGTCTAATTAAACAGTTGCGTGTCTTTAATCTACCGACCCCCAGTTTGATGCTAGGGTCGATCCAGGGTAATATTTTTGTCCGACCATCTGTGAATATGTTTGTAAAGAAAACGCTGATTCTAGAGGCGTTTTTAAAAAAATACATCACTGCACACGATTCAAAAACCAATTATTTCCCCACTTGCTATACATTGGCGAATATCGAACACATATCATTGGTGACACCCCTAATGCACACTCTGCGTACATCCGTTCGTTCCAATAAAACGTTTGCATTATTCAAAAGGCCGGATGAATTTCGCAAGTTACGGAACGAGTTTAATTTCACCGGTAATTCACCCATGACTGAACAGAGTCGGTCAAACAAAAATACCGAGTTACTTTTTAATTCTTTATACAATTTAAATGTACACCGTATTCAGTACACATTGTGTCATCATCAACCAATACGATTTTTGGTATGACTATTATTACTCAGCCTATAAATGACCCACTGCTGAGTCAGGCCACCTCCCATTACATGGAGAGTAATTAGCCTACAGTGCCACACTGGCCAGACGGGTTGGGACAGGGTGTTGTATAAAGGTTTCCTTTTCTTGCGCGGCTAGGTTACCGGAGTAAGTACCTATATCCTTTTGTCGGCTCTTACGACACCCTCAGGGTGAAAGGGGGTGTCACCACAGTCAGTGGCGGATTTACCAATAGGCTGAGTAGGCTGGAGCCTAGGGATGCAGATGTAGGACGTCAAAGCGCGTCTAAAAAAGGTCGTCTCAGGAACTGTAGAGGCGGCACAAAATATAAAAAGCCTATGGGCGGCAAATCTGTAAATCCGCCACTGACCACACTATATATCCTACATCTGTCACGACACGGGTGTGGCTAGATGTTATTATTTATGACATTAAAACAACCATAATCGTCTTACGGTGATAGGTGGTAGTCTCCATACACTACTATCGGCCGTCATTCATACCTTTCATACAGATGTTCTCTTTGACAAAATCTATTTATACATCGCTCTTTAGGTCTTCCACAAACCTTATGTCCATCCGGTCATACTGAAACCACCGAAAATCTAGCCATAAGAGAAGGGCTTCGGTGCCACCGATTCACAGTAGCCACCATTCCATCGCGAACCAAGAAATTTGGCAACTCGTTTCTTTGTCGCACCTCACGAGCATGGAACTCCCTCCCTGCACTCGTATTGCCATCCACCTACAATATAGGATCTTTCAAACAAAGCGTGAAGAGGCACCTTGCGGGCCGGCAGGGCGACGATGGCTAGTGATGTACGTATAGTTTGGCACTAGGTATCCCCACTTCGAGACTGCATTTTCACTTAACATCAGGCGGAATACAGTCATCGGCCGGCTCTTACATTAAAAAAAAGGACTACTTGACACGGAACCCAGTGCCAACCCGTCTCCAATCCTCTATGTAATTGGAGGAAGTCCGAATCAACATTGGGCCATCTATGCGCTGAGTAGTAGTACGGTAGATCCAAATCTATGTGGCTCACTTATTTCTTGTTTTCTACCATACTACAGAACCACATTCGTTAAAATGTCTATGCGACCAATCTGGAACTAATAATTATTCCAAGATAAAAATATCAAAATAGGTTTATAAATTACCGATGCATGCGGTTGTAAACATACAACCGCTTTGAGAACCGAATACTTTTTTTAGTCTTATTTTCAAACAAGCAATATTTGTATGATTTTGACCATGACATCTCGGACAAAGATAAACATTAGAGAGAGAGAGAGAGAGAGAGAGAGAAATTCTTTATTGTGCAATGAACACGGCGCCCTACGGAGAAATAATATGGCACTTATGTTATATTGTGTTACAATAATAGCTGCTTAAAACTAAATGGATAATAAATTAAGTGTGCACGCCGTATTCAGTGGCAAAAAGGTCCATTACACGGCTAATATAAAAAGGCGGCCCGCTCTTACAACTGCCCATAATTTAGATGTTCCTCGCAATTCAGCAGCCAGTTTAACTTGCTAGACGTTCATGAAGCACGACGATATTGTTTGAAATAGCATTCGACACGTGAATTTCGCAAGTAGCAAATTCCTCACCAAGTTACCCAACTATACGACAAGGCAATACAACGGACACGCTTGCGAATACGCCGAGGCATAAATCTGCGTGCATATTGCATAACTGTCCACGACTGTGAGCTTAACTCACACTACAAATATTCACAGTCGTGAATGTTTGTGTCATCTCGATAAAGTGTTCGCAGTTTCCTCAATATCTCTGCCTGCCCATATGAAGAAAGGACACATAAGCCTTTTTTTTTTAAACGAAACTCCTTTAATATCCATAACCTGTATCGCGGAGGCACTTTACAAACATGCAATTCACGAACATAAATGACACCCAGACTTAGAGCCTCTTGTTTAGACAAAGACAATTCCCCGACCCCGGTATCGAACCCGGGACCTATTGATCCAAAGGCGGCAAGGCACACCTAACCCCTAGATCAACGCGGCAGTCATGGCAACGTGACTTAGTCAAAGTCAAATCAATAATTAATTGTGTATAGGACACAATGGAGACTTACAAATTGTCAACACATTAATAAAAATAATACAATACAACACGACCACAGCTGAGAATAACTGGCAAGAAACCGGGGCTTGTCACCAGAGCATGAGTCATCATGTCAACTCTTTATTGCTTATGGATGAGTCGGGTCTCCTGTAAGATCACGGTGGAAAATTAGCTTGGTTGTCATTGGTTCCCAATTTCGCTTCTCTGAAGAAGATCACGAGTAGCATAATTTAAGAATTGAATAACATTGATGTCAAGAAACTAGTTAATAAAATCTGCTGTAATTCCGGTCCCTTCTATTTGTAGAGGGAAATTATATTATGCTAGACTGGATCAACAAACGGCATGGCATTATTTAGTTGTATTTACGAGTATTAGGATATTTCGTAACTTCACTTTAAACATTCGTTTAGAAATTTTCTATCCCTACTGGTCCTTGTGGTGAAGGATTCAGAATACATAGTGTCGGCAACATGTGCCAACCGGTCTGGGCAGTGTGGCACAACAGGCTAATTACCCTCCATGTATCTGGTGGAAGCTGAATAGTAGATAGTATCCTTACTATCAAATTGCATAGTGCAACTAAAGTTAGATTAAAAAGCCAGGGCTAAACAACACAAGAGACGAACAAGAATTACATCTGTTCTAATTGCATTTGCAAAGAAAAATGGCGTGCATTTCTTTGGGGAGGTGTCGAGAACTCCGGTTGGGTGTCGGCCAATTGACATTGAGCGATTGGACGCCCGATATCGTAGTGGCAACGTGACATATAGACCGGAGACAGGGGTATCTGGTCGATTGTATTTACTCATAGTATATGTGGGGGAAATAAAGTGATATGGACATGCTAATAGGCGTAATTTTATTTATTAGATGACCAAATAGGCATGAATGAGGCATGTTTTGTTCCGGCATTTATCGAATCATTAATTGGTTGGTCTAGTGGCTAGATGTGCCGCCTTTGGATCAACGGGTCCCGGGTTCGATTCCCGGGTCGGGCAAGTGTCTTTGTCTAAACCAGAGGCACTGGCTCGGAGTCTGGGTGTCATTTCTATCTATAATATGTATGTATTTACAAAAAAAAAATTTATATAAGTAGTTTATCATCCATCTCGTTACCATAACACAAGCATTAAGTTGCTTAGCTTGGGACGAGATGGCGTTGTGTAAAATGTCCAAGGATATTTATTTATTTATTTATTATTATTTATTTATTTATAATGTAACTAGGTGACCCGGCGAACTTTGTTTCGCCTTAAAGGCGATAAATGAGCAGATTTTTTATTTTATTAACTTCAATTTTTTATCAGGATAAATATAAATAAAACATCTATAATTTTAATTATACTTTATTGGCCATCTATTTTAGTAACTGCAATTTTCAGTGAATCATCTTGTGACAGACGACATTTTTCGGTTTATTATCAGGCGCATGACCAAATAACGCAGATGGTCTTCTGACCCGGAACATGCCACATATAATTGATCTTGGGAAATACATGAATTTTCTAGATTTAGGCCACAAACTTTCCAGGTTGGCCCTGTGATTTATTAATGGTCACGGCGAACGCACGACGGATCGGAAATCATTAAAACTAAAACGGTATATCAGTTGATATCGTCGGGATCCTCGGATGAGAATTTCCTCACCTTCCAACTTTACTTTGAGTATATATTCCATTGTTCATCAATTCACTTACCACCAAACGCGTTCCGTTGCACAGGTTTGGTGGTTTTGGTTTATATTTGGAAGCAAACTTAGTACGTAGCCAACCTTTAGTCGTAAATTGTGCGGTGGTAAGCCAGGCACATCCAAAGAGTCTTTTTTTACACAGTCATTATATTTGAATTAATGCAGTGTACCAATGATTTCATTCTGAATTATGTTAGTTACTTTATGTCATCTACATATTTATTCTTAGCCGCCAAAACAGCTCGCTTAGTCAACCATTCATTCTTTTTGTGTTTGTGAGTTCGTCCTTCGATGAACAAAAATTCTGAGAAAATAAAATAAAATCCACATATTTCGATGATTTGAGGCAAGCGCATATATCAGCGGCAGCAGTCGATCTTGGAATTAGTGGCAGTGTTTGGCAGAAATAGCCAGACAGTAAAATCATTGCGCCTCCAAAACATCTCGAGTCCTTGCGTAGGTGTTCAGTCGGATCGGATAAGTGCTGGAAGCACTATATGAATGCACGTGTATACGCTATTGTACATTCATCCCAGATGACGATTTTCCATTTTGATAAAACTTTAGCCGCTGAGGAGTGTTTTGTAATATTACATGACATCTATTGGTCCAATGCGGACGCAAGTATGCAAGCAGTAATTAGTGCTGCCACCGTATCGAAACGTTGCTAGATCCAAATTATGTAGTACCTACTTTATAAATTTATTCTTGTGCCTCGAAAATTATCTAGTTGTTGATCTCTTAAATTTGCTCGACGTCGACGATTTTGCATTCCCAACCGATCCGTTTCACGGGCTGCCTCGATTTGCTCTTGTGATTGAGAAGCACGGATTCAAGCCATACTAATGCGGTGATCTTCACGTGCATTATTTAGTTCTTCTTCATTGTTCGGCACAATAAGCTAATATTTACTCGAAATAAATACATCAACCGGTCAACGTCAAAATTTCTAATTGTCAAATTTGTCAAACTATAGACAACATAGCGTTTAGCTGTCGGTGAAGTTTTGTTATTCCAGCAGTTGCATTTTGATAAACTATGTTTTATATCACGGAACGGGATTACACACATTTACACTTTCACGTTTATAATATTAAGTATGATTTTGTGAATTGTCCAACATCTTTATATTTAAAAGAAAGTCGGACATAGGATACCTAAGATTTTTATCCCGTTCCCGTAGAATATGATATAATACCTACGTGGTATAACAAAGCGCAACTGACAGCGAAACTTTATGTTGTCTATATTTAAATATGGCTGAAAATTTGACAAATAGAAATTAAAATTTAACTTAATATCTCTATAAATTTACACACAATATCTTTATAAATTGTAGCCTATGTGTTATTCTGATGTATAAGCTATATTATTTATAAAGTTTCATTAAAACCCATTCAGTCGTTTTTACGTGAAAGAGTAACAAACATCCATCCATCCATCCATACTTACAAACTTTCACGTTTATAATATTAGTAGGATAGGATAACTTATCATTTAGCAACAATTTCGCAAACTTATTTATAGTTACATAATATTATGATCATTATAAACTGCTAATATCATTGAGATACCATACTCAATGGCCTCTGTCGAGCCTACGTTCGAGTGGAGAAGACGAAGATCATGTCTAACACCCAGTTGGAAGCCACTCTTGAAGCATCGGAGGATAAAGACTGGGACAGGCTCTCCAGTTTACTATAAATTTGATGAACTCAACTTTTTAATTAGGCCATAATGCAATTTTGGCATGAATATTTCGGTTAGCCAAAAATAGCTATGCAAAAAGGAATCAATGTAGACTGCAATAACTAGCAAAATTAAATGCGGGGTCTTATTCTAGATGGATGCTGACAACATGTTTCACCATAACAATTAAACTTCTATTGAAACTGCCAGTAGAATTCACGGCGTGCCCGATTGTAATCCGACCGAATTCGCAGATCGGCCCGGTGATATAGGTAATTTCAATTAAGTAGGTGTCTCATTTGTCTGACGGGGGAACGAGACGCGTTTGAAACAGAATCCTCGCGACCCATCTCAACACAATGAAGGTAGGACTCCGAAGGGCGACCTCCCTAACAAGGTGTCGGCTACCTGACACTATTGTGCGATATTCTCGCTTGAAGGACGAATATCCAGGAGCCTATAAATGGAATGTGGTAGAGACGATGGCAGACTGACTGTCGACACCGATCTATCGACAAGTGAATGTCTCGGTCTAGATGAAACTTTGGCTGGTGGGTGAAATCAGCAAAAGGTTTGGCGGCGCGGCGACTATTATAAATTATTATGAAATCCATACCGCCAAATTTGGGTTGTAGATATTAAATTCGGAGAAATGAATACGTAGTTAAAATACATTAAAATATTTATTTGAACACAGAAAAATTACATAACCAATTAGTGTGTAAGAAAACAATATCAGACAGAATAGAGTTTATATTTTTTGTATTTTCTCGCGGCGGAACGCTTCCACGACTCGGAGGTTTTATGCACCCCGCCTACAAAACCATAGGTATCATAGCGATATATCTACGTGTAAACGTTAATGGAATCATAATGTTGATATTTTATCCTATGGTTGGAGCTTAATATTGTGCCTGTACACATTAACAGCATCTCCCCGCAACAGGTTTAATTAAGTGTACCTGATAAAGTATTGTAAACATAGTTTAGGGACACAGTAGAAACCCTATTTGAGTTTTCATCATCATCATTAGCCCACATTAGTTCACTGCTGGACATAGGCCTCCCCTAAATAGCGCCATAACGTCCTGTCTTCCGCTTCACGCATCCAGCTACTGCCCGGAACCTTTCGTAGATCGTCGCCTCATCTAGCAGAGGGCCGTCCCACAACTACGCCTGCCGATTCTCCGTTTGAGTTTTACAGAAAAGTATTGCGCTTATGCACGACATTCACCGACCCTGGGATCGAATCTTTCCACATACAGTTTTTGCTTTATCGGAACCAATAAAGCATCATTGATGTTCCATCTTATCAGATATTTATTGGTAAGTAATATCCAGAAATACTCTACCAACGTATCATTGCTCGTCACTAACACACGGCTATGATATGAAAGGGGCCTGACGGTACTATTTATACTACATATAGGCATTGTAAATTGTAAGATTGGTAGCCATTGTCTTGACGAACCCTGCTATGAATCAAACATCAACTGAGATGGAAACACGTGGGATCGTGGTGACAATCGCATTACATAAATCTTGACGATATTGTTGAACAAGTTCAATTAGCAGTTGCTTATAGTTATACAACTTTAATCATGGATTGAAATGACAGAAAGATTGCCAGAAGTGTAAGATCCATTTTTTAGGTAAATCAGAATGGGACGTTATAGTACATTCTTATTTATTAGAGAGGTAGATGACGTATCGCCATATTGGTATTGGCTATTGGGAATATCTGACGTGTTTCGTCGACCAAAGTATCCTCACGTCATCTATATCTTATGAATACGACGCATGTTTTCCCCTTTATTTATTTATTGTATTTGGACAGTGAGTGAAATAAAAAAGAAACCTAAACCTCCTATCGTATTTGAATTAGGTTAAAACAATTCACTTGGAAATCCTGCAAAAAGTATGTCAGATTAACTAGTCAGAACCACACTTTAGACCGCAGAACTAAATTCACTGAACCGCTTTGCAAAGCCTTTCTACCCGAAAGAGCTCGTCTGGAGATTAATTTAAATTACACGCAATAAAACATTTCAAACTAAGTACAGAAAACATTAGACGGTTCCGGTTCGGAAGTTTTGAGCACCGTGACAGAAGCAGGAATGGGGTATATCGATATTTTATGCATATTAATTAATAGTCGTTACTAGAATGGTGAATGAAATTTCATCATTAACCAACCCATACCATCCTAAGGCCGTAAGACTACAGGAACGCAAGAGGAACCTTATACCAGCCTGTCTTGCCAGCGTGGCATAGTCGGATAATTTTGCTCCATGAATTTTGAAGAAGCCCAAGTCCATAGTGGGTCATATGGGCTGAAATAATAAAAACAATAAAGGCGACTTAGTGATTTAAAAAATAAAGCGTGTCAATCCATTTTGTATTAAAATTGTACAATTGTGACATAGGATGCGATTTAATGAATTACATATTTAGCAACACATCGTAGCCGCAAAAGAAGGAAACTAGATAGGCATTTAATCAGAAAACATCGACTGCAATCCGATGTGGTCTACATGGAGCATAGGATGATATGTTTAACGCGACACGGATCATTAGACTCCACCTTTTGACTTGAACATCAATGACTAAATTAAGTTAATTAATATTATTCTTAGCAAGTGTCGATAACGATACTTAAATTTCAACATTATCGATAAAACAGAGCGCAGTAACATCCCTACACCCAAAAGGAATAATCAAAATTTAAACAACTAAACTAAACACTCGTACTTAAACTTGCATGAGGGCGAAATCGTGACCCGTATCAATGGTAAAAGGATATTTGGAACAGTTGGCGCCCTAAATTATGTGGCAGATAGTTCAATCTGAAACTGACATTATTAGAACAGTATAGAAGAATTAATTGGTCTAGACGAGTCATGTCAAGGACACATGTAAAGTATGAGTAGCTAGGTGAGTAACTAAACATACCTGAAAAGTTTAATGAAAAAGTACTACATAGTACGTGGTAAATCTAATATATAAAATTCTCGTGTCACGGTGTTTGTTATTGAACTCCTCCAAAATGGCTCGGCCGATTTTGATGAAAGGGTAATGCCAGGTCGCCATAGTAATTTAGGCCCACAGTGTACATTTATACTGACTCATGATAATAATAGCAGAAAATGGCTATAATTAATAAGTAAAAGAAGTGATTTAGAGAAAAGTTGGGGTTTTAAAGTTATTCAATAATTTTATCTCCCGTCAATACATGTTATATAAAATGTGTATTGATATGTAAAATCCTGTATTAGTTTATCTATTGTTTTATTTTATTTATAACTAAAATCTATTAGAAATGAAATTAAACACATTAAATGGCAGATTTATAGTTTACTCATCAATTTCATTATCGTATACCAACAAAACATTATCTAAAAATTTAGCTGGCGGGAAATATTATCTTGCCGGGCGCATAAGCTAGGAGAATATATATAGAGACTTATTGGGTTTACAAGCTCGGCCTTTTGATCAAGGATTCTGAGGTCAAGCAACTTTGTCTGAGGAAATCTGTTCCTGGGTGTCCTTTAAGATTGTAATTACATTTAACAGCTTCCGAGACACGGCAATACCCAGTGCAGGGTATAGTAGTAAAACAAATACAAAAACACTACTGACATCATTTCTCGTCAGCCACAGTAATCTTTTTCGCAATCACCACCCGCATCATTGTAAACTACAATTGCAGTTATTCAACGACAGCCACCATATTATGGCTGTACAATGCCATGCAAGGCTTGTGATGAAACCCAGACATTATCAATAGGTCAGGGTACTTTACACTGTTCCATTAATCAGTATGTTTTAGAAAGGCACGGAGATCGCAGGCGGTACAGCATAAAGAGAAATCTTTACAAAACAAGCTTCAGAATCTAAGCCTGCAGATGGTCCTTTTATGGTTATCCTCACCTATGGACGTCTGCAACACCGGAAGTAACCTTCATGTGGCAGCAGAAGGCAAGTGGATTCCTTTACGCGAAGGGGACGCAAGGGTTGTGGAAGATCAAAGAGATGGATGGATTGTAAGAATGAGGAATTGTGTATGAAAGGTGTGACTATATGACGAATGGCTGGTGTGTATATTGAGACTACCAATTAGCGTGGGACAGAGGCCGAAAGATGATAATGGTAATTTTAAATATGACGATTTATAAGAGTTTTGTGATAAAACCTACGTAAATAAAGTTCCTTTTGAGTTTGAGTTTACCTGCCAAAGCCACGCTTCTCAAGTTTTCACACCTCGTTCAAATACTGCTCTTAGTATTCGGAGCTCTAGGGAGACAGGCTCGCTTTGTCATCAGCTAATATGCTTTTCCCAATTTCAGTGAGGTTGATGCTAATCTGACTAATTACACAATATGATTCCCTTCTGCCCTCCGAGACCAATGTGAACTACATTTACGCTACTGACTTCCTATATATACTGCAATGGATGGCTAAATTCGCCCTTGGAAACATGGAGGAAGTCATATGTTACCAGAGATGGACATCCGTCTAACATCCCGTAGCGTTACCTCACTCTCTCTTCTCTAAACCTGAAGATCGTTTGCGTTATTACTGAAGGTCGTATAACCAAATACAGCTATACGTTACTAGCTAGTTATAATGTCTTTCACATGCGTGTGTGCGATCCAAACTGTATTATAAGGAAGACAGTAAAATAAATGATTTTATTATATCAACTAACATATTCAGGACTGCATATCTGATGTCTTTTTCCTATTTTAAAAATTATACGTCCTCCTCCATTAAACAAGCTTGCATTCAAGAGAGAGAGAGCAAGAGAGCGAGGGTGTGTGTGTGGTGAGTGTGTGCGAGCGTGTGAAACTTACTTACACACAGATAAATTTTAAGCGAATAAATAGGTCTCAAAATTGTTCAAATGTCTGAATTCAAATTAATTCTAATAAATTTAGCGGTGAAGTAGCTTGAAGGAAATGGTTGATTAAGTTTTAGCAATCTTTAGTAGGTACCTAATTTAAATATTTATGTTTAAATAATTAATTCATATTTATGTATGTAAATGTTAAAATGTCCAACCAAATTAAAATGATGTCTTAATTATCGGTTAACTACCCATAAATTACCCCCTACTAAGTTGGGCCTCCTCAAGTTTGTATCAAGTTTTCCTTCTTTCGCAGCTTAATGATCTGGGTCTCTTTAGTCGACTCCTACAACACCCTCAGGATGGTATGGGTTGGTAACATTGTGATTTCATTCACACATTTAATAATTATGCTTAATTAAAAATAACATTAAACACGCGCGACTTTAACATACGAGAATTAATTACTCACAATCAATGCGTTGGGTAATGAAATACCCGTGTTACTCATAAAAAAATATTGAAATAACTGAATCTTACAGGCATCGAAATTAAATACATTTTATCGGATTTATCATGTGTATTTTATAGGTATTATCTTTTTAATCGAATCCCCTGCACTATGTACGTATACCCTGTATCGCGGGGACACAAATGACAAACAGATTCGAAGCAAGTTACACAAAGACACTTGCGCGACCCTGGGATTGAACCAGGCCCGTGATCTAAAGGCGACGCTATACCCCAAGACCAACAAGGCAGTAAAAAGTCCGACCTTTTTACGACCTTCCAGGCATACAAAAAGTAGCGATCAGGTTGTTACAGCATTAGGTATAGGACACTCCCAATTGACACGCATCAAACAATAACAAAATTCAAATTGGTCTAGTGCGTTCATGAGCTACCGTAAAGGACCTCTCCCCGTGTGAGGACGGGCAGTATATAAAACTTCCCCACCGCACGCTGGGAAATAACACGTGTTGTAAAAGTCAAAGAAACCCAACACGTTTGGTGGTAGGAGCTAATGGTCCGCCCAGCTAGCTACCACCCTGACATCTAAGTCCGGGCAAGCAGTTTTACCGTCTTTCGTCGTTCGCGACTGCCCGACAAGGCATTTACTTGAATAGCCTGCTCCATCTTAGACCCTGGCGTTGCTGTTCATCACGCAAGCCTAGGGTCAAAGGCATTTAGGTCGTTGATTAAAAAAACATCGAAATTAGAACACCTTTCATTTCCGTTAAGGATAAAAATAAAAGAAAATTAAAAACAATACAGGCACAGCTGTAACGCATGTGGAATAAATAATGACGTCACTCACCCTTCAAGCCGGTTCGCCCCAACCGCGGAGCTAATTGGCTCGCAAAATGGCCGTCCAAAAACAAACTGGCCATAAATTTATTGAGATAACGCTAACAGTGCAGGCAGTGAAAGTGAACGGGCTGTGTGCGACTCTCGATTTCGCACGGCCGAGGTCTCACCCAGCGATAAAGGGGCTGACACACGGGTCCCCGAACCAAGGCAATGCAGGCTCGCGGCTCGTTTAGCTAAGGAACTAGGCTCAATCTACATTCTCTAGTACAAAAATATACGTAGCACGTGGTTATAGCAAGCATGTTAAACAAGTACGCCAATTTTAGTAGCATAACGTCTAAAAATATTGTCTAAGGTGTTTTTTTTTTCATTGCACTCTACGCGACCAAGCGTCAGTAGGAAAAAGAAATTGAATACCAAGCCAAGCGAACTAGACGGTGTTACCTTGTGGCATTCAGTTGTTTAATATCACGCTTTAATCCTTATGTGCGTGTGGTGACGGATTTAGAATACATAGAGTCACCACCCCATTCCATCCTGAGGGTGTCGTAAGACCCGACAAGGCTGAAAACCTAGCCGCAAGAGAAGAGTGTTGTGCAATATGTAACATTGTCCTCACAATTAGCTTACTGTAATTAAACACAAAATCAATGTAACCCAATCGGATGTTTGTAACAGAAAATATGATAAAAAGAGTGTCGATGGAGTTTCTTGCCTGTGTTCTTCTGTTCTTGCCATAGGATCTACTTTTTGGAACAAGCAACTAGATTCCTAACTTTACTTTTGACCTTATAAAAACACCTGTTAATAGGTTCAATTGATATAAATTATTTGAGTCGAGTTTAAGGAAAACTTGAAACAAAACCCTGGCTAATTATCCTTCCTGCGATGGGAGGAGGCCTGACTCAGTAGTGGGTCTTTTATGGGCTGAGCAGTAGTATATCACTATCACTACATAGTATAAAACAAAGTCGCTTTCGTCTGTCCGTCCCTATGTATGCTTAAATCTTTAAAACTACGCAACGAATTTTGATGCGGTTTTTTTAATAGATAGAGTGTTTCAAGAGGAAGGTTTATATGTATAATACATGCATAATTGCACCCGGGCGAAGCCGGGCCGGGTCACTAGTTCCCTTTAAACAAACATTGCATAGGCCAAGCTGTTGACGGCTTGAGACCTACCGTCTGGAAAGGTCTTTAGTTTAAGACAACACGTGCTGTGGCAACGCGGATACGGATTACATGCAAACAACAATATCCAATATCGCTTAGTTAGCCTAGTTACTGCAGCCTTTCAAATTCTACCTTCGGTCGAGGTACGGGTACCTACTATCTGTTTCATGATATCCAAGATCAAATTTTGTGGATTAGTTTGTCATGAACATTGCACAATTAACAATAAAGACGTTTATTGTAATTATGGCACTATGCCTTAGAGTTTCAAATTCATCTATATATATAAAAATGAATATTTGTCTGTATGTGCTATAGAGAATCGTAACCAATGCATTTGATCATGGGATGATCTTCAGACTTCTAGACTTGTTTGTACCACCTTAATTGTAACCCTCTTATTTAAAAGAGCAACCATGGAGTTTCTTGCCGGCTCTTCTCTGTGGAATGGCATTCCGAAATGGTGGTAAAAACTAAATGATAAATTCTTTTTATATATTTTTTATTTTTTTTTATTTTGTGTTATATTTTTTATGACTATTTGAAAGCATTCGCTAGCATTTATTAGAATAAAAAAACATTTTGATTTTGATTTTAGCAAAGTGTTGTGAACCCCACACACATTAATTCTCTAAATGTACGTAAATACCTGCATTCTCTTTCCAGTTAAGAGATACTAGTATAAAGTTTCCCACACCAAAATTCCTTCATCACATTAGCAAGTTTCCTACACCTACATTAAAGTCCAACAAAATAATACATTCATAAAACAATTAGCTCTAAGGCAATCATTCAACACTAGAGTGGGTGGCTCGTCAACACTTCAGGAAGCCGTAAGCCCGTCGACAGCACACTCGGTGGCCCCACCGTCACGCTGGCCACAAAAAAATAAATTATTTCACGCGGAATTATGTAAAAGCCGTGTTAACACGTTCTAAGTTCAAATAATGCCTCGTTGGTCTAGTGGTTAGATGTGCCGCCTTTGGATCAACGGGTCCCGGGTTCGATTCCGGGGTCGGGCAAGTGTCTTTGTCTAAACCAGAGGCACTGGCTCGGAGTCTGGGTGTCATTTCTATCTATAATAAGTATGTATTTACAAAAAAAAATGTATTTAAGTAGTTTATCATCCATCTCGTTACCATAACACAAGCATTTAGTTGCTTAGCTTGGGACGAGATGGCGTTGTGTGAAATGTCCAAGGATATTTATTATTATTATTTATTATTATTATTATAATCGTGAAAAAATCGTAGAAACACGCAAGTCCCGGTATTAATCTATGGGTGCCCCCTTCGAGAAAATACGATAAGACGTGACGTAATCAGACAAAATCATGTTGTTGGTTGTGTAACTGTTTAATTATAAGTTCACCTATCACGCGAGTATTTTATGCATAGGTACATATATTCTGTGTCGCTACACTTACGATACATAGTGTCCCCACCCCATTCCCTTCCTGAGAGTGTCGTGAGAGCCGACATAAGGAAATTATAAGATCGAACACCTAGCCGCAAGAGAAGGAAAACTTGATATAAATAAATATCCTTGGACATTTCACACTACGCCATCTCGTCCCAAGCTAAGCAACTTAATGCTTGTGTTATGGTAACGAGATGGATGATAAACTACTTATATACATGTTTTTTTTTGTAAATACATACATGATATAGATAGAAAAACACCCAGACCCGGAATAAATACTTGTAGGTCGTACAAATATTTCTTCCGTGCGGGGATCGAACCCGCGACATGCTGCGCAGCAGTCGATCGCTCAACCACTGCTTCCTTACTTCCTGGGGTGGGACAACTATGTAATCTAAATCCATCACCATACGAACCCATGGACGTACCCACCCAGCAGTCTAGTTTACTTACTACTACTTCTTCTCGGGCCATGAATGACCCACTGCTGAGTCGGGCCTCCTCTAACTACATGGAGGGGAATTAGCCTACTTTGCCACGGTGGACAGACGGGTTGGCTCAGGGTTTCGTGTCAAGATAGCCCACCGTCCGCCCGTATAGCCTACCGCGAAGGTGTGACGCCCAAGTGCGCGGGGTGTCGCACGAGAGAGGGTGCCCGATGGGGCTGCCGCCTGCGGACCACGGTAGAAACGTACGCGGTACCCGTGGTCCGCCGTGAGGGCGGGTGTCGGCGCACGGCGGGTTGTTTTAGTGGGCGAGGGCCCCACACTACCCCGTAGTCTCACCGGACGCGGGATGTGCGGTCAGGCATTTTTTCCCGCCAAACCAAAAAAAGGGTTTTGTGTCAAATTTTCCTTCTCTTACAGCTAGGTTATCGGCCTCGTCATTTCCTTCTGTCGACTCCTACGGCACCCTCAGGATGGAATGGGATGGTGACACCATGTATTCTTAATCCGACACCACACGGCACAGACCTAGTTTACTTAGAGTGCTTCAATTGCTCCTACGTCACTGTGTTACTTTTTTGTGTTATCTCTTTGTCATTGCCAGCGGTACCGTTGTAGATTTTATTCACAGAGCGATTAAGTAGGTTACCAAGCACACGAAAAGCAAAAAATGATGTTAGCGTTGGTTTAGCTTTTTAAAAGTAGTAGACAGTGTGGTGACGGAGTAAGATTACATGGTGTCACCACCCCATTCCACCCTGTCGGTGTTGTAAGAGCCGACAGGAGAATTTGATAAGGCCGAAAACTTAGCCGCAACAGAAGGAAAACTTGATACGAAACCCTGTGCCAACCCGTCTGGCCAGCGTGGCACAATAGGCTAATTACCCTCCCTGTGATGAAAGGAGGCCCAACTCAGCAGTGGGTAATTTATGATTTGACATTATAATGATGACGATGAGTCAGGGTGATGCTATATTATCGCCAACTATAGACTCATGTGCCTAAAGCCAAAACATACACACTTCTTGTAATTCTTGTATATATATATAATTGGAATCTCGGAATCGGCTCCAACGCTTTTCATGAAATTTAGTATATAGGGGGTTTCGGGGGCGATAAATCGATCTAGCTAGGAATCCTGACATCTATTGGCGAATAATGGCAACAGCAGATGGCGTTGATAAGTAAAACGAACTCAATGAGTGTTTGCTTTGAGGTTAGACTTAATTCCTGACATCTATTGGCGAATAATAATACTACTTTTTGTGAGCACAACAGCAGATGGCGTTGTTAAGTAACACGAAGTCAATGAGTGTTTGCGTAATTCGTACTTAAATATAATTTCCAAAAAACACAATTTATATAAAAGGAAAAACCGAGCAAAGTTTGGTCAACCAGATATTCTATATTAAAAATAATCAATTATAGAGTTGGAAACGCAAAGCAACAAAGATCTACACTAAGACTAAAGTCAACCTAGCAAACATTTCTTGAAAAGATTACCTCCAAGACCGCACATTTCTATCGCCAAATTGATCCAACAAATCGGGCGACCCCTGCAATCGGAATCAAAATTCCTCCCGATCCAGACCTCAGCGGTGCATTCTACGATATTTCGAACCAATCGACATTCTATTTTATTGTGTTGCCGCCAACGGGACACTGATGACGCCACTTATTGCAGCCGCTGCGACTTTTTGCTCCCGGCGACTTCGCCCGGCGAAATTGAACGACTTGACTTTGACGGCGTCCACGGAATTAATGGTTATTGAACGGTAAAGTGCCCTAAGCTTTTCATTCTGAATGGCCGGAGAATATGGTGGGTGGTCAAGGAGATTGAAGCCAGCACAGCGGATTGCGTTGAGCGCAACTTCCGATCGATGGGCAGGAGCGTTATCTTGAAGGAACAACACGCCCAACGACAGTTTTCCACGACGTTATTCTTTAATCGCTTCACGCACTTTCGGGATTAAATTTGCATAATAGGGTCCAGTTATCATCTGGCCTTTTGGCATGTAATCAATAAAAAGGATTCCTTCACTATCCCAGAACACAGAGGCCATAACTTTGCCAGCGGAAGGAGCAACTCGAAATTTCTTAATGGATGGAGAGGATGGTCGTTTCCAAGACATGCTTTGTCTTTTAGTTTCAGGATCAAAATGGTGGACCCACGTTTCATCCATGGTGACAAGACGACGGCAAAAATTATCCGAATCACGCTGGAACATTTCGAGATTACGCTTGGAAATTTCCAAACGTCGCTTTTTGTTTTCGTCGGTTAACATTCGTGGCACCCATCTTGCAGACACTTTTTTGAACCCCAGTGAATCAATTAAAATGGATTGAACGCTACCAAAAGATATCTTTAGGATCTCAGCTATATGTTTTATAGTCATTCTTCTGTCTTCCAAAACCAGATTCTCAACCTTTTTGACATTTTCTTCTGTAACGGAGGTTGAAGGCCGCCCAGAACGCGGGTCATCTTTACAGCTTGATCTACCTCTTTTAAATTCAGCCACCCAGTACGCAACCGTAGAATAGGGTACAGCATCACCCCCTAATGTCTGCTGAATGTCCAAAAAAATTTCCTTCGTAGACATTTTTTTCAAACTGAGATATTTTATCACCGCACGTAACTCACTTTTATCCATAATTTTGACTTTTTAGCAACTCGTTGCACAAAAAAATTTATTACATGCGAACGAACTGACAAAAACAAATGACAGTCTGCATAAATATAGTGTGATAGACACTCTTTAATTTGAATATCGAACTTGATCCAAAAAGGTTTCATATATATGCACTTCTAAGAACTTTTTGATTCACCTAGGTACTGTTAGAAATAAATGTAGCGCTTCGCCAATCGGATACCAAATTTAAAAGACATGGATCAATTATTGAGGATACATGGAAGCTTGCACTAACCTAATAACTCTTCAATGACACGCTCTTTAGGGAAACGCTTCAACTATTGTAGAGATTCACCAAATACGTACCTGTAACAAAATAAAAGAGTAATGTAACAAAATAATTTACATTTTGTATTCCACAGTCGAATAACATATAGGTGTTAAAAAACTCTAAAGCCATTACGCAATGATCGATAGTACAAGAGTTTCTGCAACATATCAGGAACAATAAACGACTTTTTTTTCTTAAAGTTAGGTCGCCAACTGGTGACTATGGTGCTCTAAGTAGAGAAATCAGCACACACATCCTAAGAAACCTTGTGGAGCACAGATAAATAAGTTCGTAGAATAATAACAACGCATATATCGGATAGGAGTATCGGCGTCATTATCTACATTCGTGTCTTTAGATCACTTCAATAGATAGACGGCTCAGGTTTATGGCCTCTTGCTATTTAAAAAACTGATCAGTGAACGAAAAATAGATACAAGCAAGATAAGTAATATACGCAGGAAACAAAATAGTCTTTATTGTCAAATAATCAAAATATGAAACCGCCGATCATACTTTCACGGCCATTATTTCAATTTATTGGCAATCATGAAAACAAACGTCCTGGCATGGGACCCTTATCGCAAACGTTATTTGAATTTAAAGGTACGAACGAAATTAGAACCATTATTATTTTGTCAAGTTATTAAATAAACATAACTAATAATATATAATGTAAAAAGTTTATCACATTGTAAATAATGTTACGTTACGATATACTAATGTTATTTTTAGATTCGAGACTACCTCACCCTCGGTTTATATACGTATAATCCCTAAGCCTGTAACCCGAGGTACGGTATTACTCAACTTAAAAAAAAACCTAAAATACAGATGTAATTTAAATTGCATTTGAGAGCTATGACGATTAAGGAGCATTGTATTTACGGGTACAATATACATAATAAAAGGGCCGTGTATTATGTAGTCCCGTATTCAAATAACATTCCAAACAGCCAGGCCGCCCGCCCGGTCGCCGAGATGGGCGATGCTCGCGGTAAAATACGTTTAATCGGAAACCAAACAGAGCGTAAATATTTCGCAATCACATACTGTCATGGAATTTAAAATGGTTAGTGTGAGCGCGTTGGTAGCTGTCACTTAACTAGCTACTGATGGGTTTCATCTACATCATCATCAGACTACTTTAGTTCACTTAAGGTGTCACAATTTAGGTTGGCAGTGTCTTTTTTAAGTCATATGGCCTCAACTCGTAAGTCATCCAAGAATATCTTAATTTACATACTGGAATAAAAAAATAGTTTTCCAATTAAGTTTATAAATAATCGAGTTATGCGATAACACATATACAACATACATAACAAATAAATATACAGGCTAATTGAGAATCGAATTTTTGAAGTAGGTTAATGATACCTATAAAACTATTGAAATAATAACAACACTTTTTATTACTTTTTGTGTAAATAAGCCAATTTATAACACCTTTTCCAAAACTATGAGATCCTAACGAGATACGCAAATTTGCTGCTTACAATGCAAAACTAAAATAATTTAAAAAGTTGGCCCATTGTTTCGTGCCTCGCTAATTATTCGAGAATGCACACAATTTTAAGGCAAACGTTTTATTCAGTAAATAATTATCATAACTATGAGTCTAAATTACGGACCGTCTTTAAACCGCCATTTGAATATTCTGCGGGAGCAGTTAACTACAGACCTTGGTAAAAGTCAAACTAATATTTCTTATATCCATGACAGAAAAGTTGATGTTTTAACTAATTGTTCTTGACAGCGCTTCACTTGAATAGGTACGTAGAACAGGGGCTCGGGCTTCATATCTAATACAAGTGGCTCTATTACATTTTTAGAGAAAGAAACTTTCATAGATCCGATCGATGGAAGTTTCGAAGTTGGTGGTCAACTCGCTAAATTTGTCTTTATCCGTGAAAAAGACTTACTCATATGAAATTCAAGAGACACGTGAAACAAATATTTTTAATATAAACTATAATGTCTGGAACTCTACATTTGAGGTCATAAAGTCCCAAGGTGACCTTTTTGCATTTCCCTTTGATCATGGGGAGTCAGCCGACTTTACGAAGAACTAAGTTTTCTTTACTAGGAATATGTTTTGTCTATTTAGCTTGTTAAGACACTTAACATACACACGACTTACAGATGCGGAATGGCATTTGCGGCGATATAATTTAGCAACAAAAATAGTTTTGTTATATGCGTCGGTTGTTTGATGTAATATTAATAACAATAATGTAGACGGTCATCGCCATTCATTCAAGGGAATTAAATTATAAATTGTACAAAGAAATAAACACATAAAGGAGATAATCTATAAGCTCCATTCCATTCTGAGAACTTCGTATAAGGCGTCTAAACCACAGAAATAAAATCTAGGATTTAAGAAAAGTCTTTTATATGATGCTCTGTTCCATTCAATCAGTTTGGCTTGCGTTGCACTGTAAGCTGTGGCCCTTGCGTCATTTACAAGCTGGAAAAAACACGACCAAGCAACCCAATTGAAATTATCGTCACCGGCCTCTGAACTGTGTTTCGTGTGAAAACTGAGCACATTTAGAAAGGCACACTTTTGTTTTCAGCCGGTCTCATTAATATTCACTGAAATGGCTTTCTCACTGAAAGATAAAAAGCGCTCTTTTCGCTCGCAGGTCATAGTTGCATGGAAAGGCATTGCTCACTCAAGATAATCAACCTAATACATAAAAGGTGTTGTGAGTAGGTTAAACCTTCCGCTTGGCAACACAACCTTTCTCATCAAAGCCCATAAATTACTGCTTATTTGGGCGTTATCCACGAAACCGAGGGAAATTTACCTTCTCTTGATGTTGGGTTCTTTTCAGTCTTGTATTCCTTTAATCGCCACTTACTCAACCCTCAGGGTGGAATGGGTTGGTGACATTGTATATTCCATCACTACAAATTTGTAATTTTTGTAGTGATGGACATGTTTCATCCTACGGACAACATACACGATGATACATCTAAAATAACTAGAAAGGAAACAAGACTAGCCGAAGTCTCTTTAAACGATTTAATCGATTTATTTTACAAAATTCCAGCATTATTGCTACTATTATATATGAATACTACTTTCATGAACCCATCATGAAAGTTTAACCGCATGCACCTTGTTGTGGTGAAAAAGATTATTATGCGAAATTGCGGTCGAGCACAATAATTTCTGAGCAACAAATTAATAACGTCGACGTTACTGTGCCATGACAAATTACCTTACAGTTGGGAATAGTTACTACTGTCATTAACTTACCGCGAATTAACTAAGATCCACCTCGGATTACAACGCGGGCACTGCATGCTATAATTACTTTCGTATAATGCGGTAAATGGTGTGTTAACGGTTCTGATCGTGTTCTTTTATTTAAATCCCAACGTTTCAGACACTTTGTAGTATCCATGGCCGCGGGACGACTTCAACGAAGTCAACATTTCAGGCCATACATTATCCAATACTGAGTCACCTCTCAAATTAGGCTAGTGCTCACCATTCTATAATAAATTTTGTGTGGACTTTTTAAATGTATTATGTTATTTAATTCGATTTTACGCAATATTTTACCGTTCCTTTAAAAAAAAATTAGGAGCCTTAATGTAAATCCAAAGAAAATGTTAACACAAGACCAACATCTCTGCGAAATCAATCTAGCAACATCCATGATGCATACTTGATCAAACTGCCTATTGCAAAATACCAAAATAACAATTTATTTCAAATTATTTTTCTTATTTGAAGGCGAAGATGAAGCATAAGTGTACTATACACTTTTACCTGCCAGGTGATATACAATAGAACGACGCTGATGACAACATGTGATAGTGGCAAACGGTGTCCTGCCTGTACAACGTATACCTATTCTGCGGCGAAAATTCGATGTCAAAGTTCGTAACAACACTATAATTAATGGCATTGAATTATTGTCTACGCGAAACTTGTGTAACAAGATGCGCAGGTGAGGATAATGCCTTAATTATAAACCACTTCAAACAGCCGTGTAATTTCATTAACTTTATATTAATAACACGATGTTAACGCGCCGGCATTTCAGTGCAAAGTTTGTTCAGAGCCGTATATAAGGGAAATGTCTTCACATAAACAAAATTAAACATTTCAGGTAACAGCTAACACAGCTAGAAAAGAGGTTATTCTCATACAACTGGCCAGTATGAGGCCTTTTTATATTTAAAATGAAAAATATTTTAAGTTTGACATACTTTTGATAATGGTTTTATTTTCTGTTCGCTGTCTGCTCATTGCTTTCGTGTCGCGTGAGCTTAGATTTTGTCTTTATTTTACTTTTAAACAATTAAAGTAACAACTAGTGATCACCATCACATGCGTTTTAAAGTTGTGAGCAGGTGCTGCTGTTTGGGGTTGGTCGGCTCACTAGACCAAGGAAGTTTTATTTTATTTTATTAAAGTTTATTTTGTATTGTTTTAATATTCATGTTTCAGCTGACGCCTTCCACATCCAATCCAACAGTTTGTTATATGGAATTTGTTGGGTAAATACGAGTATATATTACATTATCAAATAGGACCGCAAAGTAATATAAAAGAAAAAAATTACAAGCAATCTGAGTTTCTTGCCATTTCTTCTCAGCAGTGGTCGCGTTCCGAACTGGTGGTAAACTTTATTACTTTGCTTTGTATACATTTTATTAATATGTTGAGAATTTATAAGTGTCCATTGTGTCCTATGCAAAATAAAAGATTTGACTTTGACTTTGAACATCGTTTCAATTCCCCTACCACAAATTCGGGTTGTCTGTAAGAAATTATAATAATATACAAGGGGGGTGTCGCATTTAGCGATAAGACCGCCCCTTGTACAAATTGTTGTATTTATTGTGTTCTGTCTATTTTCACGTGTACTATAAAGAGTTTATCTATCTATTCGGTCCACTTGTACCAACGACCTTAATATAGACACCTTTCAAACAAAAAATGGGGTTCAAAATCGGATAATTCAGGAGTTATGATGCCCAAATAGCAAATTTTATCGTGGGGCGTTCAAACTACCTGCTCATTCCTTTATGAGGATTTTTCAATCATCATCTATCTTGCCTTCACCCATTTCCAGGTCAGTTACCAGTCCATCTTGATTGGGCTGATGACAAGTATTTACCGGGAAACATTGCCATCTACTACTAATACTCAACCCATTAATTACCCACTGCTGATTCGCATCTCCCATTACGTGGAGGGTATACTGTGCCACGGTGGCCAGACGGGTTGGCACAGGGTTTCGTTGCCCATTCGGCAGCGTCAGTACGGGCGTTGACCACTCTTCACTCTTTTCTTTGTTCTCCCACACCACCTATTTATCTTTCTTCTCTTTTTAACCCCCGACGCAAAAAGAGGGGTGTTATAAGTTTCACGTGTCTGTCTGTGTGTCTGTCTGTCTGTCCGTCGGTCTGTCTGTCTGTGGCACCGTAGCTCGCGAACGGATGAAGTGGTTTCAATAAAGTTTTTTTTGTATTAAAGGTGAGTTACGGGCGAGTGTTCTTAGACATGTTTGATGAAAATCGGGTGAGCCGTTTTAAAGTTATGAGGCGTGAAAGTGGGGAAGAATAACCGAATGTCTGCAAATATAATCGAGTGGGGTCTCAAATGAAAGCGCATCACGTGCAATTTAACAAAATCTACATTCTAATAAGTATGTACCTATAAAAAGTATGAAATAAAAATTAAATTAAAAATTTAAATAAACCCTCGACACAATAACCTTTAAAAAGTAAAAAATAAAAATAAATACTTCGCGTTGGGGGACCAGGGGTCAGGTAATAAATAAGTGGGAGTGTTAAATTTTTAATTTAATTTTCGAATACTCATGTTCCGTTCATGACAAAAATTTGCGCTCCTCTCACAATCGGCAACCACAGTGCCCTACCCATTCTTATGACTTCCTACACCGTTCTTTTTTTGTACAGTCTATACTATTATGGAACGCCCTGCCTCCGGAAATCAGGATGGTCGACTGTCGCTACACGTTTAAGAATGTGGTTCGCAAGCATTTGAGCTTTACCAATTAGCCTGATGTATGTTGTTATATATATAGCATATATTATGTATAGTTAGTATAGTATTTATTATGTACGTATATGTATCATATATACTAGTCAAAGTAGTAGTGCACCTACCACGCTCTGTTTCTGCACCACCCGAAGGTAGACTGGTAGAAAATGTCTAAGGCATTAAGTCCACCTTTGTACATTATTGTATGTGCAAAAATCATAAATAAATAAATAATTTCCGTCGGCTCTTACAATGGGGCGGTGACACTATGTTTTACAAATCCACCACACGGACATTGCGCTCCAAGAATCATCAGTGTCTGAAACGTTGGGAATTAAATAAAAAAAAACGTTAAGAAGTTATTTCCCGTAACGTTTTGACTTGGTTGCTTGCACTATGTTAGTTTCAATTGTTTTAAGTGTATCCATAGCTAATGAAACATAAATACACTCTACCTAATCCCAAAGTGTATCGACGGCCATTTGGCCACGGTACCTTATCATCAAATGGAAATTAGGCGCAGTGCATTAGTGTAATCAAATCAAGCTTCGAAACAGATTGATAGCACAAGATACACAAGTGGATTACAAACAAATTACTAATCAATTCAGTAAAACCGACTCGGAGCGCACGCGACCAAAGCTTAAAGCAATTTGTTTTAACAGGTGAACTTGGTTGTTCTGCTAATGCTGTCTAAACAAGCTGGCTTATTTGTTCTATTTTAATATGGAAATTGCGAAAGAGGCGACTACTGGCGTTGCAAGCAATTATCATCCCCAGGATTGCGCAATTATAGCACCGCTGTACAATTAGCGAAAAGGTTTGCCATCTATACAATGGCAAGTTATTATAGAAGCGCATAACACTAATACGCTTACGAAGCAGAATTTCTTACGTTCAGCTCAGCCATTTTTATCTAGTTCATCTGAAGAATGATTTGAGTAATGATAAAACATCAGGTTTTCGCGATTATTTATGGTCACGACTGCTGCAAAGCATTCGAAACGTCGGGAATTAGTTTTTATTTTTGTTTATTCATTTTTTGGCAAGAAACAGTCGTTTTTTTAAACATAAATACAATAATTCTAGTTTACATATAAATAAACCTATAGTGCCGAAATTAACATAATATAATATTGGTGATTAAATGCCAGAAGATAATAAGATTTTAGTAGAAAATAGAACTTAAAAATTGTTACTACAAACGCTTTAAATTGTTTTTGAAAGAACTAAGTCAAAGATGTCGAGATCACTAACAGTACTGTCATATAATTTCGTGCAGCGGGGAATAAGACTGTTATTCGTATAGAGTTTCTATAAACAAGCATGTGAAAATAAATTATTATCAGGCCGAGAGAGGCAAGCTGGTCTGCGTTTTAGATGTAATAATACTCATAAACACGTGATGAATCCCTTAAAAAGAGTTTAATTTCAATTATCTGAGTGTTAGTCACTAAAGGTCTGGTCTGGTCTGAAAGAAGATGTAGTGACAAAAATTGAGAAAGGTATGCTGAGATGGTTTGGCCATGTCGAGAGAATGAATGAAGAACGATTGACGAAAAAAGTGTATAAGGCGAGTGTGAATGAAAGTGTTGGAAGGGGAAGACCTAGGCGGACGTTTCAAGACCAAATCAGGGACGTCTTGAAAAAAGGCCAGGTCAAGAGTACCCTAAACCGAAGAGCATGTATGAAGGGAATAATGAAAGTGGACGAAGCGAAACAAGTATGTATGGATCGTAGCAAGTGGAAACAAGTGGTCTCTGCCTACCCCTACAGGAAAGAGGCGTGATTATATGTATGTAGTCACTAAAGTCATTACAAACACTCACTCACGCAACAATATGCTTTCTACTACTACTCAGCCCATAAAAGACCCACTGCTGAATTGGGCCTCCGCCAATTACATGGGGTATTTAGCCTACTGTGCCACGCTGGCCAAACGAGTTGACACAGGGTTTGTGTCAAGTTTTCCTTCTCTTGCGGCTAGGTTTTCGGCCTTATCATTTCCTCTAGTCGCCTCTTAGGATACCCTCAAGATGGAATGGTGACACTATGTATTCTAAATCCGTCACCACACGGATAATTTATTTTCTACTAGTGGCCCGCCCCGGCTTCGCCCGTGCAAAGCGGGGGTGGGGTGGGTTATACATATAAACCTTCCTCTTGAATCACTCTATCTATTAAAAAAAACCGTATCAAAATCCGTTGCGTAGTTTTAAAGATTTAAGCATACATAGGGACGGACAGACGACAGTGACTTTGTTTTATACTATGTAAAGATAAAGATTCCAACCGCAATGTTTCCTGTTACTTCATATACTAATATGTTGTTTTACTGTAAGAAAGGATACGAGGCGATCCTTTATAGTTGTTAAAGAACCTACATACTCAACTTGGCCATAACAATAACACAAGCAATGTTTGTCTGGAACTTTGATGTTTGAATTAATTCCTTCGAAACTCCGCACGTATCTCTCAAAGTTCTTCCCAAAAACATCAAATAAGTATTAAGAAAACGTTATGTTCTCGAGAACAACAGTGTAAAAGTCGAGTTCCAATTAACTTTTATTTATCTGAATAAATTAACTCAGTAACGATCCACTGAAGCGTGTTAACTAAATCGAACAATATTCGACTCTATTAACACAGATTAATGTCAAATATTAATTTCGTATTCACATAAAATGTATCCAGTATCTTTATAATAAAATAGCGACCAGCCCCGGCTTCGCACGGGTGCAATGATGAACATCTAAATTTATCTCTACAATATTATGCATGTATTATACATATAAACATTCCTCTTGAATCACTCTATCTATTAAAAAAAACGGTTCAAAATCCGTTTCGTAGTTTTAAAGATTTAAGCATACATAGGGACGGACAGACGGCAGCGACTTTGTTTTATAATATGTAATGATAATGATGAAGTGATGATGAATTGTTACATGCATACCGCAAGATGAAACTCTGCATTCGCCAATATTGAACCCGCTAAAATTCACAAGCCAACCATGGCGAAGAGTCTTTGCAGATATGAACTACATACATGACCCACTGCTGAGTCAGGCCTCCTCCAATTAAATGGAGGGTAATCAGTCTACTGTGCCACGCTGGCCAGACGGGTTGGCACAGGGTTACGTATCAAGTTTTCCTTCTCTTACGGCTAGGTTATCGGCCTTCTCATTTCCATTGGTCGGCTCCTACGACACTCTCAGGACAGAGTGGGTTGGTGACACTACGTATTGTAAATCCGTCACCACATAGAATAGTTATACTTTTAAAGGTATTTCTATTGTGAAATATTTTCATTATTCGAATCCGTACACACACGCGTTAGTTCCCTCTCGCTGAGGTCAGGGCGCTGTGAAGCTGTTTAGGGGCAGCCCGTAGGCCAGAGGTGGGTTGATGATGATACACAAACCAGTTCACTGTGTGGTTGTTATCGGTTTAAACACCTCAGGTATGCAGTTATATTATTATCGCTCAGGAATGCACTTCATTCCAAGGATTTTCATTTGTATTGCATTCTACACATTATTTCTGCATTGCTCGATACTAAAGTGTTGTTCAACACATTGTGCACCAATGTGGTCTACGTGTTTATCATCATCAGATCACTTAATTCCACTGCAAAGGCCTCCGCTGAAGAGAATAATAAAGTAAGCTAACGGTCATTATTCTTTATTCTTATAGAGCTTCGTTCTTGAAAAAGCACTGACGAGTAGAAATGTAGATCCAAGTGAAGTGATTAGAAGCCTGTACGGAAATAGTCTAGAAGAGAGATAAACTAGCGGTTACTCAAGATCCGGTTAAGATAAAAACTCGACCGCCAACAAACGTGATTGATAGGTTAAAAGCTTGTTGTCTAGTTAAGTAACGCTGTAACTAATGTGTATCTACTTTCACGCCTTTTTCCAAATTGTTTTTCTTATTAAGTCAATAATCGGCCCAGATCTTGTCGTAAGATCGGTAATTTTGGGATGTAACTGTATTTCTTGACTAGATAGAGCTCGACGACGGTCTCGTCTGCCCAATTTGTTTATATATACCATTACAGCTCCGCTCCCTCGTGTAGTAGCGTGATGATATTAGCCTATAGCCTTCCTCAATTAACAGCAGCAATTTTTCTTAGTGAGATCAGTAGTTCCTTAAGTTAGTGTGTGCAAAGATACAAAACCATGGAGGTCTTTCAGGAGTTCTTTCTTTGAATGTATAAATAGTAATCAATCACTAAGTTATGCTAGGAGTCCCCCGCGAGATCGGATCGGAAATTAGAAGACACGTAGGCGAACCAGAGTTACCGATATAGCCCACAGGATTACCAAACTTAACTGACAATGGACAATGGACAAAGGGCAGACAGCTCGCAAGAATGACGCCCGATGAGGTAAAAAAGCTAACGAGTGGCGACCGCGTTACAGGAAGCGCAGTGCTGGTAGACCTCTCATAAAGCGGACTCTTAATCCTAAATGTAATTACAATACGGAGGAAAATTGTATAATGAAGCTGTTTTTCAATAAATATTTAAATATTCAAATACATACAACACGCTGTATTTGAAAAAAATACACTCTTCATAGTTCTCTTCTATGAATATATGAATGACACGTGGAACACGAATGACAGGTGCGATAATATCCTGTCAATCCATCAACTGAAATCCGAAGACAGGCGATTAGATACACAATAGTCAGGTGTAGCTAATTTAAACATAATAGTGAAACACACGTACTACATGTAAACATGTGCGTTAAGATACAGCGGCAGTAATGTCTAATTGCAATTCGCCGAATTGTCGAAGGTACCACAATTATCCCCGAATTGGACTATGTAATTGGTGGCTGGCACTGAGCCGCCTAGGAACTAATTGTTCGAATCGGTAGACAGTGGACACTCACTATCGATTTAGTATTCACCTACGATTGCCGATTGAGTCTCTATATTCATTTGAATGTCTATCGAGTTGTATTTAGCTTCCCAACATAGTTTGTGCGTACAAGGAAGAGTATAGAATAATATTTCCACTACTTTTTAGTACTATCGTTTGAGTGGTGAAGGATTTAGAATATATGGTGTCACCGCCCCCTTCCATACTGAGGGTTTCGTAAGAGCACAAAAAAAGGAAATGACAAGGCCAAAAACCTAGCCGCAAGAGAAGGAAAACTTGAAACGAAACACTGTGCCAACCCGTCTGACCAGCGTGGCACAGTAGGCTAAGTACTCTCATCATCATCATCATCATCATCATCATCATCATCATCATCATCATCATCATTTCAACCAAAAAACGTCCACTGCTGGACATAGGCCTCCCCCAAGGATCTCCACAAAGGCCGGTCCTGGGCCGCCCGCATCCACTGCTTTCCGGCGACCTTAACCAGGTCGTCGGTCCACCGTGTGGGAGGCCTACCAGCACTGCGCCTTCCGGAACGCGGTCGCCACTCGAGGACTTTTTTGCCCCATCGGGCGTCGGTCCTGCGAGCTATGTGCCCTGCCCACTGCCACTTAAGTTTGGCAATCCGGTGGGCTATGTCGGTGACCCTGGTTTGCCTGCGTATCTCCTCATTTCTGATTCGATCTCGCAGGGAAACTCCGAGCATAGCCCTCTCCATTGCCCTTTGGGTGACTTTGAGCCTTCTGATGGAGCCCATAGTACTCTCATACTCTCCACATATTGGGAGGAGGCCCGACTCAGCACTGGGTATTTTATAGACTGAGTAATAGTAGTATTAGATTGGAACGTATTGTAGGTTGTGGGCCACGTGACAATCTGCTCTATGCAAGTAATACGTAACATTTTAGAGGTTCTCGAAATTTAACTTAATTTCAATTTCAATCAATCTCATCAATCAATCAATTTTAATTTAATTTAATTTCAAACTTTATGGGAGTGAATCCCGTGGCCCTGGTTTGGGCAGTCGAGGATCACCGGTTTTAGTGGGTAGGTCGGGGCGCAATTCACCATCTCTACGCGCCCCGGAGTCCCACATACCCCGGCCAGTTCCCAACGGCCGGGTATCCATGAGGACCTCGGACGTAAAAAAAAGGTTGAAATTTCAGAAACTTTAAAAATGCCTGTAATGAACAAAGTATGTTTAAAACAAAGTGCCGAATATTTACTCCTCATTTTAAGTCAGTCAATTGTCACAAATCACGACAAGGGCTATATCGTTGATCGACAGCTAGCTATATAAACACAACTTTAGCTACTGTCTAGCTATTTCCTCTAATAAAAACAATTCTCCTTCAGCACCGCCATAATTCTTCCTAGACATGGAAAAGCATCGTTATCACAATCTTGTTTTAACGCCACAAAAACTGATCTCAAACCAAAACGTCTCAAACCACAAGCGACCCATTTTCAGTATTTAACCATAACACGCAAGCTTCAAAGTCGAAAATAGACACGGCATTACGTTTGTCCTTCCCGTATATACTTACTTACCCTCGCCGTCTATACGTCCCCTGAGTCAATGTTAGTACACCAACATTGTTTTAACAATAAAACGATGTTCTTTTATTTGTACAGGAACTATTATGGGGTCATGATGACGAGCCTTCAGTTTATGCGTTAGACAACGTTACTTGTGTCCAATGTTGTTGGGCGAGGGATGACGAATTAAAAACACCTTTGTATGTTGATGTTATCGTCATTATTGTAGGGTTGTCAGGTAGGTGAATTAAACATACTCAAACTAAAATGATTTATTTAAATTGAACCTATTTACTGGTGTTTTTAAAACGTCGAAAGTGAAGTTAGGAAGCTAGTTGCTTGTTCCAAAAAGTAGATCCTATGGAGAAGAACAGGCAAGAAACTCTTATTTTAGTTATACAATTATGCAAGGTTATTTTTTTTTTTTTTTTTTTATTTTAAATGCTTTATGTAACGTGGTACATAGGCGGACTTAATGCCATTAGGCATTATCTACCAGTCAACCTTTGGGTGATGCAGAGAGGTAGTAGACGGTAGATGCACACAACCGCAAGTGAAAGAATGATAGAAGCAGTTCAGCCAGTTGAGTAAGAGAAAAAAAAAAAAAACATAGTAACCTAAAATAGTACACATATAAATACATAATAATATTTACAATACACTAATACATACGTGTATATATACATATAAATATACTAATACATACATTATAATCACATACATACATACAACACAACCTACAAATTGAGTAAAACGTAGTCAGTTTTCATAAATCTTCAGAGAGCTTCTGGAGGTACAGCTTTCGCAGCTTAGTTTTGAAGCTGAGACGGTTATCAGCTAGCCGTATTTCGGATGGAATAGCATTCCATAAGAGGATGGATTGCACGAAAAATGTACGATGTACAAATTCAGACCTGTGGGATGGACAGTTGAGGAGACGGTTATGGGAAGATCTTAGATGTATGGGATGGTTGGAACAGAGATAGTTAAAACGGGAGGTCAAATATGAAGGAGAGTGGGGTGAGCAGAGAATTGAAAACAACGTTGTGAGCGCACGAATTTCTCGTCGCTGCCGTATTGGGAGCCAATTCAAAAGCAGACGATATTTTGACACATGATCATACTTACGAAGGTTGAAGACGAATCGAATGCAATTGTTGAGAAGGCGGTCGAGTTTGTTTAGAAGATCAGCATTCAGGTCATAGTAACACACATCACCATAGTCGATGATAGGAAGAATCAGGCTCTGTACAAGCAGCAGTTTGGTATTCGAGGGGAGGAAATTTTTCAGACGGTAAAGTGAGCGCAGTGATCCAGTAACTTTTTTACTTACCGCAGCAACCTGCGTATGCCAGTTGAGGGTGTTATCCATTTGTAAGCCCAGGTTTTTAACACTGTTGGTAAACGGAATAACGACATTGTTATACATAACGGGTGGTAGGATGACACTATCTAATTTAGAAATATTTCTATGACTTCCTAAGACAATGGCCTGGCATTTATCAGGGTTGACTGCAATTCCGAACATGTCTGACCAGGCTTTGATAGCATTTAAATCGCGATTTATTTGGGATATGGCATCTGTCACACTATTTACCCCTGATTGAGTGTATAATTGCAAGTCATCGGCGTAAAGATGATACGCACATCGAAGGTTACTGACTAAGAAATTGATAAAAATCGAAAACAGTAGCGGAGACAATATACCACCTTGTGGGACACCAGAATCTAGTGTGCAACAAGTTGACGAAGCATCCTCAGTGCACACCAACTGCTGACGATCCCGAAGGTAAGAGGAGAACCATTCCAGCGCATCAGCAGAGACCATTAGATGGGAAAGCATGGCCAAGAGGATGTAGTGACTGACGGTATTAAAAGCATTCGTAAAATCGATCAAAACTAGGACCGTAACTTTAGTCTCTTCCATACCAGCCTTAATATCGCCAGCCACTTTAAGGAGCGCGGATGTAGTACTATGGCCTGGCCTAAAGCCAGATTGCAGAGGGGTTAAGAGATTGTTCTGAAAAATGAAATTGGATAATTGTCTATGGACGCAAGCTTCTAGGACCTTTGAAAGGAAAGGGAGTATGGAGATAGGTCGGAAGTGTTTAGGAAGCGAAGGGTTTGTGATTTTCGGAAGTGGTCGCACAAAAGCAATACGCCAAGAGGAAGGGAAGGATCGAGAGCTGAGAGAATAATTAACGATGTGGAGAATAGGCGGTAGGAGGTGATCTAAAATTGTGACGACCATCCGACGACTAATTTTATCATATCCTACCGCCCCTGACTTAATAGAAAGGATAATCTTCTTGACCTCGTTGATGCTTACTGGAGAAAAATTAAATGGAGGAATATCAGGACGCTTTAGACCACTTAAGTAACTTACCGTTTCTTGTTTTGTGAGGTTGTCTAGACAGGGTACAGCCGAGAAATGTTTATTGAGGGTGTCCAGATCTATTGTGTTGGGAAGGTCTAAATATCGCGACCTGCCAACACCGAGAGTCCCTAAAAACTTCCAAATGTTGGCAGGTGAAGAATTAGAAATATTATCGAGAATGTGGCGGCGTTTGGCATTGCGAATCATCTGGTTACACCGATTTCTTGCAATCTTGTAAGCATTCCAATTGTCATCATTGCGGTCTCTTCTAAATTTACGAAATACCCGATCCCGACGCCTCATTGCCATTAGTACACCTTTAGTCAGCCATGGTGTAGGAGGGCGTTTTACTTTTACCTTTTTTAAAGGGGCGCATACATCATATAGTTTGGTAATAGTTTGACTAAGGAGGTGTACCTTCTCGTCAACCGTTGCAGCTTCAAATAATGGATTCCAGTCAACCGCCGATGCATCATCCTGCAGGTGGCCAAAATCCATTTTGGCAAAACTGCGCCTGTACAGAAACCTGGGCTTGGGTTTAGGGGGTTTCAGGATATACGAAAGGAAAATAAGGTCATGGTGAGAGAATCCGGGAGCGTCTATTTGACCATGGGAGGATACTAGGGAGGGATTGGATACTATAATTAAATCAAGCCAGGTGTCATCGCCTACAGTGTTGTGGTGAGTAGCTTGAAGGGGCAGGATATGAAGACTGGCTGATTCAATCAAGTACAGGAGTTTACAGGAACGCAGGGAGTTGGAAGATAGGAGGTTGGTGTTAAAGTCGCCCATGATGATGTGATGAGTGTACTCTGAACCCACAGATTCTAAGACCGTTTC
Source organism: Clostera curtula (assembly GCA_905475355.2). Classification (NCBI taxonomy): domain Eukaryota; kingdom Metazoa; phylum Arthropoda; class Insecta; order Lepidoptera; family Notodontidae; genus Clostera; species Clostera curtula. The sequence goes on from FR997810.1 coordinate 14,913,607, forward strand.
TAATTCGGTGAAATAATCAACCAAAGGGGGACAATAAACAACGCCAACTACAGTTTTAGATTTTTTAACACACACTTCTAGGAAGAGAAACTCTGCAGGACTGGCATTTGATGAAGACGAAATGATGCGGTATGGAAAGTCACTGCGCAGATAAATAGCAACACCACCCCCTCCCCTGTCCACTCGGTCGTTTCGAATAAGTACAAAACCAGGCAAGGGATAGGTGGTTGAGAGGAGATGGGGCTTGAGCCAAGTCTCTGATATCAATACAGCATGTATATTGTTGTCGCTAATCGCATCGTACAGTTCACAATAGTGACTAGGGACACTCTGTGCGTTGATGTGGCAAACGTTAAAGTGTTTTATGCTTTGGTCATTAAATTGAACATGTAAAGTACCGCCGAGGGTATCGGTTGCAGAACAAAAACTGCTTTCATTGTCCGACGACCACGAATCACAAGCCGAATGATAAGACTCGTCATTCATTGGCAATGTCATTTAAAATAATATATAATCAGTAATATAATAAATAATATACCAAATAATATAATAAGTAATATGTATAGCTATAAAATATCCTAAATTATTAATCGTGTGCAATCAGTGCCCAACCTGAGCGATCCTGCACCACCCGCCAGCCTATAAACAATGTGATACTATTTAAAATAATAAAAACACCAAGAAAGTACATTTGAATACACATTAAATAATAAAGGAGGAAAAAAAAAAAAACAAAATAAACTGCCTACAAAGTATGAGGCAGTAACGCACAGTACTTAAACATTGCCACGATAGATTAGATAAAACTAAACAACGAACTTATTAATTAACACTGGTAACCTTGACGTCGAAGTTATGTTCACTCATTCAATATTTCTTCACTAAACATTCGTTCATAATAAGAAGAAGAAATGAGTATCGATAACAATAATTAAACTATTAATTAAATTGTTTCTGTGTTTTGAAACAAGAAGTAGTTTCGATTTTGCTTACAGCTATGAAAATTAACCTAAGATGCGGTTTAGTCAACGACACAATACCAAAATGAATAAACAAATACCAAGAGGACAGAATCAATTTATGGGAACATTTTAAGCAGCCCATTGCAAAAAAACGAAAACAAAACTAAAATATTTATAGCACTAGTAATTTGATAAATGAAAAGAATTATGCAAGACAGAAATATTAATAATAAACCAGGCAACCATACAACTACCCTAACAAGGTATGTCACAAAATATTGTGTTTAATGTAGAATACTGTATGTTTAAGAGTTACTTTGATTTACTGTTCCCTACAGAACGGGAACCACTGCCACTCGCCGAAAACGCATCACGGCCCGGAAACTTCGGAAACTTGGAAAGAAGAGGATCTAGATCGGCTACTGATGCTATTTTATGATGGCTGCTATCGGGCGCTTTAATATGAATGATCCCATCCTGTGTCCATACAGCGCGCATACCGAAGTGCAAGCGGGCTTTGGTAAAGACTTCTTGTCGAGGTTTTGTGAGGAACTCTCTCACTGCAATGGCTGAACCTTTCAACAGTTTCTTAGCCCTCCAGACCAAGATTTTAGAGTCAATGCTGCAGAACTTGACAAGGATTGGCCGATGATGCTCACCTTGTGATGTGCCAAGTCTGTGACAGATCTTAATGGATGACTTGGGGACAGTATTAAGGGATAGTTTATTGTGTATTATGTCCAAAATGACTGCAGAACAGTCTTCCTTTTCTGCCTCTGGAATTCCAAGGAAGACTAAAGACTTGCGTCTGCTTCTGGCTTCCAAACTATCCATCTGTCTTGCACACTCATTTATTTGCTGGCGGAGCAACTTAAACATTGAGAAAACTAGTTCCCGAAATGTCCTGAACTCTTCAGCAACTTTGGCAATGGTATCTTTTGACGTCCCAGCACTTTGGAGCTGCGCCGCAAGATCATTCATCTTCTGAGTGAAGGTATCCTCCATAGTCTTCTGGGCTGACAATACTTCCGCATATTGTGACATTTTAAGTGTTTGTGATGTACTTAATTATTTGAAGTTGGTGATAAATATGACGAGCTGGCAGGCAGTGCAAAATACGTAAATTACGTCACATAAACTTCACTCCACATGCAAGCACTGGTAAGACTTACGAAGAAATCAATATAGAAATAAAATTGTAAATTTATTATGGTTTAAACTATTAAAATTTAATTGTAATCTTAAAACCACGTCTGCACTTATTTACAACTACCGCCAAAAAAAAAAACAAAAAAAAAAAAAGGTAGGTACAAAACGTATGACAAATGAATTAATAAATTAGTGTAAAAAGGCTATTTTAAGAATAGTGACTTTATGAACTAATTTTGTAATTGGGAAGAAGAAGAAATAGCTGTACCCTGCGCACGTTGCCACGCCACGAAAGACATTACACAAAGTTTAATTATTTTCTGTTCAGAAACCTTCGTGGGCTCATGCACAACACTATTGCTGAAGACAATCACATGATCAAATGCATAGTTTACGAGTCTTTAAAGGACTTACAGACAAACATTATTTTTTATATTTCGAAGGCTTAGAATACCCAAATTAATGCGGAGTACAATACGTTTAGTATACCAAGATAAAAAAATACCACAAATTCTACGCTAAATCACCATTAATTACATGTCATTAATAAACACGCAGCCTTTGTGGTAAAATTCACGTTGTACTCGTACTTTATAAATAACTATAATTGTACAGGTAATTGCTATTTCGTCAGTATAATTCATACAATTAACCAACATTAGTCATTTAATAGCCTGTATTTTAATTTGAGCTTTTTACAAGCAAAATTAAATATCCTATTGTTATAACAATTGATTGTTCTACTAGGTAATTATTTGAAATTATCCAAAAGTCCTTTGTGGCACCCTCAAAGACAATTAAATTCTATGAATATTATGTTGTATTTAAGCCATCGTAGAAAACCAATTATATGTATTTTATTTCATTGTTTAATATTTTCGTTAAAGTACATTATATATGTAATTTATTTAGCTAACATTTTCGCTTCAGACATTTAAATAAATCCGTCCACATGATCACGTGATTTAGCATAATTATATTATCAATATTAATTTTACGTATAAAAAGATTACCTAAAGGACCTTCTTTGGGGTCACTATAGTACCTACTCGTAAAATGTTTGGAATATTCAAGAAATACTTTAAAACCGACGAAACAATCTAGATTTTTTTTAAATGCTAAATAGGTGATGGATTTACATTACATAATGTCACCAACCCATATCATCCTGGTGTCGTAAGAGGCGACTAAAGGAACGCAATGGGTAGATCACCTATCCCCAAGAGTAGGTAAATTTGATATAAATCCTGTGCCAACCTGTCTTACCAGCGTGGCGCAGAAGGCTAATAACCCTCCATGAATTTGAAGGAGGTCCGACCCAGTAGTGGGTCATTTGAAGGAGGTCCGACCCAGTAGCGGGTCATTTGAAGGAGGTCCGACCCAGTAGCGGGTCATTTATGGGTTGACAACCAAATTACTCCTAAGAGTTGAAACGTACTCGTATTTCAAGTTGCCTAGAAAGGTGCTCTCTCTTGGATATTTAGTTTCCAAACATTATTTTGTTTCTGCGCAGTGGCATAAAACCGTTAGCGCTCTGTAGTCTAGTCAACCAGTTTAAAAACGTGAAAAATAGAAATAAAGGTCCTAAAAATATGAGCGATAGCTCATTGGATTCGGAATCACCTGTAGAAAAATGCTTTTGAAGGATTTTTTTGAATAGTTGTCACGCTCACTAAAATACTTTGAACAGTGGTAGCGACGTGTGGCGGGTAGACCACTTCCCTTTGATATAGTTGAGGAGATCGATGGCTGCCACATTTATGCTTGTAAACAGGTGCCGCTGTTTGGGGTTTGTCGGCTAACTGGATTCAAGACTTATAATTTCATTTTTAAATATTCTATCTTTTTTTTAATAAAATTCATATTTCAGTTGCGCGCTTTTCGCAACCAAACAAAACCAGTATATCATATATCTAATGTAAACGATCATTGTAATGTGGCGATTAAAAAAAATACAAGCCTACCGAGTTTCTTTCGCCAGGTCTTCTCGGTTGGTGCCGCGTTCCGACCTGGTAGTAGTATAAAAGAGTAGTATTATAAAAATTTATAAATCCGATGACGCCATAATTGGTTTAGACAATAAAGCATTTTTCTATTCTATTCTAACCCCCCCCCCTGGTTCACGAAGTGACAAATTAATGTTATTTTAGTCTTCAAAGTGGCAGACCTTCAAAATTCGTCACCAGCTCTCCGACATTGGCAACACATTACACGGTACAATACATGTTATATAAAGGTTACGCAACAATAACAACCCAAAGATGTTACCACTCACCAACAGGCCCAGTTAACATCCCAATACCCTCGCGCAAAGAATAGGGAGCCAACGACACGAACGAAATCAATCTCCATACATTTCACCCCTGAGCGGGTGATCCAGACGGTGTAAGATCGCACAATAGAGACTTCGTGTAATTGTTCGGTAGCTATTGTTATAATAGAATTGCTTCTATTGATGTGATCCGTTAAATTGCGGAGTTCTTCGTCCGTATTTCGGCGGGTCGCCCCCTTTTCAAAGTGGTATTTATTAAATATGGTACATGTATGAATTGAATCTGACGTACACATGGATTCAACACTATTGATGCATTATCTTAGTGAGGGGTTGGATGTGCCTTAAAAACCCCTATAGATCACGGGTCGATTCCGGCGTCGGTCTTTGTATACCAGAGGCACTTGCCCCGAGTCTGGGTGTTATTTTTGTTGGTGAATAACATTTTCAATTGTAAACGGCCCCCGCCATACAGGTTATTAATAGAGCACTGGATTCGTTTATTAAATAATAATAAAATAATATAGATTTGCCAAGAAATCTCTGCCACTGGAAGTACATTGTCTGGTGGGAACAGCCTACTTTAAGCAAAACATAATAGCGACTGATGGAAAGACAATCTGGAAAGAAAATCACTATCACAGATTATACCGTAAATGGCTGCACACTATGACGTCTAGCTCAGACAACCTTAAGGGCCCTAACTCACCGAGACGCCATGGCGACGTCGCCGGCTACGTAGCCATGGTTACTTCTGGCTGCTTTCGGTTGCCAAATGGAGTAGCCACTGGCGACCATCTGTCAGTTCAGTTCTCCCTCGTATCTGTCATCTAAACGAGACGCTTTTTGACGGGTTTCTCTAAGAAACTCATGCTGAGTACTCGGTTGTAAGACGCCCCTGGCCACTCGTATCACTCCTCCCAGCAGGGACGTTTTCACCGAGACCTTGGTACCATTGGTACCTTGGTACCATATCCACAATAACCCAACGAATCTAGAAACGACTGCGGCTGTTAAGGGTGACATTTCAGTTCTAGTTTTCAAACTGACAGCCTGTCTCTTACCAAACTCTCAAACTTGGCGAGATAATAAGTAACTCACTAATTGTTGAAGTTGAAGGACGGTGATAACTTACGCCGAAACTAGTTAGGTACACTAGGAGTATTAGACGACGGTTGGCAGCCGTAACTTGGTCTAGAATCCGATATGGTTGATAGCGCCTAACTTTCCTGAAATCGTATTAGTGCAGTGTTTAGTATATGTATTACGGCATCTTGTTTCCAAATAAGGAAACACGCGAGGTGTATTAAGCTGTACTCTCACCATACTCATGCTTGGTATGTTTCCAATATATGAAAGGATCTGAGTCCTTCTACTTCGCACCATATAAAGGACTCACTGTTAAGTTGGGCGTTCACAAATCGCTAGCACTATCACTATCAATTCAAGAAGCAAAAACTTTGAACCCCTTTAAAGAAAATTACGCGGACGGAGGAATATGAAATTCCCCACACTTATAATTTATATAGAGAAGGAGTGTTATTGAATATTATTTTTAAATGGTGCTTTAAAATATATAAAACTAATAAAAATTGAATCAAAACACACACTACCATGTACTAGACAGACATACACACGCATATATACTATTTTGTTTATTGTTAACTAGCGACCCGCCCCGGCTCCGCACGGGTGCAATTATACTTAAATACCTTAAAAACCTCTTGAATCACTCTATATATTAAAAAAAAAACGCTTCAAAATCCGTTGCGTAGTTTTAAAGATTTAAGCATACATAGGGACGGACAGACGACAGCGACTTTGTTTTATAATATGTAGTGATAGTGAAGTCTGTAGTCTGAGAATACACCTACGAGATAATAAAATTGATTATAGAACTATAATTTAACTAATTACGTCGACCACTAGTCATTCTAAATCCAACCCCTCATACACCTAATATGAATAAATATAGGAAAACTTCATTCTCGTACTTAGCCTTTTTATTATTATTTTGTTACAACATTACAGACTTGTAGTCAGTGTTCTTTTTAGCAATGAATGGTAATTATTTGCTCTTCTTTTTTTTCCTTTCGTCTGTCGTACCCAGCGCCTTGACACCTGGGACATACTTAGCCTTAGGATTGTCAGCATTCCTAATACTGATCATATATTAGTGTGAGGGACAGTACACCGCCTAAGTATGTCTTTGGTAATCGTATCCCCATTATTGTACAAGCGATGTATCATTTGCATAAAGTGTCCTACATAGACGATTGATTTTGTACTCTATCGATAGTTGTATTTTTATAAAATACTTAGGAATTAAGAACCGATGTATCTATATAAATAAATAAATGAATTGAATTGAATTAAATGAATTGAATATAGTTAGCAAACAGACTCTATCAAGGTACAAAGTCATACAAATTTTGCAAATGAAAGATCAGAAGTTCAGCCCTGGTTGTAAAAGGACAATGAATGGATTATTCGGCGGATCACCTGTCCAAAATGTCTTAGCTCTGAAGCGTCATTTGTCAACGTCACGTCGCCCTCCTGGAGAATGCCCGAAGAGCACCATTGTCTGCCTGCCAAGAGTTGGCCCATTCTCAACCCTGTATACCGGAACATTTTGGGGAACTGCTGAGATAGGCTTGACGCCTTGTTGGTCTAGGGGTTGGACATGCCGCTATAGGATTAACGGATTCGATTCCGTGGTCGGTCAAGTGTGTCTGTGTAATTTCAGAGTTACTTGGTCACACGATAAACACTTTATTGAAAGCGATAAATAGTTAATAGATCTAAAAACTGTCAACGTTTTCAGTATTTTTTAGATTGTGTTTGCTTTTTCTGTCGTAATTTTTGCTGTATCGCCGTTCTGATGTTGCCTATTCCAATGCGAAACATAGTTAGTTTCCACTCGTATACCCAGACAATGATACTAAAACACATAAAAAATAGATTGTACATTATTTCATTTCCGACGTTTCGAGTCATTCGTTCGAAACGTCAGGAATTAACTAATACACAATAACAAGGTAATACACAATCCATTAAATAGTGTCTAATTTTAATGTATAATAAGCGCAAAAACCTAAGACATCAATCGTTATACTTGTACTTTTAAAGACAACTGTCTTCTAGTGTCTCCTGTGGCCACGACGGCTGCAACACATTTGAAACATAATTCATCATTTCAGCCCATAAATTTCCCACTACTGAGTCGGGCCTCCTGCAAGTTCACGGAGGGAAATTAGTCAACTGTGCCACGCTGGCAAGACGGGTTGGCACACGGTCTGTTTCAAGTTTTCCTTCTTTTGCGGCTAGGTGATCTGCCTCTTGTGTTCCTTCTTCTTACGACACTCAGGGTTGGTGACATTTTTTGTATTCAAAATCCGTCACCACACGGAAAATTATAAATTATACATGCGATATATGCGCGTTGCAAATTGTTTAATTTCAATCCATTTACCAAGCTTGTAGGATGATAAAGACAGCTAGTTGGTTGATTTAACGGGAACCCATGATTTGTAGTTCAAGTTTGGTTTACAAAAACGTCGAAATCTTACTGATACTTCAAGATACAAAATATTTTAAACATCTCCGCCCAAGTAGAACAGAATCAAGACCAAAGCAATCTAGTAGAATTTTCTTTTTTAAACCATAATTCAGAACCCAAGTGATGGAGTGCCCGTCCTAAAACACAGACATAAACGAAAAACGTTGTTCGAGTTTTTGTATCTACGAATTATGATCAGCATGCCATCACAAAAAAAAATCCTAGACGGCTCTACATTTTTTACCGATCTCAGCTCTTTTATTTTATCAAAAAAAAGACGCCAGAGAAATGTCTATCCCGTTTCCCGAGATAAAAGTCTGTCAAAATAACTATCAACTTTCGTTACAATATTAATAGGAGCGTTCAAGATAAGGGTCGGGGTTGAATTTAATGTATCGAAATATGATCAAGTCGTGTCAGCGATGTTTAAGAAATTTTACAAAATGAAATCTTTCTTTATTGAAATAGGCTATTTTTATCTGTCAACCCTATAGAATAGAATAGAATAGAAAAATGCTTTATTGTATAAACCAATTATGGCGTTCACAATCGTCAACGGATACATCAGTTTTATAACACTACTACCAGGTCGGAACGCGGCACCAACCGAGAAGACCTGGCGGAAGAAACTCGGAGGGCTTGTCTTTTTTTTTAACGCCATATTACAATAAAGTTTTACATAAAACTTACTAGTTTCGTTCGGTTCCGAAAGGCGCTCAACTGAAATATGAATTTTAAAATAAGAAAAAAAATATATAGAATTCATATTCATTCTTAACTACCTACTACTACAAATACTCAGCAACATAAATCACTTACTGCTGAGTCGGGCGTCCTCCCACAACAGGGAGGGTAATTATTACCCTACTATGCCACGCTGGCCAGACGGGCTGGCACAGGGTTTCAAGTTTTCCTTCCCTTGCAGATAGGTTCCTACGATACGACACCCTCAGTCTACAACAGGGTGGTGAAATTCGTCACCACGTGGACAGCCTATAAGACCCCTTCATTTCAACGCCATCATAGCCAACTGGACCTCGACTTCGCATTCTGTAAAATGGCATATCAACCCGAACTGAAGATTCAGGGAACAAATTCAATTCCGGGTCATGTTTTACGCGTTCATTACACTACTAGTACCGGCAAGTTGGCAATCTTCGCCACATTCATATTCCTAACAGGTCTACGAGCCGAAATATTCCTTATCACTATGGGAGTAACTTGAGAGCGAGAATTATTTCGATGGAGAAACTTAGCTCACCGCACTCGATAATTGACAAAGTTTAACACATACTGAGGTGTGTGGCGAATAGTAGTTGAAGTGAGTAAAATTTTAATAGCGGAATATTGATATCTAACTTTGGTTGATGTGTTGAGAGTGTGGAAGGTGTGAATGTAGGTATGACGACTGATAGGTGTGTGTGGAGACTACCACCTAGTGTGGGACAGGGGCCCTAAGATGATAATGGTGTTGAGTTTTGTGATGAAACTAAATAAAGTTCCTTTTGAGTTTGAGTTTGATGTATTTTTGGCTACACTACACGCATAAGCGTGTACTCGTAATTACTTTCATTAATCTCTCAGACCTATGAGCAACCATGGAGTGTCTTGCCGGCTCTTCTCAGTAGGGCATTCCAAACCGGTGGTAAAAACTAAATGATTAATTACTTGTAATTTATCTTTTTAAATTTTTTTAAATTTTGATTTGATGATTAATTTTGATCGCAAGAGTTTATTCGATTAAAAATCATTTTGATTTTGAGTTTAACTTGATACCAATTTAATTGGGATCATCACCAGTCTTACCTGGTGTTTGATGTCTCTGGGGAAACAATACTTTTCATAGGATCCATATCCAATTTAATTCATTTGAACCTACAAAGATGTTCCAAAATCGCTAACTACCACGTATAAAGTTGTGATTACTATTCTTTAAAAAAGAAACTCTAAATGCACTTAATAAACTAACATTTCCATCACGATTAGACACAGAAAAGTAAAGGAAAAAGCCTAATCGCGCCTCTAGTTCATTATTTATTTTTCGGCTACGCAGACTTGAGATCGGTCCGTTAATTACATTTTTTGTCGAAAGAGCAGGTATCTTATTTCCAGTAAATTACAGCCAAATTGCTTCATTATTAATTTACAATGTCTAAGAGATTTCTTTTTAATCCCACCTTAATTATACAATATCTGGCCATAGAATCGTTTTCATTTGGAAGATTACCGATTAATATTATAGATATTTTAGAAATGATCTTGAGCTCTACAACAATGGGAATATTAATAATTGACTATTCCAGAACACAAGAAAATGTAAAGGAATTTATTTGAAGTATTTTACGCAAATAGTTGAGTTTATTTGTGGGGCGTTTTTATATTTTTAAAGTCATACAACTAGTGTTCTTAAACAAGTATTTATTCAAGCTACCTTTAGCTCACTGGAATGTGTTATATCCAAAATATTGTTTAGACACCTAAATCACCTGAGACCAGCGTACCACGCGCTGACCTTGCTTCATTGCGTGCTGGTCACGCTCCAGATATCCGCACGCTACTGTGTCGACACGTGCCTTTGTCCATATGCACTGACAAGTGTCTACTGCACTATTATGACATAATATAATACTTCTATGAGGCCGGTTTCGAATGTCAATGGACTGGCAGTCAATACACTTGCTTTACCAAATCGCTTTCTGTAAGTTAATATTGCCATAAACTCTCGAAATATTGAGATATATGGATTTAAGACAACATGCAGGAGCATCAAACAACGAAAAAATTTTATTAGAAAGTTATTATCTAACAATCTGAGTTCTATTAAACTAATAGCAACATATATTGGGTGATGCATTGATGTAGGCCTTAGTTAGCCATAGTTTGATATTATTTAATATCACAGAACTACCCTTGGCTACCAAGCAAACAGATCTAGAAAAAGGATGCCAATAACATTATATCCGTTCGAAATCGTGTTGTTAGTATATAATTTTAAAAGCAAGCGATTTCAATTTAATTGGTAAGCAGGTTTTATTTCCACGTCCGTGCGATCTTCCGAGCTATATATTATCATCATTCATCGTTTCTGCTCAGAAATGACCCACAGCTGTTCTGTTTATGCGACTTCTAATTTCATGGATGGAAATATGTGTTTGTTCCCTTGCGATTAAATTCATTAGCCACCGTTGTCGTGCCACAGCCTCAGGATAGGTTGGATTAGTAATACTATGTATTCTACTCGCTCCATCATTTAAAGAACAATCTTTTGACTAAGCGTCTACCCTAATTGAATTTCAAAGCTGCTCAAGAAACTGTCAGCTGAAATTGCCTCATATAAAACTAATTACTTAACAAAGTGTCTCAGCCGTCTTGCACTCTTTGTTATAAGCACGCTGGTGCCTTGCCAAGAGCCGCCATAGCTTTAAGCCTTCTTGACTTTCTTCGGCATTATGGCTTTTTAATAACGACATTTCCGTGAAACAAGCTTCAGTCAGCCGTTGTGATACCAACCCATTATAAATGAACGTTAAGTAAGCCGGTTTTAACGTCTCCAATTTCGTTTTCTGCTTTATATGCTAGCGTAGTGGATTTAAATCGGTACCTTCCTTTCTCTTAGTATTGTATTATTAGTATAACGTATTAATTCCTATTATAACCCAAAAATCCAGCTGCTGTTCATTAATAAGTATATAAATTCACAAGGCCACTTAAGCATGGACGTAATAAGTGAGAAAATAAAAGAAAAAACATAATAACAAAATTCAATGGCAAGCAACATGCAAACCCAATGAACGAGTAAAACGCGTATGCAATACAACAATGGTAGACGTTGTAAAAAATGTGTGCCAAGCGGTAACCGTGAACCAACTGGTCGGTGGCAGACACGGCAGCAAGCTAATTGTCATTCTATGGGTGTCAAGAACAGACATCTCGCAGCCTTGTGATCTTCGATTTCAACACGACAGCAACGAGTTTGAAGCTATCTAGGACTCTTATGAGCTCTAGTACCTACTGTATTACGATAAAGAATAATGGACGCCTTTTTGATCTAAGAGTTGCAAGCGCTTCTTTTGGCTCACGGCTACCTGGTTCGATTAAGTGCTCGTACATTTATTTGCTCTGGACCTGGGTGTAATTTCTGAACATGGTCACATGTGGGAAATAAAGCTATTGCATATTCTGTTAGTTAAGCTAACCGAGAATAGAGCTATTCTCAATTACCACATATCTTACCAGTGTTTTTTTTAATAAACATTTCAGCTCAGTAACGGAACCTACTTAATTTTGAAATGCTTTACATTCTGAGAAATTTATCTTACAAGCTATTCTATGTCAAAGAAAGAATCTGCTAATACCAGGCGACAAATTGAGTATTAAAGTTTTACTGAGGGTTAAGTGAATTTCCCTCATCTTTGGGCGCCAGTTTGAACTTGAGGACCAAAATACGAACGGAGAGGGAAGTTTACTTAAATAATAAATTCCGTTTGAGACTGTTGTGAAAGCGTTAATAAATAATTACAACAACTTCGTTCGAAGCAAATATTGAATCTAATTGGGATCGTGGACGTGCCTGTTTGGGAGGGCGCTGCCATTCTTACATTATCATTACGTGTTGTTTATAGGACAGGCAGAGATATAAAGAACTTGCAAAATTTCAAGGTTGCAAACTTGTATCAACATATTGTTTTAAATATCTTCAATATTGCACACGTAACATCGACATAAACAAATAAGCATAACCTTGATCTGAAGTGATTCATAAACAGAGAAAATAATCGTACGTGTTAATATAACGATATAGCAAAGCTAATAGGATAGAAAGCAATGCAGCAAAATACTAAAGTTCATTTCAATGTATAAATTATTATATGTGCGATTTTAAAAACAAGAGACATATAAAGGCTGATGTGCAAGGATCATATATTACACGTGTATCAATGTCACGTGATAACGGATTTTGAATAGAAACATCAAGCAATTCTATCATAAGCGCGTCACATTAGGCGACCGGAAAAAAACACGATTATGCGAACAGCATGGTCAGTCGGTAGTTTCTGGACTCAAATCTTCAAATCTATTACTCATTCGCTAGAATACAATTGTAATGATAAAACTTGTATGGCCGATAAAATATTATCGTTTGTGAACCGTCAAGTTGTATCTATGAAAGATGTTTTGACTACAAGATACATAATAAGGGTCAGTGACTGCGGTTCATTCAATGGAGCAAAACCTGACGGTCATGAGGCACATTGTGCATTTGATACCACATGTCATACGTCATTAGTGGGCGTTAAAATCGATCACACCCTATCAATCAAACATCACGCCAAATATGTACGCGACGAAATGTGTATTACGTCGTGCATAATTTATAGTGCAGCAATTGTGCAACTTCGATATATTATTTACAGCGCGTAGAATGAGCATTTCACGGCAGCAATCAGTGCGTGAAGCACACGTACCTATGCAACGTTATCTGAATACAGTCATGGTCTAACTGATTAACGCAAATGGATTAAGGCACACGCCACAGGCCATAAAGTGTAATCAATGCTTCACAATATTTTACGATAAATTGCCTTTGGATATTAATGAAGCTGATTTATTAGAGGTTGATATTACTTACACCGTGTCGCTACAAAGTGTTGTTAAGCGCAGACCAACTTTCAGCAACACTAATCATACAGGCACTGGAGTTTTACATGTTATTATTAAATGTTAAGGCAATAAACTAATAATATATTATTTATTGGCTAATAAATAATAAACAAAGGGCAATGGAGAGGGCTATGCTCGGAGTTTCCCTGCGAGATCGAATCAGAAATGAGGAGATACGCAAGAAAATAGGGTCACCGACATAGCCCACAGGATTGCCAAACTTAAGTGGCAGTGGGCAGGGCACATAGCGCACAGGACCGACGCTCGATGGGGCAGAAAAGTCCTGGAATGGCGACCGCGTTCCGGAAAGCGCAGTGCTGGTAGGCCTCCCACACGGTGGACCGATGACCTGATTAAGGTCGCCGGAAAACGATGGATGCGGGCGGCCCAGGACCGGCCTTTGTGGAAATCTTTGGGGGAGGCCTATGTCCAGCAGTGGACGTCTTTTCGCTGAAATGATGATGATGATGATGAATAAATAAAATTAAGTATGAGGCGGCTCTTGTCTAGGATATACGACTATCCAGGTATAAACATAACTATAAATTTATAACATAATATTAAGTGCATTAGTAAAAGACATTCTAGCAGACGTGTAACGGTTGGTCGATAAAGCTAACATTTAGAAAGTCAAGAGAAATTCGAGGACGAGTAAAAAAAATGCATGTTCTAATGAACTGCATTTTACCATTAACGTATTTTACATCAATCATCTCCCTGGAGTGAACAATATCATGTCACGTGTACCGGACATGGCAGCGTGGCAGCATCAATCTTTAAATGGTCGATGCTATTTAAGGATCTGCAGATGGAATGGTGCTGAGTGGGTCTGTTCACTTCCGCAGCGCATACTGCCCCGTGGAGCTACATTCAAGGCTTAGTCCTCATATTACCCAGATCCCAGAGAAAGATTAAGGATTTTACTCACAAAAGAAATTAACTGTTAAGCAGTTTGGCAGAAGGATGCAATGTGGTACATATGTAAAAATTAATGAATAAATCATTAAAAAAAAAAAAAGAATCGGGAGTCAACACGGAATGCGATTATGTATTTACCCTACGCATTGTTACATGCTAATAAGTATTCAGATCCCACATATTTATACGGATTTCTCTAAATTTCATAATGAATCAGTACTTCCATAAAGTCTAGAGGACATGACTAATGTACTCCAGGATACAAAATGAATCACGAGACAATCGCTGACGGCAAAACAACAAAGGGAATGTATTATTTCTGTCAAGGTTACATTGAAAAACTGCAACACCCATTTCGCCGTTGCAGTGGCAAAGACCTTGACACGTAGTGTTCAGACTATACTGAAATTATATTGATGGCGTGTCTTTAAGAACACTTGAGACTGATAGAAAGTCTGTTTCATTATCCCAGCACACAGAACTACACAGGCTATAACAAAACTACAACTGTTATAGATATTATGTGCAAAATTTAATAAAAAATTGCTATTTTTTTCTAAATCGTTCACTACACCAGATGCGAACGAAAATATTATAACTAGAGAAATAAGCACAGTAATCCTTAGAAACCTAGGTAATAGGTATAGGATAATAATATAGAAATTTAAGAATGAAATTTGGTTCAGTCACCGTATCTACCAACATACTTTACACATCTTGCTACATATTTACACAATTGACTCGAAAATGTAAACTATCAACAACTATAACCTACAAACGCCAGAACTACCCAAAGTGCTACATCGCGATAGCGAAGTTTATAGAGCAACCGCATGGTTGAGAAATCTCCAACCACAGTTATCGAGGGATAGGCGTCGCGCTTGTCAGATCATCCCTTACAAATTTATGAATTTGAGAGTAAGAATGTTTTTAACGTATTTTAACATACGTGAGCTCAGCTCATTAAATATAATACTCTACCAAACACTCGTTTCGATTGAAACGTTATCACACACAACGATCAGAAGACGACGTTTTAGTAGGAACTTTCTTCACCGAAAGAAAAGCACCAAAACACAATACAATGTCGGCAGTAAAGAGCCAGTGCACGCCATTCTATCGCTTCCTTCGACACGGCTCACAAAGGCGCTTATCTAAACTGGCTCCACAAAACTAGACAACCGCATGGAACACAAGTCTATCGGCGATATTAATTTAGTAACATGGCTAAACAACATTGCCTGCCTGGCAGAATTCCAACCGACCCGGCAAGATTCCGGAATACACCCGACCGTTTGATATGCGGCGAGGTCTTACGTACCTTTTAACCAGTCTTTGATACAAAGGAACAACAAAATGGCAACGTATAAAAAACAGGGGTCAAACGGCAACAATGCTTTGATTTTCTCAGCGTGTTTCATACACAAATTGGGGAATGCCTATAATTTTTGGAAACTGTTCACGGGCTCAAATGTTGTCAGCATATCTTTCAGTTCATACGCACCCTGATTTTAATACATAACTCTATGGCGAAGTATACCATATCAAATAGTCCGGGATCCCCGGTACATTGTTTTCACTTGATTACTATCAAGCTAATTTTTCGTGAGTAGCTTCATTTTCATGAGACGCCCAACATTTTCTTGTCGACAACTCTTGATTGTGGTAGCTAACAGAGGTAGCAAGGGTGAAATATGTTGATTTTATGATTCAAAAAAATTTATTACTAACCGGGTGCTTTTTGGTATATCTGATGATAATTATCTAAATTATTCGAAAATGTATTTGTCCTACAAAATGTGTGGTTTGATCAAAGAGTCCTCCACCTCCAATATGTATGGATAACGAGGTCATCAAAAATGATTACTAACCAGCTGGTTTTTTTTTATTTACTTAATAAATATGTATATTATTTAACCGTCATATTGTCCTACAAGTTGCGTGGTACGTTATCCCGGTCCTACACTCAAAAGTTGTTCTACAGATCATAGAAAAAAAATTATTACTATCAAGCTGAATCTTTGTGAATAGCTTTGTTTTGATGAGACGCCCAACATTTTCTTGTCGACATCTCTTGATTGTGGTAGCTAACAGAGGTAGCAAAGGCTAAATATGTTGATTTAATGATTCTAAAAAAATTATTACTAACCGGGTGATTTTTGGTATATCTGATGAGAACTATCTAAATTATTCGAAAATGTATTTGTCCTACAAAATGTATGGTTTGATCAAGGAGTCCTCCACTTCCAATATGTATCGATAATGAGGTCATCAAAAATTATTACTAACCAGCTGGTTTTTTTATTTACTTAGTAAATATTTATATTATTTAACCGTCATATTGTCCTACAAGTTGCGTGGTACGTTATCCCGGTCCTACACTCAGAAATTGGTAATACCACAAGACCCATTTTGTCATCACTAACTGTAGGACACCAATTTTACATGATAGGTTAGTATTCTCTGCCCAAATGATACAATTTCCTACAAAAAAACAGGTATGTATCATGAGTCCGACAGAAATTGTCATTTTTCGTTTTCCTACTTATAACTTATGATACAGTGAAAACATCTTTTTTATTAACTTAAATAACTTTTTTTTTTACTAAAGTAGTACAAAGAAATAATTATTTACTTAAAAAAAAATGTATATTCATCAGATTCATCTGATAAATTTTCAGTATCATCACTGTCATTTTCATCTATTTCATTTTCCTCGTCTTCTGACTCTGTAATAACGTAAAAAATTAAGTATTTTTAACATAAAATGAATCCACTTCGTTTTATAGTGTACGAAACTTTTTATATAGTACATATACGGATCCCGCTATACAACGACCACCGATATGTATAATGGATGAAAATTATTTAATTAGAAATTTAGGACTTTTTCAGGCAATCCATTTTTTTAAATTATTTTTAACATACTAAATTTGTAATAAAATAATTTTCATCCATTAAACATAACGGTGAATGTCGTTGTATAGCGGAATCCGTATGTGTGTACTATATAAAAAGTTTTGCACACTATAAAACGAAGTGGATTCATTTTATGTTAAATAATACTTAATTTTTTACGTCATTACGAAGACGAGGAAAATGAAATAGATGAAAATTACAGTGATGATACTGAAAATTTATCAGATGAATCTGATGAATATTATTTTTTTTATATGTAAATAATTATTTTTTTGTACTACTTAAGAAAAATAATTTATTTAAATAAAAAAAAAGACGTTTTCACTGTATCATCACTACATAGTATAAAACAAAGTCGCTGTCGTCTGTCCGTCCCTATGTATGCTTAAAACTTGAAAACTACGCAACGGATTTTGAAGCGGTTTTCTTTAATAGATAGAGTGATTCAAGATTAAGGTTTATATGTATAATACATGCACCCGTGCGAAGCCGGTTCGGGTCACTAGTAAGTTATAAGTAGGAAAACGACAAAATTACAATTTTTGTCGGACTCGCGTTACATACCTGTTTTCTTGTAGGACATTGTATCATTTGGGCAGAGAATACACTAACCTATCATGTAAAATTATTGTCCTACAGTTAGTAATGACAAAATGGGTCTTGTGGTTTTAACAACTTTTGAGCGTAGGACCGGGATAACGTACCACGCAACTTGTAGGACAATATGACGGTTAAATAATATACATATTTATTAAGTAAATAAAAAAAAACCAGCTGGTTAGTAATCATTTTTTATGACCTCGTTATCCATACATATTGGAGGTGGAGGACTCTTTGATCAAACCACACATTTTGTAGGACAAATACATTTTCGAATAATTTAGATAATTATCATCAGATATACCAAAAAGCACCCGGTTAGTAATAAATTTTTTTGAATCATAAAATCAACATATTTCACCCTTGCTACCTCTGTTAGCTACCACAATCAAGAGTTGTCGACAAGAAAATGTTGGGCGTCTCATGAAAATGAAGCTACTCACGAAAAATTAGCTTGATAGTAATCAAGTGAAAACAATGTACCGGGGATCCCGGACTAAAAGAATCAATTGGCATATGAAAGATTGTTTTTTTTTTTTTTTCAATACAATAATGGCATTATTATTAATGTAAAACAATGTACGTGCAAAACGATAACGTCACACCTTAGCTTTAAACATGTATCAATGAAACGTTCCTTTCACTACCCGCTACAATGTTTGACCCAAATTAATTGTTATCTCCGAATCTATTTCATTTGCATTTCGGTCTACATATTCTAGAACTTTCTGTATTCGTTTTACAAAGATATAGATAGCCCTAGCGTTATGGGATATAAAACCAACACGTTGTATAGTATACGGAGATAGAACAAAGCTTAGCATGATTGATGCTGATAAAATATATCTATTCACATTTAAGATAAAGAAATAGCACCTCTGTGGACTTACCCGTAGTAACGTACCGACATATCTTTCTATAATACAATCCAATGCCGATGTCACCCACGATCAAGCTCAATAGGGAGAGAAATTGCATAGGCATTACGTAAAACTATAAGCAAATGGAAACCGATGAAGGAAACAATATACTATCTACGACTATCACAGTCATCATCGTGATTCCAGCCCATAATTGACCCACTTCTGAGTCAGGCCTCCAAATTCATAGCCGGAAATTAGCCTACTGTGCCACATTGGCAAACGGCTTGCCACAAAGTTTGCGTAAATATATCTGCTCCTTGCGTTCCTTTAGTCGCATCTTAGGACATCCTCAGGATAGTAAGTTGATGGCATTTTGTATTATAAATCCGTCACCATACGGCCGCACTATCATAGTGGGTAAAAAATTGGGGTTAAATATTTGAGAATCGAATGCAGAATAGGTTTTATGCGTACAAAGTTTATAGACTTCATAAAATCTAATAAAGCTGCCAAATATTTTTTCCATAACGCAAACGCTCCGCTATAAAGTTTCGCGATCTGCGAGGTTATTAAAACGTGCCCTCATCACAGCGAACGCGCAGAAACCCGCGCAAATATGGTTCCAAATTAAAATTTCTCCGTCAGTTATTATCGGCGGGGAAAGTTGCCCAAACGCTTTGTACAGCCAGCATCGAACGATTACTGAGCACCGGGGTCCGCTTTAACTTTCTTTCGATTGCTTTGGTTAGGTCTACTAAGAAGTTACGCTAGATACACTAAAACCCGTTTGGCGTAGCCAACCCATGTTGAGCTAAAACTAGGAACATTTTACGACAACAATCAGTTTCATAATCGATGTCAGAATGCGCAACGATGCAGCGCAACCAATTTGCAATTCATATTCACTTATATTTTGGCATTGGCTTGAGACATCTTTTAATATTATTCGAGTTTCGTTGGTGTTGTATTCACATTACCAATAGAAGTTGCATATTCAACGTCTAAATTGATTGCAGAATCAAAAAGTGTAACGTTACTCTGGTTAAGCATATACTTTTTGGAAGCAACGCAGACGTAAGTCAACTAAACTAAAAAACAAATTATGCTTGAACCAGATTACCTATTTAAATATAGATGAATTCCAAATGCCAACACATCGTAAAAACCCTTTTGTCATGCTGATGCAGTCTTAATTATTGAAACCAACCTGATTGTTGCTCGAACCGGTTTGACTTTGCTACTTATTAAAGCAAAAGCAGCTACTACCTACACCTTCCATGTGCAAAAACTATTCAGTCGTAGAAGACTTGTTCTAAAAAGGAACTTATGTAAACAAGGCTGATCCAGGCAACCAATGGAAGAGAATTTCTTAAAAATTGGCACTTAAAAGGAAAGGCGGCTCCGACGAAACCTTTCGAAATATCTTACTTACATAACATATACGAAACAAGGCATTTTAGTAAGCCAAGATAGACAAAGTTGTCCATGTTCATAATGCACATATTGTGATAATTTATCCGTTCAATCTGTAACATAAACAGAAGTGACACGTGCATACTAATTTCATCTACAGCAAGAGACTGTTTGCATAACTGACGCTCAGAGCCATGACCTTTGAATCGTAATGCATGCACTATGAGACCGGTTAATACAGTTTATGTAAGTGTGCCTTCTTCGAGCTGGCAAGAGAGCGGTGCTGTTTGGGTTTAATAATAAAAATCGTACAAATGCTGGTGGTTCGCGGTAGTACGGGTTACGTTTCCATTGGTATTAAGGTATAGTATGTTATTTTAGTTTTGAAAATAATGCAAGAACAGCTACCAAGCCAACACGACATCATGACAGTTATTATTA
This sequence comes from Clostera curtula, assembly GCA_905475355.2. NCBI lineage: Eukaryota > Metazoa > Arthropoda > Insecta > Lepidoptera > Notodontidae > Clostera > Clostera curtula. The sequence continues at coordinate 14,934,364 of FR997810.1, forward strand.
CCAAGACAGTTACTTATTAACTATTGATCGCGATTCGCGACAGAGCAGACTCTTCCACGAACTGCAACCACTAATTCTAACCGATCTTTATGAGATCGGTCGATACGATGTGGTATCACATACCTTTTTTGTGTACCTCTAAAATTAGTACAGGGTTAAAAAGCGTTTCCTAGGAAATAAAACTCATACAACATTTTGAACACCAGAAGTTATGTGATCAAAAATTTACTGTCAAAGTTTCGGACGTTCATTCGAGTGGAAGTGTCCGGATGTGCTGTAAGTTGAACAGTTTCATAGCACGATCGACAGGGAACACTGAGTTAAGTGCCAATATCAATTTTAAAGCGCAGGGTACGTCATCGGCGCAGACAATGCTGGACCCAAGCCAAGAGCAAGAGCCAAGTAACCAAAAGGCGCGGCGGAAAACAACCCCCCTATCGATAATGTATCTATTAGGTACCCGTTGCTGTTCGACATTGGAACAAAAGGCATGTTGATAGCTGTATAAAAATTCCGCCGGCATATTGCGAAGTCATCTTTACCGGGCAACCGGACAAAAGGAAACAAGAAAGTGCGGATGACATGGCAATAAAATTAGATCGACTTTGGCGTTGCTAGAAGCATTTTAATTAGATTGGCGCTGTGCATTTTTTGTTTTACATTCCAAAAAAGATCATATTGAATTGTAGGATCCAAGTAGCATCGTACAGAACTTTTTCGAGCAATCAGTTTTAAAGGCGCGATTGAGATTCCTCGTCTGTCTGGGCGACGATTTTTATGTCCAAGGATATATTTATTTATTAACGATGTATCCGTGTCCGTGCGGTGACGGGTTTAGAATACATAGTCACAACCCCATTCCATCACATGGGTGTCGTAAGAGCCGACATAAGAAAATGACAAGGCCGACCTATCGTGATAACCTAGACGTGACCCTATGTATTCTAAATCCATCACCGCACGGGACATGTTGTGTACACGTGGTGCAATCCACGCCGAAACGTCAGCCAATTAAGTTCATCACCCGTGCCTAGGGTTGCCACCTTTTTTTGCAGATAACTGTACCAATGTACTTTTTATTCATAAGAGGTTAGGTTACGTTCAGAAATGGTTAAAACCTTGAGTTGAGTTAACGAAAATATACTTAAGCCTAAACTTTAAAAATCAAACCATGCTAAATAACGTATTTTCGTGTACTTTTTTGTTACCATAAAGTATAAAGTACAATTACCTGAAATAACGTACAATACTATAGAATAAAGTACGGGTGGCAACCCTACCCGTGTCATAAATATAAAAAACAGGTGATGTCATTTAGCTGCGGTATTCCGCACAAATCCGATAGTATTACGATAACCTCACGTTTCGTACATTTAACGAAAATGACCATCAAAACTCCCAAACCATCTTCGGAGAATGGAACTTTCTAGATTTCGTAATGACACAATCGAAAGTTCAGATTGTAACACCAATACACCGATTTCGGCATTTACACTCGCGCAATACTGTCCCTTATTAACAATTCACGACTTAGTTATTTTAGTACTGCGCCTGTGAATAATTCGGGCTTACGACTTTGACGAACATTAAGATGTTACGTAAGTACTTGAATAATTTCTGAAGGTCCACCTTAAGACGAGGACGGACTGAAAAGCGTGTCACCTCGGTGATTTCAGTAATTGCGAATATTCCTTTTTTTTTCTTAAACTGAAATTATATATTTTTGCTGCATTTCTGTGTTAAAATAATTAATCAACCGGGACCGACGGCTTTTACGTGCCCTCCGAAACATTACTACAACACATCAGATGAGTGGGTCATTCATTCTACATGAAGGGAAATTAGCCTACTGCGCCACGCTGGCCAGACGGGTTGGCACAATGTTTCTTATCAAGTTTTCCTTCTCTTGCGGCTAGATTCTCGGTCCTGTCATTCCCTTTTGACGGCTCTTACGACAGATAAAATTGGTGACACAATGTATTCTCAATCCGGCACCACGCGGATCAGACCAGCGAAGCACGGAGGTTAGGTATTACACACAAATGATGGACACGATGAACACCTATCACACATCCAGCAGCCAGACGTAAATGATCCAATCCAGATCTAGTCGAAGCGAAGCTGCGGACAGCCAGCAGCTAGTGAGTGAATTCTAAATCAGCCAACTCTCGGAAAATACCATTCCCTTACTCATTGTGTAAGAAACAGCACTATTAATATTCCTCTTGAATAAACTAAAGCATTTTTATTTCTAAACTGGAGCGGGAAACTGATAACTTTGACAACGCGTATCAAAGAACCAATTTGCTCCGGTAGACATATTTCAAAGTTCACGCTCCTGTTGCTTGATATTACATTTTGAAAGTTGCGTATTCAATGGAGCTGTTTATCAATGAAAACCCACACTTTGTTGGATGCCTCTTTGGAGTGGTGGTTGCAGATGGATAGATGTTAGGGTGGTAGCTAGCCGGGCGGAACATTGGATCCTATCACCAAGCGTGCTGGGTTTTGTTGACTATTACAACACGCGTTTATCCCAGCGTATGGTGGGGAAGTTTTATATTCTGACCCCACACGGGTAAAACCTGCGCATCATCATCATCAATTTTCAATTTGCCTTTATTTTGCCTTTTAGAGAAGTTCCGACTCGGCAGTGGGCTATTTATGGGCTGAAATGAATAATGAAGGAATCGGAGCTCGTGGGAACATTTCACATATATTTACGTTAAAGCGCTACGTGTGGTCCACATGTATCACAAAAATTGCAAGAACTAACGACTTAAATTGTAAACAGTATACTGTAAACGTTAAGGGGTTTATTCATAATATTAAAATAAACGTTCGACTGTCCAGTGACAAGGATACATATTTTTATATAAGCTAAAATAAATGCTAATATAAATGAGGGCATAGATCCTAACATATTTAGCACTAGTATTTAATAATTTGGAACACCGAGCAACGATGGGCTCCTGAAATTCGGGGTAATTAAAAGTAGCTATTTTAAGTTACTCCTTTCTCATCAGCTACCTGCCAGTGAAAGTTCCGTCTAAATCGGTCCAGTCATTTCAGAGATCAGTCCAAACAAACAGACCGACAGACAGACAAAAAATAAACATATTTTAAATTACCATTATCATCTTTCGACCATCGCCCACGCTGATAGTCTCCTTACACTCTTATAGTCATATCAACATTCTTGCCTTTCATACAAATTTCCTCATTCTCACAACAATCTATTAGCGTCCACCCATATTCATCCTGAAACTACCACCGGTTCGGAACGCTGTTATATTCTCGGAATTCTCTGTAGTTCAACTACAGAGAACGACTGCTACTAAGAATCATGATAATTCAATGAAAATACAAATTACCGTCATTAAAATAATTGCTTTGTTTCCTTTGTTACCAATAATACATTCGTTACATTACATTATTAACAATTTTATTATAGGCACTTAATTACCGTCACGATCCAATGAAACTACCACCTGTACAAACAGACACCAATTGTGTCTACAGGAAAGTTCCAGTTTAAATGATATAGACATAGACATATTCTTTATTGCGGCAAGAGACAAAATACAATGACAAACATATGTTAACTAGCCGTAGCTGCCTAACTATAGAATTGCCGGTTGTCCCATTAGATAGTGGAGGGTAAACGGTAGTCGCCCCGTATAAATATTGGTAGCCAAGTCAGGTAAGTCTGGTACCGACCCTAGTGAAATTGGGACAAAGGCGAAGAAGTTGGCGCCATCATTCGGGCAATAGAGATAAATTCGATAACTATACAAATAAATAAAATTGGAGTGTCTGTTTGTAATAATAAAATATTCACTATTACTAAATGCGTAAGTATGTATACACCTTACTTAACAAAATAACATTTTTTTTATCTGTCTGTCTGTCTGTTTGTGCCGGATAATCTCTGGAATGACTGGACCGATTTGATGGGATAGGTTTCACTGATAGTTAGCTGATGATATAAGGAGTGACTTAGGCTACTTTGTTTAGACTAGCTTCGCCCCGCGGCGTCACCCGGGGTACGACAATAACCGCAGGTAACATCGCAAGACTCAGCTAGACTTATATAAAAATTAATGTGTGTATGTATGCCCTTTATAGCATTTGATCATGTGATGATCTTCAGCAAAGATGTGTGCATGAGCACACGAACGTTTCTGAACAAAAACAATTGAATATTTGTGTAACGTCTTTCCTTCAAAGTTAAATTAGTTAGTGGCTCAGCAACGCTCGCAGGGTAGAGCTAGTACGTTATAAAAAAACCTCTGCCGATCCGAAGCTCTAAAAAATTCACTCCATTTAATTGGAGAAGACTATTCAGTACTAGGTCGCTTATAGCAGGAAGGCTTTCCATAGAATTAGTTTAGTGCCTAGTTTTATTACTTTGTATTTTTCTTACCACAATAAAGATTATGTCTATGTCTTATGAGCCAAGAGCCGTAGTGGCGAGCATTAGGACTGACTTGAGAATCGCACCTGGGATACAGCACCGTTTAAAAGGCCAAGTTTGACTAGACACGTAGGTCATTGTAAAAGAAACATCCGCAACCTCTAACATCCCACAACGGCAGAACTCCAATTGCTTAATCGGCAAAGTTACAGACGCCGATACGAGAACTTTGCCCGTTCCCCTACACACGGCCGAGTTTAATGTAGTACAGTCAAAGTTAGCAGTAAGCTAACTTCGTTTAATACTACAATAACACAGTAGCCTAACAGATAGTGCACAGTGCAATTGGTCTGTAGGTTTAGTCCGAGTCTGGCAGTAAACTCTTACAACAGACTCCCGGTATGTGATAGCGTAGCGAAGAAGGACTGACTGGATAGAAAGACGGACCGACATCTATATGGTTCTGATTTCTGAGGTTTGCGATATTATTACACATTGAAATTAAAGACTTTTTAACGGATTTATCGCGGGAATTACATAATGTAATATACACGCGATAAATCCGTTAAAAAGTGTTTAATTTCAATATCTATAAGGTTCGTTTATAAGTTGAATCAACACCCTGCAAATTATATAAATATCTGTCATCAAATCAGTTGATTGACGCGATATGCTTATGGTCGTGTGTTCAGCCTTAAACACACGTCAGTAATACCTAGATGTATAGACACAGAACTATGTTTCTCTTCTTCTAAATTTGAAAGCCCTAACTTGGGTTACTGTTTAATTCATACGCGTACTGTGGCTAAATGTAGTGCAGCTCCGAGCGCACTCTCTCTCTGTAATTACAGTACACATTAAAGACTTAATGCCGACACAGATATGTGTAATTGCTAAGTCCACTCGACTTGGGAGCACGGCTTTGGATTTGCGCTCGTTAACTTAATGAAGTATATAAGAAGGACTGTATGGTGCACTCTTTAATTTAATGCTCCTCCACCGAACAAAGCATTTTGTGCCGCCAAATACGCCGTATTACATACGTGCCATGGGGAATCACACGGATTTCACCTCATGATATTTAATAAACTGCATATAGTAGGATTATAATGGGTTGACCTATTCAACGGGACCGAATGAAACACATAAAATATAAGACCAAAATCACCACAGACGGCTTCTCTGACACAACCGAATGAAGAACCTCGCTTTAAAGTCGTTTAAAAATATTTCTCAAACAAATTACTAAGAAATAAAATAGTTTTCATATGAACAATTAAACATTCTTGCGACATAGAGCGTACCGCACAATTCTTGCCCATTTCATAACACACGAGTTGCTCAGAAAGCGTCAACATGCCGCAATTTCGCAAGTGCTGACGTCCAACACAGACATGTCTAAATATACTTTAGCATATAATACTAAACGTACTATATATACTCGTATTAGCGAGCGATTTCCTCTCGCAACGATATCAACGTCTTCGCCAGGCGTGACGGCCGTCACTGTAGGAAGCGCACAATACACTAGGTACACTCTCCTAACTAAAATTCGCCCTTAACTCTGAGACTATAAGGTTGAAACTTTTGTTGGAGGATTGCAAAAGCCAGTTTGCAGAATTGCAACTAGTGTCGATTACGCGCGTTGTTTAGTCACCCCCCTTTGTTTATATTGACACGGTGCAGGACGTTAACTGCAGCATCTTGTCTAAGTGTTTATCCCAATGAATAAAACTCTGCTTGCTCGCAATGTTTAATAATAGCTGTATACTGCATACATATGAAAGTACAGTTAAAATCGTTTAGAAAAACATACCGATAATAGTGACCAAAATAAAAATCCCAGCTGAATGATAATAAAAAAATTGTTTAATTCGACATACTTCATATAGTCACTACACTACATCTAACTATAGTAGTAGTAGGTACCTAATTTTAATAATCCTAATTTTAATAATTCTAATCGTCAAGCTGAAGACAGGGCGCTATGGCGCTCTTTAGGGGAGGCCTATGTCCAGCAATGGACTAATGTGGGCCGATGATGATGAGGTACCTAATTTTGAGTCAGTTAAAAATAAACATGTTCGTATGATTTTGTTTTCGATATTCTTCGGTGAAATAATACCACCGGTTCGGAATGCACATCTATTGAGAAGAGCCGGCAACAAACTCTGCAGTTGTTTTTTTAGATCGCCATGTTTAGGTACAAAACAATACAAGGCCAGGATAAAACAGATTTGTGAGAGCATGGACTAAGAACTAGGGCTACTTTTATTTTATAGAATGTCCCCCAGATGTATTTATTTTTTACTTTTTAAAGGGAAGTAAGGTCCTTGTGTCGAGGGTTTATTTAAATTTTTAATTTAATTTTTATTTATGTTAAAATATTTGAAATTTGCTTATTATTTTAAAAAACCTAATCTGAGCTCTACTACTTCTCAGCCCATAAATTGCCCACTGTTGAGTCGGGCCTCCCCTACTACATGGAGGGTATCAGCATACCGTGCCACGTTAACCAGAAGGGTTGACATAGGGTTTCATAACAAGATTTCCTTCTAATGCGGATAGGTTTTCGGCCTTATTATTTCCTTTTGTCGGCTCCTATGACAACCTATGGATGGAATGGGGTGGTGACCCTACGTATTCCAAGTCCGTCACTACACGGATCGTGTATTTAATCAAGTACAATAATACTCAATAGGAAATTTTCGTTCATATTGATATATTTCAGAAAAGTACTCCTCTTATTTATGCTTCATATTCTCCGCGGTCATTTAAGTTAATAATAACGTCATTAACTAGCTTCCGCCTTTGGCTACATCCGTATAGCAATCGACCTTGCCCTGGCGAAACCTAAATACATTCTATAAAATAAAAGTAGCCCTAGTTCTTAGTCCATGCTCTCACAAATCTGTTTTATCCTGGCCTTGTATTGTATTGTACCTAAACATGGCGATCTAAAAAAACAACTGCAGAGTTTGTTGCCGGCTCTTCTCAATAGATGTGCATTCCGAACCGGTGGTATTATTTCACCGAAGAATATCGAAAACAAAATCATACGAACATGTTTATTTTTAACTGACTCAAAATTAGGTACCTCATCATCATCAGCCCACATTAGTCCATTGCTGGACATAGGCCTCCCCTAAAGAGTGCCATAGCGCCCTGTCTTCAGCTTGACGATTAGAATGATTAAAATTAGGATTATTAAAATTAGGTACCTACTACTCCTACTTATTTATTACCTGACCCCTGGTCCCCCAACGCGATGTATTTTTTTAATTTTTTACCCTTTATAGGATACATAGGTCATTGTGTCGGGGGTTTATTAAAAATTTTTATTTTCTGCTTTTTATAGGTAACTTTCAACCCCCATAACTTTTAAACGACTCAACCGATTTTCATCAAACATGTCTAAGAACACTCGACCGGAACTCACCTGTTATACAACTGTATTGAAATCGCTTCATCCGTTCGCGAGCTACGGAGCCACAGACAGACAGACACTTCAAACTTATAACACCCCTCTTTTTGCGTCGGGGTTAAGAATTAAATCTCTCATGAAAACGATCATTTTAGCAATATCTGTTTGAATACTAATCGAGAAAGTACCTCCATTACTAACTTATGATTCGTCTCAAAACTTTGGTACTTCAATCACAGTTGTATTCCCTTTCCACCAAGCGGATTCAAATCGCCGTGTAAAAGTACCTTTTGTGGTTCATCTCCGCAACGAATCCAATTCCATTTGATGGTCCCACCAATTTTATGAGTCATAAAGCTCAAAATGATGACAGTGGCGGATCTGAAATACCTAGTTTCACCACACTATTCCATCTTGAGGAAAGAAGGGAAGTAGCCAAAGGAGCAGCTGTAAGAAACTTTTAGGCACTCCGTCTGGCCAGCGTGGCAGAGTATCCAAGTAATATGAGTAGGGTTCAGCAGTGAATCATAACAGATTCACTGCTGAACCCTACTCATATTACTGCCTGGGATGATGATGATTAAACTCCAAAACCTATTTCGCGTTATTACACTATGATATTTCAAGTCCAGAAAACTACGAAGACGTGTGGACAATCCCAGATCTAAGTCCAATCTGGCTTCAAGAATTGCTCAATCAGCTCTTAAAGTGTTGTAAAATAAGTTGCAATAGACGTTTGATCAGATATCAAACACGCGAGAGCGGGATTTTAAAAGTGACAATGAATCTTTTGTACCCGTGTCTCACAATAGTGAGGCTATTGTAGCATCAAATTGTAGTTAAGATATTATATTTGAACGTTTCAATATCTTCTTTGTAGAGCAGTATACCAAACCCGTAGTAACCGTATTTCTTTAATCAGTATCTCAACCTACAATTGAGATTATCTGACCTACCGTTGCGCCGATTTCCATTTTGGAAAGAGAAAACTAAGCCACGCTGATTGTCTAGGTTCAATATCAAAAGTTTTTATTTAGTGGCTAGATTTTGAATGAAGAACGATTGACGAAAAAAGTGTATAAGGCGAGTGTAAAAGAAAGTGTGGGAAGGTGTAGACCTAGGCGGTCCTTTCGAGACCAAGTCAGGGACGTCTTGAAAAAAGGCCGAAGAACATGTATGAAGGGAAGAATGAAAGTGGACGAAGTGAAACAAGTATGTAAGGATCGTAGCAAGTGGAAAGAGGTGATCTCTGCCAACTCCTACGGGAAAGAGGCGTGATTATATGTATGTAGATTTTCTGCTGGTTTTTTTTTCTTTAGCCGCCTCGAAGGGCACACAAGCTAGGTGTCTAAACTATTGTAGGACATACTTTTAACTAGGCTTGGTATATTCTTACATCTTACTTAGTTCTATGCCCATAAATAACTCACTGCTGAGTCGGGCCTTCTCTAACTACACGGAACGTAATTAGCCACGCTGGCCAGATGGGATGGCACAGGTTTTCGTATCAAGGTTTCCTTCTCTTGCTAGGATTTCGGCACTATCATTTTCTCGACTCATGACACTCTCGGCATGAAATGGGGTGGCGACAAAATGTATCCTTTTCTAAATCCGTAAATTTTTCCTTGAGCTTTCGTCATCGATTCCGCCTAATCCAGTCTCGCACTCATTACTCACGTAGTGCTTATCTTCAGAACTCAAAGTGAAAAGATTCCACCCAGGCTACAGTATGTCCCCGAGCTGGCAACTCTCCCTAGCAGCTGTCACTGTCAGAACGGCGGATGGCACCGTCTGTTACGGACATGTAGGGAACTTCCGACACGCTGTCGCTGTGTCCGGAGACACACAATTGACATGAGATCCAATAAACATAAACATCGGGCGTAATAAAAATGGATTACAGATAAAAAAATGCCACTGTGCTGTCTGGAAGATCAGTTCTGTTCTGTTTTTAGGTATATTGAAGTTCGTAAGAATAAGTAAGTAATACAAGCTGCCTTTAGTTCAGATTAAAGCATTTTATATGATTTTTAAATAAGATTTTTTTTAACCGTAAGTATGTAACCTGTATCGCGAGGGCAGTTTACAAACATGAAATACACGAACACAATTGACATCCAGACTCGGAGCAAGTGCCTCTGGTTTACACAAAGACACTTGCCCGTCCCCGGAATCGAACCCGGGACCCCATGATCCAAAGGCGGCACATCCAACCCCTAGACCAACGAGTCAACAATATTATCTGTAACACTCAGATAGGTACAGGAGGTACAGGTTACACGTTACATTACACCTCGTAACGTTGGTCAGTACCCTACTACGACATCCACCGATAAATATAGCTATGTGTACACCGTTTGACATTAGCACGGCAGACGGTTCATCATATCATCTTCCCGGACACTGCATGTTTTATCATAGTTCCCAAGGTTTATTTCTCATCTCACAAACAAACAGACAATCTACTCCAACCTTATTTACATAGACAATACGGCCGAGTGCGCGCGGGTTGGGAATATGCTTGGGGACTGCTTACCTGGAACAAAAAACATAAGGATTGTTACAACAGAACTGTGGTAGGTTTTGTTTAAATAATAACGGATCCGGAAGGACGGCTCAGGACCTGTCTTTCTGGAAATCCTTGGACGAAGCCTTATTCCAGCTCTGGATTTCTTGATGATAAACGATTGACTAACGATGCATAAGAGGTGAGTAAATGGTAGTCATTTTATTATACGCCGTAAAACTAGCTACTTAATAGTTAGTTTGATTTGAAATTCTTTCACTAATCGGTATTGCCGATGTGTCATAGAAGACTAATTTAGAAGATTGCTAAGGGTCAGCGCAGGCAGAACGGAGCGCAGTGGAGAGTATTTTATTAACGCACGTGAAAATATACTTTAAAAATATTTCAATAAAGTGCATAAATGCTTAAACCTGACAGACGCTTGAACCCGGGTTCAAGCATTTATGCACTTTATTGTAATAATTTTAATGTTAATTTTCAAGTGCATTAATATAATGAAATCAGAATGGCCAATTCTCTACATTCTTTTAAGGTTGCGTTGCGAAAATACTATCATGACAAATTTTTTGATTCTTCTCAAGTCTAAATGTAATAAAATAATGTATTTATGTAGTTTATGTACTATTTTATTATATATATTGTTATCATTCTGATTTTATTCTGTATGTATTATTCTTAAAGTATATATTTAGTATAATTTTGATTGTTTGTGTATTTTTTAATTTATATATTTATCCTAACCTACATTTTACTTTTATTGTTTTGGTGCATCTAGCCCTTGTTATTCTCTGCTCCACCCAATAGTTGACTGTTAGAGCATGCCTCTAGGCATTAAGTCCGCCAATGTACCATGTTGCATAAAGACTTAAAAAAAAATACAAAAAAAATGATACGATTCATCCCAACCACATTTCTAGAGGTTAACACACAAATCGATATAGGGATATAGCACAGTGTAAATTCAAAAAATCTCTAACTAGTTGTTCCTTGTTGACCTCTATCGTCGCCTTTTACGACATCGAACGGAATGGGTTGCTGACACCACACCCCTAGCCCGTCACTATAAGACAACAGTCCGTTATCAGGGGAAATCAAAGTTTATCACCCAATAAAGTGGCCGCACTGAAGTCAGCAAGCCGGTGGTTAACGGCCCTATTATCGACTAAATATCCATCTAAGTTAACCTTGAAGCTCAGTTAAATACCGTCCTTGTGGTAGTGGATTTAGAATACACAATGTCACCAAGCTATCCTGAGGTGCCGTAAGAGGCGACTAAGGAACGCAGATCACCTAGCCACAGGAGAAGGAAAACTTGATACAGACGTGGTTCAGTAGGCTTATTTCCGTCCTTGAATACGGAGGAAGCTCGAGTCAGTAGTGGGTCATTTATGGGCTGAAATGTCCGATTAATACATAATAACAATAAATACGAATAATACATGGTGTCACGAACCCATTCCATCCTGAGGGTGTCGTTAGAACTGATACAAAAGAAAATAACCTAGACGCTAGAGAAGGAAAACTTGATACGAAACCCAGTGCCGTACCACCTTGCCAGCGTGGCAGAGTAGGCTAATTACCCTCCATGTAACTGGAGGAGGCCTGACTCAACAGTGGGTCATCTATGGGCTGAGTAGTAGTGTATAAGAAGATAAATCAATTAAAGGTACAACAACAAACTTACTCCATGTAACTGTAACTCTGAATAAATATTAATTCATAAATTATCGATCCTCCGAAGCATCCGCCACTAAATTTGCCATCGTAAACTAGGTCAAAATTAGCGGGTGTCCCCGGGCCGCTTAACAAATTCGTGCGGCCATATTTCATACACTATATCCCGGAGCACGTGGGGCGTAATCTAGCACGGGTCGGGAACGTCGCCGGAGGCGGGGGCATCGTTAATCTCGTGACGCCGCATCTACGCTCTATTTTGACGTATTTACATAAATACCACTTAAATGGCGACATCGAACGCCTGAAGTGACAATGGACACGCGCCCCGTTCCACAGAAGAGTGAAGATCAAATTAGCTGGGCACAACTCTTTTTTCACATTTATAATAGAGTATGACGTAGGTCATTGCAACAACGACAGGACATAACTAAACTAAGTAAGAATATCTTTAGCCAAATATCAGAAAACTTAATAATGAAAAATAATATCAAAATTATGAATTGCATGATATGCAAGAGGAGAAATCGGCCCAAAAATGGCTTACTCCTAAGTCAGGCTTCCTCCCATTACATGGAGGGGTATTAGCATACTGTGCCGTCATCACACGGATGCGAAATATATGATACAACACAAACTACAAATGGTCTCGTCGAATTAATTTAAATTAAATAATTCTACAAATATTGTATAGTTCAATTCTCAATTTGAGTTGTTGTTCTCAACAGTTGTTAACAATAAACAAAAGAAGATATATATGCGTGTGTATGTGTGTCAAATACATATATGGTAGCGTGTGTGAAGTTTTTTATTGATTTAATGTATGTTTTATGAATAATAAAAAAAAACATTCTTCACTCTATTTAAAGTAGATGTGTGGGAATTTTTATACTCCTCCGTCTGCGCAATTTTCGTAAGAAAGGGTACAGAGTGTTTGCTTCACGTATTAATACTGATAAGGTAATCCATCCACCAATTCGACCGTCATCCCAAGGTGCACTTTCTTATGCAACACTTATAGAAAACAGCCCGATGGTGAACTATTTCGAAGATTATACGGCTTGCTCACTGCATTTTCAAACGTTCGAGGTGCACGTTGCAGAAGCTCAGTGAACGCATTTATAATGATTCGGTGTGCCTAAACATAGCTCTTCATTACGCGTCGAGTGACTCCCAGCCACCTAATAAGCCCCAATGATAATTGTCGTAGACATATCACCTCGTATTGCCCTAATAATATACAGCACACATGCTTTGGTAACACAAATCCCCTTGAACACAACCAGAAGCATGTGTATCATACATACCCGTGTAATCCACGGATTAAGGCCTCTATTCCGCTTGCGTTTAATCTCATAATTATCGCATGACACTTACATTCAGACACGGTCCTTTGTTGTGTTCCAAGAACAATAAGCGAGCTATAACACAAACTATAAAGGACACGCGAAATTAATGCTAAGAATTGAACAACAATAAGGCGTTGTGTATATTAAATTAATACAACTGAACCGCTTTGAACTGGAAACAATATTTTCATGCAACAAAATAAAAAAATTACATTCAACCTTGGCATTTGTTTATTTCGTTGGAGTCGGCCCTAGTCTAACCTGATTTGGCTAACTACCGCTGTTGTCATGGTTGTCGGATGGCTTTCGATACCTATCTAGTGGAACTAGCCGAGCTGGGGTTCGGTTGGCTCAGGCATTTAAAGGTTACTATTATTAACTTCTCTGTGTGGTGACGGATATAGAATACAAAGTGTCACCGCCCCATTCCACCCTGAGGGTATCGTACGAGTCGACAATAGTAAATGGCAAGGTCGAAAGCCTATGCATATGAATATGAAAACCTATACATCATATGAATACAAAAAGCATAGTATCCCTTAAAAAATCAATACCAACCACACAACTAAGATACATACAGTCAGGAAAGGTGCAAAAATGATTATGTGAACTACATTCGACGTAAATCAAAGCAACATCGAGTATGGGGTTCAAGTATAGTTTATCTTTAAACGGTCGAAACACAGTGAGCCTCGTCGTAACTGCCGCATCCTTTTCACTTTATAGGTCATTTCATTTATTCCATTCACTTATTTCAGACGGAGGGATCTCTTGTTACGAGCGAATGGGTTTCGCAAATAAACCTACCTAATTCAATCGGAATAATACGACGCTTCTTTTCAATTTAACAAATTAAACGAGTGGAGCTATTGCAGAACACAGGTTACTTAGAGGACGGGAACTTCTCTTATCTTGCGAACTTGCTCTCACTATGCTGTTTAGTGCTTTTTGTAAAGTTGATCAGTATTTTTTTAAAAAGCAACTACTTGGTTTCTTTCCTGCTCTTCTCTGTAGAGCAGCCTTCCGAACCAGTGGTAGTTTCGGAATGAATGTGAGTGAACGCAGGAATTGTGAGCGATCAGGAGACATGGAGGGATTGTAGGAGTGAAGAGTTGTGTGTGATAGGTGCGAGTGTAGGTATGACGACTGATAGGTGTGTGTGGAGACTACCACCTAGTGTGGGACAGGGGCCGTAAGATGATAATGGTATTTATAAATATGAAGATTTATAAGAGTTTTGTGATGAAACCTACGTAAATAAAGTTCATTTTGAGTTTGGAGGATTTCCTAATTATAAATATAGGTATAACCGAACCCATGTTTGGGCCAAGAACGATCTTGGTAAAGTCTAATTTAAATTCAAGAATGGACGCGTGAGCTGTCTTGGTCTACCAATCGGAACCATGAGGCTTACAAATGTTGTCACTTAAAGATAAGTCTAAGCAAAGAATCCATGTGATGGCGGATTAAGACTACGTAGTATCACCACCCCATTTGATCCTAAGTAAGAGCCCGCAAAGTATATGACAAGGCCGACACTAGATACTCGTCGTCGTTTCAGCTCATATATAACCCACTACTGGGTCGGGCCTCCTCCAAATTCATTTAGGGAAATTAGCCTACAGTGCCACGCTGGCAAGACGGGTTGGCACAGGCAAGACGGGTTGGTACACTAGATACTACAACCCATAAATAACCCACTGCTGAGTTGGGCCTCCTCATGTGACAGGGAGGCTAATTAGCCTACTGCGCCACGCTGGCTAGAAGGTTGGCACAGGGTTTCGTTTCATGGGTGCCCGATGGGGCTGCCGCCTGCGGACCACGGTAGTAACGTACGCGGTACCCGTGGTCCGCCGTGAGGGCGGGTGTCGGCGCACGGCTGGTTGTTTTAGTGGGTGAGGGCCCCACACTACCCCGTAGTCTCCCCGGACGAGGGATGTGATTTTTTCCCGCCAAACAAAAAAAAATAGGTTTCGTTTCAAATTTTCCTACTCTTGCGGCTAGGTTTTCGGCCATGTCATTTCCTTTCGTCGGCTCTTATGACACCCACCGGATGGAATAGGTGACAGCATGTATTCAAAAATCCGTCACCGCGCGGACTAGTCACCACAAGGCCGATAACCTAGCCGCAAAAGAAGGAAAACTTGATACAAACCCGTCTGATCAGCGTGGCACAGAACAGTATTCCATTACCTAGCTCACTTATTGAGGAATCGCTAGGAGTGTGGAAATTTTTCCCCGTGTGGGGACGGGTCAGAATATAAAGGTCTGGGCAAACAGCGGACGGGGCGGGACGGCGACGCGACGCTGGCGGGACGTGAAGAGTTGTAATGTATTAGTTAATGTAGAATAGGTCACATAGAGCCGTCGCGCTTGGCGCGAGAGTAGCGGTCGCGTCGCGTCGGCAAACAGCGGACGGGGCGGGACGGCGACGCGACGCTGGCGGGACGTGAAGAGTTGTAATGTATTAGTTAATGTAGAATAGGTCACATAGAGCCGTCGCGCTTGGCGCGAGAGTAGCGGTCGCGTCCGCTGTTTGCCCAGACCTTAAAACTTCCCCACCGCACGCTGGGAAATAACGCGTGTTGTACAAGTCAAAAAAACCCAGCACACTTGGTGGAAGGATTTAATAATCCGCCCGGCTATCTACCACCCTCACATAAAGTCAGTTTTACTGTGTTCTGTCGTGTGTATGTGAGAGCCGGTGCCCGACAGGGCATTTCCTTAAATTGCCTGCTCCCTCTTAGACCCTGGCGTTGCTTTCCATCACGCAAGCCTAGGATCAAAGGCATTCAAGTCACTGATAAAAAAAATACGATGTGGCCGTACGTTGTGCAACGGAAAAGGCTTTCTTCAGCACATTTTTTCGACGTATTTTCTTATTAGTAGAATGGGCAATGCTCTTAAAAGCAACCTCCATTGGCGAGCTACAATAAAATTAAAGGTACCCGAATGTACATTCACTTCGTATTCCAATCATGATTGTTTTCACTTAATTACGTATTCGGTATATAGTGAACGCAAAGTTAAGCTCAATTACCGTCACTTAACTGCTATCGTCATCCCGGACGTGCCCACATTTGCATAATAAGTAAATCTAAGGTGACATTACACAATCTATTCATTAGAGCGGCACGTTTTATGGAGTAGCCATTGCTTCCGTAAAACGGTCCTATATTTCACGAGAGGATATTATAATTTATTCTAAAATATTCCGTCGGCCTCACGACAATGTACTTTATATTCTCTTTGCCTAACTTCGAGGTAAAAGAAAGATTGGTTTTGCGGAAATTTGTTGGTGCCGAATGTGGACGCATCAAGTATCAAAACTGAGTCTTAATCTTAGCTTGACTACGTTGACTCAACGAAATCCGTGCACTAGGATAATTTGCCTACTTTGTCACGGTAGCCAGACCGGTTGACACTGGGTTTCGTATCAAGTTTTCCTTCTATTGCGGCTAGATTTGCGGCCTTGTCATTCATTTCTTGTCATTCATTTAGATGGAATGGGGTGGTGACATAATGTATTCTAAATCCGTCACCATAGCATATAGCAAAGTTGACCGGAAACTGTGTAGAGTAGCTTGTAAGTTCATGTTTTAGACACAATGATGAGTTTCATTTTAGAGTTTCCTAAGCTTAATGAAAGTTGCGCTGGGATTAAGTCAGCCTGTACATAATAAGAAAGTGAAGTCAATATTTAAATACAAATATACTACTAGTTTTTGCGCTCTTACACACTTATCAAGTGGTCCTTCTCTTGCGGCTAGGTGATCTGCCTCATGCGTTCCTTTAGTCGCCTCTTACGACACTCACAGAATGGTATGGGTTGGTGTCACTGTGCATTCGCAATCCGTCATCACACGGAACGATATGTGCAGCAGCAAAATTTATCATCACATTAACGGGCCTCATAATAATCTGCGGCGACATTTCGGATCCTATATTAAACCTGTAAATGCTCAATACATCAGCATTTTCCAGTGCATTTACGGCACTTTCAATAACGCTCAGTGCGGAGGCTTTGATTGCGGTGGCCTCATTATCGAGCCTTGTTCCAACTTTTTATTACTGCAACAAAATGCCCGATTCTGCGATAGCGGATCCACAGTTTTCAGAAACAATCTACATCGCTCTTTTAGCAATCTAATTGGGGTTCGGTAACTACCGGCAACCATTTGGTAACCACTACCACTCAACCCACACATAGCCCACTGCTAAGTCGGGACTCCTCTGTACATGGAGGATAACTAGCCTCTTGTTTGCCTGGTTTTTGGTTGGCAGTTGGTAGTTGGTTGGCAAGATTAGCTGTCAGTTTTTTTATTCTACTGCCTTAGAGTAGCCAATACCCATAAATAGAAGGATGCCTTTGGGCTGAGGAGACTTGCAGATCGATGGTGTTCAATAGTAACCGCTATGCTGCGACCTCCCCTTCTTTCAGAAAACTACTAATAATAGAGTAAACTGTGTCATAAACTCTCCGAAATTCTAGTCACAGCTTCAAAACAGGTTACCTGTATATTTTTAAGACACGCCTGTACTCGTGTTACCTTTATCACGGTGGCTTTTTACAAACATTTAATTCACGAACACAAATTTGCCTTGTTGGTCTAGTGGTTAGATGTGCCGCCTTTGGATCAACGGGCCCGGGTTCGATTCCAAGACTAAGTAAACCAGAGGCACTGGCTCGGAGTCTGGGTGTCATTTCTATCTATAATATGTATGTATTTACAAAAAAAAATGTATTTAGGTAGTTTATCATCCATCTCGTTACCTGAACACAAGCATTAAGTTGTTGAGCTTGGGACGAGATGGCGTTGTGTGAAATGTCCAAGGATATTTATTATTATTATTATAAATGACACCCAGACTCGGAGCAAGTGCACAAAGAGGCGGGCGAGTGCTGGCCACGGAATCGAACCTACATCCTACACCCCTATAGTCCTCAAACGACACTCTAGATTAGGACACCTTTGTAACCAATTAAACGAAGTTAATTATTTGCTGCGACAGTCACATAAATTACAGCACCAAGAATTAATATTACCCATTTAGTACATCTGAGTAAATTGTCGACTGCATAACATTACAGAGTGCAGTTATAGCATTTACAACATTTCAAGGACTTTGGCGACATATTGCTTATTATGGAGTAGTAATATTTGCCTTTTAAATAAGGCACATTGATAAATTAGGCATGTTTCGTGCGTAATTCGGTGAAGGAGGGCCAGGTTACGATAGACAGTCTTTTAACAGAGTCATTCAATATTTTAAATGGACAAGTACTGTCGTGTGAGCTCTTTTGATATGCTAAAAAATATTTACCAGTCTTGAATTAAATATGTATTGTGTAAAAAAAAATATATAAGAATTATAATCATACTAGCTGACCCGGCGAACTTTGTTCCGCATTATATATATTTAAAACAAAAAGAAAGTTGGACATAGGATACCTGAGATTTTTATCCCGTCCGTATAAAACCTACTTTAACAAAACGCAACTGACAACGAAACGTTATGTTGTCTATAGTTTAATATGGTCGAAAATTTGACAATTAGAAATTTTGAATTCGACTTGTTTATATTGTTGTAATTCACATAATATCTTTATAACTTGTAGCCTATGTGTTATTCTGATGTATAAGCTATATTATTGTAAAGTTTCATTAAAATCCATTCAGTAGTTTTTACGTCAAAGAGTAACAAACATCCATACATCCATCCATCCATCCATCCATCCATCCATACTTACAAACATTCACGTTTATAATATTAGTAAGACTAGCTGACCCGGCGAACTTTGTTTCGCTTTAAAGGCAATAAATGAGCAGATTTTTGATTTTATTAACTTAAATTTGTTATCAGGATAAATATAAATAAAAAATCTATAATTTTAATTATACTTTATTGGGCATCTATTTTAGTAACTGCACTTTTCAGTGAATCACCTTATGACAGACGACATTTTTCAGTTTATTATCAGGCGCATGAACAAATAACGCAGATGGTCTTCTGACCCGGAACATGCCACATATAATAATTGATCTTGGGAAATACATGAATTTTCTGGATTTAGGCCACAAACTTTCCAGGATTGGCCCTGTGATTTATTAATGGTCACGGCGAATGCACGACGGATCGGAAATAATTAAAACTGAAACGGTATATCAGTTGATATCGTCGGGATCCTCGGATGAGAACTTCCTCACCTTCCAACTTTACTTTGAGTATATTCCATTGTTCATCAATTCACTTACCACCAAACGCGTTCCGTTGCACAGGTTTGGTGGTTTTGGTTTATATTTGGAAGCAAACTTAGTACGTAGCCAACCTTTAGTCGTAAATTGTGCGGTGGTAAGCCAGGCACATCCAAGGAGTCTTTTTTTACACAGTCAATATATTTGAATTAATGCAAGTGTACCAATGATTTCATTCTGAATTATGTTAGTTACTTTATGTCATCTACATATTTATTCTTAGCCGCCAAAATTGCTCGCTCAGTCAACCATTCATTATGTTTGTGTTTGTGAGTTATAAGTGCTTCCAATGCACGTGTATGCGCTATTGTACATTCGTCCCAGATGACGCTTTTCCATTTTGATAAAACTTTAGCCGCTGAGGAGTGTTTTGTAATATTACATGACATCTATTGGTCCAATGCCTGCCATCGTATCGAAACGTTGCTATATCCAAATTCAGTATTTACTCGAAATAAATACATCAACCGGTCAACTTCAAAATTTCTAATTGTCAAATTTGTCAAACTATAGACAACATAACGTTTAGCTGTCAGTGACGTTTTGTTATTTCAGCAATTGCATTTTGATATACGATGTTTTATATCACGGAACGGGATTACACACATTTACACTTTCACGTTTATAATATTAAGTATGATTTTATGAATTGTCCAACGTCTTTATATAAAAAAGAAAGTCGGACATAGGATACCTGAGATTTTTATCCCGTTCCCGTAGAATGTGATACCTATATTACGTGGTATAACAAAACGTAACTGACAGCGAAATCTTATGTTGTCTATAATTAAATATGGCTGAAAATTTGACAATTAGAAATTTAAATTTAACTTAATATCTATAAATTTACACACAATATCTTTATAAATTGTAGCCTATGTGTTATTCTGATGTATAAGCTATATTATTATAAAGTTTCATTAAAATCCATTCAGTCGTTTTTACGTGAAAGAGTAACAAACATCCATCCATCCATCCATCCATCCATCCATCTATCCATCCATCCATCTATCCATCCATCCATCTATCCATCCATCCATCCATCCATACTTACAAACTTTCACGTTTATAATATTAGTAGGATTACAAGATACTGAGTTTCTTTTTAGTTTCCTAAGCTTCATGAAAGTTGCGCCGGGATTAAGTCAGCAATGAATTAGAAAGCGAATATTAAAAAAAAGAGCTACAAATATGAACTTTTAGGGCCTCCGCGCATTATGCGGCCAGGCCGCGCGGCCAAGTCGCTGCGGCCAACTAATTCTTCTACGTTGTATATAGCTGCGCGCATTACGCGGCCAGGCCGCGAGACTGGCCGCGCGGCCTGGCCGCCTAAATGCGCGGGGGCCCTTAGACATGTCCCTGAATTAAAGAAAGATTAAAAGAAATCTGAGTCTAACAAATGAATAGAAACACAAACGGGATTTTAAATTTTATACAAACCCCTATACCTGCCCGTCTAGCCAGCGTGGCACACTAGGTGAAATTACCCTCTATGTAACTGGAGGAGGCCCGACTCAGCAGTGGGTCACATAGGGGCGAGTAGTAGAACTACGTCGTACGAATAGTAGTCGTTTATGTTCCTCCGAATCTAGACAAATCTACTACATACTGTGATAACTGGTTATTGAACAAAATCAAAACATCCTTCTGCACTGGCTTCTTAGGGGTTGTCCATTAATCACGTGTGGTTCGAAAGGGGGGGAGGGATTCGGCAAAAATCACGAAATATCACAAGGGGGTAGGGGGGTATAGTAAAATATCACGTGTATTTATTTTTTCTTCAAACGCGTGATTACTAAACTGAAAACTAGATGTTACTAAAAATACACGTGATTTTAATGGGGGTGGGGGGGTAGTCTTAAACCTCACCATGTATCACCAAGGGGGAGGGAGGGGTTAAAAAATGGTAAAAAATCATCACGTGATTAATGGACAGCCCCTTATATTATGATTGTATTGATATGATATGTATGATGATTGTAGGAGTGAGGAGTTGTGTGTGAAAGGTGTGAATGTAGGTATGACGACTGATAGGTGTGTGTGGAGACTACCACCTAGTGCGGGACAGGGGCCGTAAGATGATAATGGTGTTTATAAATATGACGATTTATAAGAGTTTTGTGATGAAACCTATGTAAATAAAGTTCCTTTTGAGTTTGATGAAAATAGCGCTTAAAATTATGAAGCCAAATATTCGATAGTGGAATTTTCCGGTACATTTATCTCATGTTCCAGAACGTTCGGCGTGCAAGCCCTGATTGCACGCTCATTATCTGCCCCAACTACCTGCCAGTTCAACGTTTTCCATTCAAAAGAGCCGCCCGCGAAAATGTGTCTCTGCCAGCCGTTATTAAACGGAATTCACGAGGCGCGTTGCACAAAAATACCGCATGGTCTCATTATTGTTTTAATTGTGGACACAAATTTAAATTAATAAAAATACCTTTGAGCATTGACTTCAGAATATATAGCATTGCTTCTTCATCACCATCTCGCCCTAAAAATGAGTCACTATTGAGTCAGACCACTAATTTCGTACACGAAAATCAGCAGTAGGTATATGTACCTAAACAAAACCAATAATTTGAAAAAAAAACAACTACCTAGTTTCTTGCCGGCTCTTCTCTGTAGAGCAGCATTCCGAACCGACGGTATTTTCAGCGCAAATGTGGGTGGTCGCAAGGGTTGCGGGAGATCAAAAGAGATTATTATTGGATTGTAAGAATGAGGAATTGTGTATAAAAAGTGTGAATGTGGATATGGCGACTGATAGGTGTGTATGGTGAATACCACCTAGCGTGGGATAGAGGCCGTAAGATGATATTGATAACTTTAAATATGACCACTTATAAGAGTTCCTATTGAGCTTGAGTTGAGCCTACTGTCGCAGTCAGGACAGACAGACAGAACCCCGATGGTACGTGTTAACCGCTGCCCATGTACACCTGCACACCCGAAAACCAGCCGGCCCATAACACAATCGGTGGAGACGCGGAACAACCGTCACCAAATTGGCCTTGTTGGTCTAGGGGTTGGATGTACCACCTTTGGATTACGGGTATCCGGGTCGATTCCGGACAAGGGCAAGGGCAGTATCTTTGTGTAAACCAGAGGCACTTGCTCTGCGTCTGGGTGACAGTTTACATGTTCGTAAACTGCCCTCCGATACACGTTTATATATAGTCCCCAGGGACCCGGAGCATATCGGGGAGTGAATCCCGTGGCCCTGGTTCGGACAGTCGAGGATCGCCATCGGTTTTAGTGGGCAGGTTGGGGCGCAATTAACATCTCTACGCGCCCCGGTGTCCCACAAAACCCGGCTAGTCCCAACGGCCGGGAATCCATGAGGATATCCGACGAAAAAAAAGACTATTTAAAAAAAAATGCTGACTAATACAAACGCAACGTGACATTGACATTACAGTAAACAATAATACAAAAACAACCATATAATTAAATTGCCATTAAAAGATGACTTTGCATATTTTACGATGCACTAACACAGTATTTTCAACGTAATGTTCTGACGAGCAAAATTGGACAATTCATTATTATGCGCGAGTATTTTGCTTGACCTAGTTCACCTGCATGCTCCAATTGTCTGTCAACTTTTTGTATGAAGGTTTTTTTTACAACTTGTTCAAGTTAGCATAAAACACTGAATTTGCAGGAAAGGGACAGTATTCCTTTCCTACCACTTTGCGATCAGAATGCTAGATTGTTAAGGCGTAGAAAGATTTAGAGCACGTAGTGTGTCCCCCCACTATTTCATCCTGAGAGTGTCTTAGGAGCCGACAAAAGGAAATGGTAAGGCCGGAAGCACAGTAGGCTAATTGTGTGTGATACGTGGACGGTTCCACGTAGATGGCCCAGTATCAAGAACTATCGCATAGAAATACTGGAATATCCATAAAATCCTACATCGCGACAGCGAACTTTACGGAGAGATTCGCACGAGTAAAGAAATCCCGGAAACAGTCATTAAGGTACAGACCTCGCCTGTCTGGATGATCATCCCTCGGTGCCTAACGGCAAATATTACATTGTTTGTCCAGGTGTACATTTGACATATTGCTGTCAAGCGCCGCGTGTGGATTACGAGTCACCGGATGGTCACCGGTGACGGGATAAAAAAAGGTTAGTACAGGCAAAGTCGCACAGCATTTAACGTTATGATTTGATGCTGACTATACATGCGCGGCGAAGTACAAACATGCAATTAATCGTTAAAATTAAAAACAGTGAGCGAGTTGTTCCCGGACTTTACCGCAGTTAACAACGGACTAATTTCAGTAGGTAATACTTATTCGCTACGTCTCCATCGAATATCTTTATTAATCATTATCATGTTGTGAATGTTCGTGTTAAACCCGTGTCACCTGAACACGGTGAATAAAGATACTCATTATTACTAGGTACTTATTAATCCAAAGTTTTATTATAACAGTTTTGATATCGTAATGAGTTCTTTAATTGAAATCCACATTCCATTTTACATTCGAAACAACCCAGTCATGTATGTACTGCAATGATCTGTAAAATGACAACACACACGTAGCTGGTGAGCCGTGAAATTTGAAAATAGCTCGCACAATAGTGGTAATATCCATTGCAGGCCAAATAGCACTGTTAATTAGTCACCTGTCGATACATCGCGCAATGAATCATTCGTCACTCAATTACCGCTAATTTGGGTATTGTGACACTGTGACGATGGGCACAATCAATAAGACAAAGCAGTAGCTCAACTCTGCCTTGATTCTGAGACGAACACATTTTGTTTATTTATTTTTCACTTGGTTCTATCTATGTATGTGGTAAATACATTAAAAGCCTACCGGAAGAAAAGGAAATTTTGAATAGAAACCTTGTGCCAACCCGTCTAGCCAACGTGGCTAAGTACCCTCCATGCATTGATTGGAGACCCGACTCTGTAGTGACTCATCAATGTTATGGTCGGAGTAATACGTAAAAATGTGATAAATGAATGATGATATTTTTTTATCATTAGCATGGAATAAAATAAATATTATTACCAAATTAGAACATTTGCATAGTTTCAGTAACCGATTACACATTCACACAGAATAAGCATTCCGGCTAGCGCATTACCTGATTTTACGCACCGTAACTCACACTAATTGGAAAGACTTTTATAAAATTGTATCTTGCATACGTTATAAAATATTAATAGTACCTACGAGAATTACAGATTACTAATTTTTTATCATAAACATTAGGCGATCAAATCGTGAAGATCGTCATGACAGGAAAAATAAGCATACAAGAAACATAACAATATTGGTATTGTTATGCTTATCCTATAATCAACATCTAGTCGGGTTATTACCAATGGAGTAGCCAATTTGTGATTATGGCTCAAATAATGACGATTTCTCTCTCAGACTCTCATTAAGATTCGAAAATTCTTAGAACACAAAACCATTTCGTGTTTTACGCCCCGTAACGTGACGTCACCATGTTAAGGTACTGCTGTTTACACTTTTCTTTGGTAATATAGGCGGGACATATTTACATTACACGGTGACCATTTGTGTGCAAAATGACGCTTTGTGTACATTGAGCGTTGTGTGATGGATGAGCAACATGGATATTTATCTTATTGCTCGGTGAGATGATGCCAGTAATATACAGAACAACCGAAATGCACCTCAAATATTTCTTAAAAATAAAAACAAAATGTATGACCTTGATTACCAGTTGCATCATGTTTTCAAGAAATTAGCCATTGGCTTCGCCCGCATGGGCTTCGATCCCGTGTTTATATCACCTCGTCAATGTCACAGGGTATGTATAAAGGTTTCTTTCTTTTGCGGCTAGGTAATCTGCCTCTTGCGTACCTATAGTCGCCTCTCACGTAGGATTGCCAACATTTTTAACAAGAAATAAAGTATATTCAGCTCTATGAAGAATATTAAACAGTATTTTAGAAAAATGAAAAGTATGTTATTTATTTATAGAGTTAAATACATATTTTTTAAAGCTTCTCGCACTTCTTACTAAATTATAATCTTTTTTAAAAACTTTATTTGCCTCACCACACTTGTACCTGAAATTAAAATAAATGAGGAGCTGCTCCATTTCTGCCCTCCCGCCACTTAGCATTCATTACTGAAAAAATGTGTGAGCGTCTAAGTATAACACATAGTAATGTGTTTGCATTTTGGTGCTGAAAACAGTATTTTGTATACTTTATTTTTGTTCAACAGTAAAAAGTATAATTTAGTGAAAAACAGTATAATACTGTTCAAAACAGTATAGTTGGCAACCCTACTCTCACGCCACCCGCAGTATGTGTTGGTGAGATTGCGTATTCTAAGTCCGTCACCACACGGAAACAACAAGTGGCCAAAGCGATTCCAATCAATGAAAGATGTGCCTGTAAAAGTCATTCGATAACATGTGACTGTGACAAATTGGTTCGTGACATTTAACTAATCACAAATTGAGCTTGTAACACGATAACACGCGTATCACCAAAATCCCGCTATCTTCACCAATGCCAAATATCATGTACAGATTTTTCTACGTAAATGCCAGGGACTGTTGCTGCTGGGAAGACCCTTTCGGTTTTCAGTCTGGGTGTCGTATTATTGTGAGATTTACATTTTCGAGGAAGGTCTCCGTGACACAGTTTATCTCACAGCGTCGCAGTGGAATGCGTTTATGCGAACCTGTGGCGCCCCAAGCGTGTCGTGTGAGGTTATACCGCTGGGGTTTTAGTGGGTAGGCGAGTCGTTTTTGGAGTCCCACATAATCGCCGACCCCACCCCGAGGGGCGGCGGTATGCATAAAGCATTTTTCCAGCGAAACAAAAGAAAAGGGTTTCGTGTCACGTTTTCATTCTCTTGTGGCTATATTATCGGACATTTGGTCGGTTCTTACGACACCCTCAGGATGGTTAGGGATAGTCACACTATGTATTCGAAATCCGTCACCACCCGGACCCACGGACCCCGCACCAGGGCGGGGATATTTTCTAGAAGAATCCCGGCAAAAGACTGCCTTGGATAAAAATAACCAAATTGACACTTAAAAAAAACCATCCCGCCGGTGTTAACATGGTGTAATTATAATTTTTCAATGAGTCCATAACTCTTAGGTCACTAATTGACTGCCTTGTTGGTCTAGGAGTTGGATACGTTGGTCTTTGTGTAAATTAGAGTCTTGCTCACTTGCTCTGAGTCTGGGTGTCATTTGTATTCGTGAATTTCATGTTTGTAAACTTCTCCCGCGGTACAGGTTATACCTAGGGTACGTTTTGTTCTAATAACAAAAAAAAAGAACTTCGCCACAGTAAAAGTAAAATAAAAATAAAAAAATGTGCCACAGTAAAGGTAACACAATAAATCAAAGTTACGTGTTAAAAAAACCGTTCCAAGAAGTACTTTCGCTTTCGAAGGATTAACATAATAACCATAATGAGAATGTTTAACACGCGCTGCACAACATTTTCTATTTCACTCCGTTCGCGTACGGAATAACTTTAGCTAACCCAACGCTATTTATTCGCCGTCATGTGCAGTCTTACATAACAGATTTAAGGGTGCTGCGAACCGGTAATCTGGAAACGAAAACTGAATATTTATTAAAATAATGAACTTGGCACTTGGGTAATAAAAAGTATGTATTTCAAGCGACTATTTTCATTACCTAGAGATGGCCAATTTACGACCAGGTTGCCGAATTTCGATAGAATATATGTATAGATATACGAGGGTGAATCAAAAAATTCTTGGAATCAATATTAAAAAATACAAAGATTTAAATAATAATATTTTATTTTTCTACATAATCTCCCTCCAATGCAATGCATTTAGAATAACGCGTTTCTAACTTCCTTATTCCTTGTGAAAAAAAATTATTTTCTTGACTCTCGAAAAAGTCCTCTACGGCAGCTATAACCGCGTCATTATCGTGAAATTTTGTTCCACGAATTTCCTCTTTTAATTTTGGAAATAAGTGAAAATCACTTGGGGCTAAGTCCGGAGAATATGGTGGGTGGTCAAGGAGATTGAAGCCAGCACAGCGGATTGCGTTGAGCGCAACTTCCGATCGATGGGCAGGAGCGTTATCTTGAAGGAACAACACGCCCAACGACAGTTTTCCACGACGTTTTTCTTTAATCGCTTCACGCACTTTCGGGATTAAATTTGCATAATAGGGTCCAGTTATCGTCTGGCCTTTTGGCATGTAATCAATAAAAAGGATTCCTTCACTATCCCAGAACACAGAGGCCATAACTTTGCCAGCGGAAGGAGCAACTCGAAATTTCTTAATGGATGGAGAGGATGGTCGTTTCCAAGACATGCTTTGTCTTTTAGTTTCAGGATCAAAATGGTGGACCCACGTTTCATCCATGGTGACAAGACGACGGCAAAAATTATCCGAATCACGCTGGAACATTTCGAGATTACGCTTGGAAATTTCCAAACGTCGCTTTTTGTTTTCGTCGGTTAACATTCGTGGCACCCATCTTGCAGACACTTTTTTGAACCCCAGTGAATCAATTAAAATGGATTGAACGCTACCAAAAGATATCTTTAGGATCTCAGCTATATGTTTTATAGTCATTCTTCTGTCTTCCAAAACCAGATTCTCAACCTTTTTGACATTTTCTTCTGTAACGGAGGTTGAAGGCCGCCCAGAACGCGGGTCATCTTTACAGCTTGATCTACCTCTTTTAAATTCAGCCACCCAGTACGCAACCGTAGAATAGGGTACAGCATCACCCCCTAATGTCTGCTGAATGTCCAAAAAAATTTCCTTCGTAGACATTTTTTTCAAACTGAGATATTTTATCACCGCACGTAACTCACTTTTATCCATAATTTTGACTTTTTAGCAACTCGTTGCACAAAAAAATTTATTACATGCGAACGAACTGACAAAAACAAGTGACAGTCTGCATAAATATAGTGTGATAGACACTCTTTAATTTGAATATCGAACTTGATCCAAAAAGGTTTCATATATATGCACTTCTAAGAACTTTTTGATTCACCCTGGTATTTATAACCGACTTCGAAAATTCTTGATATAAAATTTATCGTGTGCACGTCACGCCATTTCTGGTGTGTGTGTGTGTGTGTGTGTGTGTGTGTGCGTGTTGATGGCATGAAATGTTCACTAACGTTTCCTTGATTTTAATGCATATTTTAAACAATAATTAATTAGATTTATACATTCATTCTCGGTACAAATTTTAACACATTAACAAATCATACACACATTGATGCTCGTAAATTTCGTAAAAAGGGGAACAAGGTTACAACCCAAACTATCCCGAGGGTGTCGTAAGAGGCAATAAAGGATCGTAAGAGCCAGATCACCTAGCCGTATGAGAAGGAAAACTTGCTGTACCGTCTGAAAAACTTTCTGCCATCGAACATTAAAGCAATGCTTGTGCAAACCCTAATCCTACCGATACTCGACTATGGTGATGTATGCTACTTCGACCTGAATGCCGATCTACTCAATAAACTTGACCGTCTTCTCAACAATTGCATTCGATTCGTTTTCAACCTCCGGAAATTTGACCATATTTCCGAACATCGGACCCTTTTGAAATGGTTACCCATTAGGCAACGCAGAGAAATGCGTGCTTTAACAATGTTATTCTCACTTCTTTTTTCTCCTCACCCTCCTTCTTACCTAACTTCACATTTTGATTTCTTGTCCTCATGTCACGATAAACACCTTCGGTCCTCAAATAATCGTCTTCTCGAATGTCCCACTCACCGCTCCGATTTTGTACACTCGACTTTTTTCGTGCAGTCTGTCCTTTTATGGAACGCGCTTCCCCTCGAAATCAGGATGGCTGACTATCTTCAGACGTTTAAAGTTAAGCTACGAAAGTACTTTCTCAATAAGCTCAATATGTCTCAGGTTACTTAGTATAGTGGAATATATATTTAATATATTTATGTATATTTGATATAAGTATATTGTATCTTTATCAATATTCTTATATATGTATATAAGTATACGTATGTTTATATATGTATGATATTTATTCTTAAGTTAGTTTATGTCATTATGTTAATTTAAATCTATACAATACTTTCGCAATTTTCCAATGCATCTGCCAAGCCCCTCTCTGCACCATTCAAAGGTTGACTGGGAGAGAATGCCTCTAGGCATTAAGTCCGCCATTGTAAACTTTTGCATAAAGTATTAAATAAATAAATAAATAAATACAAACCCTGTGCCAACCCGTCTTGCCAGCGTGCCAGCAGGCCAATTTCCCTCCACGAATTTGGAAGAGGCCCGACTCAGTAGTGGGTCGTTTATCCGCTAAAACGACGATTATTAAATAATAAAGATGTTTTTCCAGATAATTTTGTTATTTTTATGTAAGTTATAATAATACAAAGTTTAGTCAAATTAACTCCGAAAATTGACGAGGTAACTTTTTGAGGATATTATGGAACCATGTCGCCAGGGCAATTAAACGTATTAACTGTGAAATCGGTAAAAGTTGTCGAATCATTGCATCTGGATGACGTCACATGTCCGTATTTACTGCGAAGAAAACATGTTCTCAGCTTTAACGCTATAATAATGCAAGTTTAATCCGAGTAAAATGAGCATATTATAAAAAATATGGGCAAGCATTTGATATAGGGTTTGTATCAAAACGTCTAATATCCCTATCAATTCGGAGGAGGCCCGACTCAAAGCGTAGCGCATTATTTATGGGCTGAAACAACTTCAATGCTGCTTCGATGGACTAAATAGTTCCGTAATAGTGCAGTGAATTGTATGGCCCTAATTGAATATCGAACAGGAACACGACAATACAACATCCATCGAATCGAATGGATACAAATACAACCCACTGGTAGGCGGGTAGGTGTACCCCACTGTAGCTGCACTCGGTTTCCACCGCTTCTAACGATGCAATAAAACTGGAAAGTGCCTCAACATAATTTGTATGCAGGAGCCGAGGCGCTCGCGTCATAAAGAGAGGACTTGTACTGCATTGCAAGGCTCCCAGAAATTGTTTTATTGTACAAGTTAAGGGTGCGCCGAGACTACGTTTCCTTCATCAACCAATTCACGCGCTGTCATCAAGCTTTGTGCAACTTTATCTGTATGCGGTTCCGGGGAACGAGCAATAACTACATTTTGTTATTCTGGAAATGACATCATAACTCTCTCAATCAAGACACAGGCGAATCATTATGTAGTTGGTATTTTTGGTTTCCTTTTAATGAAATGCGATGTCATAGATTATGTAATCTGGAGAATCAGTTGCTAGTGGAAAACGTTAATGGGTAAAGACCAAGAGGTAGATGTTCAAAACGGTGATTGGACAAGGTGTACTAAAAATTTAACGCACATCGTTTTACGAAGCAGAAGATAAGAGATCATATCAGTTCATTTCTCGTTATGAGCTAACTCATGAAGAGCTTGACGAAGATGATGATTAAGAGACAACAGAATTCGTGAAAACAAACTAGTTGCATTTACACAAGAAGATATAACTAGAGATGCAACTAATGAAGACCGTAATGGTCGCCCCATTTCCTTTACAACTGACCGCATTGTTGGTGCTAGAAAAAACAAAACTTTAGGAAATGTTGCTGCAAGAAACTCTCGCGGCACCGCTGCCAAAAATGTTGTAGGATCGGATGCAAAGGCAACTGTTAAGAAAGTTCCCATTGTGGTTTGGTTTCGTGTGTTTTAGTGGGAGTAGCTTCTTGTATTTCTTTGAAGTAGCATTTGTATGTATTTTCGTATGGTGACGGATTTAGAATACAGAGTATCACCAGCCCAGTCCGTCCTGAGGGTGTCGTAAGAGTTGACAAAAGGAAATGATAAGGCCGATAACTTTCGGCCTTGTCATAATTTTTTGGCTGCTCTGACGTCTCCCTCAGTGAAATCCTCCATATGTCTATACTATTGTGCATGTGGTGACACATGCGGGAACACGGAAAAGAACGTGAATATAGTTTTCATCGTATTACTTCTAATACTGCCATAATTTAATAAAAATATAATTAGATTATGGCATTTAAATAAAACTTAGTTATATCATGACATTTTCATAAGAGAACAAAGTTTATCGGATGAACTATTCCTGGATTGGACAAAGATTAATGCTAGCTGGAACCTCAGCTTTAGAAAGACAAGCAATAACAAAAATATTTTTTTTTTAAAGAACGACTGCATTAGGTATAACCTGTATCGCGGGGGCAGTTTGCAAACATATAATTCACGAGCACAAATGACACCCAGACTCCGAGCGAGTGCCTCTGGTTTAGACCAAGACACTTGCCCGACCCCGGAATCGAACCCGGGACCCGTTGATCCAAAGGCGGCACATCTAACCCCTAGACCAACAAGGCAGGCAGTCAGTCATTCAGTTTCAATAGATGTTTTATTTGGTGCTGAAACCAGCCAAGCAATATTTCGTTTACAGCCAGAGCTCAGTTAAAACCGGTTTCGACAGACGGTGCTTGCATAACAACCTCGCGAGTTGCAACTGGCAAACATGCAGACACGTGAGTTTCCGGACGGCGGGCGTATCGAAGCACATGCACTCGTCTGGCACGTGACGTGACTGGCACCCGACTGGCGATAATTGCCGCTGAGAACCGTGAGCAAACGGGCACCCTTTTTTGTCGGAGAAATACAACGTTGATAGAACACAAAATGATGTCAATAACCTTATAAAATCGATTAAGAACATCACTAATGATCATCACGAAGTAGTAATACAAAATCACACAACATTTTTTTTTACATGGGCTTGAAAAATCATTTCAAGTTCTAAACCATAAAACTGAACCGATTAAAATGGGACCACCAAAAAATTACTCTTCATGTAATCGGTAAACGTACACAACAAAATTCCGGCGAATTGAGAACTTCCTCGTTTTCATCATCATCAGCCCACATTGCATAAACTACGCAACGGATTTCGAAGCGGTTTTTTTAATAGATTGAGTGATTCAAAAGGAAGGTTGCTTTTTACTGCAGATATACACTGATAAATTTAGATATTCAACATGGCAGAACCGTTAGTAATTGAAGCCACTTACTAAAGATAACTAAGTAAAATTGTTTTACTCGCGTTCCAATCCAAAGATACAAATCTCGATGATATTTGCTCATAATTTCAGGCAACAACAGACCACAAAGAAAAACGCTATGGTCATTAAAGATTTCCTCTGCATAAACTTGAAACGCCTTTGGAGATGACGTGCTGCGAAGATACCATCCGCAGATTGTTGTCGGGATAAGAAGATGCACGAAATTGTCATGATTTAGGAACTCCTAAAATAGTAACATACTTTCTACTAAGTTTCCCGTAAGACAGAAGCTGTTAGTTTAAACTCGCTTATGTAACGTCCGTGTGGTGACGAATTTAGCATACATAGTGTCACCACCCCATTCCATCCTGAGGCTGTCATAGGAGCCGACAAAGTAAAATAACAAATCCGATAATCTAGTCGCAAGAGAAGGAAACACAGTACCAACCCGTCTGGTCAGCGTGGCACAGTAGGCTAATTAGCCTTGGAGAAGGCCCGACTCAGCAGTGGGTCGTTTATGGGCTGAATAGTAGTGTCTATGGAACTATAAACATGACCTGGAAAATGATATTTATTGCAATGAATAGTAGTCCAATATGGTATGCGGTCACAAATATAATATTCATAGTGCCACCACCCCATTCCATCCTGAGGGCGTAGTTAGAGGCGACAAAAGGATATGACAAGGCCGTAAACCTAGCCGCAAGTGAAGGAAAACTTGATACGAAACCTTGTACCAAGTCGTCCGGCCATCGTAGCACAATAGAATTGAGCGTCAACAGTGGATCGTGTAAGCTTAGTCGCTTAATCATCGACATAGAAATAAATCACGATACATAGGAATCAAACCGTTAACATTACAATCAAACAATTATTTTCCTTCGGATTTCCCGCGATCAATTCGCTTGATTATCATTCCTTAATCCTTGCCACTGAACGAGATTTATAGCAAACTACTGAACTGATACTATTTCGATACCATTTCCATGGGACCAATGAAAGACCGATGAAAGATTTAAATATTCAATTTATTGTTATCATTTTTATATTTGAAAATTATGTGACACTTAAATTATTTATTTCTTCCATATCACGCAAGTAGTCGGTAACACACATACAAAAAACACACGAAATGAGAAAAGGCTTCAGACCTTTAAAAGAAAATAAATTGAGCAACACTTCAAAAAAGGGTCAGGGATTTCCCTTTATGGTTACCCCATTACGGTATCCACATGAAAATAACCAACTTAGACGCAACGACTAATTACTTAGACTCAAATACTTAGCTTTCAGAATCAATTAAAGGTTGAATGAATTGTTTATTTAGCTGGCCTGGTGAAACGGAACAATGAATAAATGGTGAGGAAACACACTGAGCCTACATATCACGTAAGCCGTATCGTAAAGTTTAAAATGTACATGAAACATCTTTTTTGTTCGGTCTCATAAATATGTAAGTAGCCACAGCCGTCGCTCGCATTGCGGTGGGTTACTGTTCTGTTCTTAATATGTCCTCACTCCGATGAAAATAAAAATTCTGTCGTCACTACTAGTATTACAATTTCGAGATTAAATCAAGCATATTGGCGTTTTGGCTTTTAAGGCATATTTGATTGCTACCAATTCGCAAGTTGAACATTAACTTAATGTAGTTCTAGTAATATGTAAATGTAACAATGTTAAAATCTGACGAGTTGACATAGTAGTTCGATCATTGGTTAGTTTTACATGGAAAGCTTTTGATATGCTCTTTCCGAATTTCAACATTGCCACCTCGTCTGCATCTGCGATGCTCGGGGTACGATGACGTAAAATGCCCTCTAATATAATTTCAAAACTCCCGGAAACGACTATACTAGGTCATACTAAAATTTTCGGAAAGCCGGACTCACAGTGGGTCCCGACCAAAAAAGCCCCTTTGAAAGGAGGTAATAACCGTATTTAGAGGAATAAAATACATCGCAGTAAATGTTGTAGCTTAGTGCTCCTTTCTAAAATTTCCAATAGAAACAAAGCCCAACAACAAAATAGGAACAGTCTATTCAACGTAGAAGCGATTACAATATCCTTTTGTTATTTATTGAGATTCACGTTCTACTAGAATGAAAGTTCTTGAAGTTCGTGACAGGCAAGGAACCAAACCAAGTTCCAGATGGAAACAACACAACTACCAAGACCACTTAGTTTACATCTTTATAATTACACTCCATGGGAAATTTCAATAAAAGAACATTGTACCTGTACTGGGCTATACAAATATTTTGATGTCTCATCATCACTCGTACAAAAGTAAATCTCCAACTACTTAGGCAATGAGATCTTTTTCAGTTACATTTAACGTTCACGTTTAAGGTGATTGCTCCAGGTGCAACAATGACTTTGACGTTGAAAAAGTTTTTCTTGCACCTTTATGAGCTTGGAGGGTTGTATTGATGATTTTGATGATTATAATTCTATAACTACATACGTCTTACAGTCGCGAATAACATTTTAATCAACATACAACCTAGCACTGACCTGCAAATTGCAAAAAACTTAAGAAAATTTGAATTTCGCGGGATACCCTGGAGCAATCACCCTAAGTACCTTTTTGTTAAATCTCATAAATATGTAAGCAGCAAAGTCAGTACTCGCCTTTTGGTGAACTAATGTTGTTCTTGTATTATTTACAATTGAAGAATGAATAATACCTACGATGTATGAATAATAACTCCGTTTCAATTAAAACTAACGCTTTAGGGGTAAGATTTGCCGAGCCGCCTTTGGATTACGGGTCCCCGTTTCGATTCCGAGGTGGGGCAAGCGTGTTTGTGTAATATCGTCTTTGTGTATAATATATATAATTGCTAAACAGAAAACTTTGAACAGATCTATGACCTATGTAATTTCAGACAATACGAGTAGACTACACAGCAATATGTTTTATAGGATACTAGCGATCCGCCCCGGCTTCGTGTTCCATTATGCATGTATCACTACATAGTATAAAACAAAGTCGCTGTCATCTGTCCGTCCCTATGTATGCTTAAATCTTTAAAACTACGCAACGGATTATGAAGCGGTTTTCTTTAATAGATAGTGTTTCAAGGGGAAGGTTTTCACCATTATCATTTCATTTGCCGAAGACACCCTCAGGATGAAACAGGGTGATTACACTTTGTTTTCTAAATTAGTCACCACACGGACTAAATATATTAGGTAAATGAACGTAAAAATACATCATCATCATCATCAGCCCACATTAGTCCACTGCTGGACATAGGCCTCCCCTAAAGAGCGCCATAGCGCCCTGTCTTCAGCTTGACGCACCCAGCTGCTGCCCGCAACCTTTCGCAGATCGTCGCTCCATCTAGCAGAGGGCCGCCCCCACACTACATAAAAATACATACGATCACCAAAAGTCTACAATACAACGAAGTTGGTTGCATTTGGATTAATGTTTAACACAAAAACAAAGTTTCGTTCGTCAGTTTCAAAACCTACAACAAAAAACCGTTCTGTAAAAGCGGTCGCCCCCAAAACGGTTACCCAGCAAAATAGGCCATTTGCTAAATTGGAACTTTGTTTACGAAACAAACGCAGGCAACTTTTAATTCTCGGGAACAACACTTGCCGAGAGCTCTATCGAAACAACAGACTGTAAGTAACGACTGTTGTCTTCTCATGTTATGCCAATAAGCAAATTCCGCACCAAAACACAAAAACCGCGGGAACGCCGGAATCCAAGAAGGTCCCGCCGCTGTTGACCTACCAACTTAGGAGTTGTGTAATCCGACAATTCGCCGCTGGTAACTCGCAAACACAACAAAATAAAGCGAACATATTCCCGGGCCGAAAGGAAGTTCAGGCGAAAGGCAACTAGCTGGCGGGAGACCTTACACTGTTGAATTTATGATAACTGCGCCCTAGTTTCTAGACTAATTTTCAAAGGTACTCCAAACAAAACAGTGAACAGGACAATTAGCGTACTATTATGACTTACAATCATAAATCGTTCGCGAATCTACCATACGTATAGTGCACATATCTGCACAACTTGTAGGTTTACAAGAGATGGTTTAAAGTTTATATTTTTTGTTATTTCAACGGCTATGGACATCATTTTCACAGAGAGAGTAATAGTTTATGTAGCGTCTTATTATTTGTAGCGTCTTATATTTATTTATTTAATTATGGGTTCGATGTATTGTTAACATTAGAAATATATTAAAGTCTTATTAAAAATTAAGATTCTGCGTGCACTTCCCGGGACATTAAAAAATGGCTACATTTGTTAGATACGAAGCATTATCCTATGTAGTTCCGCGGATTTGCACTATCTGCGACGAAATGGCATTCACAGAAAGAATAAAACAAGGGTAATAAATATTGAACTTTTCTAGATTCGATAAAAAGACACGCCCTCTTTTTACTAGCTAAGGATTTCAACTCACGGATTTACATTTACCTATGTAAACCTGAGTATCGATGGAGCTTAACAATAACCGAATGTATATATACTTTGCCAAGTTATTGTTAAGCTTTGCTAAACAATCTTATACTCTTAACTGTCTAGATATACCTACTTACGTTAACAATTAAAAAGATACGTGAAGCGTTTGATGAAAAACAAGTCTTGAAGAAACAAGTCAGAAATCAGAATGGAACATTTTTAACACAAACTCTATTTCACTAATTCTATGTTGAAACTATGCACTTGTTCATTTGAGCGACAAATCATTACTTTTACCAAAAGAAGATAGGTGTATGGCAAAACACAAGCTTTTCTTGTTTTATTGTTATTACTTAGTCAAACATTCACCGACCACACAAATCAGACGGCATTAAATGTTTGCTACTATCGGCCATAACTTCCAGTCATTCGCTATTTGGCTCGGCAAAGCAATGAGGATTGGACGAAACGTCCCAGATAAGTGTTTATTGTCCAATTAGTGGCAAACAAAATGAGCACTAT
This sequence comes from Clostera curtula, assembly GCA_905475355.2. NCBI lineage: Eukaryota > Metazoa > Arthropoda > Insecta > Lepidoptera > Notodontidae > Clostera > Clostera curtula. The sequence continues at coordinate 14,972,027 of FR997810.1, forward strand.
CAGCCTCAACGTAAAGCTGATAATGTAAAAGAGAGTAACTTTATATTGGGGACGCCTTTATTGATTACACTGTCACAGACAATACATGTGCTAAAATTTAAGACCACAATCAAGCCTCTAGCTAGGGATAGATTTACAATGAAGTAAATAAAATGTTTCATTAAATTCTTAGTCAGGTTTCAACAATGTGCTATGTATTCGTAAACTATTCATAATCAATTCCTAACACTAAAATAAGTTAAAACAAATACATTTGCGTTATCAATACAGTAGTAAGTTAATATGTCGATTATTTTACCAACAATTGAGGGGCAATCAAGATTACTTGACCTTGAGCGAAAGAAATATTGATAAAGAGACTCGTCACTGTCATTAATAAAAACGATAGTGTCATAAAAACCCAATTAATTGATTAACTTATTACTTTAGCCTGATTCTGTTCAACATTCCTAGTTGATTGTGAACAAAATAAATATTGAAACAAATATTAATATAATCATAAGAATATATAATTAATTTTAACACAAAATTTATTTAAATGAATGGGTAACCTAACTTTCTTAATTTCAATCTTTCTACAGAAGTAGCAAAAGAACATTTAGGCCTTCTAACCTTGGCCCTCTTACTAAAGTCTGATTTCTATACGAAATTGAAGGATACTATAGCTAACTTCGCACGTCACTTTCACTCGCAACTAACAATGCAGAGCAGTCTCTACACAATTTTTTTTAAGGTAAATTCAGGAGCACAAGCCCTACAGGTCACATCGACACAATTCAAAATATCAAAACACATCACTGATGTTTGTAACTTTTGAATGCTCCATTTACGAAATTATACAAAGCGCATCACTTTCTACCAGCAAAATGAAAGTGAAATTCGTCAAACCGCACGATGATGGGCTACAAATGTTGCAAGTACGATTAGCCAATTACATACTTCGCTTTGTGGTTTCATGCTAGGATAATACGATCAAGGTTTTATTTGGAGAAGATCGATCATTTGAATATGCACGCACTGCGATCAATGTCATCTCGAAATAATTTCACTATTATTCTATATAGACGCCAAAAGAAAGAAGCCATAACAGCATACACGTATGTAGGAGATTATAACTCCAGACCTTCCTTCACTGCACATGACACAACTGAATAATTTCGAAGATTCGCGTCTTTTAGCCTATCTAGGTTATAGACGAAATGTGTGTTACCCCGAAAATTGTTTCGAAAAACATTAGCTCTCGGCTAGCTTAAGAAAGTGCTGCTTATTCTGATGATAAGACAGTATTACTGTGATATTTGTACTACATAAAGAAACATTGTTACTGACTGTAGAAATTAAACAACCCATCCTAGTCAAATTCTACCAAAGCGCAAGAGATGGTTTTTGTAATCTAGGCTACATGGACATTGATGATGTCGCCATCGAATATTCAGAATCTGACCCCCTTGGGAAATTGAATGTCAAAGCAAAATCAAAATGAGATTATCCATTACACATAAAACACTTTGACTAAAAGCCCACTATCATTTCAACAGAGTTGGCTAAAGACTTAATTAATCCGCGCTCCCTGGCGGTAAGCCGTGAACAGAGATTGTACCAATTCATTAGCATTAAGGACGTTTTCATGGCGACTGACGTCAGTTGAAGCTGACTTAATCAGACACCACTTAGGTACTTAAGTCACTGGGTTTATAAGTACATTACATTTACCTACCTACTCGTATACTGCCCCATTTAAAACGGGGCATATGTACGTACAGAATTAATATATAGTAAATGACTATACCTTTTTAAAAAAAAAAGCGAATTCTGCTAATATGAAGGCACATTCTGCACGTGCTTCCTCACGTTCTCAAAACCCTAAGACTTGGTAACTAGTAACAGTCGTTATCTTACATACTTTTTTATACTTATATAATACAAAGTCTAAAGAAATTCTCCAAATATATTTAGTACTAGTGGCCCGCCCCGGCTTCGCCCGTGCAAAGCGGGGGTGGGTTATACATATAAACCTTCCTCTTGAATCAATCTATCTATTAAAAAAAACCGTATCAAAATCCGTTGCGTAGTTTTAAAGATTTAAGCATACATAGGGACGGACAGACGATAGCGACTTTGTTTTATATTATGTAAAGATAAAGAAGATAAGTACTTAATACGTATACTAAATATGACACGCCAGCAAATTAGCTATATACAATAATTAGTAATTGTCTCCTTATAACCATACAAATAAGGTGCACAGTTAGGCCCTTGATTTTCCATTAACCCTCTTGACAAACCACGCAACACTGTAAGTGGGTCGTCGAGTAGGCCACCAGGTAACAAAACTGCAGTATCGACCACAGAGGAAAGGCCGACCGAAGTTCCAGAAATCGACGAAAAATCACCAAGCAATAATACTCATGCATACATAATCATACCTTCAGACAACGCTAAGGAGGGGATCGCGTGACTCTTTGGTACGTACATTAGTTACTCCGTCAAAAAAGGCTTATAGATCATCATTTCCAAAATGTATTTATAGTTTCCAAAAGGGTAATATTCTAAGCATTAGGTGTTCGAGTGTAGGTGTAATTTAAAGTAATCATGGGGAGATAAGGGGATTATAAGCTTTAGGAGTTTCTAATAGAAATAAGAAAGTCTATCAGTAACATCAATTGTTAATCACAAACTGTTACATTTTAGGCGTCTGGAAATCAATGGCATGTATTATTGTACAGCTAATGATCTGATAATATTAAAGAGTCGTTGTTGCTATGCTGAAAATATATTATATAGCCGTATTCGATTAGCATACATGGACACCTTGACATTCAAAACTCGTTCAATGATTAACGGCTCATTTAAGTGCCGTTTTAAATTTCTTTTTAGTCTAATATCGCTCTCTTTAACTTAATCCAAAATATCAACAAAACATTTAAACGTAAATACTTCGAGAAACAACCCACACAGAGAGTAGATCTCATCTCTCGCGATAGTTGAGCTACGCGACTCTGCATTAAATAGCGATGCTTTCAAAGAGAGCTATTTATTTACAAATAACTCCAGGAAACTTTTCTGTGGAACGTCTTTCCATTGGAGAAATCTCAGACATCGCAAGATCTAATTCCTTAATCTAGCCTTGTAGGTCGTACAAATATTTCTTCCGTGCGGGGATCGAACCCGCGACATTAGGTAGGTAAAATAATTTCCCGTTTGCTGTCGTAATAATAAAGCAGAATATTATCAATCCTTTGGGAGAATGTGGTACTGGGGCCGTAAACGGAGTGAATTAGACAGGCTAACTAACTGCAGGAAACGTAATTTGGAATCTCAAATCTGCAATTCCTTTTTTCATTCAAAAGCTTCATTAACTATGTTTTAGCTACAAAATACGTGTCCAAACCTATATTTACCAGAGAATATGGCTACCAAATTCTCATTCTATCCATTCAACCCACCTTCCACCATTTTAATGAGCGACTCAATTTAAGTTTAAGATATTATATATAAAATATTATGCGTCTACCATTACTGTTTATTCGAAATTTGCGCCCGGTAAATTCGGTTGCCTACAATCACAATACAAAGTGACATCATTGGTGTATTGTGTTGCAATAAGAGCACAGGCTATGTCTTCATCTGTCGTAAATACAATATGCTTGTCAACAAGAAATAACGCAAAACTCTGAAACTATCGTCATAAAAAGGCAATCCACAAAACATTATGTAAAACTCAGATCGTTACGTATATAAAAATATATTCAAAGATGTATGCAATGAGTTGATGTTTTGAAGCCAAGGACATCTGTCTATAATATACATATACCAGATATACCCAAAGTTATGCAATATGGTACAAAGACAAAGAATGACAAGTCGTGACGTGGTTAGATGTTCCGCCTTTGGATCAACGGGTCCCGGGTTCGATTCCAGGGTCGGGCAAGTGTCTTTGTCTAAACCAGAGGCACTGGCTCGGAGTCTGGGTGTCATTTCTATTTATAATATGTATGTATTTACGACAAAAAAAAAAATATAAGTAATTTATCATCCATCTCGTTACCATAACACAAGCATTAAGTTGCTTAGCTTAGGACGAGATGGCGTTGTGTGAAATGTCCAAGGATATTATTATTATTATATAAGTAGTTTATCATCCATCTCGTTACCATAACACAAGCATTAAGTTGCTTAGCTTGGGACGAGCTGGCGTTGTGTGAAATGTCCAAGTCCAAGGAAATTAGATATTCTATAATTAATTACAAGGAGTAGACGCATTTATTGTAAAGGCCATAGTACTGCAAAAGTAAAGGCATTGGAATAACAATGAGACATGGCGCTACATTACAATTTGCACAGCCCAGACACGGTTCCACTACCTGCCAACCAAAATAGTGATCTCGATCTGAACAATGGCTGATTACAAAAGTTTAGCAATAATAGCGCCCGTCTACAATTAGAACGGATCTTAGATACTAATTGGATTTTATTGTTATAACGCGGAAGGTCGCATTTTGCATGCAGCTACCTCCGTGACGTGGTCTCAAATTGTTGCTTTAGCATACATTAAACGTAGATTGGGCCGTTTCATGAGATAATTGCAATACATCGTCGACAAGCCAAAAATAAACTTTATACGTCTTCCGACTACATGATGTATCGTCGTGCGTACGACATTATAACGAACTAGAAACGTTGGTTCTTTGTTTTATGCTCGAGCGTGATCAGACTTGCAATAAAATTATCACGTCTACTAAAAATCTTGGCGTCTACGCCTGTAGAGTATATTTTTATACGCACTTTGTGCGTTCTAGCGAGCAACTTAAAATGCCGTCTCTTATTATATAGGATCGAAATACTTAAATGTCCCATACACTGTTGTAGATGCAAGCGAAAGCAGTGTGTCCCAACGGCCATGTCTTGTAATAGAAGCTATAGACATAGTGACTTCTTCAAACTCCTTTCACAAATGAGTTTTTTTATGGGGTTATAGTATAGCCCACTAGAAATTCTCATTATTAGTTGGAAAATTATTGGTTTCGTCCATTTAGATTACGAGTACCATTAGATCAACCCATCACGGTGCAATGAGCATCGATCAAATGAGGGGCAGACACCCTTGTCGCAGGAGAAGGAAAACATGATGAAATCCTGTATCAACCCGTCTGGTCAGCATGGCACTATAGACTTATTTACCTCCACTAAAATCAGAAGCGGCGCCGGCGGTTGAAAGAGAGGTATATGATGATGATATGTCATCACTACATAGTATAAAACAAAGTCGCTGTCGTCTGTCCGTCCCTATGTATGCTTAAATCTTTAAAACAACGCAAATTATGAAGCGGTTTTTTTAATAGATAAAGTAATTATGAGGAAGGTTTATATGTATATTACATGCATAATTTAACCGTGTGAAGCCGGGGCGGGTAAATTATATTAATTAAATATTCATGACAGCACCAACATTGATGAAGACGTATTGTGAAACCAAAACGGTCTGACAACACAAAAGTGTCCAATTATCAAAGTGTTTGTCTGCCCTTACTACTTGAAGTTATAGAGAAAACTGCTAACATGGCAGCCACACAAATAATTTTTATTGGGCAATTCGCAGCGAAGTTATGTCATCAGAGAACCCCATAAATCGGCGTGGGACGCGTAAACGGCGGCGATTACAGCGACGGCCAGTAGTCTTCGAGACAATAAAACCAAAATATGACAGCTGACGATTTATCACCATTAGCGAGTAATATTTACTCGAGCACGGAATTTATTATCCGCTGAAGGGCTGACAGGATTCCGCTGACGGAGTTATTAGTCACTGCAAAGGTTTCATTTTGGCAGCAGAAACTGGATCTAGCGTAAAGCGATTGAGCTGTGGGTTTTACTATGAAAAAACTAAACCCCTGCTCTAAGTATAATCTGTATCGCAGGCGCAGTTTAAAAACATGTAATTCACGAGTATAGGTTTCACCAGGGTAGACAATTTTATTATTAGTACAAGAAATAAATTAATAGTAATGCGTGAAGCAAAAACTTTCTTTTTTTTAATGAAAATTGACGACGGGGCAATTTGAAATTTCCCACAGATAGTTTATTTAAAGGAGTATTGCTGTTATGCTTCAAAATATATTAAATCAATAAAAAAAAAACATTACAAGCACTACCACGTATTTGACACACACGCACACACGCGCGCGCGGTGGTCAAACTGAGAATAGAACTTTAAATAAAGAGCTAAAATTTTAACTAATTATGGTCGAATTTCGACCGTTGGGCGACCACTAGTATTTATTGAATCACATCATAACGGAAAGTAATTATACCCAAGGTTTACTACTAAACAAAAAATAATTAGCTACAGATTTACGTAACAACGGCCGCCAAAAAAGGTCTTATTTTTCCGTGATTCGAGTACCAACCTCAAGGTGCTAGATTCATATTAGTCTAAACTAGGCACGGCCTATGAATACAAATAAATGAAATTGGACTATCTGTCTGTCGAAATACCCTTATAACATTTTAGTATATTTCTAGCGTTCAATTAAAATATTTGAACAAATTTGGATAGTGCCTCTGAATTACACATAAATATGTGTCAAGACCGTCATCTAGTCTCTTTTTTTGTTTACAGGCTAGGGTCCCGTGCTTTAAGGTGTATCACGGTCCCCCGTGAAGATCCCTCTTTACATAGTGGGTCATTTATGGGCTGAAACGACGCCCCATCTTACATCCAGCAGAGCCATACGTTGGTTAACATACTGTCTACTACTACTCTGCCTAAATATGACCCACTCCTGAATCGGGCCTCCTCCAAATTCATGGAGGATAATTAGCCTACTGTGCCAAAATGGCCAGACGCTTTTTGCTTTTTTGTTTTGTTTTCCTTCTCTTGCGGCTAGGTTTTCGGCCTTGTCATTTACATTTATTGGCTCTAACGACACCGTCAGGATGCAATGGGGTGGTGCCACTATGTATTCTAAATTCGTCAAATACTGTCTACGTGTATCGAATTCCATAGATAGCGACAACAGTACGCAGTCTGCAAAAACCAACTCGAATTTGCGTGCGGTGCCCTGATAGCTGATGAGCCATAATAGCATAATGCAGATTAAGGTCAACACATTACACGAGACAATTTATTCCAAGCCTATGTAAAAGGCTTGCAACACTGGGGTATTATTGCCAAGCATAAGTACAGCTGCCGAGTGATTGGACGAGGGGCAAGGTCGACCGTTCACCGGCTACTTAAAAACCTAACAATTACATATCCGTGTGGTGACGGATTTAGAATACATAGTGTCACCACCCCATTCCATCCTTAAGGTGTCGTATGAGCTGACAAAAGGAAATGACAAGGCCGATAACCTAGCCGCAAGAGAAGGAAACTTGACATGAAACCCTGTGCCAACCCGTCTGGCCAGCGTGGCACAGTACCCTCCATGTAACTGGCGAATGCCCGACTCAACAGTGGGCAATCTATGGCCTGAGTAGTAGTATACAGCATTTGTAAATTATTAAAAAACGATATAATTGGGCTACTTTTTTGAAATTTGGATGTTTTTTAATCTCAATAGCCTCGCGGATCATTCTTGGGATATCAGAAACATCCAAATTTCAATAGAGCGGATGGTTGGCAAGTGCCACCTGCTTGGGATCCAGTCATTAAATTGATCAAATCTCAAGCAAAACACTCATCTGCAAGACCTCTGAACACCGTGAGCGATTTCTGCCTGCACAGGGAACGTTATCAATAAAACAAAATTATAGGCGGTAGATTTTAACTGTTTCTTTGTACTTTTGAAGACAACTGTCATCTAGTCTCTCCCGCGACCACGACTGCTGCAAAGCATTCGAAACGTCGGGAATTAAATAATGTAATATACACGCGATAAATCCGTTAAAAAGTGTTTAATTTCAATGTGTAATAATCGCGAAAACCTAAGAAATCATTATCTATGACTGATCTAGTCCCTGGGATGCGAGGAGGAAACCCTTCATTGATACCCGACAGTGGCTAGGTGGGATAAGTGGGACTCCAGAGCGCATATCGTTTAGGAGACAGGCACCTTGACCTATACACTAAAATCCCATGACGTTCCCTGACAATCGTCTTGAGGAAAGAATAGATTGGTTACTAAATTTCTCACCACACTTAACTGTACTCCTAACTACTATTCAGCCCATAAATGACCCGCTGCTAAGTCGGGCGTCCTCCCAATACAGGGAGTGTAATCCGCCTACAGTGCCACGCTGGCCAGACGGGTTGGCACAGGGCTTCCTGTCACGTTTTCGTTCTCTTGTGGCTAGGTGGCATATGCTTTTGTCAGCTCTTACGACACCCTCAGGATGGAAGGGACAGCTAATGTACGTCTGCATTAAATTAGTCAAACAGTCAATGTAACCTTTAGAGGCCAATACACTCAGCTATTGTAATACAAAACCGTGACTCCGCTGACACCAGTAGCTAATGGTAATTTTATGTATTTATTTCCAGCTCAACAATTAAGGTGATATCGGATAACGAGGCTTAATCATTTTGGCGCGGCCCAAATTTCACCAATTTTTCACACCAGCTAAATTGGTGAACAACTTAAACACCTTTGACCGATTTTTTCGCGTGTGTATTACATTATTTAATTCCCGATGTTTCAAATGCTTTGCAACAGTAGTGGTCATAGACCTGACACCTGTACCTCCCTGGCCAGACCGGCTTGCCACGGGGTTTTATAAAGTCAAAGTCAAATCATATATTTTGCATAGGACACAATGGACACTTACAAATTGTCAACATATTAATAAAATTTATACAATGCAAAGTAATATACTTTACCACCAGTTCGGAACGCGACCACTGCTGAGAAGAACTGGCAAGAAACTCAGAGGGCTTGTCATTTTTTCTTTTTTATTACTTTGCAGTTTTCCTTCTCTTGCAACGAGTTTATCGGCGTTACGATGAAATAGCTTGGTGACACTATGTATTCTAAATTCGTCACCACATTGACAATCAAAATTAAACATAAACCTCAACACATTCATTCGATTAATGAACGATTAGTGGATCGGACCCGGTTTCTCCGATCTTAATGCGTTCAAGCAAATATGTATACACTATCTCTTTATATAAAAAAGATTATTTGTCGAGACAAAAAGTGCAGGCGTCCATTAATCTTACGGCAAGCTACTTTATACACAAGTAATGGAATACTAAAAAAATAATTACAGAAACATCCAGACAGTATGCCGAGAATAGAAAAGCAGGGAGCTTTGTATCCTTGATTAACAAGAAACCGGGCACATTTGTCAAACAACGCATTAGTACGATTGTTCTTGTTGAAGGCACGAAGGGCAACTGATATTATAAAACAAAGTAATGCTTCGGCACAACTTTTTTTAAGGATCTATTTTAAGTATTTTATTTGATGTAAGTATAAGTGAAGCAAAAGCTTTGTAACCCTATTTACGAGAATTGAGCAGAGGGAGCAGTATGAAATTCCGCACACATTTCGTGAGAAAAGAAGGAGTGCAGAATACTAGACTAATTTCTTTTTTAGATTATGTATTTAAAATACAGTCAATAAACAAATGAAAAATTTCCCACACTACCACGTATTTAACATACACAAACATACACTCTTTTGTCTATTGTTAAAGTCGGTGGTCAATTGAGAATAGAACTATAATTTAAATAAATTATGGGTGGCGCTGGGCGACTACCAGTACAAATAATTAACAAAGGGGACTACTGCTATAATACCTATAATTTGGGCGACCAGAGGAACTAAGAAATACTAGCTAAAAAGTGAAGCTTAACATTAAACTTTGTAAGAATCTGGTACGGTGGCACGGTAAGCTAATTTCCCTACCTCAATTTTGTAGACAACCACCTCGATGAGAAGAGATTTAGAAATCATTATCAACATGAGTGAAATGTTTAGAGAAAGTGTTGTTGAACTCTGTCTAATTGCACATCAGGATGACTGATGTTCTTAATCTTTTGGGGAAAGTATTACACCTTTATAAAGGCCTTCGTGTGCTACATGTTCTTAAGCCACACGACGAAATCCGACATTACACGACGATGAGATTAAAAGCAATGCAATGCAGAATAAACTCAGCCTCTGGCCTTTAGCTCTCCAGCAATAAATCATTACGCAACACAACACCATTGTGGTCTGGTGGAAAAGCAAAAACTACGCCCATGACAAATGTTCGGGTACAAACAACATCCGCACTTGAATGGGCGACTCGCGTACACGCGTCGGCCCGCTGATAAATCCGCAGATAAACCCTGCCCGCAGGCGCAAATATTATCACTTGAGGCGTGACTTCTTGGAACCGAAAATATGAGAAAATACTGTAGAAAACTTCGCGAATATTCCGGACCCTTCCCTCTTTTGTAGCTCGGTAACAACCAACAGGTCTAAAGACGGCAAGTGAAGCCTTTGAATCACATTCGTGCGGTCAAGTTTGTTTAAATTCTTGCTGTAAGGTTTGAGTTTCATTTGTATTTCGTTATTTTCTGTAAAATAACCCACGTTGTGTATTATTGTCTAGTACAGCTACGTCTTGAAAAGTTCAGCTGCTGAAAAGGAAATGCAGAACTAACTTCAAATTTGCAAAGCTGTTCATAATTCAACTTCCAAGTCTTACTTCAACAACCAGTTTTAAGATATATATCCAACACACTTTGGAGATTCTCAAAAATCAATTTTTATTTTATTCGAATAAATTCTTAAGAATGCTTTCAAATTTTCAAATAGCCAAATAATAAAAAAAACACACAAAGAACATTAAAAATAATTTATAATTTAGTCTTTACCAGCGGTTGGGAATGCAATTCCACAGAGAAAAGGCGGCAAGCTACTCCATGGTTACTCTTTTAATTAAAAGGGTTATACGCATAAACATGTAGCATGCAAATGAATATCAACCTTGATAGTAAAATCCTCGTTCGTGTAATAACTTGAATTAAAATATGTCTTATTTACACTGCTGAACATTGTGAGCATCTGACCTATGGTCAGATACCTAGCTGTTATATGGATCATAATAGAAAAGTATTGCACCAATATATAGATACTTAATGCAATAGGTGTCTGAAATTTTCACACCACAAGCTAAAGCCTTCGGAAGAAAATATGGTCTCGTATACGTCAGATAGACTTTTCCTAAACACCGTTGACAAACGAAATCATTCATCGAAACGTTTCACATTCTGCTCATGAAGGGCGAAATTTACATGTGAAATTACCTCGCGAGGTAGCATTAAGTCGGCAAAACTCATGTAAAGGTCAGGTCAGGTGAGTTGCCGCTTCACCAAAATGCCAGCGGTTCGTCACGATTCACGCGACTAAAAATGTTATATCACGATTCCTTTTACTATATGGAATGTTCAATTATTTGTACAATGGTCGAAATGTCACTGTATTCATTGGCAAGGCGTGAAAGTTCATGGTTCTGAATGGGGTGTACCGTATCACCGTACTAGCTTATGCCCGCGGTTTCTTTCAGGAGCTCACATTTTCCGGAACAAAATCTCAGCCTTTAGTCTCTACACGCACATCTGTTTCTGCTGTGGCGTGATTGATTATGAAACATCCATCTATCCAAACTTTCACATTTAGGTAGTAATTAATAGGTGAGCATTATTGGACCAAACAAAAAACACTTAAACATACTAATAAGAAACTTATGCCCGCAATACACGCTGGCCGAGCTTAGGCCAACGCGAGCGTAGGCAATTTAATACAAGGCAAGTGCTACTGCCTACACGTTGGGCCAGTGTATAGAAGACGGCGTAATGGCGCGCTGGCAAACGTGTGGGCACTAGTGCACCGACAGCGCTCCGAAGTGAGGCGAGTGGTGGCGAGCGAGCGCCAGTTGTGACCAGCTACGCCAATAGAGTTCTATACACGCTTGCCTTTACTCGGCCAACTAGGCGAGCGACACCGAGCGATGGCCAGACAATGCAAATAGGTATACCGTCTATACGTTGGTATTGACGTTCACTCGGCAATGCTGGGCCAGCGTGTATTGCTGGCATTAAATGTATGTTGTTGTACAATTAAATGTAAAATACTTGATCCAGACTCCTTCCCTTGGGGGCGCCCAAGATACTAGCGCCATTGCCTATATGGCGAGGCTTTTTTATGTAAGAGCAGGCAGATGACTGCATTCCGCCTGATGTTAAATGGAAATGCAGTCTCGAAGTGGGGATACCTAGTGCCAAACTTTACGTACAGCACTTGCCATCCTCGACCAGCCGGCCCGCAAGGTGCCTCTTCACGCTTCGTTTGAAAGACCCTATATTGTAGGTGGATGGAAATACGTGTGCAGGGAGGGAGTCCCATGCTCGTGAGGTGCGACAAAGAAACGAGTTGCCAAATTTCTTGGTTCGCGATGGAATGGTGGCTACTGTGAATCGGTGGCGCCGAAGACGACAGAGGAAAGGAGAGGGCACTGAGCACTCCCCGTGTATGTGCCAGCCTTCTGGTCACACGTGTGTTCAGTCAGTCTAGACGAAACAACGTTAAAGAAATGTTTTGTTTCATCTATCATGTTAGTATGATTTATTTTATTAGTTAACGATAAAAAATACATGTCATTTTGGGTTATCATTGACAACAGATTACTTCCAGTAGAGGGCAAAAGTTATCCCACAAACGAGAATTAAAATAAAATTAAAAACAATTCCCTACATTGTGGTAATATTTTTTGAGTTGCTATTACAGCCTCACATTATTATAATTTTATATATTGATATCTGTGTTCTGAATTAGGTTCTGTTTACAGCCCACATTACATACATAGAGAATTTATCTTTATTTTAAAATTAGATCATGTGATTATAAAGTCTTCTATCACATTTTATATAATCACATTAACTAAGTTGTGAGACAGGTATGTTACATAACATCAACTACACTCACATTTACTTCTAAACTGGTTCAGCCTAGGCCAATCTAGTTTCTTGTGACATCAGCTAGGTATTGTATTATACCAGTGTTTAAATTCTATACCAAAACATAGCTGATTATGTATATAATATTTTTGTATGGTTCTCTTTCATCATCATTATCATCTTCAGCCCACATTAGTACACTGCTGGACATAGGCCTCCCCTAAGGAGTGCCATAGCGCCATAGTGGAACTCTCTGTGTAACCTTATTTCTGGATCCTTTTTAGGCAGTAGCTGGAAGAAGACTCACTCAGCAGTTAGTCTTTATGAGTGAAGACCACAATGATGATTTTGTTTCCATATCATATTTTAGGTTCTTGAGTTTAGAATGGTGCCAACTTCAATAAATTTGGGAAAAGGAAATGATTATGATGGAATGTTAAAGAGTTTAGCTTAGCTGTTAAATCATAGAGAAGAAAGAACATGTATACACAGTGTATAATCTTAACGAATATACTCAACAACGGGTTCACCTAAAATTGACCTATTAGTATTTGAGTATACTACAAATAGTAATATTCCTCATAAAATAAGTAAAATCAATCCTATTCCATAGAGATTATAAATCAAAGTTAAAGAACAGCCGCAAGAAACACTATGATGATAAATTAGACATATTTCATTGGCCTTTAACATTGATATCTGTGAAATAACTTTATCCTCATTTAGACAGACAAATTGTTGAACTCTTTATGACAATTCAACAATCAACTTTAAATTTCATTAAAACAATTAATGTTATCAATAGTGGTTATGCCTATTTAAATTCTGTAGTCATAAATTAATCTAGATGTGGTTAAGATTGCAGGAAACATAATATCGATATTGAAGGAAAATAATTTCTTCCAAAAGTAAATTAATTATACTTAAATATCTCAGTAAGATTTGGTATTGCGAGTCAGTTTAATTAAAAAAATACCCTATTATTTTTGCCTAATAACTTGAAGTCCAAAGGAGTTTCCAAATTTAAAAGGCACAATCTTATAATAATAGAATTGGTGAGTATAGGTGGCAGATGTTTCTCTAAATGTGTTTCTTATTGGAAAATAAATACGATACTTAAAAGACTCACTTAAAAATATATTAATTTAAAATGCAAATATACTGGAAATAGCACTACCGATAAGAGTATGATGAATAAAAGAAATACAACTATTATGTGAATTGTACCCCGTATTCTCTTGAAGGTACTTCCTCATTCCACAAGAGCAAACAACTTTCGCTGCGCGCGGTGGCTGCGCACGCGTCACTGGCTCCTTCCTGCGTGCAAACTTCTACGAACACCTAGCAGCTAAACATATTCACTACGAGCAAACCAATCAAACTGCCAGCCCAATTGCGCAAGCCTTGGATGGAATTCAAACTGAACCATCGAAATTAAACGCGATCTATGCAGACAGAATTACTAGACCATTCTCGGTTTGCAAAATGTATGTGAATAGAAGAGGAAATACTCACCGATTTGTTTATCGCTCCAAATCCCAAACAATATAATAAAAAACTGTCACTCACACGTTAAAATACAAAACACAGATTATTCACCTCTTGACATCTGGCATTATCCGTATAAACACGAGTATCGACACTATAATATTTCACCAATAAACCTCAAGATAAATCTTTATCATAAAAACAATAAGATAATAACAAAAGTTGTCCAAAACGATCGCAAAACACAATACAAAACGTAAACAGCAACCTACTTTGACAGAATCATCAGGCAAACTGACACTTGTCTTGCAGTTGCCAACTCCAAACGACTTTCGCTTTCATATACTACATGACCAACATTCAAATAAACGACGTAACCATTTGGTTAATCAGATAATAGTATTACATGCACCGATTTTTATCCTGAGCGTTATTCCTCAACCAATGTTTAATATATACCAAACTTAAGTTGACCGAAGCAAATAATTTAGACACCTTTCTAGGAATGACTTAAAAAATATCATTTATTTAGTAAATCACTCAGTTTTGCAGATAAGTTTCCTTATTTTTGTTTTGGATGTGTTAGAGTTTCACGATCTTTGTGCATTTAAATATGTAAAAGGGAATATAAATAGAAGAAAACACAACCGTCAAGATTTTTTTTCCTGCAAATATGGTTTCGCCTTATCCCTGGGACAAAGAATTAAATGATTTTGCGAACTTTTTAGGAGCTTCAAAAAACGTCCTATATTTTTAATTATGAGTTCTAGAAATATGTTCCAAAGAGACAATCGTTAGCCACAGTTGCCTTCAACTACACCAGTTTTTTTTATTTATGAACAGTTGACCTACTTCGAGATAATCTAAAAAATACTGTTAGGTACATATTACACAAAACACAAAGAATATTTTGCAGGGGTGCAATTATTTTCATTATAATGTTTCGTAGAATATAGAAGTAACTGCAGCTATACTTTACGCATTGTGAAGTTTTGTTGGGTGAAAAGTGTGTAACAATAATTACACATAAATTGTCACTTAGAAAGTTTCGTAGAAGAAATAAGTAATTATTTACCATTTCTAAACATAACATTGCATACATTGCATTGCCTAACAACAATCTTTGTTGTTATGGTGAATGTTCCAGGGTAGCCCGCGAAATTCAAATTTCCTTACGTTTTTTGCAATTTGCAGGTCAGTGCTAGGTTGTATGTTGATTAAAATGTTATTCGCGGCTGTAAGACGTATGTAGTTGTAGAATTATAATCATCAAACTCATCAATACAACCATCCAAGCTTATAAAGGTGCTAGAAAAACTTTTTCAAGCTCAAAGTCATTCTTGGTTGAATGGTTTTAGAAGATATATTTAAATAGGTAGATGTAAACACACACTAATGACAACAGTGCAAATAACAAATGTGCATGAAAATTAACTGCATTTTAGCTAACTTCCAAGTCATTAAACGTCTATTTAGTAACGTATCCATTATGTACAATTTACATGACTTAAATATATGTACTTACAAGCAGGACTTTTACATAATTGTATAACTACCTTCGTGCACGGTA
Source organism: Clostera curtula (assembly GCA_905475355.2). Classification (NCBI taxonomy): domain Eukaryota; kingdom Metazoa; phylum Arthropoda; class Insecta; order Lepidoptera; family Notodontidae; genus Clostera; species Clostera curtula. The sequence continues at coordinate 14,987,974 of FR997810.1, forward strand.
TTAAGTTTTATTTCAGTTCTGGCAATATTAAAATAATATCTGTCACATTCGTCATCATCAGAATCTGTCACTGTTCGATTGTTATCTCTGTTTTTTTTGCTAAAAATACATTTTCTAGGAGAAGAAAACCTTTCCTTTGTGTGTAAAGTGTTGATTATTTCGTAAAGTGGCGTAAATAAGCAGTTAAAAATGTCTAAATTTGAAGACAATCCGTTTAGTGATCCCACCATAGACAACCCGTTTGCCGTATGTAGCAAATATAGCAAAGCGATTTAGTGAGATTGAATTATTTTCACGATCTGATTATTCTGACGGTTTTCCAGGATCCTGCTGTTCAGCAAGTTGCTAGGAGCACAAACAATGCAACACGAGGTCTCGATGACTACAACCCATTCGACGGTCAACAAAATGCAAATCAAGTTACGGTATGTTATGTTGAAACTTTTTTGTGATTTTTGTAGGCTTAAATCAGCCTACGATATCTGGGTTAAAAGTCGTTGACTGCATACCTGTTCGTAATATCTGTGTAATAACCAGATTTAACCTTGACTTCTGACATTTAGAATGATGGTTATTTAAATTACGGATTTAGAATATTTCAATTATATTATTTTAATTTAACCCATGAAGCCATAATTAAAAGGAGACGAAGAAATTAAATTTTCTAATTTCTGGACAATTAATTGTCTCAGAAAGTATTTCTTATTTGTCAAGTAAAGGAATAATAAATAGTGGTTTTATGATAATATGTTCAACTTCATATTATATATGAAGAATAGAGTTCAAAATGGTTTCAAAGCAGTATTGCAGATAGGTATTTATTCTTTGGAACAGTCGAATTATTCTAAGTGGTGATAGTGAATATGATGAGATTTCTGTGCTCCATATTAAATTATTGATAGTTACAATATGCTAACTGAAAATATAACTACAACACAGCATCTTTATGGCAATATATATCATTTTTATTTTATTTTGGCCAGTACCCTTTGCTTATGTTGAGACCAGTCATTTTGAATTTTTCAAGTTTTGTGATCTTATGGAAAGAGAAATTCATTTTGATTGTATGGGCTTCTTGGATGGCCATAATTTGTTATTACCACTATCCCCACAGCCGAATCTAATGTCTTAAAATTTACTCTGACACTTTGGCTGTGTGTTGTCCCATAGGTGATCTACTGTGCTTTTAAATCATTTTATCTATATGTTATTAATATTTATTAATATTACTAGTGGCCCGTCCCGGCTTCGCCTGCGCAAAGCGGGGGTGGGTTATACATATAAACCTTCCTCTTGAATCACTATCTATAAAAAAAAACCATATCAAAATCCGTTGCGTAGTTATAAAGATTTAAGCATACATAGGGACGGACAGATGACAGCGACTTTGTTTTATACTATGTAAAGAAGAACAAAACCCCAAATTCTGAATTTAAATCTATTTTCTTCTAGAACTTATATTGGTTTCCATTCCACAGCAGCCTCAACAGCCATCACAGCCAGCCATCATGGAGGCAGTGTCTCCACCTGCCAGTGGACAGTACACACGAGCTGCACAGCCCCAGCCAGCACAGGCTCCACCACAGAATTTTACCACTGCTGATTTTCAGGTAAATTATATACTCTGTGAACAGTCGGAAATCCACACATAAAAACTTTTTAAGTTACCATGTATGTGTTACCAGATTTACAATAGTTTCTTATCAGTCTGTATAAATACTGAATTTATACAGACTAGGCAGTATTATTATTAGTATATAAGTTTGTTATATTAAATTAGCACATACAGTTGTTGTAAAGGATTTTTGGCAACTGCCCTGGCAGAAAAAGAATAGCACAATTGCAAAAGTAACAAAGAACAATTATTTTTAAATTAAAAGAAAGTATGTATTACAACCAAACAGGTTTTTTTCTTCTCTTACAGCTAGGTTTCTGTACATAATTCGTTTATACATGCAGCTTATTTTTTTATAAAGATACAAGATAATGTTGTCTCACTTGCCTGCTTCAGAGGGCATGTAAAAGCATCCGGATACCTATGATCTATGGCAGTCAAAACATACTACAAATACAATATACTGGTATATTGTCTGTATATCTCTCATCTGGCGAACTTGCTCTCACTATGCTGTTTAGTGCTTTTTGTAAACAAACCCATTGATTTGAAAAAAGCAACTACAGAGTTTCTTGCCTGGTCTTTTCTGTAGAGCAGCATTCCGAACCGGTGGTAGTTTAAGCATGAATGTGGGTGGACGTAAGGGTTGTGCGAGTTTAAGAGAGATGGATGGATTATAAGAATGAGAAATTGCGTATCAAAGGTGTGACTGTAGATATGACGACTGATAGATGTGTTTGGAGACTACCACCTAGCGTGGGACAGGGGTCGTAAGATGATGATAATGGTAACTGTAAATATGACGATTTATAAGTGTTTTGTGATAAAACCTACGTAAATAAAGTTCCGTTTGAGTTTGGTATACTCAAAATAAATTGGGATAAGGCAAGGTAGAACAAGTACTCCCTCTCGTAATGGGAAGGGCCCATCTTGGAGCATTCGGCACCACCAAACGAGCCCATTAAATCCCGTGGCCCTAGTTCGGGCAGTCGAGGATCGCTCACGGTTTTAGTGGGTAGGCCGGGGCGCAATTTACCATATTTACGCGCCTCGGCGTTCCAATCTCCGATGTAAAAAAACAACAAATATTGTAAATAGACCTGCACTAGAATGCAGCATGTTTTAATTACGCACTTTGCTTGTTTCAAACCGCACCCCGCAGGAGTTAAAGGTAAGGGTTTTACATCGTTATGAAATACACCATCATTAGTAGTATTGTAGCAGTCGTCGAATTATGTAAAGTTACCCTAAATCGTCGAATGTATTTGTTGATGCCTCTAGATCACAGTTTCCCATTTCGATCTTGGAAGTGTTTTTTGTAGAACCTGGAGTTACTTGGCCTGGGTGTCACTTGGGACCGTAAATGACTTGATTCGGGGCTCGTTAACCACGTATTAACATCTGCTGGGGAAGAAGCAGAAACGAAGTCGACGGGGATAGAGTATTACCAAGACCTCGATGGAGCTCCCCGACTTACTTTTTACCCAACATTAGTGTCTCCGATGTATTAAACGTCCTTAGGCATGGATAGATGCTTGCCAGCAGGCGGGCCGTAAGCTTGAGGGGCCCCCTAGTACCTTTTATTGTTTATATTTATAGTAGGGGAATCCTTTTACAGGTCCCCAAGCTGGGGACGGGCTCGAGAATGTGGGCGTCCCGGTCGCGAGAATATGGTATATTGCGACCGCTACACCCATTAAAACCAGCCACTAATTGTTCTTCCCGTGCCGTCTGCTTCACCCTAGTAGCCTAGGAACGCTGAAATAAAAAAGATCAATTTTTTTTGTTGTGCCTGCTTTTAAGACAGACCTATAGTGTCAACGGGTGATGAACCTCTAAATGTATCTATGTTTATCTACTATATTAAGCATGTATTATACAGATAAAACTTCCTCTTGATATATTAAAAAAACCGCTTCAAAATCCGTTGCGTAGTTTTAAAGATTTAAGCATACATAGGGACGGCCAGATGACAGCGACTTTGTTTTATAATATGTAGTAATAGTGACTAGTTATTCATTGCAGGGGTTCTTTATGAACGTGTATTTGATAAATACATCCAGAACCAAGTGCTCTGGTTTACACTTAATGCACTTTCCTTTTTGCCAATAAGAACTTGTTTTATTAATCCTTAAAGTCTATGCCATAACTTGCCATTGACTGGACCGATATCAAAATTTGTTGACGAGTCCACTACCAAATTCCTTCGAACCTGGTGACATAGGACCGCAGGTACGTATGTCACCAGATCCAGATACGAACGAATTAGGCAGGGGCCCCTGTAGCTGTAGTTGTGGGCCCCGAGGGCCTTTTGCCTTACTCTTGTAGCTGGCTACACCCCTGCACAGCGTCGACAATTTATTCATACAAACCATGCCCTATCATATTTTACCTCAATTTAAAAAACATAAAATGTCTTCCTTAAAATTAGTTTATCAGTATGATTCATTAGTTATCAGCACATTAGCGGTACAAATGCTTCGTATATTTACTGTAGAAATGACAGTTTTAGTACAAATAGGTTTTAATTACTGATGTTATCGCTGGCATAAATGATTTATGTATTTGTCTAATCTGGGGGACTTTCGAACAAGTGGCTTTCGAAACGCACGCTTTGGTAGAATAGAAGAACAAACTAAAACCAACCCATGAAAAAAGAGTATCGGAACAGTTTTTTTTTATTGAAAACGGATTTGTATTTCAAAGGTAAAAGCAAAACACTCAGACACTTGCACGCCCAGAAATTGAACTGGGGACTTGATGATCCAAAGGGATGTCCAACACCTAAATCAAGGGGATCAAGTATCCAATACTTGTACGAGTAGCTATAGTTGGGGCATTAATCAAATTCATTTTGTATTTATTTTGTCATTAAAATATCTTGACAGCCTTCTTACCAACAACCTTAACTAGAAATGTCGGACACGCATCCAACTTGCAAATGCATAATGTAGCACGATGTTTGCTTTGTCCTGTTTAGAAATAAACACAATATAGAGTGGAGTTGACCATATTACAACGAAGAGACCGCCTCGCGTTAGAATTAACACAATTTGATCCCACTCGTTGGTAGGGATAAATTGTTTGTGTAGGTGTTTCCTACAACTAGTGATGTACTAATAGCAAAAATAACAGAACCGGATTACTTAGAATCTTTGTTGAGATATATTTTGGATGAAACAGTTCCGTTATGTGTTGTGTTAGAAAAATAGTTACAATTACGTATATACCATTGATAACTTTTGATTTGATTACGTTCTTAATAAGACTGACTCTTAGGGGATACATTTTTATTCCTTTGTTTTTTCATAATAATCATAGCGAAGCTGTTATATTTGTGGCCATAGATAGCCATTGATTTACTCGTCAAATATTTTAAATTGAGGTTGTTCTAATCATTTGTGATTTCAAGGTTGAAATTAACGCTAATTTTGTAGTCATTTCAGCTCTAATTTGTCGTAGCGTAGATGTGATACACTCAGTTAGTAGATACTTGTTGATATCATTACGTCGTAATTGAAAGTAATTAAACGGTACTAAATGAATGTAGTGTTTTTCTAAAGCGCCAGGTAAGGGATTGAAATAAAATTAATTTTTAATTTTTATCCGTTTAACTTTTGGTTTAAATATTAAGTACTAGGTGATGTCCGCGGTTTTGCTCTCTGTGTTTTCGGCCAAAGCCCCTCTCATATAGAACCTTGTATATTTTTAGGCTAACAAGACTGTTATTTTGATTGTTGAGAATCATTCATGCTAATCCAGACTCTATCCGACAGCAGAGCCATATTCATCCCAATGTGTAAAGGTGTTTTGTAAACCACATCCAACCTTTGCCTGTTTAAAGGATTCTAATCTTAGCCATATAATTTAACCTAAAATGAAAGCATATCACAAAACAGAACCGTTAGTAGCACATCACTACTGTATTTTAGTCTATTCTTACGTCAACCAGTAGACAACTACGTTAAAATGAACGAAATTGATTTGCAGAGAAGACAAGAGGAACTAGAGCGTAAGGCAGAAGAATTGGCAAGAAGAGAAGCAGAACTACGCGCGGGGTCGGCGGGTAGGCGGAATAACTGGCCCCCACTCCCGGCCTTCTGTCCCGTCCAACCTTGCTTCTACCAGGATATCAATGTGGACATACCTTTGGAGTTCCAGAGGATCGTGCGACACCTTTATCATTTATGGATGTGTGAGTATTTATGTTGAAACGTCTTCTCTGTTAATCACTATAAATAGTGTTTTTTTTTTTTCAACTATATGACTAACTAGCTGCGCCCCGCGATTTCACGCGCGCTTACTTATTGTCGCACCGCGGGTGACGCCGCGGGATGAAGCCAGTCAAAAAAGTACCCTAAGTTACTCCTTATATCATCAGCTACCTATCAGTGAAAGTCCCGTCAAAATCGGTCCAGCCGTTTCTGAGATTAGCCGGAACAAACAGACAGACAGACAGAAAGACAGACAAAAATTAAAAAAAATGTTATTTTGGTCTATGTACTGTGTATACATACTTACGCATTTAGTAAAAAGTGGTTATTTTATTATTACAAACAGACACTCCAATTTTATTTATTGGTATAGATTGTAGTTCATAATCACAACTTATGTATCGTATGCAGACAAAATGACTCTCAGATAATTTGGAAAAACAACAACGATAAATGTATACTATACTAGCGACTCGCCCCGGCTTCGCACGGGTGCAATTATATTATACATATAAACCTTCCTCTTGAATTACTCTATCTATTAAAAAAAACCGCTTCAAAATCCGTTGCGTAGTTTTAAAGATTTATGCATACATAGGGACGGACAGAAGAATGTGACTTTGTTTTATACTATGTAGTGATACTATATAAAGCATATAATCTAAGTATACCAAATCGTGTGTTGTTTGTTTTTCAGTTCACGCCTTAGTCCTGGCTCTCAACATCGTAGGTGCCATGTCGATCATGTTCGCTGGCATGGGTGTCACAACCTTTGGCCTCTCAATCCTGTACTTCATCCTACTGACACCGTTCAGCTTCGTCTGCTGGTACCGGCCGATCTACAAGGCTTTCCGAAGCGATTCCTCCTTCAACTTTATGGTGTTCTTCTTTATATTCCTGTTCCAAATCATCATTACCGTGGTGCAGTCCATCGGGTTCAATGGGGGAGGTTCTTGGTGAGTATTTATTATTACAGAACTAGCTAACTAACTTACCAGCAGTCTTCGTCTCTAAATTAGTACCATCTATGCATATAGATGTCGCTGCCATAATTTTCATCGCGATGTAACTGTTTACATCGCTGCCTATGATAGTCCGATGCGCTGGTCATTATGGTGACGGTAAAAACAATACTGAGAGTGCCGTCTAAAGGAAATAACTAGCCACGCTATAAATCTAGCCGTATGAGAAGGAAATCTTCGGAACCCGTCAGGTCAGTCAGCGTGGCATATACGATTACTCCGTGTGGTGAGGCATTTAAATAATGAAGTGTGACACCCCTTTCCATTTTGAAGAATTTGCAAGCCCACCCTTTAGTGGGTGACCCTCACAGCACGCGCGGGGCGAACCTGAGTCCCACACTAGCCACCTGATGTGGATAGTTCAGGATTTATACAAAAAGGAGAACATGATACAAACCCTGTGCAAAACGATCACTAAGTGTAAGTATTACACAAGGCCCAAAGTGCGCGCCGCGGTGACCTGGGGCGCCCGCAGGAGTAGTGAGGGGCGCCACGAGTCGTTCCTCTTTCTATCGTTATCCGAAAGGGTTAATTATTGACGACATGGTTGGTGCAGTGGTTGAGCGATCGACTGCTGCGCAGCATGTCGCGGGTTCAATTCCGCACGGAAGAAATATTTGTACGACCTACAAGTATTTGTTCCGGGTCTGGGTGTTTTCTATCTATAATATGTATGTATTCACAAAAAAAAATGTTTATATAAGTAGTTTATCATCCATCTCGTTACCATAACAAAAGCATTAAGTTGCTTAGCTTGGGACGAGATGGCGTTGTGTGAAATGTCTAAGGCTATTTATTTATTTTTTATTTATTTGCGGTCAAAATTTCTTTCGTTACAGGAAATGATTACGTGACGGTTCTGATCGTTTATATTACACGATTAGAACTTAGTGCAATGATCGTGAAACCTAAGACATCATTTCTTTCTTTAATTTTTTGTTTCACATCTGTGTATTTGTAATACGGGTATAATAAATAACTCAGTTTGTCAGAAATAACTCAATTGTTACCTTTCCAGCGGCCTGATCACGAGTATCGGCGCGTTCAGCGACAACGTGGCGGTGGGCGTGATCACGTTACTCGTAACCATCGGGTTTATCACTTGCGTCATAGCTGACGTCATGCTGATGGCAAAGGTCAGTATAACGATTTCAAATTCAAAGCATTTATTATGTTTGGGTCACGATGGACTCTTACAAAAGGTCAACATATTATACAATAAATCACCATTAGGAACGCGACCACTGTCGAGAAGAACTGGCAAGAAACTCTGGTCAGGGGGGCTAGTCATATTTTTTCTTTGCGGTCCTATTTCGTATGTATATGTATTTACAACAACATAAATAAAGAATATTGTATTGATTGTAGTTCTACAGGCTTAGAGTCTACTGAAATGAGTATGCAGTTCTGCGTGTAAATGTTTTTTTTCTACTATGAGGGAGAAACAAACGGTTTTGCATGGAATATTGGAGACTGTGCATTCCATCGCTTTTCGTGTGGTGACGCATGTAGATTACAGTGTCACCACCCCGTTTCATCCCGAGGGTGTCGTAAGAGCCGACATAACGAAATGATAGGCCGAAATCCTAGCAGTAGGAGAAGGAAATCTTAATAAATAAATAAATATCCTTGGACATTTCACACAACGCCATCTCGTCCCAAGTTAAGCAACTTAATGCTTGTGTTATGGTAACCAGATGGATGATAAGCTACTTAAATACATTTTTTTTTTGTAAATACATACATATTATAGATAGAAATGACACCCAGACTCCGAGCCAGTGCCTCTGGTTTAGACAAAGACACTGGCTCGACCCTGGAATCGAACCCGGGACCCGTTGATCCAAAGGCGGCACATCTGACCACTAGACCACGAGGCACCCCATCCCAGCGCGGCACAGTAGGCTAATCACCCTTCCTAATTTTGGAGGGCTATGTATGAGCTGAATAGATGAAGATGGTGACGATGGGAGGTAGCATTAGTAAGCGCGTGCTGGGCATTAGGTGCACCGCATCTACCGGTCCACGGGCGCGTCGCTGGCGAAGGCGCAGGCGGAGTTCACGACGGAGATCCTGCGCAACCAGCACGTGCAGACCGCCGCGTCCAGCGCAGCCGCCGCGGCCGTCAACGCGCAGATCGCCGGCGCCAACCGCTACTAGCGCCCCCGGGCCTGCTAGTGAGTACCAACTGCTAGTAGTACACCCAGACCTACTAGTGAGTAGATTTGGCTAATGGCGTACCCAGACCTGCTACTGAATACCAACTGCTACTAGGGCACCTAGAACTGTTATTGTGTGTGTTCCAGCATAATAATTAATAAACAATGGTATAACTATAAATAACAGCATAATAAATAATTGTTTAAACCACTAGGGTGGCGCTCAAGCGTACGGCCAGTTTCAAAGTAAGCGGTTATCGTCGCCTGTAGACGTCTGCAACATCATAGGCGTTAATCATGCATCGCTGACCATGTAAAAATAGAAAGCATGACGCTAGAGCTCTTGTAACCTTACTTGGTGAACATACATAATGTTTACTAGCTGTTACCGCGTATTCATCCGCGTGTCATTTAACAATGTCGAAATCTCCATAACCATGGGCTCCTGAAAAGCGGGGGGTGTCAATAAAAGTTACTCCTTGTTACATCAGCTATCTGAGAGTGAAAGCCCAGTCGATATCAGTCCATCCATTTCAGAGGTTAGCCGAAACAAACAGACAAAAATTATAAAAAAATGTTTCCGTATATACATCCAAATTTACTTAGCAAAAAGCGGTTATTTTAATATCACAAACAAATACTCCAATTGTATTTGTATAGATTTGGCAGCAGTATTAATCAGAGTCAACCTCTCTCCTATGCTAGATTTCAAATAGGTATATTTATTTACAGATTCATATTGGATAAAAGGACTGATGAGACGTGATACGTCAGGAAATAACGCAGTGGGAGCCAGCAGTGTTGATAACTTGAGCTTATCAGGTCTTGTTTGTAATTTGGTATGTTCATACTCTTATCAACATGTACATTCTGTCCCAAGTACAGTTTCTTAGCAATACCGTAACATAACGATATAAATCTATGCATACGATTTTAGACTTTAGTTCAAAGGATTAGAAGCCGATTATCAATTTTGTCTTAATTGTTGCTTATACACTTTGAATTCATGCTAGTTTGGATTATAACTTTCGCTCGAATGTCGACCTTATAGTCAAGGATATAGGGTTGTAGTTGGGAGCAGATTTTATCTACAATTAGTGTTAACAATTCCACTGTTGTTTTTTCATAATAAACTGATACGAAGATGGACGGCCAAAATGTCTTATGGCTGTGTAATTAAGGCTTATTTAATTATATCGAAATAGCCAATTTAATATTTTAATAGCTAAAACGATTTCTTTTCTGCATCTCTTTCTGTTTAAAGTAAAATAATAAGGAGAAAATATAGTCCAACTGAATTATCAGTTATGCCAATTTAGACTTAGTGCAAATAAAAATGAGATTCATTTTCGATTGATATTCAAAGTTTTACACATTAGTGCGCTCGTGATAAATTATTTTTTTCTAGAAGTACTGTACTTATTTAATTGCATTTGATCTTATTCATTAAGATGACTACAGTTTAGTTTGTGGCTAGGTATAACAAATTAATTTCAAAACCGAGCTTACATATGCATAAGTAACAGTGACAAAATAATTATATAAATATTATTAGTTACACATCTATGGAAGTTCCTTTGTTATTTCCAAAATATATGTATTAAACACGGATTTTGTTTAGTTAAGCAGTAATCGTGAGTATTATATTAACAATAAAAGGTTCGTATTGTTTTTTTTATACAACCATAATGATTCCCTCCCAATCTCTTTGGTTACAGAATATACAGTGTTGTATTATTTAACTGGCACAGGATTTTAGCCATGAGCCATGAAAGTAATAAATGGTAGAAAATGTAAACAAAATCTTGAAAACTGTTTTATTAATCTGATTGCATGTTATTCTTTAAAAATGAGTTATTGATTAAATAATGATTGTTAGCATTCCAACATGTTTGTAAATATTTCTCTTTGTAATCGAAGTATTTATTGGAATATAAATTTAGATATGCCACCTGGAGGCAATGGGCGTTTAAAGGTTCATGGTTGGACGCAGTGGTTGAGTTTTTATCTCCAAATGAAACCACAAATTTTTACATAAGGATGGTAAACTTCTGTATAAAATTACCAAAACTTTGACTGACACAGACTGGAGGGATAATATATATCATTGTCATCGATAATAACTGGATACTTTATTATTTTGAAATTTAGTGTAAACAAGAATATTTCGTACTTTTTCTGTAACTCTATTTCGTAATCTAAGAGTTGTCGAACAATTTAAATCGTTATATTTTTGTGTGTTCACCGCCTACTCTATTCCGGTATAGCAAATTTTTTTCACAAAAATCTAGACCTTTCAAAACTCTAAGCAAATATTTATTCAATTCGTTATTATAAAATATCGGTGTTTCATGTTATCCTGTGTGCGACCCTCTTGCCCCCTATTGACACTATGGTGACACTTCACTCCGCTTTTCGTATGCGCGTATCTGTCCTAATTGACGTGAAGGTAGTGGGACATTTATAAATAAAAAAATACCGCATATAAATAGCAAACACGACCGGTCACGTGAAGTGCCAGCATTAGATGCACAAGACAAAGGTATCGCTTACGGTGCGAGTGAGAACTGTTCATAATTATATGCTGCTTTATCGTGGGAATAACTAGCGCAAGCGGTGTTTCTGTAACGGTGACATACCAGATGACTGGTAAAAGACTGAATTTGTTGAAAAAGATTTTCAAATAAGTTTTCCTATCCAAATATTTAAGTATGGATAACTGCTCATAGACAATAGACATCCAAGTTAATTATTTACAAACAGCGTTTTTTCGGACTAAAGTCAATATTATCTTTTCATTCCATTTATCTTGGTTACATTATGAATGTTTACTCCTTCAATACCTATGTATCATTTTACCAGTCACCCTGTATACTAGAGTTTTATTTGAAGTTGAAAACGAAGAAATCTTCTACTTTTCAATTTAATATTTTTAAATCAATATGCAATAATTCGTCGATGTACGTAAACTTTCGCTGCGTTAAAGCAACGACGCGAACAAGCAAAGAAGGCAGTTGGCATTTATAATATAATAATTAATTAGTTAATTTAAGAACTATGTTATGCTGTGAGTTTAAGTCACTTGGTTCTCGCACCGTGTACCAGCGTCCTTAATATTGATCATTGTATAAAATAATAAATTAAATAGAATAAGACGATAAACTTTTAAGCATTATTATTAACTAGTCATTCGACTAAACGGCTTTGAATCAATCTAAAACGATGCACCGCTATTCTTATTTAAAGTTAGTCTTTTCGCACACCACGCGAGTAATGTAATGAAGATGAGATTGCTCAGTGTGCGAGAGGCCTATGCGCCCATGTTTAGGGCAAGCATGACGTAGTTGATACAATAATTTATATTCTGGGCCTAGTTTAATGTAAATTATTTACTCGACCGTCCTTACCCCCAGATAATGGTAAGCGAAGGCATGTAGGTTTATCTAAATGTTTAACTGTTTTGTAACGATTAAGTCATGTTATAAACTTATGATTAATTAATAAATATAGTTTCAATAAAGTTTAGTTTTAAATTCTTTGAGTATTTCATCCGTCCTGTATACGAAACAATGAACAAAGCCTGTTTACCGTTATACGCACTGTATACGCATTGCAAAAAAAAACTCTGCGTACTTATACGGAAAGGATCAATAGTATACTGCTATAAATACTGTGTGCAACACTTAAAGAAATACCGTGAATTTTTCTGGTTTCTTGGTCACCAGTGGACGAAAGTTCCATAACTTTAGAATGAACTGCAGAAAATCCGAGAATTATCGTGGAACTCCCGATTACTAAGATTTTAGAATCCCGCTAGCTACTTTATATTCATTGGACTCCATATTATGTAATAAAAATGTCGTTTTGCAAAACGTTGATTTCTCGCTCATGCGTCCAATATGGATATTGAAATACACTCGAGAGCAATGAATCCGGGTCACTTAAAGAATGTTAAAAATCTCGGAAACTAAAAATGATAGGTTAATGCAATAAATTGTATTTAATAGACAATGTAATACTCCTTAAATGAAAGTAAAAAAAATATGAGTCACCATACATTTTATTAACACAAAATTACATAAAGAAAAAAACTGCTGATCTCTCCTTAAAACAAAAATAGGAAGATGAAATTTTTGAACTTTATTACGATTTTCTTGAATTTTAATACTTCGTATTGCCTCCTCGTGCTTCCATTACTGCGTTTACGCGGTTTGGCATGCTGTACACCAAGTTCCTTATACGATTTTGGGGAATATTCTCCCATTCCTCTGTGAGAGCAATTTTGAGCTCACGAAGCGTGATTGGGGGAGGGTTTCGTTGTTTTACGCATCTGCGTAGCTCGTCCCAAGCATGCTCAATCGGGTTGATATCCGGGCTGCGCGCTGGCCACTCCATACGAGTAATGTTCATCTCTTGAAGGTAGTCATTCACAATCCTACCTGTATGAGGTCGGGCATTGTCATGCATAAATATAGCATCCTCACCTAAATTGACCATAAATGGACCAACGTGATCATTGAGGATTTCTTCCACATATCTTACGCTAGTTAAAGAGTCGTTTTCTATGATCACCAGCTCTGTGCGACTTTCAGAAGAAATTCCGGCCCACACAACAGACTACTGACTACAGACCCACCACCGTAGGCTACTTTTTCTTCGATGCATGCTTGCTTGAATCTTTCCCCTGGTCTTCGATACACTCTGTGTCTTCCATCGTGCTTGTAGAGCATAAATTTTGATTCGTCGGAAAACATAACGTTTGACCAATCTTCAATACTCCAATTTACGTGGCTCTGGGCATATCTTAGTCTTGAAATACGATGCTCGGGCTCCAGTTTAGGGCCGTTTGCAGGTCTAAGGGGTTTTGTGGACAGTAAGACGTCAGCTTGCTGAATCTAAATTCAGCAAGCTGACGTCTTACTGTCCATGCACTTGGGTTACTTCCTCCGAGGCGTCGAAACTGATTTGTGAGTTCAGTTCCTGTGAGAAAGCGATTTCGAAGCATGGTGTTCACCAAGTATCGGTCTTCTCGTGCTGTGGTACACCTGGTTCTGCCCGTTCCTGGTCTGCGTAGGTTAGAACCAGTTTCTTCGTAACGTCGGAGAACTCTTTGTACTGTTGACAGCGACACACCGACAGTCCTGGCTGTATCGCGCTGACTCCGGCCGGTTTCCAGCATTGTAAGTATTCTGGTGCATTCTTCAGGCGTAAGCGACATAATTTCAGCTTGAATAATGAATATAGAGCACTATCAACATGGTTTATGTACCCACATAAATGACAGATTACAAACAAAAGCAAAACCAAATGCTGTAATTTCGTAGTTCCATCTTCGAAAGTGGCCCTTTTTCAAGTTAGATTTTTTTATGATATAACTTTACAATAACTAAGAAGTTATAATACCTTCATTTAAGGAGTATTACATTGTCTACTAAATACGATTTATTGCATTAACCTAGCATTTTTAGTTTCCGAGTTTTTTAGGATTCTTTAAGTGACCCGGATTCATTGCTCTCGAGTGTATTAACACAGTAAACTGCCTGTGTCTAGCGCTTATGTCCTCACATCGGATGGCGATATTTTTGTTACTCCTGTATAATCATCTCATCCTAATAACCCAGTTGGAAACCTGCCTAGACTGTTTGGCAACTCAAGACTAGATTATGGAGAACACAATATATGATATTGCTAGTAAAGAATATAATTTGGAAACAAAATATGTACATTAAAAGTCCAATGTCTTTATTATTTACATTTTCATTTCAAGTTTACATCTGGTACTTACACTATAAATATTCACCTAATACCATCAATGTGGTAATCATAGCAGTTATACAAACTCAATTTCAACATTGTTTTGGTCAAACGTCAATTCTTGGAAAATTCAATACCACCTAAATTAGTAGATTGCAGTTCCACAAATATCCATACTAGCAAAAACCTGTTGTTTAATAAGTAAATATTGATAATAGTTATACGACCATCGACAAAATTCTGCTTGTTTGAACGCCATCTTTCGCGGACTTAGCATTTGACATCTTATTTCGTCCAACTGTACTATTTGTATTTATTTCTACATTTATACAATCGGAAAAAATAAAATGACCACGCTTTTTATACAACAGGGATTTTTATACCACAATGACCTAGTGAATTTAAAACATGAATAAAGCTAGCTGTTACACATTCAAAATAGTACTTTGCCGTAAATAATCCGCTGTAAATTGTTTAACAGCCAAACAAGTACTGGCAGTGCCTTAGAAGGAAAGAGAGGAAGTCCTGCAATCGTCACTTTGTCGCAACAACAAAGCAACATGAGTTATTGTCACTAATAAATAATAATAATAATAAAATTCATTTATTTTCTCACCACAATGTACATTCACAAAATATATAAATTAGACAATTTTTATAACTTAAATTATTGTGGGAGACTGGTGCCTAAACTGGGCGTTAGCCTGTATTTCAGGCCACCAGGCCTCCATCCCAGATTTTATTATCAATTTTGCAATTTCGGAGCAGAGTTGTTACATGTACAAATAAATTTACTAGTTTATGTCTGGGGTAGTAGTTTGGTATAACTATATGCGCGCGTGTATGGGTGTGTGTGTGTGTGTGTGTGTGTGTGTGTGGGCGGGTGTGTGTATGTGTGACTGTTTATTTTAGATCCTGTTATTTGGGAATCAACAGTAGCTTTTCGGTTGATTCATAGTTTAGTGTTAACAGCCATTCTATCAAATGGTGTTTACATACTAGTTTGGTTAAAGGGTATATATTTTTAATTTTATTGATATTGTTATATAGGTATACTCCCAAGAAACAAAAGTATCGATTTGTGAATTTAGTCTTGAGGTGGTGTCTAATGGCCTCGGTAGGATTATAGCGTCTTTTGGCCTGGAGCGACGAGGGCTTATAGGTAAGCAAACTGTGCTGTTTAAGTACTGTGTGTAGTATAAAAAGTTGTCTTACTGTCAAGACTTTACTCTCCGTATAAAGGTCTTCAGTTGGGTAACTGAAAGGTAGGCTGTTCGAAACCTTTAAAATAGCTCTCTGGGAACGTTCTAGTTGTAGTATGGTGATTTTATGAGTACCGCCCCAAGTTGTGATGCAATATGTAAGCAAGGACTGGCAAAGAGTGTAGTAGACCATTTTCCTCAAACTTTCATCCGCCACGTCTCTTAAGTTTTTGAATACATATATTAGTTTTCGGACTCGGGAGGTCAGGGCTTCGATGTGTGGACGGAAGCTTAGGGAAGAGTCTAGAATAACACCGAGATATTTAGTGGAAGATGTTCTTTCTAGTTGCTTACATGTACAAACTGTATTGCATGGACTAGTGCAAGTGTGTGCAGTGATTGAGTGGGAGTTTAATGTGTGTGATGAACATCGCATAGAGAATGGTATGTATTTAGTTTTCTCGGCGTTCAACGTGAGGATGTTGGCACGTAGCCAGTCCGATACAATATTGAAACCCTTTTGGGCGATATGATATACGTTGGTCCATGTATCAGAATGGAACAAAAGTGCCGTGTCATCTGCGAAAGTGAATATGTTTCCGTTTTGAAGGTTGATCGTGCACAAATCATTAATGTAAATGAGGAATAATGTAGGTGCGATCACACTACCTTGCGGCACTCCATGCGTAGTCGGGAGCTCTTTACTACGATACCAATCTACTCTAACGCTTTGTGTACGATCACTGAGGAAGTCTTTGAATAATTTGAGCTGTGTACCCCTAATTCCTATTTGTTCCATCTTCTCTATAAGGATGGCAATTGAGACCGTGTCGAACGCTTTAGCCAAATCTAGGAAGATGCCTAAGACTTTTTGACCTTTATCAAGTTTTTTAACGATGTGATCGGTAAGCTCGTGAACTGCGTCGCCTGTTGATTTGCCGGCACGGAACCCGTACTGCGATGATGAAAGAATATTGTTTTTTTCAAGATAGGCTGTCAGCCTCTTGTTAAGTATGCGCTCGAGTACCTTAGATAAAGATGGCAAAACAGCAATTGGCCTATAATTTGTGAGTTGATCTCTGTTGCCTGCCTTATAGATAGGATGTATTATTGCCTTTTTGAATGCTTTTGGGAATGAGCCAGTTGATAAGGACAGATTGCAGATATGTGTTAGAGGTGGGACAATGATGTGTGAATATTTCTTTAATAACCCTGCTGATATATTGTCCCATCCCACCGCACAGTCACTTCGCAGAGACATTACCACTCTCATTATTTCATTCTCGTCCGTAGACATAAGTGTCATAGAGTGACATGGGGCATTCTTCATTGTCGGAGTTATTCGGGGCATTGGGTGTATTTTTTCGGCCAGAATCCTACCGGTATTAACAAAATAGTCATTGATGACTTCAACAGCTCGATGTGGTGGAGATGCAACTAAAAGGAGATTGGTAGCGGCTGTTCTGGCTGGTAATCTGTTCGTTATTTTGTTAATCGACTGCCATAAGGATTTGGTATTCTTTTTGGAAGACATTAGTTCGTTCTTATTGTATTCTCTTTTCAATTGTTTTAGGATTTTGGAGCACTGGTTTCTGTAGCGTGCATATGATGTTGCAAGAATCGAATCGTTAGGGTGTTTTTTAAGTTTTTTGTGCATGTTGTCACGGTGTTTTAAGCAACGGAGGATGCCAGGGGTTATCCAAGGCTTCGTGATTTTTTTTCGATTTGGTAGTTTGACTTCTTTGGTGTTTGACTCTATCACCTGTTTGATAGAATTAACGAGAAAGTCTGCAGCATTATTGGGATCTTGCATATTGTATAATGGAGTGAAGTCTAGTTTTGATAGATCAATTGTTATTTGTGCGTAGTTAAGTCGGTTAATGGTTTTCGCTGGTATTGGTTTTGGTGTGAATTTTGACAGATATAGTATAATGGTATCGTGGTCGGTAATTGCTGAATGTGCGACAAGTGCCTTGGCCGGGAGCTTCGACCTCAAGATTATATGATCTAGGCAGTTGGATAGCCGAGTAGGTAAAGTATGTGCCGGTAGTAATCCGAATGACGCCAATAGTGTTAAATAATTGTTTTTATTAGGATCTTGAGAATTATCACATATATTTATATTGATGTCACCTATAATTATTATATTACTGGCGCGATCTATTTTCTGCAACATATCGTTTAGAGAACTAAGAAATGGGGATAGATCTTTTGGCGCTGGTGACCTGTAGATAGACAATATGGTAGTGTTATGGTTCACCGTTATTTGTAAGCAGTTCGAATCTGTAAGAGGTGGTTCCTCAACGGATACTGTGAGGTTTTTATTAGCGTAGACGACGACACCCTCGTTTTGTGTATTGTTATTTTTTGTCATATAACCGTCATACCCTGTTAGCGATGGTATCTTATTTACTCCTCTCAGCCAGCACTCTGTCAGAATAACGAAGTCCCATTGGACCCGAGTTCTTACTAGTAAAGTGTCAAATTCGTCTATATTTTTGTTTATGCTCCGTATATTTTGACTAATTATTTTAAGGTTATGTTTTAGATTCAGATCAGCTGGGATACAGTCATGCAAATCGCAGTAGGACGAGTCTGCTACTGATAAACGCTCCAAATCTTCTGACACATACAGATTTTGTCTATCCATGATTGAAGAGAATCAACGCGATGTTCTGCATTAAGTGACGTAGAATATAATGATATAAAACAAATTGTTGACAGTCAACATGTGATAAGAAACGTGTGTCGATTTGGTTATGGTGTCCTCTTTCAACAGAGTGTGTTTGTGTTAAGTGTGTTTGTGCCTGTAGGTGTGTGTTTAACAAATTAAAAATTAAGGTAGTAACATCCAAGTGCATGCAAGATAATAACAGCTTAATATAATCTAAAAATAAATCATAATTGCAGATAAATAGACATAGTAATAAGAAGTAAGCTAGTCACTTTTTATTAATCGTTTTCGGTATATCACATTCCGCTTTGATCAAAATATGGGGCGCTCCCTCCTTTTCACGTAGAAAAATTTTGCCATTTGTTACCCAGCAGAAACGGTAATTATTGCTACTGGCAAAGTCCTTAGCAAGAAACAAGAGTCTTTTCATCTTTGGCGTTAGATTTTCGGAAACGAAGACAGGTTTTGATATCCCCATTATTTTAAGATGCTCAGTAGATAGTTTCTTATTGTTTTCTTTCCCTTTATTGTAACTCTTATATTTTTGTAGAAATATTTCTTTCTTAAGGTTGGAGGTAAAATTAACAATAATCGTTCTACTATTAGAATCCGTCGGTCCTACTCGGTAGATATCATATATTTCATGCGGTTGTAATGGGGCATTTAAGATAGCACCCAACTTAGTAACGTGGTTTAATAGACACTCTTTAGTTTCAGGCTTCTCTACCGGAATATTTCGAATTTCCACGCAGGTTGTTCTTGCGGCTTTCTCTATTTTCTCGATTTTGTCCTCCAGGTTCTTTATGTATGCTGCGTTGTTTTTGCATTCCGTGGTGAGTTTTATTTCTATTTCGTCGATCTTGGCTTTTAAATTGTCATAATATTCGGACAAAGATTGCATAGTTTCTTGTATCTTAGAATTCTGCAGTTTAATTTCCTGCGTTGAAACATAGATCTTCTCAATTTTGGCGTTTTGATCCTCTTTCAGCTCATTAAACATAGCTCTCATTTCGTCAATGAAACTGGTGAGTTTGTTTACCTCCGCAGCCGTTGCTTCAACGCATCTGCGTTTGGGGCGCTGTGTAATACACGAAAAGTCACTGTCAATGTTCGCCGCTTCAGGTTCTCTTATATTCGGTTGAGATGAACTAAGGTGCAGCGGACTCGAGAAGAGAGGTGTGGATGACACAGCGTGTGGCGACATTGGTGGTGGTGAGCGGTTGATAGGCATGTTTCTCCTTCGAGGTACTAGGGGATCAGATGTTTATAGGAGCTTACAGCAGCGATAACGTTATACGGTTGTGCGAGGCACGCCGCTCAAGTACAGATGGTTTTTGTAAGGCGCACTCACTAGGCGCGCAGGCAGTGGGTAGTAAAAGCGTCGAGTCTTACGTACAAGGATAGGCAAGTGACGTGTGAGCGACGCAAGCGCAGAGGACGGATGTTGCGCAAGTGATTATATTAGTGCAGGGAAATGCGTAGTACCAGGATTGAAGGCAGGCAGTAGTGACGTCACAGAATGAGCTTGGCGCGGCGAAATAGAGGGTCCTTTGTCGGGCGAGAGTACTAGGAGCACAGGCAGCAAGGAAGTTAAAGCGGCGTCTCACGTCGTGACGTAAGCGTAGGCGGGGCTTTGCGCTAGCGAGAAAGCAATAGTGTAAGGCGAAGCATACCCGGACTGTAGGTAAACAGGAGGTACGCAGCGGCAACGTCACAACGATGGGCGGGCACGGCGTTCTCGGAGCTGCTCACGCGTAGTCCGGTGTCCCTGTCTTGCAACCGGTAGTTAGCGGCTGAGCGTACTTCTTGCGTTTATGAACTCCTATTTTTTTTCTCCGATTTAAAAGCACAATTTAGAGATTAAATCAATTAAAAATTAAAATGTCGTGGGTTTAGTGTTACATGATGCTTACTTTGAACAGGACCGTATTTAGTGGCGATATATGGGGGAGGTCTACGTTCAGTAGTGGAAACTAATGGCTGAGAAATAGATATTGTGTAGTCTTTGTGTAATCTGTCTATGTCTCTACACTATGTTGTAAAGTGTCCTTAAGGGTCAGCGCCGACCAGCGGAGTGACGGCGAAGAGGCTTTTTCAGTAACAATTTAATTTCAACCTAATGCGCTTCAGAATACAACAGTATTTGGTACAATGAAATACAATGACGGCGAGCGACGCGCGGCGAGCGTATTCTAAATACAGTTGTATTCTGAAGCGCTTTAGGTTGAAATTAAATTGTTACTGAAAAAGCCTCTTCGCCGCCACTCCGCTGGTTGGCGCTGACTCTTAGTAACAAGGCGAATAATATTAATCAATGAAAAAAAAACACCCTCTTTGTAACTAGAGGAAGCCCGACTCAGCAGAGGGTCATCTATGGGCGGAGTAGTAATAGTAGTAGTAGAAGAAGAAAGGCAAGTACATATTTTATTGCCAGCTCCTCTCTGTTGAATAGACTTGTCAACCAGTGATGGTTTTAATACCAGATGATTAAAGCGGGTTGTGAAGAAAAACAGTTTAAAAATTACATTAAAATAGTTATCTTTTTAAACTAAATTAATATAATTGTTCATTGATATTTATTTGTACTTGCATCAATAATTCCAACTTAATGTCGCCCTACGGAAATGTTTATGGCACCCTAGGCGATCCTACCTAAGGCACAGCCAGTGGCTTGAAACCGAAACATAATGCAGCGAGTAGTGTTACGTTTGCGGCGCATTGGCGTGGGCATGGGCCCCCAGACGAGCTGGGTCCTGGCTGGGATAGTGCAGGGGCCCCGGGATCGGAGGTGGGGGACCCGGCGCTAGTGGGGGCCCTGGGGCGGGCATGGGGGGTCCCCACGGCGGAGGGGCCCAACCGCCACCGTAGTGCTGCAGGTTGAAGAAGTCGTTGGCACGGTTTGGCGGCGGCGGCATCTGGAATATAACATTATCTTAGTAATCCAGCCTATGAGAAACTACCAGGAAATGGTGGCTTTAAATTTTATATGAGTTCATCCTAACAAGATTGATAGGGCTGAGACAGCCGTGAAAAGCCCTATAAGAACAGCGTCATAAAAAAACATATATATTTTTGTGTTCAGTATAATATTCAGGTTACCTGTGGTGGGAAGGGATGTAAGTAAGCCGGTGGTGGAGGCAACGCGGCCGGTAACCCTGGTACCGGCTCAAGTTCAGGTAGTGCTTCATTCTTCTCGTTGATGCCTTGACGCCCTGCAAGGAAAATAAGAATGTCTAGTTGGGGATGTGCAATACCGCCTTTGGATCACGGTTGCCCGGTTCGATTCCGGGGTCGGGCAAGTGTCTTTGTATAAACCGAAGGCACTTGCTCTGAGTCCGAGTGTCATTTGTATTTGTGAATTACGTGTTTGTGTCACCAACCCATACCATCCTGAAGGTGTCATAAGTGACGACTAAAGGAACCCAAAACGCAGATCATCTAGCAGTGAAAGAAGGAAGACTTGATTCAAACGCTATGCTAACAGTGGTGTGGGATAGGGACTGTAAGATGATAATGGTGATTTTAAATATAACGATTTAAAAGTTTTCTGATAAAACATAGGTTTTTTTTTCTTTCTTCTTTTTTGCCTCACTTTCCTCAGTCTTTATTGTTATTATTATTTTTAATGCATGATACAAAATAATGTTGTACTGTAAGAAACTCGTCAAAATACACAAATCTATTTCGTATACAATAGGTACCTACGGTTTTCTACACTCTTTTCAAATTTTATATACACTTAAAATATTACACGAAATAGATTTGTGTATTTCGACCTAGCTAGATTTGGAATCCGCCACGAACTTGTCACGGACAAAAGATTTATAAACCAATAGCAGACTGTATACATTGGTAACAATTATGAATACCAACCTTGCGATTTTCCCCACTTGATGGTAAGTCTTTTACCACCAATGACCAGCCGGTTGAAAGTCTTCTCAGCTGCATGCTCTGCAGCGCTTCTGGTGGTGTACTGTACAAAGGCACACTGGGCCCTCGGTACCAAGGTTAGAGACCTAAAAGTTACATAAATCATGAGGGTAATGATTCAAGGAATGTCTGAAATTATACATGTAAGAGTATGATAGCGCATTAAATAAACATTGTATTTAACCACATAAATGCTAGTACTTTTATACTGATAAATAAAGCAATTCTTGTGAAATTATTCCCTAACTATTCCAAAATATTCAATAATGCACAATTATGGTTGAGTTAAGTTAAGGTTTAAGTTTTCACTTCTGACGACACTCCCGAAGTGCACCGTTGTCTTTTTAATATTCTCTATTAAAAAGAAATTCATTTAAATTCTGGGGAATTCCTCTTGAATAATTGCTTACTGAGGCACTTCAGATTATTATAAGGGTTAGATTATTTTATACAGTGACTTTTACTACAGGAATGATACTATAAATTCTAATAATCTGTACAGTTGCCTACCTAATTTCTCCATACTGGTAGAAGTGTCCTCGTAACTCCTCTTCAGTGATGTTATCAGGCAAGTTACCAATGTAAAGTGTGGTCACTGTTTTATCTTCAGGTGGAGGTAGTGCTGGCATAGCAGCAGCCCGACGCATCAACTTTTCAGCAACAGGGTCATTGACACCATAGTATCTGAAAAATAAGTATTTTTAGCCACTTATAAATATTCAGACGAAAGTCTGGAAAAGCTGATCGTAATCGGGAACACTGAAGGCAAACGAGCTCGAGGTCGATCCCCTACAAGATGGACCGATAAAATAAAAGACACGCACTCCTTCAAGCTTTGTTGTATTGCTAGGGAAGCCATGGACAGGACTCGATGGAGGCACATCATCTGGTCCAAATGTAACGCATCCACTGATGACCACGATCCTCAGTCATGAGGGACCGACTAGAGAGAGAGATAAATATTCTAAATCTGCTTGCATAGATTATTTAGTAATCAGAAGAGATATAATTGTGTGGCTACAGTTCTCAATTACAGCTAATTAGTTCCTGTCCGCATGTTACTCGCCTTGGCTGAGATCAGGATTTCTGAATTTCAAAACTAACTGAATATAAAGACTTAAAACTAACCAAACTATTAGATAATTAGCATATGTATGTGCGCAGTGAAAATTGTTTTAATTAATATATAATAAAAAAAAAAGATACAAGTATTTTGTAATTCTAAAAAACCTTTGTCTGAAATTAACCACGGTTGTCTAGAAACAATATAATAGAGTAGTTATGCAACCTCTTCATACAACCCACCTTTTCAATTGAGAGTGTTGAAATTCACAATAGCTACAACCTGCAGCGAAAAACTGAACCATCTTTTGTATTACAAAATGATGTTGCTGTCAATATCACTCATATTATAAAACTGAGTGCTATACACACATATTATAAAACTGAGTCAGTGTTGTCTGTCCATCCCTATGTTTGCTTAAATCTTTAAATAACGCAATGGATTATGAATAGTTTTCTTTTATAGATAAAGTGATTCAAGAGGAAGGTTTATATGTATAATACATGCATAATATTGTAGAGAAACACTGATAAATTTAGATGTTCATCATTGCACCTGTGGGAAGCCGGGGCAGGTCCCTAGTCTAGTAAAAAAAATACTGGATATGTAGAAATGGGCTTTAGCCAGTCTATAGTTCCAAGAAGTATAACTGTGTGATCAAATCTGTATCATCAACACTAGATATATTGATGGACTCTGGAGCTTAAGACAGCTTGTTCTTGCAGGTATTTTAACTTTTGTTGATTATTTAAAGACTAAGGAGCCAGGGTGCATCACATCCTTTAAATGGTTTCCTAAATACTTATCAATTGTACAGCTTGACTTACCTATCTTTAATATTTTGGTCAGCTAATGGATCATCAGGATCAGTTGGTTTTTCATGCCGGTATGGACATTCTTCACCTCTCCTACACTCTCCTTTAACCCAAAATGAACAAACATGGGGTCTATTTCTCTTATAATATGGTGCAGTTCTTGCTAATCGCAACAAGAGGTCAGAAGCCCCTTTAGATTTCAGTGCTGCATTGCTAGGCTGTGTAGGATCACTCTTAGACATTTGACTATCCAAGTTTTGTATGTAATATTCCTTGTTCACCTCATTACGGGGCAAATCATCCTGTATTTTTAATGCTGCATCTCTAACTTGTATTGGTAACCCATATTCAAGGTCCAAGAGACAGGTTTGGCAGACATTTTTCAATTTAGAACATGTCTGACATATTTCTGTTTTCTTGAAACGCATCCTAGCACCAGGACACCAGCGGAAGACGGTAAATGGGCGAGCACAGATCTTGCACTCTTTGCCATATTTTTCTTTTGTCTGAAAATGGTAATAATTCAGTTATGCTTCTGAAGGAAAATATAAATCAGTTCTTGGACTTAATAAATAATGTAAGTATGTATTCTAAAAGTCAGAGGAGGACTTAAGTGGCCTCCAATACTTACCATACGAATGTAGGGGTTATCTCCTAAACATGTTTGACACAAAATCGGGAAGTCCTGCAAAAAAAATACAGTCATAAAATAAGAATGATGAACAGCACTTGAAGAGTATACATTATTAAAAGGAAATAAGCAAAAAACATACCGAATCTTCCCAATTTTGACGATTGTATGTGTTTGTTGATTTAGATACTGCCATTGTATCACATCCAATACGACAACTATTTTATTATTTACACAGCAATACGACAGAAAAAACAATGTTCTACAGTTATATCCTATCAGTTAATTAATTTTAAAGACAAACTAAACTACCGCAAGACCACAAGAGACAAATCTACGAGGAGAAGAGAGAAGTGTCATGTCGCCATTTTGTGTTTGGTTTTTTTTAATCGTCTAAGGGTAGGCGGGCACGGGTGACTTTGGTCACCGTGACTGTTTCGTCACTTGTATTAAGTTCGTGGCTAAGTATGAAGATGCGCGCACGTTACGACGTGACATCTGGGTGACATTTTTGTACGTCAATCTGCGACGGGTGACCAAAATTGTCACTCTCCGCGTCGATCGTTCGCTATTTGCATTCGGACTGCCGACTTTGGCGTGGGGGAAGAAATATGTAGAACTAGCTGCGCCCCGCGGTTTCACCCGCGCTTACTTGACATTTATTGTTAGATTACGTATAATTTACAATATATCTTTATAAATTATAGCCTATGTGTTATTCTGACGTATAAGCTATCTTAATGTAAAGTTTCATTATAATCCATTCGGTAGTTTTTACGCGAAAGAGTAACACACTTCCA
This sequence comes from Clostera curtula, assembly GCA_905475355.2. NCBI lineage: Eukaryota > Metazoa > Arthropoda > Insecta > Lepidoptera > Notodontidae > Clostera > Clostera curtula. Next base: position 15,013,853 of record FR997810.1, read on the forward strand.
TCCATCCACCCATACATACAAACTTTCGCCTTTATAATACTAATTATGTAGAATAATATTTCCCAATGTTTGGGGTAACTTGTCGCAACAAGAAAAAACATTTTCGCTTTCTTTAAATTCTCAAACAAGCTCACAGAACACGACCATCTCTTCGAAATCAATATCGACAAATGACGCTTCGATTCTAAGAAAGTTTTGTCACTGTCACGGGTCACCCCGTGAGCGCACTCCACTTTGGAAACGTCACGTGACAATGTCAAACACGTTAATGTCACGGTGACAAAAGTCACCCGTGCGCGCCTACCCTAATTCATAGAAACACTTTTTTTATTCTCCATCATATTTATTTTTTATTGCGTTGGCAATTAGAACACATTTTAAATGTTCTGCCATTTTTAAACAGTACAATAGATTTACAGATAAAATCATATTTACACCGCTTAGCCCGGCAGTGAATCACTACATAAATAGGCTCTAGAGATGAGATTGCCTCGCATATCATTATTTTATTTCTTATACTCGCTATATTAAACTTTTTTTTTTCGCTTATTATTATTACTGCAAATTTCATGTTCAATTTTGGCAAAAATCATGATTCCACGTTTCTGACGAGATATTTTGATGTCAACATACTACATGTGGGTACAAATCAATTACGTTTTGGGCACAATCGAGCGCCATCTTACCTGGCGAAGCTTGTTAAAATAACAAATGGTGTTTGTCCACATTGTAATTCATTGGAAGGCACAGGACAACATCTTAAATTCAACTGCCAAAAGTTTTTGCTAAACCGTTTAATATTAGCCAGTGAATTAAGTAAAGTGAAGTGCAGTGTTATAAGTGATTCACCATCCCGCCCGCCACCACTTGAAAAGATGTTAAAAGAACCAAACTGTTTCAAACCCATATATAAATACATTAAAAATACAATCAGTTCCTTAAAAATTATCCAAATTAAAATAAAATACCCCATCGCATCCACACAAAAGGTCCTAGTAACCGGGTCATGTCATAAATCCAAAAAAAAACATCGCCAGTCAAACTCTGTCAAACAGATAAAAAAAAAAAATTTGTTGTTGTTCGGTAATTCGGTCGGTCGGGCTCTCTGGGAAATAGATTACTAATTTTGATAGAAAATACAGCATTGGAGTATCTATCTTTAATTTATACAAAATTAACAATTCAAAATATGTCTATAACTACGTTGGTAAGTGCACAGCATAAACAATGCTAGTCAAAAATAGAAAAATAATATTCGGTCTATACTTATTTGTTTTTGCAGTATTACTTGCATGTAAAGAAAGAAAATGCCCATGAAGATTCTGTTTGGTGTTGTGGATGGAGTAAAATAAACAACGACAAACCCAAAGATGCAGAAAATAATGAACACTCACAGTAAGTTATCTAACCTACATCTCCCATATACCCATAGAAAGCTGTATCGCGATGGCTTTAGGAAACATAAGGTTAACCAAAACAAATGAGACCCAGACCCAGCGTCTCTGTTTTACACAAACATACTCCTGTCCTCACAATTGAACCACAATATATTAGGATTTTGTCACCCATTCTTGGGCTAGAAGGTGTTTTCGATTTTAACAACAGCTGTTTAGGTATGCATAGTATAACGGTATAACTGGTACACTGGCCCCATAGTTTCAGTTTTAACACCCAACAAATTGAGTTTTTAATATATACATAATCTTATTCAGTGTTCATCTTATAGTATAGTGTCAAAACAGTTTTATTCAGATATTGCTTGTGACAAAGTATGTGTGACCAGAGGGCTGTTGTTTATTTTGCTCAGTGCATTCGTGTTGCCATCCTCACATCAATGCAGCCAGCCATATGGGCATGTTTCACTGTTTGTGTTGCGGAAGCATTCTTAAATATTATCTTTATTAATTATAGTCTGATTAGTTGTGGAGTGGTTGGTAAATTCAAACAATATGTGCAACTTACTATCTAATGTATGTTCACAAACAGTGTCCAATAGAGAAGCCAATACAATCACAATATCACTCAAGCAAACACTTTTTTTATTATTATTTTGTTCTATAATAAAATTTACCATATTGTTGTTGAACTTTTTCAGAGATTCCAATCACTCACTACCAGGATCTGACTCTGAAAATTATATAATTACTGGAGGCCTAGATGACCTGATTAAAGTGTGGCAGCTGGAAGATGGAAAGTTGGTGGAGAAGCATCAGCTAGAAGGCCATTCACTTGGAGTAATATCAGTAGCTGTAAGCCCTGATGGAAAAAGTGAGCCATTCTATTAAAAAAAGAAATTTCATTTATTATCAATTCACCAAAATTCGTCAATACAGTGATTTTAGTTTTTAAATAGACCAAGTGTTAAATACATTGTTTTTAAATCACTACCAAATACCTTGATACACTACAGTATGTACAAATATCTGGTTTAAGACATTTATTCCACAAAAAGAATACAATTCACTTACATGGGAATACATGATGGATTTTAAAATATAATATTAATCTACGAGTGTAACTGCATTAAATTGTGGGTAAACTAAAATATAACAATTTCGTATTCTATTACGTATATCTTTGATAGAAATTATGTCAATGGCCATCGGAAAAATTAAAATCTGCAGAAGTCTTTCAAGATGTGGTACCTAAGAGTTTTTTTATAACAATTATATGATTGTATTTGTTATATTGCTATAACCATTTTTTCGTCATCATACAAGTGCAATGATGGCCAAAAAGATTGGTTCTTGATGTTAGGTTTTCTACCTTTTTTGCTCCTATAGTGGCCTTACGACGCCCACTGGATGGAATGGGAGATGACACAATATATTCTTAATCCTTCACCATACATACTAAATACTTTACTATAACCATTGAAGTGTTTATATTCGTTTAGGAATCATTTCATATTTTAGAGCTTAGCCAAGAATTAAGCGGTTTAAAGTTGTTGGATTATAAAGATCTGCTATCTTTCAACTGCAATGATCAATCTTTCAGCCTTAGCAAGCAGTTCGCAGGACTCTTCATTAATATTATGGGATATACAATCGGGGGACAAGATCAAAACAATGGAAACAGGACCTACAGATGTGTGGACCCTAGACTTCTCCCCTGATGGCAAGCATATTATCTCGGGTAGTAATGCTGGCAAAATATTGATATTCAGTGTAGAAACTGGCAAACAAGAACAGACATTGGATACAAGAGGAAAATTCACATTAAGTGTAGCATACGTAAGATCTGACTTATTTATTTTAGTAATTTATCCACTCTTAACAAAAGAAAGAAACATGTTATTGTTTAAACGATCTATCCAGCATGGCACAGTAGGCAAACCCAACGTGCTATTGGGGTGGCCTTGACTTGGCGTATCTCCCTCTCCTTTTTCTCAAGTTTTTGGTGTTGACACAGTCACTATATATACTGACTGATGGCTGTCTGCCTTCTGGAACGCATCTAGTGGAGGTACCTATAGTTATATGATTATATTAGCCGTCAGATTTCATGCTCATCACAATGTGTAAAACAGTAGAGCAGGCTATAGATGGAAGAATGACTTGAAAGTGCAGAGGAAGTTAGATTACACATCACTGGTATTTTTTGCTATTTTATGCCACTCACGAATCAGTGTATTCACTTTATGTAGGACTCTATGTAACTGAGCTAATGGCCTTTTCTCTTCTTCTTGTCTCTAAATCTCTAATTTATAGTTTGTTTGAGTTGCCTTAAGTTTACATCAGTAAGAGCTACTGCCAATTTACATTGACAATTTTACATGGTTGGACAGTTCATGTCTAAGAATTTGCGTAGTAACAATTGTATGGAAGACATCAACAGAGACGAGTTGGCAAAAAAATCTATCTTGCCTATTATACCTAAATGTCAAACAGCACTTTTTGTTTCTTTACATTTCAGAGTCCAGATGGCAAGTACATAGCAAGTGGGGCACTTGATGGTATTATTAACATATTCGATGTAGCTCAGGGTAAACTGGTGCACACGTTAGAAGGGCATGCCATGCCGATACGTAGTCTCTGTTTTTCACCAGACTCGCAACTTCTACTGACAGCATCAGATGACGGCCATATGAAGCTATATGATGTGTAAGACCCCTTACCGTACAAATTCTGTTCAAATGTTTGCGGCGTACAACGAGAAAAAGCTTTATTTTCCTTTATTTCAGAGTCCATGCAAATCTAGCAGGGACCTTATCAGGGCATGCGTCATGGGTGCTCTCTGTGGCCTTTGCTCCTAATGGCAAGCGATTTGTGTCCAGCAGCGCGGATCGGACAGTGCGTGTTTGGGAACTGGAGAGTATGCAGTGCCAACACGTGTTCAAGGAGCATAGTGATCAAGTAAGAGGAGTTTTTTTAAAACGAAATCCCTTCACTAGGTGTGTCCTGTATCGCGGGGGCGGTTTATAAACATGAAATTCACGAACACAAATGACACCCAGACTGAGCAAGGACCGCTGAGGAGATTTTTTCTAACGTGTATATAATTGGTTCAGAAGCCGAGACGGATACGCTTAGTGAAGCCGTTTTATTTTAACCAAGTCTAAAGGCTTACTTTACTTACCACAGTACTCGTAAAGTGAGCCAAGCTTCCATTAAAACAATTCAATAATAAAGTAATTCCTGGTAACATTATTAATGCCCACTACTGAGTAAGGCGACAACCAAATTCATGGAGCGAAATTAGTCTACAGTGCCACGCTGGCAAGACGAATTGTCACAGTTTGTATCTAGTTTTCCTACTGTTACGACTAGGTTATCTGCTTATTGCGTTCTTTGATGATGACATGGGTCGGTGACATTGTGTATTCTAAATGCGTCACCACACGTATATTAATTACTAGCTGACCCGGCGAACTTTGTTCCGCATTATAAATATTTAAAACAAAAAGAAAGTTGGGCATATGATACCTGAGATTTTTATCCCGTCCGTATAAAACCTACTATAACAAAACGCAACTGACAGCGAAACGTTATGTTGTCTATAGTTTAATATGGCCGAAAATTTGACAATTAGAAATTTTAAATTCGACTTTTTTATATTGTTGTAAATCACATAATATCTTTATAACTTGTAGCCTATGTGTTATTCTGATGTATAAGCTATATTATTGTAAAGTTTAATTTAAATCCATTCAGTAGTTTTTACGTGAAAGAGTAACAAACATCCATCCATCCATCCATCCATCCATACATACTTACAAACTTTCACGTTTATAATATTAGTAAGATGTGGTACTTATTCCTAATAAACTTGGTCGTTACCAATATTTAGTGCCATTCATTGTAATGTTATTATTATTTTATAATTAATTCTTTCATTGTACAATTTTTTAATAAATGCCTTCTTTTTCAGGTGTGGGGTGTGAAATTTAATTCAGAAAGTAACAAGATTGTATCAGTTTCAGAAGACAAGAGCTTAAATATTTATGACTGCCCATTATAGTGATGTTGCTAATAAACAAAATAATATAATATGTATAGTGGTTTTATTCAGTTCAACTTCATGTTTCAAATTGGGTTTCAATGGCAACATTTAAAGGCAGTTTTGCTGTGATGCCAATGCGAGCTTGCCAATGCGAGCGATATAGGTATAACAAAAAGTAATTGTTTATGTTTTTTTAAATAACGTATTTTAGAAGTATATATGTATATATATATATATTAGTAGCCGGCAAACAGAGCAAAAAGAGCCATTGTGGGTACACACAAATATCATCGACGAACACAAGTTTTTTTCCGGAATGGTTTATAAATGAAATTATATAAAGACTTTCTGGCAAGTAGACACATGCTGTAATAGAGAAACTCAGGCTACTCTTTCACTTAGAAAAATCCTTGATCATGAACTCACGCTGTATAGCAAAATACAAATTAGATTAAGTAGTCAATGTAAGTAGTACACCCTTTCAGTTGCTAGAAACAATCTTGATCATGAGGTCACGCTGTATAGCAAAATACAAATAGTAGAACTTTAATGAAAGAGGGATTTGAAAACTATATTGATCTCATTACTTGTAATTTCTAAACGGACTCCAAAATTGGCAAATGAAGTGACTTTGACACATCGTTTGACATGTTATTGTTGTTTCTTCTTCACTCATAGGTATTTTGTATTCAGCTATCTCTTTTATTTCATTGTTTATTTGTTGTCTGTATATTTTTGCAAAATCAGAAACATTTCTTTTTATTTAGTTTATAGGCATTCCAATTTTAGGATAAGGATTGACTGAACCATAGAAATACCGTTTATCATAATGCCTGTTTCTACAACGGTAAGTGCGATAAGTTTGGTACTGTAAAATTAACCACTAGACTTGGTTGTTGAAGAGGTTGTTGAAATTTTAAAACATATGTTGGATATTTCAGTATTCTATTGTGGCGAAAAAAGAGAATGCCCACAGTGACTCTTTATACTGTTGTTCCTGGGTTACTTCCTGCGATCAGGGAGATACAAGGTAGTTCGAATCAGTCATGTTTATTGTTTATTAAGTGAAATTTATTTAAAAAAATGAATCTCTGCTGATATGAAAATAAAAAGAACCAAAGCTTTTTAGTCAGGGTAATCCATGTTTGCTAACTATACAGTTTCAATGATGATTCACCAAATTTGTGGGAGGTTTTTATAAGTAACTATTGTTTTACATCTAGTTTTACACTAGCCAGGTGGTGACGGATTTAGAATACATAGTGTCACCATCCCATTCCGTCCTGAGGGAGTCGGAAAAGCCAACAAAAGGAAATGACAAGTCCGATAACCTAGCCACAAGGGAAGAAAACTTGGTACTGAACCCTGTGCCAACCTGTTTGACCAGTGTAGCCCAGTAGGCTAGTTACCCTCCATGTACTTGGAGGAGGCCAAACTCAGCAATAAGGCGTTTATAGATTGAGTAGTAGTTTTAGACCTTGAAGATACCTATGCTATGCTATATTACCAAATAAATAAAGAATAAACACACACCATGCGGAGCTATCTAATTTATGTAATACTATAATTTCTGTTGGTCATAGGCCTGAAATCCACAGGACTAATTTACTAATTACTTACTAATTTACAGGAATGCCAAAAACTATATTGCTACAGGAGGATTGGATGGATTGATTAAAGTATGGACATTTGAGAACGATCAATTGCAGCTGCTAAATACTATGGATGGCCACAATGGCATGGCAATAGTGTCTATTGCCATCAGCCCTAATGCTGAAAGTATTGTTATTATATTATTGTTATAATTTTACTATATAATCAGGGGTTGTGTGGTCATGGATTTAGAATGCTCAGTCCACATTTTATCCTGAGGGTGTTGAAAGACTGACTAGAGGAAATGAAGGGACGAAACCTAATAGATGCAAGTGTAGAAAATTTTGATATTTGAAGAAGAATCCGGCAGATTGCTACAAAAAAACGTGTGGTGACCTTTGCCCTGTGTGACACAGTAGGACAATTTTCAATATCTTGCCCAGTAAGTGCATTTCTTACTATGACTACTGGCTACTATTCAGGCAGCTACATCACAGTTGAATTTCTGGTAATTAAAACCACTTTAAAAACAATAAAAATTAAATCAGTCCACCTGTGATACCCACCATGGTCATTCAAATTCAAATCGCGAAAGTGACAAACAAACACATTCACACAAACATAATAGGTATAATCGTTACTGTGGCAAGAGAAAATATATAGAATATAATATAAGTAATTATTATAATAAGTACTTCAAATGTTTTTGATAGGTTTAAAAAAGAAACTATCAAAATTGGTATATGACCAGTGCCGGATTAGAGCAGTTGCCATGGGCCCCGCGCGAAAGGGCCCCCCGCACATATTAAACCCACTCATCTCAAAAATTAGGCTCTTAATTTTTTGAGTGAAACTTCTTAAGGTGTGGTATGTATTAATTACCCACAAAATTGAAAGCAGAATTGTATTGTTACTATGTCAAATAGGACCGCAATGATAAAAAAAAATGACAAGCCCTCTGAGTTTCTTGCCAGTTCTTCTCAGCAGTGGTCGCGTTCCGAACTGGTGGTAGACGGTCGATTTTTTTATTGTATAATATGACAATGTGTTGACTATTTGTAAGTGTCCATCGTGACCCACACAAAATAAATGATTTGAATTTGAATTTGAATTTGACTACTTTATACTTAAGAACCCATAGCAGATCAAGGGCTCATTGAAATAATTTGCTACGGGCCCGCTACGGCGTTTACTTAATCCGGCACTGTATATGACTGACACATACAGAGATCACTCTTTCATCCAAGGTTCAATAGAGAGATCTTTCAAAACTACTCAATATTCCAGCTGTAGCAAGCACATCGATAGACTCGACTCTTATCATTTGGGATGTCAGTACCGGGAAAATGTACAATCGAGTAGAAACTATAAAAGATGCGTGGTTAGTGGCGTACTCACCTGATGCCAAGTATATCGCTACTGGCGGTCACACTGGGAAGATATTGATCTACAGTGTGGACGACAGAGACACTGACAGAGTACTGGATACCCGAGGGAAATTTGCGCTGTGTGTTGCTTGGGTAAGGTTCCTCTTATTATGACGTCATCTTCTCGGCCCACAAATTATCCGTTGCTGTGTCGCCCCTCCAATTGGCTTCCACCTCCACATAACTTAAGTTATTGGGGTTGGTCGGCTCTCTGGATGCAAGACTTTTTACAGGAAATGGACAAAGTGTCTGAAACGTTGGGAATTAAATATAATAAAACGATCATAACCGTGAAGAGATCTTTTCTTGCAATGTGTAAAGATCGTGAAAACCTAAGACATCTTCAAGACTTCATTTTGTATTATTCTATTTTTTATATAAAATTCATATTTCAAACCAAAAGAAACTAGTTAGTTTTAAGTACTTATATGGTCATTGCAATATGGCGTTTAAAAAAAAAACAAACCTTCTGAGTTTCCTCCGCCAGATCTTCTCGGTTGGTGCCGCGTTCCGACCTGGTAGAAGTATTATAAAAATGATGTATCCGTTGACAATTTTATTGTGAACGGCATTAAAGCATTTTTCTATTCTATTCTATTTCGCCTTGTTGGTCTAGGGGATGGATGTGTCGCCTTTGGATCGCTGGTCCGTGGTTCGATTACGGGGTCAGACAAGTGTTTTTGTGAACTTATGCCAAAGATGAGCCTGCTCTTATTCTTAATGTCTAGGCTATATTCAACCTGCAACTCAGTGTCTGCAGGAGTGGATCTATTTAATGATTCACTGCCGGAATATCGAAGGCTGGTTCTATTTGTTACACGGTTGGCGCAGTGGTTGAGCGATCGACTGCTGCGCAGCATGTCGCGGGTTGGATTCCCTGCACGGAAGAAATATTTGTACAGTCACCATCAGATATATCGTAGCAGACAAGGTGACCAAATACTTCTGAACAATTTAAAATGTCAATAAGTTCTATACACTACAAGTTACCATTAATATCTGAACATTCAATGCTTCATAAATATCTGAGCAGATGCTTGTCAATAATATCTATACAAACAACTTGCCAAAAATATCTGAACAGTTACAACGTCAACTGTATCTACGCAGGGGTAGTCTTAGGGCCTCCGCGCATTAGGCGGCCAGGCCGCGCGGCCAAGTCGCTGCGGCCAACTAATTGTTCCACGATGTATGTAGATGCGCGCATTAGTCGGCCAGGCCGCGCGGCCAACGAAAAATATCGTAACACGCCCGCGGCCACTTGGCCCTTAGGACCCCGCGCATTAGGCGGCCAGGCCGCACGGCCAAGTCGCGCGGCCTGGCCGCATAATGCGCCGGTTGGCCTCGGCGGCCAATTAGCCGCGTATGTGTCGCCATGTTTTTCGTTGGCCGCCTAATGCGCGGAGACCCTTAGATATCTGACCAGTTGTTAGGCGGTTCGTCTCTTTGCAGCACTAACCACTAGGCGGCTTGATAAATTTTCCGCTCTTAGGGCTGGCATTGTTTTGTATATATTATATATACAAAAAAAATCTATTTTTAATAAATATGAGTAAAGAATATACAACAAAAAATAATGTATTTCATTACAAAATCAAAATCTATTTTCTATATAGTGGTGGTGGTGACGGATTAAGAATACATAGTGTCACCACCCCATTCCATCCTGAGGGTGTCGTAAGAGCTGACAAAAGGAAACGAAAAGGCTGAAAACCTAGCCACAAGAGAAGGAAATGTTTATACGAAACCCTATGCCAAACAGTAGGCTAATTACCCTCCTTGTGGTGAGAGGAGGCCCGCCTCGGCAGTGAGTCATTTAAGGTGTTACTGTTATGTACTGTTATTTGTTATTGTGGCTGTACTGTTATTAAATAGCATTTTGACGTCACAACTATGATGACCGATCATGGCGTATGAGTATTCACCCTCATTGTATATTCATTATTGCCATCTCATGGGATGGTCATTTACTAACCACAGATAGTCAAGTCGATAGTCGGTTTTGGTTCGTCCTGTATAACACGCAGTAACGAATTAGGTAAGCTCCGTTTTTCTGCATAGATACACTTGACGTTGTCAAAGTGTTCAGATATTTTTGGTAAGTTGTTTGTATAGATATTATTGACAAGCATCTGCTCAGATATTTATGAAGCATTGAATGTTCAGATATTAATGGTAACTTGTAGTGTATAGAACTTATTGACATTTTAAATTGTTCAGAAGTATTTGGTCACCTTGTCTGCTACGATATATCTGATGGTGACTGTACGACCTACAAGTGTTTTTTCCGGGTCTGGGTGTTTTCTACCCATAATATGTATGTATTAACAAAAATAAATGTATATAAGTAGTTTATCATCCATCTCGTTACCATAACACAAGCATTAAGTTGCTTAGCTTGGGACGAGATGGCGTTGTGTGAAATGTCCAAGGATATTTATTTATTGTTACTGCGCTGACAATATAACCAGTTTCCTTAGTCCATTTTATTAAACGATTTTGTTTTCCTAAGTTTAATTGTATTACCTTTACTTTCCGTGTGGTGACGGATTTAATTCCGTGTTGTTACGGATTTAGAATACACATGTCACCAACCCACACTATCCTGAGGGTATCGTAAGAGGCGACTAAAGGAGCGCAAGATGCAGATCACCTAGCCGTATGAGAAGGCACAGCGTGACACAGTAGGTTAATTTCCCTCCATGAATTTGGAGGAGACGCGACTCAGTAATGGGTAATTATGGGCTAAAACTATGACCTTTAGTTTGCTTATGTTCCACAGAGTTCTGATGGTAGGCTGATAGCGAGTGGCGCAGAGGATGGTGCGGTTTACATAATGGACGTGGAACAGAGAAAGGTACTCCACAGTATACCTCCACGGGGGGAGACAGCGCGGGGCGTCGCCTTCTCGCGGAACACTAGCCTGCTGGTCGTGTCTGGCGGCGACTACGTATATACATATGATGTGTTAGTATTTTCATCTTAGGGCCCCTGTCACACGCTAGGTGGTAGTCTCCATACAGGCATGTCAGTCGACATATCTACAGTCACACCTATCATACACAATTCCTTATTCTTACAATCCATCGTTGACTTTTGACTTTTGACTGCCTCGTTGGTCTAGGCCTCGTGGATCAACGGGTCCCGGGTTCGATTCCGGGGTCGGGCAAGTGTCTTTGTCTAAACCAGAGGCACTGGCTCGGAGTCTGGGTATCATTTCTATCTATAATATGTATGTATTTACAAAAAAAAAAAAATTATATAAGTAGTTTATCATCCATCTCGTTACCATAACACAAGCATTAAGTTGCTTAGCTTGGGACGAGATGGCGTTGTGTGAAATGTCCAAGGATATTTATTTGTCCAAGGATATTTTATCCATCTCCCAAACCCTTGCGTCCACCCACATTCATGCTGAAACCAACGATTCGGAATGCTGTTTGAAAAAAACAAAAACAAAGGTGATTGTTTCCTTCTACCTGACCCTGTCCCACGAGACGTTCAATGGAGCCATCATCATACAAAAATGTGGATCACGAATTGCTAACATGAGATTTGCTTTCAGTGCCAGCGGTGATCTTCGACACAAGATGGACATGAAGACCTGGGCTCTGGGCGTTTGTTTCTCCGCAGATGGGCTATGTATAGCGGTTGGCTTGGGCGATGGCAGCGTTCGCTTATTACAAACAGACGGACTTACCACGCTTCACACCTTTAAAGAACACACTGACATGGTATATATTACTGATACTGCTCAGCACATACATGACCCAATGCTGAGTGGATGCTGACATGGAGAGGGTTGGATGTGCCGTCTTTAGATCACGGGGTCCCGGGTTCGATTCTGGGGCCGGCAAGTGTCTTTGTGTAACCCAGAGGCACTTGCTCTGAGTCTGGGTGTCATTTGTGTTCGTGAATTTTTTGTTTTTAAACTAAACACAAACCCACCCGACTGTGCCACCGCCGCACAGTACGCGGTATTCCCTTTATGAAATTGGAGGAGTCCCAACTCAGTAGTGGGTCATTTATGGGGTGAAATTTTAATATTTTGTATTCATTCACTTCAGCAAAAGAATATAATGGTGGCACGTCAATTGGCTGATTATATACACATTTTTTACTACTAGAACTAAATCAAAAACTTTACTCAAGTCTTTGATATCGGGGTCGATAACGATTATTGTCACCTTTCTATCATCGGGAGTGCCAACGTGTCGCCAACTCCTAAAAAGTGAGATTATGACAGAATGACTGATTAACCAAATCGACCTTTTTTGACATTAACTCTACTACATATCACACACACACACGACGAATCAAAGTAGAACAGCTTGGCGTCGGACTTGGACGTGATGATGATAGCTAGCCGGGCGGACCATTAGATCCTACCACCAGGCGCAATTATCACTATATCGGGCTTATTAGTGGAATAGTCGTGTCGATAAATCGATCGAACCGATTATTTAGTTTTATAAAAGGTTATCTTTTTCAGGCATGGGGCGTTAACTATAATGCCGATGGTAGCAAGCTTCTGTCTGTATCCAAAGATAAGGCAATGGTCATCTATGAATGTCCGCCAGCAAAGGCTAATAAGAAGCAAATTAAGTAAAGAACAATTTGGGAAACATTCTATTAATTACCATCATCTACTCGCTTGCGCTCGAAATTTACAAATAGCTGTACGTGAAAGAGTGAGTTTTAAATATGTATACAAATTTGTTTATTTGATAAATATAAAGTTGTATATAATTTGGGGCGACCCTGGTGGCGCTATCGAAGACCGGCTGTAGGACAGTTTTCCTAATAGTTAATACTTCGTGAGCTATCTAGGGGGCTGACCATTAATCACGTGAGGTTCGAAAGGGGGAGGGAGGGATTCGGAAAAAATCACGAAACATCACCAAGGGGTATAGTAAGATATCACGTGTATTTAATTTTGCGTCAAACACGTCATTTCTGAACCGAAAAGCGGCGTGTTTAAGCTTCTTTGTAGGTACTAAAAATACACGTGATTTTTGATGGGGGGTGGGGGGCTAGTCTTAAACCTCACCACGTATCACCAAGGGGAGTGAGGGTTTAAAAAATGTTAAAAGACATCACGTGGTTAATGGACAGCCCCTAGTGTATCTAAGTAATGCAACTATTGTAATGTAATTAATTACTTTTGTGATACCACTGAAAACAACGAATGTATTAATTGAATAACGTTCTATTCTAATAAAAAACCAACAAATTTATTTTTGATAGTTTGTTTTTGTGAAACATCCAAAGTCGAGTGGGATTGGGAATGCTGCTTTACTAACAACTTCTTGAAAAAGTTACGATAACTAATAACTACTACAAATCGGCCCATAAACACACTGAGGCGGGCTCCGCCCATCACATGGAGGGTAATAAGTTTACTATGCCACGCTGACCAGACGGGTTGGCAAAGGGTTTCGTATCAAGTTTTGTCTCCTCTTTCGGACATGTCATTTCCTTTTGTCGGTTCTTACGAAACCCTGTGGATGGAATGGGGTGATGACACTATGTTTTCTAAATCCGTCTCCACACGGAAGTTCATTTCTACCCCAGAGTCATAACTAAAGTTGTGTAACTATGTATTCGTATAGTATTTGAGATACAAGTAGAGATTTGTTTAGGAGCAGGAAGCAGGACCGCAAAGTAATAAAAAAAACATAACAAGCACTCTGAGTTTCTTACCAGTTCTTCTCAGCAGTGGCCGCGTTCCGAACTGGTGGTAAACTACAATATTACTTTGCTTTGTATATTTTTTATTAATGTGTTGACAATTTGTATTTGTCAATTATGTCCTATGCAAAATAAATAAATGTTTAGGCGCAAAGGGATGATCATCCAGCCAGACGAGGTGTGATGTCTGGCTAGGGGTCGCTGCGCCTAACCCCCAATAGTTGTAGTCGGGGATATCTTAGCCTTGCGAATTGCTCTTGAAATTTCGCTATCGCGGTGTAGGACTTTTTCGTAATTATCGCATTTGTAGGCGATATTTCTTGATGCAATTAGTTCAGATTTTTCGGGTAAATTGTGTAAAGTATGTAGCATGCGGTCGCTACATGGCTCCCCCCCAAGACTGGAGGTCGATCCTCTTGAGTTTCTGCAGTGTGATAAGCTTGCAAGTGCCAGGAGTGCTCGGAGTCTACGGTGAGTCGAGACTGAGCACCTCAACTGTGTAGTGGAGTTCACTGGGCGGTTGAGTGTCGTGCCGCAGAACCAGGTAGCACGGTGAGTCGGCTGGGCGTGGTCCTGTTAAGGCTGACGTCTTGGCTTGCTATGTAACGGCTGCTGCAGCTGCTGAGGAGTGTTCGTCTTTACCAGGTTGACCAGGCAGGAGGATGTTTCAGACTCGTCGGAAGGTTGCTCTGGAGTCCAAGGTCGGGGGTTACCACTTTAAGGATCTTGCGTGTTCAGATCACGTCGGGGTCACCACTTTAGGCGCAAAGGGATGATCATCCAGCCAGACGAGGTGTGATGTCTGGCTAGGGGTCGCTGCGCCTAACCCCCAATAGTTGTAGTCGGGGATATCTTAACCTTGCGAATTGCTCTTGAAATTTCGCTATCGCGGTGTAGGACTTTTTCGTAATTATCGCATTTGTAGGCGATATTTCTTGATGCAATTAGTTCAGATTTTTCGGGTAAATTGTGTAAAGTATGTAGCATGCGGTCGCTACAAATGATTTGACTTTGAGTTATGCCGCTACAGATTGACCAACAACTGGATAATTCAAACTTATAGCACGGCTCTATTTCGTCGGGGGTTGCAAGAATAATAGATGTGAGAAACCTTGTGATGCTAGTGAAGAAATAAAAAAGATGTCGCCAAAAGCAAGGGTACAATGTCCCCTTCACTAAGCCGTCTGGCGCAAGACTTGATTAATTTTCGGCATAAGCGGATTGCGCTCGCCGCCCACCGCCCGGGATTTACAGCTCTATCAATAACAAATCTTTTTTTATGATTCTTAAATTAAAATCTATCGGTCTAACTGTAATTTGGTTTCTATCTGTCTCGTTGGTCTAGTGGTTAGATGTGCCGCCTTTGGATCAACGGGTCCCGGGTTCGATTCCGGGGTCGGGCAAGTGTCTTTGTCTAAACCAGAGGCACTGGCTCGAGGTCTGGGTGTCATTTCTATCTATGATATGTATGTATTTACAAAAAAAAATGTATTTAAGTAGTTTATCATCCATCTCGTTACCATAACACAAGCATTAAGTTGCTTAGCTTGGGACGAGATGGCGTTGTGTGAAATGTCCAAGGATATTTGGATATTGGACAAAAGATGGACAAAAGATGTAGATAATGGCAAACCCGTGGATGTGTGTTACCTAGACTATGAACGTGCCTATGACAGAGTCCCCCACCAACGCCTTTTAATGAAACTAGAACACTTCGGAATACGCGGCTCGCTGCTTGAGTGGATACGAAATTATCTGACAGACAGAACGTTTCAAGTACGTGTGGGTACCTCCTTGTCGCAAATCAAGAAAGTGCTCAGTGGAGTGCCACAAGGATCAGTCATCTCTGCTCATCTGTTTACAATATTCATAAATGATCTCACAGAATTAATAAATTCAGAATCCGCCTTTTTCGCTGATGACGGAAAGCTCTTTACAAACCCAATTACCAGCAGTGGACAACTACAAGACGACCTAAACCGTATTCTTCGATGGACCAAGGAATGGATCATTACACTAAATATATCTAAATGCACTATTCTTCATCTCGGTAGAGCAAATCCTAAGACTTCGTATAATCTCGACGGAATCACATTAGAAGCTGTGAATCAACAGAGAGACCTAGGCATCCTCGTAACATCCAATTTGAAATGGGAAGAACATATAGCTGGTATAGTGAAGAGAGCAAACTCATTTCTTTATGTAATACGTAGATCATTTCAAGCAATGTCAGTTGAAACTTTTAGAAAGATCTATAAAACATATGTACGCCCATTACTCGAATATGGCTTTCAAATCTGGAGCCCAAACTTTCAAAAAGACATTAATCTTTTAGAAAGTGTCCAACGAAAAGCGACCAAGATACCACAAGCTCTACGTCGAATGCCCTATGAAGACAGACTCCGCACACTTCGCCTCACTACACTTGAAGAAAGACGTCTCCGTGGCGACCTTATTGAAACGTTTAAAATCCTGACATCTGGATACAATTTACCTGACATTCAAAAAATATACAACCTGAAGACAACCTTAAAACCCACGCGTGGACACCAACATCAAATAAACCATGAGATAGCCAAAACCAACACTGCACACCACTTTTTGAGCAACCGAGTGGTTACCAATTGGAACAGACTGCCAAAGGAAGTAGTGTCTGCCACATCTATGAACTCCTTTAAAAACAGACTTGATAATTGGTTACGCACAAATAACGTGACTCTTAAACAAACATAATGAACATAAAACATTCAGTGAATATGTGAAGTGACTATCAAACTTTCAACAGTGCCTGAAATAGACATATCAGCTCTATGCTGCTCGTCTATAATCAAATAAATAAATAAATAAATATTGATTTATTTATTTATCTACCGGCCACAGAAGTCCACTGCTGAACATAGGCCTCCCCCATAGATTTCCACAACGCACGATCTCGTACAGACTGCATCCACCGACTCCCAGCGACCTTCACAAGGTCGTCCGTCCACGTATTAGGGGGTCTTTCCACGCTTCGCTTTCCCATAGTGGACGCCACTCCAAGACTTAAAAGTTTTGGCCCAAAGGTTATCCGTTCTTCGGGCTACATGGCCTGCCCATTGCCACTTCAACTGTGCAATCTTTCTAGCTATTTTATTTTATTTTTATTTTCACACTTTCGGGAACTTACGGCTAATACAAAAATATTAAATTACATAGTAAGGGAGGGCCAATTAAAAGTTTCCACAAATAGTTCTTTAGGTAGTTACTTGGGTTGAGGTAGACAGAACACAAAAAAAAAACAGTACAAAATAACAAACTGCTCCGTAACATCTATATACAAAAACTATACAAAATATCTATACAAAAAAAAGTTGGTTTAGTTTTTTCTTTAATTGCATGACAGTGGTATTGTATAGGTCGATGTCAATTTCCTGCGCTACTTCATTAAATAATTTGCTAGCTCGTATTAGAAATGAGTTTTCTCTGTAGTTTGAGTTAACCGAGGCAACATAGAGAAGATTAGGTTTAATTTGTATAATTGATTGTAATTGTGAAGGAGTAGTACGTAGACAAATGTTACCTAATAGTTCAGGACAATCGATCGAGCCATTTGCAATATTAAGCAAATATGCGAGGTCTGCGGTTCGGCGGCGTTCATGTAGTGGCAATAAGTGAAACTTTTTACAACGATGAAGGTAGTCAGGTAGGTATGTCTTTGAGCGATATTGAATGTACCTCAAAAATTTTCTCTGTATAGTCTCTAAACGGTTAATGAAGGTTTTGTAGGTTGGGTTCCAAACCTGTGACGAGTATTCCAGGTGACTACGGACGAATGCACAATAGAGAATTTTTAAGGTTTTTATATTTTTAAAGTCTACGGAAAGTCTGAAGACAAAACCTAATGCTCGCGAAGCTTTTTTAACAATATTTTCTATGTGAATATCAAATTTAAGTTTGGAGTCAAATGTCACACCAAGGTCTCTGATAGAATCGACTCTAGAGATTGATGATCCTTGAAGTTCGTATGCATGTGTAATATGATTTGGCTTACGGGTATATGTACAAGTATAGCATTTTGATATATTTAGATCAAGTTTATTATCTAGACAGTATGTCTGAAATCGGTTAAGGTCTTCTTGAAGTTTAATTGCATCATCAAGGGATTTGATAGGACTAAGAACTTTCATGTCATCGGCATATAGGAGAATTTTAGAATGTTTGAAACATAATGTAATATCGTTGATAAATATAATAAATAGTAAAGGGGCAAGTAAGGACCCTTGAGGAACTCCAGATGGTATAAAAGCTTTTCTCGATTTAAATCCATTCATAACAACTGTCTGACATCTGTTTTCAACATAAGAAGAGAACCATCTAAATAGATTTCCTTTTATGCCCATAAGCATTAGTTTGTGTAGTAGCAGATCGTGATCAATTCTATCAAATGCCTTACTAAAGTCGGTGTAAACAACATCCACCTGCACCCTTTCAGACATGTAACGAGACAGATAATTAGTGCAAACAAGTAGATTAGAGGTAGTTGATCGACCACTGAGAAACCCATGTTGCTGTTCACCAAAAACTTGTTTAAAGGAAGTGTACAACTTGGCTTATAGATGATTCTTTCCATTATCTTGGCAAATATACAAAGTTTAGAGATAGGCCTATAGTTTTCGACCTTATCCTTTGCCCCTTTTTTATGCACAGGTGTAATAAAGGCTGATTTCCATATTTCTGGGACGATGCCTTCACTGAAAGACCGCTGAAACAAGATGGTGATTGGAACCGCGAGACTTTTAGCACACTTGACAGCTATGTGAGTAGCTTTGGTTCTTCTAAGGATTTTGGCTAACAGCACGCAATAACACAAAGCTATTATGAATAAACATGCAATAGGAAATTTAGTCGACTACTAGATTAGATAGATATATATATTCTTTATTGTACCTGTACACAAAAGAAACTTAAACATGAACTAAAATACAAAATTACAGTACAAATGGCGGTCTTATTGCTAAAAGCAATTTCTTCCAGACAACCGTTGGATGGACTTAGCTGGAACAAGAATCCGTTTAGGGTAGTTATAGTGTACATATTATAGACAATAACAAGAAAATATAATATACATACATATAAATAATTAAACATATTAAGTACGACTTAAACAGAAGGTCAAGTAATGCTCCTTCACCATACTCTTGAAGATAGTCAAGGATTGAGCGCACCTCACCGACAATGGCAAGGCATTCCACAGACGTACAGCTTGGATAGTGAAAGATATATCGTAAAATCGCGTGGAATGCATTGGTATTGCCAGTGTTAAGCTCTCTGATAATCCTATGGAAAATGAATGTGTATCACAGGAGAACTGAAACCGTTCTTAAAGATAATATGGGGTAGTGGGAAGGAAAAGGATACTGTAAAGTAGTGAAAGAAAGTGAGTATTCCGACGAAGACGAATTGGGAGCCACTTGAGCTTGTCACGAAATTCCGATACATGATCATATTTGCGTAAACCAAATATGAATCTAATACAAACATTTTGAAGTCGCTCAAGTACTACTCAGCCCATACATGACCCACTACTTAGTCTGGCCTCCTCCAATTGCATGGAGGGTAATTACCCTACTGTGCCACGCTGGCTGGACTGGTTGACACAGAGTTTCGTATCAAGTTTTCCTTGCGGCTAGAATTTCGGCCTTATCATTTCCTTTAGTCGGCTCTTTTGATTAGTTACGGCACAGTCATCAGCGGAGTGGCGATACGGCTCCCGCCAGGCAAAATCCGTTAGGCTTTTACCTCCATAAATTTCGGGGATTTCAAAACCGAATTGCTCTGTAAACTTTGCTATCACGATGTAGGACTTTTTGGTAATTCTCACATTTACAGGCGATAATTCTCGATGTTGATAGTTAAGATTTGCCTCGAAATTGTGTAAAGTATGTAGTATCTGGTCGTTACAAAACACACAACTACTACTTAACAACTATCTTTTCACATTAAACCAGAATGCGGTTTCCATATCTATCGACCTGTTGTCAAGCGGAGCACATAAAGAGGGGCTTTATCAAAAATATTTACACCGGCGGCAAGTCAATTGGTATCGGCTTAATTTGTGGCCCATTATGCGGTGGGGCCCGCTGGGAAATCAACTTTACATTCAATTTGCCGGTGCACAGATAAAAAGCAATCTCTTCATTTCACCTGCGCAGAGAATTTCCGTGGTAGCCGTCGCGGACGATTTAAATTAAAACTTTTTGGCGGGTAAATAATCATGACTTTAACCTTCCCCAGTTTGAACCTTTGTCTCAGGCTGATACCTATCAGCGGTAATCGAAAATCGAGGTTGCAAATGACGTTTCAAAGTGTCCACGGCCATGTCTTAAAACAATTCTGTTGGTTTTCCAGGACATGCTAAATCGCTTAAAAGTGCGAAACTTTTCTCACCCATCGCAGTAATAAGCGTAGGCAGCCACGAATCCTTCCCAACGCAGTTAACTTTGAAGTACATTTCTAAACGCTCCACCGTATTGCGATCAGTCCCCGGAATCCTTCCAGAGAGTCTCCAGTTTTCCTAAGGACATCTTGCAATTTTTTTTTATCTTGTCTCCACTAATGTAACCGCTGATATATCGAAGAGGTGCAGGAAAACACGTTCTACATTTTGGATAATATTTATTTAACAACTACAAAATATGACAGATCTCAAATCGTCATCGACCGTAACCGGCCAGTACCTATACTACACATTGCACATTTCTTTTTCTATTTGTCTGATGCCATGTTAACCTTGTTTACTATTGGTGCACAATAAACATTATTCAATTCTATTTTAAAATAACCGTGCCCACAGTATTGGCCTTACATATTATTTGTGATATAGCTTGGATCGCGCGGCCGTCGGCGGACGTATCGCTGTCGTAATCACAGCCGTGCGCCGCTAGCCATTCAATGAGATGAAATCACTATGCGCCGTATGAATAATTCAGGTGTGGTCCACTGGCTCTCCCTACCCCACACGACCGCCTATTTACGGGCCACCATGTATGTAAAGATAAGCTTCTACGCATGGCTTCGCCTGCATAGATTTCGATCACGTGCTGTAGTATCTTTAGGGCAGTTGTTTTAGCTTATCATTACGTACGCAAACTCTGGAAGAAATGCAATTTGTATTTTGCTAAGATTTAAGTAGGACAATGAAGAGGCCGGAGTTTCCCTGCGAAATCTAATCAGAAGTGAGGAGATACGCAGTATAACCAGAGCTACCGACAGGATGGCCATACTTAAGTGGCAGTGGGCAGGCCACATAGCTTGCAGGGCTAATGGCCGATGGGGCAGAAAAGTCCTAGAAAGGCGACACTCACACACGGTGCACCGATGACCTGGTTAAGGTCATCGGAAACCGAAGCATGCGGGCGGTCCAGGACCGGCCTTTGGGAAATCATTGGGGGAGGTCCAGTAGTGGACGTCTTTTGGCTGAAATGATGATCAGCCGAAGATATACTAAATGAATTTTAGTATATCTTTGTATTTCACACACTAAAAGCAGTTTGAGAACGGTCTGATGTCGATAGGGACTAACATGTAGGCAGGTCATTAAAAAATAAAATAATTCAGTTCATTATTTTATTATCACATAAAACAGCGAATTCTTTCAAATAAATAAGTTACATAAATTAAAACAATTTAACTGGATCTAGTGGTGGTAGGATATGATGGGGGATGAGTAACTAACTTGAGCAAGGGGAGCAGCGTAGGCGACCTTGGCTACGGGAGCGGCGTAGCCAATTTTGGCAACAGGGGCACTGTAGATTGGGGCGGAGTAGGCGACCTTAGTCACTGGAGCAGCATAGGAGACGGGAGCCGCGGCGTAGGCGAGCTTAGCTACGGGGGCGGCGTAGGCGATCTTGGCGGGAGCGGGGGCAGCGATGGGGGTGCCCTCGTAGCGGACGATGGCGTTGAATCCGTTGACCTTGTCCGCGGTGTAGTCTACGATGCGGTGCACGCCGTCGGGTTGCACGAGGGAGTATGAGCCCTGGACAGCGTCACCCGCGCGGGCTTCCTTCTGCTGCTTGATGTCACCGGTGTGGGTGTCGTGGACGGAGTAAGCGAACTCGTAGTGGGCGGGCGCCTCGGGCTCGGCGTAGTGGGCCACGGGCACCAGAGGGATGGCTGATGCAGCCACAGCCAGAGACAGGATCACGACGAACTGAAATGAAAATTATATTTTTTATGCACCTTGCTTATTTATGATTTGGGGTTTACATAAACTTAAATAAAGAGTCGTGTAGTGACAGATTACAATACATATCCCACCTCGTTTCATCCTGAGGGTGTCGTAAGAGCCGACAAAAAATAAATGAGTTAGCCGAAAATCTAGCCGCAAGAGAAGGCAAACGTGATACGAAACCCTTTAAAACCGTTTCCATTCCATAATCTCTAAACGGCTATTTCGACTGAATACTAACTAGGTTTGAATGTTGTTTTTTTCTTTTCGCATATTCAACTCACTTTGGCCACCATTGTTGCTACTTGATTTGTCGACAGTTGACTATGATATAAAATGACCTGCTACACATTTTATACATGTTATGTCGCCTACAAAATACTCGTTGGAGACACGCATTACCCCTGGGGCTAATTAAGTTCCACAATGATTGAGAGGTGAAGGTCGCCTTGCACCGAAATCACGATACGACATAAGATTAGCACCTTGCTACACGTAACCTTAGTTGGAATTTGTTTTGTAATCATTTCACCTGAGCTTATGCGTCAAGAACTTTTGTTTCGACTAGATTCATGGGTGGTGGTCATTTATGATGTCTATTCGTGAATAAAACGTTTGTAAAGATTTCCCGGGATGCAGCAACGGAGGGGGTATTTGTAATATCTATGTACATAAGCACAATTAGAAAAGGGCCGATGTTTTTGATACGCGTAATAGAGTTTCATAAAATATGTTTACGACCCAGCCCTAGGAAACCAGAATTCAAATAAAGAAATATCATATTCATTTGTTTAACACATGCCAAAGATCAAGATGCCAGAGTCAATTTACTTATTACATTGACGTAATAGTTAATATCGCTATAAACGCAATTGTAATATTTAAGATCTTTCTGAATCTGTATATTTATAATGATCCATTTAAATATTTCCGGAAAGTTCTGGAAAGCCCAGTGTTGGTAGGCCTCCCACACGGTGCACCGATGACCTGGTTAAAGTCGCCGGAAAACGATGGATGCGGGTGGCCCAAGACCGGCCTTTGTGATTGAGATCCTTGGGGGACGCCTATGTCCAACAGTGGTAGTCTTTTGGCTGAAATAATCATGATAATGATTTTAATATTAAGGTACTTGTGATATCGCTTTCTAAAATATTAAATCTTCAAAGGAGAACTCGTTTGTACTTTCGTAAAACCTCAAAGAACTTACGGAATTAATTTCTGATTTTGAATTTAGGTCAGCTAATCTTGATTGATTTATAAGATTTAGAGCGGAGTTTATAGTTATGTACCTAAGTCTTTCTAGCAACGTTCCTTCTGCATTCGTTGCAGTTTGGCTGGTCTTTTTCTACTACTACTTTTAAGACATAGCCCATAGGTCTCCTCCAGTTACAGGGAGGATAATAATCTTGTACTAATTTGTAAGGTTTAGAGCGGAGTTTATAGATATGTAAGTGTTTCTAGCAACGTTCCTTCTACATTCGTTGCAGTTTAGCTGGACTTGTACTACGTACTTAACCCGTAGGTCTTCCCCAGTTACATGGAGGATAATGAGCCACGCTGGCCAGACGGGTTCGCACAGGGGTTTCACGTCATGTTTTTCTCTCTTGCGGCTAGTTTTTTGGCCTTGTCACTTCCTATTGTCGGCTCTAACGACACTCACAGGATAGAATGGGCTGGTGACACAATGTATTCTAAATCCGTCACCACACGGGCAAACCCATTGCCATGCAACTTTGAGGTTATTTGGCTAAGCTACATCGAACAGCAATCAAACACAAGTAACTGTTATTCTGAGTTGTCTGTGCAACATTCTTTTGTTTAAAAAAATAAGTTGGTCATTATCAGATTGCCAATCCTTTTGTTGCAAATTATACAATCTATTACTCTCATTTCATCAGAATCTGCGTAAACAAGTTATTTTGTTTCCGTAAAAAACAAGTTCCGTTGGAAATTAAGATCAGCGTATCAAGTTCAAGTTTATGTTTTGAAAGTGCTTAACTTAAAACAGCTTTTTCTGTAAGAAATGATATGTAACCTCGTCGGTTTATATAAAGGAGAGGTGTATTAACTTCCTTTACCGGAAATTTTGTTTGTAGGCATTGTAAGGAATTATCGTCATAATTTTAGCCTCTAAATGCTCACGGGACTTTTGTCATCATCATTTCAGCCAAAAGACATTCACTGCTGTACATAGGAAACGTGGTCGCCACTCGAGGACTTTCTGCCCGATAGGACGTCCGTCCTGCGACATAGGTAGAGCAAGATCCCATGGCCGCCATTACGTATTTTCTGACGGACGAAATGTGGACGATTGAGTAGTGTTTAATGTATTACGATCGCATGCTAGTTTGCTGCTAGTTTGGTTAAATGACCAATTTCCAGGTATCAGGTCGTCCTCATTATTGTGGAAATTAACTGGAAACACTACTCAATCGTCCACATTTCGTCCGTCAGAAAATACGTGACCTCTGGCGGCCCTGGGATTTTTAACTATAATATTTAAGTGTGTCATCGGCGAGAAAGTATTTAAGCCTTATTTAAACTAAATATACTTATAGGCGAACTGTTCTTGTAAATTTCACTTAAATCATCTATTCGGAATTGCAAGTTAAGTTACTAACCACCAACAGTACTTGTTTGCTCGTCTCTAGCTATAAGATTACTAAGTGATCACTAGTTTTGTATTGCTGTATGTATTTATTTTAAGCTACTTTAACTCAACAACAATAAAATATAATTTTAAATAGCTAGTAAAATAGAGTAACTTCAAAGTTAACTTTAACTTAATTTTTAATTTCTGTGTGGCGACGGATTTAGAATACACGGTTTCACCATCGCACACCATCCTCAGGGTGTCGTAACAGGCGACAAAAGGAACGCAAGGGGCAGATCGCTGCTAGCCGCAATAAAAGGAAAACTTGTTAAAAACCCTGTGCCGACCCGTTTTGCCAGCATGGCTTGGTAGGCTAGTTTCCGTCCATTTGGAGGAGCCATCATCCTTTTGTCAGCTCACGAGTCCTTGTGGTGACGGATTTAGAATACTAAGTGTCACCACCCCATTCTATCCTGAGGGTGTCGTGAGAGCAGACAAAAGGAAATGAGAAGGCCGATAACCTAGCCGTAAGAGAAGGAATACTTGAAACGAAACCCTGGGCCAACCCGTCTGGTCAGCGTGGCACGGTAGGCTATTTTCCCTCCCTGTGATGGGAAGAGGCCCGACTCAGCAGTGTGTCATTTATAGGCTGAGTACTAGTCGTAGTATGAAATGACGACGATTATGACCTTAATTGCACTCCATGAAGTTGGTAGAAGTCTAAATCAACAGTGGGTTATTTAAGGGTAGGTGAAGAAATCAGTTTTTGGGGATTGCTTTGCGTTACATACCAGAATTGTATAAACAACTGGGTGACCTTTAGAACAATGTTCATACGCAGTGCTGCCTGTACTCAGTCGAGTAAAAATAGTTGTATAAAAAGCTCTGAGTAGCGTACTCATGCATCAGTTAACTGGTGACATTCTAATTTGAAACAACACATTCAATTAGCAAATTAAAATGGCCGCTAAAGTAAGTTCAATATTGATGACGTATTACTAAACACTAAACTAATAAAATATGTGTTCAAAGTGAACAAACAAAAATACCCTAAAAGTCTTAAAATACATTTTAATTTATAACAAAATAAGTCGTTACAGCCCAAAAAGGACCCACTACTGGGTCGGGCCTCCTCCAAATTCATGGAGGGAAATTTGCCTACTGTGCCACGCTGGCAAGACGGGTTGGCACAGGGTTTGTGTCAAGTTTTCCTTCTCTTGGGGCTAGGTTATCTGCCTCTTGCGTTCTTTTAGTCGCCTCTTACGACACCCTAAAGACGGCATGGATTGGTGACATTGTGTATTCTAAATCCGTCACCACACGGACAAAATAAAACTTAATTAATTTTTCCCATATGGAAAAGCGCCTACAATACTGGCAGCATTTCACCTTTCGCTGGCCGAGGATGCTGCCAGCTCTTTAAAAATCTTATACTTACAGTATACCTATTTTTCTATTTTCAGTTCGTCGTGATCCTGTCTCTGGCTGTGGCTGCATCAGCCATCCCTCTGGTGCCCGTGGCCCACTACGCCGAGCCCGAGGCGCCCGCCCACTACGAGTTCGCTTACTCCGTCCACGACACCCACACCGGTGACATCAAGCAGCAGAAGGAAGCCCGCGCGGGTGACGCTGTCCAGGGGTCATACTCCCTCGTGCAACCCGACGGCGTGCACCGCATCGTAGACTACACCGCGGACAAGGTCAACGGATTCAACGCCATCGTCCGCTACGAGGGCACCCCCATCGCTGCCCCCGCTCCCGCCAAGATCGCCTACGCCGCTCCCGTAGCTAAGCTCGCCTACGCCGCGGCTCCTGTCTCTTACGCCGCTCCAGTGACCAAGGTCGCCTACTCTGCCCCAATCTACAGTGCCCCTGTTGCCAAAATTGGCTACGCCGCCGCACCTCTTGCCCAAGTGACCTTCTCCTCCCCAGCCATCTCTTACCACCATTAAGACTGCAATATTATTAATACATTATCAGAAATGTTTTGTTAAATTGAATAGTTGCTAAGAAATAAATTATTCTTTTATATTACTCGTGAGTTGATTATTGTCAATGCAAAAAATGTTACAATATAAGTAAGTCTTGTCGTGAAATTAATAAATAATAATAATAATAAATATCCTTGGACATTTCACACAACGCCATCTCGTCCCAAGCTAAGCAACTTAATGCTTGTGTTATGGTAACGAGATGGATGATAAACTACTTATATACGTTTTTTTTTGTAAATACATACATATTATAGATAGACATGACACCCAGACTCCGAGCCAGTGCCTCTGGTTTAGACAAAGACACTTGCCCGACCCCGGAATCGAACCCGGGACCCGTTGATCCAAAGGCGGCACATCTAACCACTAGACCAACAATTGTTAGGTAATCTCGCGTAACATTGCACTAGTGACAAATACTAAAAGATTTCTTGCATTACTTAATATGTATTTTAATAAATAAGTTAATCAATCGTTTTTAATAAAATAAAAAAAACGTCACCTTTAATAGTCATAAATACATTTCGAATCCGAACCAATATTAGGTATAAACTTCGAAATTGAAAATTTGCTCGTTTTGCATGCAATAGTAAAATAAATTTCATGGCGATTACCGAACTATAGGTATTGCTTAACATATTATTGTGCGGTCTTTTTTCAATGAGAGTCCGTGAAATTTGCTTCATTTTACGGATTACATCGTTTATTTATTATATTTCAAGGTTAATTACATGGATATTAAAATATTGTTCTAAAAGTAGTGTATGCCGTTAAATTAAATTCATTTCAAAATCGTCATCAAAATAATTGATTTGGATTCGATTTGTATTAACTTACTGAACAGTAAAAATCTAATGATTTCGTTTAGTTGTTGCAATATAAATATGTTAGAATATTTAGATTTGCTTTGCTTTTAAAATATTTTCTCCAGTTAATTGTAGATACTGGGTATAAATCAGATGCAAGTATTTAAGGAGGTAACTTGTACAATCTTAGATAAGATAAATTTAAAACTATAAAACAAAATTTTAGAAGGCATTCATCAGTGTATATGAAAATTAAATATAGTGAATAAGTGAAAAACCATGACGATTGTAATATTTTATTAAGCACAGTGTGTACCTTCTATAGTACTGTTATTTTCTATACATCAGTCTTAATTTTTGTTTTGGCTTGCTGAGAATGAAGTTACGCTGTTAGGAAAACTTAAAATTTTAGATATCGGCGCAGCATATTGAAAATTGGAATATGACGCAGGGTACCTTTTATGGGACCGTCTTTTCGGTATGGGATTATCTCTGTGCTCAATTGGTTTGATCATGGGCTGAATCGGTGCTTCTTTGTAACGAACTACAGCATTGAAGCCATTTTCCTTATCTGCTGTGTATTCAACGATACGTTCTAAACCATCTGGTTGGATAAAAGAATAAGAACCTTGAACGGCATCACCATCACGAGCCTCTTTCACATTTTTGACGTCACCACTTTCGCTATCATTTATAGAGTACTGGAATTCGTAATTTGGTGACGGAGTTTGATTTAATTCTTCACTTGGAGCTTGTTTTTTAGCCTCATCATCATAACGTGATCTCTTTGCCTTTTTAGTCTCAGTATGGTCTTTTCTAGTTTCAGTATAGTAATTTACTGGAAATTTATAGTGTATGGGTTCGTCAAACCGTTCCAATGCATTTATTTCCGATTTGACTTCTGAGTAAGTTTGTTTTTCCTTATGAGGCTTATGGTGTTCTTCGGCATCGAATAAGTACGGTAATTTGTAGTGCGTCGGCCCACTAAAATCTTCACCTTCATCTTCTAATAATCCATTGATATCGTCATCAGATTCTTCTTCTTTATTTTCTTCCTCAGAATTATCATTTTCATCATTTCTGTTTTCCTTTTGATGCAATGCAAGTTTTTCGTCTTCAGATTCATTATCACTTGCTTTCTCTATATTTTCTCTCTCTTCTGGTACATGAAATGGAAGTTCTTTGTCTTTTGGTGTGTCATGGTCATCTATTTCAACAACTGGCGCTGGTTCGTCTTCGTAGTTATCTGCATATTTCTCTCTATTCTTAACATTTTTCTTTACGGTATCGCTGTAGAAGGAATTTTGTTCATCAATTGGTGAATCATCTTCGTTAAGTTCTTCATTTTCATCTTTAACTAGATCATCTATTTCTGATTCAGTAATTTCTTTTTTTACGGGCACGTGAAATGGTAGTTCTCCATTCAGAGGTTTATCATCTTCTACTAACTCAACTACTGGTGCAGGATTATCTCGTTTATTTTCGTTTTTAACCTTTCTTATATTGTGTTTTTCGTCAGATTCATCATATTCATCATCAGATTCGTCGTCTTCATAGTCAGATTCATTATCTCCTACATCATCTTCGTCACCGTCTTCGACTCTATGATCAGGCACGTGGAATGGGAGTAACTTATTAGTCGGTGTGTCGAGTTTATTTATTTCAACAACTGGCGCCGGTTCTTTATTCTCGCTTCCAGGGTAAGAGTTCGTATAATTTTCGTCTTCTTCGTCATTCTCCTTATTGTTTATAATACGAAACGCCGAAGGTTTATTAGCCTTAAATTTGGAAATTTCTTCTATCTCTTCATTTGCTTTCGAAGACGACCCGAAAGGGATAGCAGAAACGGCAACGGCTATACAGAAAATGATGATTAGCTGCAATGAATTGATTGGTATAATCATATAAGACAGTCATCATCATCATCATTTCAGCCGAAAGACGTCCACTGCTGGACATAAGCCTCCATTTATTACGAAACTGCTCTTTGTTCGTGCTATTTTATGTTAAACTTAACCTACGCATTGACTTTAAGATATCAATGGAAGGCAATGTAGGTGTGCGTATCGCGTATCACAAAATCTTGTTGACAATTATTAACTACTGCTATTACTACTGCTCAGCCCATACATATCCACTGTTGAGTCGGCCTCCTCCATTTACACGGAGGGTCAGTAGCTTACTATGCTACGCTGGCAAGACGGGTTGGCACAGCGTTTCGTATCAAGTTTTCCTTTCTTTCTCAGCCAGGCCCTTGTTATTTCCTTTTGTCAGCTCTTACGACACCCTTGGGATGGAATGGGGTGGTGACTCTATGTATTCAACTGGTTACGATTATTAAATCTTCAAGCATATTCGTGTACTTTGAAATGCGCTTCAGCAACAACTCACCATCAAATGAATATGCGGTATTTTTTAAATAAAACACAACACTCTAGGATCCTCATCACCTTCACACCCACTTTAGTCCACCAAAGGACATAAGCCTCCCCTAATTAGCACCATTGCTCACTGTCCTCAGCTGTCAGATTCCAACTGCGTTCCACAGCCATTCGAAGATCGTCGCTCCATTTAGCAGGAGGGAAAATCCCACAACACGCGTCATGAGTTCTATACCACGTTAATTTATTATTATTTTGTTAGATTTTACGTAAAGGTAGATAGACTTACTTTAGGCCCCATTGTCTGTTTTTGGTAAATAGTGTTATTAATTTGATTGCCGTCTGTTAACTATGAAATTTTGCGATCTGTTACAGTTTTTATAGGCGGAGTAGAATCAATTTGGAAGCCAGCCGCGATCTGCTTTACAATGACTCAAGCGAAGGCCATTAGCCCGGTTGCCAGACTAATTTAACACTTTCAGGTCGATATTAGGGTTAATTGAAAAGAAACTCTTGTACTAGTAGTAGATCATATCTAAAACCCATGTTCAAGCCACTCCTGTTAACATCGGATGTTCTATCCTCAAAGTTGTTGACCATTATATTTACCTGCGACGCACTGTCCAGTTCATCATCATCATTTTAGCCAAAAGAATTCGAATGCTGGACATAGGCCTCCCCTAAGGAATTCCACAAAGGGCGTTGCTGAGCCGCCCGCATCCACCGCTTTCCAGCGATCTTAACCAGGTCGTCGTCCAGTTAGGTATGTCAAAATTAGAGAAAGCGTCTAACGTTGGATGCGACCCTGCTGGGCAGCGTTTGGTAAGCTGCGAAAGATCGTCTCGTCCACAATACCGCAGCTTGTGGACGAGAAGACAAATGACGATCAATGCGTTGCCAGTGATGACATATGGTTTCGACACATCGTGACAGATTCGTGCTCACTCACTATGTGCTCAATCAAAAGGCATAGTCACCCAAGTGCACAGGATTTCAAAAATTAATTGGCAGTGAGCAGGGCGCATAGCTCGCAAGACGCCGGATGGGGCGAAAAAAATCCTCGAGTGGCGACCGCGTTCCGGAAAGCGCAGTGCTGGTAGGCTTTTTTTTTTGTTTCGCTGAGAAATGCTTTATGCATAGGTACCACCGCCCCCCGGGGGAGAGGTCGGTGATTATGTGGGACTCCGACAAGGGTCGTCTACCCAAGAGTCGTCTACCCACTAAAACCCCAGCGGTATACCCTCACACGTCTTTCTTAATAAATACCAATGTAATCAGTTCAAATGTAAAGTTAGCCATATTTTGGCCTTCACCTCTATTTATTATTGCAAAGCATATTTGAAACAATTCGCAATCATTGAGCCGCATTCCTAACGGGTTTGCGAATAAATGTAGGCGACAATTCACGTATAAAAACTGTCTTAGGTCATACATGATCATAGTCTAATATCTGATTTCGAACTATACACAATCAAACAAAATGGTCGCCAAAGTGAGTAACTATCATATTTTTTTTCATTTATGTAATCTTTAGATACGAGAACATAACTTTAAAGTTATAAAGAGAAAATATTTAGACTATGGCAAAGTGTACAGCGGGCGATCTTATCGCCAGCTTCGAACTCTTCCGGACATCTTAAGTAAAAGATAGTCAAAAGAGTGCGAATAAAAAAATATACTAATTTTAAATACAAACAATCACCAACCCATACCATCCTGAAGGTGTCGTAAGAGGGGGCTAAAGAACGCAAAAGGCATTTCAAAAAACGGAAGAGAAGAAAGACTTTATACAAACCCCGTGCCAACCTGTCATGCCAGCGTGGCACAGCAGGCTAATTTCCCACCAGAACTTGGAGCCTTAGTGTGAGGCCAGACGAGCGTAATTTTGTGAGTTGTCAGTCGCGTAATTTCTGCTGCATTCGGTTTCATACAAAAGTCCAGTTCGTTTTGTGCCATTAGACACGAACTGGACTTTTGTTTTTGTCGAACGAACAGAACGCTCGTTTGGACTCACCCTAAGACGGCAAATGACTTCCCAAAATAGTTTGATTATTAATGGCCTATTAAATAAAAACTGACTGCTAGATGGAGCGACGATCTGCGAAAGGTTGCGGGCAGCTGCTGGATGCGTCAAGCTGAAGACAGGGCGCTATGGCCCTCTTTAGGGGAGGCCTATGTCCAGCAGTGGACTAATGTGGGCTGATGATGAAATAAAAACTCGTACACATAATTGATGATTTTCATCTCTTTTATGACTGAACTATTTTCACGTGGCATCCGCAATGAAGATGGAACACGTATCTTACACTAAACTTAAGTTAAGCTATGCGAGTAATGACATTTTAAACTATTTGCCGGGTTACGGAAATAATCATAAATCCTTATTTCAGTTCTTCGTGATCCTGTCTCTGGCCGTGGCTGCCTCAGCCGTACCTCTAGTGCCCATCGCACAATACGCCCAGCCCGAGGCGCCCGCCCACTACGAGTTCAACTACTCCGTACAAGACGGCCACACCAGTGACGTTAAGGAACAGAAAGAAGCTCGCTCTGGCGACGCCGTCCAGGGCTCGTACTCTTTAATCCAACCCGATGGTGTGAAGCGTATTGTGGACTACACCGCTGACAAGGTCAACGGATTCAACGCTGTCGTCCGCTACGAGGGCTCCCCCATCGCTGCCCCCGCTCCCGCCAAGTTCGCCTACGCCGCTCCCGTAGCGAAGCTCGCCTATGCGGCCGCTCCCGTCTCCTATGCTGCTCCCGTCGCCAAGGTTTCTTACTCAGCTCCCCTTGCCCAAGTGAGCTACTCCTCTCCCGTGATCTCCTACCAGCACTAAGTTAATTAGATTAATAACCGATTATTTATTGACTCTCATGCCTACCATAATAAATCTTGGAAAGTATTTAATCTATTTATTTTCGTTTGCATGAAATCCCGTTAGAAACTTGCGTGTTTCACAGTATCATAATTTTTAACCCCCGACGCAAAAAGAGGGGTGTTATAAGTTTGTCGTGTCTGTCTATCTGTCTGTCGGTCTGTATGTCTGTCTGTCTGTGGCACCGTAGCTCGCGAACGGATGAAGCGATTTCAATATAGTTTTTTTTTGTATGAAAAGTGAGTTACGGGCGAGTGTTCTTAGACATGTTTGATGAAAATCGGTTGAGCCGTTTAAAAGTTATGAGGGGTGAAAGTGGGGAAGAATAACCGAATGTCTGCAAATATAATCGAGTGGGGTCTCAAATGAAAGCGCATCACGTGCAATTTAACAAAATCTACATTATATTAAGTGTGTACCTATAAAAAGTATAAAATAAAAACTTAATTAAAAATTTAAAAATACCCCATTTTTAAAGTTACACAGTAACTTTTAAAAAGTAAAAAATGAATACATCGCCTTGGGAGACCAGGGGTCGGGTAATACTCGTAAATAAGTGGGAGCGGTCCCCCAACGCGACGATTATTTTTTACTTTTTAAAAGTTACTGTGTAACTTTAAAAAAGAATTTTTTAGCACTTAAATCAAAACTGTTGAAAGTAAAGCCTTTAAGATTTTTGGTCAAGAGTCACCATTAACCGACATCAAAAAGTAAAAAGCTAAAATTAACCAATAAATCTGTATTGAGTATTGAAATTTGAATTGAATGAAATAATTATATTGTGTTGTGTATATCGTTATTATATTTATTTATTTCACACTAGCGACCCGCCCCGGCTTCGCAGGGGTGCAATGATGAACATCAAATTTATTAGTGTTTCTCTACAATATTATCCATGTATTAAACATATAAACCTTCCTCTTGAATAACTCTAACATAAAAAAAAACTGCTTCAAAATCCGTTGCGTAGTTTTAAAGATTTAAGCACACACATGGACGGACAGACGACAGCGACTTTGTTTTATAATATGTAGTGATAGTGATAGGGAAGTGATGATTATGATAATGATATTAAAAACTAAGAGAGACCATTATACAATAATTTGATGTCAGTAAGTATGACAATATCCTAATTAGCGTCGTTGTTAGCTGCAGATGGTTATTTATTAGTTATTTATGATACGCAATTTAGTTTTTTTAACTATATTTATTTTAAATAAAAGCAGCTTTATTTTTCAGACAACTAAACCCTTCTAGATAGATAGATAGATAAACTCTTTATTGTACACGTGAAAATAGACAAAACACAAAAAAATTACCCACTGCTGAGTCGGGCCTCCTCCCATTATATTAGCCCACAGTGCCACGCTGGCCATACAGGTTGGCACCAATCAGAGTTTTAATCCATAAATGAATTAACAGTTTTAAAGTAAATATCTATTACATTTTAAAAACCAATAACATGCAAATAACATAAAAATCACTTAACTATATGACTAAAATAAATTTAAAACTAAACTAACTTATTTTAGCTGGCGATGGACGCTCGGTTTAAAGAAGTACTCGTTTGCAATAAGTCCTGTTGAATATATCCACCCTTGCTTCGGCAAACATGACTGAGGCACTACAAAATCACGACAGGTCTAATAGAATCCTAAAGCCTTTATCATATTGCACTCGTAAAGCATTTAGAGGCATCTGTGTATTATGGCTCGTGTAGAAGTAAGCTTTAAACAATGTGATTTTTAAAATACTTTTTTTATTACAATGAGCAAGCCTAAAGCGCCTCGTCCACGATGGATTAAAATTACGGAGAGCGACTGTCGTAGGGCAATCTACGACGTGTACACATTAGCGAGACTACCCTAGCTAATATGTCACTACAGACTACGTAGACAGGCTCGGCTACTCTCGGAAAGCGTTTTGGACGCCGGTACGAGAGTGACACAAGCGATGCGAAGAGAGCTCTCGATTTATCTATATGTCATAGATCAATCTAGCTATAGTCATATTTTTAATTAGACGTAGTCAACTGACGATTACTGTATTTATACAAAGAATATCTAGTCTTCGAGTAGTGTAGTGTACGCAGGCCAAAATGTCACTATTCTAGAGCTACCCTACGACTGGGCAAAAAACTGCAATAGGGCGCTCTATTGATCTCTACGTAAGACGTAGAGATCAAATTAGAATTAGAGTACAGATTAGATTAGTTGTCAAGGTGTCTAGCAGCTAGCTCTATTTTCTCTGCGTGGACGACGCGCTTAAGAATCGGCATTTATATATATTAATTATATTTATATAGAATAGGAGGGCTATCATAATGCACTACGCTCCATTTCAATGTACTCGTAATTCTGATCAATAGGAGTTTCAGTAACATAATGACCAAGATACTTAAATTCGTCAACCCATTTTGAAGCCAGTTTCCATTAAGGTGAATGTTCCAGGGTAGCCCGCGAAATTCAATTTTTCTTACGTTTTTTTCAATTTGCAGGTCAGTGCTAGGTTGTATGTTGATTAAAATGTTATTCGCGGCTGTAAGACGTAGGTAGCTATAGAATTATAATCATCAAAATCATCAATACAACCGTCCAAGCTCATAAAGGTGCAAGGAAAACTTTTTCAACGTCAAAGTCATTCTTGCACCTTTATGAGCTTGGAGGGTTGTATTGATGAGTTTGATGATTATAACTCTGTAACTACATACGTCTTACAGCCGCAAATCAAATGTTCATCATCATACAACCTAGCACGTAAGAAAATTTGAATTTCGCGGGCTACCCTGGAGCATCCACCTTAAATAATAATTATTTTGGTGTATACTTTGTACAAGGAGTTGAATCATCTGAACAATTATAGAGGATTACGTTTGTCTTTACGATATATCTTTGTTTTAATTTAAATTTCGGTTAATTTTAGTTCGTAGTTTATAGTTTTTAAGTATTATTCTGTTTAACTGTTCTGGCCTGCAGCTTTAAAAAGCGAAAAACCTAGTCCGAAAGTGCTCAAATTGGTTTTAAATTATTTCAAGTTTTAAAGCAAATTACCGAACCATTTTCAGTAAAGGAAAAAACATAAAGGTATTTTAATCAAAAAAAATATCAAACCGGTTCACAATTGACGGAGACAGTCGGTATCATAAACAAAGACAAAATAAAAAAATACGCAGCTCAATTCATGGCCATTCTATCCTAAAGGCTTTGTAAGAGCCGACAAAAGAACCTTGCTAGAATAGAAGGGAAACTTGAAACGAACCCCTGTGCCAACCCGTATGGCCAGCGTGGCACAGTAGGCTTATTACCTTCCAGGGTACGGGATGAGGCGTGACTCAGAAATAGGTCGTCTATGGGCTGAGTAGCACAGACGAATTGAGAACCTCCTCGTTTTTTGAAGTCGGTTTTAATAGGCTTCTGTACTACGGTGGTCGTCAGACTGTTTGGTGACGGTTCGTCTACTGTTACACGAACATTTTAAAAGAACTATTCTAGTGCAGTCTTGAAGTACAAGTTGTTGGTCTGCCAATGTCCATATACAATTAAACGAAAAAAAGAGAAAATTTACGAGTAGTGTTCCACTGATTAATGCTTTATTAAAAACTTCATGTCAATAAATAAAATTAAATAATTTAATAACGGTCCTAGTGCTGGTAAGAGATCACTGGGGAAGAGTAGGAGACTTGGCTAAGGGGTGCGCCGTAAGCTACTTTGGCAACAGGTGCAGCGTAGGCAACCTTCGCGATGGGGGCGGAGTACGCGACCTTGGTAAGAGGAGCAGAGTAGGACACGGGGGCTGCAGCGTAAGCCACCTTGGCTACGGGAGCGGCGTAGGCGACCTTGGCGGGAGCGGGGGCAGCGATGGGGGTGCCCTCATAGCGCACTACAGCGTTGAATCCGTTGACCTTGTCGGCGGTGTAGTCTACAATGCGGTGCACGCCGTCAGGTTGCACGAGGGAGTATGAGCCCTGGACAACGTCTCCTGAGCGGACTTCCTTCTGTTGTTTGATATCGCTGCTCTGGGTGTCGTGTACGGAGTAAGCGAACTCGTAGTTGGCGGGTAATTCCTGTTCAGCGTAGGCCACTTTGGCGATGGGGATCAAACCGGCAGAAGCCGCTGCTGCCAGGGAGAGTACAACAAAGAACTGAAAGAAAAAATATTATGTCATCATAGAAGTATTACAACTTAAGTATTACACTATACATAGCGGTAAGGGGTCTTGTTGAGTTTTATTATAAACGATTTCATAGCTCTTGCTTTTGGTATGAGCCATCGTCATAGATTCATATCCAAGTAAAATTACTGTGTAAAAGTCCCTGTGGTGACGGATTTAAACCGACAAAAGGAAATGACAGGCCTGAAAATTTAGCCGCAAGAGAAGGGGACTTGAAACGAGACCCTGTGGCTCCGCGTCGCACGACATGGGCGGAGGCCCGACTCAGCAGTGGGTCTACTAAGTGAAATTATTGTTGCAACTCACTTTGGCGACCATGTTGACTGTCGGGTAGTCTAAATTTGACTGTGACATCGTATGACTCGATACACATTTTATACATGTATGGCCTCCCTCATGTCTACAAGACGCACCCGATTCGCACGTGTTCAATAATGCAACATAGTCTGAGCATTAACAAAAGATATTTTTGAAATTTGCACTTTATGCAAGAGCTACTCAGTGCAAAATTGCGTGGTCTGTACACTTCAATAAACCGGTGCGCAAAAATATTTCAACTTAAAGGTCAATATGTTAAGATTTGTTCGGTATTATGGTATAGAAATAATGCGATCAAGTCCTTACTATTGACCTTAATAGGTATTTTGAGAATTTAATTTTCTTGTCACCTTGTGGACATAGGGCTCGAAAAAATATTACGGGGCTGAATTTCTCTGTGTCAAATAATAACGTAAACGCACCTAATAACGACCCCTTAAAATCTGCGCCCATTACCGCCCTATTCAGAAAACTAGATTTTTTATGTGATGTATTAAAGGTAAACAAGTGGTTGCTTTAGAAAAAAATTAGATGTATTTGTATTGCAAATGTTCATATCTTGTTTGTGTATGTAACTCAACGATTTAAAGAATAATTGGTCAATTTGTCGGTGAACGCCGGTGATAGTGCATTTTCCATAGTGTGGCGTTCCCGACGACGTAAATACTCTTGTTTCTTTCTTAGCAGAAGATTATATCTTCAAGCATTTTAATGTTACTTCTAGTTCTTTTGATGCATTTTTCATACTTTCAGAAACACAAATAATAATTAATTTTACTGAGATACTATTACATATTGCTTAAAATTCAAAATTAAAAATAGGCGGTAATAGGAACAAAAATCGCAATTTTATTCCCATTACCGACCCAGTTGTTAAACATGTCGCTGATAGGTACATTTCGTATCTTTTTTGTGCCATGATTTTTGCTAAAATGCTTCAATTAAAAGGCAGGAGGATACACTAACTCAGTTCCTTAGTATGTTAACTTGTATTTGAGCTATTAACGCCATATATTTAAGAGCATTAGTATCCGTAAAAATATAAATGTTCTTCTAAATATTTAGTAAATATTTTGATGAATAAAGGAGGTATAATTTTTCTAATATTGTATTTTTATAGTTAAAATATGATTATTATTAAAGATTTATAATAACCGCACCATTTAAAATTATACAAATGTCCGAAAACCACAAGTATTTAGGGTCGGTAATTGGTTATACGATTTCCTTTAATAATACCTATTACCGATCTACTTGTACATTTATAACGAACCCCCTTACTACCTATTTATTTTCAAGTTATCATAAAGTTACCTAATTAACATTATAGTATTCCCTAATAAACATACATATTTTACATAAAAATTTAAAATACCATAAGCTTTATTATATAATAATACATAACTCAATGCAAAAATCGCCTTTTAAAGATGTTATTTTCTATACCGGAGATCAAGATCTAAAACATCATCTCCGAAACCATCAACATCAACTCCGAAACCATCGACACCAACTCCGAAACCATCAACATCAACTCCGAAACCATCAATGCCAACTCCGAAACCATCAGCATCAACCCCGAAACCATCAACATCATAAATTCAAAGTACATGCGTGAATTTGAGCTCTGAATCTCTTGATAGCACTATTATTAATAGATCAGAATATTGTAAAACTCCACTAAAATCTACTACAATCAGTAAAAATATTCCAAAAGAACATTATATTTTCGCGAGAACAAGACCACGAAGAATCGAAATGAATTTATGGCATATCAGAAAAATATTGAAGCAGAAAAATTATAAATAGAAAAAAAAAGAAACGAAGATTTGGAGAAGAAACCAAATAGATATATTATGCAAACAAGGCAATCCAAAATAAAAACTACTAATTATGGCAAAACGTAAAATAACCAAGGTGGATGCTTCAAAGGAAGATACAACTGATTCCGAAAATGATTACGAGATATGATCTTGGATTTCATTCTGAAAGTCTGTTGAATCAATTTCTTAATCTTATTTTTTTCGCCAAAGGTAACTTTTCTTAATTAATTTTATTTTTAATTGTTAATCTATTTTGGTTCTGATTTGACATGACTGCCAGTCTTAAAAATTTATAGTATTTTTATATTTATAAGTTACATTTTGTAAATAATAGATACCAAATGCCGCATTGATTATAATTATAGTATAATCAATGCTGGCCTTTTGTAATTTGTTATACATATTTGGTATAAAGAAGATTTTTTTGACTGATTTAACGCTGTTATGTATATTATATGATAAGAACACAAATAATTTGTTATGTGTTGATAACATTCCGTACTGTATTTATTTAGTGGTCGGTATTAGGTGTCACTTAAACGGTATTAGGCACACACCCTATATTTTGGATCGGTAATAGGGACATGGCCCTTTTTTCTTTTAAGTTGTATTTAATTTTTAAGTAATTATAAGCATAACTATTTCTATATAAGAATAGAAACATGGATAATTTCAGTACTTGAAAAACTATTTTGATTGGCCCCACATATTATGAAAGTGCTTATTTTTTGGACATCAATCCGAACTCGGCTTAAACTGGCGGTAATGGGTGCGTTTACGTTACCTTAATTTTAACAAGAATTTGGAAAATTGCGACATCCTAAGAAATCATTAAGAATTTGGAAGTGTGCAAAACCGAAATCATAGAAAATACCAATTAGATGGAAACTTTACGCATCAACTTTACGCAATCAATCAGCTGGTTAACCAAGACCTCCTGAAGGCGGAAAAGAAAAAATAATGTAATATTTAGAATTGACCCTTATGGTGACCACTATGTAGAGTGTTGAGTCTACCAGAATTATTCAGATCATTGTATCAGGGCACGATTTGATTTCGAAAATTTTGATGAACATCTCAACAATTCAATTGATTGTTGATTTTGCCAGATTTGGCTCCTAGTATTAGTTTGAGTTTTGAACTTGAAGCTTTTGCATTTAGCATATTAATACATAATGTTCAAATAATGAGGAACATCCACTCTACAATACTTAAAGAGTCATCATAAAATGGGGCAATTAATACACAGCTGGGTTTTTTTTAAATTATTGACTCGAATGCCTTTGACCCTAGGCTTGTTTGATAGAAAGCGTGACGCCAGGGTCTAAGATGGAGCAGACAATTCAAGGAAATGCCCTTTTCCTTGAATTGTCTGCTCCATCTTTCTGCCCCGTCCCCACACGGGGAACACACAAACACGGGGTATATGAATGAACGCCAAAAAAGAAAAAAGCTGCTACGAGCGTACATACGACGACGGCGCCTCGCTACTATCAGAACAGTATCAGTATAGTAGCTTATCATTAGTGATCGATGTAGCTTATGATAAAATATTGTAATCTTATATATAAAATTCTCGTGTCACAATGTTCGTTCCCATACTCCTCCGAAACGGCTCGACCGATTCTCATGAAATTGTAAGTCAAAAATAATTGCGGGGGGGGGGTGGTTAAATTATTAGGCAAAACAACGTTTGCGAGATCAGCTAGTTATAATATAATATTGTTAAAATGTTTTGTGATTTTTAGGGTAGGTACGTATCAGCGAAGGCAGTGATGGGTTGCCATACCTACATATGAAATGAAATTATCATGATGATTATAATAATTATTCATAACTGACTTGTTTGCTTGAATTTTTTGCCGTTAGGACGATGGACATAATGTTATTGAATAAAGCCTAAGGCTTTATCGTATACGTAAAAATAAATCGCAATTGCGCATTTACTGAGTTACACATTAAGTGCAATTCCATATCAACTTTAGTAAGCATTCATTCACATTAAGCGATTGAACACGTGCCACTCAGGGTCATGTCTACGTCTTGTCTACACGACGGTGATCCTTATAAAAAGCGTATGGAGTCATACGATATCACAGTCAAACGCAGATAATCCAACAATCAACATGGTTGCCAAAGTGAGTTTAAATCAAATTACATTCTGGTATAGTCGGAGAAAATCCGAAAAGCCTTATCTTTGCAAAAAAAAAAACACTCGCTAAATCGGATTTATATACTACAAATGAAAAACACTGTGGTCGTTCTGTTAAATACGATTTTATAAATAGAAATGAAAATGGTATAGACATTTAGATAGAGAATGGAAATAGATTTGCTTGGGATTCATACCCATTCTTATCTTGGCTTCACATATACTCTATGTTAGTCAGGGATACTGTAGCATTAAATGATGAAAGAATTTTTGAAATCGCTCCAGTAATTTTTGAGTTAATTCGTTCGCAAACGTACATAAATACAAACATTATTAAATTAAATTTATTTGTGTTATAAGAAAAAGCATTTACTAAAAACCCTGCCAGGAAGTTAAATTGTGCACCTTCTTTTTCCAGATCCTTGTAGTCCTCTCCCTTGTGGCAGCTGCCTCAGCTGGTTTGCTCCCCATTACCAAAGTTGCCTACGCCGAACCTGAACTGCCCGCCAACTACGAATTCGCTTACTCAGTCCACGACACCCAGAGCAGCGATATCAAACAACAGAAGGAAGTCCGCTCAGGAGACGTTGTCCAGGGCTCATACTCCCTCGTGCAACCTGACGGCGTGCACCGCATTGTAGACTACACCGCCGACAAGGTCAACGGATTCAACGCTGTAGTGCGCTATGAGGGCACCCCCATCGCTGCCCCCGCTCCCGCCAAGATCGCCTACGCCGCTCCCGTAGCCAAGGTGGCCTACGCTGCAGCTCCCGTCTCCTACGCCGCTCCTCTTACCAAGATCGCTTACTCCGCCCCCGTAGCCAAGGTCGCCTACTCCTCCCCCATCTCATACTCCGCCCCCATCGCGAAGGTTGCCTACGCTGCACCTGTTGCCAAAGTAGCTTACGGCGCGCCCCTTAGCCAAGTCTCCTACTCTTCCCCAGTCATCTCGTACCAGCACTAGGACCGTTATTAAATTTTTTAACAAATATTTATTGAAATGAGGTTGTGAATAAAGCGTTGATCGAACATTTATATGTATTTTATTTGTTTAAAGTTATCATAAACTAACTCGCCTAAAACCAACTACTGAGAAAAAGCATAATGTGGAAATGAAATATGCATTATAGGGGAAGGCTCGCGGAAAATTTTAAGATAAAATATAAATACCTGTATAATAATCCTAATATTTATTATATTAGGATTATTATATCTTTATATTTTCATC
Source organism: Clostera curtula (assembly GCA_905475355.2). Taxonomy (NCBI): domain Eukaryota; kingdom Metazoa; phylum Arthropoda; class Insecta; order Lepidoptera; family Notodontidae; genus Clostera; species Clostera curtula. Next base: position 15,056,551 of record FR997810.1, read on the forward strand.
GAGAGATATTTCTGCGCGAATAGCATGTCGCTCTCGGCCACGATTTGATTGCTCCAGTTACTTTAGTCCAGGAGGAATTGGCGCACGAGTGCCGAAAACTATTCTACCTCATTTTTTTATGCGATTCTCATCATATTGCCCTACTGATGATATAAATGCATGTTGCCATGGGGCTACCCCGAGGCCCGGGCCATATTGCTTAAACCGATTTTTTTTATTCATTTAAAAAAATAGTTTTTTTTACAACCGGACATTTTTTTAATATTCTGTATAGAAATACAAATAAAAAAGGTCCTATGACTTTTCATAATAAAGTAAATATTTTTTTAATATTTAAGGGTTCGAAAATCGCACATTTGTGTTACTCGTGCGCCGATTCCTTCTGGACTACTTACACCGTTGTCAATCATCCGTAAGCTAGCAAAGTAATCCAGCTAAAATGCCAATCAAACGATACCGCATTAATCTTAAGCATGTAAAATGTATTGCTCGCTTAGTGTGCGCTATTAGAATTATTTATTTTTTAATTTCATAGTGTACATTTATCATCATAATAATTAGTTTTATCACCGCTACTATAGGCACATTGTCATCATTCAAGTGAGTGTCATGCATGCCGTTAGGGTTATGATTGTCATTCGTGTCATAATTATCGACAGTGTCATTAATATCATTAGTGTCACCAGCCTCTTTCATCGTCATCAGTGTCAAAATTTTTTTATTTTAATTTGGATACAGAACACCAAATACTAACTAACTAAATAAATTCTCTAAATATGTATTCTCTATTGTATTAGGGGTTCGCTAGTAAAATTTGACTGAAACGTCAGTGTTTTTATAGTTACATGATCTAAAAGTCGCCAAATCTCATCGACCGAAATGTGCTCACCCGATCAATGATCACAACCCTTGTGAAAGCCAAATTGCCTGGCACGTAGGTACTAATATCAATTTTTCCAGGATATAAAAAGAAAGGATTACTTGTGCTATTTAAATCTATATTAACCTGATTTAACCTAACATTAAATATACTAATTGTATTATGTGAGAATGTAATGTATGTACGTATTGTATGAGATGAGAAACGGACCAAAACTTTTTGCCTCATGTTGACCATGAGGCAAAAAGTTTTGGTCCGTTTCTAGAGTGTTAGTGCTGTCCGTGGGGTAAGATTGCTGGCACAGTTAAAGTTGAGGCATGTGGAGGACGTGTGTTTAAGTTTAATAAAACATGCCTAAACAAAGTATTTTTTCAAGAAAAAATCACTCACACTTAATGCAGATTTAAGCACACACACATATCAATACTACATAGCTAATTTCCCTCCATCAATTTGAACGAGGCTGAATCAGTAGTGGGTCATTTGGAGTCTGAAATGATGGCATCGATATTATGTGAAATATGTGAATCACATAAGTACAATGCATTTTTTATCTGTGGTTTCACCCGCGTGAGTGTGTAATGTAATGTTACATAATACCAATTATATAGTTACGATATTTCTAGAAAATTTTAGTGTGCATCAAATATTATGCTTTTATATTTTAAGAAAACAATAGTCTTTTCTATCCCTATTCCATTCTGTAGATTCAAAACCCTGTGCCAACCCGCCTGCGTGCAAGTTAATTTACTCTCCATGTAATTTGATGAGGCCCGCCTCAGCAGTGAGTCATATAAGGGTTAAGTAGTAATAGTAGACCTACAAGCATCGTCTAGTGTTTAGACCTCTGGTGGTAGGGTTGCCGGTATAATAAAGAATTAGATAGATAGGGGTTTTGTTACGAAAATACTATAAGGTAGTTAACTAATATAATTATCAGAAAGTGTAAATAAATGAAAACATACAAATAAATAAAAATGTTTTTTAGTGTTAGAATGAAACTATCTCCAACAATACATAGGCATTACTGCTCTGTGTTTGTAAGATAATCATTCGTATATATTTTATCTTTATGCCCTAATTAAGGTGAATTCCATGTACCTATATTAATTATCGCCGTGGTTTCGTTTCCTACTATGTTTTAGACCGGCAAACGGTTTAACCTGTATCACAGGGGCTGTTTACAAAAATGGAACGGACAAACCCACATGACACCCCAAACCAGAGCAAGTGCATCTAGTTTGCACAAAGACACTTGCCCGACCCCGGAATTGAACCGCAGCGCAGGCTCGTTGAGCCAAAGGCTGCATTTCCAATGCAATTCCAATTCCAAAGACCAACAAGTCGATCACCATATTTCCATATAGACTTGTGGTAAATAAAATAATTCAGATATGCTCAATCAACGATTTATTCACAACCTCATTTCAATAAATATTTGTTAAAAAATTTAATAACGGTCCTAGTGCTGGTACGAGATGACTGGGGAAGAGTAGGAGACTTGGCTAAGGGGCGCGCCGTAAGCTACTTTGGCAACAGGTGCAGCGTAGGCAACCTTCGCGATGGGGGCGGAGTATGAGATGGGGGAGGAGTAGGCGACCTTGGCTACGGGGGCGGAGTAAGCGATCTTGGTAAGAGGAGCGGCGTAGGAGACGGGAGCTGCAGCGTAGGCCACCTTGGCTACGGGAGCGGCGTAGGTGATCTTGGCGGGAGCGGGGGCAGCGATGGGGGTGCCCTCATAGCGCACTACAGCGTTGAATCCGTTGACCTTGTCGGCGGTGTAGTCTACAATGCGGTGCACGCCGTCAGGTTGCACGAGGGAGTATGAGCCCTGGACAACGTCTCCTGAGCGGACTTCCTTCTGTTGTTTGATATCGCTGCTCTGGGTGTCGTGGACTGAGTAAGCGAATTCGTAGTTGGCGGGCAGTTCAGGTTCGGCGTAGGCAACTTTGGTAATGGGGAGCAAACCAGCTGAGGCAGCTGCCACAAGGGAGAGGACGACAAGGAACTGAATAAAGGAAGTGACAATATTTCAATTAAATGCAAGCTTTTGGTGCCCATTACAACTTAAACGGAAGTTTATTATAATGTGTCCGGTTAAATTGAAGTTAAAATCATTATGCCATGACTATGGTCACTTAAATGTCTATATTTTTTTAAATACCTATCCCTTTTTAATAAAGAAAACTTTTATTTATTACATGCTTAATTACATATACCATGAATGTTTAAAAAACATTTAATAACGATGACTAATTCAAATGAATTAACACTATTGAGTTTAATTATCCGTTCATATTTATTAATTGGAATAAAATATTGCTTTGTTCATATGTAATGCTATTTTTGTGGAGTGTTGTGTTTTAATTGCTCCTGAAACGCTAGAACTTTGTCAACTCACTTTGGCAACCATGTTGAGTGTTGGATTGTCCACGTTTGACTGTGATACATACGGACTCCATATGCTTTTTATATAAGGATCACCGGCCTAGGTGTAGACAAGACGCAGACATGACCCTGTGTGGCACGCGTCCAATCGCGTAATGTGAATGGACTAGTAACTTGATTTCAAATTTGCACGTCATGCGTAACGCAGTAAATGCAATATTGCGTGTTATTTTAATTTTATAGCCAGTGCGTACGAGCTTTGCGTAAAGGTCAGCGCGCCGCGCTTCCGTCGATGACATAAATCTTCATAACATAATATTAATGCAAATAAATCCGTAACATTGACCTTAATTAGTACATTTCGGATTCAATGGATACTAATTGAGGAACAATTTACTATTACATTTAATTTCTGGTAAATTTTATCATAAATTGTTTCATTACATTCCCAACCCCACTCATAATTTGCGAATGCTGTAAGATTTAGATATTTATTTGGTTATGATACGAAATTTTTGACAAGTTTCTGCTAGAACTACTTGTAATGCAGCCAAAATACTTTATAAATTAGCAGATCTACGTCTTGCTAAATAACGGACGGTTCAACCACAACACACAGAAGACAAAAGTCTTCAACCAATGTGTCTTGCCAGTGATGAGATATGGCACAGCAGAGTCGTGTGTCGTGAGTCGTGGCACAGAGTCGCTCACTATGGGCTCCATCAGAAGGCTTCCTTGCCAGATCGATCAGAAATGAGGGTCACCAGGGTCACCGACATAGCTCACAGGATTGGCAAACTTAAGTGGCAGTGGGCAGAAAACCGTCGTCCGATGGGGCAGAAAAATCCTCGAGTGGCGACTGCGCTCCGGAAAGCCCAGTGCTGGTAGGCCTCCCACACGGTGAACCAGTGACCTGGTTAAGGTCGCCCGAAAACGATGGATGCGGGTGACCCGGGACCGGCCTTTGTGGAAATCCTTGGATCCTAAGTCCAGCAATCGACGTCTTTTGGCTGAAATAATGATGATGATGACATTTTAGTTTTTTTAAGAATGATTAGTAGTATAATACTATTATACAGTATAATATAAACTACTAATTAAATTGTTATTTGTCCTACAGGGAGATGAGGTCGCTTAGCGACAAAGCCCTTAAAAAATCTGTGTGACTTCTGCATTTCGTTAAGATTTTCACTATGGCTTAAATGGGAAGCTATGGATAGTATGGATACTGTACAGTCTACGCCAAATTACTTGAGCAATGCGCAGAAGTTTATTTTTGTAGGCCCGACTCGGCATTCAGTCATGTAAGGGCTGAGTAGTAATAGTAGTAGTAGCCAAATCAGGTTAGACCGGGCCGAACCCATTGCTAAATAAATTAAAGTAAATACTAAAGTAGCTGAACATACATCATTGCCAATATATGCAACACCGATGGTGTCACTCATCATAATCATCATCAGCGCATTCTGAATACAGGGTGCTATGGCGCTCTTTAGGGGAGGCCTCTGTCCAGCAGTGGACTAGAGTGGACTCATGTCCCTGTAAAAGGTGCAGGCATGCAACAGTAGGCTTATTTCCCTCCATGAGTTTGGAGGAGGCCCGACCCAGTAGTGGGTCCTGGGCTGAAACGATGCAACAGGGCTTCGGTGGTCTTAGTCACGCACAGAAACAGACCTCAGGGTGCTGTTATTTGGCTACCGAAGCCTACGGGCTTGAGGTCTTTCCCCAGCCAGGCAGGTTTTACAAAGGAGTCGTTGATTAGCACACTCTACTTCTTAGTTACTATTATTTTTATGATGTCTTAGGTTTTCACGATCTTTACACATTGCAGGAAATGATCTCTTCACGGTTATGATTGTTTTAATTATTTTATTCCCAGTCGTCCTGCGACCACGGACACTGCAAAGTGTCTGATACGTTGGGAATAAAATAAAACGATCATAACCGTGAAGAGATCATTTCCTGCAATATTATTATTATTCTTGATTATACACAGAAAGTAAGCATTACATAAATATACATTTGTAGTTACCTACGTCTTCTTGCGAACGAGCTTTAGTCATAAGTGAGTTTTCTAACAGCAAACCCGAGTGAAAGACAGATTTCATTTGAGGATAGAAAGTTTAGTTCAATGGTAAATTAGATTAGTTATTATCTTTTTTATCGTCATATATATTTTAAACGAATCCCCTGCATTATGTGTAATCTGTAATGATGAACATGAAATTCACGAACACAAATTACACCCAAATTCAGAGCAAGTGCCTCTGGTTTAGACAACGACACTTGCCCAACCATGAAATCGAACCGGAGACCCGTGATCTAAAGGCGGCACATCCAACCCTCTACTTAGTGTACCTCCTCCAAATTAGTGGAGAGAAATTAGCCTTACTCTGTATGGATCCCACATAATTATTCATGGTTGTTTGTCAAAATGACATGTAAATTATTTGCTCCGAAAATTATTAATTTTATTAATTACTTTACAGTTTAAATATTCTATGTTTTACAGTGCCTAAGAGCATATCAGCTTTTGCCATAATAATATATTCCTATTACACACGTTCGACCGCGCGGTGGGCCTCGCGCGCGTACTGTGTAAAGATGACTTCGAACGTAATAAAATGCAGCTCGTGCAATATTGTAATAAATGAAGTGCTAGCATTTATGCAAAATAAAATCAGCGTGATGGACGAAATAACGCTCGTCAGGATTTGTGTTACAGCCTTCGCTGAGGATGAAGTGTTAACTGCCAAAAAGTTGTTATTTGAAGCAGTGCCAACAAGAAAAATGAAGTTTAGAAGACAAGAAGGAAAGGCCAGCAGGGATTTGCAAGACATTATTGAGTTAATGAAGCAAACAGAAGCGGAGGACCCAGAGAGGCTTCCCACGTTTGTTGCTAAAGATTTGCATAGACTACCGCCAGTCACTTTTGACCACTTGGATGCAACCAGAGTGCTTAGAGATATATTACTTTTACAGGAAGAAATAAAGCATTTAAAGACTGAATTTGTAACGAAAGAACAATTATATAATTTTGAAGTGGCTATGCGAACGCAGTCATTAAGTGATTTTGTATTCAACCCTATAAATCATAAGAGAGGTGGGCATGTAACAGAAAAATTTGAATGTGAAAGTGGATCAATGGGGTTAAGCTATATTACATTGGAATCACATAGTGAAAATAATATATGTGATAAGTCACATTCATCAGTGAATTTGCCGATAGAAGTCGCAAACAATCTTTCGCATACCCTCGTTAATAAACCGTCAACAGCTGTTAGGAGCAGTGGGCCGGCCGTTATGACTAATAGCGATACAGTATCGGTAAGCGCGTGCACAGCTACTGAAACCACTACCACAGTCCCGTCTCAATTACAACTCGATAAATGTGTGCATCACAGCGAGAACGTGAGCGCGGGCGGCGGCGATCCAGCCCTCACGCATTCGAGATTATCTGTAGCAGATGTAGTGCAAGCGAGTAGCGACTGTAAACAAAAAGTAGGGGATACGGACGAATGGACTAAAGTTCAGTATAGAAAAAAGCGAAGGAATAGATTTATCAGTAACACTGGAAAGGCGGCGACTGATTCTAATAGCATGTTTAAAGCCGCTCAAATAAGTAAAATACCTTTGTACATATCTAATGTGTGTAAAGAGTCGAAGGAAGAGGATATAAAACAATACATATTGAACAGAACTCAAGACTTAGTCACATTAGAAAAAATTAATATGAAGAAAAACAAGAATTACAATTCTTTTATTTGCTATGTCTCCAGCCACAAACTAAGCTTATTTTTAAATGATGAAATGTGGCCGGATGGTATATGTTTTAGGCACTTTGTACAGTTTCGTAGCAAAGTAAACAAAGAGGGTCAACCAAAGTATAACAAATTTTATGAATAAAATGGCTACAAATACACATTTGAAGTTTGTAACATTCAACTGTAAATCCCTAAAAAGATCTATTGAAAGTGTTAGGTACCTATGTAAAACAGCTGACATAGTGTCATTGCAGGAGACATGGCTGCTGCCTCATGATTTATCCGTGCTTGGAGATATACATGACCAGTTTGAGTACACTGGGAAGTCGGCGGTGAATACCTCTGCAGGTATACTCACAGGACGACCGTATGGAGGAGTAGCACTGTTATGGCGAAAAGGAATCTTCAAATCTGTGTCTATAGTAAAATGTAGTAGCGCTCGCATTTCAGCTATAAAAGCTTGTTTAGAAGACCGCACAATATTAGTGTTCAGTATTTACATGCCAACTGATTCGACTGAAAATCTCCTCGAATTTACTGAGTGTTTAAGTGAATTAAGTGCTGTTATTGAGTCTAGTGATGTAGAAGCGGTTTATATGATGGGAGATTACAACTCTCACCCTCATCAACCTTTTTGGAATGAACTATGTAACTACAGCACAGACCAACGGTGGATTTGTGCCGACACAGAATTGTTGGGACTAAATTCTGATAACCACACCTATGTTAGTGACATGAACGGGAGCAGGCGCTGGTTGGACCATTGTTTTGTGACCCAGGCTGCGTGGCAGACAGTTGTGAGTGTTAAAATAGAGTATGATGTTTTTTGGTCTGATCACTTACCGCTGGCCATCGAGTGCAACTTGTGTACAGTTGCCCAAAAAATCGTTATCAATCAGTCGCTATGTGACAAAGTAAAATGGCATGAACGTGACAGTGATCAGATTGAAAAATATTATAATATCTGTAATCGTGAATTCCGGAGCATGCACTTTCCGGAGCTTTTTATGACATGTGGTGATAAATGTTGTGATTCTGAAAAACACAGACGTGGGCTTGATAGTATGTATAGAAGAATTGTACATATTATGTCGGACGCAGCCATACAGACCCACAGAGGTGACCGGCCGCGGGGTAAAAGACACGTAATTGGGTGGAACAAGCACGTGCGCGCTGCGCACTTGGAGGCAAGGCAGAAGTATCAGGTTTGGATTCTTTTTAATAAACCTAATTCCGGCAGAGTTTGGGATGAGATGCGAGAAAGCCAAAAGACTTTTAAAGGAAAACTGAAATGGTGTCAAAATCACCAAGAACAAATAAAAATGGACTTAATATCTTCTCACAGATCATCTAAGAACTTTAGCCGATTTTGGAAATCCACAACCAGCCTTGAGCTCAAGCCAGCCCTTCCGGTGACAGTTGCCGGCTGTGGCACAGCTAAAGGTATAGCGAACATTTTTAAAGATCATTTTCTTGTTGTCTCGCCCCTGGGCCCTTCGGTTGGCGTGGCCGATTCTGGGACTAGTCGAAACAGCCCTGTTATCAGATTCACAGCCAAAAAAATATCTGGTATTATACAAAAAATGACGGGTGGAAAGTCTCCTGGTCACGACAGTCTCAGTATCGAACACTTAAAATATGCGGGGTTCCATTGTGCTCGGGTGTTGTCTATGTTTTATTCTTTGTGTATCAGTCACTCTTATCTACCACCTGACTTAATGAAAACGCTAGTTGTACCCATTATTAAGAATAAGACGGGTGATATCACAGATGTAAATAATTTTAGGCCTATATCGCTCGCTACTGTGATTGCTAAAGTGTTTGACGGTTTGCTGGACAATATATTGGATAATTTCTTAAATCTACATGACGCTCAGTTCGGGTTTAGGCCAGGACTTTCTACTGAAAGCGCAATATTAAGTCTAAAGCAAACTGTCAGATACTACACAGATAGAAACACACCAGTTTACGCGTGCTTCCTTGACCTCTCCAGGGCTTTTGACCTTGTGTCATATGATATTTTGTGGAATAAGCTCAGGGAGGCAGGCGTACCTGCCGAAATAATTCGGGTGTTTCAGTATTGGTACTCCAACCAAGTGAACTTTGTGAAATGGCAAAACACGCTTTCTGACGCATACAGATTGGAATGCGGGGTGAGGCAGGGGGGACTTACCTCACCGAAGCTTTTCAATCTGTATGTAAACGAGCTGATAGCTGGGCTCAGCAGCAAGCGCATCGGATGCTGGATTGATGACACTTGTGTTAATAACCTTAGCTACGCTGACGATATGGTGCTGCTGGGCCCAACTGCCACTGCAATACGGGAACTTTTAGACTGCTGTAGCAAATACGCTGCAAACCACGGTCTGTTGTATAATTGTAAGAAGAGTGTCTACATGATCTTTAAGGCCGTCGGAAAAAAACTATCTCTTGAGCCTGTCATTACACTTAATGGACAGGTAATGCAAAGAGTGACACAATTTAAATACTTGGGACACTGTGTCTCTGATGACCTTAGGGATCATGCAGACATTGAGCGGGAACGCAGAGCTCTTGCAGTGCGCGCTAATATGTTGGCCCGCAGGTTTGCTCGTTGTAGTGAGGATGTAAAAATAACTTTATTTAAAGCGTATTGCCAAACTTTCTACACGAGTAGCCTGTGGGTCAACTATACGCGTGGTGTATTGGATAAACTCCGAATCCAGTACAATAACAGCTTCAGGGTGCTTTTGGGCTTGCCCCGTTTCTGCAGTGCCTCTGGCATGTTCGCACAGGCACACACCCATGACTTTTTCGCCATGGTGAGATTAAAAACAGCCTCACTATTGCAAAGGACGCGGGCAAGCCCAAATAGCATTCTGAGGATGTTATCAAACAAGCTTGACTCACCTATTCTGCAACATTTTATGCGAATACTGGTGAGGCAAGAATAGTTTTGTTTTTTTTTATTGAATATATTTCACTTATGTTTTACTAACATAGTTTTTAAGCTGCCTGTCACTAACCTATGGACCTCTGTTGTCTGCAAATAAATAAATTATTATTATTATTATTATTATAATCAGGTAATATTAGGTAGATGTTTGCACTTTATGTTGTTGTATTTTAAATATCGTAGTATTATTTTTTAAATATCGTGTGTTATTCTTATTAGCATTGAAATAGTTTACAGGCTTCTAATAATACTTAATGCTCGTCTCCACAACAAGCCCGTTTTCAGTCATTCATTTATGGCACAATAATCTAAAGTCAATATTTGATTAATATCGAATAATAATTGTGTAATGAGTTCAAAATTACTTTAAATAAAAATATTTTGGGTAATGTTCGATCAACGCTTTATTTACAACTTCATTTCAATAAATACAATTTGTTAACTAATTAAATAATGTTTCTAGTGATGGTAAGAGATCGCTGGGGAAGAGTAGGTGACTTGGCTAAGGGGGGCGCTGTAGGCAACCTTGGCTACAGGTGCAGTGTAGGCCAGTTTCGTGATGGGAGCGGAGTAGGAGATGGGAGCAGAGTAGGCGACCTTAGTGACAGGGGCGGAGTAGGCGATCTTGGTAACGGGAGCGGCGTAGGAGACGGGAGCGGCGTAGGAGACGGGAGCTGCGGCGTAGGCCACTTTCGCTACGGGAGCAGCGTAGGCGACCTTGGCGGGAGCGGGGGCAGCGATGGGGGTGCCCTCGTAGCGTACTACAGCGTTGAATCCGTTGACCTTGTCAGCGGTATAGTCCACGATGCGGTGCACGCCGTCAGGCTGCACGAGGGAGTATGAGCCCTGGACAACGTCTCCTGAGCGTGCCTCCTTCTGCTCCTTAATGTCACCAGTGTGGGTATCGTGGACGGAGTAAGCGAACTCGTAGTTGGCGGGCAGTTCGGGTTCGGCGTAGGCCACTTTGGCAATGGGGACCAAACCAGCTGAAGCAGCGGCCGCAAGGGAGAGGACGACAAGGAACTGAAAAAAAAATTTATACATATCACTACATAGTATTAAACAAAGTCGCATTTTTCTGTCCGTCCCTATGTATGCATAAATCTTTAAAACTACGCAACGGATTTTGAAGCGGTTTTTTTAATAGATAGAGTGATTCAAGGGCAAGGTTTATATGTATAACCCACCCCCGCTTTGCACGGGCGAAGCCGGGGCGGGCCACTAGTTTAAAATAAATAACTATATGCTAACTAACTCCTGCTGATCATACTGTCTGGAATAAACGCCAAAAACTAAATTACTTTTAAATCAGTACCATTGCTCTCCTTTATGTAATAGGACCGTAAAGTAATAAAAAGTTTTGCCAGTTCTTCTCAGCAGTGGTCGGGTTCCGAAGTGGTACTATGCATTGTAAAATATTTATCAATATGTTGACAGTTTCACATTTAAAAAAGAAATGATTAAACTTGGCATGGGGTGAAAACACTTTCCTGATTCCACTTAAAAAAAATCTAGCACTAACACTAGTTAGCCAAGTTAGGTTACTGATAGATAGTAGATAGATATGATAGATACTAGATAGATGTATAACCTATGCCATTGACTTTCTTTTAGATAGTCTTTTCAACAGATGTTGTTTTTCAAATATTACTAAAAGCTGAAGTCTTAATAAAGATACTATAAATGTTGTAATTTTAACTGGAGTTATTTTTGTAACTCACTTTGGCAACCATGTTGTTTGTTGGACTGTCTACGCTCGACTGTGATGTCGTATGAGTCGGTACACTTTATATGAGTATCTCGACTTATAAACAAGAAGACCTCTAGGTTACACATGATTAAGCTATCGCCTTGAATGTATTAAAATCGTTAATGTTGATATTGTAATATGTGCTCTATGTGAAATTTGGTGGGTACAAAATTGCTTGTGCTTCGAAATTACATATAGAGTTTATGCTGGATGCAAATATTTTTTTTTAATTGTAAGGGTCAAGCTTTTTCAGATTAAGGTGCTTTAATAGAGCAGTGGGTAATTCTATATTTAAATTTCGATTGTTAAATGTATTTTTGATAGTGATTGAAAATAAAAAACAAAAGAAATTACTAAATATATCGTTTTTCTTAACATTAGCATTTGTTTACTCTAAAATAATAAGCTCATTAGGAATGAGCATCTCGTCTTTACGTTCCCGTAGAGCGAGAATTATTTGTCTTTAGTTGATTTTCAATCTAAACAAGACCGATATAAGATGAAAATTAAGAAAACATAGTTTTGTTTAAAGAAACCCCTGCTCTAGGTACAACCTGTATCGCTGGGGCAGTTTACAAACATGTAATTCACGAATACAAATGACACCCAGACTCCGAGCAAGTGCCTCTGGTTTAGACAACGACACTTGCCCGACCCCGGAATCGAACCGGGGTCGGGCAAGGAAATCCGGTCGGGCCCGGAATCGAACCACAAATTGGAAAAAGGGAATAAATCCAAAAAACTAAACTTTATGACTTTTTACTTTCGACTTAATGGCACACGATACTGATATTGAAGTATCACTGATATTGAAGAAAATATAAATTCTTACTTACACATTTACTAATAGATCTGGCTGAAATATATATTACTCACTTATATTTAAACATGTAAATATGTTACATTTATTCCCTTCTTCTCTTACCAGCATGCCATCTGCCTTGTCATCTCCCTTTGTCGGGTCTTACAACACCCTCAGGATGGAATGGGGTGGTGACACTATGTATTTTTAATCCGTCACCACACAGGTACAATTTAAATATTTTGCTGTCATCAATGTCGCAGTAAGGTCGTATAGATTGACCCAGTATTTGAGTATGATCTTTTGGTTGTGCACTCTTGCGTCAGATGTCGTATAACGGTAATGGATGTTGTTCATAGTTGTTTCGGTTTTGACACAAATTACACCCCAGACTTGGAGCAAGTGCCTCTGGCTTACTTAAAGTCACCTGACCGACCCTGGAATCTAACTGGGCCCCGTGTTTCAAAGTCTGATTAAGATTTATAGGCACTGGGCCTATAAATGGCCCGCTGCTGAGTTGGGCCTCCTCCAACTACACGTAGGGTAATTAAACTTACTTTAATTATACGCCATTAACAAAATTAATTGGCTTATTTTAATAATTAAACTAGCGACCCGCCCCGGCTTCGCACGGGTGCAATGATGAAACTCTAAATTTATCGTGTTTGTCTACAATAATAGGTATACATATAAACCTTCCTCATGAATACCTCTATCTATTAAAAAACCGCTTCTAAATCCGTTGCGCAGTTTTAAAGATTTATGCATACTTAAGGACGGACAGACGACAGCGACTTTGTTTTATACTATGTAGTGATAGTGATGATAAGTGGTTGCATATTGATTTTTTTAATATTCGGCGCTAAGCAAGTTTTTAAAGACGGTATACGTTTTTATTCTGTGTGGTGACGGCTTTAGAATACATGGAGTCACCACCACATCCACCCTGAGGGTGTCGTAAAGCTAAAAAAAGTACATTACAACCTAGCCGCAAGAGAAGGAAAACTTGATACGAAAACATGTGCCAACCCGTCTGGCCATGGTGCCACAGTAGGCTAATTAATTACTACTACTACCTACTATTTATTCCATAAATAAATAAATAATAATAAACCAAGTAATAGAGACCCGAAATTACCAGAAATATATTATTAAGAAATCAACATCCGACATTTGCAGAAAATGTAACACCACCTCAGAAACAATCCAACACATCACAGGTGCATGTAGGACAATAGCACAAACTGACTATAAACACCGACATGACCAGGTGGCATCTATAGTACACCAAAAATTAGCTCACCAATATAACCTTATAGAATCCACAGTTGCATATTATAAATACACCCCTAATGTAGTAAGAATACTACAGCAAAACTTTATTTTGGCCGTGCAATTCTCACAGACCGATCGATCCATTTTAACCGACCTGACATAACACTAATAGATAAAATTAATAGAATAGGATATCTGATTGACATTGCTGTACCAAACACACACAACGGGCAAGCCACAATATCAGAAAAGCTTACAAAATACACGGAACTTAAAGACGAAATAACACGCCTATGGCACCTCCAAAAAGTAACTATAGTAAGTACCTATTGTATTATCTACAACCGGTGTAATACCCAAAAGTCTACATCAGTCCTTAAATACACTTAACCTACCCCCCAACATGTATATTACCTTACAAAAAGCCGTCATTCTGAATACCTGCCGCCTCTTACGAAAGTTCCTGCAAACTGAACCAGATATCCCTCAACCACGTACGATAAACCAACCTTCACAAACTCCACAAATAACAACTAATCAAAATTAAATGCCCGTATAGCTCGCACTTCAAAATTAGTCTGATGTACACTTGGCTTAGGCCCGTGTGCATCAAATTACCGGCGCTCTGAAAGCCGAGTTACTAAAAAGTAAACATAAAATAATAATAATTAATAAATATCCTTGGACATATCAAACAACGCCATCTCGTCCCAAGCTAAGCAACATAATGCTTGTGTTATTGTAACGAGATGTATGATAAACTACTTAAATACATTATTTTTTGTAAATACATACCTAATATTTAGAGAAAAACAACCAGACCCGGAACAAATACTTTTAGGTCGTACAAATATTTACTGACTGCCTCGTTGGTATAGTGGTTAGATGTGCCGCCTTTGGATCAACGGGTCCCGGGTTCGATTCCGGGGTCGGGCAAGTGTCTTTGTCTAAACCAGAGGCACTGGCTCGGAGTCTGGGTGTCATTTCTATCTATAATATGTATGTATTTACAAAAAAAAATGTATATATGTAGTTTATCATCCATCTCGTTACCATGACACAAGCATTCAGTTGCTTCGCTTGGGACGAGATGGCGTTGTGTGAAATGTCCAAGGATATTTATTTATTATTTATTTCTTCCGTGCGGGGATCGAACCCGCGACATGCTGCGCAGCAGTCGATCGCTCAACCACTGCGCCAACCGTGTCGCTGGGTTGCTGTCATCAATGTCGTAGGAGATGCAACCCACTGCTGAGTTGCATCTCTTCTAATTACGTGCAGGGAATTAGCCTACTGTGCCACGATGGCCAGACCGATTGGCACAGGGTTTCGTTTCAAGTTATCCTTCTCTAGCGGCTAGCTCTTTGGTCTTGTCATTTCTTACGCTCTTATAATTAATTATTCGGCTCTTACGACACCCTCAGGCAAGAAAAAAAGTGGTGGCAATTGTACAAATTGTTGCATATTATTGTGTTCTGTCTATTTCTCTCGTGTACAATAAAGAGTTTATCTATCTAATTACCCATGTAAAGAGAGGAGCTCCAACTCAACATTGGGCCCAACATTGGGTCCAGCATTGGGCCAAGTATATGCAGAGTGGTACCGTTGTATTGTAAAATGAACAGCAACTTTAATAATTCGCCTTGAACGTATTTGTCATCGGGCATTTCCGCAAAATTTACGAGCGACCACGCCGGTCGTGGGTTGCCGACCTTTTCGCCATATGCGCCGAACTTGATCGAAGCTCTACTTTATCGTAAATGTTATTAGCGCACTCTTATCAAAAAACTATATAGGTTACACCCGCGTAGGTTTTAAACCCAACCCATTCATTTGTAAAATAATAAAAAAAAATCAATAACTATTTAGCCCCTATATGACGCTGCTGAGGCGGCAGACGGGTTGGCACAGGATTTCGTATCAAGATTTCCTTCTCTTGCGGCTAGGTTTTCGGCCTTGTCGTTTCCTTTTGTCTGCTCTTACGACACCCGCAGGTTGAAATGGGGTGGTGACACTACGTATTCCAAACCCGTCACTACACCAATAGACATATGTACAGTATTGTATCGCACTGTAGGCTTATGCCTTTTTTTTTAGGATAGATGACAGCTTTATTTAAAACTAAATATACCACCACCTAATAAATCTAAATGCTAATAAGTTACCACATTTAGATAAAAAATAAGTAACAGTTGGTATGAACTAAGATGAATATATTTTAAATTAATGACTAACCCTCGAAGTAATGGGAGGAGAGGAGGCTCGACTCAGCATCGGCTCATCGGATTTTTTAATTGGTAGGTATTTAACGGCCAAGTCTTAAAACAAATCCAGATATCACTACATAGTATAAAACAAAGTCGCATTCTTCTGTCCGTCCCTATGTACGCATAAATCTTTAAAACTACGCAACGGATTTTGAAGCGGTTTTTTTAATAGATAGAGTGATTGAAGGGGAAGGTTTATATGTATAACCCACCCCCGCTTTGCACGGGCGAAGCCGGGGCGGGCCACTAGTAAATGTATAAAACAAACATCGGTATTCGAATGAGTTGCAAATACGTATAGATTACATCTTAATTATTATTATTTTAAGAAGCAATACACAACTACTGTATGTGGACCTTAAGCTTTCTACGTTACCGGAACAAGTTGTGCCCGGGTCGGCAGGTGCAGCGGGGCTTAGTAAACTGGTCAAGGGGCGGAGAAATTAAAAGTAGTTTACCGACCAATGTCTGAGGCCTTGACCCAGTAATTTCGGGTGTGGTCTGATGTATGGTTTATGTTTTGCAGGGCTGTCAGCTGATGAATACATTGTAGGCGCAAAGAGATGATGAAAATGAAATGACAATGTATACAAGCCAAAATATAATAAAAACTTAAAAATATGTGCGAACGTCAACGAATTTAATTTTGCACCGCCGCCATTTTAATGTGCGCAACAAAACGTGCGCGTATAGCGCCACTGCGCCTCGCGGACTTTTCAATAACTACTTACATTCTTCTTCTTATTTATGTACATTACCAATTATTAATATTATGATAAAGGGGTCGCCAACAGATTAGTGACAAGCTCTGCTTTAAAAAACAACTAATTCTATCTTCACTAACTTATATCACCCTCTCAACTCAAGTTAACGAGCGGAAAGAAGTTTTACTTCAAAAATCTTTACGAAATTAATTTAAGCCTTTGGCAGCCCTGTCCCAAAGTGTAGCATGTGTAATGGCGGGCGTCATTGATCGATGGCTGTCAACTTGCCGACGCAGAGGCCATTACTCGCAAGTCGCGGGCCACAGGTCGTGACAATCGGTGATCTTAACTGATCTTGCACCGCATTTCGCGGCACCTCCAGCTTCTTGCACGGGTCACTGAATTCATGACCTGAGCGCTTTGGTAACCAATACAAATTACAAAGAATCACCTTTGTCCGATGGCCCGATGGAACATTTTTTTTGTTTTACAAAAAAGGAACCCCTGCCCCAGGGACATCCTTTATCTTGGGGGTAGTTCACAAACACGTAATTCAAGAGCACAAATGACACCCAGACTCCGAGCAAGTGCTGACTTAAACAAAGATACTTGTCAGACCCCGGAATCGAACCCGGGACCCGTTGATCCAAAGGCGGCACATTCAACCCCTAGACCTACGAGGCAGTAATCTTATGGGTATGTGGTGACCGATTTAGAATATATAATGTCACCACCACTTTTCATCCTGAGAGAGTTGTAAGAAAATTACACATTAAATGGCCTAGCCTAGGAAATTATAATAAATCTATATAACTAAAAAATAATAAATATATAAATAATTAATATTTTATAATATGTTTAATAAAGAATTAAAAATATTCTGGAATTATCATTCACGTTTTTTATATATTGATTGTGAGTCGGTACGACGTTTGCCGGGTCAGCTAGTACACAATAATTATTATGATAATCTACTATCCTAATCTTAAAATAAATTAATCTATGCTAACAATTATGTTAGCAAGATTAATTTAGTATAAGTGTGCGCACGTTGCCATTTCAAAATAATTTGATTATGTTACTTCCACTATACTTCCAATGTACACTATACATTAGCGTTAAGCCTGCTAATGAAGTACACACCATAAACAGTAAATAAAATAAACATGAAATGATATCTACCATGTGCCTACTCGTCGGGCCGGGCTAATTTCCCTCCAGTAATCGGATACAGTCAGGATCCACGGGGCAGCAATGCGCGGGGTGGTACACCCCGGGGACGTTTAGTGCGTATACCTCCGTCTCCTCACAGGGGCAGAGGGGACTCCCACACACCCGCCGCCAGCCATCCCCAGGCCGGCGGGGAGCCCGATTCAGCAGTGGACTTTTTTTACAGGCTGAGAAGAAGCAGTAGTGATGCAACCAGATGCTCCAGCTGGATCAGCTGGTTGCATCACTTTCGAACTTAGGCCACTTTCGCAGAATGTAACAAATTACAGGTTAGATGTGCCGCCTTTGGATCAACGGGTCCCGGGTTCGATTCCGGGGTCGGGCAAGTGTCTTTGTCTAAACCAGAGGCACTGGCTCGGAGTCTGGGTGTCATTTCTATCTATAATATGTATGTATTTACAAAAAAAAAATGTATATAAGTAGTTTATCATCCATCTCGTCACCATAACACAAGCATTAAGTTGCTTAGCTTGCGACGAGATGGAGTTGTGTGAAATGTCCAAAGATATTTATTTATTTACGATATCCTCAAGATAGTGTTGGTGACATTGTGATTTAGTCTGTCAGTTAGGGTCAGCGCGCACTATCGGAGTGGCGGCGAAGAGGCTTTTTCAGTAACAATTTAATTTCAACCTAAAGCGCTTCAGAATACGACTGTATTTACAATACGCTCGCCGCGCGTCGCTCACCGCGCGTCGCTCGCCGTCATTGTATTTCGTTGTACTAAATACAGTTGTATTCTGAAGCGCTTTAGGTTGAAATTAAATTGTTACTGAAAAAGCCTCTTCGCCGCCACTCCGATAGTGCGCGCTGACCCTTAGTCAGTCATTTGCCTTATAACAAATTTAAATACAAGTTAGGATATGTAGGTGCTCTAACTTGTATTAATATAATTTTGAAAATAATTTTGCAATTAGCTGCCAATGAAACTTATGAAACGCAATTGATTATGATTAGTAACAGATCGCGAAACCTCGCCCCCGAGGGATAATAAACTATCGTTTAGTCTAATTGTAACAAAGATCGGTTGCCCAAGTGATTACGAAGTTTTTATGAACCGTTTGGCAATTAGAAAAATTGGAGCAATGACTAAGCAATACCACATACGGTAATGATCTTGTTTAACTTGTTTGACAATGATGTGTGGGCTGATTTTAGGGTTCAGCAAAGCAGATTTGATTTTATTCTTGACACAAATTATTTTCCGTGTGGTGACGGAATTATAATACTTTGTCTCATCAACCCATTCCATCGTGAGGGTGTCGTAATAACGGACTGTAGGAAATGATAAGTAGGAAAATTACCCTCCATGTAATTGGAGGTGGCCAGACTCAGCAGTAGACATTGTATGGGCTGATTAGTAGTAATAGTAAAAAACAAATCTTTGTTCGTTTGTGGAGGGTAACAAAATTCCTATAGCTAGCTGAAGCGAGATCATAAAAAGAAGCAGTTCTATTTTTGAAACGTTCTAGCTTGATGTGTGAGTAAGATATCGATATTTTTCTAATGTCGGCTGTTCACACTCGTCGAGACACCCCGAGACAGACCGAGAGCTAGTGTGTACATGGTGCTCTCATCTTGTCTCGCTCTCTCGCGTCTCGCCTCGGATATCCTCGGTCGCTTGTCGGTTTTTGCGCCCGAGTCAAAGAAATCAACGGATCCTCGTTCTTCAGTACAAATGAAAAATGAGTGTGTACAGGGATGATCTCGTCGAGTTCCATATCAGCCGAGATTCTCGGCTAGAGTGTACAGCCGCCATGAAACAAAAACCAAAACATTTTCTACAAAGAGAGTTCAAGTAAAAACTAACCAATTAGATTTGCCTGTCGTTGATGCGCCTGTCGTGGCCCATACTCTCCCGTCGTGGACGGATGCCGTGCCCCTGGTTCGGGCAGTTGAGGATCGCCGTCGGTTTTAGCGGGTAGGTCGGGGCGCAAATTAATAACGATCAGAATTTGCGACGATAAAAAAATAATCTTTTCACGTCAGTAGCTCAAACATGTAGGTTTTGCTCACTGAAAACAGTGGGCAAAATGCGATTTTGCCCACTAAGTGAGACAAAGTAACTTTTTAATTATAATTCGAAACATTGACACTCTGTCTCTTTCCCGCCAATAGAAAAGGGAGAGGCAAAGCCCCAGCGCCAACAGCTCCGATTTTGAATTTGAGCTCAAAGACAAACACGTTCGGAATTTCGTAACTAACTAAAGAAATTTAGCAAAAATTATTATGTCATAAAATGTAAATTATTGAAATTTTTACTTATTGTTGTATTTAAACGAAAATAAGTATTTACTGCTTTAAAAACTGATATTTAACATTTACATATTTAATTCTAGTTTCAAAAATGTTATGTAATATATTTCATCTTATATAGTGTTCTCGCTGCTGAAGTGAAAAGTTATGTGTGTTACGCGAGAGCAAAATTTTTTGCATCTCCTGCCTTTGAATCCCTCGCAACACTCAGGAATCAACTTTAGAAACACTCGCTACGCTCGTGATTCAATCATTGATTCCTTCGCTTGCTCGGGATTCAATATTAGCACTCGCAGCAAAAAACGCCTTTGCTCTCATGTTGCACAAATAACTATTACCAGTCTCGGATTATCTGTGCTTAATTTCATCATTAGCTGGTGACTAAACTACGTGCACAATACAATGTGTCTACTACTCGGCCCATACATGACCCACTACTGGGTCGGGCCTCCTCCAATTACATGGAGGTTACGTAGCCTACTGTGCCACGCTGGCCAGACGGGTGGGCACAGGGTTTCGTTTCAAGTTTTCCTTCTCTGGCCTTGTCATTTCCTTTTGTTGGCCCTTACGACACCCTTAGGCTGGAATGGGGTGGTGACAATATGTATTCTAAATCCACCACCACATGGAAGAACTAAGATGTACGGAACCGTTAACTGATTGCAATAAATAAGTTTTAAAATGTATCAAAGTGTCGAATATTTATGTTTAATGTGAGAAAAATGACAAACGATTACTTAAATTGGTGCTTAATTATATTTTTAGACCTTCGAATTAGTTGAACAGTTACGATAACTTATTCGGAAACTAGTGGGCTTATTATAAGGGTATATAGAGGCTAGAAGGATAATACTGATGTACGCCAGACAACGGGCGGCGGGTAAACCTGGTGGTAAATTTTAAATGGTAAGTTATCTATTTTCAAATTTTATTTTGCAGTGTTGGTAAGCCTCCCACACGATGGTCCGATGACCTGGTTGCTAGATACGGGCGGCCCAGGACCGGCCTATGTGGAAATATTTGGGGGAGGCCTATGTCCAGTAGTGGACATCTTTTGGCTGAAATGATGATGATGAATACTTCCGTACGCCCAATGCCGTAACTGCGATGTATATAGTATGTTTGTCACACTGCATAAAAAGGGCTTGCCGAGGGACTGTAAGTCTATAGCACTGGGTTAATTGACTTCTTGACCTTTCGCGAGGTCTGTTTTCGGGCCGAATTCTGTATCAATTAAATTAATTGCAATGAGATTATTTATAAGCAACGGATATGGTATGGAATTGTTGGTTTGTTTGTCATCCTTAACGTAGTTTTTATGACGCAATTGTCTGATGTCATGGGTTTAAGAAAATAATGAACTTGTAAATGACAATCAGGACACCTAAGATACTAACATTAATCTGCTAAATTTAAAAATTCTGAGCAATATAATCTGTTTAACATTAAAGTTAAAACGACTTAAAAAAAAGAAACTCAATAAACTGCCACTTAACTTCGCTCTCCGTTTAAGTTGGCACCGACTTCAAATGGTTTATTATTTTTCGTTTCTTTATTGCTTTTGAAGACGAATTCATTAAAAAAAATTAAATTTTTGTTCATAGCAAAAGTTGTCCACTAATACACTAACTTGGCTTTCGACAGGTTTTTTAGCAAACCACTGAACATATTTTGATAACATTTCTATGGGCTTCGCAACAAAAGCATCTTCATCATCGCAGACTATAAATTACTCAGTGCTGAGTTGGGTTTCCTTGTAATAGTTCGTCGTGCCTGAAATAAGCCTACAGTGCCACGCTGGCCATTCAGGTTGGCACAAAGTTTCGGATCCCGGCACAGTTGAATGCGTTCCCGCGAACCTGTGGCGCCCCAAGCTTGACGTATGAGGGTATAGTTGGTGTTTTAGTGGTTAGACGATTAGTTTTCGGAGTCCCGCATAATATAATGTGTGCTTATAGCAATTGGCGACAGATTAAAATACATGGTGTCGAAACCCCATTGCAACCTTAGGGTGTCGTAGGACTTAATAAGGCCGATAACCTAGCCACAAGAGAAGGAAAACATGATATGAAACCCTGTGCCAACCAGTCTGGTCAGCGTGGCACAGTAGATTAATTACCCTCCTAGTAGTTGAAGCCTGAGACGAGAGAGAGAGAGATAAATCAATTGCCCATCAAAAAAGGGTTTAGGTCAGAGGTAAAGATCGGAGGACATCGAAGGAATGCCTTTAACTCGGGTTGGTTCGCTGGTATTGTACGATCTTAAGGCTGTGACAGTGGCAGAGATAATAATCTTGTTCGTGACATATGCTACGGCTGTATATTGTCACGGTATCAAGATTAATTAAAATCATTTCGAGTAGGAGTTCTAATGCGAAACGAGAACCTGTACATGTCCCTGTTTTGTTAGGTCAATGTCATCTGATGCAAAAATCAATTCAAAAGTATAATCGAGATCGATAAAATATTTGCTTATTTTTATCAGTGACTTGAATGCCTTTGACCTTAAGCTTGCGTGATGGAAAGCAACGCCAGGGTCTAAGATGCAGCAGGCAATTCGAGGAAAAGTCCTGTCGCGCACCGGCTCTCACAAACACACGACGAAACACAGTAAAACTGCTTGGTGCGACTTAGATGTGAGGGTGGTAGCTAGCTAGGCGGACCATTAAACCGAACGTCCACCGCCAGCTAAAATAAGTGCGTCCACCGACGGTGAACTAACATATATGAAAAAACTGGCTCAACTATGCAAGCTAAACTAAACTAATATCCTAGCTTTAGATTCTACCACCAAGCGTGCTGGGTTTTGTTGACTTTTATAACACGCGTTCCCAGCGTGCGGTGGGAAAGTGTTATATAAAATACTAGTGGCCCGCCCCGGCTTCGCCCGTGCAAAGCGGGGGTGGGTTATACTTAAAAACCTTCCCCTTGACTCACTCTATCTATTAAAAAAAACCGCTTCAAAATCCGTTGCGTAGTTTTAAAGATTTATGCATACATAGGGACGGACAGAAGAATGCGACTTTGTTTTATACTATGTAGTGATTATTGTTGGTCCAGGGGTTAGATGTGCCGCAATTGGATCAAAGGACGCCGGGTCGATTCCGGAGTCGGGCAAGTGTACACTACCCCCTTTCTTCCTGAGAGTGTCGCAAGAGCCGACAAAAGGAAATGACAAGGCTGATAACCTAGCCGCAAGAGAAGGAAAACTTGAAACGAGACCCTGTGCCAAACCGTCCAGCCAGCGTGGCACAGTAGGCTAAACACCCTCCATGTAATTGGAGGAGGCCCGACTCAGCAGTGGGGGGTATTATTGCACAGTTCCATTTACTCCTAACACCAGGCGTAACTTGCGCAGATCGTACATTTTCCTTACGGACTTATGTTAACAACACTTTGTATTATAATACTCTTACAAGAATGTAAGAGCTGTAAGAGCTTCATTGCAATCTCAAGAATTCAGATAAATGTCACAAACGAAATAAAATGATTTCGTCCAAAAAAAGGAAATGAGATGAACTTGACGGTTGCGTAAACCAGATCCAGTTTTGACTCATACCGCGTACATGTCAAGTACACGACATAAGAGTATATGCGTGTACGCAACATGTTCAACGCACTATATAAGATGTGAGAGACTTCGTTGAGACACATTCAGTCAAAACAATCCAGTCAACATGGTCGCCAAAGTGAGTAGCCTCTAAAGAAAGTTCTGGAATTTATAACGTATTGTTTTCTAAAACAAATCGAAGCAAAGATTTGAAACGTCGAAGATAGATTTAACATTTTCTTTTTACAAATTGCCAGTGTCCATGATACTTGCCACTCAGACCATAAATGATCCACTGCTGAGTCAAGCCTCCTCCCATCATAGGGGGGTCATTAGCCTATTAAGCCACGCTGGCCAGACGGGAAATTTATTATTTATTATTTAATTATTTTTATCAAGTTTTCCTTGTTTTGCAGCTAGGTTTCTGGCCTTGTCATTTTCTTTTGTCGGCTCTTACTACACCCTCAGGATGGAATGGGTTTGTGACACTGTGTATTCTAGTCACCGCACGGAAAGTCCAGGATACCAGGGTAATTAATTTATGAGAACAAGCCCGCGACACGTTATGTCCAAATATGAAGGTATCGATCCGTTAGTAACAGGAGTATCTGTTACTAAAAACTGGACACCTAATGTGTACTAGACTAGCAATATTTTTCTGATTTAGAATAATGAAGAAGATTGAAGATTTAGAATAAATACTGACACCACCCCATTCCATCTAAACTAAAAGAAATAACAAGGCGGAGACCCTAGCCTAAAACTAGAAACGGCACCCTGTGCCAACCCGTTTGGCCAGCGTGGCGCAGTAGGCTCTCCCGCCCTATGGTGGGAGGAGGCCCGACTCATCAGCTCATTTATGGACTGATACTAGTAGTAGAAGTAGTAGGGTCCTATTTGATGGGTCGTGTAGCGCAGGCAGCAATATCTTCGTGTAAACGTGTACTGGTAGACAGCCAAATGAGGTTAGAACGATGCCTACACCAGTAAAATTAAAAAAAAACCCCAGGGAGATAAATTCCAAGAGAGTACCAGTTCCATCAATGGTCTTTTGCAAGAGCAAACAACGTCATTTTTTTTTTACATTTTTAACTAACTTTGTTTTCTCGTTGCAGCTTCTGATCTTGTCTGCTCTCGTTGCGGCCGCTGCCGCCATCGCCATCCCTGTCGGCGTCCCCGTCACCAAAGTGGCCTACGCTGAACAGGAATTACCCGCCAACTACGAGTTCGCTTACTCCGTCCACGACGACCACAGCGGTGACATCAAAGAACAGAAAGAAGTCCGATCCGGCTACGCTGTTCAGGGCTCATACTCCCTCGTGCAACCCGACGGTGTACACCGCATCGTAGACTACACCGCTGACAAGGAGCACGGATTCAACGCCATCGTCCGCTACGAGGGCACCCCCATCGCGGCCCCCGCTCCCGCCAAGATCGCCTACGCCGCTCCCGTAGCCAAAGTGGCCTACGCCGCAGCTCCCGTCTCCTACGCCGCAGCTCCCGTCTCCTACGCCGCTCCAGTTACCAAGATCGCCTACTCCGCCCCTGTCACCAAGATCGCCTATCAAGCCCCCATCTCCTACGCTTCTGCCCCCGTAACCAAGGTTGCTTATGCTCAAGCCCCCATCTCTTACGCCGCTGCTCCCGTGGCCAAGGTCGCGTACGCGTCTGCCCCCGTCGCTAAGGTGGCTTACGCCGAAAACCTCGGCCACGTTACCTTCTCGTCCCCCTCCGTCACCTACCACCACTAAGTCATAATTTAAGGCGTTATTTATTGATTATTAAATAGAACATTTGATGAATTTATATGTAATCGTTTTTTTCGTCGCAACTACTAATAAATAAATAAATATCCTTGGACATTTCACACAACGCCATCTCGTCCCAAGCTAAGCAACTTAATGCTTGTGTTATGGTAACGAGATGGATGATAAACTACTTATATACATTTTTTTTTGTAAATACATACATATTATAGATAGAAATGACACCCAGACTCCGAGCCAGTGCCTCTGGTTTAGACAAAGACACTTGCCCGACCCCGGAATCGAACCCGGGACCCGTTGATCCAAAGGCGGCACATCTAACCACTAGACCAACGAGGCAGGTTACTACTACTACTATTCACCCCATAAATAACCTACTACTGATAAATTGTTTAAACGTTGCATTATACAATGCCAGACTATTAATTTAGTGCGTTGCGTTCAAGGGCGGATCCAGGGGGGGGGGTCATGGGGGTCATGACCCCCCCCCTGAGCTGGATCCAGGACTTAGGTGGACCACTAATTGAACATAATGTTTTATTTATATATTTTATCACCATACAGATTTTATGTAAAACAATACCTTATTAAGGAACAAAAGAAACAAGGACTAATTATTACAAATATATTTATTTATTTATTTATTTTAATACTTCATGCAAAATACATTGGCGGACTTAATGCCTAGAGGCATTCTCTAACAGTCAACCATAGGGTGGAGCAGAGAATGACTTGGGCTAGATGCACTAAAATAATAAGACTTCAGTGTAGTGAGCTAACTAAAAATAAAAATACATACACAAACAGTCAGAATATACTAAATTTATACGGTGAAGAATAATACATACAAAATAAAATAAAAATGATAATAATATATAAAATAATACATAATTATACTAAATAATTATACTACATAAATACATTAGGTATAATACTAAAATTCATTTTGAGAAGAATCAAAAAATTTGTTCAGACAGTATTTTCGCAACGCAACCTTAAAAGAATGCAGAGAGTTGGCCATTCTGATTTCGAGGGGGAGAGCATTCCACAGAAGAACAGATTGAACGAAGAAAGTTGAGTGAATGAAGTCGGATCGGTGTGAGGGACATTGAAGGAGACGATTATTTGAAGAACGGAGATATTTAGCATGGTTAGAGGATAGATAGTCAAAATGCGAAGATAAGTAAGATGGGGGATGAGATGAGAAAAGTAAGGAGAACAACATTGTGAGAGCACGCATTTCTCTCCGCTGTCTAATGGGCAACCATTTTAAAATAACGCGGTACTTGGAGATGTGATCGAACTTACGAAGGTTGAAAACGAATCGAATGCAGTTATTGAGAAGACGGTCAAGTTTGTTGAGGAGATCAGCATTCAGGTCATAATAGCACACATCACCATAGTCAAGTATGGGAAGGATTAGGGTCTGTACAAGCGTTGCCTTTAAGTTAGCTGGCAAGAAATTCTTGAGTCGGTATAGTGAACGCAGCGATCCGGTGACCTTTTGGCTGACGCGAGCAACTTGGTGTCTCCAGCTTAGGTCCGCATCTAAAATGAGACCAAGATCATTGACGCTACTGCTGAAGGGTATTATACAGCCGTTGAATATTAGAGGTGGTAGCATGTCCGTATTAAGTTTGCTAATGATTCTGTGACTCCCTAATATAATGGCCTGGCATTTGTCTGGGTTAATTGCGATGCCGAACATATTCGCCCAGTTCTTAATAGCCGTCAAATCACGGTTGAGTGCATTAATGGCATCGGGCATGCAATCAACCGCGGCGTGAACGTACAGCTGCAAGTCATCAGCATACAGATGATACGAGCAATGAAGATAATTGACTATAAAATTAATGAATAGTGAAAATAGTAGTGGAGATAAAATACCGCCTTGAGGAACGCCACTATCTAAGTTGCACCAGGAAGAGGATACCTCCTCTACGCAAACAGACTGCTGGCGCCCCTGAAGATAAGATGAGAACCATTCCAGTGATTCGGGAGAGACCATAAGATAGGAGAGGATAGAAAGGAGAATGTCGTGATTGACGGAGTTAAAAGCATTCGAAAAATCTACCAAAACTAAAATAGACAGTTTGGTTTTCTCCATAGCAGCCTTAACATCCCCGGTAACCTTTAAAAGAGCGGTGACAGTGCTGTGCCCTGGCCTAAAACCCGATTGTAACGGTGTTAAAAGATTATTCAGGTGAACAAATTTAGAGAACTGCTTGTGGGCACAGACTTCGAGTACTTTTGACAGGAAGGGAAGGATAGAGATGGGACGGAAATGATATATCTATAATCTAAGCTAACAAAGATGCTGCCACCACATATTTAATTTTTATTTTCAAGTAATTATAATTGCATGCAGTCGGGATTCCATTATTTATATAAATTGTCGTATATTTATATTAATTTATTAGATATTATTGGTATTTTAATACAAATGTAATCATTATGTTTAATGTTTTTAAGTATTGTCGGTTTTTTATTTATTTTAATCATTTTTTTTATTTTTTTTATTATAGAATGAATTTGTCGTATTTTTTTTGTAGACTATTTAATTATATAACTACTACACGTCACACTAACTATTCGAAGCAAAAGCATAGACCCCATACTTAGAATTACGTTAGACCTCAAGTGCTTGCAGCTTGGTATCCGTATGCCACTACTGGGATTCAGCAGAATATCAGCGTCAGGTACTGCACTTGACATATGCTGAGCTGGACCCTTTCGGTGCAGTTTCGAGACACATAGCTAATTCAGAAAATTTATTCTTTTTTGGTTTTTTTTTTTTTTATTATTTGGTTGTATACATGGACGTATAAAAAAGGCGGACGGAACTCTCGCTAAGTCAAAAGTGAGACGCCAATATGGGGGCCGCTCTTTAAGTGTGAGTTAATTTTGGGGTGGCCAAGTTACACAAAAATTTGCCATTAAAACACGGACAACGTAATAAAAAAAAATGTATTGTTCGAAATTGTAATGTTTAAGTCAAAGTCAAATAATTTATTTTGTATGACACAATGGACACTTACAAATTGTCAACATATTAAAAAAATGTATAGAATGCATATATTGTAGTTTACCACCAGTTCGGAACGCGACCACT
This sequence comes from Clostera curtula, assembly GCA_905475355.2. NCBI lineage: Eukaryota > Metazoa > Arthropoda > Insecta > Lepidoptera > Notodontidae > Clostera > Clostera curtula. Next base: position 15,085,229 of record FR997810.1, read on the forward strand.
GCTGAAAAGAACTGGCAAGAAAATCAGAGGGCTCGTGATTCTTTTCTTAATAATTTGCGGTCCTATTTCATTTAATTTAATATCCCAAAATGCTGAGTAATTTTTTTATAATAATGTCTTTTGTGTAATCATCTCTTTTTTTATTTATAGTCGGTAGCTAGTTGTTTGCCCAGGGTGTTAGAAAAAGTTCGCGCAAGACGACCAAAAAGCCGCGTTCTCCTACATCATGACAACGCTTCTTCACCACGTCCAACAAAACAAAGTCATTTTAGCTTCCGGAAAAGTATAACTCGTCACCCATCCTGCGCATAGCCTTGATCTAGCACCCTGTGATTTCTGTATTTTCCCCACAATCAAACATTTCATGAGAGGTTTCACTTTTACCAACTCCGAAGAGGCAGTGATAGCGTTCAATCATCACGTAGAAAACATGCATTCAGATCTGTGGTCCTCCTGTTTAATTAAAAAAACGGTTCAATCACATGAAAAAATGTTTGAAATGTAGTCTTTTGAAAAGCAATAAACACAATATTATAGTTATAACATTTTTTTTAAGTTACGCAAAACTTATAGTGTGACCTACGTATGTATTTTGTCTGTTTCTATTTTGTTTGTTGGAAACCCTTGTCGTACCACCTCTTCAATTTTGCGGAGTTTTGCGTCAAGTCATGTCGAGGGGTGACATACCTCTAGCTGTTATGACAAAATCATTAACCACGGTTACGGAATTTAAATAGGCTGCCTCATTCAGTTCGTGATAGTGGTTCTCTGGGTGTCTTCAAGAGGGCAATATGTACGTGGATATGTACAAGTTATTATGTGTGGAGTTTTTCAAGTGTACAATAAAGAATAAATATTTTTAAGTACAGTACTTACGTACATTAATAAATAAATATCCTTGGACATTTCACACAACGCCATCTCGTCCCAAGCTAAGCAACTTAATGCTTGTGTTATGGTAACGAGATGGATGATAAACTACTTAAATTTTTTTTTGTAAATACATACATATATATATATATATAGAAATGACACCCAGACTCCGAGCCAGTGCCTCTGGTTTAGACAAAGACACTTGCCCGACCCCGGAATCGAACCGTACTTTACTTGTATCTATTGTTATCAAAATTAAATTATAAGTTCTTGACTTGACCACGACTATGTGACCCCCTCCTGGCGCCAAAGCTGGATCCGCCCTTGGTTGCGTTGACTTGAAATTATAACACAGCAGAATAAATATATGTGAAATGACAGAAATCAGATGATTGGACTGGCTGACGCCATTACATTATTCTAGGAATAGCTCCGTTATTCCGTGCGAGTCGGCGGTATAGTAACAATTCCCGAATAGGCCCACTATTCTTAGAATTGTAGATGGTAAAACGTAAAATTGATTTACTCTCGATTAACTGACGATTTATTCTAAGATTAAGATTTACTCTTGTTTAGTCGAATCCACCCTAAGTACCGATAGTAACCAGTACATAAACTTTGGTCTCAAAAACATGCAGTCGAATTGAGCAACTTATTTTTTGAAGTCTGAGAAAACTCTACTTATTAATCTCGCTTAGACCAGCAATAAATGTTAATTAGCATACCGAGTGGAAAATTAGATTTGTGCGTTTTATTCCACGTCGAGGGGAAAGAATTCTGCAAGGCGTAACGGCGTATCCGATATCAAAACGTTCCAAACGAAGTTACTAGAAAGCGTGCGGGTAGTGTCGGGGAACCAATTGAATTACGGGGCATTATGACGCGAGTGGGTCCGGTTGCCGGGGCACGTACGGCCCCCGGGGCTCTTCTGAGGCACTGACACCTTCGTTCATCTAGTTTAGCCGGCAGATATGATTATCAACGAGGACTTGGAGCCAATATTTGACAAACATATGGGCCAATCCTTATTTTAAACAAGTAATTTGAGACAAGCGGCCCGCCCCGATTTGCACGGGTAATTAACAAAAATAGTTAGACATATATCTTTATAAGTTATAGCCTATGTGTTATTCTGATGTATAGGCTATATTCTTGTAAAGTTTCACCAAAATCCATTCAATAGCTTTTGCGTAAAAGAGTAACGTCCTTCCAAATTATAAGTAGGCTAATTACTCTCCATATAATTGGAGGAGGCCCGACTGAAGAGTGGGTCATGAATGGGTTGAGTAGAAAGATTCTGACCGAAAGAAGAGTTATTAAAAAATCTATTACGCAGACAACATTTCTATTATTTAATGTTATAATCATGCAAGGGCGGATCCAGCTTTGGCGCCAGGAGGGGGTCACATAGTCGTGGTCAAGTCAAGAACTTATAATTTAATTTTGATAACAATAGATACAAGTAAAAAGTAGGTATTATATTAATGTACGTATGTTCTGTACTTAAAAATATTTATTCTTTATTGTACACTTGAAAAACTCCACACATAATAACTTGTACATATCCACGTACATATTGCCCTCTTGAAGACACCCAGAGAACCACTATCACGCACTGAATGAGGCAGCCTATTTATATTCCTTAACCGTGGTTAATGATTTGTCATAACAGCTAGAGGTATGTCACCCCTCGACATGACAGTCCATGGTTATAACTAAAATATTGCGTTTATTGCTTTTCAAAAGACTTTACATTTCAAACATTTTTTTCATGCGATTGAACCGTTTTTTTAATTAAACAGGAGGACCACAGATCTGAATGCATGTTTTCTACGTGATGATTGAACGCTATCACTGCCTCTTCGGAGTTGGTAAAAGTGAAACCTCTCATGAAATGTTTGATTTTGGGGAAAATACAGAAATCACAGGGTGTTAGATCGGGGCTTTGCGCAGGATGGGTGACGCGTTGTACTTTTCCGGAAGCTAAAATGACTTAGTTTTGTTGGCTGTGTGTGAAGAAGCGTTGTCATGATGTAGGAGAACGCGGCTTTTTGGTCGTCTAGCGCGAACTTTTTCTAACACCCTGGGTAAACAACTAGCTACCGACTATAAATTATTAATATTAATAATTCTTTTGATTTTCAAGTGGAATTGTACAGCTGGGACCCGTAGTCAAGTTATAAGTGCATTAAAATCAATTTGGTCACGACGATACACTTGATTTCATTGTGTGAATTTAACTAAGATTTTAGGTTAGGTCAGTAAGGATAATGCTCTTAAATTTCCTTCGTCCTAAAAATAATAATAAGAAGGAACATAAGTCACGCAGCACTCTTTCAGTAAGTAGTTTTAAATACCTATGAGGTACTTTAAGAGCATTAACAACAATAACATTTAAGTTAAAACACACGCACCGGAATAATGAGAAACCATGGACGTATAAAAAAAGTCGGACAGAGTCTCGCTAACTAAAAACTGTGGCATCATAGTCGGCCAGATCAGCTATATGTACAGGCCAGCACGCACACTTTCACACATTAGTCGGCCATTACGCGCGTGAACATCGATGCTTAAAGACGCAATATGCGGCGAAAAAATAAAAACTATAAATCATGTCTTGCGTGGTAAACTGGTGTAAAAACCGTAGCGAACGAAAGAAAAACAATCCAGGAATCACGTTTCATACGTAAATGAATAATTCAATCACTTATTTCCAGATTATATACATTAAAATCAATTTGTATTTGCTAGAACAAAACAATTAATTTTAAGTTCAGTGTTGCCAATATTCGCGTGTTCAAATTAACCGAAATGTAGGCAATTTTTCGTTTATTATAAAAATCAATATATTATTATGGTTAGTTATTTAATAGTTACTGCTGGGTATTTTATTTTATATTCCTTTTGCTAGATTTTCAAAGGAAAATTAAGTATGGAGAAATGATTGAATTAAAATTACTTAGTAGAAATTGTAATGGTGAAAACGATTGGATTCCAAACAAATACAGTGTCATTTTCAGTATACATTTTGATGCGGATGACTTATAAACAACTAAAGGAGGACTACGGCGTGTTGTTACTTATGCAGTACCTTAAAAGGTAAAATAGGAATCTACCAAGACATGGATAATACAAAAAAAAATGAAACTATGCCGCTTATTTTTTCAAAATTTAAATGTACATTGTAGCTATTGTGTCGATATATAATAATAATAAATATCCTTGGATATTTCACACAACGCCATCTCGCCCCAAGCTAAGCAACTTAATGCTTGTTTTACGGTAACGAGATGGATGATAAACTACCTAAATACATTTTTTTTTTGTAAATACATACATATTATAGGTAGAAAAACACACAGACCCGGGACAAATACTTTTAGGTCGTACAAATATTTCTTCCGTGCGGGGATTCAACCCGCGACATGCTGCGCCAACCGTGTCGTCGAATCGTAAAAATATTCATACATTATTTTAATCCCCAGTGCTTTATTTTGTTTTAATAATGTTTGAGTCAAGAGATGTTGATTAATGTTTGAGTCAAGACACGTGGCAGAGGAATAAACGTTTACTGTACCATTTAATACCAGTGCTTCTCAAGAGGTGCGCAATAAATTATAATTATAGTTAGGCAACATAAATACATATATGATCACAAACAATTTTTGGTAATGAAAACATTTCTTTTAATTTAGAATCGTTTTCAACACATCTCGAAATTAGAGGAAATTTCAAAAAACTCTCAAAGTAAAAGACATTATTATAAAAAAAAATACTCAGCATTTAGGATGTTAAAGTTAAACATAACAATTTCGAACATTTTTTTTTTATATTTTAACCATGTTTTTATTGCAAAATTTTGTGTATCTTGGCAACCCCAAAATTAACTCACACATACAGAGCTGCCGCCATTTTGGCGTCTCACTTTTGTCTTAGCCAGAGTTCCGTCCGCCTTTTTTTATACGTCCATGTGAGAAACTGATTACTTACCATTTCTTGTAATTAATCAGGTATATAATATGTTTCAAGCTCACGCTAAGTGATGACTCGAAAACAGGTCAATTGGTCGTTTCGTCTTTAATCGCGTCTAACTACACACTGAGTAGTCACGTTTAGTGAATTATAAAATTTAAATTTTTATTCGAGGTTAGGTTCTTTTTTGGTATTATTACTCTAAGAAAAGATAAGATAATCATTTATTCGGTACTAATAACAAGACACAAAATAAGTAGTTAACAATAAAACAAAAGTAAGTACAATTTCATACATTAAAACAATTAGGTAGAATATATATAATATACAACCAAATAATAAAAAATTAAATAAAACCAAAATAGAATACATTTTCTGAATTAGCTATGTGTCTCGAAACTGCACCGAAAGGGTATCCAGCTCAGTATATGTCAAGTGCAGTACCTGACGCTGATATTCTGCTGAGTCCCAGTAGTGGCATACGGATACCAAGCTGCAAGCACTTGAGGTCTAACGTAAATCTAAGTATGGGGTCTATGCTTTTGCTTCGAGTAGTTCGTGTGACGTGTAGTTATATAATAGACTACAAAAAAATACAACAAATTCATTCAATAATAAAAAAAATAAAATACAATAAATAAAATACCGACCATACTTAAAAACATTAAAAATTATGATTACATTTGTATTAAAATACCAATAATATCTAATAAATTAATATAAATATACGACAATTTATATAAATAATGAAATCCCGACTGCATGCAATTATAATTACTTTGAAAATAAAAATTAAATATGTGGTGGCAGCATCTTTGTTTGCTTAGATTATAGATATATTTGTAATAATTAGTCCTTGTTTCTTTTGTTCCTTAATAAGGTATTGTTTTAAATGATTCATAAATGTATTAATAGTGCTTGGATTTCTAATTGGTGGTGGAATGTTATTCCACACTTGGATGCTGCATACCTAAAGCTACCCCTGAAAGTTGTCGTCCTATGCGATTCAATAGACAATTGTCGCGAGCATTGCCTGCTCGCGCAATCACGCCTACTGGCGACCCAACTTAATTTGTTATTTATATAACCTGGCTGTTGGTGTTTAATTACACCGAAGAGTAGACACGCTAAATGCAGTTAAGGGCGTGATTTCATTTTAGCACAGAATTCTTGTTCAAATGGTACTCTTTGGTCTACCAGCTAGACGCGTAGACAAGCGCGCGCAAGTGCGGCGCGGTAAAATTAAAATTTTCCATACGTTCGATCCCAAACATTTACCATCATAAAAAGTTAGTATATTATATTAATTAAATAACTATTGAAGGTATGTAGTTACATAAAATCTGTATGGTGACAAAATATATAAATAAAATCATTATGTTCAATTAGTGGTCCACCTAAGTCCTGGAACCAGCTCAGGGGGGGGTCATGACCCCCATGACCCCCCCCCTGGATCCGCCCTTGGCGAGCATTGCCTGCTCGCGCAATCACGCCTACTGGCGACCCAACTTAATTTGTTATTTATATAACCTGGCTGTTGGTGTTTAATTACACCGAAGAGTAGACACGCTAAATGCAGTTAAGGGCGTGATTTCATTTTAGCACAGAATTCTTGTTCAAATGGTACTCTTTGGTCTACCAGCTAGACGCGTAGACAAGCGCGCGCAAGTGCGGCGCGGTAAAATTAAAATTTTCCATACGTTCGATCCCAAACATTTACCATCATAAAAAGTTAGTATATTATATTAATTAAATAACTATTGAAGGTATGTAGTTACATAAAATCTGTATGGTGACAAAATATATAAATAAAATCATTATGTTCAATTAGTGGTCCACCTAAGTCCTGGAACCAGCTCAGGGGGGGGTCATGACCCCCATGACCCCCCCCCTGGATCCGCCCTTGTAATCATGTAGGTATAAAATCAACAAGCAAATCGGCTATCGTTTTAAGGGGTCTAACTTACCTGTAATTATGGCGCTAAAATGAAATATATAAGTGACTCAAAAAAACTTTTTCTATTTAATAATTTTCAAAACAACTTTTAGCCCTTTTAGGTGTTCGATAGCGATATGTATTCTCCATGTAATTAGAAGAAGCCCGTATATGTCGGTATTGTAAGGAATTTTTAAGTCCTTGTGAGCCCACACAATTACACCCTGTCGTAAGAGCTGACAAGGACGAAAACCCAGCCGCAAGAGAAGGAAAACTTGAAACGAAACCCTGTGTCAACCCGCTTGGCTGGCGTGGTGCAGTAGATTAATTGCCCTCTTTATGATGGGAGGAGGCCTGACTCAGCGGTGGATAATTTATGGGCTGAGTTTAAATAAAAAAACACCAATAACACCTTAGATGTTCGCTATTGGTAAAATATTTGGCAAGTGCAGCTTGTAGGTGCTTAGCTGGTTAAAATGATGGCAGTGAATAACTGCCTATTGATGTTTGCCACATTCACTTTAAGCCACTTCATACTGTCTGCATCGCGGAACACCGTAACGCCGGGCTCACGCTGTAATAATATTTCTTAAATAGACCAAACATTTTACAGTAAATGTATATTGGTTGAACAAAATTACATATTACCTGTGGATTGAAAAGCTGTCAAACCGGTTTTAATACATTTTCAGGTTATCTGCAGGTCCAATAAGTATTTGAAGATTGGTAGTGATTAGAAGTTGTATGTTTAGATTTTATTTAATTTTTTAAATCCGTTTTAATGTGACATTTTCAAATGTTTAAAACCTTTTTTATAACTGGCAAGTAAGTAATAATTTTCAGGTTTTTTTGTAGAAAACTCGATTAAGCTATCTTTCAAACCAACAACAAACCTATAAATATAAATGTCCAAGGATATTTATATTTATAATAACAAAAATAAATATGGTTTCAAACTTTTACATCAAACTTATAACACCTCATATTTTGTCTGGGCTTAAAATGTAGTGAGCGAGGGGCGTAATAACTCCGTACGCAATGATTGCAAGCAAATATAAACTGACAGTGCCGACAGAGAGTGGTTGTTAGATACTCGGAGGGTAGCGACGTGTGATCTGAATATTGAATATTGTATTTTGAACACGCAGCAAAGAAGCTGCGTTAAAATATGATGTTTAAGCGCTTGAGCGGCTTTTTGATTCAATAAAAATTTTGTTTCTAGACATTTAAAGAGTGTGCTGTCTTATAACATGATTGATTACGTAGTATACATATGATTACGTGGTTGCCGATGTTCGGCCTTTAGGCGCAAAGGGACGTTCATCAACCAGACGAGGTGGTGTGTCTGGCAGGGTGCCGCGGCATAATATAACATAATAGGGGTTTTCTTAACAGTTCGATTGCTCTGTAAACTATCGCGGTGTAGGACTTTTTGGTCATTCTCGCATTTGTAGGGGATATACCTATCAGCAACGGGATGCATAGAACCGATGACCAGGTTCAGTGGCGAGCCATAGGGGAGGCCTACGTCCAGCAGTGGACTGAAGTAGGCTAATGATGATGATGATGATGATATCTTGGTGTTGATAATTGTGTAAAGTATGTAGCACGCTAGTCACTACAGGCCCTTTGCGACTATTGCGCGAGTTTACTCTCACAAATCAGTCTTGAGCCTAAAAGTAGCGATCTAAAAAGAGCAACTACAGAGTTTCCTGTCGGCTCTTCTCTGTAGGGCCGCATTTTGAACCGGTTTTAAATGGTAATTTTTCAATGTTATTTTATTGTTTGACTTGTCAATAGAACTCTAATGAGCCAACTTGATTAAATAAGTTTTAATTTTGATTATAATATAAGTATGTTTCAGGCATTAATTTTGGAGTAAGATTTGGTACTGCTATTCTAATACTCAGCGCATATATTACCCACTGCTGAGTCGGGCCTCCTCCGTTGCGTGGAGGGTACACGGCCACACAGGTATTATAAATAAATAAATATATATATCCTTGGACATTTCACACAACGCCATCTCGTCCCAAGCTAAACAACTTAATGCTTGTGTTATGGTAACGAGATGGATGATATACTATTTATTTACTTTTTTTTTTGTAAATACATACAAATACATACATATTATAGATAGAAATGACACCCAGACTCCGAGCCAGTGCCTCTGGTTTAGACGAAGACACTTGCCCGACCCCGGAATCGAACCCGGGACCCGTTGATCGAAAGGCAGCACATCTAACCACTAGACCAACGAGGCAGTCGAAATCAAGTTTTACTTCTCTCGCAGCTAGGTTTTCGGCCATTCCTTAAGGATGGAACGAGGTGGTGACATTCTGTATTCTAAATCCGTCACCAAATGAACAAATACATACAACCGGATTATTACACACAGATCAGACACAATAATACGGCAATACCGGTGAGTTCCACAGATAAAATACAACACCAAAATAGTTTATTCGCAATGCAAATATTTTATCTGTTACGAATAAATAATCAGTGCGGCCAAAATGTTTTGCGTAAACTTTCCGTGCCGCCCACAAAGGGTTGTATCGTGTTAATCCCGCTATTATGGGATGATGGACTATTAGCCCCCTCCCCCCTCTTACCAGCAGTCTCCCCCACCTCCTGCGACACCCTCCCGGGCACCACGGTGGATATTACACCGAATGTTGTTCCTTGGAGACTTGACTAAACCAGCAATTATAGTGATGGAAGGGTTATCAATGTGTTGCAATAGTCATTGTAGGGAGCTTTTTGGTGTTATAAAGGTAGTTGGACCATCAATGACCCGTCTGCATTGATCGAGGTGGGACCCTGGTATGCGCCCCTATTGTGAACAGGGAGGCATAGAAATAGGCTGGGGAAAAGTGAAACACGTGACCTTGGAACAGGGCAGCCAAGAAACACCGTGGGTTTTGGTGGTATAATTCAAGATATTCCGTGTAGTGATGGATTTAGAATATTCAACGTCACCAACCCATACCACCCTGACGGTGTCGTAAGAGGCGACTAAAGGACGCATCTTTAATCTATACTAATATATAAAGCTGCAGAGTTTGTTTGAACGCGCTAATCTCAGGAACTACTGGTCCGATTTCAAAAAATCTTTCAGTATTAGATAGTCCATTTATCGAGGAAGGTTATAGGCTATATTTTATTTTCAAAAGAATTAGGGATCCGTATGAAAATTGCGATTTTGTAAACCAAGGTGTAAAATCGAAAACCTATTTGTGTGTGCGCTGCAAAAACTATTGACAATAGAACAAAATGATGTACTACGGATTTGTAGGTCTTATAAAGATCTACAAATCACATATCTAACTATCATAGTTTAGTCACAATAACCACTTTTATATTCATAAAAAAAAATGCATAGAGATAAGCACGGTTTCGACGTCCACGCGAGCGAAGCCGCGCCCAAAAGCTAGTATAGGATATTATCACCTACCCGCAAAAGAAAAATCACCACGTTTTTTTGTTAACGCTGCGGGAATGCTTTATACAAACCGCCGCTCCTTGGGGGAGAGGTCGGCGATTATGTGGGACTCCGAGACGACTCGGTTACCCACTAAAACCCCAGCGGTATACCCTCACATGACACCTCGATCAATGCAGACACGCTTGGGGCGCCACAGGTTCGCGTGATCGCAGTCTACTGTGACGCCCCGTCGAGGTGCCCTACCAGGCAATGACTACCAGAGGGCGCTCCGGGCAACTGGGACGCCCTCAGTCCATGAGGCTTTCGTCGGTGGCGGGTCACCCGGCCTACCACCAGACTCTATAACTTGATACAACCCCTATGCCAACCCATCTTGCTAGCATGGCACAGTAGTCTAATTTCCCTTCATGAATTTTGAGGCCCGACTCAGTAGTGGGTCATTTGTGGGCTGAAACGACGATAGTCCAAGTGTACTTCGATCTTTTGTGTTTAGTCAGCTCTTATGATACCCGTAGGATAGAATAGGATCTGCAGTTATAGAAATGCAGGAGCTGTCAGTGAGTATATTATCAGATCAGCTAAGTTGACTAATGACGTTTTTGGACCTGGCTGTTAACTGCACCATAACACAATGTAGTCATCAGTTAACAACACTCAAAGATTATCCAGTATAATTAACTGAGACCTAACAAGCGTAACAGTGAATGGAAACATCTCTTGATTTGCTACACTGTGTTCAGAGGTACAATCGCGCGCACGGCCGCGGCACGTGCCCAGTACAATGGTGCATTTATTCCATTGTGACAACGATTGCTTCCGGATGACCCGTGTCGAGTTGCAGCGCATTACACACTTTTGTGGCTGTCTGTACAACGATATGGAATATATCGTCGTCGCCTTTCTTCCCAACTTCATTCAGGTCAATGTCTCACTGTTTATAATATATGTAGGTAGTAACTACTAGTATTTACGGAGATGTGACTTTTTTATAAAACGAATCTTGGGAGCAGTTTACAAACATGTAATTCACGAACACAAATGACACCCAGACTCAGAGCAAGTGCCTCTGGTTTAGACAAACCCTGGACCCGTTAGGCGGCATCTAACCCCTAGACCAAAGAGGCAGTCAACCAAAGAGGTCATTTTCAAGTTTTACATAATCATCACCTCGCTACGGTCATAAGCTTAACTTACCAACTTGAAGTGTTGAGAAAGAGGAAAGTTAAGATCAAAATAAGCCTTTAGTAGAAGTCCCGAGCCGCGGGGAGAGCTAGCGTATATAAATATTAACGTAAGCAGATAACAATCTCATTGTATGATACGCAATTATATCAGCGATACATCGGGCGGAATGGATCTGCCAATTAGACGCGGCGGGCAGGAAGCCGCGCGCGTGCGCGCCGCCTAATTGTTTCCGACCTAGTCCTGCCAACCCCCGGAGTGTTGCCACCGTGGAGATGCACAACTTTCTACAAATATCTCTCTTTAAGATGCTGGGTGGTACCGAAGAACTCTTTCTTCTCCGCTCTTCTTTACAGGGAAAGAAAACGAACGAATGCTGGCAATTCGTCTATTCTACACCCATTCGGACTCTTTTCGATATATAATTCCGGGACTCAATAGACACCCAGATCCACATTATGTAACTTTTAACAACTTAAAACCATTAAACTTAATACAACAAATGATATATTACTACTCAGCCCATAGAGGACCCACTGCTGTGTCGGGCCTCCTCCAAATACATGGAGGGTAATTAGCCTACTGTGCCACGCTGGCCACACGGCTTGACACAGGGTGTCCTATCGAGTTTTCCTTCTCTTGCGGCTAGGTTGTCCTTTTGTCGACCCTCTGGATGGAATGGGGTGGTGACACCAAGTGTTCTAAATCTGTCACCACACGGATTAAGGTAGATGCTAGGTATAATATATTTATGTACACTCGACTATGGACCTTACTTTTTGCATTGCCGGTTATGTAAATTACGTATTGGCGCCAACATTTGAATCAATGTTGAAAAGTGTGCTACCACCCATATTCTAAGAAAAGAATGCACGGTTACCAATTTGCAATTGAATGTAACTATGTACGACTTTAGGGCAACGGGTGTTTGTGCGCTCTCGGAGGCCGTAAAGAACCAGGACCTTCAAGGATCGCACCGTTAAGATGGCAGGTCCACGCTGGAGTCACGCGGGGTCACAATGACGACTCATATTGCTATCATGAAGTTCCTTTGATTCTATAAGTTCTGAAATTTTACTAATCCTTCACAATGATTGCGTAAACATAATCTTCTATAAGTATGTTGCGCCGGTTAATCCAAACCACACTGCAGAAAAAGAACTCATTTTCAATACGAGCAAGCATGTTATTTAATGAAATATCGCAGGAAATTGACGTTTACCTATTTATTACCACTGTCATGCAATTAAAGAAAAAACTACACAAACTTTATTTTTTATAGATTTTGTATAAAGATGTAACGAAGCAGCTTGTTATGATATTCACGCTTTTTTGTAATCTGTCTACCTCATAAGTCATAACCCACTTATTGCCTAAAGAACAAAATGTGGAAACTTGTAATTGCCCCTCCCTAACTATGGAATTTACTGTTGTTGTGCTAGCCGTAAGTTCCCGAAAGTGTTAAAATATAATAAAATAAATCTTTATTTATATTTTTATTCCAGTATCTGTAGAATAAATATTTTTCTTCGTACGTTTCTGACAAAAGAAATTCTGGCCACACAGATACGTCCACCACGTCTGCCTTCACCTCTCCCACCCCATTTACCCCCCTCAGCTCCTATAGCCCGCCCACAGCTCCGGGCGATAACAAGCAGCGGAATATCAGACGGCAGGCACCAGACCGAATTGGTTTTCCAGTATTGTTGCTTATGGATAGATATTTTCTGGTTCCTACTTTGTTTGGTAATGTGTATGTGGACTAAATACTAAAGAGAATATCCCATGCGAAGGGCACCATTAAATTTCTTCAACCAAATTAAAAAAAGAAACGACGGAGTTTCTATCCTACCCTTTTCTGGAGAGCACCATTCCGAACTGGTTGTTGCATAATGTAAAACTTCATATAGTTACGATTCATATGCGTTTTGTGTAAACACCCAATGGAATAAAGTGGTTTTCAACCGACATTCATTAAGGTGGTTTTTAAATCAGTTATTTTTTTTAATTGGTCATTGCTCCGTCATTTGTAAATCGATTTGACAAAATTCTGTTATGTAAATCGGTTCAGCAGTTTGGCAGAAAATTTGTAATAAACAAAGATTTGTAAGAATCATCACCATCATCATCAACATCAGCCCACATTAGTCCACTGCTGGACATAGGCCTCCCCTAAAGAGCACCATAGCGCCCTGTCTTCAGTCTTTGTAAGAATACAAGGTATTATTTACTTATTCGAGATCATTACAAAGCATACGATTATTTGCACTTAAAAAATCGCCTCGATACAACTAAAATCCTTGCAACGGCTGAATCGGTTATTGATAAAATCTATTTAAGGAACATAGCTAGAAAGCCTGATTTCACTAAAACAGAATGATCATAATCGGCCCACTCGTTTAGGAGCTACGATAGAACAGGCCGACACACTTATTACACCCCTCGATATTACCCACTACTGAGTCTGGCGTCATCATAAACACAGCATACCACGCTGGCGAATCGGGTTGGCACAAGGTTTTGTATCAAGTTTTCCTTCCCCAGGCCCTGGTGACCTGCCTCTTGCATTTCTCTAGTCGCCTCTTACGACACCCTCAGGATGGTATGGATTTTTGACAGTGCGAATTCTATATCTGTCACCAAACGAAAGAGTCTAAAATAAAACTAAATAAATAAGAAAAATGAGTAATGACTCGTTAAATACATCTTTCCCCTGCCAAGGACTCCCCAGGCGCCCTTCGTACAAAACCGAAATCTATTTATTCATATCATATTGCTAATTTCAGGATTAGCCAACGCGTTCTGTCGCTTATTGAATTATTCCGTTTGCTGTCCCCAATTTGGTCCCAGGAGTGTTTTAGTATGCGAAAACGGAGTTTACTTACGCTTTGATGTTTTGTGTTTGAGGCGAGTTTGAATTTTAGTTTGGGATTTAAATTGTTCAAAGGGAAATGTGTTATCATCATCAGCATGTCTTCTCAGCCCAAAATATACCCACTGTTGAGTCGTGCCTCCTCGAACTATACTTTTTTTTTTCATCTGCTGTTTATAGAAATTGACACAAGGTTTCTTATCTCTACTACTAGCTCGTAAATGACCCACCGCTGAGTCGGGCCTCCTCCCGTCACATGAAGGGTAACTTGGCTACGGCCTACTGTCCAAGTTGGCCAGACGGGTTGGCTAACCTACCAAGAGAAGGAAAACTTAATACAGAAACCAAGTTTTTCTAAGTTTCCGCCCTTTAATTTCCTATTGTCGGCTCTTACGCCACCCTCAGGATGGAATAGGGTGGTGACACAAAGTGTTCTTAATCCGTCACCATACTGGAAACACCAGTCTTTAAAACACGAGTCCCCTAAATCGACCCGAGTATTTTGCTACTAACCAAAAGGGTTCTTTCAATGATTTTGACTGTTCGATGTGGTACTTGAATAGTTACCCTCGGAAGCGTTCACCCGTGCAACATCTATAATATCATCATTAATACTCGAGCGTTTATGTCACCCCCGACTAGGACTAAGAGGGGCGAGCTTATAAAGGTCGCTGGTCATCAGAAAACGCAGTTGGCGCGTTAAGGTTTAAAGTCAAAGACAAATCATTTATTTTGCTTATGACACAATGGACACTCACAAATTGTCAACATATTAATAAAATTTATACAAAGCAAAGTAATTTAGTTTACCACCAGTTCGGAACGCGACCGCTGCCGAGAATAACTGGCAAGAAATTCAGAGGGCTTGTAATTCTTTTCTTTTTTATTACTTTGCGGTCCTATTTATATATATTACATTATATAAATATACTAGCTGATCCCGCCTAACGTTGTTTTGCCAAATAATTAGCCACCCCGCAACCTTTAGGGGGATGAAAAATAGATAGTAGCCGATTCTCAGACCTACCCAATATGCCCACAAAATTTCATGAGAATCGGTCAAGCCGTTTCGGAGGAGTATGGGAACGAACATTGTCACACAAGAATTTTATATAGTTATAAGATTCCATATAACAAACTGTTCTATTGGATCTGGAAGGCGTCAGCTGAAACGTGAATATTAAAACTACACAAAATTATGGTTAGTTGGTATTTGTCCATTAGGTACTCTATTTATGTGCGAATAAATACTAAATACAAAATAAACATAAATAAAATAAAATAAAACTTCCTTGGGCCGACAAACCCCAAACAGCAGCACCTGTTCACAACTACGTTTACTAAGCTAGTACTGCAAACCAGGGTTACTGATAGCCCACAGGATTGCCAAACTTAAATGGCAGTGGGCAGGGCACGTAGCTCGCAGGACCGACGCCCGGTGGAGCAGAAAAGACCTCGAGTGGCGACCGACGACCTAGACGACGGCCCAGGAACGGTCTTTGTGGAAATCCTTGCGGGTGGCCTATGGCCAGCAGTGGGCGTCTTTTGGCTGAAATGTCGGAGCTACCTACTATTCTCAAACTCAAAAGATACTTTATTTTTATATAGGTTTTATCAAAAAACTCATAAAAATCGACATATTACTTAAAATTACGGCCCTTGTCCCACGCTAGGTCGTCATATCTACATTCACACCTTTCGAACACAATTCCTCATTCTTCCAATCCATCCATCTCTTTTTATCTACCACAACCCTTGCGTCCACATTAATTATGAAACTACCTGAATGCTGATCTACAGAGAAGAGCCGGCAAGAACCTCTGTACTACTCAGCGCATAAATAACCCACTGCTGAGTCGGACCTTCTCTAATTCCGTGGGGCCTATTGTGCCACGCTGGCCAGACGGGTCGGCACAAGATTTTGTATCAAGCCGCCATCTATATTGAGGGTATTGACGAAGTTTCCCGTAGGTAGTTTGGCTCGAGGCCCGAACAATACCGGTATGCTTTAGTGGTAAAACCCGGGCGCAGTTCACCATCTTCTCGCGCCCGTGGTCTCTCCCATACCCCAGCCCCTTCCCCCGGCTGGGACCTATAAAAGGATTTCCCTATAAATAAATAATAGTTTAAAAAAAACTAAAAAATACGCTTTTACTAAAAAATAGAAAATACATTTGAATAAATTTGAATTCAAAATAGAGTCAGAAAAAATGATTTTATTGTAAAAAAGCGTGGGGTTAGAATTGTCATCGATCCTTAATAAATATGCCAAATTTCGAGTTAATCCGACGTTTTGAAGGGGGTAAAAATCATGTTGAAAGATTCCGTTACATACATACATACATGCGTCTGAAGCTAATAAAAGCGTATTAAAAAAAGGTATCGTTTTCCTTCTCTTGTAGGTAGGTGTTCGGCCTTATCATTTCCTTTTGTCAGCACTTACTACACCCTCAGGATAAAATAGGGTGGCGACACCATGCATTCGAAATCCGTCACCTAACGGAAACTATGCCTAATATAAACCATCATCAATAGGTACTAGAGCATTTATTTCTTAATTGCTATAATGGCGCCGAAAATGGATCGCGACAAGTCGAGATCCACTCAATTATATGGCATTCAGGATAGCCTAGCGTTAAGCCGCCATTGTTATCGATATTGAAACTATCGATAATAATCTATACTTATTAATATTATAAAACTGCGGAGTTTGTTTGTTTGAACGCGCTAATCTCAGGAACTACTGGTCCGATTTCAAAAATCTTTCAGTGTTGTTTGTTGGATAGTTCGTTTTTCGAGGTAGGTTATAGGCTAAAGGTAGGTATTCTATTTTCAAAAAGTAGGGATCATATTATAATCCTAACAGGTAGTGTTCGTATGAATATCCCAAATACAATCAATAATTTCTTAATCTTTATTGAATTTGAATTGATCTATTAGTTATACTTTACTTGTTATAGGTACTTAGTTGTGGTACTTACTAAGTACTTATGTCCGTATGGTGACGGATTTAGAATACACGATGTCACCAACCCATACCGTCTTTAGGGTATCGTAAGAGGCGACTAAAATAACGCAAGAGGCAGATCACCTAGCCCAGTAGTGGGTCATTTATGGGCTGTAACGACGACGACGAGGTACTTAGTTTATCAATATTCATATAAACATTCACAGTGACTATTACTACTATTACATTCGTAATAAAAAAAAACTACCTAATGATGTCTTAGGTATTCACGATCTTTGCACACTGCAGGAAATGATTTCTTAACGGTTCTGATCGTCTTTATATCCCGCGACCACGGACACTGCAAAGTGTCTGAAACGTTGGGAATAAAATAAAATATACACGATCAGAACCAAGAAATCATTTCCTGCAAAATCCTACCAATTTTTAATCATAATCGACATAAAGCCCTAATACTACTAATAAATGTTTTCTTTCTTTCTTTCTTTCTTTCTTTATTAAATTAATAATTAAAAAATCTTACTCAATTTTATTTACAATCGACATATAGCCGTATCGATTGTAATAAAATGTTCCCATCCCTAAACCTCTGTTTGCTTGGCTGGGAGGAGGCGCGCCCTCATTGGCCACTGTTGGGAGAGGGCCCTCCCCTCGAGAGCGGCTTTGTGAACCAGCGTACTTCGCACAGTATCAATATTTGGCTTGTTAAGATTTGTAAATGTACTTTTAATCGTCGCAATGAATGTTCGATGTGCTTTGGGGAACAAAGAAAGAGTTTTCATTGTTCATTTCGCATTAGGCGTTCGTAAAAACATTTTTTGCCGGGTGGTAGGATCCTTTGTGGCCTACTCACACCGCCCTGTGGAATGGCCAATGTGAGATTTTTGAGATTCTGGTCCATTCTCGCCAATCAGTGACATGAACGGCGTCCCCATACCCACTAAACATTACCCTGGTGCACTGTCCCGCATAAATGACCCACTGCTGAGTCGGGCCTCCTCCAACTACATGGAGGGTAATTACGTAATTAGCCTATTGTGCCACGCTGACCAGACGTTTTGGCACAGGGTATCGTATCAAGTTTTCCTTCTCATTACGGCTAGGTTCTCGGCCTTGTCATTTCCCTTTGTCGGATCAAAATCAAATTCAAAACTCATTTAATCAAGTTGGCTCATTAGAGCTCTTTTGACAGTTAAAACAAAAAAAAAAAAATTACCATTTAAAATTAATTATTTACCATCTACCACCGGTTCGGAATGCACCTCTACAGAGAAGAGCCGGCAAGAAACTCTGTAGTTGCTGTTTTTAGATCGCCATTTTTGGGTACAAGACTGGTTATAAGACAGATTTGTGAGAGCAAACTCGCGCAATAGTTCCAAAGGGCTAAACATCATCCAGATCCGGCCAGGATCATACGACACCTTCAGGATGGAATGATGTGAATGATGGTGGATGGTGGTGACATGTACTCTAAATCCGTCACCACACGAACTGAGGTATGTACATAATATAAATATAAATAAATATCATTGGACATTTCACACAACGCCATCTCGTCCCAAGCTAAGCAACTAAATGCTTGTGTTATGGTAACGAGATGGATGATAAACTACTTATATACATTTTTTTTGTAAATACATACATATTATAGATAGAAATGACACCCAGACTCCGAGCCAGTCCCTCTGGTTTAGACAAAGACACTTGCCCGACCCCGGAATCGAACCCGGGACCCGTTGATCCAAAGGCGGCACATCTAACCACTAGACCAACGAGGCAGTCATATACCAAACATCCAACGTCTAAATACATACCAAATATATGCTTCCGCTCCGCTAAGCACTAAACTCGTGCATCTCCCCTAACCCAGCCCACGCATTAATGTCATTATTTGGCAACATTTACTAAATAATTTGCTCGTTAAACGTCCGCCGATACCGCTCCCCTAACTACCGTATTGTGTCTGCGCCGTCTCCCCCGAGACTCGGGACTAACGACTGGATTCAACCAATACTGCTCAACATTAATTACTTGTCGGTCTTTTGTGCTGATATTTGTAGCAACATGCTCTTTTGTGGCCAATATGATATTAATAACGCCTTTACGTTGGGTGCGCGGCAGTGCGCCCGCTAAGTGCTCGTAGAAAATTAATAGGCACTTGAATTTATTAAGCTGTGGTATTATAGTAAAGTTGTAGCTGTTTCAGTTCCACGAAGAGGCGCTTCCATCGCTTCTGCCATCCATCAACAATTATTTGTGAGATTATTCCTTTTTCGAAATACTTTTACAAATATTGTCATACCATTGTCTCTGGTTACATAATCCTAAATTGTTTATCAAGAAGACACATTTGCATACAACTACAACTCAGCCCATAACTGACCCACTGCTGAATCGGGCCTCCTCCAATTACATGGGAGGAGGGTAGTTCGCCTACTGTGCCACGATGGCCAGAGGGGTTGGCACACGGTTTCGTATAAAGTTTTCCTTTTCTTGCGGCTAGGTTTTCGGCCTTGTCATTTCGTTTTGCCGGCCCTTACGACACCCTCAGTATGGAATGGGGTGGTGACACTATATATTCTCAATCCTTCACCACCCTGACCGCTATAAAATATGTTATCTATACTAATATATAAAGCTGCAGAGTTTGTTTGTTTGTTTGTTTGTTTGAACGCGCTAATCTCAGGAACTACTGGACCGATTTCAAAAAATCTTTCAGTGTTAGATAGTCCATTTATCGAGGAAGGTTATAGGCTATATTTTATTTTCAAAAGAATTAGGGATCCGTATGAAAATTGCGATTTTGTAAACCAAGGTGTAAAATCGAAAACCTATTTATGCGTGCGCTGCAAAAACTATTGACAATAGAACAAAATGATGTACTACGGGTTTGTAGGTCTTATAAAGATCTACAAAAAAGTCCGCGAGAGCACATATCTAACTATCATAGTTTAGTCACAATAACCGATTTTATGTTCATAAAAAATATGCACGTTTTCGAAGCCCACGCGGGCGAAGCCGCGCGCAAAAGCTAGTTGTAAATATATGCTGATGGTTGGCCCTTTGTGACTATTGCGCGGGCTTTGTAGTCATGGACCCAAAAATAGCGATTTAAAAAAAAAGCAACTACCGAGTTTCTTGCCCACTCTTCTCTGTGGATTCATCACCGGTTCGGACGGCTCCGAACCGGTGATAAATGTGGTGGTAAATTTTAAATATATATTGACGTGTCAAAAGATGATGAACATGAACTTGAATAAATTGAATTTAGACTGTGATTTTATAAAATTGGACCGTAAGAAAAAATCCACAACCTTTCCGAGTTTCTTGCCAGTTCTTCTCAGCAGTTGTCGCATTCCGAACCAGTAATTGGTCTAATATTCTATGGTATAAATGTTATCAATATTCTGTTGAAAATTTGTAAAGGCCCATTTAGACGGGGATAGTTTCTCGCCTGGAACATACGATTATCGAAAGGATATAAAAAAGTTGCTTCGTCTAAACATTCAAACCTCTCACTCACTCGCTTTGGCTAGAATTGCCTCGCATTAACAATATTGACAGTGTCCATCTAAACAGAATTTTGAAGCAATAATTGTATTTCGAGTTTTTGTGCCAGTTGCTACCATGAGTGTGGTGCGCGAGGGTGTTTTAATTATATCTGCTCTTCTAAACGGAAAAAAAGATGTTGGGTTAAAAATTGGATAGCGAGAAGAAACAATTTTGGAGCAAAGAAACAACTTAATATTATCGGCAGCACCATATTTAAACGATTATTGTGTCATTTTTAAGAACAATAACCTAGTAATTACTAAACTCGAATGATCAAAACTCGCACTCAAAACGGTTCAAAACGATTTGTACGATACTCGTATGAACTTGAAGAAATGTCATACTAGATCGAGTCGAGTTTCTCGTAAGCAAGAATCTTCCTATAAAATTTCGCTGTGTAAACAGACTTAGGAAATTATCGCCTAGCGATATGTCACATTCGAATCTCGTATGACATAATCGTAGGCGAGAATTTATTTCTTGCCTGTGTGTAAACATTTTGATGCGATAATGTTATGGCGATTATTGCTTGCGATACTAGCATACGATTCTCGCACCGTATGGTGCGAGAAACTATCCCCGTCTAAATGGGCCTTTAGTGTCCATCACGACCTACGCAAAATAAAAGATTTGAATTTGGAAGGAAAGATAAATCCACTGTAAATAACTGCAGACTTGGCCCTTTTTATTCTCTGCTAATTTACTCGTATTACTTACTGATTAGAAAACTATTAGCGCCAGCTCCAACGAAACCTTACTGGGCCTTAGTTTGGGAGTTGATGAGTTCTCCTTAAGCCCCTCTCTATTCTAAGCTTGGCAACATTGATTTACGGATTTGTATGAATTAAGCAACCTTATAACTTCGTTCTGATTAAATAGTTTTAGATATTAATTTATCTATTACACCGTTATTTAGCATTGTATTGGATTGTTATGTTTCACTGGCAGCTTTTTTATTGTTCTTTGTCACTTTTATGGGTTTCCTTTGACTTTTGGTTTTGTCCTGAATACCTATTTGATTTTAAATAGATATATGTGTTTCTTTTCCGTTGTATATTCCCTGTAGTTAATAGATAGCAACCACATATTTCTCAGTCTACTACTACTCAGCACATAGTTGACCCACTGCTGAGTCAGGCCTCCGCCCACCACAAATCAAATCAAAATCAAATCAAAATGTTTTTTATTCGAATAAATTCTTACGAATGCTTTCAGATAGTCAAAAAAAAAATACTCTAAATAAAAATTAAAAAAAAAATATAAGAATAATTTATCATTTAGTTTTTACCACCGGTTCGGAATGCCATTCCACCGAGAAGAGCCGGCAAGAAACTCCATGGTTGCTCTTTTAAATAAAAGGGTTACAATGATGGTGGTACAAACAAGTCTGACAGATTACATACACAGGGAGGGTAATTAGCCTACTGTGCCACTGAGGCCAGACGGGTTGGCACAGGGTTTTAACAAGTTTTCCTTCTCTTGTAACTAAGTTATCGGCCTTATCATTACCTATTGTCGGCTATTACAACACTCAGTATGGAATGGGGTGGTGAAACTATGTATTCTAAATCCACGAGTTATATGAAGTGAAGCTGAGGACAGTGCTCTATGGCGCGTATTAAGCCTATGGGCAGTTGTTGTCTTAACTTTCAAATTTCAACTAGTAAACATCTTTTCAAAAATGAAAATTATAAAAAATAGGCTTCGAACCACGATGGGACAAACCGTCTATCAAAGCTTTCTCTCCTGAGCATTGAAAGCGATTTACTCCGAGAACTGGATTTCATCAACGATTTTTCGGCAAAAAAAGATCGAAAGGTTCCGTTCGTTAACACTAAAATTTAATTTCAAATAATTCTTGTTTCCGATTATATTCATATGTGTTTGTTAAATACTAAGAGAATCTACTTGGTTTCACAATAAATTATTTATTGAAAATATCGACTGGATTTGGAAAATAATTTGGGGCAAGGGGGCCTCCACTCCTTTGTTGCCCCGAGGCCTCTGGACCCCTAAATCCGGCCCTGACTATTATTTTAACACGACGTACATATACGTATATTTACACTTATTTAAGTGATTACTATGAATACTACTACTCAGCCCTTAGATGACCCACTGCTGAGTCGGGCCGCCTCCATTAACATGGAGGGTGATTATCCTACTGTGGTTCTGTGTTGCGGCTAGGTTATCGGCCCACATCCTCAGGATGGATTGGGATGGTGACAACAAAGTTAAGTGATTATAACATAATATTAAATATGTTTATTTTAATACTAAAAGTAATTTTCTCAAAATGTACTTTAAAATAGACCAGACATACAAAATACACTGCAACTTTGGCAGCGCAAAAGTGATTTATGGCATCTTCATATTATTGTGAACTGTTTGTGTGGTGATGGATTTACGAGTAGAATACATAGTTTCTTCCGCCGAACCAATCGTGATACAGTAATGGGTTTAGAATTGGGAAAGCTACAGAAGAACCAATGTGACTGACTTAGCCCAAAAGATTCGGAGATGGAAAAGTGCGTATGATTGATTGTCACAAAAGCCTTTGAGTGCTAAAAATAAAATAGAAAAGTGTACCTAGTCACTATCACTACATAGTATAAAACAAAGTCGCTGTCGTCTGTCCGTCCCTATGTATGCTTAAATCTTTAAAACTACTCAACGGATTTTGAAGCGGTTTTTTTTAATAGATAGAGTGATTTAAGAGGAAGGTTTTTAAGTATAATGCATACCTAATTGCACCCGTGCGAAGCCGGCGCGGGTCGCTAGTATATTTATAAAATCAGAGTCGTGATTGCGGTCTACGCAAGCCGCGTGCTTTTTGGCGTTCTACAGTGCTCTATATCGATCAGAAGTGTACTTTAATTTCATGGAGTGAAAATTGCCTACTGTGTCACGCTAGCAAGACGGGTTGGCACAGGGTTTGTATCAAGTTTTCCTTCTTTCGCGGCTAGATGATCTGTATCTTGCGTTCCTTTCGTCACCTCTTACGATACTCAGGATGGTATGGTTAAGTGACATTGTGTAATCATCATCATTTCAGCCAAAAGACGTCCACTGCTGGACATAGGCCTCCCCCAAGGATCTCCACAAAGGCCGGTCCTGGGCCGCCCGCATCCACTGCGGGCGCATTTCCCTGACATTGTGTATTATAAATAAATAAATATAAATATCCTTGGACATTTCACACAACGCCATCTCGTCCCAAGCTAAGCAACTTAATGCTTGTGTTATGGTAACGAGATGGATGATAAACTACTTATATAATTTTTTTTTTTGTAAATACTTACATATTATAGATAGAAATGACACCCAGACTCAAAGCCAGTGCCTCTGGTTTAGACAAAGACACTTGCCCGACCCTGGAATCGAACCTGGGACCCGTTGATCCAAAGGCGGCACATCTAACCACTACCACTACCCCACAGAATAAAAAAAATGATGAAGGAGTAAATCATGGTTATTTGTAAGCCTCCCAAAAATATTGTCATTCTTGCACCTTCTAATAAAAACTCCACTAACTTAGCTAGAAAGTTGGATTGTTTACTTAAGCAGATGAGATTAGCATTTATTCATCAAATATTGCTAAGAAGATGCTAAAAACTACAACAAGGGTATATCATTTCGTGATGAATTGAAAGACAACAATAACAACGATCAATAATCTACAGGATCAACACCGTGCAATGATTCCGTCCAATGTTCTTCTGGTAAACAGCGACTCATGCCATCACGACCGTTCCACCAAACTCTGAAGTCTTCATGTGCTGGCGCTGCAACCTTAGGACTGTGCAAAGCTTTGCAGAAGTGGCACAACGGATGGAGACCTGGAGGGTAGCTGTCGATCATATAATGGTTGGTCCAAGTAAAAAAACTCTTGTAGATTATGTACTGATTCATGGCTTCGTGGATCTGGTATGCCAGGTTATATGGACGCACCTCCCGGGCGTTTATATATGAATTAGGTGGCACAAATCTGGAATAAAAATGAAATTAGCTACATAGGGCGTTAGGAGCGCATATAAATGCATTAATCTCGGCTATCACTCTTGTGGCAGTTGCTTTAAGAACCACTAGAGTGAACACTAACTATGAAAACGGTTGTAGGTCTATATAGCGCGCCTAGATGAGTTTCGCAGGTCAGGGGTTATTGGAAGTTGGACTGGAATCAGTGTGTAATGAAATCGACAAGGCAATGGGGCTAGTGCGTGTACACAGTACTATACCGAATTAGGTAATATTCTTCGAAGACGTTATTTATGTCCACAGAATCCGTTACTGAAGTGACAGATTCAGGAATCACATTTTAAATTCATAGTTTCACAAATTTTATCAATCGTGCCAATATACAATTGAAACATATTGAAATGAGTTAATTAAAAATAACTACTATGCTGGTTATTTAAGGTGCATTTTTAAAAAGAATTCTATAAGTTAAGCAATGCTTAGAGCGAATTAGCATTTTTAAAGACGAACTTAATGGTATTTGTATTCAAATCAAAAGGATTACCAGATACACCACACCGTGAGAAGTAGCAACACTTTTGCAATTAGTATTACCTGGAATAATTAGCTCCGCCAAACACAATAGGGACGGCATAATTATTGTAGCCATGCAGCACTTTCTCAGTCACATAGTCTGGTGCGAAAGAATTCTCGAAGGCCAGATAAAAGTAATAGTCCCTAGCCAACATTTCTTCGCAATCATCGTGGCATTTTTTGTGGTTACATTCACCAAAAACATCTATTTGTAGGGCGTAATGGTACAGATTTTCTTGGAGTCTTGTGGCGTACTCGTCGCGGGCATTCTCCGCGTTGCAATGGCTAACCAACCAAGCTACAGCCTTTGTTTTCTTCTGCAATATCTCCTCTATTTTCGGGTTGAGGGGTATTTCTCTTGTATTCCATTTCGGTGATACCTCTGGGGCCACAACATTCCCGTGAACATCTCTAACAACAAAGAAGCTCCACACTAAATCAGAATCGAGCTTAGTCGTAAATGTCCAATTGAAGAAATTGTCGTTAATTACTTCACAAGCGGGGTAGTTATAGGCTGATTCCGATGTCATAAATACGTAGACTTGGGAGTCACTTCGCTTCTTCGGGCGGTTCTCTTTTTCGTCTAAAATATCTTCTTTAAATATGATAGCGTCGAACTTAGTGTAATCGTTAAGATAATCAGTATCGTCTGTGAAATAACAATTGTCGATAGGGCAATTCAGCCGAGGAAATATAAGACCGGCGCGATCATAAAATATCTGCTTCTTACGAGTCCAAATCAATACGGTTTTTGTCAAAGAATTCTCAATTTGTCGCGTTTCAAATGGCATTAATATAGCACGCATCCAATTGCGATTCTTGCGGTAATACGGATTTTTGATAATGATCATCACAACGGCACATGCCAAAAATATAACGTATTTTATATGAAATTTTGATCGTAACATCATTTTGCAAGAGTCATATAATATGCTGTATGATTTATTAAAAAATAATTACAAAGAATATGACATAAAAATAATGAAATGTTTTTTTTGTACGCTCATGACATTTGTTTATTCTTTTTTTAGTTGTGGCAATTCTGGATAATTTCGCCTATGTCAAGTTTAGGGCGACGTTCTCCAATAATAAAAAGCAACGTCTTCTTTTCTTTAAATTCCCATAACATACCAACTGCTGAAGCGGAGGCCCCTCCGCGATATCGATAAAAGGTAATTCCCTGTAGTTGTAGGTACAAAGTTTTAATATTCTTTCCCATGTAAACTTTCTGCATATATTTTGCAGAGCCCTTAGTCTCTTACGTCACCCTCACGGCCCCAAACTTGCTATGCTCTATCGATTTTTTTCTTTTTTTTTAATTTAGCATTAATATGCTAAATTTAAAAGTCCTTGCCAAATGCTTGTGTCAAAAGCTTGAGGTATGCGTCCCGAATTAAAATAGTTAAGGCGCATCCCGATCAACCACATGAGGTGGTAGTGTATACGCAGTGTCACCAACATATACCATCCCGAGGGTGTAAGAGGCGACTAAGGGAACGCAAGAGGCAAATCACCTAGCCGCAAGAGAAGGATATCTTGATACAAACCTTGTGCCAACCCGTCTTTCCAGCGTGGCACAGTAGGCTAAGTTCCCTCCATGAATTTGGAGGAGGCCCGACTCAGTAGTGGGTCATTCATGGGCTGTAACGATAAGACTTTTTGATAATTCTCGCATTTCTTGAAGTTGATTAATTGAATTGAATTTTCGGGTAAATTGTGTTAAGTATGTAGCATCCTGCTACAATAGAAACTGTTACAATCGACAATCATTAGCACAGTGAAATGTCTTTGTGGAGTCAATTGAATTAGTATATTACATCGAAATTACTAGAAATTTGGAGTCCTCGATGGCCTGGGTTGCTGACGCTGTATTCCAAATTCATCACGACGCGGATCCAGTAATGTTTATGTGTGAAGAAATCGCCTACATTATTTATCCAGCGTGGGAGTATCTTGACCATTGAAACCGTCCATTATTGCCCCATAGGTGGCACCATGATATAACGAGAGTTTGACAATAGATAGTAACACCTCACTAATCCGAGATTAAGATCGTATCGGACAGGACACGATAAACACTTCACGTGCAGACACAATCGTCTTGAACATTTTTGGCGTTGAAAAAGTGAGACCGTTGCCTATATAGAAAAATCGCAGAAGGTCAGACTGAATAAATTAAAAAAACAAGAGTTATGTAAATATCTGTTTTTCATCTATGCAAAAAGGGTTATGGTTTTGACAATACAATAAAAGGTGAACTACAATAAAAGAATTCGATTTTTTTTTAAATATGTTAGTGATCTACGTCTGGCTCAAAGTTTCCTCTACTGTTTCAAAGGACATATAAGACATAATTTCCAGCTATCATATTGACATATATACAGTAAAAGCGATTAAGGAAATCGCGCTTCCTTCATTCGCGGTTTCACTATTCGCGGATTAAAAAAATGCGACCCAATCCCTCTATTCGCGGCTAAATATTTCATTATTAGCGGATCTATTAAGTATATACATAATATTAAAAAGATTCCAATAGGTATCCAACCCTATATCCTTTGTAAATTCCGTCAAATGGACTACTATAAAAAGTAAAATTCGAAGAATCTGTGCAAGTTCAAACTTTGACTGCAAACTTAGCCGAAATCGCGTATGGATTAAGATGTGTTTCGAACAGGCAGAATCAAGTGACTTTCAGGAATTGCTTATATCGCAAAATGAAGATTTGACTGAAACTGCCTTAAAGGGAATGTTAAATTCACAGCGCTTTGAAGAAGAGGCTTCAACAAACACTGGAAACGTGACATCCGTCTATGGAACGAAGTCTTATTTTTAAGAGGCAAATTGCTAATTCGACTGCTACGTATCAGTCTGAATTGAAGGATATTTTAAAAACTGCCAAGCAAGAGAAAGTTCAAATGGTTTTTCAAACCATTGCCTAAGCCTTAAGATAATTAATCTTTTTTTTTATTTTTTTTTTTTTGTCACCTAGGAACGTATCCCCTATGATCCCATATAAATTACCATTCCGTATTCACGGTTTCTGTATTCGCGGCATATTTATGGAACCTTAACCCCGCGAATAAGGAGCTTTTACTGTAATAATCATCACATGAAATCAGTACCATAAAACTACATGGGACCGGAGGTCCGACTGTAATCGTTCCTAGAAAATAGTTAGTTAGCTAAATCAGACTGAAACCTACTTACTTGAAAAAAAGGCAAAGTACCATATTTGAATAGGGTTATTACCAGTTAACATTCTGACATGTACTTGCCCTACAATACTGTCATCGTCATGTATTGTCCATCGAATAACAGTTGGTCCGAGTATTACAATAACAATTTAACCCACAGCTACTCTGTTATCAAGATTTAGACCTTGAATAGTAAACATTAAAGTTAAAATTGCCTCAAAGCATTTAATACTAAAGCTGAGTAGTGTTGTGTAAAAACGTACAGTGATTGTTGGCAAAATAAGGCTATTGTTGTGGCGAGAGTAATGTGGAGCAAAAACTGGTGCACAATACCAGTGTAATTGAATTAAGTGCTCTCAGTCTCGAGTGGTCGTTTCTTGGAATGTGCGCGTGGATTTGTTGTAATATCGGACGTTAGTGTGTATCGCAGATGGTCAACTTCCTCCAGTTTTGTTGTTTGGATAGAACATGTGTTATAGGAACTTTATGGTATTTAAGTAAGCAGCTTATTTCTTGTTATGGTCCTACAAATGGCCTTCTACTACTACTATTCAGCCCATAAGTGTCCCACTGCCGAGTCTCACGGTGACACTTAACATGACCTTTCGTGTCCGCTTTACGTGTTGTTATCCTGTCAGAAAAATTAATCATAAGCTTAGATATACGTCTTCTACACTGCTAAATCTGACCCGTGGTTATGTGCGCATCCGAGGCACGAACACTCAAAGACGACACCAAGAAACGCCTTGATGCTACCGACGAATGCTTTTTCTAAGCTGGACGCGGAAAGTCAGGGCTCTCCAACGTGTTAATAGGACCCGAATATTAAAACTAACTATCAAGAGACGAAAACTGGAATATCTCAGACAAATTCTTCGACACGACAGATATTACCTGCTTCAGTTAATCATGACTGGCAAGATATGAGGCATCTATCTAAACATCAGGGAGTGGACTGTAGTAAACAATGCAGAACAGCTATTCCAGATGGCCAAGGATACTTAGGGCGAAATTTTTAGAATTGTCGGCTAACCTCGAGTAATGGAGTGACACTTTAAGAAGAAGAATATTATGTATGTGTATCACATGTTGATAAAACCGGTGTACGGACAAATCTGTGCAGGTTTTTGTTACACCGGGAACAAATGATATGTAAACATGTAACTATTGCTTGTAAGTAATAAATAAAAAAGTGTGTGTATCTTTTGTATTACTTTCGTTCTATGCTATCGTGGCCCTAAATGTCAAATAAGTAATACAGTTACGCGCATACAAATACCACCATACAAGAAAAAAAATATTCTGTACCACTACCCTGTCCAAAACAGCATGCTCTTACTAAAAAAAACTTCTAAGACAAACTAACAGCTTCGCACTCAATAAATGTTGAGCCCGGTGGCAAATCAGTTTGGCCACAATGGACCCCTGCGGGGTATTGTTCCCGTTCACGCCCCAATGGCGTCAAGAGGCCGACATATTGACCACTCGAGCACTTCCTCAACGGGACATCACTTTGGGGTACAGCAGTGTTGACATTGGAAATACGATAATGTTACATTTTATGTGTGAATTGATGGTAAATATACTTTATATTTAACTAGCGACCCGCCCCGGCTGCGCTCGGGTGCAATTATGACATATAAACCTTCCTCTTGAAACACTCTATCTATTAAAAAACCACTTCAAAATCCGTTGCGTAGTTTTAAAGATTTAAGCATACATAGGGACGGACAGACACATCGACTTTGTTTTATACTATGTAGTGTAAGTAAGCTTAGCCTTAGCCGTAAGAGAAGGAAAATTTGAAACAAAACCCTGCACTGACCCGTCTGGCAAGCTTGACACAGTAGGCTAATTACCCTCCATTAAACTGGAGGAGGCCCGATTCAGCAGTGGGTCAAGTATGGGCTGAGTAGTTATAGTAATATAGTTCATATTTCACTAGCTGTTGCCCGGGTTTCAATGATCGTAGCCAGTACCAAACTTATTCTATACATCAGTTTTACAATTACATTACTGTATGATACCCCTTACCCTGACTAAAGGAACGCAAGAGGCAGATCACCTAGCCGTAAGAGAAAGAAAACTGAGAAAAGCAAAACCCTGTAAAGGAAATCTAATAAATAAATATCCTTGGACATTTCACACAACGCCATCTCGTCCCAAGCTAAGCAACTTAATGCTTGTGTTATGGTAACGAGATGGATGATAAACTACTTACATACATTTTTTTTTTGTAAATACATACATATTATAGATAGAAATGACACCCAGACTCCGAGCCAGTGCCTCTGGTTTAGACAAAGACACTTGCCCGACCCCGGAATCGAACCCGGGACCCGTTGATCCAAAGGCGGCACATCTAACCACTAGACCAACGAGGCAGTCAAAAATCTGACTCACCAGTGAGGCTGAGAAGATATATTATTGATGACTGCGCTGCAGTTTCAGCAACTTACTCCATTCTGAGGAGCAACTAAAGAACTAGATAAACAAAACATCAAGCCGCAGTTCTGGCTAAGAGACTTGATATGAGGTTATAATATAAGATGGAGGAAGCTCGTCGCCATATTGAGCTGGTTTGAGCATAAAGTTAGGATTGGTGGCAAAAAAAACTTGAATCTCAAACGGGCGGAAGGGCCGTCGACACCAAATGGGATGTAATCCACTTAACGCCTGTTAATCCTCGGTTAGTGCGGACCATTGTTCGCGAGATGTGCAGCCAGCCAGATAATTCAATCACAACAGTTGGTTTGCTAATGATTTGCAAGTATTCCATGGGAAATTATTTGTAATGTTAAATGATAATCACAGATTGAATGAATGATTAGTTTTAGTATGGTGAAAGCTACCTCGTTTTAAGTAAGTATTTTTAAATTTAACGTCTTTTTATTTTGAGTAATGTGGTTAATTCTCTTAGAATACCTAGTTGATCTGTGTGTTGGCCGATTTATATAACAGAGCTTCACAAACCTATTACATCCCGGGAGTATCCCGGGACGTGCAAAGAATTAGATTAGGGCTTCGAACATGCTAATTCAAGAATCAGAAATATAAATAATCCGTGTGGTGAAGGATTTACAATATATAGTGTCATCACCCCATACCATCCGGAGAGTGTCGCAAGCGTCCACAAAGGAAATGACAAGACGCAAGAGAAGGAAAACTTGATACGAAACCCGTCTGGCCAGCGTGACAGAGTAGGCTAATTACCCTCCATGGGAATGGGGAAGGCCCGACTAAACAGTGTGTCATGTATAAGGCCTTTGATGGTAGATTTTGACAGTCACGGTTACCAACTAATACTAGGCATGCCACACTGTTTGGCAAAAGAAATTTTGAATTTAGCAGCTTAAAGCTAGCAAGTGCATCTTGTCGGATGGGCACTTAGACCATGGCAGGTTTGGGACTGGGGCTGCAAGCTACATCTTACATCTCAGCCCGACCCGTTGAGTCAAAATTTGATTGACTCCATTCGGCCCTTAGGGTGTCGTAAGAGTCGACAAAAAAAAATGACAAGGCCTCAAGAGAATGAAAACTTATTATGAAAGTAAACCGTCTGGCCAGCATGGTATAGTAGGCACATTGCCCTCCATGTACTTTGGAGGAGGCCCGACTCAACAGCGTGTCTACGGGCTGAGAAGCAGTAGTAGTTATTATGAATATTTAATGCCGGAAAATAAAACTTTTATTGAAAACGCCGTATACCGTTTGAGTTAGTATAACAAAACAGGTATATGGTGGGAATGTTTCTCTTCTATAGGTTTACTCAAAGAGACGAAGAAATTTCTCAACTGCACGTACGCAGCTGAGGCAAGTCGCTAGTTTGAGATAAAATATTAATTTTATTTAATATATTACTATTTATTATCTTACTTTTAGTTAGTCACATTATTCTTTTATTTGTACTTTTCTAGTGCCCAATAATATTTTTATAAATATTGTTATGGAATACAGTACGTATTAAGACATTCAATATGTACGTAAATTGACTGTTATCTATGCCCAAATATCCTGTTCCTGCTTTCAAAGAAACCTTACCACTTTTATCTAACGCATGTATCTTAAGTGCTGAAGTATATCGTCAGATCCAAAATAGATAAACGAGGCCCCAAAAAAATATTTATTGTGTTTACAAAAATACGTAGGTGGTAATCCGAGTTACTTAACAATAAGTCAGGCAAAGGGGACCTCATTGTTGGGAAAAAAAGCTTTAATAATATTATTGGGCTCTAATTTCGTTTGTGCTTGTTAATCGTGGTTAAATAAAAGTGTCAACCGGCTTCAATGGTGGTGCCAATTTGTATAGAGTTACAGTAGCTGAATGGGCCTGTGCGTTTTCTGTTACACAATGATGCTTTAGGTACGGGGTTAAGCGTTATATTGTCTTATCACTACTGGGTTCTGTACTGTGTATGTAACAGCAAAATTATGGACTGCATATGAACAGTAGGTACAGCAGCGAACGACTATGAAAGTTTAGATTTCGAATAAAGAAGGTTCTGTTAATAAAACCAATTCCTAAATCCAATTGTATATATCTTGAGGTTAAAGTGGACGTGGAAAAGCCGACCGAAAATATAAAACAGAAATGTGCCCTTAAGTAATCCAATTTTATAATATGTACCTACCTATGTCGTCTAGCTATTGTCATTCTGTATCACTTTTGTTTTGTCACCAGTTGGTGAATCCTACTTCCTACTATCCTACTAATATTATAAACGTGAAAGTTTGTAAGTATGGATGTATGGATGTTTGTTACTCTTTCACGTAAAAACTACTGAATGGATTCATAAAGATATTGTGTGAATTGTCCAAAATATAAGTGAAAAAAATCTGCCGAAAATATTAATTCCATCAAAACGCCGGTAAAACCGCGGGGCGCAGCTAGTATGATATAAGCAACATAGTTTTTTTCTCAGTTTTTGTATGGTTTTTGGTAATCTTTAATTGATAACGATTAACTATTTCGTCTCTAGGTCCTTGAATATTCCCCTAACACAGATCTAGAAGACAACGAAAACGCTGATGAAAAAATGGGTTCGGAAGGTAACTTCTTCGGACCAAAGTCCTTTTATCCTTAAAGGTGTGTATAAAATATTGGGCTTCTAGAAAAGGAAATGCGTAACCCAAAGTGTTCTTGATGACGAGAAACATAAGTGGAAACAGACAGGGGAAACACAAAATATTCCACAAGGTTGAAGTGTAATTGGGACTACCATACTACATATACCGTAATCCCGGAATCAAATCAACCCATTTCTGAAAGCTATTATTTTACAACACACACACACCTACAAAACGTAGCTCTTGCTTAACTACCTAAATACTGATCCCTAAAAATATGAACATTATATCTGGTCCCGGTAAGTGATTTATTCAAGTGTTGCATCGCGATATGATTTTTTTTTTACATTTCAAGTGAGGCATGGGTCCTTGGGAATAGGTTTAACAATTATTTCATTGGCTCGAGTGGGTTTTCGAGAGGTCATTATTGCCATTCCTGTTTTCATTTTATGGATAATTTTATTTGCTTGACGTCCTCCATTGTTGAATTAAAGTTTAATATCCGCGGAAGAAGAATATTGTATCGTGTTATTTGTTCAGCCGGATACAAGTGTTGCGGGCTAAATGTTTAAAATTAAGGCAAAACCTATAGTTATTTTATTAACTGACTAATTTTAATGTAGCTTTATTTTTGGAATGTAACAGAAGAGAAACTTCAAATGAAAAAGAACACACCCTTTTACCTAGCTGCGTCCTCTAGCTCATTCCAATGTCTTCTATCCAAATAAAATTCTTCTCTAAAAATATTCTCGTGTTAGTCAGATTCGGAACTCCCATATTTAAGCCAGTCTTCTCTTTGTTCTCTTCTCATTTCTAGGACACGAATTAACAACCATTTTGCGTCCTTTACCACAGTTATCACGTATTTCTCAGTTAAATCTAATTCGGCTGAAACATATTTTTTTTGTTTTTTATGTAATAATCTTACTGCTATTTACAATTATTTTTTTACATTAATTACCCATAACTCTGTTTATTTTATTACGTACGAATCAATCACTTAATTTCGTGTAGTCTCGGATTTAGAATACACAATGTCACCAACCCACACTATCCTGAGAGGAGGAGGAGGAGGCCCGACACAGTAGTGGGTCATTTAAGAGCTGAAATGATGATGATGATGAATTACTTATTTCTCCTAAACAACCACTTACCATCATGTTGACTGATCGTTCGCTATTCCGCGTGATGAAGCACTGTTTACCCGTCTTATGTTAGCATCGAGTTCCCCAATACATTGAAGCAATATCTAGGTAGACGCCTAGTCCCCACTGTAATTAGCCACCTTCCTCCCTATCCCCCTAAACAGGCACAAAACTTCTAGCTATATGTAACTCTGATTGGTGTTGTCTGTAAGAAATTGGCTATAAAGATAAAACCACAAGTACAAGTAGGTGTGTTCTATACAGCCTGTTCTTTGTTAATTTACTTGGTGTTGTTAAGTGTGTGTAGTTAATTCCGAAGAATAAGCTCTTATCTGCAATACTGCTTTGAAACCATTTTGAACTCTATCATGTTATTTAATACTAGCATTTGCGCGCGGCTTCGCCCGCGTGGACTTCGAACCCGTGCATATTTTTTATGAACATAAAATCGGTTATTGTGGCTAAACTATGATAGTTAGATATGTGCTCTCGCTTTTTTGTAGATCTTTATAAGACCTACAAACCCGTTGTACATCATTTTGTTCTATTGTCAATAGTTTTTGCAGCGCACGCATAAATAGGTTTTCGATTTTACACCTTGGTTTACAAAATCGCAATTTTCATACGGATCCCTAATTCTTTTGAAAATAAAATATAGCCTATAACCTTCCTCGGTAAATGGACTATCTAACACTGAAAGATTTTTTGGAATCGGACCAGTAGTTCCTGAGATTAGCGCGTTCAAACAAACAAACAAACAAACTCTGCAGCTTTATATATTAAGTATAGATTAGTATAGATATACTCGTAGATGAAGTTCAAAATGGTATCAAAGCATTATTGCAGATAGGTCTTTATTTCTTCGGAAGAGTTGCTTTGTTGTCGTGGTGACCGATTCAGAATATATAGTCTCGCCACCTCATTTCGTCCTGTGTTGTAAGCCCTCGCCGCAAGAGAAGGGACATTTGATACGAAACCCTATGCCAGCCCGTCTGGCCAGCGTGGCACAGAAGGCTAATTACCCTCCATGTAGTTGGAGGAGGACCGACTCAGCAGCAGGTCATTTATGGTCTGGGAAGTAAGAGTAAGATGGTATGGGATGCGGACACCATGTATTCTAAGTCCGTCACCACACGAAATATAGGCCGATAAAGTGGCTATTATATATTCAGTAAGAACCTACTGCGGATGTTTGGCCAAATCTGTTTTAACTGGCGAGTAAAAGAATGGCCGCCATGGGAATTTTTATTTATGTTTTTGTAATCATTCTATGACTTTTAGTACTACGTGTCGCGCCCAGGTCTGTCTGTAGGTGTACCGCGATTATATCAAAATATGCAGGCATAATAACTTTATTTGCCCAGTTATTTGCCTAGATTTAGATCTAAGGCTTAATACCGCTTACTTTCAATTAGTCCTCAATGATATTGAAGTAGGCTCGCGAAGCACTAAGTAATTTGTGAAAGGCCAAATCGTGTCTCACATAGATAAGGAATATATTTATTTGTACTAAACTGCTAGATTACCAAGTCAATTTGATCTCTTGTAACGATATAATAATGTCTGTAAATCGAGAAGTCCGCCAGATCGCCTGAGCGAGAGGGGCCGGAGGATTATCTTCAAATAAGCGTATTACACAACCCGGCCGTGCTTTGTAATCGGAACACATACGTCTTCGCCACAGAGTAGAAAACCTGAATAAAATATGCTGGGTATATTGCCACATCGATGGAATGATTGGAAGCACATTTGCTAGCCTGTGGCCTCGCTAAACAAGTTGGTCATGTTCCTTAGGGAATTGACTGCGGGATTGGATACGGTATTTGTATCTAGGTTTAGCGAAAGTAGGGTTTCGCGAGCTTTGGTATTGCGACGCACGATAATTTAGGATTATAGTATTATTGGCAAAGGATTTGAATGCCGTTACTTTTATTTGGTATAGTTTTTTTTATCTATGGTTAGTGGTACGTCACGCCAAGAAAGTTTAGGGTAGAACTGTGTCGCTATTTGCAATTTTTAAATAGGTAGGTACTTGAGATTCGCGAAGATATCCAGTAATGGACCGGAGCTATAAACGCCCTTATCTACGAACGTCCACAGCTGCACATAAGTCTCCCCCAAGGCCAGTTCTGAGCTTCCCTCATCCATCGTTTTCCGGTGACTTTAACCAGGTAATCGGTCCACCATGCGAGAGGCCTACCAACACTGCGCTTTCCGAAACGCGGTCTTTTCTGTCCCATTGGGTGTCAGTCCTGCGAGCTATGCCTTGCCCGCTGCCACTTAAGTTTAGTAAACCCTCACCTTATTTCTGATTCAAAACTCCGAGCATAGCCCTCTCCATTAACCATCGGGAGACGTTGAGCCTTTTGATGGAGACCATAGTGAGCGAGCACGTCTCTATAGCGTATGTTATCACTGGCAACACACGTTGAGCGAAGACTTCTGTCTGCAAACACTGCGGTATTGTGGACAAGAAGATCTTTTGCATCTTCCCGAACGCTGCCCAGCCCCTGTGTCTTTGCACATCTTTCAAACAAAAATAAATCATAATTGTTTCCAGCCTGAACATTAGGCATAAGACACCATTCATTAGAAAAAAAATCTACACAATGTTTTACCACCTTTTTACTCTAACCTGAGAGTGTCATAGAGATTACAAGACCGCAAGAGAAGGAAACTTGTTAAACCCTGCACCTATATTCAGATGTCGCTATTGAATTTGGTCAGAATATATAAAACTAGCTCTGCATTTTCTTCATAAAAAGAATAGGCACTACTACTACTCAGCCCATAAATGGCCCACTACTCGGAGTCGGGCTTCCTCGCATCACAGGGAGGGCATGGCTACATATTATGGTACGCTGACCAGACGGGTTGGCATAGGATTACTTTTGTCAGCTCTTACGACGCCCTCAGGATAAAATGGGGTTGTTCCCATGCGGAGAGTTACGAAAGAATACGCTTACGCTTTACGCTA
Organism: Clostera curtula; assembly: GCA_905475355.2. Lineage (NCBI taxonomy): Eukaryota > Metazoa > Arthropoda > Insecta > Lepidoptera > Notodontidae > Clostera > Clostera curtula. The sequence goes on from FR997810.1 coordinate 15,122,966, forward strand.
CCATAAGTAAGATTCAGTGGGAGGTTCGTGTTACGAAATTCCTATCCGAAGTTGCTCTGCCGCCGAAAGTACATTGAATTACCGACTTTGTGTGGTAAACTGTGCACAAAATATTTTGGCGTCACAAAGGAGGTATTAAAGGGAGACGTGACAAGGGTGTCGGCGTGGAGGCGAAAGGGGGTGGTGGTGTTAATTTTATGCCGGCACTGCTCGGTTAGAGGATTTTGTTTTCGTGTTGCCTTTATTTGTCCTTGTCTGGCGCTAATTGGGCTATGTTTTGTATTGAAACAAACCAACAGACAGCAGAATGGAAAAACAAATGTATGGGATTGACACGACCTGTCAATGTGAATCCCACACATAGGTACGGTTTTTCTATTATACCAAAGTGTAGGTACTATATTACCCCTTATTAGGAGATGAAATATATAAAAGATGTTGTTTTCAAATAAATACCAAAAAGTAAGCTAAAAAATGTCCGGTGCGGACGCAGGTTACGTTTATTTCTGCTGGATGTTGTATGTTTGCCATCATATAACCTTCTCCGTGCTCCATAACACGTAAAACAGCGGCCATTCGGTCGTGGAAGATGCTCCCGTGGCCCAGATACAGACAGTCGAGGAACGCCGTTTAGTCTCTAGATCGAGGCGTTAAATTCAATCTTTCGTCCCACATAACCCAGTTAGCCCACAACGGCCGAGTATGAGCACCCAATTTCCAACGTAAAAAACAGGTAACTTTTAGTTTATGGATTATACCTACAATGTTTATGAATCTGTAGATTAATCTCCGCCAATTTGTAAATCCACAGTTATTCTTTTTTTAAACTAATCCTGTAACCACTTAAGTGGAGACTATTTTAATTTAAGTTTAATGTATCCTAGACGAATATTCTCTTTTCAACGATAATGAAAAAGAATCAAACCGACATACTTACCTTTAAAAGAGCAGTCAAGTAGACCAATATTTTAAAAAGTAAACTTCTTTTTTATTCGTGTAGGTAGGTATCTATGTTAGTTATATATGTCGTGGATAACGATATCGTTTTATTAAGTTTCTCAATTGATTGTTAACACAGTAGTGCGGCAAACGCGGTGACGTCAGTTGTTTTGCAATGGCGGCACGTGGACAGAGTCGTAATGGAAAGTGAGGTTGGCTCGATCAGTCAGTCGACGTTGGGACACGGACCGAGACACTTCTCCGTTGCGAACCTGTCGGTTTGTCTATCTAAGTGTGTTAACTGAACATTGTTATTTATACTGTGGTTAATATTGTGAATTATAAAGTTACAAGTAATAAACCTCGTACCAAGTCAAGATGATGACGACTCTATCGCTCAGCCGTCGCTATCTCCGACATCAGAAGTGGTATGTAACTCAGTCAGCCCACGTGGAGAAAACAGTGTAGTGATAATGTGTGTACTTCTGTACGCGATGGTAATAACCGATAATGGCGATTCATTGTCACTATAAAGGAGACATTAAGCTACATGAAGATTGTTCTGAACTGAAGATCACAAGCGGCAGTCATAGTGCGGCGATTAACCAAGTGGGGATCACTTGCTTTCATTGTGATGGACAAGGACACTACGCGTCTAACTGCCCTGAGCGGAGCAGCAGGAAGGCGAGCAACAGTACTGTGGTCAGCCAGGTCAAAGAATAGTGAGTGGATCTGTAGTAAGCGCACCAGCTGCAATTTTACGTCACTCCGGTGAGCAGTTTCCATTTTATTACTCGGGTATATTGTATGGTATACGAATTTACGATAGTGTGATTTTGACCGGTGTAAGAAAATATTATTTGAGGTTCTTTTGCGTGTTTACCTGTTAATTACTTGCGATACGAAGTTTAGATTGCTGTGCTTGTTTAGCTTGACGGTTCATCGGTCTGGCGTCGTATTTTCGCCAGTTTATAGCAAAGTTTTCCAAGATTATGGAGCCATTGTATGCCTTGATTTGCATCGGTAAGGTAGCCTAAACGTGAGGCGATAGGACAGCAGATCCAGATTTCAAGCGATCGGGTTTTCGGTCGGCAACTGTGGAATGTCACAGCTGCGGTGGAATGGGTCACCGAGCATCAAATTGGCGGTGAAAGGCAAGGCAGCTAGTGCTGCCACTGCACACTTCAGCGTCAGGCTCTGCGGGGCCGCGGCCGCGGTCGGACTTAGTCTGTTTCAGGTGCGGCAGCGCCGGACATTTGGCAGCGAGATGTCCACGTGGCAACAACGTGGCAACAGCGGAGGAGCTGGCGCGGCGGTAGGCGCAGGCGGTTCGGAGCGGCGCCTGCTGCGGCGGCGAGTAACGAGAGGCATGTGGAAGCTTGCTATGTTAGCAATCCCAGCGGTGCGCTGATGAACGCTTGTGAGTCGTATCCATTTTATTCTGATTCTGGTGCAGAGTGCTCTCTCATCAAACATTGTGTTGCGCCGAAGCCAAGTGGAAAGAGTTATGAGCACCCTCAAAAATATGTTGACTGTTGTAGAAGTTAGTTCAAATATACAGTCAAGGGCGAGGTGGCTCTATGAACTATAAAGGGCGAGGTGGCCAAATATACAGTCAAGGGCGAGGTGGCTCTGTGAACTATAAAGGGCGAGGTGGCCAAATATACAGGGTTGATCACTATTGGTTCGAGCACATGGCTAAGTGCGTTCGTAAGTTTGTCTATGGTTGTATTACTTGTAAACTATCTCAATCGCAATCAGGTCGCCCGCAAGCGGGACTTCATCCAATTCCTAAGATTAGTATCCCGTGGCATACTGTGCACGTTGACTTAACTGGCAAACTAAGTGGAAAAGCGATTGCAAGGAGTACGTCATAGTTTTAATTGATGCGGTCACAAAATTTGTTCCCTTATATCATACCCTGAGAATAGATTTGGCTAGAACAATTAAATCCCTTAAATCAAGCGTCTTTAGTTGGAGCTCCAGTTAGTTATTGCAGATCTGGGACGATGCTTTGCAAACAAAGAATTCAAAGTTTTTTTTGTCAGTTTCACGGTGTTTCTTTACGTTTGATAGCTACGGGTTCAAGTCGCGCTAATTGCCAAGTAGAAAGAACAATGAGCGCGTTAAAAAGTATGCTGACCGCGATAGAAGCGTCTGATAGGTCCCGGCATGAAGCGTTAGAAGACGTGCAATTAGTTTTGAATTCCTCTGTCCACCGTGTAATACAAGCGAGTCCACTCGAGTTTCTGATAGGACCTTTAGCTAGACCATTTAACCTATTAACTTTGAATGATTCCGGACCGGCAGTAGACATTAGAGAGCAAGCGGCCACGTACATAGAAAATAGTGCCAGTTACGAAAAAGTAAAATTTGATAAAACTACAAGTTAAAGTGGTAAAGTTTGATGTTGGTAATTTAGTTTAAATTCAGAACGAAGAGAAACCAAACTAAATTAGACGCGAAATACAAGGGACCGTTAAAAATTGTGGAGTTACTTGATGGTGATCGTTATTTGCTGAAATCTTTGACCGGTAATAGAACATAAAAATACGCTCACGACTGTATAAGGAGATTCCACTAAGCAGTGTGCCCGTTGAGTTAAATTTGTCTGATGAAGATGGTGAGGAGGATGCCTCCAACAGTAAATAAGAACATACCTTGGCTAGGTCCGCACTACACGCACTAGTCTGTAGTCGTAACTGCAACTCTGGGAGTTGTACAGAGCGCGATGGGCAGCTAGTGGTGTGGCGGGGACCCGGGTCTCGAGAGAGACTATTTGTATGGTCCTGTGTGGCCTGGGAGTCGTGAACTCTAGTTAAAGTGTTGGTCGTATCGCTTGGAGCGATGACGATATGGGTGACATATGAATTGTCACTAGCTGCTGGGACAGCTGGGCCATGTGTTGTGTAATTATTACTTTAAACCTACTGTTTTAAAGTATCAGTATTGAGATTTAAAGATTATGGGCTTAGAGGAACCTTTCGTGTTAAAGTTAAAATTATTTGTATGCTAACGTGATCTCTGTTAACTTGATTCTTAAGATACGATTACGGAACATTACCGTCAGGTTGGCCGAACGTGAAAATGTGCCTCAGTTGGTTATTTTGTTACAAGTACACACGAGGACGTGTGCTTCGTCAGGCTGGCCGTGTCGTGGATAACGATATCGTTTTATTAAGTTTCTCAATTGATTGTTAACACAGTAGTGCGGCAAACGCGGTGACGTCAGTTGTTTTGCAATGGCGGCACGTGGACAGAGTCGTAATGGAAAGTGAGGTTGGCTCGATCAGTCAGTCGACGTTGGGACACGGACCGAGACACTTCTCCGTTGCGAACCTGTCGGTTTGTCTATCTAAGTGTGTTAACTGAACATTGTTATTTATACTGTGGTTAATATTGTGAATTATAAAGTTACAAGTAATAAACCTCGTACCAAGTCAAGATGATGACGACTCTATCGCTCAGCCGTCGCTATCTCCGACATATATGTATCCTATAAGGATAAGTTTACCAGCATTTTGCCAACTTAACCCAAGTCGCCAACATACCTTCTGTCTAAAGGCAACAGGGGGACGTGACAAGGGGCATGAAGCGTGGGGGGTGAAAAGGGGGGTCCCGCGATAATTTTATGTAAATCGGCCGCCGCCGACGGCTGAGTTTCACGATGGTTGCAGAATTTGTTTACGTCTGTTGGTAACAAACCCGCCTGGGAGGAAAACTTGGCAGTTTCTGTCGCCTCGATCGATGCGCGCCGAATTTGTAAACACTTTGCATTTCATCACGAATTACGCGCGGAACTTTGTTGAAAGCTTGACTCTTGAAAAAAGAACGCTATTTTGTCTTTGAACGCATTTTTTTAATAATAATAATAATAATAATAATAATATTTATTCAAAAATCATTTTTTACACTATAGTAACTATAAATGCAATATTATACTAACTGTGCTATGCTTTAAGTGCCTGAACTAGGAAAACCTGTGTCTCAGGCGTATTGGGCTATAATTTTCTTAAAAATAATCACTTTTCACTTCATTATTAATACACTTTTCGTAACGTGTTACTAAGAAAAAATGCTTTAGCAGGTACAGTTAATTTACTAACAATAATAGCTATATTTTATTTTAGTACCATTAATAACTTCTCTGTATCTTCGTACGATAGATTTTGAAGGACATCTTTCAGTACTTTTTTGCACATTCTATAGTTGAGTGGATAGATGTCTGTTATTGCATTTAATTTATTGTATAGAATTGGTCCTAAACAAATATAAAATTTTGATGTAAAAGCATGTTTTGTTCGTCTGTTTTGAGGGCAAACTATATCCTTCCGTCTCTTATTCAAAATGTCAGTGCTATATGGAAGAGACGCATGCTGCTTTAGTACAGTGCCCAATATAAATAGTTGCCGAACTGTTAGTACTTTACAGGATTTGTAAAGGTGGTTAGTGGGAAAAAAGAAAGGGCGAAAAGTAGATACCTTAAGGATTGCTCTCTGCGCCCTCTCAATAGATATTAGTAACGATTTACTTATTCCACCCCAAGATGTAATACAGTAGCTTAAAATTGATTGGCATAACGCAAAGTAGACCTGCCAAATTATTTTATTATCAGCGATATACCGAAGCTGTTTAAAAACGAAAATCAATTTGCGAAGTCTGCTATTTAATACGTCTACGTGTTGTTTGAAACTAAGTGTTTCATCTATAATGATACCTAGATATTTAATGGTTTTGGTATTTTGAATCATAGGGCACCTGCATTGATTGGTAGAGTTTCTGCAATAATGAGCGTATAGAGGAAGATTATTTGGTATCACTGACTTACGCATGGAAAATCTAATGTAGTGTGTTTTGCTGGCATTTAATGTTAGTAGATTTTGCTGAAGCCATTTATTAACAACATTAAATCCCTGTTGTGCGTATCTAAAAGCGTCTTCTTGACATTCAGCTGAGAAAAGAAGAACTGTGTCGTCAGCGTAAGATATGATTGTGCCAGGATCCAGCCTTAAATTGCAGAGGTCATTCATATAAATCAAGAACAAAGTCGGTCCTAGTATACTTCCCTGAGGAACGCCAAAGGATGTATTTTTTTGATCAGCGCTCGTCACGTTACCAAGCCTTACGCATTGGGTTCGGTCTGTAAGATAACTGGTAAAGAGTTTCAGTTGAGTGCCTCTTATACCTATCATTTCAAGCTTGCGCAATAGAATGGGTACGGAAACTGAGTCAAAAGCTTTCGAGAGGTCCAGAAAGATCCCGAAACTGTTTTTACCATTGTCTAGTTCCTGAGCTAGGTAGTTAGTCAACTTATGGACAGCATCTGCAGTTGATATCTTAGGTCGAAAACCAAACTGATATCTGGACAAAATCGATTTTCCTTCTAGGTATTTCATTAATCTATTATTAATTATTTTTTCTAGAATTTTGGACATAGATGGTAGTAAGGATATTGGTCTATAATTTGTAACTTGGTCTTTACTGCCTGATTTGTATATCGGGATGACAATAGCTTTTTTAAGGCACCCGGGAAAATGTCCTGAAGATAAACATTTTTGGAAAATGTTTGTAAGTGGTGGTACTAAAACATGCTTGCATTTTTTTATGATCTTATTGGGTATATTATCCCAGCCGGTGGCACAGTCATCTTTCAAGCTCATAATTATATTTTTAACTTCAGTTTCATCAGTGTTGAGTAGTGCAAAGGAAGTTAAATTGTTGTTAAATGTAAGCCGAGTGCTCGCTAGGTGTTGTGATTGATTGCTAATGTTTTCGGCCAGGCACTTGCCAGCGTTCACAAAGAAATTATTTATTAAATCAGCCGATGTCGACTGGGATGAGTGCGCTTTAAGTAGGGGTGAGGAAGATTCGTGCTGTTTTGTTGTGTACGTAATGTTTTTTATACACTCCCATATCTTTTTACTATTAGTTCCCGCTCTTTCAAGTACATTTTTATTGTAGTCTATTTTTACTTTTTTTAAAAGATCATTGCAGAAATTTCGATATCTTTTGTATGTTATTTGCAGTATTTGATTATGTGGACTTGATTTAGCTTTGTAGTGCAGTTTATCTCTATGTTTTATACTGCGAATGAGCCCTGGCGTAATCCATGGCTTTATGTTAAAGATTTTGTTATTCAGTCGAATATGGGTTGTATTTTTGTGTATTGCTTGCTGAACAGTTTCTATTAAGTAAAGCATACAAAACTGTGGGTCAGCGGATTGATAAACTGGAGCATAATCGATATTGCGCAGTTCTTCTTCAATTTTGCTTATATTTAATTTAGTAACTATGCGCATGTTTTCGTCTTTCGGTAGTTTGCAATTTAAGGTTAGTAGGACAGCCTTGTGGTCTGTTATTGTTGAATTAATAACAAGTGTTAGTGCAGGAAAGCGGGTTTTAATTATGCTGTGGTCCAAGCAGGACCCACTGTTATGTGTGGAATGCGTATGTGCCGGGAGTAAGCCATGAAAAGAACATAAATTGAGATACTCTTTAGCAGTAGCATCGGTACTTTCTGGCATTATATTAATATTGATGTCACCTGTTAAAATTATGTTTTTAAAAGTAGATAACTTTTGTAAGGTTTCATTTAAGGACTCTATAAAGTTATTTATATTATGGAATGAGGGGGGTCTATACAATGCTAATATTGCAAATTCTGATCCGATTTTGATCAGTAATCTATTACAGTCATTTATATTTGGTTCTTCTACACAGACATTAAGGTAACTTTTTGCAAAAACTATCACGCCATCGTTTTGATTATAGTTTACATTGGTCTTGTACATACTATATCCCGAAATTTGTGGTACGTTATACTGCTTGGCAAGCCAACATTCCGTTAAAACAATGACGTCACAGCTCACGCTGATTCTTGCTAGTAATGTACAGAAGTTATCGAAGTTTTTATAGATACTGCGTATGTTTTGTGTTAATATGGTTAATGGATTATTGTGCAAGGAAAGATATTGTTTGCAATCTTCCACCTCACAAATCGTCGATTCCGATACAGTGAAGTTATCCAGGTCATTAACTAAATTACAATTCATATTATCAAGATATAGATTAGATTAAAAAAGTTAAATAAAAAGAAAACGTAGAATTAAAGTAAAAGTGCAGTTGTTTACAGTTTGCGGCGCTCTTAGGCGCCTCCATAGTCTATTGAATTTATATACCTTTTTTCTGCCATCAATTTCGCCGGACAGTCAGCAGCCCCCGTACTATGATTGCTTGGCTTCTTGAAGTGCCAGCAGGTAGCGCATTTTGGAGCATCTGCCTTATTTGTGCATTCTTTAATTGAATGACCTTGACCGCCACAGTGGCCGCAGGTATGGCTGGATTCCCTACAAGACTTCGCTGCGTGTCCATACTGCTGGCATTTAAAACACCTTGTAACTAAGGTAAAGTCCCTTACAGGACAGGAAGACCAATTTATGAAGACCCTTTCTTTAAAAACTAAGGCTTTTCGAATGTCTGCAGTGACTTCTATTATATAATTGCAGGTCTCAGCGTCTTTTTTGCCTGACTTGTGGCTTAGCTTGATGTTAGACAAGAACTTAGCAAGATCGTAATTTTGTAAGTTATCTGCCAGGTTTTGATGATATATGCAGTTAAAAATCTCCTTCTCCTGCATAGTTGTGGGCACTCCTATAATAACTACTTTCGGTTTCCGTTTAAAGGGCTCATCAATCATAAGACCCGAGTTCGTTAGCTGTGCAGATTGTTTAAGCTTATCGATGTCCTCTTTTGTGTCTGTGCTGATTATGACACCGCCGTTTCTAGTTTTACGCATGCCTCTCACATGGAGTTTCATAAGCTCTGGGCAAATGATCTTTTGTACCAAAGATTTGGTGTCGTCACTAGATTTTAATTTATCGTTCGGATAAATGGCAACCGAGCTTAGTGTTGATGGCTGAATGTAGTTATATTTTATATTAATGGATATTATATTTTGTTCGTGTTCGTTATGATATTCTTTTATCATAGCTGATTCAATTCATAATTAGTTTTGTTAATCTTCTTCTTCTTCTCTTGATTGACGGGGTTGTTGCCTCCTTTGACACAAATCTGCTAATATACCTAACGTGTTGATGTAGATAAACGTTTCTTCGGTTCGTTGGTTCTGGATTGAATCAATAATATTCATTTTTCAGATTAAACGTAAACTTAAACGGCACAAGTCACAGGTACAAATATGACTATCATAATGTAAAAAAAAGATACTATGGCAAAATCTTTTTGTTGACAGTAACAGTCAGATGATGAAGAAATGTCAGTAGGTAAATATTTGGTACTACTCTGCCCTTGTGCAGGATATGTTCTACAGGTTCTATTCAATTTAATCCTAATTTACTAAAAGTTGTGCAACCTTCATTGAAAAGTGAGCTTCAAAGCACTTACCTAATTAATGCGATTTACATACATTAAAATTTGAAATTATGGTAGGTAGTTACTAGTTAGACGGTTTATTGACACTTACTGGATATTGTGACATTTGTGACCAGGTTATGTACCTATTTCTTTGTTGGCCAAATGGCCGATACCCGCCACTTCAGTAGAAGCTGAAGTTTATTTAGGCTTCTCTTCATTCATAGATACCTCCACATTGAAGGCTGTATATAACATTCTTAGGGTTACATGATTACAAAAATTTAGTAACAGTGATCAGCCAAGTTAATACAGAAACGAATATTCAATTGGAACGCTTGAATAAATAATTGTCCATCAAGCGACCACGCCTTCACGCCATTGGCCATTGGTACAGTTAAACAAACAATGCAAACATAAAATAAACTACGGGGCGCTCGTACTGTGAGTGAGAAAATGAATTCACACAAGCAAAATACTGGCGAGCACAAAGAGTTTTTGGAGCGGTGGGCGGTACGGTACCGCCTTCGTCTTGTGGCTCGGCATTGGCAATTAGAACAGTAGAAACTGCCAGGTATGAATAATATAGACTGCATAAAGTTTTGTTATTTTTTTAATTTTGACGCGTTTATGTGGCTTGGTTGAATTTTTTTTTTCAATTTGGGTAATTTTAAATTTGGATTATAGTTTTTTATGTCATTTGATTAAGCAACGTTCTATAATTCTTCGAATTTTTAACGAAGAGATAACGTTCAATTGTCTTTTAATAGTAGGTGGTCTATGGACGGTAAGTAAACGTGAAATCATGACACTTCCTTCAGCTACTACTACACAGCTCATAGATAACCCACTGTTGAGTCGGGCGTCCTCCATAGTTAGGTACATGAAGGGTAATTAGCTTACTGTGCCACTCTAGTCAGACGGATTGGCAGAGGGATTCGTTTAAAGTTTTAACCAAAACCATATACCTAGGTACCGTAGGTAGGATGTATAGATGCAACATACCATAGAAGCTTTGCGTATTGCAAAACTTGTGATTACCCATAAAATGTACTAATAACGGGCCTCCGCGCATTATGCGGCCAGGCCGCGCGGCCAAGTCGCTGCGGCCAACTAATTCTTCTACGATGTATATAGCTGCGCGCATTACGCGGCCAGGCCGCGCGGCCAAGTTTTAGTCGCGCGGCCAACGAAAAACATCGCGTCACATACGCGGCCTATTGGCCGCCGCGACCAATCCGCGCATTATGCGCGGGGTCCCTTAGAGAAGGCAAAAGGTGACATTGAGAATATCGATTTTACATTAAAAATCAACATACCTATTACTTGAATATTGTTTATTAGATTAACTATATGTTGGATAAAGGAAATCTTAGATGAAGGAATTGATTTATGATTTGATTTTTTATCAATCTATAAAAAGTCAAATCTTAAGTCAATTTGTTCAAGTTGACTCATCTGTGCTCTTTTGATACGTCATCTGGTACATTTTACATTTACTATTTACCTTATTAATCTGAGGCAATAAACAGATCTGTCAAATTGCCTTGTCTTGTCTGCCACTCTGGTTAATTCGATCGTCTCGTCTCGTACCACACGACACCAAAACCTTATCTATACCTACTTATTTACATAATTTCAAAAAAATATTCAATTATAACCATATTATAACATAATAATAATAACATAGGGTAAGGTTGCTTAAATGCAATTGAAATAAAACTAAATCTTCTACGTCTACTAAATCTTTATTTAATTGGCTTTTAATTACCAATAATAGAAACTTTAATATATTTAATGAATATAGGTATTTTAAAGTTTTTCAAACAAAACATACCTTCGGTACGATTACCTAGTACCACATATGACCTAAGTCGTACCTACTTAGGAAACAAATGTTAGTAAACATATTAAAAACTTACCTACAATAAAATTGTTCATTTCATAAAATAATTAATATTTGACCACATTTTATCAATACTTTCGGATCGTTGAATAGAATCCGAAGACTGAAAACTTTGAAGCGATGGACGTATAAATAAGTTAAAAAAAGCTATAACAATAAATTACGTGATAGATAATGTCATTTCATATTCACCTATCTATTGGATTCCTACTTATAGATAATCCATTAGATTCCTAATAGGTACTTATGTGGGAGTCCCCTTTGCGATGAGATGGTGAAAGCGACCAGTTCACCCACTAAAACCGCCTACCACTATTTGTCTGCGTGGGCCATTCTGTCGTTTGGGAAACTTCGTAAACGATCCTTATAGACCTACCTAGATACTCATAAATTAATTCATAGTTATTTAATGTAGATATGTTATATACAAGCATATTGGTAGATTTTTCACAAAATTACATGTGACGTTCCTGCAACAAGCAAACGCTACTGAAAACAAATGGGACCGGCCGGGCCGTGCACAACAAACACGCATTTTAATTGCCACTGTACGTGATTGTACTGACGATTCTTGATTTCGGTTTCACAAAACAAAATAATTTTGGTACAGTTCTGTTGAAAAGTGTAAAAGAACAAAGAGAATAAACTTTTGAACGAATAATAGACAAAACCTTCCTTTTGATGTGTTTCGTTAATTAGAGCATTCCATTGACTGTCGGATTTATTTCGCCAATCGCAAGATGATAAACAGATACTAAATTGCCAATAATAATATCTTTAATTTAGGTATGTAATTTATTCTATAAAAGTGTGGACGGTGATATTGTGTATTGAGAATACACAATATCACCGTCCACACAATGTCACATACAATGTCACCAACGCGTACCATCTTCAAGGGACGCGAGAGGCAGACCACGTGAGACAAACACTGACCAACCCGCCTTGCCAGCGTGGAACAGTAGGCTAATTTCCCTCCTTGAAAGTGGAGGAGGCCTGACTCAGTAGTGGGTCATTTATGAGCTGAATTTATTATTATAAATAAAATATGAATATCCTTGGACATTTCACACAATGCCATCTCGTCCCAAGCTAAGCAACTTAATGCTTGTGTTATGGTAACGAGATGGATGATAAACTACTTATATACATTTTTTTTGTAATATTATATTTATATATTATATTATAGATAGAAAACACCCAGACCCGGAACAAATACTTGTAGGTCGTACAAATATTTCTTCCTTGCGGGGATCGAACCCACTGCGCTAACCGTGTCGTCAAATTTATGTCAAATTTATTACTATGGTTCTTTATAATGGAAATTAAATAAAGTACGCTTGGTAAAGAATTTTAAAACACCACACAAGGTTCCGTACGCGTACATAAATATTATTACAATGACTTCGTCAAAAATATTTGCAAAGAAATTAAAAAATGTCAATGTTCCAAAACAATGTTGCGTCGAATTAGACGTAGTCATTCATCGTTCTTACAAAATAAAAAGAAAAACCACAGACACAAAAAGTAAAAGCCGTTTTATTAGCAAAGACACTCGAAACAAGCTCCTGCGTACCCATTGTCTGCTGCCGAACAAGTAAATATTTCCTGTAATTTACTTATTTCACAAAACACAGCTTTCTACAAAACGCAATAAGCGTGAAACGTACAGATAGTAAACAAAATGGCGTATTTAAAATGGGCGGCAACTGCACTGTTGAAGCGTCGCGGCCGATATTGCTCGCTCGCTACTCACTCACTCGCAACCGAACCTCTTTATTTTCAAAGCCTTCATCAATTCCACAAACGTCTAAAAGCACTTTACTTCCCGATTAAACAGCAATCCTATTCCCAAGTGATACGGTTCAAAATGAGTTGCTACAAAGGTATTATTAAGACACTAAAGTTGCCATGATATGTGAGACTGTTGCTCGGTGTTTTGTCCCTATTCCACATGGAGGGGTGGAGTATTTTTATGTTGGCGTCTCTGTCTCGCTCGCCTCCTGAGAAGTAATGTGTTGTTGCGTGTTGTGTTGTGATATCTCTGAAATAACAGGGAAGCACTCGCTACGAAGTTGTCATTTGTAACGGTTTTAGTAAGTACCGACAGCAGCGTTACGGAATTTCACTTTAAATAATACTAAAAAAGGTTTTTAGGTAGAACCTAGAAACTATAATAAATAAATAAATAAATATCCTTGGACATTTCACACAACGCCATCACGTCCCAAGTTAAGCAACTAAATGCTTGTGTTATGGTAACGAGATGGATGATAAACTACTTATATACATTTTTTTTTGTAAACACATATTATAGATAGAAATGACACCCAGACTCCGAGCCAGTACCTCTGGTTTAGACAAAGACACTGGCCCGACCCCGGAATCGAACCCGGGACCCGTTGATCTAAAGGCGGCACATCTGACCACTAGACCAACGTGACCAAATGTCACTAGTTTTATACTCATATCCGTGTGGTGAGGGATTTAAAATACATAGTGTCGCCACCCCATTCCATCTTGACGGTGTCGCAACAGCCGACAAAAGGAGATGACAAGGCCGATAACCTACCCGCAAGAGAAGGAAAACTTGATACGAAACCCTGTGTCATCCCGTCTCGACTCAGCAGTGGGTCGTCTATGGGCTGAGCTGTAGGAGTAGTATTACCTACATATTCTACATAAAAGACACTAAGGTGACGTTAAAAAATAATGACGTAAATATAATACCTAAATACCTTATCAAAATCAAAATAATACATACATTAGTAAAATTATATATTAAATTACTTTTAAGGCTTTTGATTGTGTTATTTTATTTTATTCAGGACTGAAATACTTTGTAGTTTATGGCCATAAATGACCCACAACTGGGACGGGCCTCCTAAAAATTTATGGAAGGAAATTAGCCTACTGTGCCACGGTGGCAAGACGTGTTGGCTGGCACAGGGTTTGTATCAAGTTTTCCTTCCCAAAAGAAAGAAAACTAAAAGGCTAGGTGATCTGCCTCTGTCCAAAATAACCTTTTAGTCGCCTCTTACGACACCCTGAAGATGGTATGGGTACCTACCCTTAAAAATTATCTAATACGTATTTTTTATTGTAACGCAAAATAAATTCAAAATGTTATTTAGTGTTCCCTAGCAAGAACGGAGGCAGATACATATATTAATATGAGGCTGTATAAAAATCTATAGATACCTATTATGCATTACATATTAGAAAATCCCCGTAGTGATACTTATAAACACAATAGACACGATAACTGCCTCGTTGGTCTAGTGGTTAGATGTGCCGCCTTTGGATCAACGGGTCCCGGGTTCGATTCCGGGGTCGGGCAAGTGTCTTTGTCTAAACCAGAGGCACTGGCTCGGAGTCTGGGTGTCATTTCTATCTATAATATGTATGTATTTACAAAAAAAATAAAAATGTATGTAAGTAGTTTATCATCCATCTCGTTACCATAACACAAGCATTAAGTTGCTTAGCTTGGGACGAGATGGCGTTGTGTGAAATGTCCAAGGATATTTATATATATTTTTAAAAAATCATATGTAATCTTGCTTTGATAAATTGTAATCTACATTACACTCATGAATCTGCTATCGGTACCACCGCCCGAAGGCAGGGTGCGCGGAGCAGTAAAGTCGGAGTGGGGCGTCGTTAAACAAAAACATGTATACAAGCGGCGGCTCGGCTCTGATTGGCTGGCGGTGGCGCGCCCCCTGCTTTCCCCCCTTGCAACCAACTGCTCCCGCAATCCCGCTGTCCGCCGCACTCCGCGTCACGCTCTCTATCCGACAACATGTGCAGTGGCGCCGACGGAACACCGTGGCCGCTCGGGAAGGACGCGCCGACCGTCACCGCGGCAGCCCTCGACCACTACAGACTCCAGCTGTACAACTATGCCGTCGCCGAACGGCTCAGGCTATACCCACCGACCGTCGCGCCGTGCTACGCTCCATATGGACCGCGGCTCGCTCTCTCCATGTCTCTGCTCCAGCAGCGAGCGCTGCAGCCTGAAGAACCCAAACCGCAGCACAGCTACATCGGACTGATTGCCATGGCCATCCTTAGCTCGCCGGAGCGGAAGCTGGTTCTGTCAGACATTTATCAGCACATACTGGACAATTATCCGTATTTCCGCTCAAGAGGACCGGGTTGGCGGAATTCCATACGGCACAACCTCTCCCTGAACGACTGTTTTGTCAAAGCCGGGAGATCGGCAAACGGCAAAGGACATTATTGGGCGATACACCCGGCGAATATTGAAGACTTTCGGAAAGGGGACTTCAGGAGGCGTAAAGCGCAGAGAAAAGTGAGAAAACACATGGGATTAGCGGTGGACGATGACGGGGAGGACTCGCCGTCGCCTCCGCCGCAGTCTCCGCCGCCGACGGCGCTTCCGTTACCGTTCTGGGGGGGAGGCCGAGTTCCCGGCGGCGGGCAAACGAGGAAAAGGCAGTTCGACGTTGCATCGCTGTTGGCTCCCGACGAGGCTCCTGAAAAGAGACAAAGGCGGGATAGCAGTTGCGAGGAAGAAGTCGAAGAGGATATAGATGTAGTGGCTAGTGATCAGGACGAGCGTGGAGAGGAGAGAGTGTCTCCGTTGGCCCCGGCGGCTCAGTACCCCCTGCTGGGCGGCTGGTGGCCTGCGCTCGACCCAGCACTGCTGCAGCAGCTTCGGAGGCATGCCGCCGCAAGCCCCACAGACCAACAGCGGCCCCCAGACACGTAGACAGTGTGTGTCATAAACATGTTTAAAGCCAGTATTATGTACCGATGGTACCCTGTTGCCTAGTGAAATACTCATTTTGAATATTCTGTCGTCTATTCTTTAACATTTTTCCTTTCGACTTTACTTTCTCTTGTGTTTTGTGTTCCTTCCGTTTCTGTTTCCAATTGAATATTCTTAAATGTAAATTATTGTACATTCCGTGTAAGTATTATTAGACTGTACTCGTAGAACAGTGATAGAAGATATAATAAGTGATTTATTAATGAAGTCTGAGAACGACCAAGCTATGTAGATAGTTTCCTAGTGCTATTTGTAAATAAGTGAAGTCGACCCTTCGTTGTTGTTGGCGTGTAAACACATTGTTGTTTATTTATTAGATAACAATAATCGTAAAAAAATAATAATGAGTTCTATAAGTCTCCGAATAAATAGAAATTATCATTTAATGTCAAATATGTTTTATTATTGACCCAATTAGACGTGTGCATCAAGTATCTACGGTATCAATAAAGTTATTGCAACCTACCCCACACATTTTAATGTTACTCAGTATCACCTCTCGGTCTTATCTTTTACGTGTTGTAATAGATTTAAAATACCAAATCTCACCAACCCACACTATCGTAAGTGTGTCATAAGAGGCGACCTAAACAAACGCAAAAGGCCATCTAGCCCCGAGAGAACGAAAACTGATACTGTGCCAACTCGTCTTTCCAGCGTGGCACAGTAGGCTAATTTCCCTCCGCTAATTTGGAGGAAGCCACGGTAGTGGTTAATTTATGGTCAGAAATGATGATCACTTCTTCATGGAAGTGTTAGAAAGGAAACATTGGGAAGTCCATATAAAACTTACTTACATAATGGGCTTAGTAGTAGTAGATAGTATATTGCACAACGTTCATATACAATACAGATGAATGAGATATGGAATCAAATTTATGTCAACTTTATTAGATTTTTGGTAACCTGAAAACGAACACCAGAAATAGTTACTATAAGAAAAGCCAAAAAGAAATATGAAGAATATCACCGATGGAATAATAAAAGTCGAAAATAAATATTTATTTAATCTTTTGGGCACCAACGAAATATAGTCCCTAAAAAAGAAACCCGATTACCGTAATTAATTTATTGTTTTTCATAATTCAAAGGTCGAAATTAAATCAACCACTTTTTCGTCGTTTTATCGTGGCGCCGCTTATTAGCATTTTCCGTGACTGATTTAGAATACGTACATTGTGTCACCACCCCATTTCGACCTGAGGGTGTCGTAAGGAAATGTTAAGGCCGAAAACCAAACCGCAACAGAAGGAAAACTTGATACGAATCCCTATGTCAGCGAGGCACAGTAGGTTAATTACACTCCATGTTACTGGAGGAGACGCGACTCAACAGTGGGTCATTTATGGGCTGGGAAGTAGGAGTATAATTACAATATTATGACGTCATTATCAGGTAGGTACTTATCTGTTAAATAAGAACTTTCTACAAATATTTATGAATCATTTGCTTATGGTTTGCAACAGCTTTTCCCACACACAGCCCTATTGTCTACAACTGACATAATCTGCCTATCCAACACTACTTAGAATTATTAGAATGAGGATGATTCATTCTTCATTCTCATGTGAACGTCAGAAAGAACAGATTTTTTGGAAAATAATTAGTAGGTAGGTTCAAGTGATTAGCTGGTTTAATTTCTCTTCTACGAAATTCTTTTACTTGGACAAGTTAAATAGGTAAGTATATTTATTAATCAACTAGCTGACCCGAGACGTTATCCTGTCTTATCTATGAATTAATTTAAAAAAAAGTTAAGTCGTACCAGCTGAAGATCATCACATGATCAAATGCAAAGTTTAGGTACGATTGTCTAGGACATACAGGCAAACATTCATTTTTATATAACATATCTTTAGAGTCATATGAAAACCCTGAGAAGCATCAATTTTTGTACCTACTTGTTATCTACTATACTACTCAGCCCATAGGTAATCCAGTGTTGAGTCGAGCTTCCTCCAGTTACATGGAGGGTAATGAGCCTATTGTGCCACGCTGGCCAGACGGGTTGGCGGCACAGGGTTTCGTATTAAGTTTTCCTTGTCTTGCGGCTAGGTTATCAGCCTTGACATTTCCTTTTATCATTATTGGCTCTTACTCGCAGAGCATTTTACCCCTACAACTCAGCTCATTAAAGACCCACTGCTGAGTCAGGTATCCTCCAAATACATGGAGGGTAATTAGCCTACTGTGCCTCGCTGGCCAGACGGGTTGGCACAGAGATAGCGTCAAGTTTGCCCTCTCCCTGTTGGTCTGCCTATTGCATTCCTTTAGTCGCCTCTTACGACACCCTGGTGACAATATGCATTCTAAATCCGCCACCACACAAAAAATTACAGTGATACACAATAATTGCACTAAAAGAACGCAAGAGGCAAATAACCTAGCCACAACAGAAGGAGAACTTGATACAAACCCTGTGTCAACTCGTCTTGCCAGCGTTGCACAGTAGGCTAATTTCCCTCCATGAATTTGGAGGAGGCCCGACTCAGTAGTGGGTCATTTATGGGATAAAACAACAAAGACATAAAAGTCTAACTGTATAATTAAAAACACAACCTGGTACAATTTTACGCAATCGCCAAACAGAGAGGCATTGCAAAAATACAATAGCTAAACTCATTGACAAGTAGAACAGAAATAAAAACACGGCCATAAAATTATCAGTGCACTTCATCTCTTTGTCATCACGGCTAAGTCGCTAAAACCATAACAATAGCTTTAACGTACATTCAGGAAGTCGCGTAGCCCTTTCTTGGCAGCCTACTTAGCTATTCTTCAACCTGATCCTTTGTTTAGGTGATAACGTGTGGGAAGGATGCTCCTATCGTAACTACGTGCAATATTTTGGCAGGTAAAAGATAAAGGAATTATACATCCGTGTGTTTACTGACGGATTTAAGATACACAGTGTCAGCGCCCCATTCCATTGTGAGGGTGTTGTAAGGAGTAAAAGAAAATTTTGCTTGGCCGCAAGGAAAACTGGAAACGAAACGGGTTTTGTCATTACCCTCCATGTAAAGGGGAGAGGCCCGACTCAGCAGTGGGTCATGTATCGGCTGAGTATTGATAGTAGTAGTAGTATTAGGTATTATATTATGTTTATGCATTTAATTGCTTTCACTAATCTGTCAGTCTTGTTTGTACCGTCATTGTAACCATCACTTCATAGTAGTAGTAGTAACTACATATCATCAATATCACTACATACTATAAAACAAAGTCGCTGTCGTCTGTCCGTCCATATGTATGCTTAAATCTTTAAAACTACGCAACGGATTTTGAAGCGTTTTTTTTAATAGATAGAGTGATTCAAGAGGAATGTTTTTATGTATAATACATGCATAAATTTAGATGTTCATCATTGCAACCGTGCAAAGCAGGGGCGAGTCGCTAGTTTTATTTTAAAGAGCTGTAAACATTTTTTTATTCGTCTAGATGCTTAAAAATAACAAAGAAAATAAGCAAAACCATTTAGTCTTTATCACAGGTTCCACAGAGAAAAACCGGCAAGAAACACCAAGATTACAACGTAGTAGAAAGCGGCGTTATAGCTTAAGGACGGCAGTTTGGCGAAAATCTCTTCAAACCACTCTGAAAGGTTCCATTAGGGGTCCATTGAGGTGCGACGAAGCTCCGATAAAGCGGACCACTCTCGCGAATTGGCGACTGTCGAATCTAAACGCTCCCAATTCTAAGTGACAAAGGCCGACTTTTAGCGTCAACAATGAGCGAATGAAGCAAATTACCGCTTTTCCACACTTGAAAGCGCTCGAACCGCACTGCCAGAGAGAGAAGAGCGAGGACACGAAACAACGCGCCATTTGTGGACGCCTGTTTCTAAAACCGATGTAATTTGATGACTTTGATATAAATATTGTTTTGTTTTTCTCAGTTGTATCAATTAATTTATTTTAAGAAACAAATAAATATAATAAACTTGAACGGTATACTACCATTACTACCTACTTCTCAGCCCATAAATGACCTAATGAGTGAGGCTTCCTCCAAACTTTGCGCTGGCCAGACTTTTCTTCTCTCTTCAGAAGTTTTCCTTCTCTTGTGGCTCGCCCTTGTAATTTCCTTTTGTCATTCTAAATCCGTCACCACACGGACATCTGCTGCTGAGTTAGGCCTCCTCCAACTACGCAGAGGGCATTTTTTCTACCGTGCCACGCTAACAAGACGGGTTGGGACTCTGGGGAGCAAAATATCGATTATTTATGGTCGAAATTATCTTCAAATAACAAATTAGTAAACCAAAGAGCCCAAATACAAACAAACTTTTTTAATACAAACTTTTTACATGAATTAAAAAGTTACATTACGGTCTTACGCGGCCAAACATTAAAAAAGAAAGTGTGTTTTTGCGCGGAATGAGCATACACAAAGGATGTTCGCGTAATAGGTGTTAATGCGAGTGATTCGGGCGCGAAACGGCGCCGTAGGAGGCAACCCCCTGTATTTTTATAACAAATCGAGAGTCCGTTGATTGGCGATTGTGTTTGTGTCGCATTTCTAATGAATTAATATTTGTTCCACTGACTTTGAATGAGTCGTTATTTTGTGTTGCATGGAAAAGAATAATAGTTTTGAAAACAGAATCTTTTCGAATGATTCTTGGCGTGTTAATCGATAAGTATTCTTTTGGATTTGCTTTAGAGCGAGATACTTTTACGCGTTTTATTGATGTGTTAGGGGTGATCTCGTATTACAGTCATCGGAATTACATACAATAAAAAGTAAAAAAAAATTTATTAAAAAGATGCAAAATCGCGTTTGAAAAAGGAATTATCCAACCTCAAAACATTTAACTTGTCTGTGGCTTAAGCCATGAACTTGACATAATTTAAATTTAAGTTATTGATCACATTCCCACTCTAGTCCGAACCGATAAATACCGAATTTGGTAGTTTGCTGCCGGTCGTGTGCTTTGAAAATGCCATCGTGGATGTACATCTTTTCAAATTAGCAATGCAAAGTCCATGACAAAGAAGTTTAGCACAAAGTGCTATACTGGGGGAAAGGTCACGCATGTCATCAACCAATCCGGTTGAGTAAGTCGCCCTTCTCAGCCAAAAATATATAAAATCGACTATGGTACTGAAAATTTAGGTGAGGGATGTACGTGGAGATGTCGCGCCGGTTCGTACCCATATCCGCAGCAGGTCTCCAAGGTGAAGAGCCTCTAGTCGATAGAATAATGTAGGTAAGGGAAGTCTGCAAATTGGATCCGTAACTTCGGAATAAGGATTGGCTCTGAGGACCGGGGCGTGTCGGGTAACTATGATTATAGGTAGACTACATCCCTCGTCCGTGTGGTGAGGGATTTAGAATACGTAGCGTCTCTACCCCATTCCATTCTCAGTTTGTCGTAAGAGCGAATAAAAGGAAATGCCAGGGCTGATACCCTAGCCGGAAGAAAAAGAAAATTAGATACGAAGCTGGGGGCAACCTATAGGCTAATTAGGCCTTCCATTTAATGGGGAGAGGCCCGAATCAGGTGTGGGTCATGTATTGGTTGTGTAGCCTGGTGGCAAGCGGTTACCATCGCCTGCCAACGTTTGCCACACCATATGTGTCACTCACTCACATAGGTATACCACGATTTTATCTTAGTAACAAATTTTTGAAGCCTATATGACCGACTGTGTCAAAAAAAGCCATCTGTTGCAAATTGAATGTGTGAATTACTTTAACTTTAGTGTGTAGGCCTACCTTTATAGAGTATCATTTAGTCTATGGATGAATATGCTGCGGTGGAGAAACGCGGAAAGATCGGGTTAGGAACTCCCGCATTCGCGGCTGTCTTCATGTCCGTGACATTGCGGATAAATTGCAGGAGTGTCGGCTCCGTTGTTACGGCCACGTTTTGCGGCAACCGGATGCTTACGTGAGAAACAAACGTCTGGCCATGCCGCCTCCGCCGAGACCCGGCAGGAGGGGTAGACCAAAAAGTGCTGGCTTGACATCGTAAAGGGTAATATGCGTACCAATGGGCTGAAAGCTGAAGACCGTGCGAAGTGGAGAAGAAAAAGTCGGAAAGCGGACCCCGGGCGCCGAAGCGAGAGTTTGGGCTGCAACCGGGATACATCGCAAAGATGATGGTGATTTAGTCTATGGACCATGTTTCAACACTATTGTAAAAAATAGGAAATAAAAACATTCCTCTCTATGCTTTTTGATGAAACTGAAAACTGGCATTTTTATTTCCTTTTCGTAAAATAGATATAAAATTAAGAACCGGCATCACAAACCCGGTGACCATCAATTGTCTTGTCCCTGGCACCTTTTGTTGCCTCGTCAAATATTGGCCAACCCCGCCAGTGTCGGATGACCTGATTCTCTGAACCCTTGCCAATCCGCGGGCGGTCGCCACTTCAACACTTACAAGGTGTTTGTTTTCACTCTCACTGGCGACCGTTTGGGCAACGTTTGTTATTGATGTTTTTGCCACCCTTCTATTTTATCAAACAAGGTATTTACCGTGATGGTAAGTGACTGGCTGACACCCAGAATCTTTACAAATGAATACATTTGAAAGTGAATTCTATACCATTTAGCCTCTTATAAATATACCTACTAGGTACTAATCAGCCCATATATGATGACCCACTGCTGAATCGGGCCTCCTCTCATCACAGACAGGGTAATTAGCCTACTGTGCCACGCTGGCCAGATGGGTTGGCTCAAGATTTCATATTAAGTTTTCCTTCTCTTGCGGCTAGATTTTCAGCCTTGTCATTTCCTTTTGACGGCTCTTACGACACCCTCAGGACGGAATGGGGTGGGGACACTATGTATTCTAAATCAAATTATAATTATTCATCTAAATCCTCATGTTGCATAATTCAAGGGATGTATACTTACTACTCAGCGCATAGAGGACCCACTGTTGCGTCGGCCCTCCTCCAGTTACATGGAGGGGGCAATAAGCATACTGTGCCAATTAGCCAATTTTAGATACTTATTAAAAAAACATAATTTCAATACAAATAAATGACGACATTAAATGACCCTCAGTTTCGGAAGTCGGTCAAATAAAAATTATATTTCACTGAACATTCCACTCTCATATGCCATAACAATATGTCACGCGTTTCCGTATCACCGACTCCGGAACAAAAATAACGATTCAAATACAAATCGAGGCATGGTGGTGCATGGCATGGGACCGTGGCGAGCACTCATGTGTGCTTACCATAGAGAGTCGGTGGCCTGGACATATTTAATTGTGGGGAGAGGAACGCGGGAAGAAAAGCTACAAATGGCGATTACGCACAATTGTGCCTTTTGCATTTCGTAGCCGATGTAGATCTTTAATCTAAGGTATAGAGGTATAGAGGCTCTTCCATTATTAAGGTGAATGTTCCAGGGTAGCCCGCGAAATTCAAATTTTCTTAGGTGTTTTGCAATTTGCAGGTCAGTGCTAGGTTGTATGTTGATTAAAATGTTATTCGCGGCTGTAAGACGTATGTAGTTATAGAATTATAATCATCAAAATAATCAATACAACCCTCCAAGCTCATAAAGGTGCAAGAACTTGCAAAAAAATTGCAAATTGCAAAAAACCTAAGAAAATTTGAATTTCGCGGGCTACCCTGGAACATTCACCTTAAGCCGAACGTCGAAAATGTGCGTTCACCGACTGTGAATTAACATGTATGAAAAACTGGCTCAACTATGCAAGCTAAACTAAACTAACATATTTTAGCAGGCGGTGGACGTTCGGCTTTAGGTTCTTAGGTCTAAGGGTATATTTTTAACGCCGATGTATTTAGAACAACTACCTTTTTTGGTAATTCCGTGTTGTGACGGATTTAGATTTAGTTTTACCAACGCATACCTTCCTGAGGATGACTTACTATGGCCACAGATATGGCGAACTAAAGGAACACAAGAGGCAGATCACCTAGGTCCTAGCCGCTAAAGAATGCTACGTGGCACTGTAGGCTTATTCCCCTCCATGAATTAGGAGGAGGCCCATCTAGGCTCAGTGGGTCATTTACGGGCTGATACGACAACGACCTTTTATGAATCAATTTCTCATTTTTATGGTTTTCAATAAGTTAAGCCACAAAATAATTAGTAAACTAACAAATGCATAGGCACCATTTTTGTAGTGTTCGTGAAAATAAATGGAATTTAGTGGCAACATGAACATGCTAAACCTTCATCATCATTTCAGCCAAAAGATGTTCACTGCTGGACATAGGCCTCCCCCAAGGATTTCCACTAAGGCCGGTCCCCCGAATCCATCGTTTTCCGGCGACCTTAACCGGGTCGTCGGTCCACCGCTTTCTGGAACGCGGTCGCCACTCGAGGCCTTTTTTCCCCATCGGGCTTCAGCCCAGAGCTATGTGCCCTGCCCACTGGCACTTAAGTTAGGCGTGTGGGTTATGTCAGTAACTCTGGTGTCTCCTGCGTATCTCCTCAAGTCTGATTAGATCTCACAGAGAATGCTAAACCCTAAGCCCAACCAAGTACCTACAGCAAATCGAAAACACGAACTGATTAAAAAAATACACAAGTTTAAAATGACTTGGTTTCCAAGCATAATAAATTCTGAAGAATGGAAGAATATAATGACCTGTCGATGGTCTGTGACGATATATCTATGGTAAAACAAACAAGCATCGTCTCGCAAGCATGACGTACCGTCCACTTGTCAGGACTGATTGCCGCATAGATAAACATACGGATCGAATTAAGAACCTGTTTTTTGTGGCCGGATAAAAAGCGGGCTTGTTTAACAAAATAACACAAGCCGCTATTGAAACTCGCTTCAAGATTCTAATAGTACACTCGGTGGTCCGCTGTTGTTGATAAACAATTATTGACTAACGTCAAAAAATATGATATGAATTATTAAAATGTCGTCGGTTAAAATAACACCGTAAATGAGAGGAAACTTCTTCTTCTTCGTTGCTTGTTTGGCAATTTCACTGGGGTCAGTTCTCCGTGTGGTGACGGCTTTAGAATACACTGTGTCGCCAATTTCATCCTGAGGGTGTCGTATGAGCCGACTAAAGGAAATTATAGGCTAAAGAAGGAAAACTTGATACGATACCCTGTGCCAACCCGTCTGGCCAGCGTGGCACAGTAGGCTTATGACCCTCCACGGAGGAGGCCCGACTTAGCAGTAGAAGGTTACGACCTCCTGTGTCACATGAAATATAATCTAATATTAGTATGCAGCGATGTCGAAAGCCGAGATGTTTTGTATCCCAGCGAGCCACAAAGAGCTTCTTGGAACCCTTGACGTGTTGACTCGGGATCAGGCACAATGCTGGCAAACTCTTGCCACTCAATCGAGATTATTTTTGAAGGCCCGACCAAGTTTACACAGATGACTTGGGTGAATCCGATCCTTTTAAAGGTGTCATCGGCGATTTTTGAACGTATAAAATTTGTATTGAGAATGACAATGCGGACAAATTGATACAATACCTCGTATCGATTATTTTTAAACGAATTATGTTCTTTAAATGAAAAGAGAGAAATACCTTATATTTACGAGGCTTTTGTTTCGAGTTTTGACTTGAGAGACTTTTTGTTATATTGACTGAAATAAACTGCAGTGATAATATTATTTTTAGGATGATGCCTTACATGTAATAGTTTGAATATTAAGTATTTCGATATGATTTTACTGCATTAGTTCAGTAAAATGTAGTAGTAATAGACACTATACAATTATTTACTCATTTACAATAAGTAGATACTTTTACATTAATAAACCTCAATATAAATTCGATCGTATTTGACGATTCGAATTCGATTTAGAATACACAGTGTCGCCACCCCATTCCATCCTGAGAATATCGTTAAAGCAGACAAAAGGTAATGATAAGGTCGAACACCTAGCCGTAAGAGAAGGAAAACTTGATACGAAACTCTGTGTCAAGCCGTCGAGCCAGCGTGGCACAGTACTCTCCATGTAACTGGAGGAGGCCTGACTCAGTAGTGGGTCATTTATGGGTTGAGAAGTATTAAAAGTAGACTGTATCTATACTCTATACTAATATAGAAAGCTGCACAGTTTGTTTGTTTGTTTGAACGCGCTAATCTCAGGAACTACTGGTCCGATTTCAAAAAATCTTTCAGTGTTAGATAGTCCATGTATTGAGGAAGGTATAGGCTATATTTTATTTACAAAAGAATTAGGGATCCGTATGAAAATTGCGATTTTGTAAAATCGAAAACCTATTTATGTGTGCGCTGCAAAAACTATTGACAATAGAACAAAATGATGTACTACGGGTTTGTAGGTCTTGTAAAGATCGCGAGAGCACATATTTAACTATCATAGTTTAGTCACAATAACCGCTTTTATGTTCATAAAAATATGCATAGATATAAGCACGGGTCCGTAGCTCACGCGGGCGGCGCGGCTTCGCTTAATTAACTAGAAAAAGCTAGTTAATTAATAAAATATGTCGAGTTCCAATCCTAATTTTATACGCCTACTTTGGTGGTGATCCTATAGTCTAGGCCATCATACATTACGTACCAGCTTTAAAACACAGTAAATAATAGGTGCTATAACATTGCCGTAGTAACTCCGAAGTTGTGCCACCAAAAGCGTATTTAGCACAAACAAGTATTTAGCAAGTCGATAAACAAAGTATACCTACCTTCACGACAGAAAATCGCGCAAACATAAAACTCAAATATTTGTGCAAGCGTACAGTGAAAATAATGTTGTCATATCACAACATTCCTATATCATTACAATATTTTTGTAGGGTTTACTTTCCCATCGATGTTATTGTTAGTGAATTCTCATAGATTCCAGGTAAACCAGACAAACTAGGGATGTGTATCGATATTCTATCGATGTTATGCGGTATCGAGACAAACTAATGCTTGGGTAGCCATTGTTGACTGACATTTATGGGGTCAAAAGGACTAGTGCTGGAACTAGGCTTATCGTATATTTCACTAGTTGTCCCGGCAAACGTGGTTTTGCCATATTAATAGTTGCGAGTGAAATTTTGTGATATCCGTCCTTAAATGACCTCTACTCGATGACAGAAATATTCCTACCAAATTTCTCTCATCTTCTCTCAGAGAAGACCAAGACTCTCTTCAAAGTCTCGTGGCCTTATGGTTCCAGGATATCGTGGTGAGTCAGTATGTATGTTGAAATCTGTAAATATATAATAAGGTTATAATACCACGTCTATTCCAAATATACCGTGGTGAGTCAGTATTTATTAACATTGCCGTAGTAATATGTTTAAATTTGTACATAAAGAAAAATAGGCTTATCATACCAGGTAAAATTTTAGGAAAATATAAGAAACTACATTTAAAGTAATTATTCCCACTTTTACGAAGAATTATAAAGAAACTAAATTAATTAATTAAAATAATATATTTAAATTCTCTCCTGAAAAGAAATCCTCATGACATATTGGCAATAGCATGAAATATCATAGGTAAATGTAAAGAAAATGTTTGTATTTCTCTTTATACAAATAAGTTCTTTCTTTATATAAATCAAAAAGACTTTGAACCCCGTACTTGTACACACATACATTTCGTTCGCGTCGCGTCGCGCAACTAAGTCGCAGTGTGTTAAGTCTGTTCCCAACAATAATATTATTAATGAGTGGTATTTTTCCCCTAAACAGTGCAAATAATTGTCGTACAATTTAAAATAGCTAGAGTTAAAGCCTGTTTGGCACAAAAATCTACAAATAATCACCGTTTAATGCCATTATTTATCAAAATACTTTTTATAAGACTACCATTCTAAGTGTTTTATGTGACTCGTTACTGTGTGAACAAAAGAACTTATTAGTGAATACCCGCACCACAGAAAGAATATCGTTCGAAAAACATTGAAATGGACGCATGCACCACCTAATAGAATCTAAATTTCAAGATCGTAAATTATCGTCACCGTGGTCCAGCGGTAAAGTGTGCGCTTTTTGTCTGCACGCAGTTGCATAGTTCTAGGTGCCGCTGGTTCAAATCCCCTCAAAGGGCAAATCTTTTTTCACATTTACGCCTCAAGCTTTGCAACATGTTCCATTCGCCAGATAAGAAAAAGTTTCACTCCGACGAAACGGACACAAATGTAGCTACGGGATCAGAAATGAGTGGCGAACTAAATCGCAAGCGTAAACAGCCAGAGCCCGAGTGGTCGCATGCCATAAATGACCTATCAGCGGAGTTTAGAAATATTATAAATGAGTGGAGGCGCAATATGGATTCATGTATGGTTAAAATATCTGAGGATGTTGTAGTTATAAAAAATGAATTGGCATCTCTCACCCAAATCACCGTTGAAATAAAAAATGAGATTAATTCACTTCGATCTGAGCAAACAAAAATTCGCCAGCAAGTATCAAATTTGGACGCCAAACACAAAGATTTTGAGCAACAATTGGATTCCATAAAAGAGTCAATCCAACACGATCGTAGCGATCATGCTGATCTCTGTAAAAAAGTTGATGTGATTAGAGAACATACCCAGGAAACCACTGAGTTGAAGGCTACTGTTGTGGAGCTCGTCAGAAAAATAGACAACGTGGAACAAAATGCTCGAAATTGTAATATTGAGATATGTAATATACCTGAACGTCGTAATGAGAACCTTATATCAATAATGCAAACGATTGGGAGCGTTATAAAATGTAACATTCAACAAAGCGACATTATATCGGTTCATCGAGTCCCACATGCACACCAGCAGAATAATAGGCCCAAAAATATAATATTGAAATTACCATCGCGCATTTTGCGTGACAACATTCTTAGTGCTCAGCGTCTGTACAAAGGATTATCCACTGAGCAACTTGGCATGTCCGGCACATCGTATCCAGTATTCATGCATGAGCATCTTACTTTGAAGAATAAACAATTATTTCGGGAATGCAAAGAAGCCGCAAAAAAGCACAACTATAAATTTGTGTGGGTCAAGCACGGAACCATTCTTATTCGTGAAAAAGAGGTCACGAAGTCCTTTGCTATCCGGACACCCCAAGACATTGCTAAAATTAAGCCGGGATTGGCTTAAACCATTAAAAAATGATATATCAACAACAAATATTTACTTCTATAATCGCTTTAAATTTATATGTGCATTACGATCTACAGTTTTTTTGGTAACAGGCACGTACTTTATTGGTATAAACGATACACCTATATTTTACAGGCTGCCTTTATTCCAAATACCTTTTATTATTATTGCTATGAGAGAGTTTGTTTATGTAATTTGCGCGTTTTTTATTTATTATCTAATCTCAGAGCAATGGATTTTTAATTATCTAATTTTACCGAACTTAAATACAACTGTTAGTCGTATGGGGCTATTGAATGTGTTGCCGAATATAATGCTTTATTTATCTTTATTCTATTATTGTTCTATTATAAATATGCTTCTAATTTTAATTGAATTCTATAATACATCCAGTGATCCTATACTATTTTTAAATATTCCTCGAAAGATAAGGATATCCATAATTAATTGTCGTATTTTTCCTGAATTTGCGTTTACAATTGCATACATATATAATATACACGTGTCTCAAATTTTAATAATATGTTCTTATTCAATATATGGTTTCATACTTTGTTCAATTGTGTTCCTATACAAACGGAATGATTTATTATGGCATATTACTCTGATTATTTCTAGAAATAAGTTTAAAACTGTAATAAATGTCACATGCACGTGTAAGATTCATATGTGCTTAATCTTGATGAAATTAATCAA
This sequence comes from Clostera curtula, assembly GCA_905475355.2. Lineage (NCBI taxonomy): Eukaryota > Metazoa > Arthropoda > Insecta > Lepidoptera > Notodontidae > Clostera > Clostera curtula. The sequence goes on from FR997810.1 coordinate 15,152,708, forward strand.
TATATTATTGTTAATTGTCTTGCAGGAATATTGTTTTTATATGTGTAGTATTGTTTTGATTACTGTAAACAAATTCCTCGACTTAAAGGGATGGCTTCATATTTACAATAACCCTGAGAATTTGGTAACTAAATCTCATGTCTTAATCAATAATTCTTTAATTAATCTTATAATTTTCATAAATATTCCAATTATATTAGTAAAATGCCTTTCGAGTATTAGGATTTCTCTGTTTGCAATGGATAAAATGGCTATAATTCTCATTAAATGTTCTATCAGTCGTCAGTTCAATCATTCCCTAATTTTAATAAATATATCACCGCTATCTGAAATCTCTTACATTTTTGTCTGGTTAAACTTGAAAATGTGGTCTATTGTTTATAATGCATTGCTTAGCTTTATTATATTTCTATTAATTAATATATCATTAAGTTACTCAATAGATGTATATATGACGAAAGCGGCGAACAGTCCTGGCCTGTTATTTTCTTGTAGAAAACCCTGCTTTTATGCTGAATGATTTAGTAGTTTATTACCAAAATTGTAGAGGGCTCCGCACAAAACTGCATATTTTATATATGAATATTCTAGTTAACTGTTATGATATCATAGTTCTGACGGAGACCTGGCTCACGCCTGAGGTATATGATAGTGAGTTCATTGACGAACGATACGTAGTTTACAGATGTGATCGTGATCGTACGGCCACTAAAAAGAAAGATGGGGGTGGAGTCCTTGTAGCTGCTCTTAAAGGCACAGGTTCAGTGAAACTGACTACACCGTTGCTCTTACACGAAAATATTGAGCATCTCCTCGTAAAATTGCCCAATACCAGGCAAGGTAAGGGTCAGATCATTGCAGCAGTTTACATACCGCCTAAAACTCCTGAAAGTGTCTATGTTGAATATTTTGAGTTATTGCAGACATTGTGTGCTGATGCAGAGAGCTTCTATCTTTTGGGAGACTATAATTTGCCTGAAATTGATTGGATCACATGCATTACCAGTCCTTCACAGCATGCACAAATATGCAGAGGTGGCTCTCCCGTGTGCGGTCACTTGGATTTGTTTATGTCTTTCTTAAATGCTCACCAATACAATGCTATAAAAAACTCTAATGGGAAAATACTCGATTTGGTTATCAGCAATGATGATTGCATAGTTTCTCCACCACCAGATTATTTACTACAGCCTGACAATCACCATCCGCCCTGCTGTGTATCTATTTCAATTTGCTTACCCCATAACTCGATGACCCGCAACATAATAAAAAAGTTTAACTTTTTTAAGGCTAACTACGAAAACATTAATGAGGATTTAAAAGAAGTAGATTGGGGCGTTGCTTTGGATAACCTATCTGTCGACGAATCGCTGAATACTTTCTATAACATTATTTCCGCTGCCATTATAAAACACGTGCCATTGATTATTAGCAGATCCTCAAGATTTCCTGTGTGGTTTTCAAATTCCCTTAAACATATTTATAAGAACAAGGCTGACGCTTGGAGTAAATGGAAAATGTACGGAAATATTTCAGACTATGAACGGTTCTCACTATTCCGGTCTAGATTCCAAGCAGAATGTAAAAACTGTTATAGTAGGTATATAAATTCCGTTGAAGATGGAATTGGGAACAATATCAGGCATTTTTGGACTTTTGTTTCTAACCGAAAATTATCTCCAGGCATTCCCTCTGCTATGAACTATAATGGTCAGTCGTCCGATAATCCGGAGGACATCTGCAATCTTTTCTCAACTTTTTTCAATTCCGTCTATGAGGCACCTTCCTCGAACAATACATTGCCTTTGCACCAAGATTATTTAGACAACTGCAGTTCGTTATGTAACATTATGTTCAGTATAGAAGAAGTACTTAATTCACTCAAGGCAATGGATCCATCTAAAGGACCTGGACCGGATGGGTTGCCAGTGATTTTCATAAAAAAAACTGCTGTGAATCTGTGTGTACCACTGCAGATAATATTTAACTTATCATTGTCGCACGGTGTTTTTCCCCAAACCTGGAAGTTAGCAAATATTACTCCTGTACACAAGGCAGGGCCTAGGCAGGACGTGGAAAACTATCGCCCTATATCCATTTTGTCGGCTTTATCTAAACTCTTCGAAAGAATGGTACATGATAAATTATACCCTTTACTGCATAATAATATTATCCAACAACAGCATGGTTTTGTGAAGAGAAGGTCAACAACAACTAACCTTGTGACTTTTGTTGACTACTTGTTCAATAATATGGATTCTCGTATTCAAGTAGATACTATTTATACTGATTTCAGGAAAGCCTTTGATAAAGTGGACCATCAGCTGCTTTTGAATAAAATTGAATTTAATGGTATACGTGGGGATCTTTTGCGATGGATTTCCTCTTATGTTTTCAACAGGTCTCAACGAGTCGTTATAAAGGGGTTTAGTTCTAATATTGTAAACGTTACTTCCGGGGTCCCTCAGGGTTCAATTTTAGGACCACTCTTATTCATTGTATTTATTAATGACATCGTTACGTGCTTTCACAATTCAAAATTATTGCTTTATGCAGATGATTTAAAGATTTTTAGACCCATCAAAGACATTCGTGATTGTATTCTCCTACAGCAAGACCTAAATAGGTTATCTGCATACTGTATAGTTAACAAACTCCAACTAAGTATATCTAAATGCTGCTGTATCAGTTTTACTAAACGTGTAAACGTCTTAAGATACCCATATTCATTAAATCATGCAATATTAAAACGAGAGTCACTGGTCCGTGATCTTGGGGTCCTACTGGATCAGAAATTGCACCTAGATGCCCATATTACTAAAATTGTAAATAATGCCTTCCGCATGTTCGGATTTGTAATGAGATCGGCAAAGGAATTTATGCGGCCATCCACATATTTATACCTCTACAAGTCGTTAGTCAGGTCACAGTTGGAATATGCGGTCCCTGTGTGGAACCCTTTTTATGGTAAATACGCGGAAAGAATAGAAAGCGTTCAAAGAAAATTTTTAAAAGGCATGCACTTTCGCTGTTTTCGAGCATATGCATCTTATACTGACTTATTAAATGAATATAAACTTCAGAATCTTAAAACCAGGCGTATAGTTCTTGAGACTATGTTTCTGTACGATGTTTGTAACAACACATACGACTGTATAGACATTACTAACAAAATCTGCTATGTAGTGCCTAGAACTACTATTAGCCGTGGGGTGCGCGCACGCCCTTTGTTTGCAGTAAACTCGTGTCGTACGAATGCGGGTCTGCGAGCTCCCCTACGTCGCCTTGCGAGTCAATTCAATACGCATTTTGAAAATATTGACATTTTTGCTGTATCCCCGAGTAGATTCAGGAATTTGATCAGTCTACCATCAATAACTTAACATTCAATACGTGGCCTTTCTGTTACTGTTTAACTTTTCTCTTTAATTTATGTAGCTTGAGTAAACTTTTATTTATAACTTTTGAATGCACTGTTATACTTAGACTCTAAACTTAATAACACTGTTACACTTATTTAGCTATATGTGGAAAATGTGGTTGGTTATGCATTTGTTAACTATGTAGTGGTATTGTTTTTTTTTTACTTGTTTTTTAATGTATCACCGTTTATTTTCCCAAATAAAATAAAAAAAAAAAAAAAAGTTTAACAAAATAATCACACCATGACATCATTTCATGAGGTTTCATGGGGACGGCTAATGTCAAGATTTGAATTTGATTTGATTTGCTTGGAGGGGTTTGGTAAACTCAAATAAAACTACTAAAGTGAATTCGATTAAATTTATATTTTTTGCTATTCGCGACTTCGTCTGCGTTTGTTCAAAGTTCGTGTAGTGGTTTTCATCAAGTTATGGGAGGCCTGATTTCGAAGTAGGTATTAGCTTTAACGAGAATTAGTAAAGTTCCAATTGACGCCCTTACAATACATCGAATTTTTACTCAACAATAATCAAGCCGATTCGATATATCGATGCCCAAATCGGGCGCATCACTCTTACAAAACTCCAGCAATAACAAACATGATTTCTAAATAAGTCTAAGGCAAATGCGGCAAACACATTATATTGTTGGTAAAAGATTTTTTCTTAATTGCTTTTTGAGACACGTACGCATATGCTAACAGAGGCACTGATATCGGTAGCTCATTAATGGTAGAGTACTCCGAGAGATCACTACTGGAACTGATCATACATTGTCTTGATCGGGCGTACATACAGCTGTACGGGCGCTACGAAGAATCTCGATCTATTCTTTCATTTCTCAAACTGTTTTTTTTTATTCGTACAATTTTAGGGTCTTTGTCTCAAACTGATGATAAGAAAATAAACAATGGTATTGGTATGTAATTTAATTATCTATATTATACAGAGGAAGGATTTGTATATTTGTATCGAATAACAATTAAAACTACTGGACCGATTTCAGTTAGTAGATCAGTAGTAAACTTGTGAAAAGAGCTCCTAATGAACCAACTTTAATAAATTAGTTTTGAATAGAATTGAGTTCTTTTACCGCTAGAATGCTTTATTAACCTTTTTTTCGATGGTAAAATCCTTGATGGACACACATCACCTCTCTCTTCCCGGGAGTTTAAAAGTCTGTTCCTCATTTTTTAAGCCAATATTTAAGCCCAACGTCCACCGCCAGCTAAAATAAGAGTTTAATTTGGCTTGCATTGTTTAGCCAGTTTTTCATACATGTGCGTGCACCGAACGGTGAGCTAACACGTATGAAAAACTGGCTCAACTATGCAAACTAAACTAACTTATTTTAGCTGGCGGTGGACGTTCGGCTTTATAGTAAAAGCGTCAGCAGCTCTCTATCTACTGGGAACGAAAGTTTTACTTCAAACATTGAGTGTTCCGGCACAGTGGTAATGATCAAGTCTCGTCGCGGCTGCACAAAGACTAGTAGTTGGCCTAACAGGCCTTTGTTTGTCCACCGGAATCGAGTGACATATCCACTGACTGTTATAGACATATTACTGCCTTTTTTATTTAAGTAACTAGTACTATAGTTTAAGTACCCGTGTGGTGACGGATTTAGAATACATAGTGTCACCACCCGACTCCATCCTGAGGGAGTAGGAGCTGACAAAAGAAGGAAGAGAGCGAAAACTTGATACGAAACCCTGTGCCAACCCGTCTTGCCAGCGTGGCACAGTTTATTAATTTCCCTTCATGTGATTTCAGGAGGAAATGCTCAGCAGTGGGTATGTTGCGTACCTCTAGGCGCCTCTCACGACACCCTCTGGATGGTATAGGCTGGTGACTTTTAATAATATGTTATTACATATCATTTTACAGAATTCTGATATACCTAGGTATTATTAATTTGTATATTTTTACTTACACATTAAATTGTCTATGATATTTGAGAGCTGAACATTAATTAGCCTTCTACGCAGCTCGTACCATGCCCCCGAGATAGATGATAGTATGAGTCGAAGACATTCTTTATTCTTTACTAGCTTTTGGGCAGCGGCTTCGCTCGCGTGGACTTCGAACCCGTGCTTATCTCTATGCATTTTTTTTTATGAATATAAAAGTGGTTATTGTGACTAAACTATGATAGTTAGATATGTGCTCTCGCGGACTTTTATGTAGATTTTAATAAGACCTACAAACTCGTAGTACTTCATTTTGTTCTATTGTCAATCGTTTTTGCAGCGCACGCATAAATAGGTTTTAGATTTTACACCTTGGGTTACAAAATCGCAATTTTCATACGGATCCCTAATTCTTTTGAAAATAAAATATAGCCTATAACCTTCCTCGATAAATGGACTATCTAACACTGAAAGAATTTTTGAAATCGGACCAGTAGTTCCTGAGATTAGCGCGTTCAAACAAACAAACAAACTCTGCAGCTTTATATATTAGTATAGAAGTATAGATTGCACACAGATACATAAAATAAAAAAAACACATGTTAATTTGGAAACGAAATGTACACAGGCGAGCTTACTACAAACAATTCAACTACAAACAATTTTTATTTATTTATTTTACACCATAAACAACCTTTTTTCTAAGCAAAGTTTTTTGTTATGTACAATTGGCGAGTACCGACAATGTGCAAATTTATAATATATACTGCCTCGTTGGTCTAGTGGTCAGATGTGCCGCCTTTGGATCAACGGGTCCCGGGTTCGATTCCGGGGTCGGGCCAGTGTCTTTGTCTAAACCAGAGGCACTGGCTCGGAGTCTGGGTGTCATTTCTATCTATAATATGTATGTATTTACAAAAAAAAAATGTATATAAGTAGTTTATCATCCATCTCGTTACCATAACACAAGCATTAAGTTGCTTAGCTTGGGACGAGATGGCGTTGTGTGAAATGTCCAAGGATATTATTATACTATTATTATTGATTTAATATAATTTAAGTAAAATTTAAAAAAGAAAAAAGAAAATAGCCATATGTAACTACTGTACTAACTGTAACATACAGAAGATATCGTAACCACTGCAATAATCTTATTAAAAAACTCAAAAGAAAATATGACAGGGAACAGATAGACAAAGCAAATAAAGACACTAAAAGCATTTGGAAAGCTATAAATAACATCACACATCGCAAATATACCAAAATTCAACATTTAAATTTATTAGAGATAAAAGCAACCTATCATGAGTCAGTGAATCACGTCAATAACTATTTCTCTAACATTGGTAAGTCTTTGGCCGAGGAAATCATCTCTACCAATCTACCGCAAGATCATGACATTTTTAACATAACGGATTCACAAGCCTCTTCTTTTGTGCTGCTAGAAACTGATCATCAGGAAGTCAATGGCATATTGATGGGTCTCAAATCTGAGAGCGCACCAGGATGGGACAATATATCTGGCAATTTTCTTAAATCTGCCCATGACGTGGTGGTACCAATCATTGCACGTCTTGCTAATCTATGTTTCACGCAAGGTATTTTCCCACCTGTTCTGAAAAAAGCCATCATTACACCTGTGCATAAGGGTGGCGACAGGGACGATGTCAGCAACTATAGACCAATCTCGGTTTTACCTGCTATTTCAAAAGTCATAGAAAAGCTAATTAACTCTCGATTGATAAATTATATGAACAAACAAAACATAATATCTTGTTGTCAATACGGTTTTAGGCAAGGATTATCGACAGAAGATGCTGTCTCAGGATTAGCTTCTCATATCGTTGAAAGAGTGGATAAAGGAAAAAGGTGTATCACAGTTTTCCTGGATCTTAAAAAAGCTTTCGACACCGTCTCTGTTCCCATCCTTGTGCGCAGTTTAGAAAACGTAGGCATAAGAGGAGCCCCTTTGGGTTTGCTAACAGATTATCTCCAGAATAGAAAGCAAAGTGTAAGGATAGGAAACTACGTCAGTGATGAGGTACAGGTCAGCTTCGGCGTCCCTCAAGGCAGTGTTTTGGGGCCTACACTTTTCTTAATATATATAAACAGCCTTTGCGAAATGAAGCTACAAAATGGCCGTGTCTTTTCGTATGCTGACGACACAGCTATTGTCTTCTCTGGAGAAACATGGGAATCGGTATATAAATATGCTGAAGAGGGCCTCATAAAGGTTGCTAAATGGTTAAATACTTTTTCGTTAACACTTAACACCTCTAAAACTAAATATATAGCATTCACAAATTACATTAACAGTCAACCGGGACCTAATCATAACCTTAGAATACATAGCTGTGACAATCCCACTATCACAAATTGTTCATGCATAAAAATAGGAAAAGTGACAAATATAAAATATCTAGGTATTATGGTAGACCAACGGTTATCTTGGCATTTACATGCAGATCTGGTCATGTCTAGAACTAGAAAATTAATTTGGATCTTCAAGACTTTAAGACATGTCACTTCAAAGGCTTTATTACATACAGTATACGTTTCCCTGGCCCAGTCAGTTCTAGTGTATTGTATCCCTGTTTGGGGCGGGGCCACTAAAACAAAATTCCTAGAACTAGAAAGAGCGCAAAGGGCTCTCTTGAAAGTAATCTGTTTTAAACCGTATAGATTCCCTACTCATAACCTCTACTCACTTACTGGCCTATTCACAGTCAGGAAACTATATGTACTTCATGCCACTTTAAAATTACATAAAACTCTCCGCTATGATTCTAGCCTTAACAAAAAACGTATAAAATATCTTGTTGCACCAGAAGTCTCGGTTAAAACGTCATATGCGAAAAGACAGTTTACAAGACAATCCGCTTTCATCTACAACAAATTAAATAAACTCTTAAATATTTATCCTATGTGTTATCGGGAATGTAAGAAATCTTTATTAGACTGGCTGAAATTTAAGACTTACGACGACATTGAAACTCTTTTAGAAAGTATCACGTGAAATTTGTCGAAGAGCGAGATACACACACACCCACACACATTCACATGCATACCCACACACACACACACTAACAAACACACATACACATATCCTAGATTTAAGTTTTATTTCTGTTTGTATGGACACTTCTACATTATTATTGTTCCTAGTTTTAGAAGAGCGGGGTTTCCTAGCACAGGTATTTATCATACTTAAAAGGAGACCTCTATGTTACATTATAATATTGTCGAAGTTTGTAATGTTAATTGAAATAAATTATTATTATTTTTTGTATTATTATTTTTTTTTTTTTGTAACTGGAAAAAAACATTTATTTAATAAATTAAAATCCATTAAAATGATTAGTGAGATATTATTACCTACATTCCCAGTGCAAACAATTCTTCACAAACAGAGGTTGTCCTACAATAAGTTCACGCTATCCTCCGTACTAAGTAGTAAAAAAACTGTGTCACAGAATATATTTCACTTATTTTCAATTAATATCTCCTAAATGTTACTGAATTGCATGACGTTATGGAACATTAATCGTTGAGTCGCCTTGTGTCCAATGCATGGAATGGAATGCATTGGCGAAGTATTCTTTGATCATGGTTTTAAAACGAAAAACGCCACGAGAATATGAATATGACCTGAATTTAGGAGGCATTGTGCGCATTGTCGAAATGCATACGCTAAACGAACAACACAGACTAACAAAAAACTCTATAGCGAAAAATAACTATTTGAAGTAGGTACCTTGGCTAAACCCTAATTAATGTCAGTGTCAATTTAAGTTGGCACCAAATTCAGATTTATTTATTGGTTAGTTTCTATAATTATGTTTACATTTGTTGTGGTGACGGATTAAGAATACACAATGTCACCAACCCACACCGTCTTGAGGGTGTCGTAAGAGGCGACTAAAAGAACGCAAGAGGCATATCAGCTAGCCGAAAGAGAAGGAAAACTTGATACAAACCCTGTGTGAAAGTGCCAACCCGTCTTGCAAGCGTGGCACAGTAGGCTAATTTCCCTCCATGAATTTGGAGGAGGCCCGACTCTGCAGTGGGTCATTCATGGGCTGTAACGACAACGATGACATTTGTTATCAAAAAGTTTGGGTCATCTGAGCTGAGTTATAGTAGTAGTCGAATTAACCTCCTCCTTTTCATCATCATCATCGTCATCAGCCCACGTTAGTCCACTGCTAGACATAGGCCTCTCCTAAAGAGCGACATAGCGCCCTGTCTTCAGCTTGACGTCTTCAGCTTGCGGGCAGCAGCTGGATGCGTTAAAGTCGGTTAAAAATAAAAACAGACCGTATAACGCGCTGTCGAGTGCAGTTCAAAATTGATTGAAAATCAATCCGCGAAGTCAAGAGCAGTGCAAACCGCTCAAGATGTTTGGTCGACTGGTGACGAGCTATAAGTGGATTGTCAATGATTAAATCTTGTTGCGATAATCTTATTAATCACAACACTTGGAATGACGATGCACACGGTCTTAATACTGTAGACTAAAAAACGTTGCTCAAATATAACAGCAGAAAACGAGTGGCGTGATCTAGGGGTTAGGTATGCCGCTTTTGGGTCAACGGGTCCCGGGTTCGATACCGGGGTCGGGCAAATGTCTTTGTCTAAACCACAGGCACTTGCTCTGAGCCTGGGTGTCATTTGTGTTCTTGAATTACATGTTTATAAACTGCCACCGCGATAAAGGTTATATGTAGTAGGGACAAGGGTTTCGTTCTATTTTTTAAACACATAAATAAATAAGTGTCTTTGGGGTAGCATTGTCATCCCCACCTTTCAACCCCTTACAACTCTTTTCTTCATTAAAAAGTATGTCGTTTCTCAAGCTCTAGCCTATCTGTGTACTAAATTTTATTTCGGTTCAGTAGTTTTGGCGTGAATGCGCGACAAACAGACAGAGTTACTTTCGCATTTATAATATTAGTAAGGACTCAAACTTCTTTCTTCAGGATGGTAGGCTGCATATTTGTGGTGACTAAAGGAAATCGATAGGCGCACAATCTAGCCGTAAGTGAAGGGAAACTTAATATGAACCTTTTTTTATGTAACCCATGCACTACATGTAGGTATATAACCTGTATCACAGGGTTGTTTAATTCAGATAATAAAGAATCAGACTCAGAGCAAGTGCCTTTGGTTTACTGAAAGACACTCGCCCGACCCCGGAGTCGAACCTTGGACTCGTGATCCATAGGCGGCACTTCCAACTTTCCAACCTACAAGGCATTCATTCTTGGGATCCCCCTGTTGACTGTCCATCACGCACGGGTATCCGTGGTCGGGTTATATGCAGATGGATCCAGGGTATCACTTCGGTGAGAAGCACCCACTAAAACCCCACTGTGTTCCGACTGGCGACTGCGCGGAATGCTGTGAGAACCCGCAAATTCCGCGGTTGTTAAAAAACCTTTTTTAATACGCTGGAAATCCTCATGAATACCCGACCTTTGGGGGCTAGCCGTTATATGGGACATCAGGCGCGGTAAGACCAAATGGCACCCCAACCTACCTCGTCGGTCTAGGGGTTAGATGTGCCGCCTTTTGATAAACGGGTCCCGGGTTCGATTCCGGGACCCGTTGATCTGATAAAAAGTGATAAATAAATAAATAATAATAAACTTATAACACCCACCTTTTTGTTGAGGGTTAGAATCTAAATTAAGTTATGGTTCCGGCACGACCTCTGAAATCCAACAGTTTATTACAACGCCGATAGGCCAAGGAAAGCAATAAAAAATATTTTGACAATATTATCTGTCATTTACAAACAAGCATGACGACGCCATCTTGGTAGAGCTTGGGTCTATTTGCCTGGCCCTTGACACACGCTGTTTGCTTTCACATTCTCCTGAAGAGCCTCGACCCGGCTATCTGACCCTTCAGCCCACGGGAAGTGCATTTGGGAACATTTCTCCAGCATTGTCTTTGGTAGACCACCGTGCCTGTTCGGAGTTCACAGGTTACCCAATGTTTGCTGTGTGCTTGTTTTCCGTTTGTGTGGGAGGTTTATGATGCAAGGAATTGAGTGCCTTGCTGGTCTAGTGGTTGGATGTGCCGCCTTTGGATCACGGGGTCCTGGGTTCGATTCCAGGGTCGGGCAAGTGTCTTTGTATAAATCAGAGGTAGGTCTGAGTCTGGGTGTCATTTGTGTTCGTGAATTTTATGTTTGCAAACTGTCCCCGCGATACAGATTTTTGTTTTTAAATGTCCTAGCATCTTCAACCTTCCAAGAGGCAGACCACAAGCAAGAGAAGAGAAACTTGATAAAAAAAACCTGTGCCAACCCGTCTGGCCAGCGTGGCACAGTTGGCGTATTACCCTCCATGTAACTGAAGGAGGCTGAATAGTAGTATGTAGTAGATGTGCCAAATAACATCGCTTTACGGTTGAACTTAAATATTGCGTAGATAGACGGTATAAAATAAGATTATGAACTAGTATTTCAGTAAGACAATGCCGTTACGATCCCGCAATACCCTGGCACGTACACGCACATGCAACACTGTCTAGCAGCAGTCGCATTAGGTTAGCCGCTTGCAGAGGAATATGCTAATTCGCCCGTACTCACTAGTCGACGCCTCGGGGCACCCCTGACATGTGACGGATAAACAGCCGAACTCCAAAATTTCCTTGCCTCTCTCTTTCTCTCTCTCTCTCTCTCAACAACGCAATTTTGAGTCCTCGATTGTGTAGGACACCGGTGCCGGTATTTGTAAGCCTGGGATAGTACTAGATGTTCGGTAATTATATAGGTGTGTATACATTTCAGATGAACTACAATTTTATTCTTTTATAATATTGTAATTTGTAACACCAGAGTTCGTAACAAAGCTGACAGTCTTGTTGCCTAGGCGTTGGATGCTTTTGCGTCAGGGGACCTTGGTTCGATTCCGGGGCCGGGCATATGTCTTTCTGACGAACAGACGCACTTTCTCCGAGTCTGGGTATAATTTGTGTTCATGCTGTTTTCTTTTTATTTGTTAAATAAAAATAAAGTTTTTTTTCGGTTTACAGATACGTGGATAACGATACTCCAGAGGCAAAGAGGATTATATCAGTGATTTTAACTACAGCGATGTTTCAAGTGCCATGACCATATTTTATTTTGCAGATTGCATTTTGTACTAAGAAATGTTGTAGAACGAGGTTTAAAGTTTATTAAAATTGGGTACTATAGAACCTGTTTTGTAATAAGGCGGTTAATCTGATCATAACAGTGTTTAATAAGTAGGTACACGTAATTGACAAATTTCAACATAATCATACTTTCATTTATTGTTGGGAATTATGACTTTTTTTTCGCAATATTCAAATTTAATAATTACTCTAATATTAATCTTTATTTATATAAAAATTAATGTATGTCTGTATGTCCTATAAGGAATCGTAACCTATGCATTTGTTCATGACATGTGAAAATCTTCAGCAAAGTGTTGTGCATGAGCCCACGAAGTTCACAATCGAACAACAATATTGAATATTTGTGTATCTTGCCTTCAAATTTATTTAAGATAGTGGCGTAGCAATGCGCGCAGGGTACAGCTACATAAATATAAAATAGTTTGAGATTTTTTAATTTTAAGAAGATAGTTAGATGCAATGATCGATACCAGAGGACCAGGCTAGTCTTCTTTGTCAGGTGTAAAATATTTTAAACAATTTCAGCGTGTAGGCAATTATCACGAACGTAAAATATCTAACATGGAAACTGCGAAGTGAATCTACTGCGTGTTTCTATTGAATGGCAGTAGAAGCACGATATTCGTGTGGTAAAGTTTTGTTATGTGCCTGTTCTCACCATCCTTGCACGGTAGTTTACCTACAGCTTACATGCTATATTTACCTCAACCACTGGCTACAATGTAGACAAGCCGGATTAAGAGTATCCTTAAATCTACCCTTAACCTTTAACGACCGACAAAAATAGAGCTACTGCAATAGCTACTACGCATATGCGCCGATTCATATTTTTTAAAACTGACAGTTGGTCTTGTAGCGACCAGTATGCTACATACTTTAAAGAAATTACCCGAAAATTCTGAACTAATAGCATCAGGAAATATCGCCTACATATTGCGAGAATTACCAAAAAGTCCTACACCGCGATAGCGAAATTTCAAGAGCAATTCGCACAGTTGAGAATTCTCCGGCTACAACTATCGGGGGCATAGGCGTTGCGACCCCTAGCCAGACATATCACCTCGTTTGGCTGGATGATCATCCCTTTGCGCCTAAAGTATAATCAAATAATTACTAGATGTCCCAAAGAATTTGTGGAAAATGCGAGGAAGAAGGATAACGTTTATAAACTTACTAAGATCAATATGGAGCGAGCGTACATACAAGAACGATTACTAAAACAAATGTTATTTATTTCCTAATCATTCAAACAACCGCAACACCAAGCATAACCAACATCACAGTCCACCACAAAAGATCCCTGTCAATCACCAATTAATAGAGACACGTGGGTCTTTATAAATCGGCGGTATTGTTTGATACGGAAAGTGATACGGCATGTATTGTTTGGTTGGTTGTACATAAGGAGGCGGCAAACGGGCCTCTTTGTGCGCCTCGATTGTGGGGGAGGATCCTAGCGTTTGAGACGTGAATTGAAAGGCGCCGCGCCATGACGAGGCGTGAGCCAACGCATGGCACAAGTTAAGAGAGAAGTCGGTCTATTCCCACTAGACCAGTTGATTTCAGAGAAAACTGATTATACACGTGTAAGGTGTGCGGGTGCAGGAGGGGGGTTTCACACAGAAAGGGGCTGTCCATTAATCACGTCATGTTTTTTGAACATTTTAACCCCTCCCTCCCCCTTGGTGATACGTGGTGATGTTTAAGACTGCCATTAAAAATCACGTGTATTTTTTAGTATGCCTACAAAGAATCTTACACTGAAAGGTTACATACACTACACGTTACGCTACCCTACGACGAAGGTTTGACAACAGACTGAACTTATATCTAAACATAACGAATACAGTACCTACATAATCTAAAGGTTACTTCACATACTACATTGTTTGGAATCAACAAAGGGTATTTCCGTGTGGTTTTAGAATACATACCTAGTGGTACTACCATTCCATCCTGAAGGTGTCGTAAGAGCCGACAAAAAGAAATGACAAGGCTGATAACCTAGTCGTAAGAGAAGGAAAACTTGATACGAAAGCCTGTGCTATCCCGTCTGGCCAACATGCACATGGTGTGAGGGTATACTGCTGGGGTTTTAGTGTGTAGTCGAGCGTTCCGGAGTTCACCCACTGAAATAAAAAATACTCCATCTTACGAATATTTCACTTCAAAAAAGTGTCCAGGTGTGTGCCCCGCGTTTCACGAAGACAATGTCTTAGCCAGTCAGCCCGGGTCCATGGCGTAATGCAATTCATGTCGAAACGTCAGGCGCAAAATATTTCTATAGACCATATTTCTACCGCGATTCAGACCCATGCCTCAGTATACCTGATACACTTGTGGAAATTATTGTTTTCTCATGACTTGCACCACGCACCAGAGCGTTGCGTTGCCCGGCATCGCTCTTTGAACTGTCCAAATGATTGTTTTATATTTGTAAGCGTCGAACAGTGCCCCTATTCGGAGCGGGCGGCGCGTTCCCTGACGTAATGTAGCATTTCAATTAGACTAGCCGACTTGTGTTGCCACTATACAAAAAATAATATACTTATTTAATTTAAGAACTAACTTATTTTGCCATTATTTGGTAAAATATAGCAGCATAGCATAGGCTAATTTCCCTCCATGAATTTGGAGGAGGCCCGACTGAGTAGTGGGTAATTTATGGGCTGAAACGATGACGACGATATACAGAGTTGATATGACAGAGGGGCATTAAATTACACTACGTATAGTATATGTGATTAGTATGAATTCGAAACGGTACAAAAAAAAATATACGTGATTTTTCATGGGGCGTGGAGGGGTAGTCTTAAACCTCACCAGGTATCACCAAGGGGGAGGGAGGTGTTAAAAAATGTTAAAAAAACATCACGTGATTAATGCACAGCCCCTAAGGTTAATAAAAGATGCGTTAGGCATAAACATCTGTTAGGAAAGATACATCATGTTCAAATGTGGCAAAAAATTAAAAAATCATTTGCCACTAAACTATTGCTCCAATTTAATTGATTTTTGGTACAGAGCCTGGAAATGATACCTAGTATAGGCAGTTAAAAATGCCCCTATGTCCTATCAAACCTGTATATATAATAATATAGATAAATCCGTTAAAATGTGTTTAAATTAAAATATTCATCTATTAAATATGGCTACTTTACTTTTAACAGGCAGAAATTATAGTTCTATAAATATAATCGTATTAATTTTACGACAGATTTTAACGATAAACAAAAGAGTATAAGTATGTGCGAGTCAAATACATGGTTGTGTGTGTAATTGTTTTTTTATTGTTATTTATAAACATATTTTTTTAAATGTTTTCAAGTTTTGGCTTTACGTATTCATTTAAAGATATATATAATAAACAAGTATTCGATTATTTGTGAAAAAAATACCAATGTTTTCCCCACAAAATAGGGATTCCTTTGTCAGCTGGCAACACTCCCCGCGTTATATCAACAAAGGTGTGCCGATCGACGACTCACGGTGATTTCTGTCTGATTGCTACAAATGAGAGGCACAACAATGTAAGTAAACCTATTGACTGCATTGACCCTTCGGGATACCGTCTTTGTTGTTCCAAACTATTGTTTCAATTCAATATTGTTTCAAGATTCAGTTTTGTGATTATAATTACGTCTTTCTCTTCCCAGCCATATGGTTGAGGAGGGCGATAGCTGACAAATACGTCATGCTTGTGAACAGGTGCCGTTGCTAGGGGTTAGTTGGCTCAGACATTAGAAGATTAATATTGTTGACTAGACGTTCTTGGTGTTCAGACGTTCAACGCTTTGACTAGACGTTCAACGCTCTGGTTCAACCTAACCGCAGACCTTACCCATCTCAGAACGTGCGTGTATTGTGCCGTTTAAAAAAAAAAGACATGCCCACCGAGTTTCTTCCGCCAGGTCTTCTCGGTTGGTGCCGCTTTCCGACTTGGTAGTAGTATTATAAAAATTATGTAACCGTTGACGATTGTGAACGCCATAATTGGTTTACTTATACAATAAGCATTTTTCCATTATATTCTACTAGCGACCCGCCCCGGCTTTGCACGGGTGCAATTAGCATGTATTATACTTATAAACTATCCTCCTGAATCACTCTATCTATTAAAAAACCCGCTTCATAATCCGTTGCGTAGTTTTAAAGATTTAAGCATACATAGGGACGGACAGACGACAGCGACTTTACTGTTTTATACTATGTAGTGATGTAGTGATTCTATTCTGCTGAATGAAAAGTTTCTTTAAACGGCGCCGGCGTAGCAAGTGTCACGCTACGCCAACAGCTACGGCACTACGACTAAACTACTAACTTCTAATTCTCAACCCTTAAATAACCACTGCTGAGGCGGGCCACCTCCAGTTACATGGAGGGTTATTAGCTTGCTGTGCCACGCTGAACAGACAGGTTGGCACAGGGTTTCGTCTCAAGTTTCCCTTCTCTTGAGGCTAGGTTATCGGCCTTGTCATTTCCTTTTATCGGCTCTTACGACAGCCTCAGTATGGAATGAGGTGGTGACACTATGTATTCTAAATCCGTCACCACATGGGCTGTGGGGACTACTGAAAGCCATAAAATACTGAAAACAAATGTTGTGAGAGATCGGTATCGTTGCGTGACCCACTATCGAGTGCCACAAACAGCCAAACATTAATGCCAACACGCTACCGGTGCAGGTGTCAGCAACATTTCTTTTATTTTTTACTCTTTAACGGACAAATAAAAGCAGACAACAAGAAAATTTGTATCCTACTAATATTATTCTTCTCCGCCCTTAAATGATCCACTGCTGAGTCGGGCCTCCTCCAACTACGAGGAGGGACAATTAGTCTACTGTGCAACGCTGCACAGACGGGTTGGCACAGGGTTTCGTAACAAGTTTTCCTTCGCTTGTGGCTAGGTATTGGCCATATCATGTTATTTTGGCGGCTCCTACTACCGCAGGATGAAATGGGTTGGCGACACGCGGAAATAATACACTACTAATATTATAAACGCGAAAGTTTTTATGAATGTATGGGTGTATGTTTGAATTTTGATGAAAATTTACAATAATATATCTTACACATCAGAATAATGCATAGGAAATAATTTATAAATATAAAGATATAGTGTGAATTATCCAAAATCCTACTAATATTATAAACGTGAAAGTTTGTAAGTATGGATGGATGGATGGATGGATAGATGGATGGATGGATGGATGGATGTTTGTTACTCTTTCACGTAAAAACGACTGAATGGATTTTAACGAAACTTTATAATAATATAGCTTATACATCAGAATAACACATAGGCTACAATTTATAAAGATATTGTGTGTAAATTTATAGAGATATTAAGTTAAATTCAAATTTCTTATTGTCAAATTTTCAGCCATATTTAAATATAGACAACATAAGGTTTCGCTGTCAGTGACGTTTTGTTATACCACGTAATATATCACATTCTACGGGAACGGGATAAAAATCTCAGGTATAGGATACCTATAGGTCCGAATTTCTTTTATATCTAAAGACGTTGGACAATTCATAAAATCATACTTAATATTATAAACGTGAAAGTGTAAATGTGTGTAATCCCGTTCCATGATATAAAACATCGTATAACAAAATGCAATTGCTGGAATAACAAAACGTCACTGACAGCTATACGTTATGTTGTCTATAGTTTGACAAATTTGACAATTAGAAATTTTGAAGTCGAGTCGACCGATTGATGTATTTATTTCGAGTAAATATTAGCTTATTGTGCCGAACAATGAAGAAGAACTAAATAATGCACGTGAAGATCGCCGCATTAGTATGGCTTGAATCCGTGCTTCTCAATCACAAGAGCAAATCGAGGCAGCCCGTGAAACGGATCGGTTGGGAATGCAAAATCGTCGAGCAAATTTAAGAGATCAACAACTAGATAATTTTCGAGGCACAAGAAATAAATTTATAAAGTAGGTAGTACATAATTTGGATCTAGCAACGTTTCGATACGATGGCAGGCATTGGATCAATAGATGTCATGTAATATTACAAAACACTCCTCAGCGGCTAAAGTTTTATCATAATGGAAAATCGTCATCTGGGACGAATGTACAATAGCGCATACACGTGCATTGGAAGCACTTATCCGATCCGACCAAACACCTACGCAATGACTCGAGATGTTTTGGAGGCGCAATGATTTTACTGTCTGGCTATTTTTGCCAAACACTGCCACTAATTCCAAGATCGACTGCTGCCGCCGAAATAAGCGCTTACCTCAAATCATCGAAATATGTGGATTGATTTTATTTTCTCAGAATTTCTGTTCATCGAAAGACGAACTCACAAACACAAAAATAATGAATGGTTGACTGAGCGAGCAATTTTGGCGGCTAAGAATAAATATGTAGATGACATGAAGTAACTAACATAATTCAGGATGAAATTATTGGTACACTTGCATTAATTCAAATATATTGACTGTGTAAAAAAGACTCCTTGGATGTGCCTGGCTTACCACCGCACAATTTACGACTAAAGGTTGGCTACGTACTAAGTTTGCTTCCAAATATAAACCAAAACCACCAAACCTGTGCAGGAACGCGTTTGGTGGTAAGTGAATTGATGAACAATGGAATATACTCAAAGTAAAGTTGAAAGTTCTCATCCGAGGATCCCGACGATATCAACTGATATACCGTTTTAGTCCTAATGATTTCCGATCCGTCGTGCATTCGCCGAGACCATTAATAAATCACATGGCCAATCCTGGAAAGTTTGTGGCCTAAATCTAGAAAATTCATGTATTCCCCAAGATCAATTATATGTGGCATGTTCCGGGTCAGAAGACCATCTGCGTTATTAGTTCATGCGCCTGATAATAAACCGAAAAATGTCGTCTGTCACAAGGTGATTCACTGAAGAGTGCAGTTACTAAAATAGATGGCCAATAAAGTATAATTAAAATTATATTAAGTTAATAAAATAAAAAATCTGCTCATTTATTGCCTTTAATTAGGGCGAAACAAAGTTCGCCGGGTCAGCTAGTATAACAATAATTGTCAAGAAGGAAAAAATCTGTCATAAGTGAATTATTCTGGCGTGCGAAAAACCGATGGAGTTACACGTATAAAATGTGTTATAGAATTGTTTGTCTTAAAAAACTTTTATGTGTGGCAAAAATACAATAAAATTTAATACACCATCGGGCAAAAACTGCGGGGCGTAGCTAGTTAAGTAATACAAATGAACTTCTTAACAAGTTATTTTACGCCTCATGTACCTACCAACATCAGTCTTCAGTCAGTCAGACCTTCAGGGTTAAAAAATATCTGGAAAACAGATATTTAATATTTGAGCCCCTAGCTAGGCTGAACGTTCTTCTTTATCGCAGGTCCCCGGATCGATTCCAGGGTCGGGCAAGTGTCTGTGGTAACTACACGCATGCTCCGAGCTGCTAGTGCTAGTACATGTAGTGATTTTATAAAATTAAAGTTTTTACAAAACTGTACCCGAATGTTGCCAAGCGGCGTAAATTAGCCGTAAATGGAAGCAATGATTCGTCACTTTTGTCTACAAATGTTTTAGGAAACTTCGACGCGGCCTGTCATCAGGCGATTCGCCGCCTGTCGCTAATTCAAGTGTTGCCACAACAAATCACTATTAATTCACACTTTCTACCGATAATGGAGCCGGCGGGGTTTTAACGTGATTTCGTAGTTTTCGTGATGAAACAAAATTGGATGGTGCTAGCAAATAATTCCGCTGCTTAAAGCACTTATATATGAATTCGTTTTAAGTTTGAAAGTCACTGGCACTCGGCCACCAAGCTACATAACCATTGGTGAATTCTAAAGTATGACTTGTTTTTGTGATCTAATTTTAATCACAAAATGCTTGTTGCCTTCCAAAAGAGCCATCTTGCTATCGTAAATATGCAAAATCTTTCTTTCTTTCTATCAACTATTCAGGAAGGTTCGGAGGGCAGCTTCTATGGATCAAAGCCCTTTGTCAGATTATCAAAGAACTAAAACGGTTATAAAAAAGTATTCCATATGAATGCACATAAAAGATGCGTCTAGAACAGGAATGCATCACTTAAAGAAGTTATAAGGCTCGACACAGGTTGGCATTCATAGCAAACTCTGCAATGCCCAACGATACTGACTGATGGGTGCCTTATCTGGTCACTATGGCCTGAGTGAATGGGATGGGCCTCTCAAATAACAACACATGCAGCATGCGGAAGGCATGGTGAGAGCATGGAAATAGGTACTATCTCCGTGCAATGCATTGGCGGAAAAGCTAATGAGGATTCCGGTATATTTAAGACCAGACGAGTAGAGGCTGCTATGGTTAAAATTCATCGTAACACTCATTAGAGACTCGTTTATACCATTTATACCATTCACACAGGGTTGTTTTATCTGATTATAATAAAACCCATGTGGTGCGTACCTTTCCGCGTGGTGATGGTTTTAACAGAGTGTCACAACCCGATTCCGTTTTGAGAGTGTCATAAGAGTCGACAAAAAACGAAATGACAAGGCCGATAACCTAGCCGTAAAAGAAGGGCAACTTGATACAAAACGCTGTACCAACCCGTCTGTACAGCGGGGCACAGTAGGCTAATTACCCCCCATGTAACTGGAGGTAGCCCGACTCAGCAGTGGGTCATTTAAGGGCTGAGTCGGCAGTGGGTACCAATTTTAAGACAATGCTACTCCGATATATCGCCAATGAAAATAAAAACATTTTTAAATAATTATCTTGGTGATAATTAAATGATGAAGCGTTTTTGATACTTTAAGACAGGATACAGCCATGAGAACCTTTTTCCTTTTGCTAAACGAAACAATATCAATTAATTTGGAAAAAAAACACAACATAAAAAAAAGAACCGCTACTTTTTTCAACGTTTATATTATTGACGTGAAGTATCAATTATTTCATCAACCGATCGAGCATGGGATCCGAGTATTTATGCCACATCGCATTATTACACATACATTGTTATTTTCTTTTTTTTTTTAAACTAAACCACTGTACTATCACCTGTATCGCGGGGGCAGTTAACAAACATGAAATTCACGAATAACTGAATAACACGCCACCCAGACTCTGGGCAAGGGCCTCTGGTTTATACAAAGACACTTGCCCGGCCCTGGCATCGAACCTGGGACTCCGTGATTCAAAGGCTGCACATCCAATCACTTTTTTTTTTGGTTTGGCGGTTAAAAATACCTGACCGCACATCGCGCGTCCGGGGAGACTACGAGGTAGTGTGGGGCCCTCACCCACTAAAACTAAAACCCTTAGACCAGTGAACGAAAGGAAAGGAACGTAAGATGCGACCCCAACAAAAATGTTGGAGTCAAAAAAAAAAAACAATCCGTAGACAATAATTACGTGATATTTCTCTGTGTGGTCACGGACTTGGAATACATAGTGTCACCAATACGCCCCGACACGCATGGGTTGCCTTCCAAAAGGAACTAGCTAGAAGAACAACTGAATTGTATAACCCAACGCCAACCCGTCTGGCCAATGTGGCAGTGATATTATTAAAGTTTCACTACCATTAGGCATGTAAAGTTTATCTTTACCACCACGTAGGTACTTACATCAATTTAAACACACACTACTACCCAGTTCATAGAAGTCCCACTGATGAGTGGGGCCTCCACCTGTAACTACATGAAGGGTAATTTAATTAGCCGACTGTGCCACGCGGGTTGGCAGTGGGTTGGCAGTCTCCGCCCTTAAATGATCCACTGCTGAGTCGGGCCTCCTCCAACTACGAGGAGGGACAATTAGTCTACTGTGCAACGCTGCACAGACGGGTTGGCACAGGGTTTCGTAACAAGTTTACCTTCTCTTGCAGCTAGGTTATCGGCCTTGTCCTTTTGTCATCTTTTACGACACCCTCAGGACGGAATAGGGTGGTGACACCTTGTAGCCTGAATGCGTCACAACGTGGAAAACCACTAATGAGTGGATGCCAGAAATTAAAAATTTCCTGTGCAGTGCAAAAACAAAAATTTTGAAGAAAAAAAATTTAACACACACATGAAAACAACTCATAATGCGCGGGTTGGCTGCGGGGATGTTTTTCGTTGGCCGCGCGGCCTGGCCACAACATTGCTTACCGAATTTGAAGGTTTAAACCGCACTCAGTATGAAATTCTGCAAGTAAGCTCATCTCTCTAGAACTTATCTGAATACGGGATTGCGAAGTAAGCCTTTAAGCTTACATACAATGGCTTCAGTCAGCTATACCCGTCCGATTTCTGAGTAACGAGTAACATCTAATTTAGCGGTGATTCGCGCTAATATTATGCAGCCGTTTGCCCTACAGGTTCCAATCAGCGTCGCGCCCTCTAATTCTGATGCGTTCATCAATGCCAGTGCTATGGAAATGCACACAAATGCAGTTAGGTATTAACTAGTTGTACATAATAGCAATAAGTGATATACGTAAACATGTAAGTTGAATGTACCATCACCTTAACCGTTGGTCCACCGTGTGGGCGATCTAGCAATACCACAGAGTATACAGAGGGAAACCTTCTAAAAAGTGAGCAAAATTGTTACGTATTCATAAGGAGTTGGCACACGAGGATTAAAATAAATACACAAAAATTTGTTTACATCTATTTGTCATTTAATCATTTGAGACATACTTTTAGTCATAAACTTATCACATAATTTCCAAAAGACTTCTTTGGTCTTTGGGATGATTAAAAAAAGATATGTTTTTATTTTTTCGATTGCTGTTCATGCACACAGTACAATAAACCATATTTACACTCTTTCTAATTTATTCAAATTTCAATTTTAAACACACGCACGACCCGATACACAGCGAGCGGTGAGGTAGCCCTTTGTTAAAGCACTGGCCAAACCAGTATAAACCGGTTTCGTTCCGTACGTGACATGCCGCCAGTGCCCCCGCACACATGCGCATCATACTTGTAGTGGTGTACCTACCGTGGCGCTGTTCTTAGAAGGTTTATCTGTGTCCTTTCTTTACTCCTGTGCCAATACTACGCTTTCCAGTACGCGGTCGCTACTCGACTTTTCTACACGAGTAGCATGTATACCACTACTCAGGTACTCAGCCCATATATGACCCACAGCTAAATCCATCTCCTCCAAACTCAAACCATTTACAAGAACCTATTTAGGAGGTGTTTTTGAAAGAAGGTCTGGGCAAACAGCGGGAACCGAAGGACCCGACACACACGACACGACCAGTATGTTTTTTGGTTACACGGAGGGTAATTGGCCTCATTTCCTTTTGTCGCATCTTCCGACACCCCCAGGATGGTGACACTATGTATTCTAAATCCGTCACCAAAGGGACTGGTACGGAGTAGTATATATTAATGGAACCTAACTGGATCTCCACTTTCTAGGGATTTGACTGCATTGTTGGTCTAGGGGTTTGATGTGCCTCCTTTGGATCTCGGGTCCCGGGTTCAATTCCGGGGATCAGGCAAGTGCCTTGTGTGAACCACCAATTGCTCTGAGTCTGGGGTGTCAGTGTATTCGTGTAGATGTTTGTAAACGCACCCCACGATACAGGTTACCTAGGACAGGGGTTTAGTTTTTTGGAAAAAGAAAAATATACATTATCTCTTCTCCGCTCTCTTATAGCGCGATGATATATTTTTTTAATAGGCGTGCTTAGCCTATTGCGAGGAAGAGTAAGAAAGAGAGAGTCTTTTGTCAATTTAGGGGTGGTGACACCATGTAGGTACTCTGAATACGTCACCACACGCACAATTTTAATATATTATTTCAAATTTGCTAACACTCTCTAGTCATGGTGAGTCGGCCATCTTGATACGAACCTTGACTGTCCCATTTCCTTAGACTGCCCCTCAACATTAATGCACATGTAATTTGTAATTGAAGCGGCTTTATACGTGAATGATAGGTTTTTTTACCGCCTGAATATATATAGAGCAATTTCACTAAAAGCTAAGATGAGGGAACCGATTGACAAACAGTCGCATTTTTACTTCAACATTCTTGCCAACCCGTGTTACAGTCATTTCTCTGCGTGAATTTGGAGGAGGCCCGACTCAGTAGTGGGTCATTTATGGACAGAATCGTTTAACGTGTCAATACATAAATGTGTGAGTTAATACTGTAGCGACCAGCATGCTACATATTACACAAATTTACCCGAAAAATATGAACTATCAACATCAAGAAATATCGTCTACAAATAGGAAATTACCAAACAGTCCTACACCGCGATAGCGAAGTTTACAGAGCATTTCACACGGCCCCCTGCCAGACCACCTCATCTGGCTGAATGATCATGCTTTTGCGCCTCTTCTTCTTCTCAGCCCATAAATGACCCACTGCTGACTCGGGCTTCCAGCTACATGGAGAATAATAAGCCTACTGTGCCAGCGTTGGTCAGACGGGTTGGCATTGGCACAGGGTTTCGTTTCAAGTTTTCCGCCTTGTCTTGCCTTCTGTCGGCTCTTACGACACCCTTAGGCTGAAATGGGGAGTAGACGCTATGTATCTATTCTAAATCCGTCACCACACGGACAATTTGCGCCTCAAATACATAAATGTACGGTTGAAGTTTGCTAAAGCTTCCTACATATTCTGCTTTGCCGCCAGTACATAATAATATAATGTCGTGCAAGATGGCGGTATAGTTTTAAGTGGCTTGTAGGAAGACGGCGGCGCTTCGCCCCTATAATTACCGTCCAGATCCGTCTCAGATAGCGCAAGCTTTTATCTTGAACACTCTTCCATTAAGCAAATAATATACAGCTTTGTAGCGCACTAATCATATACTACAATATTTTCCAACTCTGAAACCAATTAAAAATATGTTAGTTTAGGAGACGAAGTGTATTTCTTCTCTTTGAAGACAAATCAAACAATCGCAATTTATAATAAGTAATTTAATCAAGTTGGGCGAGTCATTTGAGCTCTATTGACAGAGCAAGAAATAAATGTAGGTATATTTACCATTCGCCATCGTACAATTCTACAGAGAAGAGCCGGCAAGAAACTTTGTAGTTGCTTAATTTTTTTTAGATCGCAATTTTTAGTAAAACCATCCAATAGACGCAAATTGCCATACATCAGCAACGTCTAGTCAATAATAGTGAAATTTCAATAATTATACTTACATTTATAGCGAGTATATCTCACTGACATATAACACTTACCTACTGGACCCCGGAGTCAAGCCAAGGACTCGAAAAAGGGCGCTTTCGATTTATGTCCAAGACACAAAATATCTATCTCATGTCAGACCTGCTTTATCAGTTTAAATCCGTATGTATGTACGTTAACGTAATTATTTTCATATACCAAGTTCAACATAGTATGATCGATTTGACAGACGGGCTAGTGATGTGAAACAGAAAATATCTAGTAGTCCAAAAAATAACGTTTTAAAATACTTGTAACAGTGACAAGTTGGCGTGGCGTGGGTGTATTATGTGTGAAATTCTTTATTGCACTAGACATATAAAACATTGGGTAGATAAGCGATGGAGGGTCAATATTCATAATAATTTCCTATTTAATATTACAGGGTTATTTTTTGACCTTCCGCCAAATTTAAATAGGTGGTTCAGACCATGAAAGTAAACAAAAAAGAAAAGAAAATATGAGTTGTAAAAGTGTTAAATTTCAATGCGCTAAAGCCAACGAATTTTATTTCAAAATGAAAATGTTTTTTATTCGAATATTGTCTTATAAAGTTAAGAAAAATTGATAAAGAAAAGTTAAGAAAAAGTGTCACAGTTGCAAGTATTTTAAACCGTTATTTTTTGGACTACTAGATATTATCTGTTTCCCACCACTATTCGCCATTGCAAAGTAAAGGTATGATTCCAAAGTACGCTGCACGCAGAAGTGCTACCACGGCACTACTGGTCCCCATTACCGCGACGTAGTTCGGAATCATACCTTTTTGTCGATCAGATAAATTGACATCTGTCAAATCGATCACGCTATCTTGAATAGGGTATAGCAGCAAACTCTCGAACTAATTCGCGCCATTTCATAGACAAAATTCAAATTGCGCCCAATTACACGACGCCATTTTGTTTTAAATTCTCAGGGCCGCTAATGGATGGTTTGTCAAACATTTGGTTACAGCCGTTAGTGTTTTATCTTGTGTTAATTTTATTCACCAAACTCCATTGTTGTTTTTATAAAACGTTGCGATAAAAAGAATATGCGTAATTTAAAAAAAAATAGATAATCGCCGTCTTTAAGTAAATTATATTTACTTAAATAAGTTAGTCATCTGTTACTTACCTTCCGGCTATAGATCAGGGAGATGCAGGTGCTACTGGATCGCCTTCATAATCCGTTGGGGCCATACCGACGGTCACCCATGCGGAGCGGGCCCACGGGGAGAGGCCAGACGAACAGCAGCACACGGTGTAGTGTGGGCTCCGGGGACTCCTCTGTCCTCAGAGTTACCCTGAGCCCTAAACCGCTGTGGTGCGCCAGTGTCCTCAGGTTGGCGGTCAACCTAGTTGGTCGCTAAGTCGAGGGCTGACGTGGCTTCCTTCTGCGAGGCCGTTATATCGCAGAAGGGGGAAGCGGGGCGGATCGCAAAGGAGGGAGCTCCAGCTGGCCCACGCCGCGGGCGGAGGCCGTGGGGGAGGGGGACGTGACGTTACGCCACGTTACGCCTCCCTTGTTAGCCAATGTGACACCCTGAATCAAAACAGGTTCCACAATAGGTAGGTTGGTCTAAATTTTCAAACTAGGCTTTTTATTCTTGTCCGTGTGGTCCCGGATTAAGAATAAATGTCATCACCGCCTCCCATCCTAAGGTTGTCGTAAGAACCGACAGAGGGAAAACTTGATACGATACCCTGTGCCAATCCGCCTGGCCAGCGTGGCACAGTAGGCCAATTACCCTCCTTGTAATTGGAGGAGGCCCGACCCCGCAGTGCGCCATGTATGGGATGAGTAGTAGTATCACTTTCCCTCTATAAGAGTGATTACGTTAAATATGAGTCGTGAATTATAACTAGGTACAAGTATGTGTAAATTGGAATTAAAAAAACTGCGTGTACATTCGGTTTGAACAAACTTTATAATAATTTATAAACTGTATTAAGCTCCGCCCCGATCAAGGAGCGAGAATCTAACGTTATTTTGGCACCTAGTCGCAATGAAATTGAAAACAGAGGACGCACTTCTCACAATGTTCACACTTAACAATCCCGTATTAATGTGTAAAATAAATTGATTCAAAGGCGAGAGATGATAGAAGATTGCAAATAAAATTCTCCTGAAAAATAATGAGAATAAACTCCAGAAATATACATATAAAGTTTTTTTTAACTGAACCCCTGCTCATGAACACATCCCTACACATGAAATTCACGAACACAAATGACACCCAGACTCGGAGCAAAGGCCTGCGGTTGACACAAATACACTTGCCCGACCCCGGAATCGAAGCCGGGACCCGTTGATCCAAAGGCGGCACATCCGACCCCTTGACCAACAAATTAACGAAGAATCCCCTCTGTGTTCTGTATGCCATGTGCTCGTAGGTCTAATGCAGTAAGTGCCCCACCGAATGGGTCGCGGCGAGAGCTTTTAATGTGATTCGCGTCCTTTGTTCCCGGAATTGGCCCAATCGCTCCATTTGCACTTTGTTTCGCCAACACTACGCGGCCGCTTCGTAGAGACGCTTTTAGCGGGAAACTAATTGACTTTATGCTGTACAATATTGCTTTAGCGATACAATGGATCAATTACACTTAATACAGTTCAAGTGTTTGGTTTTTTACGCACGCTTGACTTGGGGTGTAAGCTGGTGAATGCACGATGAGAGTGTTACGAAAAATGTGATCGGGCGAAGCCAACGGAAGTTGAGCGGGAGATATGAGTTAGTGAAGATAGAAAGAGGGAGTTACGTCTCTTATATTACTGTAGGGGCAAGAGAGAGTGAGGTGCAAGGACACGTTTTCTTTTTCTGTTTCTCTCGTAGCCAGTTACATAGGCCGTGCGATATGTATAACAAACAAGTTATTTAGAAACTTGTAAAACTTTGTTGATTGCATACCTGAACATTATACGCAATGTATCAACGAAGAAGCGTATTTAAAAAAAAGCATTGACGGATTTTCTGAAAAGAATATGGAAATCTATAACAGTAAGTTACTAATTACTTACTACAAGCTGCTAAAAACACTTTTTTTGCAACATACAACTATCGATTCCAATACTCCAGAATATCAATCGATTATTGGTTAGCTTCATTAGTGAATTTAAACTACTCTCACCTCTACTGTGACCTGTCAAAAGCATCAAGCTATATATAGGAACAGCCCTCCAGCCATCCCTATAGGAACACGTTTGGCTATTAATGAATAATACGCAAATACACACTTAAATCAAATAATATTTTATTTGACACCACCATTGTTATAAGATGATATTTAAAGAAGAACGCTTTTGAATCAACGTCAAAACTCATTGCATGAGATTAAATTATGCAAAACCTCTTTGCTCTTACACTATATTTGAAAAAGTATGGATATAACGACCGCAAAACAACTTGACGGTACCAGTAGCCTATTATTGTGTCTCATGAGCGAAGTACGGAGACAAAACCCACACGATTGGATGAAGGCAATTTTTTGCTCAAGTTATTTGGTGTAGCCTGTACTGACGACAGCTAATAGCTAATTAGTGCAAAATGTTCGCCCCACTCTAATGCAGCGTAATGTCATTAGCTCCGACACGTTTTGACGCCTGCGGAACGTTTGAAACTGAGAGCTTTTATTTCCGTAACAAAATTAATTAAACCGAAGTAGGGAGTGTTAAAGCAATAAGCGCTTATGATGGTATACGAGTATCTAGCGTGGTACCATCAAAACCAAAACACATTTTATTCAAGTTTGCTCATTAAAGGTCTTTTGACAAGTCAAAAAATAAAATAAAATTTATGTACCATTTAAAAATTGAAAATATTCCATCGACCCCGCATTTCTTCTTATTCTGTCACTAAATGGACTGCGAACCGATGGTATAGTATATTACTGATAAAACGAACTATACATACCAGAATAGGGGTTAAAAACGAGTAGGTAATATTTTGCTCTGGTGAAAGTTTTGCTATGTTAATTTTAGCAATACTTACTGCACCTACCCGCGAATTAATCTAACTTTTTTAACGGCTTGTCATGTTATAACAACTCCGCCAGACATAATCCCCCTCAAATAAAAAGTAAATATTAATTTCAATGTGTCAGCCCTTTTGTCAAGAACTTGTCAAAGCGGCGCAAAATAGCGTTGAATAGCGTATTTACGTGTGAAAAGTGCAGTGTTTAAAAAGGAAATTATGAGAATTTGAACTGAAATAACATTAATCGGAAATGTATAATAGATCCGACAATAATTCTCGAACATTTTTTAATTGTGAGTTTGTCATTTACCTATTTATTTTACATATTTTAATTAAAACGGTCGGAGACCAATTGCTCTAGCGAGTCAGTCTCTCGCACCAGTGCAAACATACAGACAATGTGGTCACCCACTCATCTCCAAACAACTCAGTTTCTGGGTATATCCTGGCAGTACCTACCTACTCCAGGAAATCATCGAGTGCGTAAAGTACTCGAGTTGTTAAAGAGCGAGCGCTGGCTACGGTGCGCTATCTATTGCATTCAATTGCCGAGGACAACTATGTTTTATGGAAGCAGACGGATCACTAAAATCGATTGCATGATGCATAAATAGTCAACCTTAATAAAAGCATCAGTAGTATCCGGTTCAACACCGGATACTACTGTAATAGTAATAATTTAATCATTTTTCAGATAGGAATTTAAGACATCGTACAAATACTGTCACTCCAGAGTCGCGTGGTGGAATATGGTTGCAAGATGAGCCAGCCGTAGAGATTGTAGAACTAAATTCTTCAGACGTTACAACCGAGCCCCAGCAACAGCAATGGAGTCATGTTTGGAGCTATGTAGAGAATGATCGTTTTCATGATCCAGATGATTATAGGATAAACCAAAGAGCCAGAGAACGGCGACGCTTGAAACTTAGTAATTCTAGACAGGCAGCAGGATCTTTCACTAATGAAGAAATCGGTGATAGCGCACACAACTCTGCCAATATTTCCAGAAACAAAACGATGGAACAAGTTACGTTAAATCATCAAATGAATTATTTTACTATTTACAACAAAAATTTCGTGAATTCCGATACATCAACCGATGACGATCCCGAAATGTGTAAATCTGGTGACAATTCCGAAAGAAACATATTATATGATGAAGAAATCGTTACGCATGATTCAAACATAGACACCGAGCCTCGGACTGTTTGGATATACTCCTTTAAGAACAAACGATTACTATCAGATAACGATTTGGAATTAGGCAATATAGCGGGCAAGGATGATTCTACTACATCGACTTCTTATTCAGTAGAAAGCGATGATGAGGGTTCCCGAGATAAATGTTACGGAGTAAATTATCCTGTTTCAACTTACGTGCCAAGACTCAATTTGGCTCTAAATCCAGCACTACCAACAGTAACAGAAATCGCCGAGCCAATGAAACAGTACTCTGATGAGTGTGCAGACGTGCCCGAAAACAGGTTTGGAAAAGTAAGAAATAGTTGGGTTATAGACTCTAATAATAATTCAGGAAGATCTTACACAAAGCAATTCGAGCAATCAACAAATATAGTCAATTGGATGGCTTTATCCCCAAGAGAAAGGAGACGGAGACCTACTCATTTAACGGATATATGGAAAGGACCCCAAAGTATTTTAAAAATTTCAACCCCTCCAGCCAATGAAGAGAGATCTATTAAATTAAGGAAATTACATGAGAAATCTACTAATATTGTTAATTGGATGGCCTTATCACCTAGAGAGAAAAGGCGAAGGTCTAATGATTTCACAGATAAGTGGAAAGCACCGCAGGGATCATTGCATCTGGGTGAAGCTCGGCGTTTACGAAGTGAACAACAAGTTATAGTCGATGTACATTTTAATGAAAATGAAGAAATTCCGAAAAATACAGTTTTGATGTCATCAAAAAGCGATACTGTAATACTTGAAAACAAAAATGATTTAGACATTATAACACAATCGGATTCGGGACCAACTGACCAAGCCAAGGGAGATCACGAAATGAAACTATCTTATAGACCACGTATAGTGTTACCTAGCAAGTACAAAGTAAACACTACAAAAATAACTGACCCAATAGAGAAATTAGATGGTAACTGGATTCATGAAGAAAGCTGTGAAAAAGAAATCGATAGTCATGATTACCGACAAGATACCGTAGATTCTGCCACGAGTGAACCTACTGTAAACGATAATAACAAAGCAGATACAATATGGATTAAGAATACAAAGAGTCTCATGAAACCAGCACATTGGAATGAATACTTACCAATAACCGAAACCCCCGCTTCATTGCAAATATCTCTTAGCAGTATTGGAGATATAAAGCCCCAATCTTGGAAACGTATCAAACGTTTTGTTAAATGTATTACGTGTTGTAAATAGGAATGATTGTCGAAATAAAACAAACCAAAATTTAACTGGCGAATTTATTAAATTCAATCACTATCAACTTCGAGTAATTGAAGTACTTACACAAAATAAACCTGCTAAGTTGTCTTGCAAATGAAGTCACGACACAAAATTCATCAGATTTATGTACACACATAAGTTTATATTATCACAACGTTTCACACACTCGCATTTATTGACAACACGTTCACAGTACTTATCACGGGAATGTAAAAATATGAACTAGTTAATCCCAATTTAGATAAAATCTATTGGGTCAGCAAAATGCTCAGTTATGGCATGTCGAGGTGCTCTAAGGCCAACGTTACTATAACACAATTAGTCATTAATACGTGTTTGGTTTGTAAGGTATAAAATTCCTATGGGTACCAGGTTAAGAATACTCGTGTGGACAGAATCTTACGACAAACATAATCATGAACTTAAAAATAAAATTATTTACTGAAGAAATATTAACAGCCTTATAATAACAAAAACCTATGCTGTGACACTTACTAATACATATTTATTATTTATGAGAGACCACATTTATCTGTCACAAATATCTAATAAGGCTTAAATATAGTTTGTGACTTGCTAAACCAAACACGTTTGATGAACTCATTCATTCATGCGTGAACTATCAAGGATTTCCGTAGTTAGATGAGTATTCATCACGATTATTGCTATATATATTTGACTATTTATTGATTTCAATCTAAACAATATAAATTAGAAGGTATAGAAGGCGGGTTACAGTTCTAGACGACGAAAATGCCCGATAGACTATGAACTAGATTTTATCTGTCCAGCTAAATACAGTCAAAGACATCGTAAATTCTGTATTACTGTA
Source organism: Clostera curtula (assembly GCA_905475355.2). Classification (NCBI taxonomy): domain Eukaryota; kingdom Metazoa; phylum Arthropoda; class Insecta; order Lepidoptera; family Notodontidae; genus Clostera; species Clostera curtula. The sequence continues at coordinate 15,185,611 of FR997810.1, forward strand.
GGTCTATGTAGATGTAGTAAAAATGTAGAGCCTGAAATTCTATATTGATACAATATTAGCCTGATGTTCCTAATCAGATAAAGCTTTAACCATAATGCATTGGTATGATACTGGTTGAGAGCAGAGACAAGGAGATCCGAACATGGGAAGGGTCCGGATCAATTACCATGGCATTACACTATCAGAAGATTTCAAATTAAATTTTTAAACTTTCCGTATATTTCCATATTTTTCCAAACCTTCTCTCAAATCAATTGAAGCATTGAAACTAAAATTTCATCTACACAAATAGATTTATTGTATTTAAGTATTGTAATGATATATTTAGAAAAATGTTTTCTCTGTATAAAGGTTACATATTTTCGGCAGCGGGAAAGATTTTTCCATAAAAGGCCTATAAATATACATATCGATACCTGCTCAAGGTAAGCACGCTGTACATCGAACATTCTAGCACAGATACAACAGGATGTTAAAAAACTGATGTCTGATATAAAAAGGCGCAGAAGGCAAATATCCCTACATGTAATTGGACACTCAGCAGTATAAATGGGATTTAAAATACGTTTTAAGTAATTGTTGTCGAACATGAAAGATCATAGATGTTATGTTACTGGCAGGTTTTTGATAAATCGATAACTTTTATAGTTTTACTCGAATTCCAGTTATAATCATATAATCGGTCGGACATCGAATGCATCGGTTAGAAATTGTGGATAATTAACTATCGGACATAACATTTTTAACACCCTGTTTGACAATATCAAAAGTGTGACGTTACTCACAACGCAATTCATTAATTATAGAAAAAAAGAGCACAATACATGATTTAAAATGCCCAAAGGATAAGAATCTCATTGAATATCACACATCCAATTTCTAAGACACAAAAGCACAAACAGCTTTTGTACAAAATACCACAATTGCTACGATAAAAACATCGCAGTAGTAAAATAACACATACACTTGTCATAATACAGTTAAATTTAAATTTTATGCAAATATATATCAAGGTGAGAATCATAACCTCAAAATTCCAGTGTAGAAAACGAAAATATTACAAAATATGACTGGTAGGCAAAATTTAGTATTAATTCTTCTCCTTCCCCGCCTTTGCCCAATTTCATTGGGGTCAGCACCAGTGTAACCTCATTTGGCTATCTACCAGTATTATAAATGAGCGTTTGCAGTCTGCCCTCCTCGACCCATCTAGTGGGACTATCGGTAATTATATGTATTGTACATCAGCTGTAGATGGTATAATGTTGGTGGTCCACCAACATCCAACAGAGCTAGACGTTTGCTTAACCAAATGATTAATTTCATTAAGAAGTGATGTTTTTATTTAAAAGTTAAATGTTATTTCTCAATACTTTATTTATTGGAAGCGAGTCAGCAGTACTAGATATGAAGTTAGATCCTAACCTCATATTTACTTTAGGATTGCATAATTCGTTATTATCACAATCATACAAGTTGGATTAAAGGCATAGGTAACATTTAAACGTTAAAATACAATCACGAGGCATAGTAATAAATTCGTAAATGATATCTCAATCAGTCGTAGATAAGACTTAACTGATAATTTATAACACTCATCATCAGCAATACGTTGAAAAGTTATAGATACTTACAGAAATCTCATTTAAGTTTACACTTCAGCTCGCTTTCGGTTATTAATATCCATGTAGTCAGTTCACATTCAAATGTTACCTCACTAGTCCCTACAAGAGACGTCACAGGTGATCTAAATTCAAATTTGTACCAAGTTTATACAGTGAGATCGGTAAATAGCGCGCTAGAACAGTTGGCACCAGATGGGCGTCACGAGGCAGAAGGAAGTGCCAGCTCGCGGCGAATGTAGAAGAGGATGTACGGCTTGCAACCAGCGACCGCAGCCGCGTCCGTGGCGCGTACAGTTTGGTCGTTAAAATGGAACCATTGGTCCTCGTTGATCGCAAACGCGGTGTAATGGCCGGATCCCGCGCTATAAATTCAGGTGAAATGATTCAATTTTGCTCATAATCTTTTCTATATCGTCAACTATACACACTAATATCATAATGCTTTTGTACCCTATTTATTATATTTACACACAATATAACCTCGACAATATGAGAAAGAATACTAATAAAATACACGTGAATAAACAATGTTCTGAAATTGATATCATATATGAGAAGTAATACAGGTCGGAGAATAGAACCTTGTGCCACGCCTAGTTACAGCATTAAACGATATGGTTGAACATGCACTTTTCGTAACTCGCACTAAACATCCCAAACCCTATTATTGAAATCCATAACTATTACTAATACTATTATTGACATATAATTGAATTATTGTACAATTTACGCTTAACACAGTCAAATGCTTCAGAAAAGTCGATATACAATTTCAAAGTAACTAAAAGTGATTTGTTAGGTTTTTTGCTTACCCAGAGCCGTGGTGTACGATGACAGCAGCTAGGTCGTACAGATTATTTCCGAGACCGGATCGCCGCGTGTCAGGCACGTTACTAAGCACGAACCGAGACATGTCCAGAGCGCGTAGAGGGAATGATATGCTTGTGTCCACTTTTGTTCTGCAGCCAATATTTAACGTTAAAACATTAGTACATAGAAACCACTCAATGTTTGTTACAGAATTTGTATACTATTAATAATATATTAACTATGTCAATAGTTGTTTCAGCTCATAAATGACCTACTACTGAGTCGGACCTCTTCCAAATACATGGAGGGAAATTAGCCTACTATGCGTGGTGGTGTGACTCTAAATCCGTCACCGCACGTAATAACTATGTCAATGGTATAAGTTCCATGCTGTCAGTCTATGTAATAATCACAGCCTTTTAAAAATCCCCTGCTCAGCTGAGTCATCCAACCACATGGAGGGATATTAACCTACTGTACCACACTGGCTAGACAGAGTTGGCACAAGGTTTAATATTAAGCTTTCCTTTTCTTGCATCTAAGTTTTCTGCCTTGTAATTTCACCTTACCTAAAATAATTGTGCCACCGGAATCTCTTGAGGTGCAAACACAACACGTTGGGGAGTCGCCGAAGCCAAAACTGCTTGGTGGATTTCTGCTTACACTTGCAACTGCTGCAGAAATACTGCTCCGTGTCAGCCAGTTCCTCTACCTGCCGTAAGACGTTAACAATTACAGGTTTTTAGGTCACTAAATACATAGAAAAATATACGTAACTAGCTGCTGCCCGCGACTTTAGGTTTATCCGAAATCGCGGCGAGTAAATAAACTATAGCTAATGCTCTAGCTAAACCAACGCTAAAACTAAAGCTAATTGTGGTGGTGAATTTCATGTTTGTAAACTGCCCCCGCGATTCAAGTTATAGGCGATACAGGCATAGTGCCGGGGTTACGTTTTTTTAAAGATCATAATACACTTAAGTCATGAACATACCTGTACAAAACTGGCGAGACAGTCGGCCAGGGCTACAGGGGCGTCATGCCGCCCTGTTTCCGGTAGCTCCAGCGAAAGATCCAGAAACGGGTCGAACTTTTTACTCTCTGTGCCGCATTCTAGACAACGCACCTGAAGATACAGGGTCAAGAGTTATATAAGTCTAAGAAAAACAAGTATGGTGATCAACATGACTGATTTATAATACATACTGTCACCTCCCTATTCCATCCCGAGGGTGTCGTAAAAGCGGCAAAATAAAATGAGAAGCCCGAAAACTAAGTCGCAAGAGAAGGAACACCTGATGTGAAACCCAGTGCCAACCCGTCTGGCTGGCGTGGCAGAGTAGGCTAATTACCCTACATGTAACTGGGAGATTCCCGACTCAGCATAGACTGAGTAGGGCCTGCTCCAGTTACATGTTCAGCGAAGACATTCCTAATTATAATTGAAATTTATGCCCGGTTTACATTATTCCAGTCCAGCAATCAAATCCAGCGCTGGATTGCTTACTGGAAAAATGAAAACTGGCACTGGCATGCACTGAATTCAGTTAGCATTCCAGTCCAGTAACTGGATTGGCGGTCTACTTTTGAATCCAGTGCGACCAATCCAGTGCAACTGGAATAATGTAGACGTTACCGATCCAGTCCAGCACTGGACTGGATTCTCGCTAGATCGCTGGACTGGAATAATTTAAACCGGGCATTAAAGTAAAATTATACAAATCTATGCATATAATATTTATTACTCAGAAAATGCTCTGCTTTCTACAAAATAAACCTTAATAAGTAAAAAAAATATTTTTCCTGGACAAATCCGAACATCGTGTTATGTGTTACCATGTTCTGAGTGGAGATACTCCCCGGCCTATCCTCCGGTCCAGGAGTGTACGTCTTTTGGCTGAAATGTTGATGACGATGTTCTGAGTGAGTACCAATGCCTGTCTATATATGAATGCGAGTCCAAGTATATCTTTCGTTTGCGTGTCTGGTTCATCAGTGTGTCCTAAGTTGCAGTTAGTGCAGGTACCTCGCTCTATCGTGGAAGCGCCTCAGAGGCAAGTCCCCATGATGTCACAAACATGGACGCGCGGTAGGTAGCACCCCGGGGACGTTTAGTGGGTAAGCCTCTTCGGAGGTGAGTCCCACACTCCCCTCGTCGGTCCTCCCCGGGACCGACGGGGATAGTCCATAAAGGATTTTACCCAGGGCACAAAAAAAAAAAAAAGGTACCTCGCTCTGCAGCGTGCCTCCGAAGACCGCCGTGACGATGGAGGCGGCAGGCGAGCGCGGGACCACGCCGGCCTCGCGCTCCACTGGCAGAATCTGCTGCAGCTCCGTGTGTAACCTGGTGGACGCATTACAATACTTATTACTTGCAAACGACTGCCTCGTTGGTCTATGGGTTAGGTGTGCCGCCTTTGGATCAACAGGTCCCGGGATCGATTCCCGGGTCGGACAAGTGTCTTTGTCTAAACCAGAGGCACTTGCTCTGAGTCTGGGCGTCAATTGTGTTTATGAATTACATGTTTGTAAACTGCCCCCGCGATACAGGTTATACCTAGTGCAGGGGTTTCGTATTTTATAAAAAAAAACCTAGCAGCAAAAGAAGGAAAGCTTAATACACAGGCCAACCTTTCTGACCTGCGTGGCACTGTAACTGGAGGAGGCCCGACTCAACAGTGGGTCTTCTATGGCCTGGGTAGTAGAAGAAGCAATATTAATGACTATAGAAGTTCATTCATTTTATATCATCACTACATAACATCACTACAGTCAACAAAGTAATACAAAGTCGCCAAGTCGTCTGTCCGGACGGACATATGTATGCTTAAATCTTTAAAACTACGCAACGGATTTTGATACGGTTTTTTTTAATAGATAGAGTTATTCAAGAGGAATGTTTATATGTATAACCCACCCCCGCTTTGAACGGGCGAAGCCGGGGCGGGCCACTAGTTATTTATAAAAAATATATTCAGTGAATGTTACGGAAATGAAAGAAATGTAATTTATGTAAATTTGTAATTTCTTTTTCGAGAATATTTAATATTCTAGTAAAGTCATTTGATTAGAAATCAGTGACCGTTTTATTCATGATACTGACCTGTCGAGCATATATCGTAGAAACTCGTGGGCGTCCTGTTGCTGGTAACCGCGGAAGCGAGGCACCACCTTCCAGATTACGAGGAACAGGCACTCGGGAGAGATGGCGCCCTTGGAACCGCACCCACCCGTGTTCAGGCTTATCAGCACCTGGGAATAAAATATAATATTAGCACGGTAAACCGCTAACTACACGCACTAACCACAATGTAAACCAAATAATTGCCAAATCATTTTTATTACGTACTAAACGCTAAATATACTACAAACAGCGACACAAGCCAAGAGCAGCTGACTGTATCACCCGATCGAGCCTTCAGCTCAGAGCGTGACGGATGAGCCTAACTTACTACCTACGGAAAAATCGGTGTGAGGTGGGTCAAAAGAAGTTTTCACTTCAAAAATGCCATAAAGCGTCTGTGTGTGTTTGGAACGTTTGTGTTTTGTCACGTGTGGTAGCGGATAAAGAATACTACCACCCCATATTTTCCCGTGAGAGTCGTAGAAGGCGACTAAGGGACAACAGACATTGGGCAGCAGCGACGTTCTGTTGAACATCCACCATTCGTTACTGCGATCGCCAACCCGCCTGCCAAGCGTGGCGATTATGGCAAACCCCCCCTAGATGATGAACGCAATAGCCGAGTGCTGGTAGGCCTCCCACGCGACGGACGAGGACCTGGTTTAGGTGCAATTGATGCGGGCAGATCAATCACCAGACGCCAGTGGCCGCTTACCATCAACAGAGCCATATGCCATATACCCAGCCCATAAATGACCCACAGCTAAGTTGGGCCTACTCCAACTACAAGGAGGGCAATTTAGGGGGCATCCATATATTACGTCACACTGTAATGGGGAGGGAGGTTATCACCGAAATGTACAATGTGTGACAGGTGGGGTAGTTGTCTAAAGTTTTGTGACATCACGTTAAAATTTGAAATGCAATAACGCGAAATTTAAATGTGAATAAAAAACTATAAATATCTACGAACTTGATCTATATTTATTAATAATTTAGCATACTCGCTATGAGACTATCTCTCATGCGCTACTCTAGAAGTTAAATGATGTTATTTAACTTCTGGAGCGGCGTTGTGCTGCGAGTTGAAAGGCTGTTTTCACTAAATTATTAAATACATGCATAAATTTAAAAATTTGTGTGGCTACACGTCAGGTGGGGTGTGACAAGGACAGAGGACGTGTGGCGTAAATTATGGATAGCCCCTTAGCCTACTGCGGCACGCTGGCCAGACGGGTTGGCATAGGATTTTCTATCATGCTTTCCTTCTCTTGCGGCCAGGTTTACGGAATTTCCTTTTGTCGCCTCTTACGACACCCTCAGTATGAAATAAATAAATAAATAAATATCCTTGGACATTTCACACAACGCCATCTCGTCCCAAGTTAAGCAACTTAATGCTTGTGTTATGGTAACGAGATGGATGATAAACTACTTATATACATTTTTTTTTGTAAATACATACATATTATAGATAGAAATGACACCCAGACTCCGAGCTAGTGCCTCTGGTTTAGACAAAGACACTGGCCCGACCCCGGGACCCGTTGATCCAAAGGCGGCACATCTGACCACTAGACCAACGAGGCAGTCAATGCAGAAATGTCGATAATTTATGTATAATAATAAAACCGTCGTCTATTCTAGCATCTATGACAATCGCTACATGTACTCCAGGTCTAACCATAGACACAACCGGTAGTCCCACTAGATGAGTAGTGGTAAATAGTGGCATCATTATATCAGGTAAGACTGGAGTCCAAAGAAATTAGGATAAAAGCTAAATCATGTTTTTTAAACGAAACCCCTGCACTTGTTTGTATATTACTTGTACCTCGGGGGCAGTTTACAAACATTAAATTCACTAATAAAAATGGCACCCAGACTCAGAGCAAGTGCCTCTGGTTTACACAAAGGCAATTGCCCGGCCCCGGAATCGAACCCGGGACCCCGTGATCCAAAGGCTGCGTATTCAACAAGGAGATATACCACCAACCTTTCTCAACTCCTCAGCCATAACAACATCGTGCATCTCCTGCCGCGTATAACTCCTCGAGTGGTACACCTTCCTCCCATTTGTCTTCAACTCCAAAGACGGCAATTGGCTAAAATAGCAACTAAACTCCTGTATATTGTTCAGACTTTGCAACACCGCATTCATAAAACACGTGTTGCCTAAATTTTTTAATCCTACTATCCGCTTCTCCCTCTGAGTCTTGCCGTTAGAGGGAGACTTCTTCTCTTTACTCCTGGCCCTGGAGTTCTCAGAACTGCTGTCGTCCGAGTGTGTTCTTTTTCGCGACCGAGGCCTCAAACTTCTAACAGCTTCGTCTGAAGTCTGAAATTATAATGAAAAAATTAAACCGCCATGTTTATTTTTTAAGAAAAACTTATTTAAGGTGAATGTTCCAGGGTAGCCCGCGAAATTCAAATTTTCTTACGTTAGTAGTAAGTTATAATCATCAAACTCATCAATACAACCCTCCAAGCTCATAAAGGTGCAAGAATGACTTTGAGCTTGAAAAAGTTTTTCTTGCACCTTTATGAGCTTGGAGGGTTGTATTGATGATTTTGAGTATTATAATTCTATAACTACATACGTCTTACAGCCGCGAATAACATTTTAATCAACATACAACCTAACACTGACCTGCAAATTGCAAAAAACGTGAGAAAATTTGAATTTCGCGGGCTACCCTGGAACATTCACCTTAAATCACCGTCATTGCAACCCTTTTACTAAAAAGAGCAACTGTGAACCTTTTTGCCGGCTCTTCTCCGTGGAATGGCACTCCGAAGTGGTGGTAAAGACTAAATGATTAATTAATTTTAATTTGTTTATAGTTAAAATTTTTATCTTTTTGATTTCGATATATAACAGTTTTGTGATTAAACTTATGTAAACAAAGTTCCACTTTTCTCTTTTTTTATTTGAATCTGCAGTTTAAGCACTGCTGGATGTTGGATCATCATCATCATCATGTCAGCCCATTAATGACCCACTAAATAGCCTACTGTGTCCCGCTGGCAAGACGGGTTGGCACAACCCTTGTTTCAAGTTTTCCTTCTCGGGTTGGTGACATTGCGTATTCTAAATCCGTCACCACACGGACAGTGGGATGTTGGCATAATTTGCAACATCCGTCTTCCTCCATGTTTCGGAGGGGATGTCAAGCCGTCAATCTTGGCTGTCAGTCTAAACTCTACGGCAGTCGAGAGCTGGTCAAACAAAATAATTATGGTTTGTCTCACTAGATGGGCTGCGAAGGGCAGACGCCAATCGCTCCGTGTAAATATTGCTACTACTACTCAGCCCACACATGACCCAATGCTGAGTCGGGTAATTGCACATGGAGGGTAATTAGCCTACGGAGGCACGCTGGCCAGACGGGTTAGCACAGGCTTGTTTTTTAGCTTTAACCCGAGGGCTGACGGGCCTCCTTCTGCGAGGCCGTTATGTCGCAGAAGGGGGCTGCGGGGCGGCTCGCAAAGGAGGGAGCTCCGGCTGACCCGCGCCGCGGACGGAGGCAGCGGTGGAGGAGGTTGTGACGATGCGAACCCCTTCTGCCCTCGTCTAGGAGGCCGGTGGTGGGTCGGGGGACCCGCCACCGAAAAAGGCCTCGTTGACTGAGAGGGCGTCCCTGTTAGTTGCCCGGGATGCCCTCTCTGATAGTTGCTTGCCCGCGTTGCGCCAGGGCACCACGCCAGGGCGTCACTGTTGACTGCGCTTGCGCGAACCTGTGGCGCCCCAAGCGCGCCGTGTGAGGGTATACCGCTGGGATTTTAGTGAGTAGAGGATTTTGTTTTAGCTTTCCTTCTCTTGCGGCTAGGTTTTCGGCCTTGTCATTTCCTATTGTCAGCTCTTATGACACCCTCGGGAGGGAATTGGGTATTACAGCACAAAATATGTCACATTACCTTAACGTTTTTCATGTCCCCATTTTCACTAGCGTCCAGAGTATTAGCCAACTCCCTACTAGCGCCAGCCGTGCTCTCTTCCGTTCTAGAATCTTCTCCAAACGCTATCAATTCCGATACCAAAGCATTCTCAGCTGCAGAGGCGTTTGTGGCTACACTGCTTGCGTCCTCACTGCCATCCTTACTGCTCTCTTCACTCTGGTCCATATTTCCATTGCCTTCGGGAGTTTCTTTCCGTATTTGCATAATGCTTCGCCTTATTTTGTCTATGGTCCTATACTCAAGGTCATTGGAAACGTAATCGTCGCATTTGTAGCTGGAATATAGGGATTGTAAAGTTAACGTAAGTGTGTAGTGTAGTGATGTAATTTAAAAAAGAGATGTGGCCAGAAACAAAAACATCGCCACTGCGGATAAAACGCAACGCAACGGTAAAATGTAATGTATGAAACTGACAGGACGAAACTGGAGGGTAATTAGCCTAGTGTGGCACGCTGGCCAGACGGGTTGGCACAGGGTATCGTATCAAAATTTTCCTTCTCTTGCAGCTACGTTTTCGGCTTTGTCATTTCCTTCTGTCGGCTCTTGCAACACCCTCAGGATGGAATGGGGTGGTGACACTATGTGTACCAGATCCGTCACCACACGGACGAAACTGTCATATTAATTCCTCGTCCTCCTAACTCCATATTAATTATTAATTAGGTCCTCATATTAATCACATGTCCATTTGCCAAATACATATATTGAATCAAGAATTCAAATAACAATATATTTACCAGTAAACCGAATAAACATCACAGCTAATACACAACTGATGATCTTGTTTCTCCGCATGTTCTTTGGCATGTCCATTCACATAACGGCCGCAATTCACTGCCCAGCATTGCAGACATAACCAGTTCTGATCGGCCACTTCACATTCTAAAAGTGAAAGAAAGAACATTCACCCTTATAGCTTTCGCACAAATGGATTGTACTAAAAATATTGACAGAAAATAACATTAAATCGCTATTACCTCAAGTAGATAAAAGTAACATCATGAGGTTGACATAAATAAATAAATATCCTTGGACATTTCACACAACGCCATCTCGTCCCAAGCTAAGCAACTTAATGCTTGTGTTATGGTAACGAGATGGATGATAAACTACTTATATACATTTTTTTTTTTGTAAATACATACTTATTATAGATAGAAATGACACCCAGACTCCGAGCCAGTGTCTCTGGTTTAGACAAAGACACTTGCCCGACCCGGGAATCGAACCCGGGGCCCGTTGTTCCAAAAGCGGCACTTCTAACCACTAGACCAACGAGGCAGTCGAACATGACATATATGTAGTATTACAGTAGTAAAGTGCTAGAGTGGCGACCGCGTTCCGGGAAGTGCAGTGCTCGTAGGCCTCCCACACGATGAATCCACGACCTGGTGAAGGTCGCCGGAAAGCGAAGGATGCGGGCGGCTCAGAACCGGCTTTCGTGGAAATCCTTGGGGAAGCCTATTTCCACCAGTGCACGTGTTTTGGCTAAAATGATGATGATGATGATGATGATTACAGTAGTTAACAAACATTTTGAGTCAAAGTATATTCTGCATAATATTGTTGATTTTTGGATCTCCTTCACGGTGATTGGCACAGAAAGGAGGCGTAAAGCAATTGATTGATGACATGCACCAACTTTCCCCCACTACCACTTTTGGTTCAAGATGTTTTTATGGTACTTGACAAATGTTTTTGAAATTACCCACCACTAGGTACTACTACTTTACCAAATTGTAATTTCCTTCTACAACACTGTTTCTTGTTATTTTCTAACATAACAATATAATTCTTATTTTATATTATGCTTCTTAGGTATAGTACATTAATTTGATTTAAGGCTCAAATTATGCAATCATATTGACACTGTTTGATATCGATTTATTGCAGGGATACTCTGTGTAGCTATATGATTAAGTAGTGGCCTGTCCCGGCCTCGCACGGGTGGGAAGTTACCCACGGGTGACACCGTGGGGCAAAGCTAGTTTAAAAAAAATAGCCAATGTTACTCCTTATATCCTCAGCTACGTATCAGTGAAAGCCCCGTCCAAAATCGGTCCAGCCGTTCAAGAGATTAGCCAGAACAAACAGACCGACAGACAAAAAACTAAACATACTTTATTTTTAAAGTTTTAGTATTTTATTTAAAAAGTGGTTTACACATTTACTAAATGTGTAAACCACTTTTTACACATTTAGTAAAAAGTGGTTATTTTATTATTACAAACAGACACCCCAATTTTATTTATTTGTATGTATAGATAATAATCAAAATCATCATTATTTCAGCTACTGTTACCCACTATTGAGTCAGACCTCTTCAAATTTAATTAAACATGATAACTTAAATCAATTGTATTAAAATTACTGGTTAACAGAAACAAAATTTGAGCTATTACTATTTATTAATTATTAATACTAATTTATTAACATTTAACATGCTACTTATGGTTGTTGTCAATAATAGAAAGTAATTAAAATAGTTTACCTTAACAACTTAGTTAGTTTTTAGTTAATCTTTCTTAACAATGATTTATTGAAAAGTCACATTGAGAAACTCTATGACTAAGACTATTTATAATTATAGTATGACATCAAATTTAAGGTAATGTTAAGAACTATTTGCAAATAATCAAAGTTCAATAACATGGCCAAAAAGGGCAAGAGAGGGGAAACTTGATACAAAACCCTGCACCAACCCGTCTGGCCAGTCTGGCACAGTAGGGTTTGGGGGAGTTCCAGCTGAGCAGTGGGTCATGTATGGGCTGGTATTCATTTAGCAGAATACAAGATACATGTCTGACACATAAGCCCTGCCCATGCCACCAGACCAATAAATAGAATGGGCATGCCATACTGTATGTCTAAATACATGTTGTATCAGCATACGGCTATAACTGCTACTACTACTCAGAACATTAATTATCCAAAGCTGGGTCAGGCCTCCTTCCATTACATGGAGAGTAATTAGCCTACAGTGCCATACTGGTCAGACGGGTTGGCACAGGGTTTCGTGTCAAGTTTTCCTTCTCTTGCGGCTAGGTTACTTGCCTTGACATATCCATTTGTCAGCTCTTACGACACCCTCAGGATGGAAGGGGTGGTGACACTATGTATTCTAAATGCGTCACCACAGCGGCTATAACATACGACGATAATTAACATAGACCTTTATTCCACAGGACCGGTTTGGGTTCAGTCCAAAATTAGCTCAAAGATGTTGTTAATTCCATCAGAACTTAACATTCATCATCAGTCACGCACGATCTAACATCCCCACCTCCCCGCACTGCGAACAGCTGATTAAAAAGCTCGGCTTTATTGATTTTTGGCCATAACCTCCACTAATTAAGTACAATGTGCCCTCAAACGTACACACGAATCCTAATATTTAGTATCAACAATTGCATGCGCTTTAATAATTTTATTTACCTGAACAATTGAAGTTCTTTGTGATTGTGGTGTCCTCGAAGTTAAAATCATCCACCTTGACGTTATCTAATAAATGTGTACATTCCATCGTTCATAATAAGATTAAATCGATACGTTGAAACATCAATTCATATTCATAGAAATATTCAAGTAATTTGTCTGCCTAGTACAGTTTGAAAAGCTCAATTCAATAAATTAAAGCGAGCAAGCAAGCCCAAAATCAAACGAATGAACTAAAGAGTGAATAGTTATTTAGTTAGGGTGATTGAATGGAATGAGATCACGAGAGCGGATCAAAAATAATTTTGAATCCATCATTCGTTCCATTTAAATCACCATCTCTCTGTAGTATGTACGTATGAGTACGCACTACGCATAATAGTTTCCATTTCATTTATTAAATTGAGCGTACAATTATTTACATATATACAATGAGCTTTTCAAACTGTAGTAGGCATATAATTTTACGCTTTAATAACTGTACAATCAAATTGTCATAAGTCCGTGTGGGGACGGATTTAGAATACATAGTGTCACCACCCCATTCCACCCTTTGGGTGTCGTAAGAGCCGATAAAAGGAAATGACAAGGCCGAATATCCAGCCGTAAGAGAAGGAAAACTTGAAACGAAATCCTGTGCCAACCCGTCTGGCCAGCATGGCACAGTAGTCCAATTACCCTCCCTGTAACGGGAGGAAGGCCGACTCAGCAGTAGGTCGTTTATGGGCTTAGTAGTACCTATTAACCATACATAATACGAACATTTTAGCCTGCACGCACATTATTTCACAATAATCCTGATTTTATTATTTCTTGACATACTTCCTATGTTCAGTATCTAATGGCTTTAGAGTATTGTTGATTTGATACAATTAATTTGGTCCATGAAATGTACTCTCAAATACAAATTTGTAAATTGAAAATATCAATTACCTAGGTACTACCATTACTTCAAGTATTACTTGGACTTAGCTTGCATTCAAAATCTATCAGAGTTGTCATTATAACATTATAATGATGTTATTTTAATGACAACGCTGATCTATTCTTACTCAAACCTTATTTGAAATTAAAAGAAACCAACTAACCTAATATTCATCTAACTCTACAACATTGTTCTGTTTATCAAATAAAAATAAAGGTCACAATAAAAAACGTAAACTTTATATTATTATTTTATTCTTAATTACGTCTGCCACCATATCCTCCCTGAGTAGCAGGCTGTGTTAGCTGCAGACCGTTGATGTTGTTGAAGTCAAGCATCTTCAACATGTCCTTAGTGTCAGGGTCTACTTCAATTATGTCATGCTCCAGGGCAGATACCTCTGGTACATAGTTGTCACGCCTCTCACGTTCCTCTTCTTGCAGCTTGATAGAGATTCCTCGGACTTGGGAATGCCTCAGACGTCTCATCAAATGGGTGGCAAACCTTAAAATTTATAGTAAATTACAGTTTTGTATTAGCTCAATGCTGGACATTCATCTGCCTCCCGACCGTCATAGCGAACTGTCTTCATTGTTAGATATTACTATTTTGGAGATAATCAGTTATATTGACGAAATTATTTACTTAATACAAATATTTGTAATAAAGAATATAATCATGCATTTAATTACATTATACACAAAGCAGTAGTAAGATATAACTAAAGATTTAACTATGATTGCATTTTGAAGATTGTCTGAATCTTGATAAACAAACACACTTACCCAGCGATTTTATTACGGAGGGGTTTGGTAGGAATGATAGCAATCTCCTCACATATCCTTTTGTTAGTGTCGAAGTCAAGGGTTAACCTTGTGTAATACTTCTCAATAATAATCTTAGCCGCTTTCTTTACGGTCTTGGTCCTAACACGACCCTAAAAAAGTAAACAGGTTATTTTACAAATGTTAACTAGAAACACAATTTTAGCATATCAGGATCAAATGCGCGATATTAATATACAACAGATTTACAGGATTACAAAGATTGCAACAGATTTATATTGGAAATAATTTATTTACCATGGCTGAAACACTGCAGTTAAGTTCACTGACAGATCAAAAAGAAAAAACTCAAGCTGTCATCAATTGAAGTTTTCGACTTCTGTCTGTCAGTGTGAGTGAAGGCAAACGGAAATAAATTGTCTATAGAGTTTAGTGATGTCACGATAACTTTATTTCACGTTCACCGTTTCTGCCAAATTATAGAACGGTAAAATTAAAGGGGGGATGAGAGTTTTTAGCTGTCCTACGTCTTATTTATTGAAGAAAAAGGCGCACTTTTTTACCTCCGAGACTGGCAATCAATATACATATAGACATTAAATCGATAATTTTAAACGACTGACTATGAATGATCATACGATTCAATTTAAAAGTAAATCGTTACAGTCGATTAAAAATTACGACAAGTAAATAAGACGCGAGTTAAGCCAGCCGTAATTCAGATTGAATTATAATCTTAATCTGGGAAGATTTTTGATGTGTATAAAAACAAATTGTTTGTAAAAACACATATAGTCTGGCCAGCGAAAGCTGTCCACGTATTATTTTCAGAACTCTTTTTAAGGCAATAATTTAAGACTGTCAAAATCATTAATTTCTATGAAACAACTTGATACTTTTCGTCTATTCATAACAAATCGGAATATCTTTGTTTTTTTTTTCATTTTTGATATTTCAGCTATATGAAACAAAACAAACGAATTTTATGGATTTAGAAAATAAATCCCAATACTGAGAAGGACGCACAATGAGCTGAGGGAAGCAATTGAATTCACGGGATGCTGTGAAATAAACATTAGGTACAGAAGAATGGGTTTCAGTTTCAACACAATAAAAACAGCTGCTTTCATCATTTCAGCCAAAAGACGTCCACTGCTGGACATAGGCCTCCCCCAAGGATTTCCACAAAGGCCGGTCCTGGGCCGCCCGCATCCACTGCTTTCCGGCGATCTTAACCAGGTCGTCGGTTAACCGTGTGGGAGGCCTACCAGCACTGCGCTGCTTTACTTACAGAAAAATATGAAATTGCGGCATGGAGACATAGAAGGTAAAGAAATTATTTACCTTGATGAGACATCTAAACATCAGAACTATACAGTTAAAAAAATGAACACTAACTGTATATCGTCAGGAAACAGACATATTATTGTGCATGCAGGATCAGATCAGGTGCATTATTGGTATTCAGCAAAAAATCAAAATCAACTGACTACCATGATGATGGTACCAACTATATGAAATGGTTTGAATAAATGTTGATACACAATTACACTAGGTTTAGTGAGCTAATCTCACTAGTGTAATTGTGACGGACAAAGCTAGTTACCATGTGAAACAAGTAAACAACCGAAATAAATATTATTCTCTTGAAGATTATTCGGAGATGAGCTTTAGAATCAGACATAGTAGGGGACTATGTCTGATTCTAAATCTTCAAGAGAATAATATTCATTTTGAAGAATATCACACCAAAGCTGAATTAATGTGTTTGGTGAAAGATAATAAACCTGCAGTTGTTTACGAAATATAAGTACTTAAAAAGAACACAGTCATATCCACAATCATGAAGTTTAATTGCTGCCACCGTATCATTGCGACCTTAAAGCTATTGAGCTTGTATGGAGTCAAGCGAAGATAAAAGTAGCAAGCAAAAATATAGGAATTCCAGGGTCTGTAATGCAAATTTAATAAAATAATGTTTTCTATCCATATCTGATAATCAGAAATGAGGAGATACGCAGGAAAACCAGGGTCACCGACATAGCCCACCGGATTGCCAAACTTAAGTGGCAGTGGGCAGGGCACATAGCTCGCAGGACCGACGCCCGATGGGGCAGAAAAGTCCTCGAGTGGCGACCGCGTTCCGGCAGGCGCAGTGCTGGTAGGCCTCCCACACGGTGGACCGACGACCTGGTTAAGGTCGCCGGAAAGCAGTGGATGCGGGCGGCCCAGGACCGGCCTTTGTGGAGATCCTTGGGGGAGGCCTATGTCCAGCAGTGGACGTCTTTTGGCTGAAATGATGAAAATGATTGATAAAGTAAAGACAAAACCAATAGATAATTGGTTTTATTCAACATAAAAGCGTAGTAATATATTGACAATAGATAGGTTATGACAGAATAGTATTATGATACGTTTAATATCTATGGTATATAAAATAAGGTCTCATAAATGAGTACTAATGGAAAGTAGTATATATACTACAATCACCCGCCCTTGAAACTCATAGATAATCCCGGAGATGAGGCGGACGGCGTCTCTCGCGAGTGGAGCGATGAAGTGACTCTTCCCCGACTTCAGGTTGTATAACGCAGGGATCATGTACTGTTTCTACAGCTTGTTGTTGCTCCTGGTTGTTAATATATTCAGACGGAGTTTCAGTATCTTGGCAATCTTCGTAGTCAACGCTTTCAGTGTCAAATGTTGTATTTGCAGGTAAAGGGGCCAATTGTCTATTAGATACAGTGCATTCTCTCCCATCTGATAGTCGGACATGCGAGTACGTAGGGTTTGCTTGAAGAACTTCAGCTTCTTCCACAAGTGGATCATACTTGGAATTCCTAACATTTTTCCTCATTAGGACCGGTCCAGAGTTCATTAACCATGTTGGTAATGACTTGCCATTCGGCGAACGACGTGGATGATGAAATAATCTTTCGTGAGGCGTAGTATTAGTACTCGTGCATAATAGAGATCGTATTGAATGTAACGCATTTGATAAGACTTTTTC
Organism: Clostera curtula; assembly: GCA_905475355.2. Classification (NCBI taxonomy): domain Eukaryota; kingdom Metazoa; phylum Arthropoda; class Insecta; order Lepidoptera; family Notodontidae; genus Clostera; species Clostera curtula. Next base: position 15,203,285 of record FR997810.1, read on the forward strand.
CCAGTTAGATATATCCATTCCTTTCGATTGCAAACTAAGTTGTATTGCTTTCTATAATGTCCCGTTAAGTTTCTCAATCTGGCCATTTCCCTGGGGATTATAAGGAGTTGTCCTGCTTGTAGCTATCCCCAGAGGAGTAAGAAAATTCTTCAGTTCATCCGACATAAATGATGATCCTCGGTCAGAATGGACGTATAATGGGAATCCAAAAGTGTGGAACAAGTCTTTTAAACATTTTATCACAGATGCCGCTGATAAATCACTGCACGGGAATGCAAACGGAAATCTTGAAAATTCATCTATTATAGTCAGCAAATAGCGATTTTGTGTATTCGTTGGTAGAGGACCTTTAAAATCGATGTTAAGTCGTTCGAATGGGGCTATAGCTTTGATTAAGTGACCTTGTGACCTCAAAAACCGTGGTTTGATTTCAGCACATATCTTGCAAGAGGCTGTCATGGATCTTATCTCTTCAACCGAATATGGTAGATTTTTCGATCTTATCCAATGTACCATTCTAGTAACACCGGGATGACACAACTGATCATGTAATTCATAAAGTTTATTAGGGCTCATTTGAGAGCAAATTCTTAATAATGCATCAGCTACTGTATTGTCTCGACCGGGTCGATAAATAATGTCATACTTATAGCAAGAAAGTTCCAGGCGCCATCGTTCGATTTTCTCATTTTTTATTTTAAGCGAATGCTTTTGATTCAACATGAAAGACACTGACTGTTGATCAGTTATTAACATAAAATGTCTCCCAATCAAGTAATGACGCCACTTACGAAGCGCCTCAACGATAGCATAAGCTTCTTTTTCAATGGACGAATGGTTACGTTCTATATTTGATAGAGTTCGTGAAAGAAAAGCTACTGGGCGTCCGTTTTGAGAGAGAGTTGCAGCTATTGAGTGTTCTGACGCATCAGTTTCTACTGTGAATATAGCATCATTATCCACATATGACAGAGAAGATTTGGCGATTTCCGATTTCAAAGATTCAAAACTATTTATAGCCTCTTGGCTGAGTGGAAATTGAATATTACCAACCAATGGCTTAATTTGATGAGAAAAATTATGAATCCATTTTGAGTAATGAGCAAACATACCTAGGGCACGTTTTAGAGAAGCATAATCTGTTGGAATGGGAAGGTCTAGAAGAGGTTTCAGTCTATCCTTATCAGGCTTGATTTCATTCTTTTTAATCGAATAGCCTAAAAGATTAATGCTATCCGACCCAAAAATGCATTTCTTCTCATTCAATGTAAGTTTATATTTCTTGACAGCGTCCATAAACTTTTGTAAGTTTTCATCATGGTCTTCTTTGTTAGCTCCACAGACGGTCACATAGTCAAGGTAAGAAAATGTGCCTCGTAAATTTTCAGCTTGTATGATGAATTGAAGTGTTCTTTGGAATGCCGATACCCCATTAGTAACTCCAAATGGTATACGCGTGAATTGGTAAAGGGCTCCACATGCTTCGAAGGCTGTGTACTTACGTTCAGTTTTTAAAATAGGTACTTGATGGTGAGCGCTTTTCATATCAATTTGACTATAGTAGTTGTATTTTGCTACACTAGTTACTATTGAATCAATCTTCGGTAATGGGCATGCATCGAGTTCAGTAAATCTATTAATAGTTAAAGAATAATCAACTACAAGACGTTTCTGTTGCGTTGTGCCACCAGTTACAAGTACTTGAGCTCGCCATGGGGATATACTTGGTTCAATCACCCCATCCTTTAGAAGATTAGATATTTCTTCTTTGATAAACCTTTCATCAGCTTCTGTGTATCGTCTTGATTTAATAGCAATAGGCGTGATGTTAGGACAAAGATTAGTGAACAAGGATGCTGGCGGAACAGATGCTTCCATGACACAAATTTTTAGTGTATCTCTAGTACCACCAAACTCTAAGTGTAGGCTCTTGTGATATTTTAGTAGATCATGGCCTAAGATAATATCAGCGCATAAATTGTTAACGATCAGCAATGGATGTTGAGTATATGTATGCTTATCAAGCTTAATAGTGACATTACAAATGCCTTCTACAAAAGATACATGACTAAGTGAAGCCAATGAAATAGCCTGCGTATATGGCCTCAGTTTGAGCTTCATATCCTGGACTAGCGACTTATTTATAAAACTGACTGAACTTCCAGTATCTATTAGAGCTTCAGCATTAAAATCATTAATAATCACAGGTACCGTCGCTTTGCTTAAGCTCGATGGAGATGCAGCAGACGTAGACGTATTTTCAATTTCATTTGATTCGGCATCAAGAGCATTAACAGTAGGCCTACTGCTCCTACACACATTGGCAAAGTGGCCTTTCTTCGAGCACAGTTGACATATTGCACGAAAAGCTGGACATTTAATTCTTTGGTGTAACTTATAGCTTCCACAAAAGAAACAACGGCGAGGTTTGCTCGGATTAGCTGCCAAAGTTTTAATATCAGTTGCAATATCTGGTATGTTTGGTGTTCTTGTTACTGCATGTAATTGCATTTCTGAGCTAGTATATGTGACTGAGTTATTTTCGGCAGTTTCCAAAGAAATAGCTTGGGACTGTGCTTGATCTAAAGTCAATGATAAATTTTCTAGAAGCCTTTGTCGTATCTTTTGACTACATATACCTGCTATAAATGCATCACGAATATATTCGCTCTTATTTTGTTCAGCCGTAACATTTTTGAAATCGCAGTCAAAGGCAAGTTGTTTTAGAGCTTGGATATATTCAGAACTAGATTCATTTGACTTTTGTTTTCTGACGGATAATGTATACCTTGCATGAATAACATTTTTTGCTTTTATGTAAATACTATCCATCATTTCGATTGCATTTTCGTAACTATTGCAATCTCGAATCAATGAAAAAATAGTAGGAGACAAGTGGTTGATCAATAATTTTAGTTTAACCGAATCAGGAATCTGCTCTGAATTATCTGTAGATAAGAAATTTATGAATGTATACCGCCAGTGGCTCCATTTTATATCCGCTGCAGGCATATTAGGCTCCACATCAAAACGTTCCGGCCGTAAAAATTGTGACATTGAAATAGTGGCCATTTTTTTTGATGACGACGAACTTGGGTCCTTTATTGACATAATTATTTTTTAGTAATTCATTTATGTTGAATAAATTGATAAAGTAAAGACAAAACCAATAGATAATTGGTTTTATTCAACATAAAAGCGTAGTAATATATTGACAATAGATAGGTTATGACAGAATAGTATTATGATAAGTTTAATATCTATGGTATATAAAATAAGGTCTCATAAATGAGTACTAATGGAAAGTAGTATATATACTACAATGATGATGATCCATATCTGCTGAGGACTGGAAGAAGTTCACTGATCATTTACTAAATGTGGAAAACATTAGTACACAGTACAAATTGACGGACCATATGACTGAAAACGAACTTATTCATAACTAGTGGCCCGCCCCGGCTTCGCCCGTGCAAAGCGGGGGTGTGTTATACATATAAACCTTCCTCGTGAACCACTCTATCTAATAAAAAAAACCGCTTCAAAATCCGTTGCGTAGTTTTAAAGATTTAAGCATACATAGGGACGGACAGAAAACATCGACTTTGTTTTATACTATGTAGTGATAGTGATGATACATCTTAGGGACAGTAGCAGTAGCAGCGAAAAAAGCAATGAAGCTGATTCAATATTCTCAGGTAGAGTTATTGGAATCCTATTTCAATATAAGATAAATTCAAGAAAAATAAGAAAAACGCAGAATTGAAGGTACTTAAGTAATATTCTTCATAATACACTCGAAAATTACAGTACATAAATTAATAATATCAACTCCGTTTAAGCAGTGTATAGTCAGTGTTATCAGCTCTTGATTTTTTAAAATTCCCGCCTTTTTTCTTGGTCAGCTTTCGCTGACCAGACTATAATTATCTAGTTTTCGGTTTAGTTAACGCGGATAGTTATCTATGTAAAGTTATGAATAACCAAAGCAATATCGGACGCAGCTATAGCTGTTGAACCACCGGTCTAAACCAAATTTTGCGGTGTATGCCCATTTTGGGAATTTTTTTATATGTTTGTAGTTAAATTTATTAAATTTATTAATTACTAAATAATATTTTAAACACTAGAAGGATAGGTAATACCTACGCTTGGTTGGATGCACCAGTACTCCGATATAACTACCTCAGCAAAATTAAGAAAATGTTGTTTTATTTAAGAAATACATAATCTGCGACAAAACGAACCGTTATAAACCGTAAAAAATTGTTTATTTCGGTTTTAAACGGGGTTTTCCGATAGAAACGGATTGGTTTAATTGGTTCTAAGCCGTACATCTATACACGTTTAGGCGCAAAGGGATGATCATCCAGCCAGACGAGGTATGATGTCTAGCTAGGGGTCGCAGCTCCTATTCCCCCGATAGTTGTAGTCGGGGAATTTCTAACTTGCGCTGTGTAGGACTTTTCGGTAATTATCGCATTTGTAGGCGATATTTCTTGATGCAATTAGTTCAGTTGCGTATGTAGCATGTGGTCGCTACATACGCAACACAGCGGAAACCAATATTAATAAATTTCTTTTCTTTTTATAAATCTTACTCAACATATTTATCCTAACAAATATTTGTTTTATTATTGTTCCATTCTTTAAATATTGAAGTAAAAAGTAAAAAAATCTAAAACAAAGACTTTATCGTCAAACGCCGATTGAACGATGGTCTTGTCTATGACTTTCTACCACCATTTCGATTTAATTCAGTCAGAGTTGACTTGACCGGTTGCAATTTGTTTTGCCGCGCTCGTTACAACCACATGGTTCTAAAGTTTTACGCCAAAGATCAGATATTTACATATTGCCTAAAGGTGTATAGCTTAATAAAGTGAATTAGTTACCTTCTGTTCAGTGAAATTGTTCATACATAAAAAATCAAGATGTTTTGGGGTAAGTAGCCGGCTTGAACATCCCACCACGTGTTTGTCCCACGATCAAATTGTAACAATTTTATTCGCATAAAACCTATATTTATAGTCGTTATTTAATGATCTATGAGTATGCTACGCCGACAACCGTTTTCACCCCGATTATTTATATATCTCAAGCTCTTTTGGGATCATGGATTGCACTAGAAATTGGAGTATGTTTAAAGAATGTAGACTGTAACCAAATGACTAGATAAAGCATTCCTAACTATATCCCAACGTTATATAGCTTCAAAAGATATAATGCGAGAATTCATGGTTTAACTACATACATATGTTTCAACAATACCGCATGTCAAATGTTAGTTTCTGAGCTGTTACGTATTTTCTGTTCAGCATCATTGGTCTTTCACTAAATCAGCATCTGATTAATTTTGGAAAATAATTTTTAGGATTGATCATGGAACCTAACAAAAGGTATACCCAAGTGGTGGAGAAACCTTTCCATATTTCGCAAGCCGCCATGGACATCTCAACGGGAGACCGTGACCCTTGTCAAGTGATGGTGATGGTTGACGGCAAGAACTTTCTAGTGTGCACACTTCAAAAAGACAAGACCATTCAGGTGCCGTTAGACCTGTACTTCAAAAGTGGTGACTCTATCTCCTTTTTAACCAATGGTAAGACTGCCTTTATGTCTACATCTGCACTAGTTGTTAAAGTGTAGGACAATATAAGTAAGGAAATGTTTATTTTGTGTGAATGACTACTCTAAAAAGAGAAGTATTACATGTCTATTAACAAAACTGCAAAGTGGCGATGGACACATTGGGAATAAAATAAAATAACACAATCAGAACTGTCTAGATATCTTTAAAATTCATAAGCCTGTCACAACCAGTGACTTGTCCAATACAAAGCCAGTGTTGTGATCTCCGGACAATCTATGTATATTTTAGTACACATTATTTTGCAATATTTAATCAATTATTCTTCACCAACAGGTAAATGCAATGTTCATTTGACTGGCTACCTAGACCCTGAATTTGAGGATGACCTGTCTGAGGAGGATGCTGAAGAGGAGGAAGAAGATGAAGCTCCTGCCCTAGTGCCTGCTAAGCAGAAGAGGAAACTTGAGAACAGCAATGATAGCACAGCTAGTAAAAAAGCTAAGGTATAGTTTATGTGTAACTTATGTAGCAGGAATCACTACAATTGAGATTTCATAATTACCTAGTTCGAAACACTTCACACTAACAAAAAACCATTCCTCTGGCACTCCTCCCCAATAGCACCTGTGTGCTTCTACCTTATTTTGATGTTTTAAAAATGCTAAGCAACATGGGGCTTCTGCGCATTTTGCGGCCAGGCCGCGCGGCCAAGTTGCTGCGGCCAACTAATTCTTCTACAATGTATGTAGCTGTGCGCATTAGGCAGCCAACGAAAAACATCGCGTCACACACGCGGCCTATTGGCCGCCGCGGCCAACCCGCGCGCGCGACTGGCCCACGGCCTGGCCGCCTAATGTGCAGGGGCTCTTATAATAATGTTTTATCTAAATTTCAATCACTAAAATACAAGATAAGAATTTTGCATATTTCATTTCAGCCTGACAAGAAAGCAGCTAAGAAGGCAGCCGCAGACAGCTCTGACGATGATGATGAAGAGAACCCCCTTCAGAAGTTCCTAGATGGTGAAGATATTGACACTGATGAAAACGATGAATCATTCAAAGTGAATACATCTAATGATGACAGGTGAGCTGGCATGATTTATAAACTAAAGCAAAGTGAACTGAACAGTGTGTTATTGTGCATTGAGATAATACTGACAGGGTTTAATGCATTTCAGATTTAGAGTCAAATACCAAAATATCCATTCCATTCTTTTTGTTTTTCCATCTTCATAAATAGGGTCTTTCAGTAAGGAGTGGGAGATATTAAAGAAATTATTTTTTTATTTGAAAGGCCCATTTATGCCACTGGTAGAGGGAGTGTAAGATGGCAAGGTCAATGGAAGGATGTAAGCGCCTACTGAGCCACTACTGAGTTTCCTCCAACTTCATGGAGGGTTAATCAGCATACTGTGACATTATAATTGTAAAGAACAATAAACTTATACATTAGGAATGCCTCTGCAACACCATCAACATTAAACATTTTTTAAGTGCTAAAGGTACTTAATATTTCTCATGGTCATGATCATGATCCAATACCCTAAAACCCTTTAAAGCTAGTATATGGGTATATTGGAGTTAAAAATATATGAAAATACAACAATGTTGGTATTTTTACCTACAGTGATGAAGAGGGTGATGATGAAGATGCCGAAGAAGAGGAGGAATCTGATGATGATGATGAGGAAGAAGAGGAGGAAGTCAAAAAGAAGAAGAAGAAAGGTGCAGATTCATCAGATGCTGACACAACACTAGATTCCAGCAAGGATGAGTCAAAGATCGATATGTCTGGCATGAGCAAGTCACAGAAGCGCCGCCTAAAGAAAAAATTGCAGCAGCAAGCCAAACAGCCTCAAGTGAATGGCGTTGCAAAGGTAATTTATATAAAAGAAACCTTATCCAATAAAATACCTTAGGAGAGCCGACAAAAGGAAATGACAATTCTGAAAACCTAGTTACTAGAGAAGGAAAACTTGATACAAAACCGTCTGGCTACGTGGCATGGTAGGCTTATTACCTTCCATGTGACTGGTGACTGGAAGAGGTCTGACTCGGTAGTGGGTAATTTATGGGCTGAATAGTAAATTTACCATTGATATTAATCTAGAATCCTTATTAATTTTGTCAGAAAGAAGAAGCTCCGCAAAAGACTGAAAAGAAAAAGCCTGAACAGAAGAAAGACGCACAAGAGACAGCAACAGACAAGAAGGAAAAAAAATCCCTCGCTGGAGGTGTCTCTATTGAAGACTTGAAGGTTGGCAATGGTCCTGCTGCCAAACCTGGCAAAGTAGTCATGGTATGTAATAGAATGCCTGTAGATTTTTCTTCACTCCTTTCTTGTCAATAAATAGTGTATTATAACAGGAAAGGTCCTAGTTGTGAAGTGAACCTTATGGAATACCAAACATAGACAAGCAAAACAAATTTTAGATAGTGAAAAGCATTTTTTCTTATTATATTTTCATGATTAAAAATTGTTGACATTTGATTTGTGTGGAAGTTATCTTGATTTCTCGGAGCATCAAAATTTTTGTATTATCGGTTTGTACATAGTCCCTAGGCTGTTGCAGTATCTCTTCCTTCCTCCCCTCCCTCTCTCTCTCTTTCTCAATAATAATTCTTGCGCTTATTGCTTAATTTTTATGCATAGGTATACTATGAAGGAAGGCTAAAGCAGAACAACAAGATGTTCGACAGTTGCGCAAAGGGTCCAGGGTTCAAATTCCGCCTTGGCTCCAAGGAGGTGATCTCCGGTTGGGATATTGGCGTCGCTGGAATGAAAGTTGGAGGGAAGAGGAGAATAGTATGCCCGCCTAGCATGGCGTAAGTTTAATTTGTCTATTGATTTTTTTTATAGCAACCTGTGATAAGAGCCTGTGATGTTTAACATAGGTCTGAATCTAATAACAAATCCCATTGATTCTTCAATTTCTTGACTGTGTCTCCTTTTCGATGGATTAACGATTAAGGCATTGTATAATCTATATTTTCACCTGCAACCCTCTCTTAAGCCATGAAACCTCATAACCTTATATGCGCCATATGTTAGTGTTTAGATTCCTAACTGACTTATTTACATATTCACAGGTACGGAGCCAAGGGCTCACCCCCAGTCATCCCACCAAACTCAACTCTAGTTTTTGAAGTGGAGTTAAAGAATGTTAAATAAGTGCATTGAAGAATGTGCCTGTACGTCCTGAATGTATCTCTTGATGGTGAATGTTATTGGATTGAATGAGAATTGTATGAAATGTATGCAGATCAAACTGTATCTGTTATGCTGGTTGAGCTTGCAGCTTAGTTGCCGTGCCAACTCTTGTCATTGGTAGGAATATTTTTATTGACAAGTCAATTTTCGAAACTATATTTTCGATTCGTTCGGCAGTCAACCATTCATTAAAACAGTTTCATCCATCAACAACATATTTTCATAAATATATTTTTGTAATGTTAATTGATCAAACAATGTTGATTTATGCATGAAGATTGGTGTACTACCCCATACTGGATAGGAGACTTGCCATTCTGTCTTGTTTTTTTTTAATGATAAATATGTAATGATTATTGTATGATTTGTGGAATGGCTTTATCATTTTACAACTACAGTGACAGACACAGTTGATCTAAATACAGTTTGAAAATATGTTGCATGTGCAGCTGTTTATAAAAGTTATGGTTTGCAAAACACAAATAAAAACAAATTGTATATGGTCCTGTCATGGTTTTTTGTTTTTGAATAAGTTTCGGGATCCTTATAGGAACTCCCACTAACTATTTAATTCAAAATTAGTAAACTACTTACAACACATGAGCAGCTGTAACACGACACTGCTAAAAAATGCTGAAGGGGTTGGCAGATTGCCACAGAAAAAGAATATAAAAAAAAGTTGCCAAATCATTGTACTTATTAAAACTTAAAAAAATATCCCTTGTCATTTTATTTCATGCATGTATTCAAATAAGATATTCTTAACACTATTCCAAATGCATTTGAAGTTAGAGTGTTGCCATATTTTACACAAGAAAGCTAATGCAGGGTCAAGTTTTAGTTTCCTAAGAAGTGTGCTATGTGTAAGAGGATTGATAATTGCAGATGCACCATATTTCCAGTTTACTTATGTATAATTTAGTATAAGATTGAACTGCCTGCAACCTGACGACAGTAGTAACAACAGAGGTTACAATGGATTGTTTCAGTTTTCGGATTAATTATGATTGTTTTTGATAGTAAATTCTAATTTTTTTGTGTCATGGTTGTTGTTACTTACTGTATAATTATAACTTTAAGTAAGTGATTTTTTCGGGTACTACATTAGCACATTTAGGAATAGTTACATTGCCACTACATATACAAACTATCACTTTTTTAACTATGTACTGGAGTGGGGCACTTGCGTAGTTCAAGCGTTGGTCTCTGATGGATACTCAATTGATTTTAACAATTATGATGATGAATTGGGAATTAACCTTGTGTCCGAAACCATTTTAGGGGAACTGCAAGCAAATTTGTAATTTATTAGTGCTGGCATAATTACATTTTTACAAATTATTTTGCAGAATTCTCGTTCGTCGAGATATATTGTCGCGATAAAGTCTGCTAGCGCAAGTGTCCCGTTTCTTTACTTATATGTCTAACTCTACTTAACAAAAATTAGAAAGAGAAACTGAATGATTATATATGACGGCGCATCTACATATTGAAGCTATCAAATAAAATTATTTTCTATCGGAACGCCACCTTGGCGGTACATCGTGTCGAAGGAGGAGGGAGGCGGGCGGTCACTTGATACAATACACTTGACATCGGATGGAAGCCTGCACACCACAACTGTGACCAATCACCATTTTAATCATTTGAATTTGGGGAATTATCTTTGGAGTGAACATTTAATTATACCAACCTAGACTAATATTAAATGGTTGTAGAAGATCATATTCTAACTCCATGGTGATTCTATTGAGTTTCATTAAAGTTTGACTTGTATTGATTCAAGTTATTGTTGTGGCAAAGTGATTATTTTCTGAATCAGAGTAATGAAAAAAAATGGCCCTCTTGTCATATTTCACTTAAATGTTCAACCTTTATTGTAAAACAGAGCCTGGAAATCAAAATGAGTGCTACTGGTTTGTAAATTTTATTTTCTCATTCATGACTGTCCCTAAGGCAGAACTACTATTCTTGTATGTGGTAAATATGTTATTATTATACATTGTGTATATGAGTAAGTGTTTTGAAGTTTAAATGTCTATAAGCAGTGACTGTAATTTGAATGAATATATTCCTAGTCTTATCATATATGCACTGTGTAATAGTAAGTACATAACTATTAATAATCTGAAAACGGATTTAAATAAAAGTCGATTAATTTAATATCATTGTTTTATTTTCATAATAATTGTATGTTGGAATTAATAATAATTAAACAGATTCAATATATACTGGTGTTACAAGAACCTAAGCTGTACAAATAAAATTGATAGCAGTAGCATAACAGACTTGTGTTGCACAAACTTGCAAGACCTTCGTCTAGAAATTCTCACCGGCTGGTGACAAACCTTATCTGGAGAAATAAGTCCAGAAACCAAAACACAAACATTGGATTCTTCAAATATGGTCTATGCCTAAACTTCGGAAAAATAGAGGGTTTATGTAACGTTTTAGTACCTAACTAATAGTCAAATACTAAGCATATTCTAAGATTGCCATGCCATAGACAATTACAGAAATTAATTACCTACTTATATGTTTATGCATTGATAGTTTACAAAATGGAATATTAAAGATTAAAGTGCCTGCCTATAAATAAAGGAAAGGTGCCTTGAAACATTAATATATTTCCATATTGACTAATAATTAGTACAAAAAATACCTACATATAGTTACAACAATAAAATATGTATTTGCAGGCACTAGAAAAATAATATCTTAAATTTTAATACATTAAATAAACATGTTTTTTCATTCACTGGATAGGGAAATTGTAGGTACATAAATAAATGCAAATCATAAATAGGACAACTAAAAATGCATAGTCGCACATGGCCATTAAAAGAATCACACAAATTAGTATACTTGTTGCTACCGTTACCCGTTGTCAATGTTTAAACTAAAATAATTAAGTAAGTATTCAATTTTATTCTGCTTTTATTCTGTCGGGATGCGTTGTGCTATTGACGTCTTTGTCTTCGCTTTGTGTTGTTTCCTGATTTGCGCCTGTGGCGTCTTTCTTCCTACTAAAAACGCATACTCCACCTTCACATTTGAAAGGAAATTCAGTTTTAACGTTACCTTCCTCATCCTTGACAGCCCAAGGGTTCCAAAAGCGAAGTACGTAGGGCTGAATAAATTTGTGCCACAAAAATAAGAGCACTGGTACAATGAAGCACGGAACACAAACCATTTTGTTTTGATTATAACTTGAGTTCACTAGTCGATTTTTAGTTTGCTTGATCAGGATTAGAGTTACGAGACTTTCAAGGAAGTGTTTTTCTTTTTGTAATTTTAGAATTTTAAAATAAACAAAACTGTTGAAAACTGTAGTGTCTGTGACGTCACGTCAGTCAGCTGATTGACATTGACATGATTGACTGACAGTATGTTTTCATTTTTTTTTATAATATTCTGACTTGGGTTAATGATACTAATGAAATTGTTAATTTAATTTTATTGTTATTTTTTAAGTAGTTAGATTTCTCTCTTAATTTCTTTTATATGATATGTTAAACTCATACTAATGAATAGCAGTAGTGTTTTAAAGTTATTCATTTTTGTTTTTCTGTTTGTATATTAAATTAAGTAAATAACAAAACATTTAAAATAAACTGAAATACTAAAGAATAATCTAAGAATAGAGGAATAGCGTGTACAACTTTAAGTCCGGTCAATTTAGACCAAAAAAAGAGAGTGAAGATACTTATAGTCTTGTTGGGACTATAAGCACCTTCGAATGTCTAAGTCTAAATTGACTGGACTATTTGACTTGCTTGCGTTTATGAAGTACTATACCCCATTCAACATAGCTTGATCGATTTGACAGACGGGCTAGTGATGGGAATCAGAAAATATCTAGTGGTCCAAAAAATAACGTTTTAAAATACTTGTAACAGTGACAAGTTGGCGTGGGTGTATTAAGTGTGAAATTCTATAATGCACTAGACATATAAAACATTGGGTAGATAAGCGATGGTGGGTCAATATTCTTAATAAGTTCCTATTTAATATTACAGGGTTATTTTTTGACCTTCCGCCCAATTTAAATAGGTGGTTCAGACCATGAAAGTAAACAAAAAAGAAAAGAAAATAATAGTTGTAAAAGTGATAAAGAATTTCACACATAATACACCCATACCATCTCGTCACAGTTACAAATATTTTAAACCGTTATTTTTTGGACTAGGTTCTAGTTATTATCTGTTTCCCACCACTATTCGCCATTGCAAAGTAAAGGTATGATTCCGAAGTACGCTGCACACAGAAGTGCTACCTCGGCACTACTGGTCCCGATTACCGCGACGTAGTTTGGAATCATACCTTTTTGTCGATCAGAAAAATTGACATCTGCCAAATCGATCACGCTATCTTGATTGAATAGGGTATAAGAACTTTTTACGACGAGGTATACGATGTTGTTAATTTAACCGCTGATATATGTAGGGATTATAGAAAACACGTTCTTCATTTTGTAAAATATTTAATTGACAACCACATAAATACGACAGCTGTAAAATCGTCATCGAACCAAAACGGCAAGTATACCACAGTTGTAATCGGCAGTTTTGCATAATTTGGAAGCCGCATTGATAGTAATTTAAAGAGCGGATAAATTAGAGACATGGTAGACGTTATCTCCAAATCTGCACCGTTGTTATACATAACATTGTTTAGAGATGCTCCCGCTTCCGAGTTGCGCGCATCTTTGTCTACGTAATTAAGTTACCAATAATGTCTGTAACGACAATCAATAGCACGTTGATGTTGACCCTGTTGAATTAGCAAGTTTAGCACTGCTGCTGTTATCAATAGATGGTTGTCAATTTTGGGAACTGTTTCTCCTGTTTTAATGGCCTGTAGACCTCGCTGATGGGAGGGGGTGGTAGTTACTACATTTGCTATCTAATTTCTGTACATTACCATTCGCACATCCGATTCCGATTTAAGATTCCGAACTGACCTAATATTCGTAAACATATATTAGACCGATTACAAGATTGCGTTCGGAAACTTTTCTTTTAGTAGAGTGCGAAGACACAGTTCCTAATCGGAAATCGTTCAGGAACGATACAAGACTAATTCAATCATCGTATGTGCAAAGAACGCGATTTTGTTGTGCCTTTTTGGCTGTCAGGCGACCCTGAAAGATATATGTTCGCACGAATTAATATAGGAACACGTATTGTGCGTCGTCAACTATACAACTTAGACATCGTCGCCGAACTGGTATGACATTTCTTCACAACATCATTAGATCACAGGTCTAGTATAAAAAACAAAACAGCTTAAAAACATTTAATTTTATATTTACGCTAATACCCTGTTTTTCAACAACAGAATGTACACATTTCATATATGTGTTGACTGATACTTACACAAAATATACATAATTATTGATATATAAACATAACATTAAAATAAACATAAGAACTCACAACCAAACTTAACATGACATGACATAGCTTAGCAATGGAAATAAAATATAGACGCGATTTATAAGAATTCCAAGTGCATCTTTATAAAAAAATAGACATCTCTTTATGTTAACTGAGATCTTATTCACAGCACACGTCTTTTCTCATCGAATTCTAATCTAGAGTACAACTTTAAAAAAATATTTTTATAGTCATCTTATGTAAATAGGCTCTATTAAATATAAGCTTACTATACAGTAAGTTCTTTTAGTCTTATTCTGTGCATTGAATTCAAAGACACATGGCACCAAGTAATATCACAATTGAACATTGAAATAAGGTTCAGTAACGAAACAACATTTAAGAATGCATAATTTTCATCACAGAGTACACGAATCACATTTTGAACGCACGAGCCTCATAGAGCACGAATTATATCACAACAGTGTATAGTCTTCGTCAACTTCTTTGAGTGCCCTACGCAATGACAGAGGTAGTTCAGGCACTCGGTATATGGAATCGGAAATAGGTGGCAACACTAACGCGTCCACTGATTTCTCGTAGTTGGTATACGATAAATAGAGTTGCGACACACAGTTGATCTCATCCTCGGTGAGAGCGACCGATCTTAGCTGTTTGCGAATGTCCATGTAAATAGAGGTGCCGCACTTTGAGCATATCTCTTCGAACATAGACGGCTTCGCGCGCTTCTTGTGGCCGTGTTTACACTGCACCGGCTCTACGAACTTGTACTTCTTCGGCTTGAGCTTGGGCTTGCCTTCTTCGGAGAGGAGCACTAGGAGTTTCTTGGCGGACCGCGGGGCGCCGGCCCGCGCCACCATCTGGCCTCCCCCGCTCATGAGGGCTTCGCACAGCTGCTGCGAAGGGTTTTCGAAGTCGTACGAAATGCACCGGGACGCCGAGCTTCTCTTCAAGCTGTTCTCAATCTGCAGGCTGTACCGGAGTCGTATTTTCTTCTGGCTGTGGCTGTATTTGAGGTACACGTGAATCGGGATGTCGATGGAGGCGCTCCCCGACTCTTGGATCTCGTACGGCGGCTCCTGGAGCACTGAAAATATAAGTTCAGCTTTATTGCTCCATAAAACAAAAAGATACTCAAATCCGGCGGGCAAAGTCGCCGAGATAATACTGTAGGTAAGCGGCGACGGTGTATCGGCGAGTGATAATGCTGATGAGCCGAACCGTGTTTCGCGCCGATAAAATATGCTAAATTACGTAAAAACAAGATCCACTTGATTTCGCGTTCGACTATTTTTGAGCAGGAATTTTGTCACCGCACCGCTTGAGGACATTTTTTTTCTCGCCCAACCTGTTTTTGGCAACTTTCAATGCATGACCGACCGCTTTATACGATTTTGTAATATTCTTACATATTTGCCAGTTGCTAGGTAAGTAAGAATTTACATTAAACATTTCGTATCATTTGAACGTAGATAGGCACTGATAAATTCTGTCGGTCTGGCAGTACTTACAACAAACAACAAAATGTTTATTTTTATCTATTTTGCTAACAGCCGCAGTAGGTAAAATATATTTTAAAGCATGGCAAAGTTAGCAGACTGAATTGAATATATGTAGAAAAAATTAGCAATACAGTTATTCTTTACGTACAACATTTTACGAAAAAAAAACTCAAGTTACTATGCGGATGTAACAGAATGGGTATATATCACCACCAAAGAATCAATAATACTAGGTAGGGTACATAGTAATAGGCATATTGTGTGCTGAATTACAGTTAGAACTCGTTGGTCTAGTGGTTAGATGTGCCGCCTTTGGATCAACGGGTCCCGGGTTCGATTCCGGGGTCGGGCAAGTGTCTTTGTCTAAACCAGAGGCACTGGCTCGGAGTCTGGGTGTCATTTCTATCTATAACATGTATGTATTTACAAAAAAAATTGTATATAAGTACTTTATCATCCATCTCGTTACCATAACACAAGCATTAAGTTGCTTAGCTTGGGACGAGATGGCGTTGTGTGAAATGTCCAAGGATATTTATTTATTTATTTATTATCATTTTAGCCAAAAGTAGTCTATTTCTGCACAAGGCCTCCCCTAAAGATGTGTAGCAAAATATAAAGCAGTCTTTTTTAAGTTCTTTTTACTAACCAATAGACCTATGGCGTGCCTCCTACAGACCTCGGATATAATTTGTCCGTTTTTACCAGTGTGGTGACAGATTTCGGGTACCACCATCCCATTCTATTCTAAGGTTGTCGTAAGACCCGACAAATGAAATGATAAGGCCGATAACCTAGCCGCAAGAGAAGGGACTAAGCCCCGCGAGGCCAGCGACTCACAGTAGGCTTCGTGTAACTGGAGGAGGCCCGACTCAGTAGTGGGTCATTTATGGGCTGAATAGTAGTACACTTCCAAAAAAGCAGGTTTTTTTTTAATGATTTTACCGGTATGATTATCCCTGAATCGATCAGACAAATCCTTTATAATTGTACATTGGACCGTTCGACAACTTTTACCCAACTCAATACTAGTAGTTACCTTAAAAGACGATGATGATGATGATGATGACTATTTTGTTGTAGTAGTACTTAGTACATATGTATATACATACCCCATTCCATCCTGAGGGTGTCGTAAGAGTCGACCAAAGGAAACGACAAGGCTTAAAACCTACCCGCAAGAGAAAGAAAAGTTGATACGAAACCTTGTGCCAACCCGTCTGGCGAGCGAGGCACAATAGGCTAATTAGCCCTCCTGTGATGAGAGGAGGCCCGACTGAGTAGTGGGTAATGGGCCGAGTAGTTTTAGTACATAGCATACATTTATATTGTGAAGTATTATTATATTTTATGGTATGAGCTTCTATTTCAAGCAACACAGTCGCAAAAGCGAATATGGCCAATCGTTTATCGTTTTTTTTTAAAACAAGTTACACGTAGAACGTGTCTGTGCGTAGTAGATAACGGACATCGTGACCCTCAGACGACATTGAACACATAATCAGCGGTCAACTGTTGATGGAATGTTGACACACTCCACAATTCAATCATCGATCATCAAATGACTTAGCGTCATTCTACACCTTTGGCATACATAATGCGCCGACCACACCGCGACGAACGGATTCAGAATATATAGCATAGTTATCTTTATTCTGAGAAAACTACACACAATATAAGGTGATACAAATACAAGATTACTACTACTACCTCCTCCTCCCATCATACAGAGGGAAAATTACCTTCTGTTCTGTGCCACGCTGGCCAGAGGAGTTAGCACAGGGTTTCGTTTCAAGTTTTCCTTCTCTTACGGCTAGGTTATCGGCCTTCTCATTTCCTTTTGTCGGCTCTTACGACACCTTCAGGATAGAATTGGGGTGGTGACACTATGTATTCTAAATCCGTCACCACACGGACTAAAATCCACATCACATTAAATATAAATAAATAAATAAATATCCTTGGACATTTCACACAACGCCATCTCGTCCCAAGCTAAGCAACTTAATGCTTGTGTTATGGTAACGAGATGGATGATAAAGTAGGTATGGGGACGCCATTCATATTATGTTAATATATTGGCGGAGCAGTCCCACACACCCCCCGGTATGAGTAATGCATTAAGGATTTTACCCCCCAAAAAGGCCAAGGGCTGTTAACTTAACATTCTTATAGATTATCAAGTAATCCGTATGGAAAGGGATTTAGTATACAGATTGCCACCACCCCATTCTATCCCGAGGGTGTCGTAAGAGCCGACAAAAGGAAATGACAACTTGAAACGAAACACTGTGCCCACACGTCTAGTCAGCGAGGCACTTCAGGCTAATTACGCTACTTACGCTACTTACCCTAGTGTAAAGGGAGGAGGCCAGACTCAGCAGCGGGTCATTTATTGGCTGAATAGTAGAAGTAGATATTATCAAGTCCGGGAATGAAGACCATTACCCTACTATTGGCCTCACCTCTCTTAGGGTAGACGAAAGCGGCAGCAGGGTGTAGGTGGAACACCACTTTGTGCACGAAGGTACTTATGTCCCGTCCTCGAGCGCCGCGCACCCAGACGCGCCAGTCGAGAGCGAGAGCGCGGCCCAGGGCCGAGCGACGCGGCTCACAGGTGTGGCCCACCTCTAACCATACACGTACACACATCTGCAACGGTAAACACACTTATCATCATTATCACACATGACCCACTGTTTAATCCCTACTGCACTTTCTATCTATCAGCCACAGACGTACACTTCTAAAAATAGGCCTCCCTCATAAATCACCTTAGATTACGACTCTGTGTAGATGCAGATTTCCTCATTTCTGATTCTACCACACATAGTATCTCCGGATATAGCTCTTTCCATTGCTCGTTGAAAGACTCTCGGCCGCAATATAAGCCCCACTGTGAACAACTATGGAGGGTAATTAGCCATTGTTGTCACGTTGTTTATAGTTGGCCCAGGATTTAATATCTGTATGTCGCAGAAGGGGGCTGCGGGGCGGGTCGCAAAGGAGGGAGCTCCGGCTGACTCGTGCCGCGGACGGAGGCAGGAGTGGAGGGGGGTCGTGACGATGCGAACCCCTTCTGCCCTCGCATGAGAGGCCGGTGGTGGGTCGGGGGAACCGTCACCGACGAAAGCCTCGATGACTGAGGGCGTCCCAGTGTACCGGGACGCCCTCTCTGACAGTCGCTTGCCCGTTCGGGCACCACGCCGGGGCGTCACAGTAGAATGCGTTTACGCGAACTTGTGGCGCCCCAAGCGCGCCGTGTGAGGGTATACCGCTGGGGTTTTAGTGGGTAGACGACACTTGGGTAGACGACCCTTGTCGGAGTCCCACATAATCACCGACCTCTCCCCCGGGGGGCGGTGTTGTACATAAAGCATTTCCCAAGCGAAAAAAAAAGGATTTAATTTCTGTACGGGGCGTCACAGTGGAATGCGTTTACGCGAACCTGTGGCGCCCCAAGCGTGTCGTGTGAGGGTATACCTGGCTGGGGTTTTAGTAGGTGAAAGAGTAGTTTCCGGAGTCCTACATAGTCACCAGGCCCACCAGGCGAAAGGCGGCGGTGACAGCGAAACAAAAAAATAAGCGGATTTCATCACCCGGGGTGACCTCCGATAGTCGTAACTCGGGGCGCGACTGTAGAATCCTCGCGAACCTGTGGCGTCTTAAGCAAGTCGTGCGAGGGTATACTTTTTAGTGGGTAGTAGTGTTCTGCAGTCCCTCATAACCGCTGACCCGATCCTCGAGGGGCAGCAGTATGCATTAGGTATTTCCGCAGCGAAAACAATAAAAGAATTTTATATCTATTATTCACTTGCGGCAAGGATCTCTGCCTCTCGTGTTGCTTACAGTAATAGGTCTCTTTTTGTTTTATTAGTTACCGCAACCGAGAAACGAACTTGTGATAGTTTAACTATTGGCATAGATATTTTATCTTGTTTTCTATTAGAGTATGGATGACAATGTGAATGAATATTGTTTGTTAGTGGCTCAAAATAATTACGAACAGAAAACATTGTACAACGTCCTGGAGCAACGCATACGGGAATCGCTCACCGACACGATATCCCGGTACGGTTGGGAACAGTGCGAGCGCAAATCTGCCCCACACCTGCTAATTGAACAGAGTCAAAATTCACGATCAGATCGGTGATGGTAAATTTGGTTGTCTCCTAATTTGTGCAATCATGTTAGGGCCTACGCACACCGGGACGGAATGGCAAGGGATATAATTTTTTTGCTAATGGACATTCAAACGTATCGATAAAGAAATAAGACATAAATTGCTGTGCTTGGGTAGGCTTGCGTAGGCCATTAGTTCGGCCTACCACATGATTCGAATAAACTTACATAACATTGTTTAGTGTTTAATCAGTAGGCTTTTTGTCACGCCTGGTAAACTGATGAAGGGTTCGAGACAGTAATGTAATTTTCAAGAAATTGGGCAGACGGGAACGTTGCTTTAAGCTCGACTAACGCAGGCGAAGCCGTAATAGGCTAGCAGGTAAGATGATGGCCAAAATAAAGCTTGTAGTCACACGATTCGTTACAGTAGGGTTAACGTTTTAAATAATAGTAATAATATGAATGTTACCGAAATATACGTCAAACGACGGTGGCTGACCTTGGCAGTGGCCTGGTAGCACAACACGTTTCACTCGAAGGTTTCACGACCTACTGTAGACTGACAACTAGTATAGACTTTATCAAAGAACAATCCGTTTTTGTGGGCACATCGAGTACCAGCTACCTACCGAATTTGATATCAGTTTCAAAATAACTGTGGGGATTCCACATACCTAATTATTACAGTATATGTCTATAAAAAATATAATATTTAGTACTAGCGACCCGCCGCTACGGCTTCGCACGGGTGCAATGATGAACCTCTAAATTTCTCTACAATATAATGCATATAATGCTTGAATCACTCGTAGATCTATTATAAAACAGCTTCAAAATCCGTTGCGTAGGTTTAAAGATTCAAGCTAAGTCAAGATAAGGACGACAGCCACTTTGTTATAAACTATATAACGATGTATACTTATTTATGAGTTAACATTTCTATAGTCCTCTATTTATAAGCCAGCTCTATTATCCACTTCATTATATGTATTCTACTGTCATCTATGGTTGCGCTAAAAGTCTTCATAAAATCTCTTACTACTTAAAAAACTCTCTTAGGCAAATAGATTTTATATAGCTTTTCAGCCCTTTCTAATTTAATTTCAAATTTTTCGTTATCTAGGATTGTGCATGTAATGTTTTGTTAGAATCTACTGCCAAGTTCATTATGCGGGTAATTTTTGCCCTCCATTTTTCACTTGAAATAATTGAAACATGGCAGTAAAAAAATTTCTGTTTGGTTACGTAATCCCCCAGACGAAACCTTTGAAATTACATCATATCATACATATCACAGAATAAATAACTTCACTACAAAACAAGCAATGAATATTTTATAGTTAGATAAATTATGAATAATTTCATTTTATTACCACTTAAATTAATGTTCTTCTTTCTTCAATGTAATGGAAACCAGAAACTCAAAGCAAATCATTTTTTTATTTCTATGAGCTGTTTTAGTTTATACGTCGTCTCCAGAGACAATAATAAAACAAACGGCGAAGTACATCCTCCTTGATAGAAAACATTAAACAAATTATAAATGTACTCGAAGGAACCAAACAAAAATTAAAACCGACATTTCTACACAACTTTTGGCCCGGAGAGGTAATAAGAAAGTACCTTGAACATCGATTCCAGGGGGCTCGGTACGTATAAGGTAGTTGGCACATAGCTGAGGTTATCTGGTGGCTCCGATTTAAATATTTATTACTAAACTTTGCTGCGTATTTATGTTATTTATTTCTTTCTAAACTGTCGCGCAGAGGCGCACCGTAACTACCATAAAATCTAAGATTGTTTATGCATTTTGCAATCGTGCGTTTAATTCACTCGTAAGAAGTGGTTACGCAACTTGTATTTGCTACTGCCAAGTTCATTGCCCGACGATTTGTTGATCAACAAATTATGTGATGCTAGTTTAATTTTAGTAAAATTCCACGTGAATTTCATGTTTGGAAACTGCCCCCGCGACACAGGTTAACATAATGGGGGGTAACGTTTAAAAAATAAATTGACGACTATTTTTAAGTCCGAACAAACCGTTTATGCTGCGGTTAAAAAATATCTCGGCCACCGACCTTTTTCTTCAAAAACCGTTCAAGCGTTTGACGGCCATCACATAACTTAAAGTTGTATCGGGTTAAAAACAAAATTTAGTTAAAAAGTCATAAACTAAAAAAATCTAGATTTTTTTCTTTATATTTCCTGATATTTTTTTTCAAGCAACAATAGTAGCAGTTGTGTTTGTATACTTCTATTCTGCAGGGACACAAAGGACAGGATACCACTGTTGCGTTCGAACGTATGCCTTCATCTAGTCTTAGTGAACTTAACTTTTTAATTAGGAACCATTTGATTGGTTAGGTTAGGTGGCTTAGGCCGGGATCTTCACACGGCAAGTTATTAAGATGGCCGATTAACAGTTATTTTTTTTAAATGAGAATGATGAATAAATAAGATTATCTACGACTAAATTATTAGGAAGCAAGTTAATTATTTCCAACAATAAAGAAGAGGTTTTTTTTATGTTCGAATTAAAATATGTAGTATGAACAACTACGCACAAAATTCTCAGCGTATTTCCATCTCCGGAACGCCACCGCTCCGGTTTCTGTGTGATTTCATCATATAGGTGTAAAAACACACAGGCACAGGAACGCATGCGGTTATTTTTTGTATTTGATTCAGACTGCTCTCCGCGCCGGTATTGGATGTCATTTAATTAGGTAGTTCGTGGGACCTATTGTTTGTTGTTATATTCGTGTGAATAACAAGTTTTTCCAACACGTGTGGTGACGGATTTAGAATACACGGGGTCACCAACCCATTCCATCCTGAGGGTGCCATAAGAGCCGACAAAAGGAATTGACAAGGTCGATAACAAGAGAGAGAAGGAAACTGTCTGGCCAGCGTGGCACAGTAGGCTAATTACCCTCCATGTAGTCGGTGGAGGCCCGATTATAAAAAAAACCGTCTTTAGGCACTAAGGAGATTTCAATTAAGAAATCGGTAAGTGTAGTGTACAAAACACAGTGTACAAAATATTTGAACTTGGAAAAGAAATAAGGGCACAATAAGAAAGAAAAAAAAAGAAAATGTTTATTAGACACAATAAAAAACAAAAGAGAATAAAATAGAAGGTGGCAACCACAAATATACTTTTAAGTGTCTAACGAAATGGATGGTCAATGGTCTCAAAGACTCAATTGGTCTCATCAGAGACAAACGCGTGCAGTCATGGCCATGTCTACGTTTTTCTGATCCGAGTGACATCTAGTCTAGTGTATTTTACGATTAAAATAATTTTAATTAAAGAAAAGGTTCTTTTTCACAAAGCTTGACCAATTAATACGTTTTCTTAATGTAATAAATAGATTTATGTTTAAAGGGTACTGCAAACTACTGTACCGGCAGCGTCGCCGGTCATTAAACTTTAATCGATTTCCATTGCATTAGAATGCCCAGAGCATAGCCATTCCAAATTATTTAAGGACAAATAATTATTTAATCGCAACCGGATTTTTAACACGGGCCATTTGTTTACTGTGTAGGCTGGCCACATTTTGTGGGACATTTGTGGGAACATACAGGTTGTGCAGTAATTAGTTTTAGTTGGTTCTCTATGATGGAGAATCCTCCGTGGCGTATATTAGATTCTTCAAACTTTTTAGTTATGTTTGAATGCTTGATTGCTTGTTTAATGATGACCTCACAATGCAATCCACACGATTTGGTCGTTAGGGATGGGAAAAAATTGAATCTCTAAGAATATTATTATAAACATAGTCTATTATTATGTCTCTCCATGTGATTGGAGGTGGTCATCAGTGGGTCTTTTATTCGCTGGGATCATTAAATGATAAAATCTATTACATAATGTACTTCCGTATAACGACACAAAGTTTGTTTATTTGAACACGATATCTCAGAAACTAGTGATATGATCTGACTAAATCATTTGCATTAAATGGCTTGCTTATTGAAAAAGGCCTTATGGTAGGTGTTCACGAAAATATTCACGGGAGTGCTATCGTAATTATAAATGTGCATGTAACGAGCAAAAAAACTGTGTGGTCTACGGCTACTTGGCTCTAGGTGGAAATAATAGATTTTGCTACAGGCTATCACGATATACAAACTAATATTGAAAGTGCGAGTAGTTTTATAAGGCTCTGTGTGTATGAACTCGATTTCTTTCGACTTTCGACTGCCTCGTTGGTCTAGTGGTCAGATGTGCCGCCTTTGGATCAACGGGTCCCGGGTTCGATTCCGGGGTCGGGCCAGTGTCTTTGTCTAAACCAGAGGCACTGGCTCGGAGTCTGGGTGTCATTTCTATCTATAATATGTATGTATTTACAAAAAAAAAAATGTATATAAGTAGTTTATCATCCATCTCGTTACCATAACACAAGCATTAAGTTGCTTAACTTGGGACGAGATGGCGTTGTGTGAAATGTCCAAGGATATTTATTTATTTATTTTATAACTTTCCACACCTAAGTCGGTAATAATCCGATGGATTTTCATATATGGGACCTTGAAGAATATACCCAACAGAGCTGACGGTTTTAACATTCTTCTTGTGTTCAGCTCATAAATGACCAACTTTTGAGTCGGGCCTGGAGGTCCAGTTACATGGAGTGTAACTTTTTTGACTTTTCCTTCTTTATCGGCTAGGTTATCGCCCTTGACATTTCCTATTGTCGGCTCTTGCGATACCCTCAGGGTGGAATGGGGCGGTGACACTATGTATTCTAAATTCATAACTACGCGGACATACACATTTATTGGCGACGGTAAAGGCTTGCCATCAGAATCGTCACATTTTCATCTCAGCCAATCAATTCTTAGTCCGGCTTCCTCCAAAGGACCTAGCCTAATGTGCAACGCTGGCCAGACGTGTTGACATATAAAATTTTTAAAGGAATCCAGATTTTCTATAATTCTTTCTTTTTGTTTCTTTAGTATAAAAAAAACTAGTTTATCATTGCTGTTTATTCTTAATTTTGCTATTCGGAAATATTTAATTGTAAGTTTACAAGGTCGTCAGCTATTATCATGGTCTCAGAATAATTACTCTTAATTACTACTGAATGATGTAATTAGATGAGTGTGTAACTAAATAAATTATTATTTTAATTACTTATGTTGGTAGGTAAGCGGCGGTGACTGCCATTTTTACGTGTGCGTCTCCGTGTGAGTAGCATGAGCGGATGGACTGTTATCGATTTCGTTTCTCTTTGGTGTCTTAATCAAGATTGAGATATTTTCGCTATACATGTTTAAAAAATATCTGCCCAGCAATTAAAAGTGCGTTTCTTAACAAAATACTTCTGAAAATAACCATATTCTTGTTGAGGGCATATGAAATCTTACTAATATTATAAACGTGAAAGTTTGTAAGTATGGATGGATGGATGTTTGTTACTCTTTCACGTAAAAACTACTGAATGGATTTTAATGAAACTTAACGACAATATAGCTTATACATCAGAATAACACATAGGCTACAAGTTATAAAGATATTATGTGAATTACAACAATATAAACTTCTTCTTCTTCATTTAAATGTTATGGCTTCCATCATGGGTTTGATGATTTTGCTAACAACCGAGTTTGTTTTGACACATGGGCGGTGACAAAATATATTAAAGATAGAAAGGTAAAAATAAGAGAAACTATGTACGGTTGAGTTGAATCAATATAAACAAGTCGAATTCAAAATTTCTAATTGTCAAATTTTCGACCATATTAAACTATGTATAGACAACATAACGTTTCACTGTCAGTTGCGTTTTGTTAAAGTAGGTTTTATACGGACGGGATAAAAATCTCAGGTATCCTATGTCCAACTATCTTTTTGTTTTAAATATACATAATGCGGAACAAAGTTCGCCGGGTCAGCTAGTATAGCTATAAGTGTTTTCAATCAGTTATTGCGCACAATGTGAATATGATATTCTAGAGCAATAATTATGTATACTTAATTCTCAGCCCATAAATGACCCACCAATGAGTCGGGCCTCCTCCCATCACAGGGAGAGTAATTAGCCTATTGTGCTACGCGGACACATTTTATTTAAATAATTAATTCGGGCTACCTGTATACTTCTCTGCCCATAACTGACCCGCTGCTGAGTCGGGCCTCCTCCCGGTCACATAGAGGGTAATTAGCCTACTATGCCATTTTGGCCAGACGGGTTGGCATAGGGTTTCGTGACAAGTTTTCCTTCTCTTGCGGCAAGGTTTTCGGCTTTATCATTCCCTTTTGTCGGCTTTTACGACACCCTCAGGAAGAAATGGGGTGGTGACACTCTGTATTCTAAATCCGTCACCACACGGAATGTTACTACCTGTATAGCCATCGCGTAAAATTTGGTTTTCATGTCTCATTTCATTAACGTTACAAAGACATTACAAAGACGGGACCTTTGTATTTTTTACACGAAAAAAAACAGGACATTCTTCTGTTTAAGAATATTTGTGGCAACCCTATAGAACGTGTTTAGAAAACGTGTACTAAATTACATTTATATCGTGGATACTTTATCTTTTTCCTGTAATTCTGTAGCTAGGTCATCGTGTTTTGGTTGGAAAACAACCTTTTTTTGGATATGCTTTGTGCGGAAGGCTGTTGGCCCAGGAATATTCAAATGTGGCGACCGCGTTTGTGAAGTCACGTGGACAGAGAGCCTGCCCCGAGCGGTCCCTCAGAGATCACTGGGCGCCATTAGATATGCAATGTCGTTGACACTCGTGAACATTCGACCGCGGAGATGGGAAGGTTTTAGTGGAACGTATTTAGCGTATCACCTAGGCCGGTCACAGAATAAAAATCATCGCAAACTACTACTAAGCTAATAGATGACCCACAACTGAGTCGGGCTTCCTCCAGTTACACAGAGAGTAATTAGCCTACAGTGCCACACGCCAGCCAGACAAGTTGGCACAGGGTTTCGTATCAAGTTTTCGTTCCCTTGCGGCTAGGTTAGCGGCCTTGTCCTTTGCAGCCATTTCCTTTTGTCGACTCTTAAGACACCCTTAGGACGGAATGGGGTGGTAACACGACGTATTCTAAATCGGGTTATTTCTTTTTTGCAGACTCATGTTGCTACTACCATACTTAATTATTAAATAGGTACAGATTGCTGGGTAAATCGTAACTTTCAGAATTATAATATTAGTTGACAGTAGGTAAAACGTGCAAGAATGACTTTGAGCTTGAAAAAGTTTTTCTTGCCCCTATACGAGCTTGGAGGGTTGTATTGATGATTTTGATGATTATAATTCTATAACTACATACGTCTTACAGCGAATAACATTTTAATCAACATGCAACCTAGCACTGACCTGCAAATTGCAATAAACTTAAGAAAATTTGAATTTCGCGGGCTACCCTGGAACATTAACCTTAATAATATAATACATCGTTATCATTTTTCAATAGTTTCGTTGTTATTTAGTACGTAATATGTACCGTTTATTCATCAGGTGCGCAAAATATTTTGTAAATGTTAAGTCTGCTAGTTTACTCAAGTGTGGTTTACAGACTTGTGTACGTAGATTGTAGGATGTCTAAAGAACCCCGTTTCATATATACAGCCAATATGATTGTAATTAAAAAGCATATACAATTGACCGTTAATTTTTTGTGGCTCACCGCGACATACATGACGTAACTTAAGTCTAACATTTTAGTTACAAATCTTTTCGTATTGTCAATTATGATCTTACTAATATTATAAACGTGAAAGTTTGTAAGTATGGATGGATGTTTGTTACTCTTTCACGTAAAAACTACTGAATGGATTTTAATGAAACTTTACAATAATATAGCTTTTACATCAGAATAACACATAGGCTACAAGTTATAAAGATATTATGTGAATTACAACAATATAAACAAGTCGAATTCAAAATGTCTAATTGTCAAATTTTCGACCATATTAAACTATAGACAACATAACGTTTCGCTGTCAGTTGCGTTTTGTTAAAGTAGGTTTTATACGGACGGGATAAAAATCTCAGGTATCCTATGTCCAACTTTCTTTTTGTTTTAAATATATATAATGCGGAACAAAGTTCGCCGGGTCAGCTAGTATTAAATACAATAAGTCATGTGATTAACTCAATCACGCTAGCAAGATTGAACCAAATGGATGAAAAATAACACAGAAGATATTATAAACTGGCATAGCAAATATAGGGTTACAGTGGAAGAATGTTTTTTAAGTTTATATCCGATCTCAAACTCAAAAAGTAGTTACTTATTTGTAATGGTTTTCTCAACCATTTTCAATTTGACTATTTGTGGGAGTAGCTGCTAATAATAATAGAGAGAGACAGAGACCATTTAACAAAACGTATAGATTTGTTAAATTATCTCTGTCTCTAAAAACAGCTCAGTTAACATTTTAATCTATTTATTTTAATCTTTTATAAACCATAGGCCGGCACTCAAATGTACTACTTAATTGAGAAGAAAAACTGCACAATAGGTGGCGTTACATTAAGGTTATCTGTTCATGTTTTTAACTTCGCTGTATTTATACAATTATTTCACGGTCCGCAGTCATTGGCGGACTTACTATTGTATAAAACTTCCTGTAAACTATTTTTTAAGAATTAATAAATACAAGTAGTATATTATTCAAGCTAATTGTTTTTTTCCATGTTAACACCATCTTCAGTATCTATGTTTAAATTAATACGTGAAGTAAATCTTGTTACCGTTTTACGAAAATCGTCGAAGGGTTATGAAATTTCCCACACAAAGTTTCCTATGAGCGTATTCTCTTGAGCAGATTTTATGTGCCTCCTGAACTTTGCGCGCGTTTGCTCTCACAAACTGTCTTATCACGGCCTTGTACCTAAAAATGGCGATCTAAAAAGAGCAACTACAGAGTTTCTTGCCGGCTCTTCTCTGTAGATCTGCATTCCGAACCGGTAGTAGATGGTAAATTTTAAATTAAATATTATTTTGTTGATTGACTTGTCAAAAGAGCTCTAATGAGCCAACTTGATTAAATGAGTTTTGAATTTGAATTTCTCAAAGCATTCGAGTGCTTATAGAGAAAGGGAGCAGCATGCTTATATTTTTTAAATTAGGCATTGTAAACGACCACTAGTCTTCATAAATGACCTGATAAGATGACAAATGACACATGATGATAAATAAGACGAAGTTCAAGTATTTTGTTCCTTTAGTCAGCTCCTTCGACACGCTCAGAAAAGCATGGATTGGAGACATCGTGTATTCTAAACTCATCATCATCTTCTATTACCAATATGGTACATGGTATGGTTCTAAGTGATCTGTCACCTGATACTGGGCCTCTTCCAATTGGATTGAGGGCAATAGCAATTGAAATCACAACGAACAAACACAATAACTACTTCCTTAAGCAGTTTGTGTTTTCCTCGACGCAGGCACGTCTCCAGCGATAAATGGTTGGCGACAAACCTTTCATGAATAAAAAACCGTGGCAGTTGCATGCATAAAATATTGTTTCTGGAACAAAGACATAAAAGTGGATGCGCGAGTTTGCTCTCACAAATCTGTCTTATCCCGGCTTCGTACCTAAAACAGGGCGATCTAAAAAGAGCAACTACAGATTATTAATTGGTAAATTGGCATTTGATTTAATTGTTTGAATTGTCATAGGACCTCTAAATGAGTTGAGATGTTGCTACTTTTTTAATAATCGCGAGATTTTAAAGCTATGATTATTACTCCGGGATTCACTTGCGGAACTATTACTCCCTAAAGCTAAAGTAAATTTAAATAAGAATGACTGCGTTGTTGGTCTAGGAGTTGGATGTGTCGTTTTTGGCTCACAGGTCTCTGGTTCGATTCCGGGGTCGGGCAAGTGTCTTTGGGTAAACCAGAGACACGCGCTCTGAGACAGTGTCATTGGTGTTCGTGAATTTCATGTTTGTAAACTGCCCCCGCGATACATGTTATTCAAAGAGAAGGAGCTTGGATATTTTTATTTAAAAAAGGTTAATGTCGTTGTCAAACCAAAATCTGCTATTTGCATTTTTGAGAATTTTACTTACACACCGTAATAATGCACTTTTTACTTTAAAATATGTGTGTATGCTTTGAAGCTAACACGTCAAAGGACTGCCTAGAAGTATGTTTCAACTACAAAAACAATATAATTTGGAGTTCACCTTCTGAAAATTTTATACGAAAATGTTTTTACTCGTTAATAATTCAAAATAGAGTTTTTGCACATAGCAGATTTTGGTTTGACAACGACGTTAGGTATTTCAGTCGTAACGTTCATGTGGAAGGATAATATCGGTAATTAGGAATGAGGGAGGTAAATTTACTTTAACCCCCAGGCTCAAAATTGTAGTCACATATTTACATATATGATAACAAGGCCGCTAAAATATTTGTCAGAACATTAATTTCGTAAATACAGATTAGATACCCAAACATTAACTGATAAGTGTAGTAAGCAGATATGATAACGGTACTCCAATACTGGGTATTTGTGTCCCTGTGTCATGATGACAAACAGCCACTAAAGTCATTTATGAATAGTCCCTAGATATGTTAATAGTTATTACATCCATCAGTCATTTTTATTTGAAGTTTATTGTTTGTATATTTTTTTAACTGAGCAATTTTGATTATAACTACTACTTTAGTTTCGAAAAATAATCCCATGTAATGAAGTATTTAGAATACTTGGTGTTATCTATCCTGGGGTATGGTAAAAGCTAAGCGTATGGCTAAAGGATATTCTAAGGCTTAAGATTTACCCGCAGCATGACACAGTAGTATTAATCCTCACTGAATTTGAGAGGCCCGACTACGTAGTGCGTGCTATAAAGGCTGTTATGAATTAAAAGGAGAAGCAGAAGAAATAATAGCCCGTAGTTCAACGCCCCGGTGTCGAATGCAAAGTAAACACACCTTAGCCCGACCGAAGGTTGGTAAATAAACAAAAACTTTCTTCGTTATTAATGACTCATTGGTTTTACAATCTGTTGAGCTGCAAGGAAAACAAGACAGATAATCCGGCACATGTGAATCATGGTGCCTGTCGCAGACCAGTTTTGGTGAATTTGCATTTCCTTAGCTTCATCCACGTACGCCAAGAATACAGTATAGTAGGAAATTAATTTATTTTTAACTTCTGCACTACTGGGAGTGTGCAGAGTTTCATCCAAAAAACGGTACTCAACCAATAATATTTAGCTCGCGCGCAAATTATGGAAGTCACGGTCAATAAACGTCGTAAAACCATAGTCAATCTGCGCTTGACGCATGCGGAAATCACCTCTAATACTGAGCAGCAACATTACGGCGCACTCGCAAAATGTTTTGGCCTTCGCCGTTCGCGAATCACTAATCCGAACACTCACCGGCTTATCATGATGTAACAGACCTTCAGTCATTTTCTAAAATGTGATAAAACCGCCGTAGTCCGTGCGGCGGTGGCTGACATCTGCAACAAGGCATTGAGGTCATATGTTTGTTCGCACGCCGCGGTCACACGTAGAACACTTATGTGGCTCACTTGTGCGTTGTAGGCAAACAAAAATTCATGAAGGCAGCTCTAGGTTCCCGGGCGGGAAGTCAGACACGCGACATGTCTGACAAGGAGGCACCGGTAAGGTTTGTTTATCACTGAATCGGCGAGCGCACACGCACGCGGGTGCGCGGGGTCGCGTGACGTCACGCGCGCGCCATTTGCCGCCATTTTCTTGACGTGCGCCGCTCGCTACATTCCGTTTCACATAGCATTGTCATAATTAGTCACACTACTGTTAAACAAATAATTAATTATTAAAATATGTTGCTGGATTTGGGTAGGTAGGTGCACACCTATCTGCTCAATTGTGTACTTATTTGAATACCTACACAAAAATTTGATTTTTAAATAGTTATTTAATATATTTGTGGCAATATTAGTAAGTACTTTTTTAAAAAAATAACAATTTTGATTTGATTGTTTGAATTAAAAGACATAATTTGAATATATTTTCTTTTATTTAAATAAAAATTAATAATAGAATGTTTATGTGTGCCCGCCCATCGTCGGTGCATGTCGTCGAAATGAATGAATAAATCGTACCTGTGCTTGAAAAAAATCAGTACGAAACAAGTTACTCAAGATTTTCCGGATCCTTCAGATTTGCACTTAATTTTTGCTCCATCGACGGTATTTCAATTGCATGTTGTTACACCGACTTTTAACATCGAAGAAATCCACCGAAAATAGCTTTTGTTTCATCATCGAAACAAAAGCATTATAGAAATGGTCAAATTACACTCAATTAAGTAACCGTAGCTAGGTATAGGTAATAAATATTGATCTAATTTGAAGTATGTAGTACCTAAGTGAAAATAAATGCACTTACTACATAAGTGAAAATACATCGTGTTTCATATTTATATCTTTACGTAAACAAAATATATTATACAAACTGATGGAACGTAGAAAAACGCCTGCTCATCTTTTGCAAGCAATATTATTTGATAGAGTACCTATATCCTCTTGGCTATTTGAACGTTGTTTTGCCCTAAGAATATCGCTATTTAAAATAGGGGTTGATCGTAGAGGGGTGAATATTTTGGATTGTATTGTACTTTAGTAGGTATGCTTTATCAAAAAATCAAAAATAAATGGTTCCAAAAGTAAAAATGTTGGGGTGGACTACCCTTATAATTTATGGGGATGAAAAATATATGTTGTCCGATTCGCAGACCTAACTGTATACACACAATATTTCACGAAAATTGGGCGGGGCTTTTCGGAGGAGTTCAATAACAAACACCATGACAGGAGAATTTTATATATTAGAGATTTTATATGTTAAACCGGTTGGAATCACGCGAGAAAATCGTATAGATCCGAGTATGTTTTCGGAACCATCCTGGTACCTACCTTTTATAGTACCTTTTTCTATTCTATAGGAGTTGTCGGCGTCTTAGGCAAGCTAATTTGCAGTTTTGAGTTTTGACTATAGACTTAGCACGTTTGGGGGCGTCCATTAATTACGTGAGGTGTTCTAGGGGGTGAGGGGATCTAGCTAAATCTTTCCAAATCCCACTTAGGGGGAAGGGAGGTTATGGCAAATATCACGTAATAATTTTGCTCGCAGAAAACGGTGTAAAATTGCGTGAATTTTTTTGTCGAATAAAATATGACCAAATCTGAGAAAATAGTTAATAGCGTTGAAGGAGAAGATGATTTTATTGAAAAACACTTGGATATGTTGGTTCTAGTTAGTAGTCACTCTTGAGGCCGTGCACGAGTTTGCATGGACTGAATTAGAATAAATCTTTTCTTATTTTTTGTTTGTTAGCCATTATTTAATTTTATGATTGTGATTTTTAATTACATGAATATTCACAAATACTAGTCTTCAATAAAAGTAATAGAAAAAGTTTTTTTTCTCAATAAGCCAACACGTTTAAAGTCCCTAAAGAAGTTTTGAAGAATCTCGGTTTTAGAAGTTTTGGAGTTGAGGGAAATCTTACGATATCACACAATGGGGGGAGGGGGCGTCGAAAAATTCTCAAAAATGCCTCACACAATTACTGGACGCCCCCTTTACATACATTTTACTTTATGTTTTTCACATAGTCCAAGTTTTATACCTGCTGATGCAGTTACGATGCTTAAGGGACCGGGATCTATGGTAGTTGGCATCCGCTTATAAAACATGACGGAGTTATGAACTCGGTTAAAACGAAGTTAATTTTTAAATTGAATATAGAGTACCACGTTTTCGGCAGACAATCTAAGGCATTTTTTTTTATTTTTGCCAATCGTTCGTCCCATCTCTAGGAAATAAAAAAGGTAACCCTTTATTAATGTGCTATCACTACTACTCGGACCATGTCCCACTGTTCGGTCAGTCGGGCCTCCTCCAGATATACATGGTGGGCCAAGCCTACTGTGCTACGCGGGCCAGACAAGCACAAGGTTTCGTAACAAAACGTAACAAGAAAATGAAATCTTTCTTGCGGCTAGGTTATCGGCCTTTTCATTTCCTCTTCTCCTACGACACCCTTAGAATAGAAAGGGGTGATGACACTATGTATTCAAAATTCATCACATGAATATACATGTTTTAGTAATAAATTATAATTACCTAGTGATAAATTTATTTGGATATATTTTTAAAATGTTATCAGATAGAACGAAATCTTTACGACGGATTCTGGTATCATTCCATAGGCATTCGATATCTATCTAAGGATTATACCAGTATCTCTTCAATTGAAATGACCGACTGCACCTTCTTCGAATTATTATTATCGGTTCCCAAAAATATGGTTGAGCTGGGGAATGGCTGACACATGCGTCATGCTCATGATCGGGTGCCGCCAGTTGGGGACGGTCATCTCTTAACGGCTATTGACATACATAGCTTTGTATTGATCTCCTGGACACTTCTGTTGTGCAATATGTTACATTGTCCTCACATCTTAGCTTACTATAATTAAACACGAAATTAATGTAACCAATCAGATGTTTCTAACAGAAAATATGATAAAAGAATGTCCATGGAATTTCTTGCCTGTTCTTCTCCATAGGATCTACTTTTTGGAACAAGCAACTAGCTAAACTCTCCTTGCCTTTTTTTCGGCAAACTGATTTATAGCTGATGATGACTTTAGTTTTTCTAAAGTTTCTGCCTCTATTTAAATTACTTGTTTTTACTTTTGTCATTTCTGAAATAATACAAAATTTGGGAAGTTTTTATTAATTTTTGCTTACGCACGTCGGGGGCCCCCGGGCCCCGTATAATTAATACGACAGATACGGCGGTAGCTACGCCCCTGTCCTATAAATAGGTTCAATTGAAATAAATTATTTGAGTTTGAAAAGCTTTATTATAAGCAGTGGTGGAACACTTTCTCGTGGTACCGTAACGACCGTATAAAATGTATGCCCGGTGTAACAAAAATTTATAGAGCTAGATTATGAATTATTATGAATTAATAGGGGTGTCGTCGGTGCGCCTCAATACACACAAGGCATATGGGTGGCCGACGGGTAGCCCACAGCTTTAAGCTTACTTTAGACACAGATGATGATGATGATGATGATGAAGCAAAACATTACACAATAATATATTTTGTTTAAAAAAATAGCCTCTATTATTAAATTAAACTAGATAAGTGTATGTACAATCTAGAATAGAAACACCGACAAAGTGACTATTGTGACTGTCGCTAATCAGTCAATGCGACACGACAAACATCGCAAATAAATTAATATTATCAAAACAAAATATGTACATACAATAAAACTTATTTTCTAGAAATATTGAAAATGAGTCACTTTGAATTGATCACAATAGCAATATTATACTAATGGATATTAACTACTATTACTCAGCCCATAAAATACCCACTGCTGAGTCGCGCCTCCTCCCGTTACATGGGGGGTGATTAACCTACTAACCTGTGCCACGCTGGCTAGACGTGAGATCAAGTTTTCCTTCTATTGCAGCCTGGTTTACAGCCTTGTCATTTCCTTTAGTCGGCTCTTACGACACCCTCAGGATAAAATGGGGTGGTGACACTATGTATTCTAAAACCCTTGCTTGGGTACAGACCCTATTCAGTTATTTCTTACCTAATTATTAAAGCTTAGGAAGTACCTGACAATACTGCCCGCGTAGACATCAGTCCGTGTGGTTACAGATGTTCTCATCCCATTCCATCCTGAGGGTGTCGTAAGAGTCAACAGAAGGAAATGAAGAGGCCGATAACCTTGCTGTAAGAGAAGGAAATCACACGAAACCCTGTGCAAACCCGTCTGGCCAACGGGGCACAGTAGGCTAATTACCCTCCATGTAGTTGGAGGAGGACCGACACAGCAGTGGGTTATTTATGGGCTGAGAAGTAGTAGTAGACATCGCAAACAGCATCCAACCAAAATACTGTCATGGAAGCTTAAAATGTTATATGAGTTGATAGAACTCCTCGGAACATAGTCGTGATTCGACTAAAAGAACCTTAGACACAGCAAAATATAAAAAAAAAAATACGACTATGGATAGTGTAGTACAAAAACAACAACTGTATACGGCGATATAGGATTAGCAAGCTGAAGTGGCAATGGGCTGGCCACATCTGTCGTAGAACTATGATCTGTCGTAGATGATGATACGGCGTGTCCGAGATAACAGTTTATAGTATTTTATGTGAACAAAAGGAAAGTAATACAGTCGAATACACCATTGCCCTGCACTCTGCAGTTGCAATGATGACTCACTGCATTCATAACGCTAATGAACTGTAGCCCCAAACACAGGAAACAATTAATGTGTTTTAGTTGTTTTTGTTCGACATGATTACACATGACTATTATTGCTTTACTCCCTATCTAATCTATCCATTTATTGAATATCAATAGTTTCCTCATGTAGCAGTGTACTTTAAATATAAATATTTAATAATATCTTTAGCCAGGGCTTCACCTGTGAGGGTGTAACATTGAAATTTGTTATTTAGACAAGATATTTTAGCGACCAGCATGCTACATACTTCACATAACTTACCCGAAAAAAATCGGAACTAATAACATCAAGAAATCATCCTTATCATCATTTCAGCCAAAAGACGTCCACTGCTGGACATAGGCCTCCCCCAAAGATTTCCACAAAGGCCGGTCCTGGGCCGCCCGCATCCATCGTTTTCCGGCGACCTTAACCAGGTCATCGGTCCACCGTGTCGGAGGCCTACCAGAACTGCGCTTTCCGGAACGCGGTCGCCACTCGAGGACTTTTCTGCCCCATCGGGCATCGGTCCTGCGCGCTATGTGCCCTGCCCACTGCCACTTAAGTTTGGCAATCTTGTGGGCTATGTCGGTGACCCTGGTTTGCCTGCGTATCTCCTCATTTCTGATTCGATCTCGCAGGGAGACTCCGAGCATAGCCCTCTCCATTGCCCTTTGGGTGACTTTGAGCCTTCTGATAGAGCCCATAGTGAGCGACCACGTCTCTGTTCCATATGTCATCATCACATCAAGAAATATCGCCTACAAATCCGAGAATTACTGAAAAGTCCTACACCGCGTTAGCGAAATTTGAAGAACAATTCGCACAGTTAAGAATTCCCCGACTACAACTATTGGGGGATAGGCGACCCCTAGCCAGGCATACCACCTCGTCCGGCTTGATGATCATCCCTTTGCGCCTAAAATCTCCACACTACAGAAACGTTACACTACATTTTTACACTGCAAAGCTTTATGAGTAACATAGACTATATTATGATTACGGTTCTGTGGCGACCGCGTTCCGGAAAGCGCAATGCTGGTAGATCTCCCACACGGTGGACCGACTACCTGGTTAAGGTCGCCGGAAAGCAATGGATGCGAGCGGCTCAGGAACGGTCTTTGTGAAGTTCTGCCTCGTTGGTCTAGTGGTTAGATGTGCCGCCTTGGATCAACGGGTCCCCGGTTCGATTCCGGGGTCGGGCAAGTGTCTTTGTCTAAGCCAGAGGCACTGGCTCGGAGTCTGGGTGTCATTTCTATCTATAATATGTATGTATATACAAAAAAAAAAGTATTTAAGTAGTTTATCATCCATCTCGTTACCATAACACAAGCATTAAGTTGCTTAGCTTGGGACGAGATGGCGTTGTGTGAAATGTCCAAGGATATTTATCTTTGGGGGAAGCCTATGTCCAGAAGTGGACGTCTTTTGGCTGAAATGATGATGATGGTGATCTTTCCCCAAGGCGGCCGGCGCAGTGGTAATGAAGGTCAACAATTTGGAAAAGTCGGCAGCCCACTCCTTAGACTACAAGTCGCTTAGAAACTAGTGTTTAGGTAAATTCTGCTAATCCGTGTGGCGACGGATTTAGAACACATATTGTCACCGCTCTATTCTAACCTGAGAGTGTCGCAGCTGCCGACAAAAGGAAACGAAATAGCCGAAAACCTAGCAAGACATGGAAAACATAATACAAAATGGAAACCAAAAATCTGGCCAATGTGGCACGATAGGCTAAATATAATGGAAGGAAACCCAAGTCAGCTGTGGGTCATGTTTGTGCTGAGTAGTAGGTAAATACTGCGACTACAGCCTAAAACCTATCAACAAATATAATAAACGATACCCACTAGACATGGCGAAGCCCTGTAAACAATCAAAGCTAACAGGGCAGGCTATTCGCACTCCGCTCCAAACCGCGGATGGATCTGTGCGATTTAGTCTGCGAACTGTGCATGTAAATCGACGGGTCTATTAGAAGTAAGCTTTGCAAAAAAGTTTGAGAAAACACTACTAACTACTTATGCAGACAACATTTGAAAAACCCCGACAAAACATTGCGAGGTTTCTGAAAGATAAGGGCTTAAATTTAAGTCGTCGAGATTTTATTATTTTAAACTATATGCATTGAATTTAAAAAATGTGTGACCTCACGTCGGGTGGCGGGGCCGCTAAAAATGTGATTAAACCTGTGACAGGGACGGTGGCAGGGGTTAGAAAGTCCTAAAATTCGTGTGACGTAATTTATGGATGGGCCTCTCGATTCAATTAGTACTTATCTCACCAATCGTACAAGAGTGAGCTAAACCAGAAAAAATATCATATAAATATATATGATTACGATGCATTTAGCAAACATCGCTTAGTTGCTTAGCTTGGGACGAGATGGCGTTGTGTGAAATGTCCAAGGATATTTATTTATTTATTTATAGTTATTCTGGGGAAATCTAAACCAAAAGTAAGTAGGGACTCCAAACTTCAAAGTTTCTTCTTGGTTTCGCAAACCTAGTTTTATCTATACATGACAAAACTCACGTACTTAAGATACGTGTAAATACAACACAGACTTAATGGCACCTACTTGTATCGCTCACTATCGTTCGAGATAGCCTCCTAGAATAAATTAATTTTCGTTCTTTAATATCTCTGAATTAACTAAGAATAAGTATTTTATTAAGAAGCTGTCAAATCTTTACAGCAGTCAGCATTAGCAGTTTCGAAAAGTCCTTGCGTTGGTCGCGGTAAGAGGGTTGAGGGATAGGAATGCCGTCCATACGTCCCGCCCGTACATGTGGCAAACAGCAATATATGCCCCGTCCATACATTGCTGTTTGCCACAAACACCTAACACAACAAACAAAGTCCCAAGCATCGGCCACAATCACCAAACACAGGCAGTCGTCCTCACACTTGGCGAACACGTCAGTATTTACTATCTTCCGAATCGGCAAGCATGGTGGACGACGAGCTTGTAGCAGCTGTCACTTTCGGGTTGACCTTTTTTTTTTTTCCCGTTGTAAAATCCTTGATGGACTTCCCGCCGGCCTGGGGATTGCCGGCGGGGGAGTGTGGGAGTCTCCTCCAGAGTGGAGGCATACCCACTAAACATCTCCGGGGTGTTCCTTCTCGCGGTTTTGGGTGCGGCGCCGTGGGAACGTTAGTAATTATGTACTGCCAAAACCACGTTGCCGCAACCAGAGGCTTTGCTTCCTCTCCCAACTCTTGATTGCTCGTGAGAGCATTACGACTCCGGAGCATTCCGCTCCGTCGATGTCTCGCCAGGAACACGTGGCAAGACACCGGATCTCTCGGGTCTCTTATTCCGACGGGCAAGAGATTTCCCCAAATCTCTCACCCGGAGACCCGCTTCAAGGAGGACGGCGGTCCGGCGCCAGTCGGCGACGTCCAGTGCGTGCCCGGCGCCTTGGCGGTGCGTCAGGGGCACGCTCCCTCTCCCGCTCCGCCACCTCCTTCTTCCTCATTACGGCTCCAGCGAATTTTGCCAGAGCCTTCCACGATCTGTCGCTCTCTACCATCCTCACGACCAGGGTCGGGAGCGACAGATCGTTACCAACAATTGCGACAAGTGTCGCCCGATCCTCATCCCAAGACGGACACACCTGAAGTGTGTGGTCCGCATCATCCTCTGCATTACCGCAGTGATGGCACTCTCTCATACTCTCTCTGGCTACTATATCATGTAGGTATTTCCCATAGCAGCCATGATTGGAGAGAATTTGCGTTATATGGTACGAGAGAGTGCCATGTTTCCTTAGCACCCACCGTTCCAATATGGGCCTCAAAGCCTCTATGACTCGCACGCCAGTGCTTGGCTCCCGCATCATCTCTGTCCAATTGACTAAGAGATGGCTTTGCTCCTGCGCTCGCCAGTCTTGTATTTCACTGTAGGAAGGAGAAACTCCTCTGCTCCGGGCCTCAGCTACCAAATGGTAGATGGACGCCAGGACCCGGGCCTCCAGCTCCCATGGAGGTGATCCGGCGAGCACAGTGGCATTTTTATTTTAAATACAAACAAAATCAAGTCCTAAGAAGATGACAAAGGCGATGGTGGATGATAAAAATTCACAATTTTTTTTAAATCTTTTTATCTTTTTTTTTATTTATTTTTAAATCTTTTACCTTTTTATTCATCAACACACTGAGGCGGGTCCACGCATCCTGTACCTTCTGCCTATTTTTGTGGTAAGGGTCTTTTGCGTTCCAGATGCATGGCTCATTTTGATATGCTTCTAAAAAACAAAGAGTTGTGTCTTCCGACCAATCACACATGATTAGGTACCCGCGAAAACCTATTTTAGTTAAGTCTTTTGCTCCAAAAACGATTTATCGACGCGGTCCGTGCGACGTCCACCGCTCTTAAGCTCGCGCGCAATACTGATATGTTTTCAAGCGTGTGGAGCCATCGCAAACTGTTTGCCAAACAGCCTTTGATGTGTGAAGAAAAACCGACACCGATGCCGATCAGTGGCGAACACAAACAAAAACAGGCACAAGCACACAAACACCCATCCACATGTTCGTGTTTGCTGCTTGTTATTTGCTGTTTGCTATTGTTTGCCAAGCGTATGGACCCGGCATAAACTGCATAACGACGCTTTGCCAACCCATCAGGCCAGTGTGGCACATTAAATGTGTACTTGGGAGAGGCCCGAATCAACAGTGACGAGTGAGATTTTCAGCCTTGTCATTTACTTTTGTCGGCTTATTTTCTAAATCCGGATATAATAAAAATAGCTTTGTTTTAGAAGTAAAGGAAAAGGAATGTGTGATTGCGCGCGTGTGTATATGTGTGTGATATATATCATAGGGTTTTTGTTACACCCTCTATATATATTTTTTTTTAAGTACACCTTGCATATCCTCATGTTAGTATCTCCCATTAATCTAAAAGGTCAAACACCGTGTCCTTGGCCGGATGCATTCGTGCAATTGATATGAGATAAGCCGCGATTAAATCAATGAACAGAATTGATTAATGTTTCGTGCTAATCGACAACCGTCGGCCCTTTTGATATTCATTAGTAATGTAAACTACTTAAAATTGCATTTCGCACCTTTTCTTAAAAGCATCGTGACGTCATCGATTACCTTCTTGAGGGCTGTTTCAGTGCCATTGCCGGTGTGCGTGGGGTGCATGGTATCAATAGTTCTAAATATTTTATGAACAGATATGACTAGAAGGGTTATTTTGATAATATCCTGGAAAGCGGGGTACTTTTCAGGATATTATCAAAATCACCTTTTTACAATAAAATCATTTTTTCTGACACTATTTTTAATTTAAATTTATTAACATTTATTTTCTATTTTTTAGTCATTTTAGTTCGATTTTCTATAAAAGTATATTTTTTGTTATTTTTTAAACTACTTATATTTTATTTTTTAGTTGAAAAAATATAAAATCAAAATGTTTTTTATTCGAATAAATTCTTACGTCTTGTCATCGGTCCATAATAAGTATGAAAAATTTCGTGTTAATCCGACGTTTTTAACTGGGTCAAAATCATGTTCAAAGATTCCGTTACATCCATGAATACATACCGTTATTATTATTATTCTATTAATGATAACGGGTCAAAATGTTAAAAATATTGAATTATCATCGGTCCTTAATAAGTATGCCAAATTTCGTGTCAATCCGACGTTTTTAACTGGGTCAAAATCATGTTCAAAGATTCCGTTAGATACATACATACGTCTGAAGCTAATAAAAGCGTATTAAAAACGTATGGCGTTTAAGATTAACAAACAAACTTTGAAGACAGTCAAATACTTTTATTTTTGTTGTATCGGCAGGCATTTTTTAACTAAACCCCTGCATTAGCTATAACCTGTGTCGCAAGTGCAGTTTACAAACGTGAATTTACGAACAGAAATGATACCCAGGCTCAGAGCCTCTGGTTTACACAAAGACACTTGCCCGGCCCCGGAATCGAACCGGGGACCCGAGATCCAAAGGCATATCTGACCATAAAGACCAAAAAGGCAATCTCAATCTCTTGCTCTTATTTCTCAACCCATAAATGACCCACGACAGAGTCAGTAGGTACTCCTCTACATTCATGGTAAGAAATTGCTACGCTGACAACACCGGTTGACATTAAGCTTGTATTAAGTTTTCCTTTTCTTTCAGCTAGGTAATCTGTCTCTCTTGCGTTCCTTTAGTCGCTTCTTACGACACTCTCAGAATAGTGTGGTATATTTGTATTTTATATTCTAAATTGTATGTATATTCTAAATCTGTACCCTAACCTAACCTAACACGGTAAATCTAATAATAGTTGCTAACTTAAAGGCAGGCAACTGGATCGTTTGTTTGTAAATCCGACATCGTAAAACCGCTACCCATAGTCCTGGCGGTTCCACGATGCGTTTGCCATGCTAATGTGATATGGAACTTCGACCAAATATCGCCGAAGACGTAAAATATGTATGTGAAAAACACAATGAGTTGTCTGCCCAGCAGCTTACAACCCTGAAACAGAATTT
The DNA here is from genome assembly GCA_905475355.2 of Clostera curtula. Lineage (NCBI taxonomy): Eukaryota > Metazoa > Arthropoda > Insecta > Lepidoptera > Notodontidae > Clostera > Clostera curtula. The sequence goes on from FR997810.1 coordinate 15,245,890, forward strand.
CTTTCGGGACTTTACCATTTAATTGGATTGCACCATAAAACATTTATAACTTCCTTAGGGAGCATTATCATGGCTATCTTTTCATTTTTTATTACGGACTTAAGTGATACCTTTGTCACTATTGGTGCGATATCAAAATATTCGATTTCTGGCTAATCTAAGTAAATCAGAGTCCTTGCTATCTGGCTGATAATCTCATGTGAATAATTTAAAAAACAGAGGGGATAGTATAAATAATGTGCAATCTATTGATTGGCTATTAGTGTTAGTGCAAGGTTTACGAAAAAAAATACATAGGATTTCATAGATGAAAGGTGAGTAATGTATTACTAGGTGTGTTCTACAAGTGCTTAAGTGCGGGATAATGAATTAAGCTCTGGACGGTGAACGTAAAATGGAAATCTTCTATTGGCAAGCCTGGCTAGCAAACCCATAGGCACGGTTTAGTGACGAAAGGCATAATGACTGAAAAGTAAGAAAAGCAGTTTTTCTTCCCGAGAATTATTTTAGAATATCGATAAACATGTTACCTTGTTCACTAGGATTATGTTAAATTGAAATGTCCATTATATGAGATATAAACCTATTTCAATATGAGATAGACTTAGTTTAAACTCGTTGTGAAGTAGTCGTAAAAATATGTAAAAGTGCAACAAATAAACTATGTATTACAATTATGGAATCCCTATATTGTATAGGTACCTTCTAAAATACTTTTTGTTGAAGGATCGTGAAAAAAGTTTTACAGTGGACAAATATTCCATGTTTTAATTTTATTCTGTCTATTGAGACTGAATTTGCTGGAAACTTTCAATACAAAATAAGTTATTTCAATAACTTAAGTAAATAAATATTTTCGATAACCGAGTTAATGTAAGTCAGTACCTGTCTGGTACCTGGGCGCTGACCAGTGGTTTCGAGTGTTTCTTCACAGTTTTAGTCTGTCTGTTTTGGCTCGACATGGCCATCAGTCCTTCTCTGATCGTCCTAGGGCTTGCGATCTTCCTTATCCGTCGCTTACGCTAATGGTACGTTATGGACGCCAGAATTCTTTAAAGACCACGTCACCGATCTAGTAAAATCTAGTCTAGTCCGTGTGGTGACGGTTTAAATTCAAAAATTCAAATTCAAATTCCATTTATTTGCATAACACAGGTAAGTAGGTTCAGATGTTACAAATAAATAATGTCCGCTGTATTACAACCATTAGAGGTGTGCAAATTAATAATTAAGTACACAGTTACAATTTATACATAATGTCTTGAATAAAATTTCACATTGGGTTTGTATCATTAAGAAAATCGTCAACAGTATAATAACATCGTTCGATAAGTAAATAAGTCAGATTCTTTTTAAAATGTGCTAATGTCATATTTTTAAATCTATCAGGAATTTTGTTGTATACAAGAGGAGCCATACCAAGAATACTTTTTTTAACTAAAGCTGTTTTGCATTTAACAGAGCATAATTTATTCTTATATTGTGTGCGAACAGGAATGTCTCGTACTGTAGAAACCTTATCAAATAATTTTGCGTTCTGTTTTACAAATAATGACACTTCTAGAATATAAAGTGATGGCAAAGTTAACAATTTTAATGATTTAAAATATGGAATACGACTGTCTGTTGTCTTCAGACCACACATTGATCTCAGACATCTTTTTTGAATTTTAAATGCCAGTTCCCTATCCGTAGAGTGTCCCCATAAAATAATACCAAACCTTAGAACCGAAACTACAAGTTCATGATATGCTGTTAGAAGTGTGTCCATGTTTACTTTTTTTGCTAGTTGGAAAAGCGTATAAGCAGATTTAGTTACTTACTCGTTTGCATAATTCTTCTATGTGGGGTTTCCACGTTAGTTTGTTGTCAATTATTATACCTAAGAACTTGGTCACTTTTAGTTCTTCTATTTCAATGTCGTTATAGGAACAGGAAATTTTTGGGACGTCATATTTTTGATGAAAGTGTATTATTTTAGTTTTATTTAAATTAATTATTAAGTTATATTTTAGAAAACACATTGTCACCAACCCATACCGTCTTTAGGGTGTCGTAAGAGGCAACTAAAAGAACGCAAGAGGCAGATCACCCCCAACAGAAGGAAAACTTGCCATAAACATACAAACCAGTAGGCTAATTTCCCTCCATGATTTTGGAGGATGCCCGATCCAGTAGTGGGTAATTTATGAACTGTAGCGACGGCTGCATGTCCGATGACCAAAATCACGCATAGGCACAACCAAGACTGACATTATATAGTGGCTCTGTAACGTCCTTCATAAATTTCTTATATTTATTGTTGTTACAAATGAAGGCATACACATTTAGAGCCGATACTTCAAGAATTCCCGGAAAATGTTTTCGTATTTAATCCGAAGATAAAAATGCAATTGCGGTTGGATTAAAAAATGTTGCAAATAAACTCACGTGCTAATTAGTCTTTAATATTTATTGCTATTCCTTGTCGTTTCAGCTGATATATGAAACACTATTGCGTCAGTCCTCCAAATTCAAGGGGGGAATTTAGCCTACCGTACCATGCTGGCAAGACGGGTTGGCACAGGGTTGGTAACAAGTTTTCCTTCTCTTGCAGCTAGGTGATCTGCCTCTAGCATTCCTTCAGTCACCACTTACGACACCTTGAGGACTGTATGGGTGGGTGAACTTGTGTATTGTAAATCCATCACCACAAAATAACGTTTAATAAAATACTTTTAGGAAATCATTACATTTAATATTTGAGCAACTAAGAGAGGCTTTCCGAACCTCGCTCATTTGTATATTTTACGATTCTTAGGACATTGTAAAATACAAGCCACTACATAAATAATTATCCAATATAGGTATATTAGTTATTATCGATAGCCTTGTTGAGCGCCAAGAGCGGCACCTTTTGGATCATGGTTCCTCGGTACGATTCCGGGGTCGGGTCTGAGTTTGGGTGTCACTTGTTATCGTGAATTACATGCTTGTAAACTCGCCCGGCGATACAGGTTTACGACGTTAAAAAAATACTAGCGATTATTTCACCTAATTTTGCTTACACAATTGAATTCCGGAATTACGCACTGCAATTAGTAGGCAGCTGTGGTGCCGGGTAGTTACGACAACTAATCATTACGTATTTCTTAATTGAGATTGTATCGCATCTCCTGATTTTATACGCGATATGCTACCAATATCAAAGTAATTGCGTTCTGTATATCAATTGCGATAAAATATCTCGCTTTTGGAAAATTTAACATTGAAGATGTAGAGATAAGCAACATTTTGCTGAAGGCTATAAATACCGGTAATATCGCTAATCACTGATTAAGACCAATTTTAAAATATGTAATAGGCCCTTAACTTTTAGCTATTCTATTTGGACATGTACCTAACAACTGATATTTAACCTAATACAAAGTGAATCAACTATTAGTACAAACGTGATTGATATTAGTTTATTAGGCATAGTTTAAAAAAAGATTGTAGGATAAGTTAAATAATTCGTATATTTCATATATACCAGCTTTATAGCTTTTTTAATTCATTTTAGTTATTTGCGCACTACTACTAGTCTCATCCAATTTAGAAACATACAAAAACTATTTATTTATCACATACCATACCTTTACACACTACTACTACTTCTCAGCACATATGACCCATTGCTGAGTCGGGCGTCCTCCATCTACATGGAGGGAGTCCACTTTGCCTGGCCAGACGGCATAGAGTTTCACATCAAGTTTTCCTTCTCTTGCGGCTAGGTTTCCAGCCCTATGTTCATCATCATCATTTCAGCCAAAAGACGTCCACTGCTCGACATAGGCCCACTGTTGAGTCGGTCCTCCCCTAGTTACATGGACAGCAACTAGCCTGCTATACAAGGTTTCCTTCTTTTGTGGCGGCCTTGTAATTTCCTTCTGTCGATCATTTCTTTTTGCCGGCTCTTACGACACCTTCAGTCTCAGTCAGGTCTAAATCCGTCACCACACGGAAACATCTTAACACACTGCAACATATTAACAACCGAGCTTTGTGAAATTGGTACCAAAACAAATCTACCTGCGAACTTAGGAATCCTAGATTTGTATCTTATTTTAGCATTTCATTTTCCAGGAACCGCTATACTACTGCTATGTGCAGTAGCACTGGCAAGTGCAGCCGAGTTGAGGCTGACGAAAAATGGCCAGCCCTGCAACTGTAATCCAAACGATGCTTGGAGGATATGTGACGAAAACTGGGATAAAGATGATATTTTTGTAGTACATCAAAACTGCGACCAATTCTACAAGTGTGCTAATGGACGACCCGTGGTGTTCACTTGTTCCAACGGACTACTGTACAACCCGTTCATTGAAGATTGCGATTGGCCCGAAAACGTCGATTGCGGCGACAGGCCCATTTCTGGTGGACAGGGAGTAGAAGAAGAAGAGGATTGCGATGAAGAAGACAATGTCGCCGTAGGTGACTCTCAAGAGAATGGCGGCGGCAACGGGGATAATGAGGACGAAGATTGTGAAGATAACGAAAACGGTGGTAGTGATAACGGTGGAGGCGGCAACGGTGATGGAGGCAACGGCGGTGGTAACAACAACGGAACATGCAATTGCAATCCTGAGGAAGCTCCCCAGATATGTGCTGCTCCCGACTCTGATAGTACCCTCATCGCACATGAGAACTGTAACCACTTTTATCAATGCCTTCATGGTCGACCTATTACTGTAAAGTGTTACGGAACTCTTCATTACAACCCTTATATAGAACGCTGTGATTGGCCTGAAAATGTTGACTGCGGAGATAGAATTATCCCAGAGCCAGAAGACAACGACAATGATGGTGGAGGTGATAGTGACGAAAATGGTAATGGCGATGGTGACAACGGCGGAGGCGATAATGGTGGAGGTGATAGTGGCGGTGAAGATAATGGAGAAGGAGACAACGGGGGAGGTGATACTGGCGGAGGTGACAACGGCGGTGGCGACAATGGCAGCGGTGGAGGTGGAAGTACATGCAATTGCAGACCCGAAGAAGCACCCGAAATCTGTGCCTCTGATGGCTCAGAGGGTGTCCTCATTGCGCACGAAAACTGTAATCAATTCTATAAATGTGCTAACGGAGTACCAGTTGTTCTAAACTGTTATGGAGACCTTCTATACGACCCTTATACTGAACGCTGTGATTGGCCTGCCAACATTGTTTGTGGAGACAGAATAATTCCTGATCCCGATGAGAATGACAATAACGGCAATGGAGACGGTGGAAGCGGTGGTGGAAATGGAGACGGTGGCAGCGATGGTGGAAACGGTGGCAGTGAGGGCGGGGACAATGGCAGTACAGGCGGTGGAAATTGTGACCCGAGTGAAGCTCCTGCAATATGCGCAGCTGAAGGTTCAGAAAGCGTGCTTGTCGCCCATGAGAATTGCAACCAGTTCTATATTTGTAACGGAGGCAAACCAGTAGTTTTGAGTTGTTCAGGCATTCTTCTTTTCAATCCGAATACGGACCAGTGCGATTGGCCTGAAAACGTTGACTGTGGTGACAGAATAATTCCTGATCCTGATGAGAATGACAACAATGGCAATGGCGACGGTGGCAGTGGCGGTGGAAATGGAGATGGTGGCAGCGGCGGCGGAAGCGGCGATGGTGGTAGCGGCGGTGGTAATGGGGATGGTGGTAGTGGCGGTGGAAACGGCGACAACGGTAGTGGTGGAGGTAACAACAATTCCACATGCAACTGCAACCCTGGAGAAGCTCCTGAAATATGTGCTTCTAATGGGACGGAAGGTGTTCTAATTGCACATGAAAATTGTAATCAGTTTTATAAATGCGCCAACGGCAAACCTGTTGCTTTCACTTGCTTTGGAAATCTTCTGTACAATCCCTACACAGAACAATGTGACTGGCCTCAGAATGTTGAGTGCGGTGATAGAGTAATCCCAGAGCCCGATGAGAATGACAACAACGGCAACGGTGATGGTGGCAGTGGCGGTGGAAATGGAGACGGTGGCAGCGATGGTGGAAACGGTGGTAGTGAGGGCGGGGACAATGGCAGTACAGGCGGTGGAAATTGTGATCCCAGTGAAGCTCCTGCAATATGCGCAGCTGAAGGTTCAGAAAGCGTGCTTGTCGCCCATGAGAATTGCAACCAGTTCTATATTTGTAACGGAGGCAAACCAGTAGTTTTGAGTTGTTCAGGCATTCTTCTTTTCAATCCGAATACTGACCAGTGCGATTGGCCTGAAAACGTTGACTGTGGTGACAGAATAATTCCTGATCCTGATGAGAATGACAACAATGGCAATGGCGACGGTGGCAGTGGCGGTGGAAATGGAGACGGTGGCAGCGGCGCCGGAAACGGCGATGGTGGTAGCGGCGGTGGTAATGGGGATGGAGGTAGTGGCGGTGGAAACGGTGACAACGGTAGTGGTGGGGGCAACAACAATTCCACATGCAACTGCAACCCTGGAGAAGCTCCTGAAATATGTGCTTCTAATGGGACGGAAGGTGTTCTAATTGCACATGAAAATTGTAATCAGTTTTACAAATGCGCCAATGGGAAACCAGTTGCTTTCACTTGCTTTGGAAATCTTCTTTACAATCCCTACACAGAACAATGTGACTGGCCTCAGAACGTTGAGTGCGGTGATAGAGTAATCCCAGATCCCGATGAGAATGACAACAATGGTGACGGTGACGGTGGAAGTGGTGGTGGAAATGGAGACGGTGGCAGCGGAGGTGGAAATGAAGACGGTGGCAGCGATGGTGGAAACGGTGGCAGTGAAGGCGGGGACAATGGCAGTACAGGCGGTGGAAATTGTGATCCCAGTGAAGCTCCTGCAATATGCGCAGCTGAAGGTTCAGAAAGCGTGCTTGTCGCCCATGAGAATTGCAACCAGTTCTATATTTGTAACGGAGGCAAACCAGTAGTTTTGAGTTGTTCAGGCATTCTTCTTTTCAATCCGAATACTGACCAGTGCGATTGGCCTGAAAACGTTGACTGTGGTGACAGAATAATTCCTGATCCTGATCAGAATGACAACAATGGCAATGGCGACGGTGGCAGTGGCGGTGGAAATGGAGACGGTGGCAGCGGCGGCGGAAACGGCGATGGTGGTAGCGGCGGTGGTAATGGGGATGGTGGTAGTGGCGGTGGAAACGGTGACAACGGTAGTGGTGGAGGTAACAACAATTCCACATGCAACTGCAACCCTGGAGAAGCTCCTGAAATATGTGCTTCTAATGGGACGGAAGGTGTTCTAATTGCACATGAAAATTGTAATCAGTTTTATAAATGCGCCAACGGCAAACCTGTTGCTTTCACTTGCTTTGGAAATCTTCTGTACAATCCCTACACAGAACAATGTGACTGGCCTCAGAATGTTGAGTGCGGTGATAGAGTAATCCCAGAGCCCGATGAGAATGACAACAACGGCAACGGTGATGGTGGCAGTGGCGGTGGAAATGGAGACGGTGGCAGCGATGGTGGAAACGGTGGTAGTGAGGGCGGGGACAATGGCAGTACAGGCGGTGGAAATTGTGATCCCAGTGAAGCTCCTGCAATATGCGCAGCTGAAGGTTCAGAAAGCGTGCTTGTCGCCCATGAGAATTGCAACCAGTTCTATATTTGTAACGGAGGCAAACCAGTAGTTTTGAGTTGTTCAGGCATTCTTCTTTTCAATCCGAATACTGACCAGTGCGATTGGCCTGAAAACGTTGACTGTGGTGACAGAATAATTCCTGATCCTGATGAGAATGACAACAATGGCAATGGCGACGGTGGCAGTGGCGGTGGAAATGGAGACGGTGGCAGCGGCGCCGGAAACGGCGATGGTGGTAGCGGCGGTGGTAATGGGGATGGAGGTAGTGGCGGTGGAAACGGTGACAACGGTAGTGGTGGGGGCAACAACAATTCCACATGCAACTGCAACCCTGGAGAAGCTCCTGAAATATGTGCTTCTAATGGGACGGAAGGTGTTCTAATTGCACATGAAAATTGTAATCAGTTTTACAAATGCGCCAATGGGAAACCAGTTGCTTTCACTTGCTTTGGAAATCTTCTTTACAATCCCTACACAGAACAATGTGACTGGCCTCAGAACGTTGAGTGCGGTGATAGAGTAATCCCAGATCCCGATGAGAATGACAACAATGGTGACGGTGACGGTGGAAGTGGTGGTGGAAATGGAGACGGTGGCAGCGGAGGTGGAAATGAAGACGGTGGCAGCGATGGTGGAAACGGGGATGGCGGTAACGGCGACAATGGTAGTGGTGGGGGTAACAACAATTCCACATGCAACTGCAACCCTGGAGAAGCTCCTGAAATATGTGCTTCCAATGGAACAGAAGGTGTTCTAATTGCACATGAAAATTGTAATCAGTTTTACAAATGCGCCAATGGCAAACCAGTTGCTTTGACTTGCTTTGGAAATCTTCTGTACAATCCCTACACAGAACAATGTGACTGGCCTCAGAACGTTGAGTGTGGTGATAGAGTAATCCCAGATCCCGATGAGAATGACAACAATGGCAATGGCGATGGAGGTAGCGGTGGTGGAAATGGAGACGGTGGCAGCGACGGTGGAAACGGCGATAGTGGTAGCGGCAGTGGTAACGGGGATAGCGGTAACGGCGACAACGGTAGTGGTGGGGGTAACAACAATTCCACATGCAACTGCAACCCTGGAGAAGCTCCTGAAATCTGTGCTATCAATGGATCTGAAGGTGTCCTCATCGCACATGAAAACTGCAATCAGTTTTATCAATGTTCTCACGGCCGACCTGTCGCGTTGACTTGTTTCGGAACACTTTTATACAACCCGTACACCGAACGTTGCGATTGGCCTCAGAATGTCGATTGTGGTGACAGGATAATCCCAGATCCCGATGAAAACGACAATGGTAGCGGTGACAACGGTGAAGGTGAAAATGAGGGTGGTGACAGCGGCGGTGGTGATAATGGAGGTGGTGACAACGGCGGGGGTGATAACGGTGGTTCGTGCAACTGCAATCCCGAACTTGCGCCAGGAATCTGTGCTACTAATGGTTCCGAAGGAGTTTTGATCGCCCATGAAAATTGTAATCAGTTCTATAAATGCGCCAATGGTGTTCCAGTTGCCCTTACATGTAATGAAAATCTTTTGTACGACCCTTACACTGAACGTTGCGATTGGCCTCAAAATGTCGATTGTGGGGAAAGAGTTGTACCAGACACAGAGGATGGCGGTAATGGTGACAACGGAGGAGGTGACAATGGTGGAGGTGACAACGGCGGAGGAGACAGTGGAAATGGTGACAGCGGTGGAGATGGAAGTGGAGGTGGCGATAATGGTGGAGGAGACAGTGGTAATGGCGACAATGGTGAGGGTGACAATGAGGACAACAACAACGACATCAATGACCCCAGTCTTGCACCTGAGGTCTGCTCCGGTTCTGGCGCCGATGGAACACTCGTAGCACATGCAAATTGCGACCAATACTACATGTGCAGCGCCGGCTTACCTATCGCTATGAACTGTTCGGGCGATCTCCTCTTCAACCTGGAAACACGGCTTTGCGACTGGCCACGTCTGGTAGACTGTGGTAACAGAACTGTGCCTGAATCTGGAGGCTGTCTTTGCAACCCTCGCCAAGCACCAGCCGTGTGTTCTGGAGCACACTCTGAAGGCTTGGTGATCGCTCACGAAAATTGCGATCAATTCTTTGTGTGTACTGGTGGCGTCCCAGTGGAACGCAGTTGCGGTGGCGGTCTTAATTATGACCCACATCGAGAAGTCTGTGACTGGCCAGCCAATGTTGCCTGTGAAGGTAGGGTATCGCGTATAAACACGCTCAACAAACATACAGAATCGAGGCAAACGTTTAGAAATTAGTCTATAGACATTATTACTGTGCGATATGCAATTGATTTAAGAACTAAACTCACATACATGGCTAATTGTAAGCATACCTGGCTTAGTTTAAATTTATAACATATCAGTATTGTATCTAATATGATTGTAAATCTCTTTTTTCATTATTTATTATGTTTCGGCTGCAAAGACTTTATAAAAAGCATATTATTGTGTATTGGTTTAAAAAATAAATTGTTCAAAATTACAACTGTGTTATAATTTTAAGTAATCATTAGCTATATTATATATTTATTAACCATTTTAAATAAAGAAATTAAAGGATCTTAAAGTGATGTACTAACAGACTTTCATTAATTAAAAAATTAATAAAGACACATATTTGAAAGTAAATTTAAAATGATATTGTCTAAAACATTATACTACTGACTTAAAATATATAGCCGTCACGAATCTGATATTATTATGTATCTTAATGATTTCTTAGGTTTTCGCGATTATTACACATTGAAATTAAACACTTTTTAACGGATGCATCGCGTCGACGTTTCGAATGCTTTGCAGCAGTCGTGGTCGCGGGAGAGACTAGATCACAGTTGTCTGCAAAAGTAGGTACAAAGAAACAGTTAAAATCTACCGCCTATAATTTTGTTTTATTGATAACGTTCCCTTGCAGATTGTAACGAGTGACCAACATACTCTGGTACTCTTTTTTTCCTTTTAATATAATTATAAATATATCTCAAAGGATATCAAATAATACAAACTGGATACCATGCCATCCTGGTCACGGCACCAAATTGTAACGCTACCTAACACCCTAACATTTTTTTTTTTAAAACAAAAAACAATTAATTGATATCTATTAAAGATTATTAATTTAAATATATAAAATGTTGATGCAAGATAAAATATAGATAAACTAAACTTAATAATTAGAAAACTTAAAGTTAATTTGGCCAGTGATCGTCAAAGTGGTATGTTGTGCCGCAATGTAACCTAAGAACGTTTAGTGAAGGATTGGTATATAGTTTAACAAGTTCCCTAGCCGTCCCTACATCAATAAATGATCTAAGTAACATATGATGAAAAACAAAGTAAGACAAGATGATATCTAAGCGTTAGTGAAACCAATGATACCTATAGAAAGTTTCCTATATATTCCTATAACCTGAAGACCCAATATCACCTAGATTATCTAAGGCAGAACAATATAGTACAACTAAATGATAATTATTAAAATAATGATATCTTTAGTAACCCTCCTATACATTCCTATTGTTTGAGGACCCTATATCAAATACTATTAGAATATTTGGTTAATATAACATTCTAAGATTATATCAGCCATACAATGACAACGTACCTGAAGTTAGCAACTCATTATATTGAAATACTTATTATTGTGTACTATGTGGGTAAGCCATAATTATATGAGGGTATTTCTGCAATAAGTTTTGTCAATGTACCCTATTTATATTAATATAAATTGTTTTCTTTCAACCCTACTTATGACTTATTAACTTAGAACTTATGATTTACTTTACCTATAACAGCTATAAGTTATAAAAATGAATCTATTCCTGCTATGAACTCTATGGAATGAATGAAGTATACTAAACATGCCAAGAAGGAATGATTATCTGGCTCCAAGATTTTCATTTACAAAATATCTTATGTTCCTTATACTGTTATCTAGATTTGTGATGTATGTCTGCTTTGCCGTCATATGCATCTCGAGTCTGCTTCGGGGCCATAGAATATACATACTAGGGCGAGTGTACACTGTAATTGTAATGTCTAGGGTAATATGTTGATGGTGAATTTGCTGCCAACTGAGCCTCGAGTTTACCTCGTGATTATTGAGAGAACAGATGAACCAGCAGTGTATATGCAAAGTGTAAGTATGTGTGAGTATAATATAATAATGTTATTACTATACAAATGGAACATGTTAATCTATCCTGCTTTAACATTTACCTAATTTGAATATTATATTTTGTCCTTTATAGGTCATGGTAAGGTCATAGTATGCTAGTAAATCAGACCAAGAGTCATAACAAGAGAAACAATTCTATCTGGAGTAAAACAATAGAGATCAAGAAACTACTTATTATTATATTGACTGTCCTAGGGCAATCAATGTGGCTTTATGTTATTTTCAGCGGGACTAAGGATCAAGGCATAGTATAAAGAGAGGGGAAGTAGGTTATCTTCATACAAACGCACCGCGCGCGGCTTGTATGTGTGCGCTATTGTATCTATGTGTCGACGCACGCACACTTTAACAAAATCTCGACCCGTTTCTCAGTGCGCCAGTCGGGGCTAACACTGCACAAGGCTCGCGCGCGCGTCACGGCTTTTCGGCACCGCTAAATGATTTATTCATCAATATCATCATCAAAATGTCTGATAATCGCAGAAGAACGTATTGCTGTATGTTTGGGTGTAATTGCAATACTGCAGTCAAATAGTGTATTGCGTGATATTAGTTGTTCAGACTATATAGAATTTGATACCTATCCTCGAAAAAAATGCTTTTTTTTACGTATGCGGAGCCTTGTTGAAAAAGTGGATTGAACGTCACGAGGATTGCGAACAACTTAAATCGTATTTAAACGCGAATCAGCAAGTTTGCAATTTAAGTGCAGAAACTAGGTACCTTCACTACAAAAATTATTCTAGAGACCAAATTTTGTTAGTGATTCCACCCGACGACTTTGTTGAAAATATTAAGAGGATGGAGCAGATATTCCAAAAAGCATTTAAAAATGATCACATAAACTGCAAAATTGGCATGTCTAATTATGAACAAATAAAAGATTTACATTTTTCACTGCCCTGCCCATGTTTTCCGAAATTATATTTGCAAAAGTTATTTATAAGGATGCGGATATATTACACATTAAAGTTTAATAACAAGGCGTTTCGTAATAGTCGAAACCGAAGAAAGTATTTTTCTGTAGCTAATTTGTAATTTTGTAATAAATGTGTGATTCAATAGATATGTTTGTATTAATTAAAAATAAATGTGGTCCTTTATGTGTAAAAATACTACATTATGCATAATAAAAAAAATCAAAAAGCTGACTTGTATAAAGCTTAGTGCTTTATACAAGTCAGCTTTTTGATTTTTTAGCAAATAAATTAAACACAAGCTATGTTGCCGCGTGTACCATCTAGCGGCGACATGGCGAGTCGGGACCGCGACTTGACGTTGCCGCTGTTCATGCGGTTGCTGCGACGCGCGAACAGCCGCGCCTAATATTTAGCTAAAAGTGACAACCCTAAGACAGTAGGTAATTATATCGCGAATTGGGCCGGAGATAGCCTACTCCCTCTTCTTTATACTATGATCAAGGCCCCAACCCGCCTTGATCTGTGGGACTCGACTCCAGACTTGGGCACCCTCCATCCCGCATTGTGGGTAATTGATTTGAATATCCCACAATTTTATAGTTTCGTATCTCTTTAAAACTACTTTAATAATTACTCTAACGTAAAATCTAACATTACCACTGGTTCACAAAGTCCAGCCAGCAAGAAACTCTGTGATTACTTCTACTCAGGGGTTTATTATTGAAAGATCTGACTTTCAATTCTTACAAATAATGCAACTCTATAGCAAATGCAAAATCTATTACTCCAATATAAAAGAGAGAGGGCTCAACTCATTGTACTGCAAAATGAAGATATATGTATTTGTTAGTTTTGTCATATAATGTACAACGAATTGCTCAAATGCTGATGATGATGATGCTTTGACTCTAGCATGAAATACAGCACACTACTGCAATGAATATGGTTATGTAACTCAGCCAACCTCCAGCAAGACTATTCACTATAGTAAGTATTACTCGGTAGTAAAGGAACAATCAGATACTGCTGATTGACGGTGTGTTTTCCCTCTCTGGTACTTACACATAAGCACTCTTGCTAAGCATATATATATATGCTAGATTTTAATCGTACAAAATTTATTAAGTATTTTATTGATTCCCTAATTAAGTACTCCATTGACTCCTCAATTAAGCATTCCATTGACCATTTAATTAAATACTCAATTGACCATTCAATCAAGCACTCTATTGACTATTTAATCAAGCACTCCATTGACTCCTTAAATAAGTATTCTATTAACTCTTTATTAAAGTATTCCATTGACTCTTTATTAAAGTATTCTATTGACTATTTAATCAAGCACTCTATTGACTCTGTAATTTAGTAAAAAGAACTTCAATTGACATTTGTGCCCATGACGTCACACTATAGTAAATATAATCTTGAATGAACAAGTCGGCGCATATTTTACCCTCATTTTTATTATATTAATCATTTTAAGTTTATAGATAACTAGCGGCTTCGCCCGTGCAAAGCGGTTCAAAATCCGTTGCGTAGTTTTAAAGATTTATGCATACATAGGGACGGACAGAAGAATGTGACTTTGTTTTATACTATGTAGTGATTATGATTATGACGTAGTCTTATCTTAGAACATATGGGTTTGTTGAATGTATATTTGTGAATCATGACGGGGTAGATCGCATTCTGGACCGTCACAAGATGAGTGTTTTCCTTGAGATTTGATCAATTTAATGACTGGATCCCAAGCAGGTGGTACTTGCCAACCATCCTCTCTATTGAAATTTGGATGTTTTTTTTTTAGCTAAATAGCCTCGCGGATAATTCTTGGGATGTAATGATTTTCCTTGGCAAGGATTTGAGGTCTATCAAAGTGGATGTAGTGGTTGGTCTTGTTGAATGTGTGCTCACAAACTGCAGACTTGGTCGAGCGTCTGTTTTTCATGTCAGCTATATGTTATTTTATGCGGATACCGACACTTCTCTTTGTTTGCTCAATGTATGATAATCCACACTCACAGTCAAGTTTATACACACCAGCATCTTGTAGACTTCACTGGTCCTAAAAGTTGGCTGATCTTCCTGTGTGGCTTGAAATAAGTTTTTATTGAAGCACGTTTCAGAATATTTCCAACTTTATCAGTGATACCCTTGATGTATGGTAAAACAGCAGGTAGTCGCTCAACTGTAGGTGCTTTGGGCCGGCTTCTCTGACGCATACGGAGTTTAAGGCTGTTTAAACCAAGTCAACCAAGTCTGCAGTTTGTGAGCACACATTCAACAAGACCAACCACTACATCCACTTTGATAGTCCTCAAATCCTTGCCAAGGAAAATCATTACATCCCAAGAATGATCCGCGAGGCTATTGAGATTAAAAAACATCCAAATTTCAATAGAGAGGATGGTTGGCATGTACCACCTGCATGGGATCCAGTCATTAAATTGATCAAATCTCAAGCAAAACACTCATCTGCAAGACCTCTGGACACCGTGAGCAATTTCTGCGTGCACAGGGAACGTTATCAATAAAACAAAATTATAGGCGGTAGACTTTAACTGTTTCCAGCTGTTTCTTTGTACTTTTGAAGACAACTGTCATCTTGTCTCTCCCGCGACCACGACTGCTGCAAATCATTCGAAACGTCGGGAATTAAATAATCTAATATACACGCGATAAATCCGTTAAAAAGTGTTTAATTTCAATTATGTATCCTACATACGTATCATACACACCTTTATGGCATAAGGTTAAAGCGCAAAGGGATGACCATCCAGACGAGATGGTATGCATGGACAGACCTGCAGCACTTAGTCCTAGATAACTATACTTAATAACTAACTCAATAAATAAAATAAAAATAAAAAAGCCTTTTATTTCACACCTTTCAATTAACAATTTATAGTAGTAATAATTATTTTTCCAAATCCATGCATAATAAGTTTAAAGATATTCCATTTCATTTATCTTATAACTCTCGGTAATAAACATTTCGTAATTATAATTAAGGAAACTATTTAAATCATAAGTATAAAAAAAATAAGTATAAAAAAAATTTCAAGATAATCATGTTGAATAAGAATTCAAGATTTAAACTAACTCAATAACTAACTATATTTCTATATATATTGATATCTTATATGTGCCGTTTGCTCTGTAAACGTCACTATGGCGATGTAAGGTTTTTTGGTTATTCTCGTGTTCCACCGCAATATTTTTTCAAGCTGATATAGTTTTCGCGTAAAGTATTAAGAATTGTGGTCGCTACACACTGGAAGAATTTAGCTAAATGGATCCGACCCATTTCCCATTTTTTCCCATTTGGAAAACGTATATCTCAAAAAAAAAGCATAACCTGCGTATAGATAACAACAGCAAAAAGTAATAGTTATAATAGAACCCTACAAATTTTACACAAAGATATATGATTCATCAGTTTTTCGGTTAAATGAACTCACATGATTTTTTTGGTTTAGTTATGAGGGCCGAAACCGTGACACATAATATTAGTATAGATTTAGAATGCCACAATATTAACACCGAGTAATTGCCTGACGGATATAGAATACCTCATCTCACCAACCCATAATATACTGAGCGTATCGTAAGGGCCGACTAAGGGAACACAAACTAACAGTATGACCACAAGACAACTGACAGTGTTGTCAAAGTATTGTCAAAAGATGGCGCTAGAGCAGCTGTCAACTGGCCACAATGACTGGTGCGACATGACACGTTTTAGAGAAACGAAAACAATGATTTTATATTACTAGATATTGTTACCTGCAGTATCTTCCGGTGGTGCACAACAGTCAAATGCACTATGAACAACTAACCCTTAAATATTTATTCCTCAAATATTATTAATACACACAGTTCAAATAAGTTATTGTAATATTAGTTGCATGTCATTACTGAATCATACGATTAGTTCCGGTTCCTTTAGATTATAAAATCATGTTATTTAAAATCATACGTGGAGTTCCGGTTCCTTTAAGATTATAAAAGTTATTCTTACAACATGCTTCCTTTAAAATATTTATTTGTACTTAGCATGGACGTATAAAAAAAGTCGGACAGAGTCTCGCTAACTAAAAACTGTGACATCATAGTCGGCCAGATCAGCTATATGTACAGGCCAGCACGCACACTTTCACACATTAGTCGGCCATTACGCTCGTGAACATCGATGCATAAAGACGCAATATGCGGCGAAAAAATAAAAACTATAAATCATGTCTTGCGTGATAAAATGGTGTAAAAACTGTAGTGACCGAAAGAAAAACAATCCAGGAATCACGTTTCATACGTAAATGAATAATTCAATCACTTATTTCCAGATTATATACATTAAAATCAATTTGTATTTGCTAGAACAAAACAATTGATTTTAAGTTCAGTGTTGCCAATATTCACGTGTGCAAATTAACCGAAATGTGGGCAATTTTTCGTTTATTATAAAAATCAATATATTATTATGGTTAATTATTTAATAGTTACTACTGGGTATTTTATTTAATATTCCTTTTGCTAGATTTTCTAAGGAAAATTAAGTATGGAGAAATGATTGGATTCAAATAATTAGAAATTGTAATGGAGAATACGATTGGATTCCAAACAAATACAGTGTCGTTTGCAGTATACATTTTGATGCGAATGACTTTTATACAACTAAAGGAGGACTCCGGCGTGTTGTTACTTATGCAGTACCTCAAAAGGTAAATTAGCAATCTAACAAGACGTGGTTTTTATATAAAAAAAGAAACATAAGTTAATATACCTAAAAACCAGAGGAGGCTTACATTTACCATCGAAAGATATATTCGGTATTTGTTGTATTTGCGAAATGGTCATACGAAAAATTATAAAAGAAAGCATAACATTGTATAACGAAAGGCAACATAAATATATTATCACAAAAATTCAAGAAAAATGTATAGGTAATGAAAGCGTTTTTTTTAACTTGGAATATGAACATACTTTCGCCGGAATAGAACACAAAATAAGTCTTATTAAATATTAGCGGAAAAATATCTAACGATTCGGTTTCACCATATCTCGAAATTAGAAGAAATTTCAAGAACGTCTCAAAGTAAAAGACATTATTCTAAAAACTAAACTCAGCATTTGGGATTCTAAATTAAATGAAATAGGACCGCAAATTATTAAAAAAAGAATAACAAGTTCTCTGATTTTCTTGCCAGTTCTTCTCAGCAGTGGGCGCGTTCCAAACTGGTGGTAAACTATGTATATGTAGCATGTCGAGGGTTCGATTCCCGTACGGACGAAATATTTGTACGACCTTCAAGTATTTGTTCCGGGTTTGGGTGGTTCATTTAAAGAATATGTATGTATTTACAAAAAAAAAGTATATAAATAGTTTGCATTCTATACATTTTTTTAATATGTTGACAATTTGTATGTGTCCATTGTGTCCTATACAAAATAAATTAATTGACTTTGACTTAAACATTACAATTTCGAACAATAATTTTTTTTTATTACGTTGACCGTGTTTTAATGGTAAATTTTTGTGTAACTTTGCCACCCCAAAATTAACTCGCACATAAAGAGCGGCCGCCATCTTGGCGTCTCACTTTTGTCTTAGCGAGAGTTCCGTCCGCCTTTTTTTATACGTCCATGGTACTTAGTAATTATTCCAATACGGATACATGTCCATTAACAGTTGTTTCTTAATTTTAGATTATCCCTTTCATAAATTAAGTATTATAGACTGACTACTTCCGGTCACAATTTTAAAGGAAGCATCCGCTAAATATTATTTTCAGTGTGCTACCCTCAGTATATAAGGCGTGCGATCAGTATAGCACGGGTCTTTTTCTGTAGTGATTCTTGCTAGTAATAAGTTTGGCGGTCAATATATGTGCGCTGTTAAACAAAGTTGTTTCTATTTAATACTACGGTTAACAATATGTTACCTTCATACTAACCGACTCTTCAAATCGGATCCCGCCATAAATACATACCGATATAGTGCGCAATGTTGACAAGTAGCATTAATGAAAAGTACAAAAGATGGGCTAAGCACGTGAGTAAAAAAGATATTACGATTTTGTTGAACAGAAGGATATTTCGATAGGAACTAGGTAAGAAACAAAATTTGATGAAACAGTCAGTTAATATGTACAAGGAAATTAAAAAAATTTTAACGGATTTTATTTATTAGATCACCATTTTCATCGCCAACAAATAATTACCATAGTAACACAATAGTCAATAATTAAACACCTTCGAATTTATTTCTTTTCTGCCTGGTCTATGACAAATATTAAAACATCACAAATAATTAAACAACAAATATTATTAATTAATTTTAAAAAAACACGTAAAGGAAACTGTACAACAGGGTAATTCTTACTTTAGTGCCTACGTTCGCATCTGGACTTAAAATCCCAATTGGCCTGTTTTCGTGTCTTCACTTGGCGTGCGCTTGAAACATATCTACCTCTTTTTATTTATACATATAATATCATTGAACGAAAAAGTACCTAATAAAAAAACAAACTATTGCGAAAAAATAGAAGCATCGATGGATGTACATTAACGTATGTTAAATTAAAGTTTTTTTATAGTTATATATTACAAATACGAATATTTGTGCCGTCGTAGTTCCAGCCCATAACTGGCCCACTACTGAGTCGACCCCATCCTAAGGGAATTTAGCCTACTGTGCTACGCTAGCAAGACAGGATGGCACAGAGTTGGTATCAAGTTTTCCTTCTCTTGTGGCTAGGTGATCTGCCTCTTGCGTTCAGTTAGTCACCTTTTACGACACTCTACGAGTATGTTGGTGACATTGTATATTCTTAATCTGTTACAATACGGATTAATTTATGGAAGGTTATAATTAATTTTATTAATAGATAAATAAAGATATTAAAAGATGAGTAATGTTGGTTATTAAAAGAAAACATAGAAACCTACTTTCTGCCTGACTAGACCTCCTCCAATTGCAAGGAGAAGCACTGTGCCCTAAGTTTTCTTTAGAAGATTCTTGTAACACCCCTAAGGATAAGGTTCACTGTGTTGGTGATGTTGTGCACCGTCACCACACGGCGCCCTCTATCAAATATACTATACATTAATGTGTACGTGTAATAACTTATCGAAAAAACAATTGATATAACAGTGTTTCATTACTCTAACATCTATTAGATTAGATTTAAGTGTTTTATACACACAGCCAAGAGATGGTGCTCATATTTTTTTCTATTAGCAGTTTTTTATTTGTTTCGTACTTTATAAACACTTTGATTGGCGAATGGATATAGAAACTACAATTAAATAGTCCAGGATGGTAGATGTATAATTATATCTGTGGCCAAACTGTCTTTCACTCGTAGGCTATACTGAAAGGGACTTCCCTAAATAATATTTCTGTATTTTGATTATAATAGCGCAATTATCAGTCCCTTATTTTTTTTTCTAAAACCTTTGCCAAAGTCTTTTTGTCTAACAAAATTTGTGTATTATGACAACCTTGTTGTTCTAGGGGTTGCATGTGCCGCTTTTGGATCACGCTTCCCCGGTTCGAGTTCGGGGTCGGGCAAGTGTCTTTGTGTAAACCAGAGGCACTTGCTTTGAGTGAGTAATTTGTGTTCGTGAATTTCATGTTTGTAAAGTGGCCTCGCGATACAAGATATAGTTACATAGTGTTAAAAAAAAACAAAACAAAATCATCATCCACGGCTTCAAACCTGCAGAAATTCACCATCATCATCGCCCTCCATGTAACTGGAGGAGGCCCGAATCAACAGTCGGCCTCCTCTTCATAAATATCGAATATGGCAATATCATCATTTCAGCCAAAAAACACTGACAGAGACACTTAACAGAGACGTGGTCGCTCACTATGGGCTCCTTAAGAAGGCTCAAAGTTACCCAAAGGGCAATGGAGAGGGCTATGCTCGGAGTTTCCCTGCGAGATCGAATCAGAAATGAGGAGATACGCAGGCAAACCAGGGTCACCGACATAGCCCAACGGATTGCCAAACTTAAGTGGCAGTGGGCAGGGCACATAGCTCGCGGGACCGACGCCCGATGGGGCAAAAAAGTCCTTGAGTGGCGAACGCGTTCCGGAAGGCGCAGTACTGGTAGGCCACCCACACGGTGGACCGACGACCTGGTTAAGGTCGCCGGAAAGCAGTGGATGCGGGCGGCCCAGGACCGGCCTTTGTGGAGATCCTTGGGGGAGGCCGTCCTTGGGGGACGTCTTTTGGCTGAAATGATATGGCAATATATTAAGATAGAAATAAAATGGAGGCTAACAGGTGCAGGACTGCGTTTATATTATCTTTAATCTCTCTATGCATGTTAGATAAAGACAACTCATAAATGAGTTAAGCTGGCTCTGTACGTGAAATGTGAGCATTGTGTTAGTTCCCCCTCGACCGTGCTGCCTGCCACCTTGTTGTGGTGAGGGGGCTTACGTGCCTTTAGGATCCGTTGGGGCCATACCGGCTCAGGGTCACCCATGCCGGGCGGGCCCACGGGGAGAGGCCAGACGAAGAGCGGCACAAGGGGAGTCGTGGTGCTCTGGGGACTCCTCTGTCCTCAGAGTTGCCTCGGAAGCCTTAACCTGTCGCGACACACGGCGTGGCGAATGCAGTGGAGGACGGCCAGGCGGTAAGGCCAGGGCTGCCACCACTAGCAGCGGAGGGGCGGCCAGGCAGGCGTGCCACGGCTGCCGCCGCAACCGCCTGTGTCGGGCGCCAGTTTATCTGGCGCCTCCCCCGTCAGTCGTGAAATTTCCCGCAGGTGCCTCTCGGTGGGTTGGGGAGCGTCCAAAACTCCCCATCAAATCGAGGGGCCCGCTTGTAGAAGCGTGCCAAGGTGCCATCAGGGTCACTGAGCATACTCCCCCATCGGGAGGAGTGAAACCCGTGGCCCTGTCTCGGGCAGTTAAGGGACATCGTTGATTTTAGTGGGTAGGTTGGGGCGCAAGTACCTATCATCTTTCCGCGCCCCGTTTAGCGGCCGGGTATCCATGAGGACTTCCAACGTAATAATAAAAGCGTATTAAAAAAAGCATTGTGTTAGTTGCTATTTGTTTCGTCTAGGTACAACAAGGAGTTCTATCACGACGTACTGTTATATACGGACCCCTAATATCCAATTTGATGATCAAGCTGCAGCAATGCAGCATCAGCATTTCTCCATTACCATTTAGAGCACTCGTCCTTCAGCTTCAGTCTCATTTCTGCCTCGGTTCCAAATACTTGTTCTCAAAATTTCAATATTCAATTTAATTCAGAAAATAATATACTCTCTTTAAAACTTTAAAAAAAATTAAAGCTTTTATTGTAGGCTCTTATTGTACGTGTCCAGTACGAAGCAGAATTCAACGATATTCGTGACCAATAATTTTAAACCGTAAGAAAAGTAGAGATAGTCGACTAGATATTTTCTTCCTACAAGCTTAGATAAACATAATATATTTACTATTTTTCTTGGCTTCTCTGTAGCTAAATGATATCATGCAGGAAAAATGGTAATTTCGTGTACTATGATACTCATACTAATTTGGTCAATAAATATGTCAAAAGTGTTATTTGTTGATGATATTTTGCACTCAGTTTATATATCCAGGTGTATAACCCGATTTGTTACAGGATTACAAAGCCACTTGTGGTTCAGGAAAATACATATAAACAAAGTACTAGCGGTTTTCGTCTGAGTGCATATCTAGATTTTCAACAAATCTATCCAATGGTCTTCTATTGAGGAGTAGCGAATCCATTAGCATTATCGATCCATTATACACTATACAGAATACACAGTGTCATCTTGAGGATGTCGTTAGAGCTGACAAAAGGAAATGACAAGGCCGAAAACCTAGCCGCAAGAGAATGAAAACTTGAAACGGAATCCTGCTCCAACCCGTCTGGCCAGTGTGGCACATTAGGCTAATTACCCTCCTTGTGATGGAAAGAGGCCCGCCACATCAGTGGGTCATTTATGGGCTGACTAGTATCTGGCTCTACCAGATATAAATGACGGTATCCGCAACGCTAAAGTGTATGGGATGACATTTAAAAATCACGTGACGTGACGTTTTGAATTTGTCATCCCTTAAATTGTAAAATCCGTTAACGATGTTTTTGCACCAGACTCCTGGTTATGTAAAAATAACCGTTAAAATGGAGATCTGTGACTGCGTCAGAGACTAAGTGACACAACTGCACGGATATGAATTGCTATTGATACCAAAGGTACATAATTTTAACTCATATTTATGTAAGATCAGATAGTCACTGAAAATATTATTTACCAGTTTATTGCAGAAATAGAATTTACACGTGTCAATAATATTCTAGAAATGCTTCGAGAATAGGACGGTACAGATTTTCTATTTGACTAAAGCCATTGCAGCCAAATTTGTTTCACTCCGATGATTTTGTATAAGTGTGTTTTTATTACTATGTTTATTTATTTCATGGATTGAACACTTTGACAAAGATGAGCTTTACACATAGTAACTAGTTAACAATTATTTATTCGTATAAAAGTATAAAATAGTGTTGGCTTAAAATATTTTCAGGTGTGAATCCAGTAATGTAGTGTTATGTTGAGCGTTTTACAGAAGTAACCGGAGGAAATTGCGGCTTCCATGATGCTTGTTGAAGCTGCTAGCTCCTGACGTGCATCCAGCGTCCCAAGGCCAGTCACAAACCTAAATAAAGAAACAAAGGAAATTAGGAAATATACAATCAGGAATTAAACAACAAACGTGCTATCTCTGAAAGGGAAGAACTTTATGACACTAGAGAGGCAATAACGTGGCTGTTTTTCTTTATTTTAACCTACCTAGTCCCATTTGGTGATGTATTTAGAATACATAGTGTTAGCAACTTATCCTATCCTGAGGGTGTTGTAAGATCCGACCAAAGGAAATGAGAAGGCCGAAAACCTTACCGCAAAAAAAGGAAAACTTGAAAAGTAACCCTGTGCCAACCCGTCTGGCCAGCATGGCACAATAGGCTTATTACCCTCCATATAATGGGAGCAGGACTGACACAGCTTTGGGCTGAGCATTAGTAGTAGGGGTAAAAGAACTCTCCCAAAAAGTAGTAACGTGCAGCCAAAGATTTGTACAAATCCTTTTCATCCCCAGCTAAGATCCATTGAAAAACATCCCCAGCCTGCCTACCTTTCTGCACGCACGCTCGCCTCGCACGAATTGTAAGCCGAAGCTCTTCTTGACTTCCACTTTCATTGTCCATTCTACCTCTTCAAGTTACATTTTCGATATAAAATCCCATAGTCTCCAGGATTCATCTTCATGTTCTCCAACAAAGATTATATTACCGAAAGATATACTATTCCGACTGATAAGATATACTCTGCTAGATGGAGCGACGATCTGCGAAAGGTTGCGGGCAGCTGCTGGATGCGTCAAGCGAAAGGCAGGGCGCTATGGCGCCCTTTAGGGGTGGCCTATGTCCAGCAGTGGACTATTGTGGGCTGATAATGATAGTTTTCCGTTTGGAGCTGTGTTGTTTATTATTTGTTTTTATTACTGGAACAGATTATTTGAACAACAACCGTTCTTTGACTTACCTGAAGTATTGGGTTGAAATGTAGAGTCTCAGGGCACTCTCTGAGTACAAGTTTTCCCCAGACGCAGTAGTAGAACAGGTTGCAGTCTTCTTCATGGGGCAGAAGCCAGTGTATATGGGGGTTTACTGGACATCCGTTAGGTCCGAATTCAATCTCAGGTGCCTCTGTTTCTGGTGCTGAAGTTGTAGTTGATGTGGTAGTTGTTGTGGTTGGTGTCGTAGTTGTTGTGGTCGGTGTAGTAGTAGTTGTAGTTGGCGTTGTAGTAGTTGTGGTTGGTGTTGGAGTGGTTGTGGTTGTAGTGGTAGTAGTTGTAGTTGGAGTAGTTGTTGTAGTAGTTGGAGTGGTTGTAGTTGGAGTAGTAGTGGTTGTGGTTGGAGTGGTGGTGGTTGTGGTTGGAGTTGTTGTGGTTGGTGTCGTAGTTGTTGTAGTTGATGTTGTGGTTGTAGTTGTAGGTGTTGTGGTTGTAGTAGTAGGTGTTGTGGTTGTAGTAGTAGGTGTTGTGGTTGTAGTAGTAGGTGTTGTGGTTGTAGTAGTAGGTGTTGTAGTTGTAGTAGTAGGTGTTGTGGTTGTCGTAGTTGGAGTTGTGGTTGTTGTAGTGGGAGTTGTGGTCGTAGTAGTAGGTGTTGTGGTTGTTGTGGTTGGAGTTGTGGTTGTTGTAGTGGGGGTTGTGGTGGTAGTCGTAGGAGTTGTAGTTGTCGTAGGAACTGCCGTAGCATCAGTTGAAGGCGCGATTGTAGTTGGGTCAGGAATATTCCTGTCGGTACAATCGACGTTCTGGGGCCAGTCACACTCCCAGGTTTCGAGATTGAAGTAAAGGATTCCGTGACATGAATACTCTACGGGATGTCCGTGAGTACACTTATAGAACTTATTGCAGTCTTCGTGTCGAAGTAACATCTCGATGCCCCAGTCGATCTCCTGCTCGGGAGGGCATTCTGTCTCATATTTATCTAAGGGCCGATTGGATTGGGGCTGGATTGCAGCTGCGGAAGCAACCAGGAACAACAGTGCAAAACCTGTAGACAAACAATTTTGTAAGAACATGATATCGCCCTGCATTGTATTAGTTTTTAAAACTAAATAATATTATTTCCGCCGTTTCGGAGGAGTATAAACACTAAAACTGTGACACAAGAATTTTATATATAACTAACTAGTGGCCCGCTCCGGCTTCGCCCGTGCAAAGCGGGGGTGGGTTATACATATAAACCTTCCTCTTGAATCACTCTATCTATTAAAACAAACCGCTTCAAAATCCGTTGCGTTTTGAAGATTTAAGCATACATAGGGACGGACAGACGACAGCGACTTTGTTTTATAATATATAGTGATAGTGATAGTGATGATGTAATACTTTTTCATGGAAAAATCTACAACAAATTTTTCTAACATTGTAAACTCTTTCTAACTGATTTATGAAGTGTCTTTTATATCATTTATAATTAAAAACGATTCTTGGGCACTGGGTAGAGGTGATGACAGTTGTCTTTAAAACTAGTTATAAACCAATCATAATTCATCATCATAATATTACAATATAGTGATTTAAATGTGTTATTATAGTAATATGGAATTAGAATCATAATTAAATTCTCATCAGAATCAAAAACCAATTAAATTAGAAATATGATGGACTACAATTTTTATAAACATGTTGATGTTAGGCACCAATCGTAAATCCATAAAGAAGACGAGGGATATTATTGGGTGGTCCAATCAAATTTATTAAACGTGTTAATATTGTCCACCTTTAACTCCTGAACCTTCGAAGCACGGGAGAGGTAAATCACTTTTCCCACACCAATTTACCACCGCATTCATTAGTTCATCTTATTATATTAAAATATATTCTAGGTAATATAAAATGAACACTGAATTAATCATAATATGCAAATTAACGTAACACTATCTTCACTGACCTTTCATGTTTGATTTTTTCTAAGACACTGTATGGCGAACCACCGTGTTCCTTAAGATTTATAGTATTACTAAAGTAGGAAATCATGTTATTTTAATCTTTAAGATGAGTTATTCTGATCAGTATTATTATCGGTAGCAGCATATCACAGCCGTGCTTTAATTATTATCAGTAGCTATTGATAACATTGGTGTACTATCCTTTATCTGATAAACGATGTTAATTGCGTCCGGTGATGGAAGTGGTATAAATGGAGGGGACAAAGTTAGTGCAAACAAAAGCCATCCTTGAGGTCCTTCAAAAATGTGTCCCACAAATAGCGCAGCCTCTTCTTTGAATGCATATCTTTTGTCAGTTGTATAATTGTACTAAGGACGTTTCAATTGTTAGAATAGAATATAATGGAATTCATTCCTTTGTATAGATTTTGGATAAGTAGTTACATTAGATTAGGTGTTGCTTACTTACACCTTAAAAAATCTGCGTATGTAAAGTATGTTTGTTTTTAAAATATCCACCGCTCTGATTGCGGCCTTCGTATCGGAGTTGGATGTTGCAATTCGTATGTTCATCACGATACCGAAGTCATGATATAATACTTACCAATTATTATAAAGATTCAATAAATCAAAAGATTTATCAAAAGATAGTTAAAGTAGTATGAATCAATAAATATTCATTTAAAATAAATTAAACAAAAAAAGTCAACCGACTTCAAATTTTGCTTTAGAAAGCGAGAAATTTGAAATGTATCCTAAATAATCCTAATCAAGGCGATTGCACCCGGGCATAGCTGTTTATAGGAACAGCCCTCCACCATCCCTATGAAATACGTTTGGCTATTATTGAATAATACGCAAATACACACTTAGATCAAATAATATTTTATTTGACACCACCATTGTTATAAGATGATTTATATAGAAGAACAATGGTGGTGTCAAATAAAATATTATTTGATTTAAGTGTGTGTTTGCGTATTATTCAATAATCGCCAAACGTATTTCATAGGGATGGCTGGAGGGCTGTTCCTATTCTGTTCCACTCGTACATGAGC
The DNA here is from genome assembly GCA_905475355.2 of Clostera curtula. Classification (NCBI taxonomy): domain Eukaryota; kingdom Metazoa; phylum Arthropoda; class Insecta; order Lepidoptera; family Notodontidae; genus Clostera; species Clostera curtula. The sequence continues at coordinate 15,273,143 of FR997810.1, forward strand.
AAGTTTCAGTACACCTACTTCTCCTCAGCTCATAGATAACCCACTGTTGAGTCGGGCTCCTCTAGTTACATCAAGGGTTGTTGGCTTACTGTGCCGCACTGGCCAGTCGAGTCGGCACAGGTCTTGTCATTTCCTTTTGTCGACTTTTACGACACCCTCAGGATGGAATTGGATGGTATCACGATACATTCTAAATTCGTCACTATCCTCATTTAATTTCTAAAAAACCCTATTAATAATTTGTCAATCACAACACTTAAATTAATGAATCTTCACTGTTCTCTTTGTGTAGTAGTGGCAATTAAAGACACGTGTTTATGAAGAAAACAAAAAAGTATAATTTGCTATTTATTTAAATTAATCTAATAATACTGGTCCATTAGATCGATAAAAGGTTTGAATGGTTTCACGGTTCTGTCGGTAGCAGTTTTGTCTGCCTTACAGCAATTGCTTCAGAATAGTGCGGCCGTCGAGATGCTTGTTCATGCTCCGGGATCCTGAGGTACAACCGGCGTCCCAGGGCCAGTCACACACCTGAAATAATAAAAAATAGAAATATGATCTATCTACCTCTTAAACCATGTAATTGCATAAAGAACTAAGTGTGGAAACTTATAATTGGCCTTCGCTGACTATGTAATTTAAATTCGTTATACTAGCCGTAAGTTCCCGAAAGTGTTAAAATAAAATAAAGATGCCTTATTCTTCTAGGGGTTAGATGTGCCGCCTTTGAGACCCGGGTCGGTTAGATTCCGGGATCGGGCAAGTGTCTTTGTGTAAACTAGAACCACTGGTTCCGAGTCTGGGTGTCATTATTAAACTCCCTGCGCGATACAGTTTAGTGTTACCTACTGCAGGGCTTTCGTTTTTTTTTAAATAATAAATAATTATCCTGCTAATATAGCATAGGTATGTAGTTTATAGTAATGAAGTGACGTGAAAGTTTGGTACCGGATTTGTGTAATAGTTAGTATCTCTAAGCCAAGTGTTTTAGACGTACAAACTATAGGACAACAATATATTGGAACATATATACCAGCTTTATAACAAAAGCTACTACTACTCAGCCCATAAATGACCCACCGCTGAGTTGAGCCTCCTCCAAGTACATAGAGGTATTACCCTCTCCCCTAGTGTACAGTACCACGCTGGCCAGGCAGGTTCGCATAGGGTTTCGTATCAAGTATTTCTTCCTATTTCCTTTTGTCAGCTGTTACGAAGCTCTCAGGATGGAATAGGGTGGTGACACTATATATTCTAAAGCCGTCACCACACGGAGTAAATATACATATAGAAGTTGGGAATTTCTGTGGCCATATTATATGAACTTCTGTGAACTGAACAACGAGCTAGATATTTTAATAATGTTGATCTAAGCAATAATTGGTATAGACTTACCTGGAGTTTCGGGTTGAAGTGTAGAGAATCGGCACACTTTCTGGCAACAAGTTGTCCCCAAACGCAGTAGTAGAACTGGTTGCAGTCGTCTTCATGGGGCAGAAGCCAGTGGATGTGTGGGTTTACTGGACATCCATTGGGTGCAAAGTCAACACCAGGTGCCTCTGTTTCTGGTACTGGAGTAGTGGTTGTTGTTGTGGATGTAGTAGTTGGAGTCGTGGTTGGAGTTGTTGTGGGTTCTGGAGTGGTTGCTTCAGTAGTGGTCGTAGTGGGCTCTGGAGTGGTAATCTCGGGTGTGGTCGTAGGAATTTCGGTTGTCGTTGTTGGTTCCGCAGTAGTTGTTGGTTGTTCTGTAGTCGTTGATGGTTCCGCAGTAGTTGTTGGTTGTTCTGTAGTTGTTGTTGGTTCCGCAGTAGTTGTTGGTTGTTCTGTGGTTGTTGTTGGTTCCGCGGTAGTCGTAGGAACCTCTGTAGTTGTGGTTGTTTCTACAGTGGTCGTAGGGGGTTCAGTGGCATTCGTTTCTGGTGTTGTTACTGGATCCACCGTGGTCAAGTCCGGAATGTTTCTACCGTTACAGTCAACATTCTCGGGCCAGTCGCACTGCCAAGTTTCCAGGTTGAAGTATAGGACTCCGAAACAGGTGTATTCTACGGGACGTCCGAGGGTACACTTGTAAAATTTGTTGCAGTCCTCGTGACGGAGTAACAACTCGATGCCCCAGTTATCCTCCTGTTCTGGGGGGCATTGAGGTGCCTCGTATTCTTGAACTGACCCCGGGGGCTCAATGGCAGCTGCGCAAGCGATGAGGACGAATACTGCAAAACCTGTTAATACACAATAAAATACGTTAGAGCAGTCATTGTTGACGAAAGAATTGAAATGAAATTAATAAAGAACGCAAAACAACTTCTGTGCAATAAATTCTCCATGCACAATCAGGTTGATATACTTAGACTTGACTGTTCCCCTCAACCCTCAACCCATTTCCCCTTGGAATCCTTGAATCTGACAGTGGTCAGAAACGATTTGTTGTTCAAGATTAGTCATCATCATTATTTTACATGTGAGCATAAAAAAATCACTGCTAATTTGGGCATCTCCTAAATTTAAGGTAAGCATAATATATGTATATGGGCTCATATAAGCTTTCCCTTGGAGAGCCTATTACACTGCTAAAGGCTTCTAAATCACGGCTGAAGCCTTTCTTATCACTGCCGCTAGTAACTCCAACCACATTTCGTAAAGCCCAACAATTGGCAATACTGTCTTAACTGAAGCACTTAACGAAAATATTTTTAGCACTAGATCTTCACTAACCTTTCATGTTTGGTTAGTATTATGACACTGTGTGGCAAACCAATGTTTCCAATAAGTTTTATACCATAACTCAAGTAGGAAGTGATGTTAAGTTAATCGACAAGATGACTTTTTCTCGTCAGTTTCATTATCGGTGGCAATGTATCAGCCCTGATGTAATTGTTATCGTGTGCAAGTTGATAACTTTAGCCTTTAACTGATAAGCGAAATTACGTTTGGCACTCAACAATTACACCTAATAGAAAGTATACCGGGAAGCTGGACTGTTTTCAAGGGTTATGTTTGCATTTTGAAATATAAAATCGAATTGCAGTCGATCGAATCAGAAAATCGATTGATCGATCTATTTAATTATTCCTTCCATTAGTTGAAATGGAAAAACGACATTTTCCATATCTCTATTAAAGGTTTTTGGTAGTGTCGTACTATTTCACTAGGTTTTTGTAATTTTAGTGGACAGTCGTGGACGGATACTTGCTAAAAACGATTTCTGCCCTTTAATATATTATAATAATAGTATTTTCCTATTATCCCTCCCTGTGATGGGAGGAGGTCCGTCTCAGTAGTGGGTCTTTTGTGAGGCTGACGTAGTAGTAGTAGTAATATATTATATACTAGTGGCCCGCCCCGGCTTCGCCCGTGCAAAGCGGGGGTGGTTTATACATATAAAACTTCCTCTTGAATCACTCTATCTATTAAAAAAACCCGCTTCAAAATCCGTTGCGTAGTTTTAGAGATTTAAGCATACATAGGGACGGACAGACGACAGCGACTTTGTTTTATAATATGTAGTGATTAGGTGGAAAATTGTAAATGGCTAACGTTATTTTTAAAACATATTCAAATATGTACTAGCTTTAAGCTTCCCGAACAGTACTAAAAGAAAACAAAAAGGTACTTAAATGCAGTACGAGAGAAACTATACACGAGACGATCATTTAGATATTAAAAGAAATAATTAATTAAGAAAACATCCTAAAACAAAATCAATTGACACATTTTGCAAGAATAATACATATTTACAATAACAATAACAACAATAAATAAAGTAGTTTACAATAAAGTATTAGAAATCTGATGTTATGAGTTCAACTTTTCTTTAACCTGTATTCATCACCATCATCGACATCATCTCAGCTAATAAAATACGCTGAGTCGAGTCTCCTCCCAAAAGGAGGGAAATTAGCCTACTGTGCCACACTGACCAGATGGGTCGACAAAGGGTTTTGTATCAAGTTTGCCTTCTCTTTAGTTAGCTTTTGTGCCTTGATGAACAGGGCACAAAAGCTTATACTATATCCATCCTTTACTATTAACAGCAACACACACATATATGTATATACACTAGCTGACCCGGCATACGTTGTTTTATCTTGTGGGTGGAACTTCGTAAAATCCGTTCTTAGCTGACCTCTACTCGGTGAAAAGAATATTCCTACCAAATTTAAAGAGAGATATCGTAATGAGTCACTTTATACGTGGGAATCTCCTAGATATTTATAGAAGATATAGATAACAATAACGTAATGCTAAATGTTGACAAAATTAATATAAAGCAATTCAAAAAGGCAACTCGAAACGAATGTCGGTCAATGTTCTATATTATTTCCATAATCTGTCACGGTGTTTTGGCATGGTAGAGGCTGTGGCGCCAGCTAGGCGGGAGCCAGACAGCCTGCGAGGAGCGAGACGATATCCAATAGTCCACTACTCACGTCCGCCCACAGCGCGCCGCCCGCCCTACGGCGAAATAATAATATAAACCGCAGTCTATATAAAAAAAATGACAATCATTATCTTAATAATAGCGTTTAATCGTTAGTACTAAACAAACGTTTCTATTCAAATTGAGTCATGAAAGTTTACACGTTCATTTTACTATTTTTCTTGATTGATTTTATTCATTGCACAAAAGCTAAGGTGAAAAATGTTACGTTACACAAGACTGAGGACGAAATCAAAAAGATCCTTCGAGAAAAAGACGAGGAAACTATGTCGGGTGTGTTCAAAGACAGAAAGAACGAAGTGCCGGTTAAAATAACGAATGTGGAGATTGACAAGATTAAACCGTTTATACCAAAGAAGAAAGTCGCACCTAAGATGATTCCTAACTCATTGTAAGTACTTACTTCTTCTTCTTCTCAACCCACTGCTGAGTCAGACCTCCCTGAAGTCCTCATACAGGGGTTTGTTTCAAGTTTTCATTCTCTTACAACTAGGTTTTCTACTTTCCTTTAGTAGGCCCTTACGTCATCGTCACGATGGAGTGGTGAAGTCATTATATATTCTAAAATGCAACGTAGAAGTGCTAACAATAAGAATTAATTAACGAAAAGTATCAACCGAAAGTTGAGAATGAGTATATGAGCAGCCTGGATGATGTTTATCACATCTAATATCACTATCACTACATATTATAAAACAAAGTCGCTGTCGTCAGTCCGTCCCTATGTATGCTTAAATCTATAAAACTACGCAACCGATTTTGAAGCGGTTTTTTTAATAGATAGAGGGTTTCAAGAGGAAGGTTTATATGTATAATGACATCCATAATATTGTAGAGACACACTGATAAATTTAGGTTCATCATTGCATCCGTGCGAAGCCGGGGCGGGTCCCTAGTTGTATATATTTTTATGTTTTAGTTGGTAATAATTTTTTTTGTAAACAGAATGCGTAAATGGGCTAAGGACATATCAGAGACAATCATAAACAATATCGAAAAAAGAGTGGTCCGGCCGTCAGTTTTACTCAAAGGTTTCTCCTCTGTGAAAATGGAGAAACGCAATGGCACTGCTATAGTGGCGAAGATGGCGGCTGCAATTGATGAACTGCTGAACAGGCGCGCTGAAGCTGCTGAGGAAATCATGCGCCGTGCTGAGGAACTGTCAGTTAACGAAATGGAACCTGACTCGGCCTATACTTTCGATTATAGTGTTGTAAGTTGCTTAGCGCCTATACATGATTTAGAATACATGGTCTCACCATCCCACTGTATCCTATCTTGGTGTCATTTGTGTTGATGAATTACATATTTGTAAACGGGTGGTGACGGATTTAGAATACAATGTCACCAACCCATACCATCTTGAGGGTGTCGTAAGAGGCGACTAAATGAACGCAAGAGGCAGATCGCAAGAGAAGGAAAACTTGAAATCAAACCGTGTGCTAACCCGTCTGGCACGCTGGCACAGTAGGCTAATTTCCCTCCACGGATCTGGAGGAGGCCCGACTCAGTAGTGGGTCGTTTATGGGCTGAAACGACGAAACAGGTACGATACAGGTTATATGTAGAGCAGGGGATTTGTTATATATTTAATCAATCAAAGAACTCATCAATATTTTCAGCGTAACATATAATAAAATTAACATATAAATTATACACGTCTTAAATAAAGTACAGGACTGTTCCAATTACTTGAATGGTAATTAGCCTACTGTGCCACGCTGGCCAAACGGGTTAGCACACGGTTTGATTTCAAGTTTTCCTTTTCTTGGGGCAAAATTGACGTCCTTTTTATACCTATCCTTTTGTCGGCATTCACGACACCCTCGGCATGGCATGAATGATGGCTGCCTCGTTGGTCTAGTGGTTAGATGTGCCGCCTTTGGATCAACGGGTCCCGGGTTCGATTCCGGGGTCGGGCAAGTGTCTTTTTCTAAACCAGAGGCACTGGCTCGGAGTCTGGGTGTCATTTCTATCTATAATATGTATGTATTTACAAAAAAAAATGTATTTAAGTAGTTTATCATCCATCTCGTTACCATAACACAAACATTAAGTTGCTTAGCTTGGGACGAGATGGCGTTGTGTGAAATGTCCAAGGATATTTATTTATTTTATTATTTATATATTTTTAAATCCCATACCACACGGATTAAATAACTTACAATCTCCATTAACAGGATTTAGGGTTTATGAAACAACTACTGCCGGAGCCTGAGAAATACGAGATTCCATTGAGTTGCAGGAGTGTGAAGAAGGTGCAACTGTACGACAGTAAACATTTCGATGCCCAAGTATCGCTGGATGTGTCTAGCGTGTATGTTGCTGCTGAAGTATTTGATTGCGGTGAGTATTTAACTAATGTTTTGTTTTTTTTCTCTGGACATTTTTACCTGTCTCCATTGTTATATGGCGCTTTAGCATATACTGTTGCGTAAAGACGTTTGTAACAGCGTATGTACACTGTATATAGGGTCACCATCCCATTCTATCACGAGGGGGTCGGCAAAAGGAAATGACGGCTGTTAATCAAGCCACAAGAGAAGGAAATCTTGATACGAAACCCTGTGCCAAACCACCTGGCTATAACTGGCCCGATTCAGCAGTGGGTCATGTATAGGCTTAATAGTAGTAGTAGTACACTTTCCCTGTAAACAGTGAAAGCATGACGCTGGTAATGGTGTTGCCACCCCATTTCATCTTCAGGGTATCGTAAGAGCTGACCTAAGGAAATGATAAGACCGGAAACCTATCCACCAGGTTTGGCCAGCGTGCCACAGCAGGCTAATTACCCTCCATGGAATTGGAGGAGGCCCGACTCAACAGTGGGTCATGTATGGGCTGAGTAAGAAAGAAAGAAAGAAAGAAAATTCATTTATTGACACTAATAAAATTAAGCTAACAAGAAATATAAAATCAAAATGAGTATTAGCGCCAAAGGGTCACCGGCTCAGCATTATGTTAGGTATTGGCACAAGTACTAATACCTAACGCTGATTTTCAGCTGGGACCCATAAGGAGCCATACGCTCCAAACTGACAAATATTGTCCACAATAAATACATTTATAGAACATTGATGAAATTAAATTGCATACTACTTAATAATTCAATTTTCAATATTCAACAACAACAATATTCAACAATATTCCAATATAACTGATAAGTAGTGTACCAATCACATAATCCTTAAATATCCTTGGACATTTCACACAACGCCATCTCGTCCCAAGCTAAGCAACTTAATGCTTGTGTTATGGTAACGAGATGGATGATAAACTACTTACATATATTTTTGTTTTTTATAATTACATACCTACATATTATAGATAGAAAACACCCAGACCCGGAACAAATACTTTTAGGTCGTACAAATATTTCTTCCGTGCGGGGATCGAACCCGCGACATGCTGCGCAGCAGTCGATCGCTCAACTCAACATCAATTGAAACGTTCTTTGTGTTGCTTTTAGATCCTCGAGTAGTGGAACATTTGTACTGGTCTGAAAATCTGCTTTCAACGTTCAAAAAGAATTACGCACAAGACGCTACACTCGATTTCCAATATTTCTGCAGCGCAAGTGGATTTTTGAGACATTATCCCGGTAATGTATATTTTACTCGATGGTAAAAGTTTAAATGAGTCCTCCTCTTCCTTATTTACAAATACCTCTGCCCACTATCATTTAGTTTGCGCAAAGACCTGGATTAAAAGCTTACCATTAGCAGCAAGAAGTAGTTTTTGCCTGGTGGTAAGATCTAATGGTCCGCCTGGCTAGCTACCACCCTTACATCTAAGTCCGGCGCCAAGCAGTTTTACTGTGTTTCGTATTGTATACATTTTGTATTGTGAGAGCCGGCGTCCGACAAGGCATTTAGTTGAACTGCTGGCTTCATCTTAGACCCTGGCGTTGCTTTCCATCACGCAAGCCTACGGTCAAAGGAATCCAAGTCACCGAAAAAAAAAGAAATTATTATTATTTAAATCACAGTTTTTTTTCACGAATCCATATCATTCTGAGGGCGTCATAAGAAACTAAAGAAATTCAAGAGGCAGATCAACTAACCGCAAGAGAAGGAATACGTGATACAAACCTTTATTTTTTCGCCAGGGGTAAAATCCTTTATGGACTTCCTCGCCGGCCACGGGGATGGCCAGCGAGGGGAGTGTGGGACTCTCCCCCATAGTGGGGGCCTACCCACTAAACCTCCCTGGGGTGCTCCAACTCGCGTCCTGTTGCGGCATTGTGGGATCTGATCCATGTAATTGGAGGAGGCCCAACTGAGCAGTGGGTAATTTATGGGCTGTAATTAGCCTACTATCCCACGCTAGCCAGACGGGTTGGCACAGGATTTCGTATCAAGTATTCCTTCTCTTGCGATGGTGATCTGCCTCATGCGTTTCTTTAGTTGCTTCTAATTAATCCGTAACCACACGAAATATAACATTAATTATAAATAAATAAATAAATATCCTTGGACATTTCACACAACGCCATCTCGTCCCAAGCTAAGCAACTTAATGCTTGTGTTATGGTAACGAGATGGATGATAAACTACTTACATACATTTTTTTTTTTGGAAATACATACATATTATAGATAGAAATGACACCCAGACTCCGAGCCAGTGCCTCTGGTTTAGACAAAGACACTTGCCCGACCCCGGAATGGAACCCGGGACCCGTTGATCCAAAGGCGGCACATCTAACCACTAGACCAACGAGGCAGTCAAAATTATAATATATATAAATTATATATGGTTTATTTTGAGAAAATAATAATGAACACCAATTTAAAATGATAAAAGTCACCACTTTAAATACTTCTCAATAATAACTTGATAAATTACTGGCAGATGTTTGGCCCTTTGGAAGGGCGAGTTTGCTCTCACAAATCTGTCTTATAACCAGTCTTGTACCCAAATGGCGATCTAAACAGAGCAACTACAGAGTTTCTTGCCGGCTCTTCTCTGTAGAGGTGCATTCCGAACCGGGGTGGTAGATGGTAAATAAATAATTTTAAATGGTAAATTTTTAATTATATTTTTTTGTTTGACCTGTCAAAAGAGCTCTAATGAGCCAACTTGATTAAATGAGTTTTGATTTTGATTGACTAAGGTACTCCTGCAGAACCCGTATTGCAAAGTGAAAATATTATTCTTACCAAATACGAATTCAACATTTTTCTACGTAGCCAATCTATCTCATACATAATAATACTGTTGAAAAGCCTTATCTTAATTGATTAAACGGATACCCATGTTGATCTCGGGACTTAAAAGAAAATTATCATTAACTTCTCCTTCCGCGTTGTTGGTAATTTTTTGCCAAAAGATATCGATCAAGGAACACTGGATCGTGTTGTTGATGTCTTAATTTAAGCAAGTACACGATGTACATTCGAAGTTTGGTGTAGTAGTAATTGTTGGCCTAGGGGCTAGATGTGTCGACTTTAGATCAACGGGTCCCAGTTTCGATTCTGGGGTCGGGCAAGTGTCTTTGTGTAAATCAGAGGCTTGCTTCGAGTCTGGGTGTCATTTGTGTACGTAAATTTCATGTTTCGTTAGGCTACATATTATATAAAAAATGTGGGAATCTCTATAATATTGTGACCTCTATTTTGATAATTCTAGTTGCTAATGCTACGGACGTGTTTTTCGCTGCTCCCAATGTAGAACGTATTGCATTGATTAACGGAATTTTCATTTCATTTGGCATACATATTAGAAAGAAAACATTTGTTTAACTTATAAATAGTATATCTTGTATTATCCATTTATCATTTACATATTATATTATCTTGTATATTATCTTGACCACAGTAAAGCGAAGCTGTTATGTGATCATGTTTTTCTATGCCGCATTCTGATTGTGGAAATAATTTATAAGTTCTGCAGAGCATTGAATAAGTCAAAACATAATTTTCCAAATCGGTTTATAATATACCCGCCCCGGCTTCGCACGGGTGCAATTATATTATACTTATAAACCTTCCTCTTGAATTACTCTATCTATTAAAAAAAACCGCTTCAAAATCCGTTGCGTAGTTTTAAAGATTTATGCATACATAGGGACGGACAGAAGAATGCGACTTTGTTTTATACTATGTAGTGATAGTGAAGAAGGCCTGATTTAACATATAAATTGAAGACAGCAAGATTTTTTGTAAACAATTTAACATTTCCGAGACCTTTTTCCGGAAGTATGACATACTCGTAAAGCTACTCGGTACGGTACTCGGTACTTCTTGTAATCAGAACCTAGTTGAAATAACCCACTAGCCATCATGATTATTTTCCTCCAAGTGTCCTGCCGTGGTGTCATCCCGTGTGGTGACGGATTTCGAATTCATAGTGTCACTACCCTATTCCATCCTGAGGGTGTTTCAAGAGCAGACAAAAGGAAATGACAAAGCCGAAAACCTAGCCGCAAGAGAAGGAGAACTCGATACGAAAGCCTGCGCTAACCCGCCCGGCCAGCGTGGCACAGTCAAAATAAAAATGTTTATTATTCGAACAAATTCTTGAGAACGCATTCAAGTGGTCAAAAAAATATAAGACAAAAATTAAAACATAAAAAAATAATTAATCATTTAGTTTTTCCACCGGTTCGGATTGCCATTCCACAGAGAAGAGCCGGCAAGAAACTCCATGGTTGCTTTTTTTTTTTAATAAAAGGGTTTTACTGTAACCTAACGACTCTTCCTGTGATGGCAGTAGGCCCTACACAGCAGTGGGTCATTTATGGGCTGAGTGGTAGTAGACTATAGTAGAAGTTTCGTGCATTCTTTGTATTCCTCTTCCCTTGAGTTTTTTTTTGTCACCTGAACATGCCATTCCAAGCTATCAACCTTTTTAGTTACATTGTATATGAAACCAACTCTCGCTCCTTGCAGCTGCATCATGGGACAGTATGTACAAACTCAAGCTTTCCACCACCGACGTTTACGACTGCCGTCTCCGGCCCTGGTACGTCAGCGCGGGCGGCGCTCCAAGAGACGTGCTCATCCTCCTGGACGCCTCTGGCTCCATGTCCAATTCTTCGAACTTGGTGATAGCAGAGCAGTTCACCCTAGCTTTGTTAAGTGCGCTGACTGATGACGATAGGGTAAACGTCCTGAGGTTCAATAGAACTGTTCGATCTCCTATCAATTGTGATAGTTTCAAGAGACTTGTACCGGTAAGTGTTGATTTAAGACATTATTATTATACTACGAGTATTACTCAGCCCTAGATGACCCAGTGTTCAGTCAGGCCTCCTCCAATTCCCACTCCACCGTGCTCCAGTTACATGGAGAGTAATTAGCCTACTGTGCCGCGCTGGCCAGACGGGTTGGCACCGGATTTATCGAGCTTTTCTTCTCTTGCGGCTAGGTTGTCAGCCTTGTTGTTTCCTTCTCGCGGTTCTTACGATACCCTCAGGATAGAATGGGGTGGTGACACTATGAATTTTAAATACGTCACCATTATTTTAAGTTTGCCTTTTTCCAGGCGAATCACGTAAATTCCGCAGCAATAATGGCGGCGATAGCAGGCTATAAGACCAGGAACCTTACACGTATGGATGCAGTACTAGAGTCTGCTGTGAAGCTATTAAAGGAAGAGCGAAAGTCGAAGATCAGACCTCGGTCATGCCAGCAAGCCATCGTACTTCTCACTGACAGCATGGATGGCAACTATACTACATTGATGAGACATTTGGATCCTGATGGAAAAATTAGGTTTGAATTTCTATTGAATTGCAAACCTTTCTGACTAGTCTGACATGGTCACATTTATGTGTTGAAAGTTGAAACTGATACGAAAACAAACAACTGCTTACATACAATCAGGTGACAATGAACATTGAAGCACAAATTTCCTTGGAGACAGAGTCGGAACCCACGAGGCGCCGCGGCCGCCTAAACATCCCTGTTTAGCCTCACCAAGGATTTCCACAGAGGCCGGTCCTGGGCCGCCTGCATCCATCGTTTTCCAGTGACCTTAACCAGGTCATCGGCCCACCGTGTGGGAGGCCTACCGGCACGGCGCTGACTGGAATAAATAGAGTTTTGATTTCGATTCTTATAACTAGTAGCTAATTTGGCGGCTCGTAAATTGTACCACTGTTTTATCTGCATACATTTTGATTTGATAAACTGGTTTTGAACTATAAATAATTATCCGTTGACCAGGTTGTTTATACTGTGGCTCCACGACCCCTACGGCCTGCGGGACTATACTCGCTGGTATGCTGACAACCTGAGCTGCGAACGTGACGGGTACTTCGCAGAACTGATCACGCATGCTGACGTCACGCAGCAGGTTATGAGAATCTTGCAGGTGATGGAACGGCCGCTGGTCGCGCAGAGGGCTGGGAGACTGCGGGTGTTCAGCGACGTGTATGCACATGTTGAGGTGAGGTTGGAAGAGGCCTAGATTTTTTGTCTGTCCTGCATAAGGTTGCCTGACAGAAATGGCTTTAGCGATACGGCCGCTTAATTGTAAACTGTCTGTTCTTTTTTGCTTTTAAGTCTCTACTTTTGTATACATAATGGGCAAAGAAGATTAAATAATTATTTTGCCTAGACTGTTCTAGGTAAATAGATCCCTTGCGATAGTGGAATGACGAGAGTGGGGAAACTGACATAAAAAAATCTATTTATAGATCGGTGGCCTCAGGTATTATGACATTACTCAGTACGATTTTCACTATCATCACCTCAGACCAGCATCATTCCACTGTTAAGTAAAGCATCTTCAAGTGTAATCTCTCCCTACCAGTTAACGCTACATAAACGACGATCGTGCTACGTGTTCTACGCCGTAGCACCGTAGTCACGTAGTATCTACAGCTACGCCAAACCAATCTAACATTCACAATTTATTTTCAGGACCCAAGAAGAAGCGAATACTATTGGAAAATGAAAGAAGATGACGAACAGCTCCAAAGGTTTATAATTTATGCCTATTTAAAATAACAATCTCGTTCATAATTGTTTTATTCGTTAGTAATAGAATATTAACGATTCTATCAAAGTTTTTAAGCTATTGTATAGCTTTTATCGCGATAGTCTTCGACCGCCTGCATCGATTTAGAATATAAAATGTAAAAGTAGTGATGATTTTTTAATAATAATATCTGGATGACCGGTATTTTTTTTTATAAATTGTGTTTTTTGCAAATTAAATTTAAGTACGAATTACGCAAACACTCATTGACTTCGTGTTACTTAACAACGCAATCTGCTGTTGTTCTCACAAAAAAAGTATTATTATTATTCGCCAATAGATGTCAGGAATTAAGTCTAACTTCAAAGCAAACACTCATTGACTTCGTGTTACTTAACAACGCCATCTGCTGATGTGCTCAATTCGCCAATAGATGTCAGGATTCCTAGCTAGATCGATTTATCGCCCCCGAAACCCGAATAAAATGACATTTTCTAAAAATGATTCCTAGCTAGATCGATTTATCGCCCCCGAAACCCCCTATATACTAAATTTCATGAAAATCGTTGGAGCCGATTCCGAGATTCCAATTATATATATACAAGGAAGATTATATTTTGCTGTGTATTATTATTATTTCAGGTATAGACAACTGAGAAAAAATAAACAAGCACTGCTTAACAGCTCTCATCTCCTGGATTATTATTTACGTCAAGTCAACTATGTGCGTATTTTTTATGTATCATCAATATACAGCGCAACTAAAATAATATGAGCCTCAACTTTGGAGCAGAAAAGTCCTCGAGTGGCGACCGCGTTCCGGAAACCGCAGTTCTGGTAGGCCTCCCACACGGTGGACCGATGACAAGGTCACAAGGTCACCGGAAAACGATGGATGCGGGTGCCCCAGGACCGGCCTTTGTGGAGATCCTTGGGAGTGGCCTATGTCCAGCAGTGGCCGTCTTTTGGCTGAAATGATGATGATGAAAATCCCAATGAGCCATCGACGTAGATTTTTTTGATTTTTGAAAATACACAAACAAACTATAAATTTTTATACACATATCTTGTTTCAGGATGATTACGGTTTTTATTACGAAGGGCAAAACTTAAACTACAGACTCCAAATAAGTGTCTCCATACCGGTTTTCGAGCACACCACTAGTGAAGTAAGATTTTTTTAAAAACGGTATATACATAAGTTATAAAAACTCATCCATGTGGACTTGGATATATGTCACCGACCGTTTCTATCCTGAGGGTATCGTATGTAACGCCGTATGTAATCCTGCAAGTTCACGGTGGGTTTGCATCTAGTGTCCCATCACACGGAGGGTAATTAGCCTACTGTGCAACGCTGCGCAGACGGGTTGGCATAGGGTTTCGTATCAGCGTGGTTCTGCATCAGATCCCACAATGCCGCAACAGGACGCGATTTGGACCACCCCGGGGAGGTTTAGTGGGTAGGCCCCCACTATGGGGGACAGTCCCACACTCCCCTCGCTGGCCATCCCCGTGGCCGGCGAGGAAATCCATAAAGGATTTTACCCAGGGCGAAAAAAAGGGTTTCGTATCAAGTATTCCTTCTCCTACGGCTAGGTTATCGGCCTTGTCATTTCCTTTTGTTGGCTCTTACGACACCCTCAGGATGGAATGGGGTGGTGACACTATGTGTTCTAAATCCGTCACCACGCGGAGAGCTTGCTTGTTGCGGGAAAATTTCTTGCCCTATATTTAGTCGGCCCTTACGACACCCTCAGGCTGAAATAGTGTGGTATTCTAAACCCGTCATTTCCGCTAAAAAGCAATCACTTTCACGAAATTTTATTTAAACGTTTTCCTCAACCTTTTGACACGAAGTAATTTCTAGTATTATTATTTAGTATATTTCTAGTAATTTCTTAAGACAAATGATTCTATTTATTTTCTTTTCAGAATATCACCATCAAACTTGAAGAGGTAAGGAATTACATCGATGACTAAAGTGCGTTAATTACATTGATATGTCGCGGTTATCGCAATCGCAAAGCAATTCTCATGACTAAATCGATAAGCGATGACAAGGTTGTATTGTTTTTGATTTCAGGAGAAACAGAGGAATTCTACAAGAACGGTAAGAAAATATTGCGCTCCTATTTTGGCTACCCACTTTTTTATTTCCTGTATATTCTTTATTCATTTATACTCGTATATTTCTGATCGACTCTGGACTGCCAACTGTTTTGAAGTCAGTACCTACCTAGTTAGTATACTACTAAATGATTAGATAGAAATAAAAAAAAAAGTCTTTCTGATACAATCACTACATTATTCTGATTGTTTGTTTGGCTTTGTCTACAACTGAATTGTTGTGATACTCGTAATAATATTTTTAAGATCATATTCACCCAGATCATTAATTGTGAACTATGGTGAATATTGTTATAAATAGTAACAGATGACTACTTTAGCTTTGGTTTTTGTTTAGATTTTATGTATTAAATGATTTAACTGAACTTAGGTATCCCACGTACCCCAGCCTCGTCCCCTGACTGGGGACGTATAAATGGTGTCCCCCACTAAAAAAAGTAGGTATATGTATACAGTGGCATATTACATTTTCATCAATTAATAATGCCAAGTTAAGCCAAGCATTCCTCGATGCAGGCTTGCCTAGAACCACGAAAAACTTACCTAATGTAAAAAAAAATTATTGTTATTTATAGATTTTTCATGTTTTCATGTTTATAATAGTATCCAGTTAATCGCCTGTTGGGAGTGGCTGGTGTGGATATTCCTATCGATCACCTGAAGCTAATCCTGCCTTATCACGAGGTACCTACGCCACAATTTATTAACCCACTTACAGTCCTCGCCTAACTTGATGGCCGCTCCGAACCTAGCCGCATTACGCTGCGCAGAATACAAAATCAGGTATCCGCGGGAATAACGCGGGGCGTGGAGGCAGGGCACGCGTCCCCCTTCCCCTGTCTTCCACCCGCAAGCGTTCGTATTGTATATGAAATGTACGACGCGCAATTTCGTACCGACGGCTACATTCAGAGCGGCCATAAAGATTGGCGAGGACTGTACAATTCTCATTGCGATGACGCAAGTTTCTGCGTTGCATATTGTGATTTTGAGTATGTTGACTATGATTTACGCAATATTGTCGGTACACCAAAGGATAATGGATGCCAGATAGCCGCATCTTGATGTAATTAAAAGATATTAGGATCATTGCAATCCTATATTTATCCGTACTTATCTAGTTTTTATCGATTACATATTTATTTACGTTGATACAGCATTCGTAATTCATATCGACGTAACTTTCATCCCCAATAGGTATAAAAAAAACCCTTCAAATCATATTTTTCCCGCACAAATTATATGTAGCGTGGGTTGGTGACATTGTGTATTCTAATTCCGTCACCACAGATATTGTTTTATTTACATATTGATTTTTATAGGACCTTTTATTTACATGAATAGATATAGTATAATCCTTTACTCCTTTATCTGTGCGATCATGGTTAGTTTATAGGTTTTATTAAGTTGCCACACTGGCCAGACGAGTTGACGAGGGTTTGTGTCAAGTTTTCCTTCTCTTGGGACGAGGTGATCTGCCTCTTACGTTCCATTAGTCGCCTCTTACGACACCCTAAGGATGAAATGAGGTGGTGATACTATATATTCTAATTCCGTCAACACACGGAATAAGTCATTAAATTGTTGAGTTATTAATTCGTTTTAATTTAGTAAACTCGTAGTACGAGGTCTCGTTTTTATTCGTTACAACATAGAGCTTTTGTTTTTACAGCGGCAACGTGTGATGTCACCTTTAGAATAGAAATGGACATAATTGTCTATGTGAAATATTTGTTGATGGTTCGTTCATACAGGTTGGCGCTGGCGGCTCTTTGTTCATTGTGGATCACCGTGGCAACATTGTACTACACGACAACCTTAAACCTGTAGTAAGTTTATATATCTAACTTTCGGTCTCAGAAAGTATATATCCTCTGTATCTGTATAAGGCGGTATATATCCTCTGTATCTGTACAAAGTACCATTCTTCTTCTTCTCGCCAAAAACCCGCTGCTGAGTCGGACCTCCCCCAAATACAGGAGGGAAATTAGCCTACTCGAGTTGAGCTGGCAAGACGGGGTGACACAGAGTTTGTATCAAGTTTTTCTTCTCTTAGGGCTTGGTGATCTGCCTCTTGCGTTCTTTTAGTCGCCTGTTACGACACCCTAAAGACGGTATGGGTTGGTGAAATTGTGTATTCTAAATCCGTCACCACACGGAGCATCCAAAAGTGATTATCTATATCAAAGCGCCGTCTTTGGCGCCTACTCATTGATCTCGTATCTCAATGTAGATGTGTCGATTAACCATGTTAATCGATATTTAATGATTTCTCCGTATTACAGTTTGATGGCGATATACTCAAGCCCGGATATCGAACCGTGGACTTCATAGATTTGGAACAGCCCGGAGAGAGCACTAAGCCTAGGTATTATCCGGAAGAATGGATTATGGTAAGATACTTATATAATTAATATAATTATATGGTAATTAAAATGTAGGTAGGTTGAAATTTGTGTCGGTTCTATATTATATTTATTATTTTTCGCATTTAAGTGACTATGTTATGCCTTAATCCTTACTACTATTATATTTTAAATGCGAAAGCGCTTTCACGCTAAAACTACTTACCCGATCTAAATGAAATTTGATACACAGTTAATATCGATCGTTGATCTGTGGCCAGCAGTTGGTTTTTTAAATGTTCACATGATTAACTATTTTTAGGCATAAATAAATATATACTCACCTTATTCAATTTTATCAAAATAATGGTAGGATAAAAGAAAAGAAACGATACATACATATGCCAAAACTTTTTTTTTGCTGTAATCAATAAGTTCTTAGACATATCTTTTAATTTAAGAACTCTTATTGTTCTTGCTCTTCCTCCCTTGCAGCTACGCAAGCTTATAGTAATAGACGAAACGAGAGGAAACTACACGATTTTTGGGAAAAACATCTTCGAGGGCGGCATGAGGGCCACCCTAGAAATGAGGGAATACCACTGGCAAAGAGTGATGGACCACTACACGGCGATCGTGGTACTCCCAAAGCACTACCAGAGGCACAGAATTGTGCACGACGCAACGTTTACCAAGGAATTGGCCGAAGAAGCGCTACAGACGCTATCTGAAACTGATTTTGCTGTTAATCCTGATTGGTTAGCTAATCCTACTAATAATATCATTCACGAAAGTATGTAAGAATGTATGTTTGTTTCTCTTTCACGCAAAAACCAATGAATGGATTTTGATGAAACTTTATTTATTTATTTATTAAGAAATAATTTATAATAAGCTTACACATTAGAATATGCTATAATTTATAATGAATATGGTGTCAATTATCCAAAATATGATTATAAGTATCAAGTAAATTCTATCAGCATTATCACAATTTTCCATCACCAGGCGGGTGAATCCCCGTGCCGCAGCTAGTCTATTTAGTTATGCTTCTATATCTAAACTCTACATCAGCGGTCGGCCGCGCGGCCAAGTCGCTGCGGCCAGGCCGCCTAAATGCGGGGGGGGGCCCTAAGAATAGTCCGTGCGGTGACGGATTTAAAATATACAATGTCACCTACCCACACTATCTTATGGGCGTCGTAAGAGGCGACTAAGGGAACGCAAGAGGCAAATCACCTAGCCGCAAGAGAAGAAATACTTGCTACATACCCTGTGCCAGCGCGTCTTGCCCGCGTGGCACAGTAGGCTACTTTCCCTGCAATTTGGAAGAGGCCTGACTCAGTAGTGGGTCATTTACGGGCTGAAGTGATGATGATGAAAGGGATTTGATGGAAATTAGACTCTGACCCCAGTTAAATATGCTTAGTATCTAATGTAATCATATTTGAAAATGCCGGAATATTTTAATGCAAGCTAATATATCGTTCGTTTTAGTATCGAATGCGGTCTGCAATCTAGTATAAAGAGTTGTTTCCACAATTTTGATGATAACATATTGTAAAAATGACGTAACTTAGTGTTTGCGACAACACTTAGAACGTAAATGTTAGGGTTGCCAAGCGGACTATGTAAAATGTAACAAAAATAATTGTAACTGCCTCGGAACATTAACTGCCTTGTTCTAGGTTTTAGTTAGCCCGCCTTTGGCCTTTGGCCGCAACGAGTCCCGGGTTTGTTTCCGGGGTCGGGCTAATGTCTTTGTCTTGGTAATTTTGAAAAACAATAGAATTGTTAATCCGGATTTTTTAAAACGTATTTAATAACCTTTATTGCGGGAGCAGTTTACAAACTTGAAAGTCACGAACACAAATAACACCCGGACTCAGAGTAAGTGCCTCCGGTTTACACAAATACTTTTGCCCGACCCCGGAATCGAACCGGGAATCCGTGATCCAAAGTCGGCACATCCAACTCCTAGACCAACAAGGCGGTCTAGTCAAGGTTAGCTAATCTATCTATACTTCTATACCTAAACTCTACATCAGCAGTCGGCAACGAGCTTCAGCCTCTCTACATAGAAGAACCAGCAAGAAACTTTGTAGTTGTTTGTTTTATAACGGTGACAACCTTACCGCTCAAAATAGAATACCAAGAACTACTTAGAATGGCAGATACTTCTAATGTCATTTCGCTATAATTTACATTATCGTCGAAGCTATCTGATTTGATTATCGGATCCATAATGTAATTGAAAGGTATTATTAATGTTTTCAATAAGTAGGTACCGTTATACAAAAATGTTTTGTAGTAACTTATAATTGACTGGCTGCACCCCGCGGATTCCCCCGTGTGGCGATGGAAAATTGTTTTCACTTCAGTAGCTCAAACATGTAGGTTTTGCTCACTGAAAACAGTGGGCAAAATGCGATTTTGCCCACTGAGTGAGACAAAGTAACTTTTTAATTCTAATTCGAAACATTGACACTATCTCTTTCCCGCCAATAGAAAAGAGAGAGAGACAAAGACCAAGCGGCCAGTACCAACAGCTCCGATTTTTCTTCTTCTTCTTCATTTAGGTTTTGGCTTCCATCGTTATACCGATGATTTTGCCAGTGACAAGTGTGTTGTGTTAGAAATTTCGTGTGATTATGAAAGTTAAATTAATTGGTTATAAGTTGCGTTAGAGTTATGAAGTTAAATGTTAGCAGGTAGCGCTATAGAAAACAATACAAAGCATTAAAGTACAGATTATAAAATATTAAATTGATAGAGCAATATTATGGGAACTATATTTGATTAAATACAAACTAGACGTACTTTTAACAGTTCGATTTGATGAAAGGAGTTCGTTATGGGCTTACTCCGATTTTTAAATCGACCTCAAAGACAAACGCGTTCGGAATTTCGTACTAACTGAAGAAATTTAGCAAAAATGATAATTATATCTTTTATTGTAATTCATTGAATTTTTAACTTATTGTTGTATTTAAACTAAAATAAGTATTTACTGCTTAAAAAACTGATATTTAACTTAAAAATATTTAATTATAGTTTCAAAAATGTTACGTAATATATTTCATTTCCTATAGTGTTCTCGCTGCTGAAGTGAAAAGTTATGCGTGTTACACGAGAGCAAAATTTTTCGCATCTCGTGCCTTTGAATCCCTCGCAGCACTCAGGAATCAACTTTAGAATCACTCGCTACGCTGGTGATTCAATCATTGATTCCTTCGCTTACTCGGGATTCAATATCAGCACTCGCAGCAAAAAATGAGTTTGCTCTCTTGTTGCACAAATAACTATTGTCATGATGGAAATAATTTTGTTTTTTTCGTCAGTTTTTTTACGAATTACTTGAATATTTTCGATAATTCACACTGTATCTTTGCCTATGTGTTATTCTGATGTGTAAGCTATATATTTGTTAAGTTTCATCAAAATCCATTCAATAGTTTTTGACCAATGACCGGAATGATAATTCCGGGGTCAAAGTAGTGTCTTTAAGTAAACCACTGATATTATAGGCGCGCGAGTGCATGTCCATCCTGAGGAATGCCGATTTAGTCAACAGCTGTCAGCTGGTTTATTGTAACCTAAGGTAATTTTGCAAATTATAAAATAAAATAAATGGGATGATTAATTACTTATTTAGGCCCCGATGGACATGAACTCGCGCGCCTATAAACTTGCTTATGGTGTCTTTGTGAATTATATGTCCTAAGATATCATCATATCCACCCACCCATACCGTCCTGAGGATGTCGTGAGCAGCGTCTAAAGGTCTTGTGCCTTCCCTCCATGAATGTGGAGGGGGCCCGATTAAGAAATGTCTTCTGCCGTGTGATTTGTGTCTTGAAATGATGATTGTTAAATCTCTTTGGTTAACAATATTAACACCCTGGCCACTCTGCTATTTTTGGAATGTATTATAATTCTGTGTCAATATTCTTTTCTTTATATTTTCTATTACGTTCTTTATTATTAAACCACACTCTGCTAAACTTGTATGATTCAGTTTACGGCAGGTAAACTGAATCATACAAGCATGAATCATTCTGCCTAAAAATGATGAAGATAAGAGGGTGGGACTCCGCGATAATTACACCATAATGCAGGAGAGTACCTTTTTTAAAAACCACTGCCCCGCTCTCTTGTTTCATGACGTAACAATACAAATTTATCCCTAACGTTCGAAAAGAACGAAAGATTTGAAAACATTATGTTAAGAATTCACTTTTTAAAAACCATTACAACTACTACCCTGCTCTCTTGTTTAATGCCCTAACAATCCAAACTCATCCCTAACATTCGAAAAAGGAACCAAAGCTTTGAAAAAATATATAAATTAATATTATCGTGTCCTCCCCCCTCAGGTTATACTGTCAGCATGTTGATCCTTACTTCGACAACCGGGAAGCCGAAGTCCGCCACTTTCTCCGGCGGCGCAAAGATGAACCCAACTTTGAACCTCGGAAGCTAAAGCATGTGTATTCACCTCGCCCTCCGACGCTACTGGAGAAAACATATCAATGTCAGTACTTGCCTTTTCCCCAATTTCTTTGAATTTCATCTGATTGAATTACCAGCGAGTCTTAGCTCCGAAACCTGATAATTCCCATTCGACATGATCCCGAAACAGCAGTGAGTAATATATGAGTAATACAATTGGCTGAGAAGAAGAAGAAGAACTTAATTCTTCGAGATATTCTTTGTAATAACATACCGAGCCTTTTCAGTATCGTAACCGACAATTAGCTTTTTTACAACCTGGTATCTTTTGTTTTTTTTTTATTGCATGTTTGTAACATATTAATATGTTTTCATTCATATAACAACATGTCTAATGAATACTTAACCTTATTATTACTCAGCCCATACAAAGCCCACTACTGAGTCGTGCCTCCTCCAATTACATGGAGGGCAATTAGCAGACTGGTTGGCACAGGGTTTCGTTTCAGGTGTTCCTTCTTTTGCGGCTAGCTCTTCGGCCTTGTCTTTTTTGTTGGCTCTTACGATACCCTCAGACTGGAATGGGGTGGTGACAATATGTATTCTAAATCCATCACCACATGGAACTAATAAACCTTATCAGTTGGTTATTCGGTAGTTTACGAAGCAAAATAATTTTGACAATTATGGCGCGCGCGATGTTTTTTCATAAAAAGGCTCCATACAATGATGCAGGTGACACAGAACTGATGGCGCGTCTATGCCACGAAGCCATAGCCACGGACCAATGGGCACGTGAACACGAGGAACCTAATACGGACAGAGACTGCGCTACGTGCGAGCTCGGGTCCACGACTGCCTTCTTCGTGGGTGGTAACTATGTACTTAACTACTACTACTTCTCCGTGTGGTGACGGATTTAAATACACAGTGTCACCAACCCATACCATCCCGAGGGTGTCGTAAGAGGCGTCTAAGGGAACGCAAGTGGCAGATCACCTAGCCGTAAGAGAAGGAAAACTTGATACTAAACCTGAGCGAACCATTCTTCCCGGCGTGGCACAGTAGGCTAATTTCCCACCATCGAATTGGTGGAGGCCTGACTCAGCAGTGGGTCATGTATGGGCTGGTTAGTACTCGTAGTAGGCAGTGGAAAAGCCAATTGTTTTTCTGGTTCATCTGATTATTCATTTATAACAAATCTGATAGTACATGAGGTAACTAACATTATATATTAACTCCACTAAGCGGATTATGAGGCAGAATCTTATCGACCGAACGTCAAACTCACTAGCCCTGGGAAAAATACTACGCGCGATGATAAAACAAATATTGATAAGCGATGTGATGCCGTAGAACTCATTACAGTAAAGTAAGTCTCAATTACACCAACCCGCTACTTTGCAGTATTGCTAATGGTAAACATTAGGGTAATAATCGATTGGCTTTTAGGCGCAAAGGAATGATCATCCAGCCATATGAGGTGGTATGCCTGGCAGGGGGCCTATCCCCCAATAACTGTAGTCGGGGATTTCGTAACCGTATGAATTGCTGTCAACTTCATTGTCGCGGTGTAGGACTTCTTGGTATCTCTCGTATTTGTAGGCGATATTTCTAGATATTCATAGTTGATATTTTTCGGGTAAACTGTATGAAGTATGTAGCATGTTAGTCGCCACAGGCTTTGGACTTCTATAATATGGTTTCAGTTCAGTTCCTTAAATACCCAAGAAACTTGCTAGAACCCTTCCAGAAATGCTACCTGTTTGACATTTAAAAACTATGGTTCTATTCAGAGAGCGGCCTGACCCGCTGGCAAACGTACCATGCGACCAGCTCGCACGCAGAGCCTCCAGCTGGGGGGTGGTGGTCACGTGGGCCGGACGAGCCTTGGCACCGTCGAGCCATGGCCTCGCCTGATACGCTCATCATACATGCACCCGTCTCACCCATCATCGAGATGAGGAACAAGCATATAGAACCGCCGCCAGTAAGTTCCAAAGAAAAGAAAATCTTATATGGAGGAGGTCGTAAACCCATGTGATGACCTGTCGATAGCGTGGTATAGTAGGATATCTATAAACTTGTTTTTTTTGCTGGGGAAATTCTGATAGCCCCTCGGTGGTGGGAGCAGCGGTTATATGGGACTCCGGAACACTTGAACCCACTAAAACTAGCGGTAACCCTCACTCACACGACTGGTTTGGGACGCCACAGTTTGGAGGACGAATTCTACTAATACAAATCCCAGCAATGGTTATTTAAGGACCGAGTTGACGCTCCAGAGAACCTGCTTCTTTATTGATATCCCGCTATATGATATCCCATTCCCATGATACTAAAGTGTATGGAGATTATTATATAATACATACATTTTAGCATCAACTAACACAAGGTGAACTTAATTTGAATGAAATAAGGGAATTACCCTTGCAAGATAGCAGTAATGCATGTGAACCTTTTCCAGAGAAATCCAAGTTGTCGTAGTATTGTTTTCGATTAGCTTATCACAAATGACCGTCAATCAGTGCGATAATATAGATTTGTACAACAATTAGAAAACAATTTGATACAATAATTTAATCATATGCTATTGATAGATAAGATTATGATTTTGCTATAGTCCTCATTAATCGGCCTTGTCGGCTCAAATTATTGAAGCATGTTGCTTGGGATCGACAAACTTATTTTTTTGCACAAGTACCTACACACAACTTACAACTTGCACATCGTACATTTCATAACCAATACGAACGTAGCACACTCACACTAAAGCGCGGGAGGCGAGGAGGGTTGCGGGTGGAAGACGTGCCCTGCCTCCACGCCCCGCTGATATATGATTTGGGGTTCTGCGCAGCGTAATGCGGCTAGGTTCGGAACGGCCATAAAATTTGGCGAGGCACATAACGATACCGATCATATATCCAAATGCGTGCTTTTTCAGTTCTATGGGTTACCTACCAGAAAATATCTAATATAACTTATCCTTGGAATGTTTTAGCTACATATTGGCATAATAGCTACTAATGAGAAAGTACGAAATTTAATTCTAAATTTAGCTACAGCGGCACAGTATTAAACTAATTAACTCTTAAGTTTTATAGGAACTTTACAGAACTAATGTTACAAGTCTTTAATATACAAATTAATGGCTAATAATTGACTAACAGTGCACTGCTCGTAGACTTCCCACGCTGTGGGTCTGGTTAAGGCCCTGCAATACCAAGGACACGAGCGACTGATGTTCCTCAAATCCTTGGGGAAGGGCTAGGTCCAGCAGTGGACTTATTTGGATTAAATTATGATAATGATGCTGAATTGTCTAACCACACATAAAGATCTTCGAAAAACCATGAGCAAAACACATTCTATTTCCAGTTCAGCGTGCGTTCAGAATGGCTGACTGCAGCTCGGACGTTGGGGGACCCTAGGCAAGGAATCATCGGCGTGGCAGGGTTCCATTTCTATCCGCAACACCTAGTGGATTTGCTCAAATCTGTCACTAACTTCCCTGTGAGTACTACCCTTTATCATTATTTCTTAATTGGTAATTTGTTTATTGTGTGAGGAAAATATTCAGATATAACATGGAATTATCATGAATATTTTGTACCTTTGCTAGTATTCATCTAATTCTGTTCCCCATAATCCATTCATGTAAATGCTCTCTGTCCTTCTAAGCAAACCAGATGGCTATTTATGTATGAAATTACATCAAGATAGGCAGGCAACTCGCCCTTGGTATAAAAGGTTAGCAGCGCGATACCAATGGACATAAGAGCGAATGGTACGTAAGAGAGGGAGACTCAAACAGTGTGTAAATGAGGACATGCGTATGAAATGCGTGAATGATAATATGACAGCGACAGCAGACAGAGAGAGAAAACATGTTGATCAATCATGTTGACAAGGGCAGGAAGACGACAAAACAGTCTACTTTATTTCTTACAGGTAGTTTTAACCACCGACAAAAAAATTAGGGGAGTTTCACGTGTCTGTATATGTTATCATAACTACCTACTGATTCTATGGACTTGATTTGAGTTTAGAATTTGATTTTTTTATGTGTTGGAGTTCCTATGTTGGCTAGTTTAGGTAATATTGGCTTGTTATTTCGCCGAAATCCTAGATAATCGACAATTACGAGTATCGACTCAGAGTTCCACGACTACATAAACGCTGATAAAATTAATCCGTATCGACTTAAGCACTTTTTAAAACAAATAATGCGCATTTCCAGGCAATTCCGTCACGTGCTAGGCTTTTGGCCGTGGGTACGCACGAGGCCGGCTACTGGCTTCACGCGTACCCTTCGTCAAAAACAGGAACATTTCTTGAGCCTGACACGCTTCGAATCGCAACCTGTCTATGGCTTGGGGTTCCGGTCTGCGCTCCTCATAAATGTCCCTGTGGCAGTGATGTCGACAAGCTAGGACATCACGGACTGTCATGCCAAAAAAGTGCAGGCCGCTTCTCGAGACATGCCGCACTTAACGATATCATACGCCGGTCCCTTACCTCCGTCAACGTGCCCAGTCTACTTGAGCCGACTGGCATTGCAAGAGACGATGGTAAGAGACCGGACGGTATGAGTTTGATTCCATGGAAGATGGGTCGGGTGCTGGTGTGGGATGCAACCTGTTCAGACACACTGGCCCCTTCCCATCTACATGGAACCAACAACAGAGCTGGTGCGGCTTGTGAAGCGGCTGAAAAAGCTAAAGCTTACAAATACAGGGGTCTAGGCTCCGAATATGAATTTTTCCCATTCGGTGTCGAGACCCTTGGTCCGTGGGGTCCTAGCGCTATAAGCCTTTTTAAGGAAATAGCAAAAAGGTTAGTCGACATCACAGGAGACCGAAGAGCTGGTATCTACCTCGGACAAAGAATCAGTCTAGCGATTCAAAGGGGGAACGCTGCCAGTATCTTCGGAACCTTGCCTAAAGGGACTCCTTTAAATAATATATTTTAGTATTAAAGTTTTAGGTTAATTGGTATTTTTAGTCTTGTTTTATTACTTAAGTTAGTGTTTATATAGATTAATTAAATTATTTCATTTTTACTAATTTATTCATAAACAAACCTAACCAGTACTCATTCCGTCATGACATCGATAAATAACATCCGTTGTTCTAAAAGAGATAGTATCAATTATTTAGGGATCCGCACTAAGTAGCTATATTCCAGATTGTAGATCTAGAAATATCGGATGTAGCACTCGATATAAAGTCTTTGTCAGCTAAAAGCATGTTTTGTCAAATTGAATTAGATTGTTTCCCAATAATGATTGAACTTTATTAATATTATAAACGCTAAAGTTTGTAAGAATGTATGTAATTTCGTAGCATAATAGCTAGTAGGTTGGTTCTTACTGAAATTCCACTATGATGAAGATCTAATTCAGAAAAAAGTCAACGTCTCCCACATACTTCAAGATTCAAATTCGGATCGCAACCCCTGCTTCTGAAGAACTAGCAAGAAACTCTTGTTATTTTTCTTTGCAGTCCTATTTCGTAAAACTTGATGCAAGAGTTACATTGAATTCCATATCCACCATTTTCTTGATTTCACCCAGTGCAAAGACGAAGACCCAGAAGACTGCGACCTTCGCTGCGACGGAGAGACATGGTCCTGCGTCCTAGTAGACGAGAACGCATGGGTGGTAGCTAGGGAGGGCAGAGAAGAAACAGATTCAGAAGAGGAACCGCTGAGGGAGCATCTGACGACCACTCACCCAGGCGCGATGTCCGCGCTCCTTACTGCGCGAGTGTTTCAGCTCAACTGGATACACGACTATCAAGGAGTTTGCTTCCCGCCAAAAGACAATGACGAAAAAAAGAATTCGGCAATTGCGGTAAGTTGTTTCGTCCTCTCTCTCTCTCTTTGCGTCGTATTCCTCAATGTTGAGGGTCGTGACCACATGTTTCGTCCAATGAGGTTTTAAACTTTTTAGAAGAGAGCGGCTTGTTATAAGTTTAGGTGTCTATTCGTGATAGCTCCTGAACAACTGAACCAAGTGCAATTAAATGTAGTTTGAAAGGGTTTAACCGAGATCGTTAGCATGCAATGTTCGTAAAAATTTGCTCAGCTAATAGATATTATATAACCTATTTATCGTAGAATAGGCAGTTTCTTAAAATATTCAAATTTGGATACAAAAAATTTTAAGAACTATCCGTGTGGTAAGATTAAGACTATCCGATTTAGAATACATAGTGTCACCACCCCATTCCTTCCTGAGGGTGTCGTAAAAAACGACTGAAGGAAATGAAAAGGCCGAAAACCTAGCCGAAACAAACGGAAAACTTAAAACGGAACCCTGCGTCAACCCGTCTAGCCAGGCACAATAGGCTAATAATTACCCTCCATGTAGTTGGTGGGGGCCCGACTCAGCAGTGGGTAATTTTTGGTCTGAGAAGTAGAAGTAGGATACTCAATAGTATAAATAAAAATAAACCCATCTATGTTTTCAGATGATGCCTACTATTCTGAAATCATTGAAGCAAATTGTTATCACCATGTTTTACGTTACGCGAGAACTGGTTGTGCTTTTAAGCGCTTTAAGCTTTGGTAAGTAAATCTATGTCGCCACGCCATTCCATCCTTTCGGTTGTGCTAGTTATTGTTGTATTTGTAAACAGGTACCGTTGTGGCTGACACTGAAAAAGAGAAGCAAAAACGCCACAACAGGTTGTTTCGAGACTATGAACGCGAGAAGTATGAGACCCTGTTTGACCCGCGCGTCATTATTAACAGGACGATAGTGGCCGCGTGTGATAGGTCCCGAGCCTTTTACACATTGGTAAGATCTCTACTCTATATATTTGTTTCATCTGTGTCAGTAATTAGTATTTATAATGTATGCTAAGCGATGCTAAGCCTTCTCGCTAAAATGGCACAGCGTGTTGGGGTCCCTTCCCTCTGTTATATTGGAGGGGGTCAAGTATAACCACTAGGTGCTTTATAATTTGGTGATATTGCAAACTGTCGTCGTATTTTTTTTATTTTATAAAAAATGAGTCCCCTGCACTAGATTCAACCTGTCTCGTGGGGCAGTCATCATCATCATTAGCTCACATCCACAGCCATCGTTAGTCCATAGCTGGACATAGGCCTCCCCTAAAGAGCGCCATAGCGCCCTGTCCTCTGCTTGACGTAAGTCAACAAACATGAAGTTCAAGAACATAAATAACACCTAGACTCCGTTGCAAATGCCTCTGGTTTTCAAATAAGACACTTGCCTGACCCCGGAATCGAACTGGAGACCCCTGATCCAAAGGCAGCACACCCCATTCCTAGACAAATAACGCAGTCAATTTGGATCACGAGTGTAGACCAGAGGCACTTGCTCTGAGTCTGAGTGTCATTTGAGTTCGTGAATTACATACCTTACACAATTTACCCGAAAAATCAGAACTAATAACATCAAGAAATATCGCCTACAAACGCGAGAATTACCAAAAAGCCCTACCCCGCGATAGCAAAATTTCCAGAGCAATTCGAACAGTTAAGAAATCCCCGACTGCAGTTATCGGGGGGATAGGCGCCGCGGACCCATACCAGACATACCACCTCGTCGGGCTGGATGATCATTCCTTTGCGCCTAAACACGTTTGTAAACCACCCCCACGATACAGGTTGTATAAATTGCAAGAGTTTGGTTGAAAAAAAATGGATGTTCAACTTAAAGTTGCTTAACAACGTCTCCATCAACAAGGCAGCAAGCAATAAGTAGGAGCATTGGCCTACTGTGCCACGCTGGCCAGACAGATTGGCACATGGATGACGTTTCAGAATAAATAAATAAATTTCGACAGTCCATATAAACCCGTTAGAACTACCTATAGCTTTTATGTTTACAGAACATGACCAACGCCCAAAAGAAATTAAATGAGCCCGCTCGCGCCTGCTCCTGGCCATTGGTATACGCGCCAGTGCCAGGCACCAACCTTCTGCTTATAGCGGTGTATAACAAATGTCCCTATAAGGGGGACTTGCCTCCCTCCCCGCTGTTCAATATGCCCGTAAGTTCAAATTACCTACACTGCTTGTTGTTATAGGGGTTGGATGTGCCGCCTTTAGATCATGGGTTCTCGGTTCGATTCTGGGATTCAGATGTCTTTGTTGGAACCAGAGGCCGGGCTCCGAGTCTGAAGATCCTGATGGTGTCCTAGGCGACTAAAGAAACGCAAGAAGCAGATCACCTAGCCAGAGCCAAGAGACTTGATACCCAACTCTCTCGCGGCACAGTAGGCTGATGTCCCTACATGAATTCGGATGATTCCTGACACAGTAGTGGGTCATCAGTAGTAATGCCCACGTGGCCATGAAGACCAGACTTTATCTGTTATTTTAAAGAGCCGTAGCCATGTCCTCTACGTATTTATGCAACCGCAACAGCCCGTGTGGGCAGGGCAGAATATTACACATCCCACCGCACGCTAGAAGAAACGCGTGTTGTAAGAGTCAACAAAACCCAGCACACTTTGGTGGTAGGATCTAATGGTCCGCCCGGCTAGCTACCACCCTCACATCTAAGTCCGGCCAAGCAAAGCAAAGCGCCTAGCATTTTACTGTTTTTCGTCGTGTGTATGTGAGAGCCGGTCCCCGGCAGGGCATTTCCGTGAATTGCCTGCTCCATCTTAGACCCTGGCGTTGCTTTCCATCACGCAAGCAAGGTCAAGGGTATTCAAGTCATAGAAAAAAATCATTGCTAAAAAAACAGCCGGGACCAACACCTTTACGTTCCTTCCGAAGCACGGAGAGGGTCAGATGATAATATGATGGCCAGCCATCCGACAGCAGAGCCAGGCGTTACTTTGCCAGCAGATCGATTCAAAATTAAAACAAATTATATCTCCTTTTCTTTATTTGTCCTCTCCTTAAACAAATCAAAATTCATCAAAATGCTGTTTTAACCGTGACAGCGCAACATGTCAATTGATAATACTCCCGCAATGATAAGTTTTAATGTCACAGTACTTGGAAGACGAGATCCATGATCGGGAGACGCCGGCGAGCCGTCTGGCTTGTTGGAGAAACCGCGTCTTGCTGCCCACTCGCCCACCTGCCACCGTTTGCTACCCACACAACTACTCGCAGGTATGATTTTGTTATATTGTATAAAATTTGGATTGAATCCAGATCTAAGTGTATGTAACTTTTAACTTTATGTTAAAATAAAAAATAACAGAACATAGAATAACATTATTGATATGACATAAACTAAATTTGTAAGCTTTTTTTAATTAGGTACACGGCGCTCACTCAAAGCCATAAAACGTCATCGAGTTTTAAAAATATTTCTAAGTAACTATATTAAGTGCTACATTACTAATAATATTTTTCCCCAGGAGGTCGGCTACAGACAATGCGGACCGTGGCTACCGGACCCAGAAGAGGAAGTCTCTGCGAGCAGCGCCACCATATCCAAAGCGATGCTGGTGCCCGTCCTTGGGACATTGTTGGTTGACTGTATAATTTCATTAATAAACTGTTACCGTTAAGCAAAAAGTTTTTTTTATTATCGTTTCATAACACTATTAGTTATACCCTTTCAAATCAACAGTTTCTTGTTGCACAGGGTTTTTAGGATATCGCTAGAGTAAAAAATAGTGAAACAATATATTGTCAGAGTATACCCAGGAAAATGTAGATTTGCTAAAAAAAGTTTCATCGTCCTGATTACTAATAATTAACATGCAAGTTAAAAGAAACTTCATTCGCCGTCATTGTATTTGGTTGTACCTAATTGTATTTGGTTGTAAATAGAGTTGTATTCTGAAGCGCTTTAGGTTGAAATAAAATTGTTACTGAAATAGCCTCTTCGCCGCTACTCCGCTGGTGGGCGCTCACCCTTAACCAGAGCCACTTGCGTGTTCGTGAATTACATGTTTGTAAACAGAACCCACGATACAGGTTACTTTTCTAAAAAAACTGTGTTGATCATAATGTAGAATTGATTTTGGAAAACGCAGATTTTAACATGATGATCAAATGCAGTACCCAGGCCTTTCTGTAACTATTAGACCCGGTGGCTAAAATGATTTTGTTACCAGGACAAAAAAATAAAACGCACATCTACTTTTCCAACACATTTATTTCGATTGCCTGCACATGGTTCGTTCGGAATCTCTTTAATACTGATTACCCCGCAGAGTTAGCTCGCACGAATATTGCCTTTTCAATGTTCCTAGTGAAGATTTGAAGGATGGTTTTTAACTAGGTAAATAATGAAATATGAGTCAGAAAAACGATTTTGATAAAAACTTCAACTGTATAACGTCCCCATGGTGCGAAATAACTATATTTATTTAAATAGCAATAATTAATTTACAGAAACAGTATTCTTTTTAATTATTTACTGAGTTTCGGATCTGGAAATAAAGAATCTAAAAAAACTGGGTACTGTGGATTATGTGTGTACTCAGCCTGAATATTTGTTTGACACTTTGATAAGTAATATTAATTATTGTAAAATTCTGGAAGTGATTGCTTATCAATTAAATGTTTAACGATGTTTTTTGATATCAGTTTCTAGTAATCAATGTTTTTAAATGAGTATTATTGATAGCCATAGTTTAAAAGACTCTGTAGACACTTGTAGTGGTGGCAATAGTGTGGTGTATATTTGATTGATGGAGCGGAGATTAAATAATTTAAAACTATTTTAACTGAATTCTTCCAAAAAAATTCAATTACAAAAAAGTTCCTGGGTCATTTTACGATTGTTACCTATTTTGTTAATGTCTATAGAACACATTGAAAACGCAAAATTCGTTCCTTATACTTTATCACACAAATTCAGCTTCACGTGGAATGATCTGATATTAATGAACTTAAAATAGTAGAGAATGGAAATAATACTGCAAAAAAATCACAATTCGGAAAGTAGTAAAAACATTATGGGAATCCATATTCCACATAAAATACAATGTTTTTATACAATCACAATGTATAAATAATATAATTTAATTATACATAATAAAATGATCCGCGAAAGTTGTCGGCACTCTATGGCAATGGCAATATTTATTCTTCTTCTTATCGTTTCCAATTTAAAATTACACCATAAACGAAAGCACTTCATACATTCGATACCCTTTAAGTAGAATTTCCAACGTGGCATTGTATCTTCCCCGTATTTTTTTACACTAATCATATTGCTTTTAATCTGCATATATTGAATATTGCTTTCAACACTTATTCGAAACTATGTATTGGCAGTGAATGTGTCGTACAAGGCTGTTGGATTACAATTTAAAATTCGTTTACAAAAAAGAAAACTAATTACACGCTCAATAATAGACTGGCATAAGTCGAAACGTACCAAAATCTATGTAACGAAATTTGTAACGCCTTGAGGATCAAAATACGTAGATTTATTGTTATACACACTTGATTTTGATTTTAGAAACCTTTTTATATTACTGTGAGCCGGCCAGACAGTTCATTATTAAGTGTGCATGTTATCTATATTTGATTAAAACATAATCAATATAATATACAGACCAGGGAAAAAATGAATATTGGTTAACAATCACGATATAGGTCTCAAAGACCATAACAGAAAACATAAACAAATAATGAACAAGATATTATTACGACTAAATAATGCACATCACTTTAAAATTTGTACGAGCGACTTGTGAATTAATCGTTAATTATCATACTTACTTACAAATACATTAAACACCCTATCTAAACTTTTTTCGCAAAGATGAAATAATAAAACAGAAGGTATCGCACTCCCGCTGAAATAGCGTCATAACTCAAAAAATAATAATATTTTTTTAGTTTTTTTTTTAACTACTTTTTATTCTCGGGCAATTCTGCCCATAGATAGAAGAAATAACGTTATAATGTAGGTGTGATGATTACTGAAGAAACACTTTCTACCCATTACTTAAAGCTGGAGGATTAACGTCTGCGAACAGAGCCTCTTGGAAAAGATTTCGTAAGTAATGAAACTAAACTGCTTAAAAAAAGCATTTATTCTAAAAGGGAATCTCAAGACTTACTTCAAGTTTAATGCAAACAACTGAATCGAATTTTCAAAATTGAATAAAACAATTCATGGGGTAACACGCAAAAACATGCAGTATAAATAAAGGAAGACAAAAAAGTACTCGACATAATTAATTGATGAAAATCATTTATTCAAAAAGGGAATCATTAGACCACTGAGAGAGGTATGCTCGAAGTTATATAGTTAGTATGCTTGACCGAATGAGAGAAATGAGAGAATCCGCAGATGAAACAAAGCAAGCTCGCAGTATGCAGGCCAGTCGCAGTATACTATTTGGGGCAGCAAATTCTTAGTGACAACCCGGTATTGAAAAATGCGGCGTTGGACGAGCCCTCACTAGGACGGGCGACCTTATAAATATCGCTGGAAGTCAACGCACTTCAGTGGCCGATAGATTTAGATATAACTTTTTACCGGATACTTATTTGAGTTGTGACCTAATTTGAGCGAAGTTGCGATATGTTGTAACATTGAATTTGTAACTTTACCACTAAATATTTTATACACATGCTATTAATAGTTACAACCCTGAAAAGTCAGACTATTATTATTATTTTTTCAAACTATCGCGTTTTGCGTTCGCTATTATTTTTGCATTAATAAATTTAGTTATTAATAAATAATCGGCATTCACAACAAAGACACTTACTGTAAATCGCGACATCTGTTGCTGAAACTTCAGAATTATATTTAATTACAAGCAACCATTGTGTTCGTGGTGACAAATTTAGACACCTAGTCAAAACTCATGCCAAACAAAGCGACAAATGGCAAAAACAAACTGTTACAGGGTTTTCATGTAACTAACCGGGCCTACCTTCTAAAGCCTCATGAATCTCGTGACCTCGGGTTGGGTAGTTAGTGGGACACGGAAATAGTTTTCCGTGTCCCACTAACTACCCAACACTGACGCGACTCAGCAGTGGAGTATTTATTGGCTGGTGATGACGCGTTACCTTTATACCAAAACACCACAGAGCAGTCAGTGTTTTTAGACAATATGACATGGTAAAATTGTTAACACACACAACAGCTGTAACGTCGCTAAATCCAAAACGCAGTAAGTGTCAATGCAGTCAGACTGTTATTATGACATTTTATTTTCATCCAACTGCTTACGGATTAATTTGTGTAAATGAAGTCTAGGATAATAAGAGAAAATACATAATCCTCCATACTTACCCAACAATAGCCTAGATTTAATGAATAATTTGTTTATAATTTTATTCAGACAAAAATATAACATTCTATTTTCTTGTACAGTGTTTAACAACTACTAATATTATAATGGTTTTGAGCTCAATAACAATGATTCTAAACCTAGCTGCAAGAGAAGGCTGGAAATTCCGTAAACGGGATTATCTGACAATAAGATACAAAAGACCGAAAGAAGTTCAACGTCCAAAAGCTATTTTCCCATAAAAACTGCTCAAATTGGTTAAACAAATCTCGCTGTAGTGAATAGACAATAAAACAGCGACTTTAATGTTAATAAAACGAACGATATTCGGTGTAACTTACTTGCAATAACAATACTGATAATTTTACCGAAATTGTAAAATAACCGATCCATTCTGGAGATATATTTTTTTTATTTACAGTACGGGTGTAGACACGGACCACACACTACGGACAAACTAATTAATCCCATCATATGCAGCAATTTGTAAAGTAACATATTTTATTACTTTTTTTCTTTTACTTTTTTATTATTTGAAAAAAGAACTAACCCTATTTAAAGGTTGCCTGGAAGAGATGGCGGAATGCGATAAGGCCGCCCAACCTTAAGACTATTTTATTTTCTGTACCTTTTTGTTTTGTTGTGCAATAAAGAGTTCATAAATAAATACAACGCAGTCGAAGTTATGCGTAACAGCTAACGTACGTAATGGGTGGTAGCAGATCTATGCGTGATTCGCATTCTAAAAAACATGCAGTATAATGGAAGACCTACTCTTACTTTGAAAAAATGTATGCGACGTAATTAATTGATGACGTAGTAAGGATTATAATAGCAACAGAATGGTGCAGTTATTTTACCCAAAGTGTACGGTACCTTATAAATATACACACACACACACATTTGTATTATCAGAACTTATAGTCAAGATCACAATACACCTTTGGATATTTCGTTTAAATGTAAACATTGATAACGAAATTGTACTTTGTCACAATCAGATTCAAACATTCGATTCCTTTTATTTATATAATCTAGCAATTCGATTGTTTAAAGAACATCGAAACAAACGTTAGTAAGCAAGCGCTAATACTAACTGTACCTACGTGTTATAAATGGCTGTTTAAACATGAAAGAGTTACATCTGTAACTTTCGCGATTGTCATGATGGGACTTCACATGGCTAAGGCAAATACTAGTACTCAGCCCATACATGACCCTCTATGGAGTCGGGCCTCCTCCAGGTTCGTGGGGGTAATTAGCCTACTGTGCCACTCTGGCCAGCCGCGTTGGTACAGGGTTTCGTATCGAGCTTTCCGTCTCTTGCGGCTGACATTTCGCCCATATAATTTCCTTTTGTCGGCTCTTACGACACCCTCAGGGCGAAATGGGATGGCGACACTGTGTATGCTAAATCCGTCACCACACGGCCCAGCCGACCAACCTAGCTGCAAGAGAAGGAAATCTTGAAACCAAGGTTTGTGCCAACCCGGCACATACCTTCGTTTCAAGTAGGCTTATTACCCTCCTAGTAACGGGAGGAGGCCCGACTCAGCAGTGGGTCATTTATGGGCTGAAGTAGTAGTAGTAGATTGATGAACTGGACTACTAGACTATCGTATTAGTACCCGTAATGATAGTTCTATGAGGAAATGAATAAATAAATTCCATTGGTTTCTACTGGATTACACCAATAGTGAAACTCACAACTGGTTAAGACATTAAGTTTCATTTTGACAGCCGGTTTCGTATTACGCGAGAAATCCGATTTTTAGTATTTTATCATAATGGATATTGTTGCTTGTGTTTTGTCTCGTTTACACATCGGCCGACACAAACGAAATCGGTAAAAATACTACATCGAGAATATTCTAAAGCATGTACTATCTACACGTAAGACAACGTCGGCATCGAATTTAAAGTCGGTTAATATTTAAAGGCGGCAGTGACATTCCACAAGAACCTGGTGAAAGTTGATGCCGTGACATCACACATCACGTGATTCGATCGACGATCATTTATTAGATTCATATAAACGGCGCCTTAGATTATAATTTATTAGAGAAAATTATTAGAATAAATTAGAGTTAATCAGGTAACATCAATAACAACGTAATTAGTATTTAATGAGGCACGTTAGTTTTGTGCAGGTGGCAGTTTTATGTTGTCAATAATATAATTGCCCTTTGTGAGACGATTACAATTTTGGCACTATGTCTAACTATGCTATCGAAATATTTATCACTAGAGAGCTTTGTATGCACTGAATAGATTCAGTCACATTTTTTAAGTTGTTTTTGTGATCAAACGATGACTACAATATTAACAATAGTGAAACCTATGAAATGCTACTAGCCTTCTTGGCACCTTCCCCGATGACAGCGATCTGGCGCAAATTACTTTGTTATTATATTATTTATTTAATTTATTTTAATAATTTAGTTCAGTGTTTTTTTATGTTTCTTGGCAATAAATATAAACAAATAAAAAAAAATGAAATGTTAGAATTTAAAAAGAAACAATTGACAGGACATTAAAAGGGATTTTTAAAACCATATGAAATATGTAATTTATGTCATCATTGAATGATGTGTATACAAATAAAAAAAAAGAAATTAATGTATCAGAAGACAAGAACGCATACCGGTGCCACATAAATAAATCAAAAACGCTAAATATGAACTGAGAAAATACGTCACGGACTTAAAAATATTCTTAAAAAATCCTCAATGTGTTTTTGAGTAACATGATTTTTCATTTCACAGCCCTATTGTTTCCCAAAAGCTATTGACGTCATCGGGAATATACCATATTATGCATTTAGATTTCACAACTGGCAAAATTGTCTTATTGAATTGTACACTGCAAAACCTTGTACCAACTATCTACTTACCCTATTTTGTATTCCCTTACCACACTACTTAATAATACGAAATTATCAAAATAGAACAATAAAAATCCTAACGCTAAAGTGCATAACACATACTATTAAAACATATAACATATTAGTAAAGTGTAAAATAAAATCTTTGGTAACAAAATGTACAAGGACAATTATACCAAACAGATAAGACAAGATCAGTGGTGATGTATATTGATAAAATATTAACCAACTAGCCTGTCCATCTTACAAGTCTCACGTTTATATAACATCTAATACAACAAAAATATTTTATTTATAATAATTTACTCTCAACAGTTCACAACCGAGATTATACTATATTCAATATAATTGTAAGAAATCACAGAAATTTACGATATTGTACTTACTACAAAGATTTCGTTGTGCTTCTTTGTACCTTGCCTCGTCTGTTTGGTAGCAAGTCCTTGAAAATATACAGTGCAACATAGACGACACAAACATAACAAAAGACATTAAATGTAAAAAATAAACAAATTGTGTTGGTGTTCATGGTACGATATCTACAAAATGGAATGTAGTAAAAATACATCTTCGAGGTACTATATTACTGATTACATTAAAAATACTATTCTGTTAATATTGCTTTTGAAGCGTAATTAATTACTAATGATATTAAAAACTTTAAATCACGTTCTACAAAAACAATTAAACATCAAAATGTGTTTGAGTAAAAGAAACCAGGCCATCATTTAGAACAATTACTTTTACGAACTCATGTATCACTGAGCCTCAGTCGCCCTACTTTTGGCTTGGTACTATCCACCTCGGGGACTGGGAACAGCCCCCGCGATGTAGGTTATTTGCTAGGGTTAGAAATCGCCTCTTTTCGACTTTATTTGTTGGGGTATTCCATTGTGACCTAACCAAGAAGTCAACGTTATATTGACTGTGCCAATACTGGGTCAAGCACTCGGCATTTACCAATAGCTTGGGTTTTTTTTAGATATTTCTTTCGACCTCTAGGCGATTAAAATCTCAATACTATAATAATAATAATAGTCCTTTCTCAATACTTATTTCAAATATTTCCTTTTGGAAAGTGGCGTATCAAGACGTGACGATACTAAGGGACGTGAAAAATAGACAGATTCACGAAGTTATGCAATTTCGTATCAATTCAATTATACTTTAGAGTAAACCTACTAGTTTGTCCTTCACTGGCACTGTTTTCTTTTGCACAAATCGGCGCAAATCGAAAAAACACCAAAGTATACAATAAATGACGACAATCAAAATAAAAACATTCGTATCGAGTCCAAAATCTGTTATCGATTCTCATATCATGTTCCACGTCGACGACGATTGAGATCTTGGACAGTCAGCGATAATCGAATCGTATGTTATATCGATCATTCGATTTTGCGTTATTCCTCCTCGGACTCGGAATCTGAGTCAGGAATAGTGTTGAACCAGTTCTCCCAGTTCGAAGGGGGGCCCATAGCGCCCCGGCTGAAGAAAATACACAAGAAATGAATAAAAGACGGTTATTTCATTACTACGAACTTGTAATTGTCCAAAATGGCGTTGACAAGTAAAAATTGGCAAATAAAAAGAGCTTGTTTCACATATTAGTAAGTCCCTTTTTTATAATTTGTAATCGACTACAATAAATGTTTTTTTAATACAGTTGCTTAAAGTGGCATATTGCAGGGACGTATAGCGTTAGGGAAGTGGGCTATTACACACGCGTGCTTTTTTTTACCATTCCCGCACTAGTGCGTTTTCTTTCCCAACTATCAAAATAATGTCTATTTTAATTAAAAACCAACCATGAAGTTTTTACTAAAAATAATCATAGAAGTTTTAATGATTCATGCAAATACGTATATTTCTAAAAAGAAACTACTTACTAATTTGTTTCAATATCAGATTTAATGATTTTATTGAATGAGTTAGGTTAGGTTTCATTTCAATATCATTTAAATAAAAAACATCTACTGAAGACTTGGCTGTATGGGCATAGTTGTTTTTGCCTACTAAAACGGGTGATGAAAAAAAAATCGCGTAGGCGCCATTTTTTTTTATAAGTCATAAATGATTAGTTAGTTGAGTTTATTGTGTTTTTGTTATTTTATTAAATTGCTTCATTTTTTCGCAACTGTATTAAAAATAGTCGTTCAGTACACGTGCGGAATCGTCATTGCAACTTGTTCCGACTGTCAACCCTCGCCTTCGGCTGCGCCTCGGCTCGGGTAGACATTTATCGGAACTCTTTGCAATGACAGCCTTTCCGCACTTGTAATGAAATATACTATTTTGTATTTGACATTGGTTAAAGTTAATAAAGAGCAGTGCCGATAGGCCTCCCAAACGGTTGAGCAAAGACCTGGTTAAGGTAGCCGGATGACATCCAATGGATGCGGGCGGCTGAGGACCGACTTTGATGGTAATCCTAGGAGAGGCCTGTGCCCAGAAATGGGTGAATGCGTGCTCACGTGGGGCGCGTGACGGGCTGCGGCAGCGTGGCCGTGGCGGGCGCGGGGGGCGCGGCGGGGGGCGCGCGGCGCTGCAGCGTCTGCGTGCCCGGCCCGGGGCCCCCTCGCTCCTCGAAGCCCTCCTCCACCACCCATCTGCCAATCAATTTCACTAGCACAAATACACACAGACCAAGTGCCTCTGGTTAGAATAGAACACCAAACTGCTTTATTGTATAGGTAAACCAATTATGGCGTTCACAATCGACCAGGTCGGAACGCGGCACCAAACGAGAAGACCTGGCGGAAGAAACTCGGTTGGCTTCTTTTTTTTTAAACGCCATATTACTTACAACATAAAGACACTTGCCGACTCCGGAGTCGAACCGTGATCCAAAGGCGGCACATCCAATACGACGTTCGATTTATTTTGTCTAGTGAAATAAAATTAAACTTACAGTATTTTCAATGTCGTCTACGAAATAAGATGTCATAAAACAGTAATGTAATACCTGGAACTGCTAGCAGACTTGCAGTTCTCGCATTCGCTTCGGTAATCATCTGCGTCTTCGGCGCCCGGTACGGCCGTACTATCGTAACTGCATACGCAAGATGGCTGGAAAATTAAATCCAAAATTCTAGTTGCGTAGATTTTAAATACATTTTGGGTCTACTTAAAAATCCACAATATACAACTTTAACAAACAGGTTTGTGGTTTCGCCTTTGGGGCTAGTTTACGAAGCATCTTGCCATTACAGAAATGTTGAACCATGCCATTTTCTAGATAATGTTTGAGATAAAAGCACCATAAAATTTTCAGTTCTCCTGTGACACACATTCATTGTCCTTATGATCATCAGAGGGCTTAACACTGGCAATGCCAATGCATTCCACGCGATTTTACGATAAATCCTTTACTATTCAAGCTGTGCGCCTGTGGAATGCTTTGCCATTGTCGGTAAGGTGTGCTCAATCCTTAACGAAGTTTAAAAGTATGGTGAAAGAGCATTATTTGACTTTTGGTTAGTCGTACTTAATATTTTTAATTATTTATAATATGTATATGTTTACTTGTTGTTATTTATATATAGTATATCATATGTACACTGCAACTACTCATATTTGTTTCTTGTTCCACCTAAGTCCATCCAATGGTTGTCTGGAAGAAATTGCTTTCAGCAATAAGACCGCCATTTGTACTGTACAATGTTCATGTTGAAGTTTCTTTTATGTTTTTTTGGTGTACAATAAAGAATATCATTCATTCATTCATAAAAGATTCAAGGTGCATTTCAAAACCATGGTTGATAAACTTAAAAAAATAAATAGACCATAAACTGAAATAACAAAAACATTCAGTATCCAGATCATATCAATATTGTAGTGATCAGATAATTCCACGATACAAATAAATAAGAAATAACGTTGACCATCATGGTTATTTGCCAGATAACTCAAATACAGTTGTATAACAAATAACTTTTTGATAAGGTTGTTGACAATTTTCAATGGGACAGGCTAATACGTATGTCATACATCCAGACCTAGGAAAATATTTCTTAGTCAAAAATTTCAAATCTTTATAACATTATTATTGTGTTTATTAGGAGTGCGGTCAACAGATTAGCGAAGACCATTTCCTTGTGGAACCCAAATAATCAATCTCTGCTCCTTTGTTGGTACTTAGAAATAGTAAAGGAATATTGTGGAACCTTGTCAACTGTTAGTGGCAAAGTGGGCGGAGCCGGAACGGGCGCGGGACCAGGGCCAGTACCCGGGACTGTGTTAGGCAAAGTGGGCGAATCCGTTGCCGTCGCAGGGGCGGGACCAGGTGCCGACCCTCCCACATTGTGCTCTTCGCTGTGGGCACGCGACCGCCCCCCGCCATTCAGTCGCACGCTCGACCTGTGACGTCATTGAAACATCATTCTGACCCAATCTTTAAACATTTTTCACAATATAATTTTAGTCAACAAATTAAAACCGAAAATGGTTTGCCCAAATATGTTTTATTGATGCCAATATTCCTCATGCTTTTATAATTCTATGTTTTTAAAAGAGCAATATTTCTTATGCTGACGGATGCAGAAACGTGGTGTCGCCACGCCCTTTCATCCTAAGGGTGTCGTAAGAGCTACAAATGGAAATTATACAGCCCAAAACTTAGTCCAACTTAGTAATGGTGAACTCCCTTCATGTAGTGGGAGGTGGCCCGACTCAGCAGTGGGTCATCGCTGGGCTGAGTAGGCATGAGTAGTGCGAATAAAGCTACTCACGCGTCGTGCAAGGCGCCGTCCGCCGCGGCCAGGTTGAGGTTCCGCGGCATGCTGCGGCCCGAGTCCAGGCGCGCCTCGCCCGCCTGGCCGGCCTGGCCCGCGTGGCCCGCCTTGTGGAAGGAGCGCCGCACCTCGTGCGCCCCCGCGCCCAGCCCCAGGGACAGGGACAGGCCCCGGCCCCGGCCGCGGCCCAGGCCCAGCGGCGCGTCCAGCAGCCCCGCCGCCGCCAGCCGCGGGATGGTGCGGTGCCTGCCCAAGGCCCACACGTACACGACAGAACGGGACAGAGCAGGATAGACTACTATTTATT
The DNA here is from genome assembly GCA_905475355.2 of Clostera curtula. NCBI lineage: Eukaryota > Metazoa > Arthropoda > Insecta > Lepidoptera > Notodontidae > Clostera > Clostera curtula. The sequence goes on from FR997810.1 coordinate 15,316,570, forward strand.
GCGCACCGGTGTCCTGGTGATATATCCTTTACTTTACCTTTTTTTCGCTACGGGTTATGTAGGACTCCGGGGCGCATTGCGATGGTACCGTGCGCCCCGCCCTACACACTAAAACCACGCCACGGGACTAACTCCCAATTACAGAACATGTTCCGCGACCCTGAACCGAAGCTATAAACTCAAAAATGACTATATTTATCGTCTCAAATCCTGAAGAAATCAGCGCCTGTTCGGAACGGTGCTCTACAGAACAGAGGGGGCCAATTTCTTTTTTTTAAACGAAACCACTGTACTTTGTTTATCCTGTATCGCGGGGGCCGTTTGCAAACATGTAATCCACGAACACAAATGACAACTAGACTCCAAGTGCCTCTGGTTTAGATAAAGACACTTGCTTGACCCCAGAATCCGGAACCCGGGACCCGTTAATCCAAAGGCAGCACATCTAACCTCTAGACCAACGAGACAGTCAAGTTTAAAGTTGTTTTTCAAATGAGTATATTGGGAACCGGCTATATTAAACCCATGGTTTTCAAATAAACACGTCCCGTATTATAACACCATGCCTTAGTATCAGTATTTTGTGTATAAGCACTCACAGTGAAGTGTGATTGGGCCCGTTGGTGTAGAAGCCAGGCACGTTATGAGGTCTCTCGGGGTCCGGCTCTCGTTGCAGTACAGACAGGAGACCACGATTGCTGATCGCACCCAGAGAACCCGTCAGGCGAATGGCGCTTGGGAACCCCACTACTGAAACAACAACAAATTAAAAAAAAACAACTAAGGCCTCTCTGTCGAGACCACACTCGCGGAACGGGTAAGTGACATTAAAGGTCCGTTCTAAACCCGTAAGGAAATGACGAGGCCGAAAACCTAGCCGCAAGAGTAGGTACACTTGAAACGAAACCCTGTGCCAACCCGTCTGGCAGGCGTGGCATAGTAGGCTAATTACCCTCCCTGTTCCTTCAAAATACATTTTCTCATTCTCACAATCTATCCATCTCTTTTGATGTCCCACAACCGAACTGAACTGAAATGACGAGGAAAACGAGGTACACCCTATTCAAGATAGCGTGATCGTTTTGACAGATGTCAATTTTTCTTATCAACAAAAAGGTATGATACCGAACTACGTTGCGGTAATGGGGACCAGTAGAGCCGTGGTAGCACTTCTGCGTGCAGCGTGCTTCGGATTCATACCTTTACTTTGCAATGCCGAATAGTGGTGGGAAACAGATAATATCTAGTAGTCCAAAAAATAACGGTTTAAAATACTTGCAACTGTGACGAGATGGTATGGGTGTATTATGTGTGAAATTCTTTATCACTTTTTCTTAACTTTATAAGACAATATTCGAATAAAAAACATTTTCATTTTGAAATAAAATTTGTTGGCTTTAACACTGTTTTTATTGAAATTTAACACTTTTACAACTATTATTTTCTTTTCTTTTTTGTTTACTTTCATGGTCTGAACCACCTATTTAAATTTGGCGGAAGGTCAAAAAATAACCCTGTAATATTAAATAGGAACTTATTATGAATATTGACCCACCATCGCTTATCTACCCAATGTTTTATATGTCTAGTGCAATAAAGAATTTCACACATAATACACCCACGCCAACTTGTCACTGTTACAAGTATTTTAAAACGTTATTTTTTGGACTACTAGATGTTTTCTGTTTCCCATCACTAGCCCGTCTGTCAAATCAATCATGCTATCATGACAGGGTATATTATACAATATTTGAATAATGGTTGACAAATAGGCTCCGCTGGGTGTTGGGTTGGAGGTCACGTCAAACCGTCGGTCCCAGCTACCGTTCTACTATATATGGTATTAGTTAAGTTAAATTAAAGAAGAAATTAAATCTTCAAGGAATAGCTTAAAGCATATGTTAGGTAAGCATTATTTATCTATGTGTCCTTAGTTCAGATGACTATTCGGCATTGCTAGCCCGGGTAACTGTGGGCACATGCCTTTATTTATTTTTTTATGTTACAGAACTCATTACTTTTATAACCTTATTTAGAAACAAATATTTATTGTGTTGTTAAAGTAAATACGTTGTTAAAGTAAAAACGAGAAGACTGCCGACAAACTGTTAAGCAGTTTGGCAGAAGGATGCATTGTAATACTTTTGTAAAATTTAATGAACAAACCACATAAAGAAAAAAAAAGTTGTATGTAGTATCAAAACTGACATCTGAGTATAACACCACGTTTTTAATTTTTATTTATTTAGGACATCCAGTAGTTGTTACATTTATATAAAACACAGAATACATATTATCCAAAATCATACAATCTAAATGCATAACCCATTAAGGTGCCACAGCATGCCCTTAAACATGTTAAGTAACACTATTAATTATTAAAAAGGTTTATTATCTATAATGAAATGAAAAGAAATTTTATTTAAAAGGATTATTATACAAAATGAAATGAAAAGAAATTTAATTTACATTTACAGCCGAAATCTACATTGTTAAAACATTTTAATTGTATGCTCTCTCAACAGCTCTAATACATATTTCTTAAAGTTGTGTAGATTGGAGTGGAAAACATCCACAATATGACTCACAGAATTGTATAGTCTAGGCAGTCTGGACATAGCAGTGAACTGCTTAAGATTTGTTTTTGCAGGTGGATTGTACAGTACTCCATAAGCAATGGCGTTTTAAAATATATTGGTTACCGTTCGGAGTGAGTGGATGATGAGGCATCGAGATCGGCTCCCTGCTCTCCGGCTGATGGACCTGTTGCAACAGCGGCGCGTTGTAACAATTCTGCGGGTTTGCCATCTGCAAATATAATAATATTGTAGCAGTTAGATTATTAAAATCCACAGTACACAGCATACAGACCAACCTTCATCTTAACAAATTAATTGCAAAATTAATCTGTGCGTGCTAGTTATGTTAAAAGCGTAAGTCAGTGTTACAACCTTCAAAAAAAAATCTCCCTAAAAGTACATCTAACCAAAAATTTTGTAAAAAAAAGTATATTCTCTACTATTTTTTTTTACTCTACTATTCAATGATTTTTTATTAATAGATAATTTAAACGTTAGGTTAAATTAGTCGACATCACAGGAGACCGAAGAGCTGGTACCTTGGACAAAGAATCAGTCTAGCGATTGAAGGGGGAACGCTGCCAGTATCTTCGGAAACTTGCCTAAAGGGACTCCTTTTAGTATTTAAGTTTTAGGTTAATTGGTATTTTTAATCTTGTTAAAATGTACTTAAGTTTATTTCATATTATTATGCAATACTAATATAGAATAGATTTTATTTAAACGTTGTCACACTCTGGTTATGTCTAATTGAAATCGAAAATAGAGGTAAATACTGTGATTTTCTTTAAAAAACGTCTTAATTCCCCTGAAAATACCCTTACAAATCTTAAGGCCCTAAATCACTATGACACTCATTAACCCCCATAAATTGATGTTACAATCCCTTAAATATGAAATCTTGGCGTGTGTTCCAATTTATACATGCGTACCTGCGTAACAGGTCGAGACATGCCATATTGGTGACCGGAGCAGGGCGCAAGCTCCTCGTTTCGCGGCTCCACATTCGCTGGGTATGTGCGATGATACGACTCGCTCGTCATTCTGGCAAGCAACCACATGTACATAACTATTATACCCTAAATGACCCAGATTGAATCGGGCATCATCCACTTCCATCATCAGTCAATCAGTCAGTCAGTCTTCAGCTTGACATACCCAGCTGCTTCCCGCAGCCTTTCGCAGATCGACTCTCCATCTACCAAAGCAGTATCCTACACTAAGCTACACACTCACGAACCCATTTACCTCAGCAGTTGTCGATGCCAGATATAACTAGCCCAATGCCACTTCAGTTTTGCTAATTCCCCGACCTATGTCGGTGACGTTGATCCTCTGTCGGGTGGTCAAACAAAATGATGAATAATTTTACTTTTTAAATTTCATTTTTTTGTCAGATCTTTGAACTATTTGAAAACAATCGCAAGAAACAACGACGCTTAGCGTGCTATGGAGCGAGCTATGTTCGGAGTTTCTGAAAGATGGCGGAGAAACTCGGAACTTAGATAGAGTAGTCAAAATCCAAATGATTTCAAATACATAGTTTAAAATTATGCCACAAACATTAACATTTAAAAAGAAAAAATAAAAATAATTCATCATTTTGTTTGTATCACCGTCCGGTTCGGAATGCCATTTATGACGGGTTTGGAAATTACCAAGCCGATCCCCTAAAACACGGGTTACGCTCCCCAATGGGGTACACGCTTCACAACTCTTATGGCCAAATCTTCTGTTTAACCAGTTTCTTTAGTCGCCTCCCTACAACACCCTCAGAATAGAATGGTATGATGACATTATACCTAGACATATTTTAAATCTAATGTAAATGCTATAAATCTGATCACTTGTCATAGGACCATGAATTAACCAGAAACTGCACGGCTGATTAAGCGGAACTCAATCCACGTACCTCATGGAGTCCTGTCGACACTGAGCTACGGCCTCGTCGTACGGCGGTGGTGCTTCGCCCCGCGGGAGGTAGTTGCCCGGGGGCTTCCAGGCCGCCAGTGCAGTCTCGCATGTGCTACCCATGTACCCCATACTGCCGCTGATGTACCTGAAATGTTATTCCCATTCATTTTAGTGTTGTGCATAACTAAGTACCGAAGCTCTTGAAATAGGAAGTTAGTGCTAAATGTAAGTATCCGTGTGGGACGGATTTTGAATACATAGTGTCGCCACCTCATTCCATCCTGAGAGAGAAGAAGGCAAGAGAAGGAAAACTTGATATGAAACCCTGTGCCTGTCTGGCCAGCGCAGTATTATCCTCCATGAATTTCGACATTATGTCATTCTAAATCCGTCACAATACGAACGCGTTCTTATCACCGGGTTTTAATTTGACAGAAGCTACATCTATTATTAAAGAAGGTAGTTTGAATTTTGGCCGCAGTTGTATTACTGAATCACCATCAAGAAAAAGAAAGTTAACATAATCAAGACTCTGTACACCGTATTACATCTTTTATACCATGAAGTACGAAAATCCAAGTCTGGATTCACATAAAAGAAGATATAAATTCCCTCTCACTCACCCAATACTAGTCAGGCTTCTCTGATCATCGGCATGTGGCTGTCTTCTTCTCTTCTGCTTACGGACACGGTATACCACAAGTGCTACAGTTAACAGCACAATGGCAGTGGCCCCACCAGCTGCCATTCGCATGTTCACTTCGGCCGATTCCGCCGGCTTCACTACGTCATCGAGGCAGATGAACTCGCAGCAAGTGTTGCCAACGCGAAATGACGTGCAGTCCTGGAAGTATGGACGAAGAAAAAATAGAAATGGTACATATATTTTAGTATGTGAAGCAAAAACCCTTGTACCATACATACTATTTTACGAAAATTACGCAAAATGAGGTGTTTCGCACACTTATAGTTTATATAGAACAGTTGTGCAGAATGCTAATATATTTTTTAATTATGCATAAAAAATACATTAAACAAATAAAATAAACATTACAGATACCATGTATTTGACACACACACACATTTTATACTCTTTTGTTTATTGTTAGTTAGTTAGTTAGTCTGGGGCAAATTGAGAATAGCACTGGTTAATATTTTTGCTTAATGCTGTCTTGATGCAAGGTGATTGTTTAAAAGAGTTGGATGTATTGTAAGAATGAAGAATTGTGTATGTAAGGTGTGAATGTAGATACTGATAGGTGTGTATGGAGACTACCACCCAGCGTGGGACAGTAACAGCCATAAGGCCGTAAGATGATATTGGTAATTTTAAATATGATGATTTATACGTTTTGAGATAAAATCTACGTAAATATCTTTCCTTTCGAGTTGTTACCACTTGTTTAACAAACAGTCCATCCACATACAGTGGTGAACACAGATGTATGAGTAGTAAAATTAAGTGCTACCAGGACACTTAGCATCCATTACGCTTCAGTGATTCAGAGACACTTGCGTGTGTCTCAATCACTGAGGCAATCACTGACACAAGGTGTCAGGCAGTCAATGGATGGTCCACACGTCGACTGTGTTTCTATGGTAATAATAGACCCTTAAAAACTCAAGTGGGTCTTTTATGAGCTAAGATGACAATGATGAGCCGACAAGGCCAAAAACCTAGCCACAAGAGAAGGAAAAATTTTAAATGAAAGCCTGTGCCAACCCGTCTGGCCAGCATGGCACAGTAGGCTAACTACCCTGCATGTAGTTGGAGGAGTCCCGACTCAGCAGTGGGTCATTTAGGGGCTGAGAAGAAGAAGAAATACATAAAAAAAACATAGCAATGTGTAAAGCGCTAATCAGATAAAAGCCAATGGTAAATGTAATGAAATGGAAAAAATATATTTATATCAACAAACGGAACTTACTTGAGGTGGCGAGCACAACACGGCTTTGCAAACTTTGGGCAAGCCATTATCACAAACGCAGAGCGTACAGGTGTCGGGCCCGGGCACGTAATGATGGCCATGGGAAATAAAGCGCCCTCGAAGGTCTGTGCATTGTTCCTGTGCAGCTATGCCTACAACCAACATCATTTTATAGGATCACATTAACGACACTACTCCACAATTTCACAATTAAAATAATTACTATATAACTGAAGAGTCGACAAACACAATACGGCCTTGCCGAGCATTGTACTACTAAAAAATCACAAGCCATTCAAAATTGTAAAGCCCATTTTTGAGGGCTGAGTGCGAGCTTTTATAATATTTTATAATCGATATTCACTCGTTGATTCGCGCGTAAGGGTATAAAATATTTTTGATCATGCGTCTTAGATGTTTTTCCTTGAAAGCTAAATTTGCATTGCGTATGTTCCGTAATCATAAATTCGATAGAGGGAAATAAGTCAGTCAGCAAGATTACACAGTACAATACAATTTTGTATGCATCTTCAAAATCTTTTTTTTACGAGAAGTACATTCTTAGGTCAATAAATATTTTATATTTGTATTTAATGAAGCATATAGATATAAACAATGATTGTATGCATAAAACATTTACGGTTTTGATCTGAAAACGGAACTGAGCTACTCTACTTAATGAGATTATGAGATTGGCAAGCCATTGCCATTGTCAATTTCCTTGATTCCTTCAGCTGTCAGAGGAAATAAACTAGCGCTGGCACGCGATTCCTTAATGCTTGAATTTTGTAACCAAACCTATCATCTCCAATTTATTGATATTTACATTTACTGTTCAAGGATACGCTGAGCGGTAGCGTAATGATGAGTTGTGATAGCCTTAATCCATGAGAAAAATACAAAGTTAAATTGTGTTAAAGTGAACATAACTATACGACACGTCCTAAGTCGCGCTAGCTAAGCTACTTATAGCTTAGATGTAGCTTTATTGTCGTGGTTATTACAAAAAAAAATTTTGTAGGCTTGATTTGGCAGTTCTGAATTTTGTTTCCTATTACAAGAAAAAAACCCGTCGTCAGATTGGTGATTGGTCTGTCACACGTAAGCAGCGATTTTGATTCGTATTCTAAATTGGAATTGAACAAGGTGCCCTCATTAGTATTCTTTTATTTTGTAATATAAAATAGATTTAATTGAACTATGAGGCTTTTTTGTGGTTTTTTGTAATTTTATTTTCTAGATTCAAGATTCAAGCTAAGACTTAAGGAATGTTCTAAAAATTATAATGGCTGGCTTTGGAGACTACACCGGGTACAATCGCCCCTATGGACTTGATCCCAATAAGGAAACTAATGACTTGTATGATACCCGCTATCAGCAGATTTATGGCTATCATACTCCTGTAACTGAAGAGTTTCAAGGACCTCCTCTGGTTATGGACGATGTTTCTGAAGAAGGTCAGTTGATTTATCACTTTAGCCATGTTTTTCTTTGAGCCAGTTTTTAAACATGAAAAGTTGTATTTTGATATTTTTTTAGCTAATACTAGCACCATATGTGCCAACCTGAGGCCTAGTGCTCTGAGTCTGGGTGTCATTTGTTTTCGTGAATTTCATGTTTGCAAACTGCCACCGCGACTCTGGTTACTAGTATGGGGGTTTCTATATTTTTATTTTAAAAAAAATCCATTTTTTTACCTTTCCTTATATAATTTAATTGTCTTATATATAATTTAAAACCTTATTTAAAACATCCAACGGGACTTATCACGCACCGAATTAATTAACGTGATAAGTCCGATTGGATGTTTTAAATTAAATTATGTGTTCAAATCGCAAAAGTTTAAAAATAACAACTTTTCTTATTTTTTTTATTGGGATTACTTATTCATACTGTTCTCTTGTGTGTCTAATTGGGGCCTTGACACACTTTAAGCATCTGTATGCCCTAGCGGCTGGCCGCCTAGGTGGCTAGCCACGTGGCCTAGTAAACCACCACAAAATTTTAACCGCCAGTGCGTACAGACATAAGCGGTTGCATATTAAATTAGAAAAGCGGCAGGCCGCGCGGCTTGCAGCCTAGGTGGTTCAACCGCTAGTGCGTACAGGGGCTAAGTTGTTATGATATTAATTTCTTTTTCCAGATCAGAGTGCATTTGTGACAACTGCAATAAGTGTGACAAGTCTCATAACAGAGAACTTGCTTAGTCACCCTTTCATTGTCTTACGGAGACAGTGCCAGGTGTGTGATACAATAGTTTTCTTTATTTAACAAAAGTCATTCAACCTCAATAAGAACTTTGTTCAAGTAGGTTTTAGGTACACAAAACTCCTACAATTAGTCACGTTTAAAACTACTATCATTTTTCAGCCCATGTCCTATGCTAGGTGGTAGTCTGCATACATTCATACCATGTCCTCATTTACCCAAACTATCCATCTCTTTGCCCACAACCATTACATCCATCCACATTTATACTGAAAGCTACTCTACAGAGCCAGCAACACACTGTACAAAACTATAAAGAAATAGCACTGTATGTACAAAAAAAGAGTGAAGTACCAATTATAGTATATTTAGTATATTTTAAAGATTCTTGCCTACCTATGTAATATTGTAACTTTAAATCAAGTCATTGTTTATTTGATTTCAAAATATCAACCAAATTAATAATTTGATCATCAAGACTTTGCAACCACATAATGTCATATGTATGTGTCTTAAAACATACTATTATTGTCCTTAGGTCCACAATGGCCTCAAAAACTACCATATAGTCCCATATACACTTCTACCAGTGGTAGGGCGACTCCACCGGAGGCAAGATGTCACCACTCTTTGGAAGGGCATTGGGTCAACTTGTATAGTGAAAGGGCTCAACCTGGCTGTGGAGGATGTTATTGCTAAGGGCACTGGCTGGCCCAAGTTAGTATTAGACAATATAATAATAATAATAATAATAATAATGACGTCACTATCCCGCATGACGAGAACCTCGTTAAAGCCGAAAAAGAGAAACTCACCAAGTATCTCGATTTGGCACACGAGGTTACCGCAATGTGGCATGTTGATTCAACAATCATTGTGCCGATAGTCGTTTCAGTAAACGGTCTTATTGCGAAGAGTTTCGACCAACATCTCAAGAAACTCTCGCTGAGTTGCTGGATTAAGGGCCTGATACAAAAGGCAGTCATCCTGGATTCGGCAAGGATCGTGAGGAGGTTCCTCTCTCTGGAGCCCTGAACCGTCGGTAGCTTAGGTCATCGACCTCGTTGTCGACGGGTTTTCTATTGTTTTATATATATTTTTTGAATAACAATGTTTTTTTAAGAATATATGTAAAAAAATATGAAATAAAAAGATATACCGAATAATAATAATTTATTTATTTGGCAGACAACAGAGGTCCATAGGTTAGTGAAAGGCAGCTTAAAAACTTAAAAAAAAAGTAAGAAGAATAATAATGAAAGAAGCTATAAGAAGCTAAGTACTGTAGTAGAACTAATACTGCTGAAACTGAAGATTCTTATAAAATGTCTTTTGCCTATGGATTCCTACAACAGACCCATTAGGCTGCCATCAAAAAATAAAAGAGCCCTATCATATTAATATAGTATTCACAGCCCATAAATGCGGGGGGCATTGAGACAAGCCTCCTCCAAATTCATGGAGAGAAATTAGACTACTGTGTCATGCTGACCATAGGGGTGAGCACAGTGTATTCCTTCTCTATTGGCTATGTGATCTGCCTCTTGTGTTCCTCTAGTTACCTCTTACAATACCCTCCGTATGGAGTGTTGGTGACATTGTGTATTTAATTTAAATGTATGGTATATAATGTAATTGGGCTCTATGTTTAGTTTTTGTACATCGTTTTTACTGTTTTAGGGAAATCGGCAAATGTGATTCAGTGCTACAGTTCCTGCAACATATTACGTTGAAATGGTTAGTAAATTATCATCAGAGCCTTTTTTTAATCATTTATAATTACTTACTTTTAACGCACCACCCCAACTATGTGGGGCACGTAAAGCCATCCCGGCTGCCATTCTACGATCTTTGGCAGTGGTTACTGAAAGTCCATGGCATCTAAAACTAATAGCTTGTTCAACCATATAAACACAAATAGAATCCTACGCCAGGCCCGTAGGCGTAGGCACTCTCCACTCCTATCAGCCGGCATATCACCTTTCATATGCATGTCCTCAAGTGACGCTCAACAACATGAGTTATATTTTGCCTGTGTTATAGCTTGGCTAGGCCAAATAATTCAATGACCCAATAAGCGCCTGATATCTACGCGAGTCTTGGCAGGACAAGAGCTTACCAATAGCATCCAAACGGATCCTATCACAGTGACAAACGGAGTCGTGTCGCGGAAGACGCCCGTGGTCACACTACTGTGCGCGACATCGTAATATGGACTTTAAATACTATGTACACACGATTTAGTATTGTTTATAGATTGTAATATCCGTTCCGATCCAATGTGAGCCGTATGGTGGAATCCTAGTAGTCAGTGCAGTAGGTCGTTTGGAGTATCGGCATGACATTCGCCTAGAATTGCTACACTTTTGTTACATGTTGTACCTTTACGTAGCCGTTTAATTATAGCATAAGCATTGCAATAATCACGCCGTTCTACTCTGCGAGCTTGGTGGAGACGGTCCAGAGTGACATTGCAAGCGACAAGCCGGCGTTGTTGGACGTCTTTCGCGAAGGTTTCTGTCGTCTGCTGGAGTGGGGCTCCCCATCGCGAGGCCGCATGCTGCCCGTTTGGGCCATAGCTCTGCCCTCCGTGGGCCTTGGAGTTACAAAATACCTCGCGCAGTAAGTAACTGATCATCTGAGTAGGTATGGTTATTAACAGAATAGGTTCTTGGCTGTCTCACTGTCAGTAATACCCAACGATAAAAAATGTATACTTTTACTGTTTTTTTTTTTTATAATGAATGTGTATATCCATATTTTATTCGAATCGGCAAGCGTAGTGTTGGACGGCCCTCTGCTAGATGGAGCGACGATCTGAGAAAGGTTGCGGGCAGCAGCTGGATGCGTCAAGCTGAAGACAGGGCGCTATGGCGCTCTTTAGGGGAGGCCTATGTCCAGCAGTGGACTAATGTGGGCTGATGATGATGATATTTTATTTACGGCCAGTATGTTCCAAATACCTTTGAGTAAAATTATTAAAAAGACTAATCAAATGCGTCTTTTTCCAAAATGCTTTTGAATGGGTCACTGTGAAACTTCTACCGAATCTGGATATTATTCTTGTAATATTAAATGATGATGATGATGACATACATTTAAGTCACGATTAAAAACGTACCCCCTTTGTAACCGCTAGTATTAGTATTACCAAAGATAACATGTGTAAGATGTTTGATAAGCTTTTTTGTAAATAATGTGTTTAATACGTATTTAATTACAGCAGCTTATGCTCATTTTTCATTGCCGTGTGGTAGCGGAGTAAGAATACTACCACCCCATATCTTCCCGTGGGTGTCGTAGAAGGCGACTAAGGGACAACAGACGTTGGGCAGCAGCGACGTTCTGTCCAAAAACACCATCCATACTGCGATCGCCAACCCGCCTGCCAAGCGTGGCGATTATGGCAAACCCCCCCAATGGTGCACACAATAAAAAAAACGGCCCCCAGTCCCCGGCAGCCCCGCTATTCCTTCGGCCACGGTAGCAGCCAAGGTAACGGTGGGGCAGGGGGTGCGAACATTCTCCGGCAGAGATCCGGCTACCATACAAAACGACGGCTGCACCTGGCAACATACAACACACGGACACTGCGGACTGACGAGAAGATCATAGAGCTCGAGGAGGAGTTAAATTAAATCCGGCAACTTGCTCTACTTCCGGGAGGGTGACCAACAGTCCCAAGGTGGTGTTGGGTTTATCGTCCACAAGTCCCTTGTGAACAACGTTGTTAAAATCGAGAGTGTGTCGACCAGGGTGGCGTACCTTATACTCAGAATAACCAAGCGTTATTCGTTGAAGGTCATACAGGTATATGCACCGACCTCGGCACACCCCGACGAAGCGGTGGAGATAATGTATGAGGACATTTCCTCGGCCATACATGACTCTAGAACGCACTACACCGTTGTCATGGGGGATTTTAACGCGAAACTGGGCAAGCGGAGCGGAGATGAGCTGCAAGTGGGACAATTTGGCTTTGGACACCGGAACCAACGGGGCCAGACTTTGGCTGGTTTTCTGGAGAAGGAGGGACTCTATATGATGAATTCCTTCTACAAAAAACCAGAACAGAGGAAATGGACCTGGTTGAGTCCGGATGGCACCACAAAAAACGAGATAGACTTCATCATGTCGACGGAAAAGCATATATTCAATGATGTCTCCGTGATCAATATGGTTAAAACCGGAAGCGATCACCGCTTAGTAAGAGGCACATTGAATATCGACGTCAAGCTTGAAAGGTCGCGCATGGTGAGGTCTACGCTGCGTCCCGTGCCTGTTCAGATTCAAAACCCGGACAGCTTCCAGCTCGAACTACAGAACCGCTTTATTAGCCTAGGCGTTGACGTGGACGATAATAATGACGGGTTCGTGGAGACTGGCCGCAAAGTTGGGTCGAAGTTCTGTAAGACACAACGCCAAAAAACGGCCAAAAAACTCTCGGGCCTCACTCTCAAACTCATGGACGAACGACGGAAAATGGTCCTGCAGTCTTCAGATGATGCGACGCAGCTTCGGATGCTCAATAGACAGATATCAAAGTCCCTGAAGCGTGATATACGCCGATTCAACACGAATCGTGTTGAAGAGGCTATTGAACGCAACAGGGGCTCCAAGGTTTTCGCCAGGGATCTGTCTATTGGGCAAAGCCAGCTCGTCAGGCTGAAGACTGATGACGGCAGGATCGTCACGTCGAAATCCGAGATTTTGGGTGAGGTCGAGAGTTTCTATGGACAACTGTACACGTCTACACACGAACCCGTCATAAATCTAGCAAACGACCCACGAGCTAGGTTAACCCGGCACTACACAGAAGACCTACCGGACGTCAGCCTGTGTGAGATCGGGATGGCTCTCGAGCAACTTAAGAACAACAAGGCGGCGGGTGATGACGGCATTACCGCAGAACTTTTGAAGGCGGGTGGAGAACCGATCCTTAGGGCCCTTCAGAAGTTGTTCAATTCCGTCATACTCGAAGGACGAACGCCAAAGGCATGGAACAGAAGTGTGGTGGTGCTGTTCTTCAAGAAGGGAGATAACACCTTATTGAAGAACTACAGACCCATCTCACTTCTGAGCCATGTTTACAAGTTGTTCTCAAGGGTCATCACGAATCGTCTCGCATGCAGGCTCGACGCTTCCCAGCCTCCCGAACAAGCCGGTTTCCGAAAAGGCTTCAGTACCGTAGACCATATTTTAACGCTACGGCAGGTTATACAGAAGACCGAGGAGTATAACCTGCCCCTTTGTCTGGCGTTCGTGGACTACGAGAAAGCCTTCGATTCGATCGAGACGTGGGCAGTATTGCAGGCTCTCCAGAGGTGCCAAGTCGACTATCGGTACATAGAAGTGTTAAAGTGCTTGTATGAAAACGCCACCATGTCAGTCCGACTCCAGGACCAGACCTCGAAACCGATACAGTTGCAGCGAGGTGTTAGACAGGGAGACGTTATCTCTCCGAAACTGTTCTCCGCTGCACTGGTAGATGTTTTCAAGGTTCTGGACTGGAAAGGGCAGGGCATTAACGTGAACGGCGAGTACATCACTCACCTTCGATTCGCTGACGACATAGTCGTAATGGCTGAGACCATGGAGGGCCTCAATACGATGCTCGATGACCTCTGTCGAGCCTCCGAACGAGTCGGCCTTAAGATGAATATGGAGAAGACGAAAATCATGTCTAATATCCATGTCCAAGCCACTCCTGTTAACATCGGAGGTTCTACTCTCGAAGTTGCTGACCATTACATTTACCTGGGACACACTGTCCAGTTAGGTAAGTCCAACTTCGAGAAAGAGGTCAATCGTCGGATCCAACTCGGCTGGGCAGCGTTCGGGAAGCTGCGAAAGATCTTCTCGTCCACAATACCGCAGTGTCTGAAGACAAAAGTCTTCAACCAATGTGTGTTGCCAGTGATGACATATGGAACAGAGACGTGGTCGCTCACTATGGGCTCCATCAGAAGGCTCAAAGTCAAAGAGAGGGCTATGCTCGGAGTTTCCCTGCGAGATCGAATCAGAAATGAGGAGATACGCAGGAAAACCAGGGTCACCGACATAGCCCACCGGATTGCCAAACTTAAGTGGCAGTGGGCAGGGCACATAGCTCGCAGGACCGACGCCCGATGGGGCAGAAAAGTCCTCGAGTGGCGACCGCGTTCCGGAAGGCGCAGTGCTGGTAGGCCTCCCACACGGTGGACCGACGACCTGGTTAAGGTCGCCGGAAAGCAGTGGATGCGGGCGGCCCAGGACCGGCCTGTGGAGATCCTTGGGGGAGGCCTATGTCCAGCAGTGGACGTCTTTTGGCTGAAATGATGATGATGCTCATTTAAATTATTTCGGTTTACAGTATTACCTTAAAGCGTTTGACAACCAAAGTCCTGAGGTTCCAACAGAGGCATCGACACGAGCTGAGTGACTACCATGCCGACCACAAACCCTCTAACCCACTACTTGAAGACATAAATCTGAAAGCCAACATCTTCTCCTTTGTCGCCATGGAGATATTATTCTATCCAGTGGAGACCATAGTGCATAGACTTCATATACAGGTATATTTTAATAGAACTTGAAGCAAAAAGGAGCTTGGGAATAGCAGGAATTAAAAACGATTTATTTACTAAAATCTAGATATTTACTGTGAAAGTAAATATCTGTTTTCATACCAGTCACTTGACAGATTTTGACGAGTTTAGGTGTATATCAAAACTCATAAAAATATACGTGAATTTGGGGAAGGATGAAAACTGATGTAGTTATGTTCATAAATGATCATATTTTATGTACTTTAAAGAAAAAATCTTTGTTTCAATTTTTCAGGGAACAAGAACGATAATAGACAACCTGGACACTGGCACATCAGTTATACCAATACTGACAGGCTATGAAGGTTTCATGGACTGCTACCACACAACTATAGCCAAAGAAGGAGTGGCTGGACTGTACAAGGGTTTTGGAGCTGTGGTACTGCAATTAGCAGCACACTTGGCCATCATAAAACTTACCACACTAGTTGTCTCGGAAATCTCAAACCTATTAAAGCCAGCAAAGTCTCCAACTAGCTCGGATGACTTGATGCCACAACAGAAATATTTGTTCAATTAGCCAGTGAAATTTATTGTAAGTGTAATTTATTGTGCGATGGCACTCCGTAATTTTTTAATAAAAGGAATATTAAAATTGTATAGAAAATGTTGATTTTATTCATTGACAGTCTGTAGTTGGGTGTAAAAGGATTGCCCAGTGTTTTCTTTGTGTTTTTCTTGTAGAATCAATTATGAGAAAGTGCCTATTTAAATGGGGTTGTCAAAATATGCCTTGGATGCTGGTGGCATTTATGCATTTACACACAAAATTATTTGCTACAAAGTAACACTTATATCTTTTGCACTCATTCATGGGGTATTCTTAGGTTTTTTCTTTCATAATGGATTCCAAACTTTCAGAATGTCTAAACACAAAAGTAATAAATGCCAAACATTTTTGTTACAACTCTACTATAAGTGGATAGTTATAACATTGATTAGGTTTGCCAGTTCGACTATCAATACTCATCTAGTATTTTTTAAAGTTTATTTACACCTTATATCCTTAAATATGTTCCTGAATGCACTCTGTATTATCTTGAGGCAAGTTACCTAATAAATAAATCAGATTACCAATTTGTGACAGATAAACTTATGAATGTATATCACTTTAAAAAATGACAATTTTGATACTAATTTTAATTGTTAAGTTTGCCTGATATATTATGTAGCATTTTTTAATTTTCTTACTTTATTCAAACAAACCCAACTTTTATTAGATAAGTAAAGTGTATTTTGTTAGTGCAATAATCAGTTACGAATCAATTTGTTTTAAATAAAAAAATATTTTACTTTTGTTTATTTTATTATCTTCTACACATATCTAAAACAGATGTTCAGCTTTGTAAATAATAACATTTTAATCTAATGTGTCAATACAAATCTACCTTTTAGTAACCTACGCATGATCACCCTGCGACCACCCGGTGTCGAAATTCTTTTATCCCAACCATGACGACGAACTCTTCTCACTTCATTAGGTCTGGGGAAGTAGCATCGAACTTTATTTCTTATTGATGACAAGGAAAAGCAGTCTGGTTTCACTAAATTTGAAGTAGGGGCTACAGTGGATGCTACCTGTAAGCTTTGTCTGATGAACCTGAAATTTTTACAATTTCAGAGTACATAGATAAATTGGTTACTTGTTCAGAACATAACCCTTAAATTAAATAAAATCATTTTTAACTCACTTTAATGGTTGGAAAAGCGTAGTCATTATTCCTGACATAATGATATTAATCTGATAAGTTTTTAATATTTCAAATATTAAGATGCTGCTTATTTTTCACCAGATCCTTTTTTTTTTTTTTTTTTTTTTCTTCCTTTTGGCTCTCACGGTTTGTGTTCAGCCAATGTCAAGTTACTTTGTATCATTTCTTCATTAAGTTATTAGGTATTTGATAAACATAAAACGGGGAAACTTATTAAACGAAAAAATAACAACGTAAAATTTGGAATGGACGGAAATTTGGAAAGGTAAGGACTAGGAGAGAGAAGGAGAAAATATAAGATATAAAAATAAGTAACTATTTACAACTTTATATTATTTACACATATAAAAGATTCTATGGATTTATAAATATCTAAATGTTTGGATTCTAAAAGAGAGGATATACATGTGGGAAAGGGAACATCTAGAGAAGTTAAAGATTTATAAAAGTTAGAGCGATCAAATCGTGGGCACGACAACAGCGTGTGATTCAGATCACCCATTTCATAACTACATTCACACCTAGGACTGTTTATGATGTTCATTCGAAAGAGGTGAGAAGGACACGCAGTATGCCCTAACCTCATCCGAATGATCATTTTGGTAGCTAAGTTTCCTAAACGTAAATGGTAAAACCACGGTTTCTTAAGGGTTACACTTTCTAATGAAAAATAGGACTTGGCACACGTTTTTGTGGTTACATACCAAAGGGAGTTCCAAGAATTCTGCAAGTTATTGTTGGGCAGTGTTAAAAGATCGTGAGGATAAATTTTATAAGGAAACTTGTCTCCTGATAGACAAGCGTCTTTCGCTAGCTGGTCTACCTTCTCATTAAGTTGAATTCCAGTATGACTGGGAATCC
Organism: Clostera curtula; assembly: GCA_905475355.2. NCBI lineage: Eukaryota > Metazoa > Arthropoda > Insecta > Lepidoptera > Notodontidae > Clostera > Clostera curtula. The sequence continues at coordinate 15,334,359 of FR997810.1, forward strand.
AAACTAAGGTGACAGAGAAATCCTTAAGATAGCATTTAAACAGTAAATTACGAATTTCATAAACTAGGGGATAATGGGTTTTCGCGTGAAATGGGAATCTCTCTATGGCTTGCAAAGCAGACATGGAATCCGTGAAAATTAAAGATTTACGCAGTTTAAACATGAGTATGTACTCTAAACCCTTTAAAATGGCAAAGCATTCACCAGAAAACACTGATGTTTCTGGAGGCATTCTAATTTTCTGAACAATATCATATTGTTTGTGGTAAATACCTACACCAACACATGTTATATTACTGCTGGAGTTAGGTTTTGATGAATCAGTAAATAGTTGATGGCAATTTACCCAATCATGGTCTTCAAGGGACAATTGAAAGTCCCTATCACTTTTGATGGGCCTGCCGAAATTAAAATTAATAACAGGGGGCAAAATTAGTGAACGGAAATCGAATTTATATAAAGAAAAGGAAGTATTAATGGGAGAAGATAGAGATAAGAAATGTTTCAAACTGTTTATGAGAAAAGGGGAAGATTTATGTGACCAGTAAGGCGAAGAGGACATTTCATTAAATAATTTGATTAACTGTGGAAAAATGGGGTGATCGGGAAATTGCGAGCAACGGAATAAATACCTGTCAGCCAGATATTGTCGACGAAGTTGAAAAGGAGGATCACAACATTCAACCTGTAACGCATTAATAGGACTGGATTTCATGGCACCTGCAATGATTCTAAGGCACTTGGACTGAACGAGATCAAGTTTTTTGAAACCTGATTTATTACCAGGTTCCAAATTAAAGCAGGAGTAATCAATAACACTTCTTATCATGGCGTTATATACTAATTTCAATGAGTATGGGTGAGCACCCCACCACACACCAGAAAGACATCTCAGCATGTTGATTCGGCGCTCACACTTCGCAACCAAATATTCGCAATGCGAAAGACCAGATAACTTTGAATCTAATATGATCCCAAGAAATTTAACTTCATTCTTTATCGGAATATAAGAGGAATCATATGTAAGAGAGACATGTGGAGGCTTGCGTTTTCTAGAAAATAAAACAGTGGTGCTTTTAGAAACAGATAATTCCAGACCATGAAAATCTAACCATTTTTTAAGTAAAACCAGAGATTCAGACACTCGAGAATTTAATACATTAATAGAAGGATCAAATGAATAAAGTAACAAATCATCAGCATATTGAAGTACTTTGATGTAGTCACCACAAGAACTGTCAAGATCGTAAGTGTAAATATTATACAACAATGGACTCAAGACAGAGCCTTGAGGTAAACCTTTGTATACATTTCTTGAAAGAACCGACCCATCCTCAAGTGTCAATTGTATAACACGCTCAGAAAGCATATTAACTATAAAATTAACTAATATGAGTGGAACGCGAAGATGAAGTAATTTGTCTTTTAAAATAGAAATAACAACATTATCATATGCAGATTTTATGTCTAAAAATGCTCCCAATAAATAACTATTGTGGGTAAAAGCAAGGTGTATATCGGTCGTCAAAAGTGCTATATTATCTGTGGCACTTTTACCTTTACGAAATCCATATTGCGTCTGTGCAAGTATGTTGTTATTTTCAATGAACCACTCGAGTCTATTTTTAACTAAATGTTCAGCAACTTTTATTAGAACTGATGATAAGGCTATTGGACGATAAGAAGAAGCTAAAGATGAGGGTTTCCCGGGTTTGAGTATAGGAATAATTTCTTGTTTTCGCCATGCATTCGGAATATTTCCAGTCAACATTATGGAATTGACGAGATGTAAATAGTATTCCAGAGCGTTACCATCAAGATTACATAGAAACGAATAAGGAATACCATCTACACCTGGTGCTGAATCTTTTAACTTTGAAATAACCCCTTTAAGCTCTAATATAGAGAATAACGAATTAAGATCAGGTAGAAAGTCCATTGAACTTGGGAGATTTGATAATGTTGATAACTGGAATTGATCAACTTCTTTCATACCATATGGAGCAATACTGTCGAGAAAAGAATAAGACAGTTCTGGAGGAAGAGAAATGGTGGGTGGTTGAATAACAGCACATTTAAAACGTTTGATGTTTTGCCACACAATTGAAGATGAGGAATCAGGTGATATAGATGAGCAAAATGCTCTCCAACCATCAAACTTTTTTTGTTTAATCAACTTCTTGGTTGAAGCAATTATTGCTGACAAATTACAAAAATTTTCATCTGACATACAACTGCGATAAGTATGTTCAGCTTCCTTTCTCTTTTTTACAGCAATGGCACATTCTCTATCCCACCAAGGAGGAGGCAAAGGAAATTTACTAAACGGCTTCTTTTTTGGAAAAATCTCATCTGCTGACTCTAACAATAACTCTGAGAAACTTTCAGAGCAAGTGTTTTCATTGCCAAGCTGAACTGGAGGTAATTTGGAGAAGTTTTGATTAAATTTAGAACTAAACATATTCCAGTCTGCATTTTTAATATTATGTTTCAATCGTGGAGTTGAAACTGGAATTTTAGTTTTACTAGATGGAAAGGAAATTATTATTGGATAATGATCACTCCCAAAAGAAGAAGAGAGAGTGTGCCAAGACAGGCAGGAAGCAAGATCTGGAGAGCTTATAGAGAGATCAACAGCACTGATATTTTCATTTGGCCTAGTTAGCCTTGTAGGGGAGCCTGTATTTAATAAACATAAATCTAAACAATCAAGAATGTCCATAATTTCTTCTCCAAAACAATTTGAATTGGAGCTCCCCCACATATTGTGGTGGGAATTAAAGTCCCCTAATATCAAACAAGGTTTGGGTATTTTGGCTAAAATATTTCTGAGTTCATTGAATACTTGGAAAGAAGGATGAGGAATATAAACAGAGACAAAATAAATATTATTAATACATATTGAAATGATGGATATTTCTTCACTATGTGAAGGAAGGGAGAAAGATGTGCATAAATATCTATTATTTACAAGGAGGGCAACACCTCCATAGCCATCTGGTCTATCCTCACGGAAACAAGTGAAGCCAGGCATTCTTAAATGAATCCCTGGCCTCAACCAGGTTTCAGAGAGAGATATAACTGATGGAACATATTTATTTATCATATATATCAAGTCACTTTTCTTACTAATTATGCTGCGACAATTCCACTGTATTATGGTTGATATTTTGACCATTTTGGAAAGAATTAGATAACAAATTTAAGAAAGAGGCAGCGTTGGACGGTGGAATTAAATTATTCTGAGTCAATAAATTCACTAAAGCTAAAATTAATTCAGTGATATCTGGTTTTTGTTCTTCACCTGAAGATTCATTTGAAGAAACATTGAGGGCACAACCATTTTGAGAAGGTGAATAATTATAATCCTTAATAAGGTTCTTATATGTAACATCATTTTCTTTAACAGGATGCAACCTTGGATTGGATTTCAAAAATACAGTCTTTTTGTAGGACATGGAATTATTAGTTACAGGAATTTTGGGATTCTTGGGTTCACCAACAGAATTATTAGCAATCTGGTTCTTGATTTGGGAAGGGTTTTGCCGAACCAACACTTCTGAGAATAATCTTTGAGATGGAGGGTGCAATCTTGAGGCTTCAACATAGGAAATACAACTCTTAGCCATGGTGGTTTTAATGTCTTTTTGGCGGATAAATTCAGGGCAAGATTTATTTGTGGCGAAATGGAACCCAGTGCACATGCAACAAGATGCCATGTCTTCCTCTGTATTACAGGTTGAACCAGAGTGATCCTGGCCACATTTGTAGCACCTAGGCTTTGACCTGCACTGTAGTTTCGTGTGTCCGAAGCGGCAACAATTAAAACACTGAATAGTCGGATATGAGTATAGTTCTACAGGTAAAGAATTGTAACACATGTATATGTTACGTGGTAAAACCTGGCCATCAAAAGTGATAACGACAGTTTGTGTGGGCTTCCATACAGGGTTACCATCAACTACTACTTTGAAATTTAAACGTCTTATCTTAAGAATCTCCCCACATCCTAATGGAACATTAATGTTAGATAAAGTTTCTTCAACAGTCCACTCAGAAGGCACACCACGAACTAAGCCCATTCTGGTAACATTATATGAAGGAATAAAAGCTTTAAAATTTTTTGCCAGTAAGCTGTCACTATTTAAGAAATTGTTGGCGGAATCAAATTTAGAAAAGGAAAGAGAAATTCTATTTCTACCAATTTTTTTAACACTGCCATTTACAATATCAGAAAAACCACCTCTTTTTAGGAAATTACCGAACATTACTGGATGAATAGATGTTCCATCATTTTCAGTAGTTTGGATTTTTTGGACATGTACCAGAAACGGGCCATTATCAAAGGATGTATAAACTTTCCTAGGTATAAATTTAGGGTGATCCAAAACCACCTGTTCTGAGGCCTTGGGAGGAGCAGGAGTGGTTCTCTCCAAAGTCTCAGTGGGGACATCGGAAGACACTTGCAATTCTAAATCTGCACATTTGCAAGATTCTTTATGACCCACAGCCATTTTGTTAGCTCGCTTTTTTTTGTTGCAATGTTTGCAAATTTTCTGTGCATGACGCCGTTTTCGCTGATTGCTATGGGCAACCGAGTTATCGGTGTCCATGCCAGATTCAGCTGAAATAACGCTAACGAATTCCGCTGGAAAAGGGACTGAACCCCCCGGGTCAGGGGGTTCCTCCATACTGCTGCTCACTCTACTAATAAAAATAAAAACTTACCTATATACAGCTAATTCACATACACTAATTAAAAATATACAAACTACTAGATATATTTACAAAACTTTTCTCCCCTGATCGCTTATTTTACAGAAATATTAAATAAATAATTTTCACCAAAATAATACCGATCTGCCAAATTCAAGGTTTCCCGCGCTTTTTTTCATATAAACACCAGATCCTAAAATTCGGCTAAAGATCTCTAATGTCAAAATATTTTATTAGGGATGTGAAAAAATAATCGAGTAAGAATCGATTTTTAACAGTAAAAATTGGTTCTAATACGAGATTTTATTCTTAGGAATAATTGTTTTATTTTAACATTCCATAAATTATTGATTTTTCACTGAAATTAAGCTTGGTTTTTTTGGCCCGGAGGCCGGAACGCGAACTGCCGATTAATACTATCTCCATAATATGTATTACATTAACGCCATCTGTGCATCTATGATGGCATTCCATATTTGTTTGTGAAAGTTGAAACAGTTTAGTAAATTCATTTAGTTAAACATTATTAAACAAATTTCAATACAGTAGAGGCAGTCGATGAACTGTATTATTTTAAATTTTACCGACATTTGGTTGATATGGCATTAATTATTCGTTGGTGAACTAAGGCTTTCTAGTTATTGAATAATTTAATTTTGTTCATTTATGTGGAAAACATTTTAATTTGAACTTTTTATAATTATAATAATAATAAAACTTTAATGGTCTTATCGCGAAGAGTTTCGACCAACATCTCAAGAAACTCTCGCTGAGTTGCTGGATACAAAAGGCTGTCATCCTGGATTCGGCAAGGATCGTGAGGAGGTTCCTCTCTCTGGAGCCCTGAACCGTCGGTAGCTTAGGTCATCGACCTCGTTGTCGACGGTTTTTCTATTTTTTTTAATATATTTTTTTTAAATAACTATGTTTTTTTATAGAATATATGAAAAAAAGTATGAAATAAAGAGATATATGTGAATAAAACTTTAATTTGTGTTGATGACATAAGAACTTACTATTTCTGTTATTTAAGTGAAACTTTTATTACATCGTCTCAAACTTTTCCGCCTGTGTTGCATCTAGCGTGACGGTCAGCCGCGTAGCGCAGTAGGGATAAATTGAAAGGCGCGCCGCTCGTCAGAGCAGCCAAGGTCAATAAGGCGGCGCCTATAGTTTGCAGCAGGCCAGCTGATCGTGTAGTAAAAGTTTCATTTTTACCGTGTTTTCATAAAACCACACAATCAGTTTTTTTTTATTTATAATGAATAAAGCTAATAATATAATATTTCTGGCATTTATTTTGAAAATATTTTACAAATTGAAAAAAAAAACACTAATATAACAAAATTGATTATTTTCTTAAGAGAAATCGATTATTTATTAACTGATTTTTCATTTTAAAACCTATTCTACACGGTTGGGTCCAACCACCAACAGAGGTCACCTTGGTTGAGTTGGAGCAAAAAGCAACCGTGTAGAAGTTGGTTGATGTCAATATTTGGTTGACCATCCAACCACCTTGATCGTGAGCGCATCCCTCACTACCAAGGACAAATAGAGGACATTGGGTCGAAGAGCGACCGTGTGGATGCTTGTTGGCCTGTAGTGTAGCCAACTCTACAGTTTTAACTGTAGATCTACAGTGTTATTGAAATTCTCTCAGTTTTCAGTTTAGGCCTCGAAATCTACAGTTTTTTTTTATTAAGATGCAATCTGAACATATTTTTTTATTAGCTACGTAGTAGTCAGTGTACTAAATCAGCTTCAGTAAATCTACGACCACAAAAAGTCAGAAATTAAACGTTTGTATTGAATTTAATGTGTCAAAATGACCATTAAAAAAAACAATCAAAATTATATAACGGAAAATTATGAAAAGAGAAAGAAGATTTACAAATTGAAAATGAGATAGTAGCTAGTGATATTAACTAACGTGTATCATCAGCAGCATAGGATCAGCTGCTGATCAGCTACTATTGGATTGTTGTGGATGAACCATTTTAAGCTGTTAAGCTTCCTTAAATAAAAATCGCTAGTCACATTTTCTGAAGTGTATAAATTTGGCATAACGATACACGTTATGACTTCTGAATCTTTTGCTATTTAACTTTATTTAAAACTTTGATAATCACATGACTTTTCGTTTTTAATTCCCGCTCTAAAATATATTATATTGCCTACCATCATAAAATAATAAAAAGATTAAGCTGTAGATTTACTGCTTTATAATTTGATATTTACAGTTTTCTACAGTATTTTTCTGGCATATCTACAGTTTAGCTCTAGCTGCTGGGGTTGGCAAACCTGCTGTTACCGTAGTCGGTAGTACCATACGTAGTTGCGGCTCGAACGTCGTCGAGTAGCGAGCACGAATGTTGTTTGGCGTGCATTTCTGAAAGAAGATGGCGGCGGCACGACAAGAAAGGGAAGTTTTAAGCGAGTTGTTGGAACTATATAGAAATTTGCCCACCCTCTGGGACATTGGGTCTGATCTATATATGGATCGGAACCAAAAAACTAAACTTCGCCACGAGTTTTAGTGGAAAATACCACTAAGTTGGCAACACTGCTGACGAGTTGTCTCAACTACACATCGTGTAGATTGAAAACGAACTTTGGTTGGAACAACCAAGGTGACCTCTGTTGGTGGTTGGAGCCAACCGTGTAGAATAGGTTTAAACAAAAAAACAATTAATTAAAAATTATATTTTTATATACAATGTCACATCCCTATAATTTACTAAATCCAATCTGGGTAATGATGATTCGATCGATTATATACAATTTTATTGCAATCCTTGTACTTTAACAAAATAGTAACAGGACATTATTGTTGAATTAATTGCTTAACACCGGGCGTTCTTGGATACATAATTTAAATTCCAAAATGTGACAAAAAGAAATAAACCATTGACAAATTTATATTCTGTATACTAAAATTAGAATCTGGAATCATCATTGTTTATGGTAACTAAGTAAGTTAATATGGCGGACCAAAATAACAAGGGCGCTAAAAGATTATTTTTCATTATTTGTGTGTTGTAACCAGTTTTTAAATTACGATTTTGTCAAAACTTGCTATGTTAAACATTGGGATTCGTGATTGAATATTCAAAAGTAAGTACTGTCGAATAAAGAACTTATTATCTATATCTGTATGTTATTTTTTTAATAACAGTATTGCCGAAATAAACTTCGTGAAATAAATCACATTTACTTGATTTCAGGCTGAAGATGTCATCGATAAAAGTTAATTTTGAAATAGGACACGAAGCTTCTCTTAGGTCTAAGAAAACACCTGAAGGATTCACTCATGATTGGGAAGTGTTTGTGCGCGGTCAAGAAGGAGCTGATATAAGCCATTTCGTCGACAAAGTCGTCTTTCATTTACACGAAACCTTCAAAAAGCCTAGAAGAGGTAAATTTAGAGTATGCAATCATTTATCACTATTGAGTCACCAACTTTGGCCCTATTTTGCAACTGATTTCTCCAGCACAAATTGTTGTTTACATACATGACCTTATAAATTCAACTGTCAGATTCACATTACTGAGTATTAACGTTATTTATTCAACATAATGTTTTGTTTCAGTTGTAAAGGAACCACCTTTCTGTATAAAAGAATCGGGGTATGCTGGATTTATATTTCCCATTGAAATATATTTAAAAAATAAAGATGAGCCCAAGAAAATCACTTTCTCTTATGACTTCACACTGCAACAAAGTGGTTTTCTTAAGGATCGCTACATATTCCCAAACCCTAATGAAGAGTTCAAGAAAAAACTTTTGAAGGGTGGTGGTATACCTTACAGTAATGCTGCTTTTTACACAAATCCAGATCAAGAAAGTAGGAGTAGAGACTCCTTCACTGAGGAAAAACAACAACTTGTCAGCAAACCCAAACTTTCATCGGACAATATCAAAAAACATAAAACGAAGGAACATAAAGAAGAGGTGCCTCACAGAACAAGTAGTTTTGAAAACCTTTTTGGACCTCCCATACAGAAGCCTCCAAAAGTATCACCAGATCCTAAAAAGATTGAGAAAAGTGCACAGATAGTTAAATCAGAGAAAAAGGACAAAGAAAGATCAAGTTCTGATAAGAAATCAAAACATGATCATAAAGACATAAAACCAGAAAAGGTGAAAGTGAAAGAGGAGAAGGATAATAAAAACAGGCCAGATAAAGTAAAAAGCCATAGTAAAGAATCAGAAAAGCCCAAAGATAAAATCAGCAAGAGACCTAATGAAAGGCCACCCTCACCAGATGCTAAGAAAAGATGTTTTAGTCCTGTCAGAAAAGCTCCTAGTCCACCACCTCGCTCAAGTAGTGCATCCAGTACAAAAGATGAATATAAACTTCAAAAACACAACTCTGATAGCTTAGAATTAAAAAAACCTAAAACTGAAGATAAAGTTAGTGATCTCAAAATAGATAAGGAATCTAAAGAGAAAAAGAAAAAGGAGAAGAAAAGTCATGACAGAGATAAAGAACGAAAAGATAAGAAAGAGCACAAAAAAGAAAGTCATAAATTAAAAGAATCACCAAAAGAGCCAGTCAAAGAAATTTCTAAAGAATCACAAAAGGTCAGAGAAATTATTAAAGAAAGAGAAACTATGAAAGACTCACCAACAATCAAACAAGAAAAGCCAATAAAATCTGAGAAGCCTGTTAACAAATTTTCATTAGAGAATTTAAGAAAAACCCCTCCTCCAGAACCTGAAGAGAGAGGGGAAAATCATAAAACAAAAGACAAACCTGAATCAGAACGTCGTCACAAACACAAGAAGAAAGACAAGAAAAGAGATGAGTCAAAAGAAAAACACAAGGAATCCAGTAAAGAAAAGAAACACAAGCATGAAAAAATCAGAGAGATACCCCCAGAGCCCAAACCTGAAGTTATTGAAAGGAGAGAAACACCAGTATCTAAAGAACGTCCAATACCTGAACCAGCATCTCCTATATCAATAGACACAGCATCCCAGTGTAGTTCTAAAAGTGGTTTGGCCAAATCATTACAAGTTGGGAATGAAGATGCAAACAGCAGTCACTCAGATTCTGAAAGTTCAATTATTGCTGATGAAGAAGATACAAAAGTCAAAATTGAAAACCCATCTCCAGAGCCTATTAAACATGAACCTTCACCGGAGCCTGAGCCAGAACCAGAACCTGAGCCTGAACCAGAGCCAGAAGTTGAACCAGAACCAATAATTGAGCCACCTCCACACAAAGAAAAATCAAAGAAACACAAAGATAAATCAGCTAAAAGAGAGGAGAGAAGGCGTAAACGGAAAGCAGCTGAAGAAGAAGCAGTTGAAGGGAAAGAAAACCCAGACAGGAAAATACCTAAAACAGAACCAGGGCCATCAGCTAATGATACAGAGAGAGGTGAGAGCAGCGGATCTACATCAATGGAAACAAAGGTTCAAGACAATGGAGTTTCAAGTAGCCTAGGAGAGGATGCAGAACCGGGTGAACTGTCGCCCGATTATATGGTGCAGCTGCGTGACTTGCAGCAACGTATTATGAAAATAAAGAACAATGATGAGTTAGAGAGGGTTGTAAACCTAATAGCCGAAACTGGCAGATATGAAGTCACAACACAAACCTTTGATTTTGATTTATGTTTACTCGACCGATCAACAGTCCAGCAGCTTATTCAGTTAGTGGGATGCTAGCTTTTATCTGGTCCTATTGTTGTAAATATTGCCTTGATAGATAGACTTTAGTTGAATATATAGCAATAATTGTTACATCTGCCTGAAACCTGTGTGAGGGGTCCAGACCAGATTCTAACTGCCTTTACTATGTTGCATTGAACTATTGTAAGGTAGATAATATAATCTCAGTTTTATCTATTAATAATCTTCACATTACTGAGTGTTAAGTGCAATAATGTATAGTTAGGTATGTAAAGATATAAGACTGTTGAAAGATTGTTAAAAGTAATGTATATTTTGTACATTATTATATTGATTCTTTATTAAGTTAATGAACTTGAGAGTTTTCGAAACCTCTTAGGGCCTGGGAAGGGCAGAGTGAGGCTATGTTAATGGTTGTAAAGTAAATAAGTAATGTCAAGTCTAATGTTTTAAATGTTTTGAGTTTTACTAAGTTTATAAATAAATAAATACTTATCACCACTAATCAAATGTGAATAAATAGATTTGTGCACTTTTTAACATGGCTCAACAATTACCTTTCCGGTACCAAAACTGCATTGATTATGCATTAATTTTTTATCTTAAGGAATTTGTTTAAACATCACTATTTTACATCGTTATATGTTTAATGAGTTTTATATATATTGCGATGTGGCTACTTGAATGATATTTCCATCAAAATTTTACTAAAACCCAGGTGGCTAATTTGGGCTTGATTTGATCTTGTACAATATTTGTTACATAACTTATTTTTTATTTATCTGCTATTTTAAGAACAACGTAAATAAATAGAGTGTATACTAAATTGATTCCGTTTTTTTTCTGGAATTGGAAGTAGCCAATACTGAACTTTAAAAAAAATCGCTCTCTTCTCTACGGTAAATTACATAATAGTGAGTGAGGTCACATATAGTGGAGTTCACTGGCGGGAAATATCGTAACCAATCTACAGATAAAATAGTATATTACAAAGATAGCCTTTACTCTACTCCTGCACGTTTTTTTTATAACTAATGTTGTAACTGTTAGTCCCTGACTTAATTTCGTAATTGGGACAGGGTTATTAAGCAAATACCGATTGAAATGATACCATTTTATTTCAATGCAAGGTGAAATCGCGTACTTCAAAAATAAACGCTTACAATAAACGAAAATAAACAGAAGTATATCGATTATATAGACTGTAACATTATCTGAATGAAAACATTATACCGAAATGAAAATGGGTTTTACTGATGACAATAGGATCGTTACCTATTCTTGAACATACTTACGATAAAATGATAATGAAAAATCCTACTACAAATACAAAAATACATATAGAAAAAGCCAGATTATTAATTACCCATCACGGAAGTTTACATCATTTCGAAAATAAGCTTACCGATTACGATATTAATAATAGGTAATACAAACGCTCCGTATTTGAATTAAGCGTCGCATCATCAATCGGCCTTTCTCAAAATGATGAGTCATTCGATTCTTGAAATCGATACCGTACATCTGTCCACCTTCGCTGCAATCGGAGTCCTGAAATCGGTCACGTCGAGTTCATCTCTTTTTACCGTTCTTGTGGACCGATTGCCGCCACTTCGCATAGAAATCCCCGATGTACTCGACGGAGACTCCGGCGGCTTGGGCGGCACCCGATACGCTGAAGTCCTTGTATTGTTCCTCATCATTGCCCGATTCGTTCCCAACGAGCAGGAAAAGCAATGGAGTCGACTTATTTTGCAATGAATTATCGGGGTCGCCGTTGCCGCCTTGAGTTTGCTTTTCATCTCCCAGATAGTGGTTGCAGAATTCCAGTATTTGTATATAGTTGTGGATGTGCGGAGGTGCCTTGCGCGGATATTTGAGCAGAGGCAGGGGCTTGCTCTGCCCGGGGCGCTGTGCCCTTAGAAATCGGGACCCACTCCTCAACTGGACTTCGAGCCAGCGAATGGCGTCGCGGGCCGTACTCTCTTCGCGTTTTAAGTTGTCCAGTTCTTGCAGTACTGAAATATACGATGCCCAATAAAATTAAGCCAGAATTGTAACAAATCTCGAGGAAGATCATCTCAGAAAACGTAAAAGCACATGCATATCACTGAGTAACAACAACTTTGTTTTTATATACCATAAAAACAAGAAACGCTACGAAATATTAGCATTTTTGCGTTAGTGCATTAGCTCTTGTGATGCGATAGATAGGCAATATTTATTTATTAGATCTTGTGTTTTGTTTCCATAGAAATAAATAAAAATATATTTTATAAATATATTTTTATTAATTTCTATGGAGCTTATAATTAAAGCAAAAAATGTTAAATGTTAGAATTCTTGTAGGAACCATTTACGGTCCTTCTATGTATCGAAACATAAGACAGTCTGAGAATAATTAAGAATCCTATGTATAACATCGTACATTTTTTAATATAGTCACTAATTAAGCAAAATGAAATTTCAACTATATGGTGAGATTGTGAACATTCTTAAACGAATACTACCACTCAGTCCATATAGAGCAAGAGCCCGTGAACCCCAGACCTACGGTATTTTATATAAGCTGAAAGTTTGTCAGCGCATGCTCCCAACACAGGTAAGAACGATGGACCATTCATGAAGTTTGGGTTACAGTGGCTTTGGCAGGTAAACCTCACTAAAGGTGTGTAAAATACCGATCTAATTACGTCAAATAATAAAGTGCGAATTTTTGGTATTACCTTTAGATTATTATTAAAAATCATGTTATTCATTGTCAGACACTTAACGTCGTGGAAACCCCTTGCCAGACACCCTTAATGTTCATAGCAGTATGCATATGGGTGGGTGCGCGTGAGATAGCGAGTTAAGACTACCGCGGTCCCTCACTGCGCAGTTTTTATTTCTACTGCGCATGTATTGTTTAGTACTTAGTAAGTGTTTACATCAGCTAAAATAATAAAGCGCCCCCTATATTGTTCCTTTATATTTATTGTGAGGCTCCATTCGCTACTATAATTATCTGCAGACGTAATCGGGCGTGGAGATTAAAATGCGGTCTTAATTCACAAAATATTATCGCAAATAATTTCGATAACAATTATTGCAGTCCAAAATCAGTACCATTATAAATGGTTCGAAGGTGATCAGTTACCGAATTTCGTTATAGATTCACTAAAAACTGTCTCAGGTATAAATACTTCAACCTATTTTTAATTTTTTTAATACTTTTAATATAATAATAACTTAAATCTCTTTTAATAATCCCATTATCTTTTTTATATTTATACAGAAACTGACGAAGATTCGATATCGAATGGAGTAACAGTGACGAAGAAAATGTTATCATTGGTGATGATAATGTTAATGAATGAAATAATATTGTCCTTATACTCTATAATAGTATGTAATGTCATCAATCATTTTTTTATCCTTTGTAATAACTTGTAATATCATTATCCAGTTTTTCGTTAAATTTTTGAGGAATATTTTATTTGGCTTTTTTAAACCTGATATTGACAGAATAAATTAAAAAAATGAACAATTTAAGGTAGTTGTAGCATCGAATAATTTTTTCTTAATTATTTTTTTAAATGTAGGTAACATAGACTATCAGTAGAGATAACAACTGCGCAGTGAGGGACCGCGGTAGACTTAACTCGCTATCTCACGCGCAACCACCCATATGCATACTGCCATGAACATTAAGGGTGTCTGGCAAGGGGTTTCCACGACGTTAAGTGTCTGACAATGAATAACATGATTTTTTATAAAAATCCAAATGTAATACCAAAAATTCGCACTTTATTATTTGACGTAATTAGATCGGTATTTTACACACCTTTAGTGAGGTTTACCTGCCAAAGCCACTGTAACCCAAACTTCATGAATGGTCCATCGTTCTTACCTGTGTTGGGAGCATGCGCTGACAAACTTTCAGCTTTTATAAAATACCGTAGGTCTGGGGTTCACGGGCTCTTAGTCTAATAGATGACCCACTGCTGAGACGAGTCTCCTCGAGTGACGTAGATGTTAATTATCCTACACTTGACAAGTTTGCACAGGGTTTCGTATCAAGATTTCTGTCTCGTAAACCTAGGCAATCGGCATTATATTTGCTTTTGTCGGCTCTTACAACACCTTCGAGATAGAACATAAAGAATTATAATACTTAGGTATGTTCACAATAGACAAGGGGATTGACTGCTGCGCAGACTGTCGCGGGTTCGATTCCCGCACGGAAGAAATATTTCTACGACCTACAAGTATTTATTCCGGGTCTGGGTGTTTTCTATCTATAATACGTATGTATTTACAAAAAAAATATATGTAGTTTATCATCCATCTTGTTACCATAACACAAGCATTAAGTTGCTTAGCTTGGGACGAGATGGCGTTGTGTGAAATGTCCAAGGATATTTATTTATTATTATTAAAAACAAAGTATGTATGAAGAATTTAAAACATGTTACAAACATTAATTATAGCAATAATGATAACTTCTAAAGCAATAAAATCGATAGGCAGGAACTAGATTCTTACCAACAGCAGGTATAAGTAATATGAAGTTTCTTGTCCGCAACAGTTGCTTGACGCGTCGTAGATGTTTGTGTAAGGCGGCGGTGTCCAGGGCGAGGAGGGCGGGCGCTGGGCTCCGGCCACTTCGCTCCAATTCCCGCACTTGCGACGCCAGCCACAACCGTCCTAAGCGACGAAGTAACCCACCCTCGCCTGACTCGGCCTGGAAATACCACATTTATAAATGTAGACATTGAAAGTCCTCATTGATTCCCGGCATTTGCGGACTAGCCAGGTATATGGGAATCCGGGCGCGGAAAGATTAGGTAATTAGCGCCCCCACCACTAATTAATCAAAAACTAAACCCAATATCGAAATATATGCATACATATTTTATTGCCATCTAGATATAGAAGATAAAACATTTTGGCGGGTACCCGGTAGACAATACAGGGTTAGATGTGATTTATATTATGACCTGATAAATTCAAAAGCACACTCCTTCAACCGGTTTTTTTAATCAATCCGACGTACACGGGTTCGGAACAAACGCGGGGTAGCCGTCATATAATGAACTTTGCTCATTAGAGCCCTTTCGACAAGCCAAAATATTAATTAAAAAATTCATCATCATCATTTCAGCCAAAAGACGTCCACTGCTGGACATAGGCATCCCCCAAGGATCTCCACAAAGGCCGGTCCTGGGCCGCCCGCATCCACTGCTTTCCGGCGACCTTAACCAGGTCGTCGGTCCACCGTGTGGGAGGCCTACCAGCACTGCGCCTTCCGGAACGCGGTCGCCACTCGAGGACTTTTTTGCCCCATCGGGCGTCGGTCCTGCGAGCTATGTGCCCTGCCCACTGCCACTTAAGTTTGGCAATCCGGTGGGCTATGTCGGTGACCCTGGTTTGCCTGCGTATCTCCTCATTTCTGATTCGATCTCGCAGGGAAACTCCGAGCATAGCCCTCTCCATTGCCCTTTGGGTGACTTTGAGCCTTCTGATGGAGCCCATAGTGAGCGACCACGTCTCTGTTCCATATGTCATCACTGGCAACACACATTGGTTGAAGACTTTTGTCTTATATATTTGCGTGGTAATTAAAAAATTACCACGCAAATACAACTTTTAAAATTTACCATTGGTTCAGAATGCAGCTCTACAGAGAAGAGCCGTCAAGAAACTCTGCAGTTGCTTTTTTTAGGTACAAGCAAGGAATAAGACATATTTGTGAGAGCAAACCTCAGAATGTAAATGGGAATCGTTTGGTGAATGTAAAGGGGTACTGCAAAGTACTTACATGTGTTTTCTTGGAGTTATGCCATTCCCTACTCTTTTTATGACCAAGTTTAGTATTCACTTTAGGGGCAATAGTCTTTTTCAAGTAGAATATTTTCAATGATCTATTGAAGCGTATGCGAGGTATTATTTTTGAAATATGGTTCCCAAAATCAATGAAATTCAATATTCTTATTATATTCTCCTCATAGAATGACAGCTTGTATCTTTCTAAGATTTGCCACTCGGCTGCATTTTTATCAAATTTGCAAATATTGGTTCCCCTCAAATTGATATCCTCAGGCAGTGGTATACTCTTGTATTCAAGATTCATCTTTTTTGAGACACTTCTGGTATATTCTAGAATATGACACTTTTCAAGGTCTGCAGCATCTCTAGGGTTGGGAGTACAAAAATTGAAAGTGAATATATTAAGCAAGTCAACCACACATTGAAAGAGTGACTCTCCACTATCCCCACAGGATATAATTAGATCTTTCTCATTAAGAACCCAATCTTGTAGCAGTTTGATACTGGGCAAGAAATTATCGCCAAGCAAAAAGTTTTGCAATCCTTCCACATCAAGTTTGTTACTCTTGCAATCATTCTGTTCTGCATGATCAGTATCATTTTCTCTTTTATTAGATACATTTCCATTCATTTGCTGTTGTGGCTTCTGAGCTTTTACTTCTTGTTTACCATCATTATGATCATTTACATCCTCAGTGTCAGTAGCATCATTACATGATTCCTCACTTATAGTATTATCATCAGACTCTCCAGAAGATTCTGAGACCTCTTCATCTGAACAAGACTCATATGTTTCGATATCACTGCTTTCAGCATCTACATCACTCATACCAGAACTGTCTGAAGACATGAGACGTCTTCTCCTTCTTCTTTTAGATAGTTTTTTAGCGTTGCCTTTAACATCACCATTCTCCACAGACTCTTTCCCATCCACATTCTCTTCTGCACTATTATGGACTTCCTCTTGGCTGGATTTGATGCCATTACTTTTCAGTGCATTGTTTTCTGCCATAGTATCATTTGTAACTTCAATTTGATCAGCTTTTTCTTCAAATATTTCAAGGGTTTGTGTTGTACTTCTCCTGGGTTTATATTTGGAAGCTGGATTTTCTAAGCCAAGTGATTGCAATTGTTTTAACAACTTTTGAAGTAACTGAGATAGCAAGGCAAGGGTAAAAGCTTTGCATGCAAAAGCTTTAATTTCATCAGTTTCTACCACTTTAGTTATAGTAAATAAGCAGATTAACACAATTTTATGAACCAGATTACAATTCAAATAAGAGGGATTGGTGTTTTCTTCTTCAACAGCCTGTGTGTACTCAAGATAATTTTTATTTATATCTGGATAAGGACTCTTGGTGAAATCCATGGCAATTTTAAGCTCTTGTGCAATGGTACTACATCTTTGTGGTATATTGGTGTCATTTTTGCCCGAATACCATATTTCTATCAAGGATAGAAAATTTGCAATGGTATTCTGGATATGCTCAACTTGGGTCAAAGGCTGAGTATTGTTAAAAGTGTCAGTAAATTGGATGTTTTTGTCAAAAATCTTAGTCAAGTTGCCTTGGGCTCCATCAAAAGGTGCCACACAGTTCAAACATTGGATGTAATAGCATACAGAATCTAAATTGTAATTCCTGTCCTGGTACAAATTGCCTAGCTGGTTGTATGGCATTCCTGATGACATATCAATGTGTGCTGCTTGAAGATAGTAACGAGCTGCAATAGATGGTTCACAGCTCTGAAAGATTTCAACTTGATATCTGCTCAAATCTCCAAGGTAAATAAGACATGAGTGTATAGCAGATCGGGCAAACAGAGTCTTATCCTCAGATGGTTCTTCAAATGTTTCTTTATTCTCATCATCTACTTGGACACTTACATAATCCAACTCTTTATATTGAAATTTCAGTTCGGTTTGAATTCTATCTATGAAATTGTGAAAATTCCCAATGCCACAAACAATATGTGTGAAAAGATAACTATCATTTTCATTATCTGCTTCCCTCAGCTTTTTTGCTGCAGACACAGGTTCATAGTATACTTTCCTCCAAAGAAGTTCAAGGGATTTTTTGCCATAGTTTACTGGATCGTAAAAAAGTAATTTTTCGCAATTGTCACGAAGTTTTTGGCGTTGGACCTCGAGGTGGGTGGAAAACAGGTCGGTAATGGACCGACTGGCGATCGTCATTTCTCCAACACGCCTAGCCACATCCGTCACATAACTGGAATCATTGGAATGTTTTTAATAATTAGAATTGATTAATTATATCCAGTCAGTTCTCAGAATGTACAATGACCAGCTGTACAAACAGCACGTGTCAGCGCAGGGAATAAGAACAGACGATGTTTATTAGAACACAACTGAGTCACCTTTGACCTTCTCGAATGCCACGACAATTAGCCTCAATATTTGTTATTTACAGCAGTCGTCATATATATTGTCTCTAATACATTTAATAAGTACTCGACTTACTCACCGATAAAGTTTTTTGGCACGTTCAGTGCGCTCGGCAACTTTAGCCTCTAAATTTTCATTACAAGCGTTCTTCATTTTCAAGTCATTTTACCAACTTGTCAAGATATTGATGGCAATAACACTACATATGTCTTTCTGGATTTAAAACATTTGTTTACAAAAATCATTTCGTTATCACCATTTTCTACAATGAAGATAAAATCAAAATTTTTAGAATTTTGCGTATTGACAGCGTGATGAAACATGAATTGAACTTGAATGAATGAATGAATAAAAATACGAACGATCGGAGTTAGTAAAAATTTTAGGTCTCCTCTAAATTCATAAAGCATATTTTAGCCAAGCCACCAGAAAATATTTTCATAAAGAAGTCTCTTAAAAAGTTACAGCTTATAAAAGGCCCCTTCAGGAATAGAACTCAGTATGTACAGTATGTACAATATTAATGTACAAAATTACAATTATCTTTTGAAACTTGATCGTGTACATCCTAGTGGTAGATGATTTTGGAACCTCAAAAGATGTATGAACACCTAACTCCACGAATAAATTATTTATGACAATATGTTGCGTGTCAATATTATAGTTATTTTTCTCTGTCAAAAATAATTTATGTATTTAAATATTTTTATGTACATACGGACACGACCGACACCTTTTTATATATATATATAGTGCCATAGAGTTTAAGCACGCGTGTCCTTTACAGATTCTATTAGGGGATTCTATGGCAACTAAATTACTAGGACCGTCATCTATTAAAGGTTATTTCTCTGATAAATTATCGTGTATTTCTAAAGCTTATAAGTTTCAGCTTTCTGTACATGTATATCCTTCTGTATTGGTAAATTCTGTCTTGGCATTGGTAAATATATTCTCATTGTACATACAGTTCCTATTGGAGTTAGATAGATAGATTACGATCTGCGCGACCTATTCCTATTATACATTATGTACATATATTTTCGGATATCATGACAACACTATGTCAGGTAAACAAAACGACATGGGCTGTATTGAAAAATCTCCAATCTGTTTTTAAAATACATAAATCAAAAAAGGGACTCCTATAAATAATATATTTTAGTATTTAAGTTTTAGGTCAATTGATATTTTTAGTCTTGTTAATATGTACTTAAGTTAGTGGTTATGGAATTAAATGTATATTATAGAAGTAAATGTAGTAATTAAAAAAATACAAAATTTTGTTTTGACTGACGTAACTGATCGTGGCATTGTGGTTCACTTCACAGTTCACTGTTGTGGTTTGTTTTGTTGGTGCAGTGACGGGCAAAAAGCTAAAACTCGTCACGCAAGAACTGTTGTGTTGTGTTGTGCTACTTTGTTTTGTTTTCGTGCTGTAACATATAAAAATCTAAAGGTTTGTATGTTTACACTATCGCCTATAATTCTAATTTCTATTAGGGTGCAAGCGTGGTGTAAAAATTTTGAATTATATTAGTGTTTTCAATTTAATTTTACCATAAGTCCTTTGAGTTAGTGTAATAACCTCAAGGTTTTAATCACGATACACTATTGTATGTGAAAGTTACCAGTATTAAGCAGACCCTATACGATTTGTGTTTTACTGTATTTGTTTTTTAATTTGCAGGTTACCCACCCTAACATTGCTGGCATTTTTGAAATGGATTGTCTGCCTTGTATCTTTTTGGGTATCAAAGTGAAGCCTGGACCTATTGAGAGGTTTAAACTAGAGAACTTTGCCTTAGATAACACAGTGGATTTACTAAAGTTAGAAGCTGAGAAAAAAGCAAATGTACCTTCATCATCATTAGGTTTGTATGGCCCATAAATAACTCATTGCTCAATTGCAATTCCTCCAATTTAGGAAAGTTGCCTAATAAATCTGCTTACCCAAAGGTACCAAAAATGTTCAACTGTAAAATTATGTCCAACAGAAAAATGCATGACAATCTCAACATATTTTCTTTAGATGCCCTAAGTTATTAATCTCCTTATATGATGTCCTATTTCCCAATATCTCCCTCCCAGTAC
Organism: Clostera curtula; assembly: GCA_905475355.2. Classification (NCBI taxonomy): domain Eukaryota; kingdom Metazoa; phylum Arthropoda; class Insecta; order Lepidoptera; family Notodontidae; genus Clostera; species Clostera curtula. The sequence goes on from FR997810.1 coordinate 15,355,028, forward strand.
CTATCTAAACCTATCTAAGTTAACTATTAACCCTTTCTTCCCCTTCAGTATTTAAATCCCAGTATAAATTTATCTCCCAAATCCAGTGAGGAATATATAATATGTATTTCCCATTTTGTTTTGTTCATTTGTCCCTCCTGCTTGTCTTATCAACTCAACCATACATAGTTTCTCTTGTTTTTACTCTCATAACTTGTCTATATTTTGTCACCACCCATTTGTCAAAACAAACTTGTTGTTAGCAAAATCATCAAACCCATAATGGAAGCCATGATTAAAAGAAGAACTGCATAACATAACTTTAGGTTACATACAGAACATTTTGTTTTAAAAAAATTAAATTGTTAATGCCCTTGAATATTTGCATTTCTTGCTTTAATTTTCAGAATTAATCCATCATGGCAAAATATTAAAAGATGAGCACACTCTCCAGGACAGTGGGGTGAAAAATGGGGAAATGGTACATGTTGTTAAGAAGAAAACCGCTGCAGCCCCTGCCCCACCACCAACCTTCTCAGATGCTGAGCTACAGCAATTGAATAACTCCTTGCGATTACTGGGCTGTACCCCGAATGCCTCGGGCTGGACCAGGGCTATGCAGGTAAGAGCAGTTTACTTTTTAAATAGCTATGAAGCTACCATCTGTTTGTGTGGGTAATGTAGTATGCCAAATAGTGCCCAGATTAGTTTGGAATGCAGTCAAAATCTAAGGCAGGAAACTGTACTGCTGTTAGTTCTTTAGCACAATGGAATGTGAGGGTAACATAAAATGCCCTTGTAGGCCTTTGGATGTTCCTTGGAGACCTTTTCTATAGCCATGGGTTCACCCCCGCAACTGGGGGTATTGCATGGTTGACTAGATTTCTTAGCAATGAAACTTATTTGTTGTACAATAAAGATTTGAGTCTAGATTGAATGAACAGTGCTATAAATGATGATTGCAGCTTTTAAACGAGGAATCGGCGATGGCCGAGATAGTAGAGCAAGCGCCGTCCATAGCCGACGACTGCGTGGCGCTGTCGATGCTGCACGAGGTGGAGCTGCTGGCCGCGCTGGGCGCCAACACGGGCACCATGCGGCGCGGGGCGGCGGCCCACCCGGCGCTGCCGCCCGCGCTCAGGCACCTCACGCGCCTCGTGAGGACGCGCTCCTCGGCTGGCCAGCCCGCTGAATCAGGTCACTTTCAGAACCCATTTATGGTATGAAATTATAACTGACAAAGAGGAACTGAATGTTTGTAATAAATAAACTCGAAAACTACTGAACCATTCGTGCCGAAACATTGAAATCCATTGTCCTACATAGCCAGGTATGGCTTAATCTGCTGATTGATTGTGTTGCGCTCTGTTCGCCTGGTACCAATGAACTTTGGGAACTACTACTACTAGGCCCATAAATGACCCACTGCTGAGTCGGGCCTCATCCCACCACATGGAGGGTAATTAACCTATTGTGCCACACTGGTTGGCACAAGGTTTCGTTTCAAGTTTTCATTCTCTTGCGGCTAGGTTTTCGGCCTTGGCGTTTCTTTTGGCGGCTCTTTCTACACCCTCAGTATGGAACGGGGTGGGTGGTGACACTATGTATTCTAAATCCGTCACCACACGGACCTTTGGTGAACCACTACCCAAATATGTTGTGATGTATTTTATTGCAGCTCCCACATCGGGCTTCGCTTATTCCCTGGAGGCGCTCTCGGAAGACGAAGATGCAGATGCGGACGCTGACGAAGAGGACACCGATGACGGCGAAAGGAATCCGATCACACAGGAGCAACTAGCGGCTGCTCTGCAGGTACTGTACTCCACTCAGTTTGTAGTTTTCCGGGAGTTTTGACATTTGGTGATTGGGAGTTGAAGTTTTCATTCTGATGGCTCGGCGACCTCGTGCTGGTCTGGGAATTTGGCAGCTTTGGCTGACGGACACGGTCGATCGTCGCCATCCGCGATGCCTGGTCAGCGTCAGCATTTCTCTCTAGGGCACGATTGTAACAAATTTAAGGAACGTATAATAACGGTGGTTTAAAAACATCTTGACGGAACCGCGCGAAGGGTTAGTTATGCTAATGCCATCAACCAATCGCTTTTCCGCCAAGCAGACCGACAAGTCGTCTATGGCACAGAATGCTCAAGATTTTTAAAGTACTATACTCCTCATCCGTGTGGTGACGGATTTAGAATACATAGTCACCACCCCCGACGAAAGGAAATGACAAGGCCGAAAACCAAGCCGCAAGAGAAGGAAAACTTGATACGAAACTTTCTTCCAACCCGTCTGGCCACCGTGGCACAGTATGCTAAATTATCCGCCATGAATTTGGTGGAGGCCCGACTCACCAGTGAGTCATTTATGGACTGATATGACACGTTTTGCGTTGAGCGGTCAGTCATTTACACGTCACCACACATTGGGCACAGGCGGCGACTGAGGCCGTGTCGTCTACCAGCAGTCGCGGTGTGACGAACCAGGAGAACTTGCTGAGACTCCTGCAAGGCACTGGCGAGTCCAGCCGGACTACTGAGGCAGCCACTCCCTCCGCAACGACAGGTACGAAAACAAGAAAGCTTGGAACATTTCCTGGGTTTGAAATTAAATACGAGTGTATCATAGAGAGCCCCATGGGGCTGACTTAGTCGTAATGCCACCAAAAAACCCATAATAAAAACAGCTTAAAAAATCCTGTACAAGGAAGGCTTTTCTAATTTTCAATGTAGATAGATATTAATAAGTGTGAATAAGTGTGTAGCGACCGCATGCTACATACTTTACACAATTTACCCGAAAAATCTGAACTAATTAAATCAATAAATTTCGCCTACAAATGCAAGAATTACCAAAAAGTCCTACACCGCGATAGCGAAATTTCAAGAGCAATTCGAATAGTTACGATTTCCCGACTACAACTAACACCCCCCCCACTCGCCTAGCCACATATCCCACCTCGTCTGGCTAGATGATCATCCCTTTGCGCCTAAAAGTAAAGCAAAAACTTTGTACCCCTTTTTACGAAAATGCGTACGGAGAAGTAATGTTATTTCTGCAGCGCGCGCGACTCCGTTACGAAATTCCTGAGACGCATTCTTGGGAAAGGTGTATAATATCTGAGACACCGTTACGACACGCAGCTTGTCTGCTTACATGCATGTACATATAGCAGACTGCGAACGCGTCTATATAAATTAAATATATATATATATATATTGCTATACAATTTATAGTAAAATATATTATAAATTAATTATTAAATTACATTTATATTTGATATACTGGCGCAATTTAGAAAATGTACTATCTCTGTTTTATTTGGGGTTAATATTTTTTTTTTGGGGTTGATACAACGGATTGCACTCCTTTGTTTTTGTTATTTTTAAACGATACTTCTGCACTCGACATTGCGGGAGTTGTTTACAAACACAAATGACACCCAGACTTGGAGTGTCAGGTGTCTTTGCTTTACACAAAGACACTGATACTGAATGCTAAAGGCATCCTGACACTGGATGCTTAGACTCAAAGTGACAGTTTTTTGGTCATATTATTATCATTAACTCTGCCCTGATGATAGAATGGGTTGCTGCCATCGTGTATTCTGCCAACCATTACCCGGACTAGTCCACATCAGTCCTTGGGTTACAGGTGGAGCCCGGCCAATGATCACTCCGGAGATGTTTAGCGAAGCGATCTCGGAAGCCATCACCCGCGCAGGGCAACCGGCCACGCCCATGGACCAGAGCACTGCAGGTATGTGATATGTTCCGTTCATGTGTTGCATAGCTGCTGACCGCGGCTTCACTCGCGTCACAGTTCACGATTTACGTACAGTCCGCGCCAATCTTTATGGCCGCTCTGAATGTAGCCGCATTACGCTGTGCACAACACAAAATAATGTATCAGCGGGACGTATGCGGGGCGGGGAGGCAGGGCACGCCCGCGTTTTAGTGTGAGTGAGCTACGTTCGTATTGGTAATGAAATGTACGATGCGCAAGTTCGTACCCACGGCTACATTTAGAGCGGCCATAAAGATTGGCGCGGACTGTAAGTAATAGTATAAAAGATGTAAATCTAAGCATGTCGCCTTCTAAATTTACGGCGGCGCAATTAAAAATGATAAATGGGTTGTTTATTCCGTCACTTTACATTTATTCATAGGGTATAAGTTTCGTATATTATAAGTGTGTGTGTGTGTGTGTGTCACCACCCCATTCCACCCTGAGAGGGTCGTAAGAGCCAGCAAAATTAAATGTCAAGGCCGGCTACGCAAGAGAAGAGACGGCCAGCGTGGCACAGTAGGCTAATTAATTACCCTCCACGTAAGTTTGAGAATCTGTCTTCTATTGCAAAAGACACACACACAATTAGAATGCATTGTGTCCAAATCCTACTAATATTATAAACGTGAAAGTTTGTAAGTATGGGTGGATGGATGTTTGTTACTCTTTCACGTAAAAACTACTGAATGTATTTTAATGAAACTACAATAATATAGCTTATACATCAGAATAACACATTGGCTACAATTTATAAAGATATTGATGAATTTTCCAACAAATAACAATAAGCGTCAAGTTTGTAGAAAAAAAGCTGACGAAATAATAAATTCCATCACGACGCGGGTAAAACCGCGGGGCGCAGCTAGCTGATTATATATTGGTATATGTTAACGTGTTATAGCGTCGTCCTCCCAAAGCCCGGTGGGCCGCAATAGCAGTCAGGACTTCTCCACGCAGCTGCAGCATATGCACGAGATGGGGCTGCTGGACGACGCGCTCAACATTCGGGCACTGCTCATTTGCACCGGTGAGAGCATTCGCCTTCTTTAAACTTATGCCATTTGCACACAATAATCTTAATCGCGTATATTTTAATGAATTACCTTAATTTAGTTCTAACTGACCCGGCAAACGCTGTTTTGCCATATAAATATCGCTATTAAATATAGGGGTTGATCGTAGAGGGGTGGAAATTCAAGGTTGTATGTATTTTTGTATGAAAACAATTTTTTGTCGTACCCTTAACATTTAGGGGGATGAAAATATATGTTGTCCGATTCGCAAACTTTTCTGTTCTTATCTAACCGATATGCACACAAAATTTCACGAAAATCGGTCGAGCCATTTCGGCGGATTTCAATAACAAACACCGTGACACGAGAATTTTCTATATTAGCTATACGATTTGGACCTGGATTTTTACAATTGTGAAATATTTCCACTTTGCTTTCAACATTCAGGAACGAACGTAAATGTTCGTACAGATTTATTCTCTGTAATGTAGATTTTTAGATTGATTTTTTCTTCCTTCCCAAGCTTTCGTAATATGTATAAATTAATTTTAAAATGTTGATCTCTGTTATTTTCAGGTGATGTGAATGCAGCGATTAACTTAGTTTTCAGCGGAGCTATTGGCGATGATTAAATTATTAGATTAAACTTTAGTTTTTAATAAATACCTTTATATGATGTACTTGCGGAATTTCGACAGTAAGGGCCCCCGCGCATTTAGGCGGCCAGTCGCGCGGCCTGGCCGCATAATGCGCGGAGGCCCTAATAACAGTAAATCAGTCGTCCACTCTGCGTAATAGGTAATCCGGCCCTGGGTATACTCGTGTACCAAGATTGTGTCACGGTCACGTGTTTGTTTTTGCCTTTGCGTGCCAATATATTTACTGGGGTACCAAAATACACTTTTTTAAATGAAAGTACGCATATACGATTTGATACGGTGCGCAGGCTTTCATAAAACACTACATGTTTCTGTAATTTAAAACGTAACCAATTCTATTGTGTGAAATGTAATATTGCCGATCTTATAAATGTGTAGAAATAAATTGTGTTTTATTTACATAAAATAATTTTATAACCAGGGTAGTGTCTTCACTTAAGGTGGATGTTCCGACCTATCGTCCATACATTCTGGCCTAGACCTTTACACTTAACACAGATACTCGTTCTTTGAAACTAATCATTTTATCACATTATTACAATAAAATGTGTCCGCGTTTGACCATTTTAGGCAATAACTTACAATACTTACTGAGAAAAACAGCAGTGAAATCCCGGGAAAATTGGACAACTTCTGTAATAGTGTGCGTGACTTGTTTAGAATTTGCCACGATAGATGGCGTGCAGAAGATATTATAATTCTGATAAATAAATTTCACATTTCATTATTTGGTTAATTTCGTACCAACCAGTAAAAAAAAACAGTTTTAAATAACTTATAACTGATTACTTCATTTTATTTATTTACTTGACTACTTCATTTTCCATATTACGATTCTCGCTATGCGCCGGCGACCTATGGCGGCGGCGGCGGCCAGCTCGAAATCCAATCACAGGCCAGCTCGACTACCGATTACCGCGCTGATTGGCTGAGTCACTCGAAATCCAATCAATCACCAATAGTCGTATACGCGACGTTGCCGTCCTTCCTAACTTTGAAACAATAGAAATATTGTACCGAAAAATGCGTTGCCAAACTTCTTTCGTTCACATAATCGGCTGCGGTAAAATAAACTTATATTTCGGATGTTACTGTGCGCTATGTATTTCGCGCGGAAGTTCTTGCGAAACGTATGACTTGTGAATTTATTTATTTTCATTGATTCAAATTGTAATGTTCCTCTAGTGTATATTTGATTCATACTATTACTTATGTACTCCTCAGCCCATAAATGATCCACTGCTGAGTCAGGCCTCCTCCAACTACATGGAGGGTAATTAGCCTAATATGCCACCCACGCTGGCCAGACGGGTTGGCTTAGGGTTTCGTGTCAATTGTTCCTTCTTTTGTGGCCAGGTGTTCGGCCATTCCTTTTGTCAGTTCTTACGACACCCTCAGAACGAAATAGGGTACCACGCGGAACAAACATTGTTTATTATATTAGATTATTATGTAACGTGGGTAAAGAAATTATATACCTATTCGAAAAATGCAATTCTATTGTTGTTGATATTAGAAACAGCAAGTTTGGCAATGGGATTTTGCAATGAATATCGTTTTGATCAACAATATATTCAATTATCATAAATCGGTAAAGTATAATCACAATATTAAACTTGCTAACATTTTCAAAATATGGTTTTACCGGGTTACATGGAACACTCTTGAGGCATTTTGCAAAAAAAAAAATCAGACAGACAAACATAAATATTAGCTTGTTTTATTTTGTAGTATCTACAAATTGTACTCTGCGTTCAGAAACAAATCTATTTCAATTACTTCTGTTTTTGCGTTTCCGTGCTATAATAAATAAAAAACTTATTCTAATCTGATTCTTTTTCATAAACATCAACTAATTCTACTACGATTCCAGGAATAAAAGTTAAGTCAAATGTTTTTGTTACATTTCCTTGTTTTAGATTATCGATATTTTTATGATTTGATTTCTCAACGGACCATTAGCATACCATCAGTCAGTCATGAGTCAATTGAGTCAGTCTGTCGACTGTCGGCTACACCCATGTGTGTGACGAAAGTAAGTCCACCTAACTTAGAAGATATTATCAGCTTATTACAACTAATTCGTATGTGTGTAATGTATCCGCCTTTTTGTAAACACGGCAAGTTTGGATGTAGCGATTTCGCGCCATTTCACGATGACACGACCTCATATTTATCTACAATTTCTGTTGACAAAAGTTTAATTACTTTATTGTATTTCAGCCGTTTGAAAGCTTGGCGTCCTGAATAGAATGTTTTTTCTTGTAACATAACATTTAACAATCTATTTTCAGGTCTATCACTTGCCAATGGACGCAAATGGTATGAAACTGCATTGAAAACAAACCGGAATACAACAGCATGCAGTGTAAAGAACAATTAGCAGAATTTGGATTGAAAATGAATTTCGATGTAGCGATTTCGTGCTATTTCATGATGACATGAAGAATCATGTAATCAAAAACTATACCAGACACCACTGCACTCTACAAGGTAAATGGAAAAATCGAATTTGTAAAGTCATCTCAAAATCAGTGAAGCATATTATTCTGTACTAGCGACCCGCCCCGGCTTCCCACGGGTGCAATGATGAACCTCTAAATTTATCAGTGTTTCGCTAGAATATCATGGATGTATTACATATAAATAAAACTTCCTCTTGAATCACTCTATCTACAAAAAAAACGCTTCAAAATCCGTTGATAGTTTTAAAGGTGTAAGCATACATAGGGACAGACAGACGACAGCGACTTTGTTTTATACTATGTACCTAATGATAATGATTTAAATTTTATAGTTTTTAGATCTTAGCCAACACTAAACTCCCACTATCTACTACTATTCAGCCCATAGATGACCCACTTCTGAGTCGGGCCTCCTCCAGTTACATAGAGGATAATTAAATTAGCCAACTGTACCACACAGGGTTTCATATTGAGTTTTCCTTCTCTGGTGGTTAGGTTATTGGCTTTGTCATTTCCTTTTGTCGGCTCTTACGACACCCTCAGGAAGGAATGGGGCACTATGTATTCTAAATCCGTCACCACACAAATAGTAAAAATTGTTAGAACGAGTTAGAATGTCTTTTTCTTGTAATATAACATTTTAAAATCTATTTCCAGGACTATCACTTGCCAACGGACACAAAGGGTATGAAAATCAATGGAAAAAGCAGACTACACAGAGTACATGGGCACATTTAAAAAAATACTTATAATGATAATTTTCTTGGAGAAATCCTATTGATATTGATGAAGCACAGTTGGAAATACAGTGTAAAGAATAGTTAGCAGAAATCCAAAAGTCACCAAAATACTTTGCTGTGATTGAAATGTCTACTGTAGGACAGCATAAAAATGATCTATATACTACTCAAAGGTTAGCATATTTGAAGGACAGCATAAAAATGATCTATATACTACTCAAAGGTTAGCATATTTGAATGCTAGTCTACTTGGAATGGTGAGTTTGATTATAAAAGTAAACCATAGTATCCATTTATTTTACATTATCTGGACTTACTCTTTACAGGTTTGCAAATGCTGTATTACCACCCCATGGCACAATCATGTACAGGATATTCTTTATAAAAAGAATATTTGCACAAAGACATGTTATATGGGCAGCAATATGAGATTTTGGAAGCAATATATGAAAATTATCAGGACTTTTTATTGATGAATTATTTGGATATTTAGCTTGCAGTCCAGATGGTAAGCGTTTCTTTATCAAACTTCAATTTTTCTTTGTGTTTGGTGAATGTGGCCAAATATAAATACTAGTTATAATTTCGAGAAACAAATAATAACCAGCACTAAAGACGATTGAATTTCTTATATAAAATTTCATAAAGAGCTTTATCATAGTGTATTATATTTTATGACAATTTGTTACAGGTATATTTGAAAACGAGAGAGCTGTTGTTGAGATCAAGTGCTGTCCATCACTGGCCAGGATAAATCAAAGCCTAGAGGCAGCTGCACTAGAAAAGAAGAACTATTATTATTGTATATTTCTCTTTATTTTTTATCAAAACATGAAATATTACTCTTTTCAACTAACTACATACTAGTACATAATTACTGTTTTAGATTTGTTATGAATTATAGTTGTGTTATGAAATGTTTAATTATTGTGATAATTGGTAGTGTTACAAATCATCAGTTTTATCAGTTTTGAGTGAATAGGATGTATCGGCATTTGTTACTTCAAATACTTATGTTTTGATAAAAAAATTAATAGTGTAATGAAATAAAACTGGGTTATATTGTATGTTTACATACATGCATATAATCACGCCTTTACATATTTTATTTCCCAAAAAAGAAAACATTGCACCTACTATGTTTTCTCTACTACTACTAATCAGCCCATAAATGACCCACTGCTGAGACCGGCTTCCTCCAATTTACATGGCGGGTAATTAGCCTACTGTACTGTACTGTACGCTGGCTACACTGGTTGGCACAGGTTTTGTATCAAGGTTTGCTTCTCTTGTGGCTAGGTTATCGGCCTTATCATTTCCTTTTGTCAGTTCTTACAACACCCTCGGGACGAAATAGGGTGGTGAATACATAGTGATGTATTCTCCATTCGTCACCATACCATGATTTCTCGGTATCACCCAAAGATTTACCTTTAAATTTATAACCTTGTTTTTTTTTATTCACGCCATCTAGTGTTGAATCTTTGTAAACGTATGTATTGGCTACACGTTTACGTCTGTGTGTGTGAACGATATTCCAATTCGCGGCTTTGTGTCGAATTGGGTGTATTTTGTGGCACTGATATGACCCAGTAAAATAAAGCGTTATGTCCGATACCCGCTAAAGCTACTCCTACGTCTTAATAATTTCACAATTACACACCAGCCCAAATAAACTGTAAATGTTGACTTTAACGCCATCTCTCGGGACAATGGCTGAGAACAGACCGGAACATCCACCTCATAGCGGTCAAACGATTATACAATTTAAAATAAAAAGTAGGCAGAAACATGTAGAGATCTTAAAGCTACGTAGAGACAGATGAGAAGTAACAAGACAAGGAGTGTTGCCTCATCATCATCATGTGTTGCCTCATCATCATCATTTCAGCCAAAATACGTCCACTGCTGGACATAGGCCTCCCCCTAGGATTTCCACAAAGGCCGGTCCTGGGCCGCCCGCATCCATCGTTTTCCGGCGACCTTAACCAGGTCATCGGTCCACCGTGTGGGAGGCCTACCAGCACTGCGCTTTCCGGAACGCGGTCGCCACTCGAGGACTTTCTCTGCCCCATCGGGCGTCGGTCCTGCGCGCTAGCTTTACAAGGCGTTTACAAGAATGATTCGCCGAAATAGTCTCTGATGATTAAAAAAGCAACTGCAGCTTCTTGCTTCTCTTGCGGCTCTTCTCTGTAGAGCAGCCTTCAGAACTGGGGGTAAATAGAAATTGACAAGTCAAAAAAGCTAATAAGAGCCAACTTGAATATATAAAGGATATGACAAAAACCCAATATCCGAAGAGAGGACAGAGCTAATCAATAGAACTTAGAAAACGTTCTGTGTTGTTCCTATTTTGAAGTATGAGTGGGATATCGATGTTTTTCTAGACATGGTTGTTATCACAAAACATAGCTTCCAGTAAAAACAATAAACTAGCTATCGTTATTATAGTCTGTGCTTATTTCTCTAGTTAAAGCACCTTCGTCACCAGGTAGAGACCATAATTTTACGAAAAATCAGTTTCAGTAATACTATCGCTATTTTCGTTATGACTGCAGTTTCTGTTACACCCTAGAATTTAGAATTTAAATGCTGATCCGTTTTCTAGTTTAGGTATAGTTTCTTTCCGGCCATTCTTAGAACAGAGTAAAGGTCTGGGCAAACAGCGGACGGGGCGGGACGGCGACGCGACGCTGGCGGGACGTGAAGAGTTGTAATGTATTAGTTAATGTAGAATAGGTCACATAGAGCCGACGCGACGCGACCGCTACTCTTCACGTCCCGCCAGCGTCGCGTCGCCGTCCCGCCCCGTCCGCTGTTTGCCCAGACCTTTAATGTAGAGAGTTTTAACGTTCACATTCTCCTCGAATATGTTATAAGCTTCACAAGTCAGTCTCCAACTAATCTTGCTATTGTAATTGGCAATCGAGGAAGCGTAAATAAAATATCCCATTAGTTTAAAATAATTTTATTCAACACCTGTCGATTTCGAAAATACGGAATTGCTCTAAATTTATCACAGGATAGAAATCTTGAAATGCTAATAGTGTATTACAAAGTAGTGAATATTAGAAATCACCTTCACGGCAATTTAGAAAAATCCTTTAAATGCATGTGCTATCAAAATACATCCTAAAAGATTAAAATGCTTTCTTAATTTAATATTACATAATGTGATTCTAGCGTAGTTATTGATTCAACATTAAATATATAAAGTGTATCTAAATTCATATGAAACATTGAAAATTGACAAATTTTACGAAATGTATGCAATAAGTGATAAAGCTACCATAGGGTAATGCCAAAATCCAGAAAGTACTAGATTACAAGTCCTACTTCCTAAGAAGTTACTCGTGTTAAATCAATAATAAGTATACTCATTTAATATGTCATAAATATTGTCACCCTAGTGTTTCGTTTTGAAGTTCATAATGTTTCGCTTTAACAGTTTCTTATAGGTACTATTGTCGGTCTTAGCGCGACATTGCTCCCGTCTCTGCATACGACGGAAGTACCAGCCAGCATTATTCGGACTTGTCTCACCAAATAACTCATGCTCAAGTTTCTTTCTAGCCTCTGTACGCAGCACAGACCTTTTATCAAACCAATTTAATTCTTCACTCTTAATTTTAAAATTCCCCCTCTCACCTTTGTTATTCTTTGGTTTATTTTCTTGCTGGTCATTGGTATCAGTCAATTGTTGGATAATTTCTTTTTCTGCATCGCGACTCATGTAGTTCCTGTCTGGCTTCTTCCAAATGCTATCATTCTCTTGAGAAGAAAAAGAATACTCGTCGTAATCCTTCATGTAGCCTCCCTTCATTTCCCACTGTTCATACTTATTTTTTCTCTTTTGTTTCTTATGCAATTTTTGTCTGTCGCGTTTTTTCTTTTCTTGTTTCGTAATTTGGCCCTTGTATCTGTCGTCTTTTTTTATTTCCTCCACGCTTATTTTGTCAATGACGTCGACATTTGGTTTCACCTTCTTCCTCCCTGCATTGTTTTTGTCCATCTTATCTGATATGCTCAGGTCTCTTTTTAGTCTATGATTTCTTTGAGAGGACTTCAAGGAATCTGCATATGTTATTTTCTGTTCATCTGGCATTACAATAATACTAGCACTATCCAAATTAACCGTAGGGTTAACTTGAGTTAACTCAATGGAATTAACTTCTGTATTATCATCTAGTAATCCTTTTTGTTCCTCCACTATGCTGGTGAGAGAAGGCTTTATATTGCTTGTTACTCTTTTTATAGCATTTCCTTCATTTTTCATTCTTCTGGCAATTTCCTCATCCAACCAGCTTTTGTTTTGTTGATAAATATTCTTAAGTTTCTCAACATCGTTCAAAAATTCTTTCTCAAACTCTGGCTGCAACATGTGGTTCTCAAATTTATCTATACATTTTGTAGCCTTGTGCACATTATTGCTGGTTAAGGGTTCCTCAAACACTTTCTTGCACCTTTGCTGTTTGAATGTCACTTTGTCTGAACTGGCCTTTTTCTGCAATTGTATACTACTGGCTAGTGTAAACTCCTTCAATTTGCTTCGTAGGTATGCATTTTCTTCCTGCAACTTGTATAAGTTTGAGAGTATTTTATTGACTGATGGTGGTGTGTGCATTGTGCAATCATTCTTTGCTCCCCACATGTGGCCAATGGCAACCCCTGCTGCTGTTATCACACTGCCCAACATGATAATATTGAGCACTGTGCTCAGTCTTTTGTTTCTTCTATGCACATAAGTCCTGTGTTTCCCTGCATTGTTGCCAAGGAAGTCTGACTCTGTCCTAATAGCCTCATGGTCATTGTTGTCAGGAGAATTTGTGTTTAAGGAAATATACTGAGCTGTAGTTTTTTCACCCAGTTGATCTCCTATAAGACAGTGATCATAGCTTATTTCACATGGTAATGTTGACTCTGGTTCACTGTCACTGATGACAGATATTCCATCAGTGTCTTCATCTTTTTCGAAATTTGTTTGCAGTGCACTGTAATAAATAATGCAAATGGTATCTTGTAATTGAAATATGTCTAAAATATTCATAACTATATACATATATACTAAATGGTAACACACATAAATATATTAACAGCATAATACTCTACTATTATGCAATTATTCAAGGCAAATGTTGCAATAAATACTTTACATATCAGTGCATTTAAAAAGGCTTCCAGTCAGGGTTATATTACAAAAATAACAAGGCTTAAAACCGGTTTTGTTTTAAAAGAAAGTATTTAAATGTATCCACTAATCATTATGTGCATACATAACAAGGTCACTAATTTATCATTTCAAGGAAAAGGTCTTTGATAAGATAAAATTCATTGCATCATGGCTATGAGAGCCAATTCGGTAGAGCATGAAGCATCTGGAAAAATAAACCATACCTATACCACATTAATGGACAAGAATAAAGAAGGAAATAATTTTTAAATATTTTAAGTAGTTATTATACAGGAATTATACATATAATTTCTATTTTATTAGTGAAATTTAAACAAAAGAACATATTTTCGTACAATGAATTACCGTCTGAAGTGAAAGGCTACTAAGCCTGATCTAAAAATATTCAATCGTAATATTACTAATACATACCAAGGGGGTTGAATGGCATTTTCGGCAAAATCTGGAGCGTCACTTGCGTATGCAGGAGAATGTTCTAAGAGTGTCCAGCTTTCGCCGGAATCAGAGTCGCTGTGTTCTACAGTAGTCCCGTCCATTGAAGCTATCGAATAACAAAATAACAGCTATTAACCGCAGGTCAAGGCCGCACGGGGAAATGGAAAACTCAATACATAACTTCACATAGCATATCAGACACAAATGATATGCGCATTTAGGAATACGACTCACCTAGTACAAATATTGCAATGGAATTTATGAATCAAAATCAATACCGGGAAGAGGTATATGTTGCACTGAAATTTAGTCTTTTCAAAAATTGTTTTTAGGTGACATGCTATTTTGTTTTGTTTATAAATACGTCAACGTCACGGAAACGACTTTGTTTTGTTTTCAATTTGACTGACTGAAGTGAAGTCGGTCACGAATCGCGATGTGAGTGAAAAAGGAAATGTCATTTTTTTTAATAGCCGGTGTTGCCCGTTTCCGTAACTGTAATTTTTTTTAATTTAAAATCAATCCTAGTAACTTCTAATACAGATCTAGTTTCGACGTGCAATGTATCTAATTCCACACCTATTGTTTGTTATAATATAAATGTAACTTTTAATTTGATTATAAACAAGATTAATGAATGCCTATAATTACTTTAATTGCATTTAAAATCTTACTTAGTATGGACGAACTTTATATAACATACCAAGATGTAATTGGCAAAATCATTATCACTACATAGTATAAAACAATGTCGCATTCTTCTGTCCGTCCCTATGTATGCATAAATCTTTAAAACTACGCAACGGATTTTGAAGCGGTTTTTTTTAATAGATAGAGTGATTCAACGGGAAGGTTTATATGTATAACCCACCCCCGCTTTGCACGGGCGAAGCCGGGGCGGGCCACTAGTACAGGATAACTGGTAATTTGACATATCTCCATCAGGGGCTGATAGGGGGGCCAAAATGCAACAAATTGGACCAGCATATGTGTGGCCGAAATTAAATAGTTTCGGTAATTATTTTACAATCCCAAATTTAAAAAATAAACTACATATTTGAATGAGTACCATTAGAAAGAATGTTGTAGCTGGCCCTTCAATTAAGCTATGAACAAAATTAAAACTACTTATTTTAACAAAATATGTAATGATAGATTTAAAAAAATATCTTACCAAAATTTTCTTTTTACGCTTGTAAATGATGTCACGGCACATTACCGGATTACTGTCCGGCAGTGGCTAGACGATAGAAACCTATCCAAACAGACGGATTGGAAGTGGAGGGCCAATTCCGTTGCCAGCACGAAGCCCTGACCTCACACCACTTGATTTTTACGTTTGGGCTCATAAGAAGGAATTCGTTTATGTGACCCCAATAAACTCAAATCATTTATTTCATTTAAACTATTTACCGGTGTTTTTGAAAGGTCGAAAGTGAAGATAGGAAGCCAGTTGCTTGTTCCAAAACGTAGATCCTATGGAGAAGAACAGGCAAGAAACTCCATGGACACTATTTTTATAATATTTTCTATTACAAACATCTGATTGGCTTACATGGGTGGGGTATGGTAAATTCGGTTGAGAAACAGATGAGAACAACGTTTACATCAAGAGTGACGAAAACCGAAGTTAGGACGAGGATTCGAACCTGCATTCGTATTGGAGGGGCTTATTTTGAACAAGACGTGTATTTTTTAATACAGTTTGACTTGAATTGTTTTTTAATGCATTTTATTTCATATAACCACAGTTAAATGACCCGTCTTCTCCCCGCGCCGATTCAGATAAAAGCGATGCCAGGAATCATTTATGTATTTTAAAATTTACTTTTACCCCTTTTTGGAAAGCCTATAGAATATGCAACTTGTTTCAGTTATTTGTACGATTAATGATTAATGTCATAGTATTTTTTTTACGAGAAAACATTTTCGAAGCTTTTTATGTAGTTTTAATTATTTTCATACATAGCTTAATTGAAGTGACAGCTACAACATCATGTCACCCATACAAATAGATAGTTTTTTTTATTTGGAATAAAATGGCAAATTTTCGGTAAATATCGAAAAACCCTTCAAATTCAAATATCTTGAAAACTATTGAATTTCGGCCATACATATGGGGGTTCAATTTGTTGCATTTTGGCCCCCCTATCAGCCCCGGATGGATATACACCGAATTACCAGTAACCCTGTATCATCATCATCATCATCATCATTTCAGCCAAAAGACGTCCACTGCTGGACATAGGCCTCCCCCAAGGATGTCCACAAAGGCCGGTCCTGGGCCGCCCGCATTTAATGCTTTCCGGCGACCTTAAGCAGGTCGTCGGTCCACCGTGTGGGAGGCCTACCAGCATTGCGCCTGCCGGAACGTGGTCACCACTCGAGGACTTTTCTGCCCTATCGGGCGTCGGTCCTGCGAGCTATGTGCCTTGCCCACTGCCACTTAAGTTTGGCAATCCCGTGGGCTATGTCGGTACTATGTCAGCTACTAGACATTCGTAAAACAGCCGCATTATGTGAGGCTACAGAGCATTAATGTTAGTGCATGATTAATGCAGTACAGACCTCAGGAAGAAATAAGTTATCCCATCTGTGTTCTATATCTATATATATATATTATATATTGATTTGGAATGTTATTCTTTAAATTTATCTATGCTGGGATCTTCTATAGCAAATTGCTTGTCACATGTAAAGGAAATTGTCATTGCATATCTAATGCCAGAAATTACTTTCTCTACATAGTGAAGATTTTCTTGTCCACTGGTAAACATGCTTAAACGCGCTTTTTTAGGTTCCACAGTATTATTGAATTTTTCATCGACAAACACAAATCTGCCACCCTGAAAATCGATGCCATAATCTCCGAGATACAGTAATGTTGTGTAGTGAAAAGACTTGTAGGTTTCCTGAAAATAAAATGTACCACTAATGTAAATAATGCACAAGTAGTACTTTTCTTTACTGATCACATCATAAACTAGTTAATTTTGTAGGTATAGGTATAATAATGGTTGCTATAGAGAAAATACTTTCTACTCCATGATTAAGGAGGCAAAGTAAGTTGTGGGTACTTTAAAATAAATGGATTATGAGAATTAATATGCTTCATTAATAGTAGTAAGCATAATATCAAGTTACTTATCAATATTATTTAAATTTCGAGGGTTTATTTACTCCACCAACAATATTCTTATATTTAAATATAGAACTTCAGACTTCAATACATACTTTGTCCACATGAGGGTGCCAATATTCATCATGGATAGTAACAGCTTTCCTGGGTGTTATTTCAGAGAAGAAAGTTGGATGTGTCAGATATATTTTAGTTGGATCCACCCCAAAGTGATGTGCTACTGCAAATCTTATTTTTTCTTTTACAACCTGAAATAAATAAATAAAAGTTTAATAAATAATATAGTATTTTTTACTTTAATGAGTAGGATTTTTCCCGAGGTAATGTGTATTACAATGACATGTATTTGGGTTAGTATAAAGTTGGACTGTACCCTTGGGGCCATCATAAATAGCATTTTTATATCTGAAAACCATACCTCTATCATTAACAGTTTTTCAGATGTGTGATGCTGATTTTTAAAAGGTCTGTAGCATTTAGCTTTTAGGTTGTCATATCTGGTAACTAACTCCAATAACCTACACCCAATAATATGAACTTACTCTATAATTATTGAAATCCTCTGTTGTAAATAAATGCTTAGCTGGGTTGTGTTTATAAATATTGACAAAATGCTGTCCCATAGACAATGCCCCGCTGTGCAAATCTAGGATTGATGCACCACCCGAAGATCCACCCAACTTAAGTCCTTTTTTAGCTATAGATAGTAGGTCTTCAGCTTCTCTAAGCAATATGACTTTGTCTGTAATAAATCTTTTACAGTCTCTAGGAACACAGCCTTCATATTTGTCCAATTCAGAAATGTAAGATTTTGAACATTCCACAATCAAACCTTTCCCAGGCAATGATTCTGATTGTTTTGCAAAAGTTTTTACTTTTTCGTTAGATGTATAATACACGATTGTTAAAAGCGCAAAGATGACAACAGTGCGAGAGAGGATCTTCAGTGATAAATTTCTGTTACGAGATCTGAAAGAAAAACCGGCGATTAAATTATAATCTCATGCCATTTGCATTTTAGTCAAAATACACAATAACTTACGTATTTTTATCAAAACATTGTTTATTCACGGAAACTTCCTTTTCAACTGCATCTTTGCTTTTGCTTCTTTTCCTAATATCAGTCATCAATTCTATGTTCGTAATTTTACGAATTTAGTACCTACTGTTCGATGATATGGTTGGTAAATAAACAGTATATAAATGTCAATCCAATTCTAAATCAAATAAATTTATTTGGGATCCGGATCATTAGTACCCGTAATATTTACCACAAACTACAGACAGTCTGTCAAAGTCAACATGCATGTGGCAACCCTTTATAGTGTGACCAAAATGATTTTGATACTAGAAGTTTGTAAGTAAATAAATAACAAATATTTTTTTACAATTTTCAATTTTTTTTCTATTAAGTCGTTTGTTTATAACGTTAATCGTTTGTTAATATTTGTTAGCTGTTAATAATTGTTTGTTCTCAAATTATGCCCCCTAATAATAAATAATGATTTACGAGTCATTTTTGACGGAAAAATATTATAAATTGCGAGTGGGGGCTAACTCTAAGGTGTATTTTTTTTTTTTTTTAATTAATAAAGGAGAACAAACACTTATTAACAGCGAAATTAGAACAAACGATGAACAAACGACTTAATAGAAAAAAAATCGAAAATAGAAAGAAATATTTTTTGTGGGGCTCACATTATTGAGCCGACTGGCTTTCATTTTTAACCCCCGACGCAAAAAGAGGAGTGTTATAAGTTTGACGTGTCTGTCTGTTTGTCTGTGGCACCGTAGCTTGCGAACGGATAAAGCGATTTCAATACAGTTTTTTTTGTATGACAGGTGAGTTACGGGCGAGTGTTCTTCGACATGTTTGATTAAAATAGGTTTACTCGTTTAAAAGTTATGGGGGGTGAAAGTGGGGAAGAATAACCGAATGTCTGCAAATATAATCGAGTGGGGTCTCAAATAAAAGCGTATCACGTGCACATTACAAAATAATATGTTTCATGAAAATCTGTTGAACCCTGAAAAAACTCTGGGGGTAAAGGGGGGGGGATACCCAATATCTGGAAATATATGTGGTGGGGATCTATATCAAAACCTATAAAAAGCAGAAAATAAAAACTAAATTAAAAAAATTAAATTAAAAATTTAAATAAGCCCCCGACACAATAACCTTTAAAAAGTAAAAATAAGTGGGAGCGGTCCCCCAACGCGATGTATTTATTTTTTACTTTTTAAAGGTAATTTTATACTTTTTATAGGTACATACTTATTATAATATAGATTTTGTTAAATTGCACGTGATGCGCTTTCATTTGAGACCCCACTCGATTATATTTGCAGACATTCGGTTATTCTTCCCCACTTTCACCCCTCATAACTTTTAAATGGCTAACCCGATTTTCATCGAACATGTCTAAGAACACTCGCCCGTAACTCACCTTTCATACAAAAAAAAATCTTTATTGAAATCGCTTCATCCGTTCGCGAGCTACGGTGCCACAGACAGACAGACAGACAGACAGACAGACAGACCGACAGACAGACAGACAGACCCCTGAAACTTATAACACCCCTCTTTTTGCGTCGGGGGTTAAAAATGTAAATAAACCCCCGACACAATGACCTAATTCCCTTTAAAATCGGGAATATGTACCGACAGTACGGATAGTAATAGCGTTGTACTGTAATTGGCGTTGGAACTGAATTGAAATTTCCGAACGTATGCGCCCGCACAAACAAAATGTATGCAAGCGCTGTGTTCCGTATGAAGTCAGTACAGTAGGTTTCCGTATGGAAACAAAACGAACATAACTGACGCAGTTAGTGTATTTTAAATTGATTCCATGCGTTCGGATGTCCGAACACGGAAAATGAATTCGGAAATCGAATAAGGATAACGTGTGTTTAAATATATATATGTGGCCGCCCTTCTATGGTTGTATGTATAAACTCGCCGAGGACATTTCGCCGAATATCGCTCGGCCGACATGGCCCTCGACGAGAGCATCGCTCACTGTACACACTCATTTCTGATTGAGCCATGCAATAATATGAAAAACCTAATAATAAGTTCTATAATACAGTAATCCTATTTAGTTGTATTTAATATTTTGTTAAGCATAAAAACTCATCATCATTTTTATCATCAATAATCACCAATCGGGATAATTTTTAATTTAAACACTAACCAGAAATAAATTGGCAACATCATTGTTAAAAAAATAAATCGCCGTCGCCTTTTGTATCTATTGTATGTTGATTGACTGCATTTGCAATTATCAATTTTATTTTCAGTGTTTCCCTAAATTTTCTGTGCTTTATTGTACCTATGAACATGTGCGATCAATAATTCCTGATCACAAAGAAAGTCTCAGCTGTTCCATCTTATGAAACATCGCCATGTTTTACGACGAAGAAGACCGATTTCTCAATCCAGATTTACTTCACGCTGTGCATCGAGAAATTTGTATGTTATTTTACGCTTTATTTTACTAAATAATGTTAGAAATAAACTGTATCCACCGAAATGCATAGCAAAGTGCTAGTGTTTGTAGTCACCTTCGAAATTCAACATAACGAACATTAGCCGAAGTTTGTGAACCGTCAGTTTGGCTTAAAATCAATTATTCATGCGAATGTTATATATACCAACACAATACGAATCACACGCTAAGACATGTTTACCATTCAGAATGTTTAGGTGTATTAGTTACAAAAGAAATTTTCCATTGCAGATGCTATAAATTCTAATCTTGATATAGGCCCATTTGGTAGGAATGCTGCGCCAACCCACACAGAAGATGGAATACCTATCAGAAAACTTTATGTGTCAAATTTACCCCCCAAGGTGAGTATTTTTTATAATGGAATTTCCTTTTTTTGTGTACGTCCTACAAGCATTTGTTCCTGGTCTGGGTGTTTCCTATCTGTAATCTATATATATCTATAATAGGTATGTGTTTACAACAAAAAAAATGTATTTAAGTAGTTTATCATCCATCTTGTTACTATAACACAAGCATTACGTTGCTGAGCTTGGGACAAGATGGTGTTGCGTGAAATGTCCAAGGATATTTATTATTATTATATGTCTAGCTGCGGAGTTGATGTTGATTATCTACTTGAATAAATTAATTGTAATGGCTTTACAACTCTTTTCAATGAAATAAAACATTTATGATGACCCTATATAACAGCATACTTCGGATCCAATATTACCCTATCTTGTGGAAGGTATCAATTGTCAGCATGATAAACAATGCAGGAAAACCTGCAGATTTGACATCTTATTGACCAATGTGCCTTCTCCCGACTAGCTCAAAAGCATTTGAGAAAATGCTGCTGAACAGAATACTACCAATACTAACTAAAAACAAAGTCATTCCGCAACACCTGTTAGGAGGGCATTGGCCCCCCGCAAACTGGGAAACAGCATCTTGGCCACAGTCTGTCCACTTTGACATACCATATGCGACTCAAATGTCATACCATCCAAGATCATCATCAATCATAAGCAATGGTAAAGAATCTGGGAGACCCCTCACTGGAGGGGCACCTATTACACCAAACAAATCTACTCATAGTCGAAGGACTGATCATAGATTAAAAAGGAAAAAATATATATATGATGAGCAGAGTAATTATTTGTTCTGCATTGAATACTTTGTCGTTATCTATGGGCACCGTTTTTGCATTAACCCTCAACTTAGTGGTGTGATATGGGTAAGACAATTGCTTTGAAAAATTATAGCAATGGACTCAATACAAACTTCAGACTTTTTCCTACATGATGTATTTATTGTATTAAAACTTTCTGAAAACATATTTCTTATAGGAAAATTTATGCGCCAACTGCTAATTATCATCATAATTGCTATACCCTATTCAAGATAGCGTGATTGATTTGGCAGATGTAAATTTTTCTGATCGACAAAAAGGTATGATTCCAAACTACGTCGCGGTAATCGGGACCAGTAGTGACGTGGTAGCACTTCTGCGTGCAGCGTACTTCGGAATCATACCTTTACTTTGCAATGACGAATAGTGGTGGGAAACAGTCTAGTAGTCTAGTCTAGTAGTCCAAAAAATAACGGTTTAAAATACTTGTAACTGTGACGAGGTGGTATGGGTGTATTATGTGTGAAATTCTTTATCACTTTTTCTTAACTTTTTAAGACAATATTCGAATAAAAAACATTTTCATTTTGAAATAAAATTCGTTGGCTTTAGCGCATTGAAATTTAACACTTTTAAAACGATTATTTTCTTTTTTGTTTACTTTCATGGTCTGAACCACCTATTTAAATTTGGCGGAAGGTCAAAAAATAACCCTGTAATATTAAGGTGGATGTTCCAGGGTAGGCGCGAAATTCAAAAATTCTTACGTTTTTTGCAATTTGCAGGGCAGTGCTAGGTTGTATGATGATGAACATTTGATTCGCGGCTGGAAGACGTATGTAGTTACGGAGTTATAATCATCAAACTCATCAATACAACCCTCCAAGCTCATAAAGGTGCAAGAATGATTTTGACGTTGAAAAAGTTTTTCTTGCACCTTTATGAGCTTGGAGGGTTGTATTGATGATTTTTATGATTTTAATTATATAACTACATACGTCTTATAGCCGCGAATAACATTTTAATCAACATACAACCTAGCACTGCCCTGCAAATTGCAAAAAACGTAAGAATTTTTGAATTTCGCGGGCTACCCTGGAACTTCCACCTTAAATAGGAACTTATTATGAATATTGACCCACCATCGCTTATCTACCCAATGTTTTATATGTCTAGTGCAATAAAGAATTTCACACATAATACACCCACGCCAACTTGTCACTGTTACAAGTATTTTAAAACGTTATTTTTTGGACTACTAGATATTTTCTGATTCCCATTACTAGCCCGTCTGTCAAATCGATCAAGCTATGTTGAACGGGGTATAAGCAACCTACTGCCTTTGCATTATGGTTGAGTGTATTCAATGTTTTACCAATAATTTTTGTGTGAAATTGGCAGCCGATTTGCTTAATTTTTATGGGATAACTAGTGCAAAACAAATAAATAATATTGGAGTGTCTGTTTGTAATAATAAACCACTTTTTACTAAATGCGTAAGTAGTATACACAGTACACAGACCAAAATAATTTATTTTTATAATTTTTGTCTGTCTGTCTGTTTGTTCCGGCTAATCTCTGGCACGGCTGTACCGATTTTGATTGGACATTCACTGATGGTAGCTGATGATATTAGGAGTAACTTGGCTACTTTTTTAGACTAGCTACGCCCCGCGGCGTTCCCCGCGTTACGACAATGACCGCGGGTAACATCGCACCCATGCGACGCCGGGACGGGCCGCTAGTTTCCTATAAACTTCGTCATACCTGTAGGACCATTGCCAAGAGTGCAGTTTTTTTTTTTTAAACGAAATCCCTGCACTAGCTATAACCTGTATCGCGGGGGCAGTTTACAAACATGTAATTCACGAGCACAAATGACACCCAGACTCCGAGCAAGTGCCTCTGGTTTAGACAAAGACACTTGCCCGACCCCGGAATCGAACCCGGGACCCGGTGATCCATAGGCGGCACATCTAACTACTGTTATGCAATAACAGTGGATCAACAACCTTTCAACAACCAGGACGCCCTGGTGTCTGATAGATATGGGCTGCTCATGAACTGTGATGACATTGTGATACAAATGTTTTTATTTTCTGGCAAAATGGCCTGGCCGAGAAATGGCCAAAATGTCCAGTTAATTTATGTTGTATTAATATATTTTATCCTTATTTCAGACAACTCGCACAGAGCTATTTGGCGTCTTTGCCCAGTATGGTTTCATCAAAAGCTGTTGGCTACGGATGGGAGACAAGGGCCCCAATAAAACACCAACCCCAACCTATGCTTTTGTCACCTTCAGCAACCCAGCGGATGCCCACAAGTACATATCTACAGTTGTTTGTAATAAGTTTCCTTTAAGGTGAATGTTCCAGGGTAGCCCGCGAAATTCAAATTTTCTTACGTTTTTTGCAATTTGCAGGTCAGTGCTAGGTTGTATGTTGAATAAAATGTTATTCGCGGCTGTAAGACGTATGTAGTTATAGAATTATAATCATCAAAATCATCAATACAACCCTCCAAGCTCATAAAGGTGCAAGAAAAACTTTTTCAACGTCAAAGTCATTCTTGCACCTTTATGAGCTTGGAGGGTTGTATTGATGAGTTTGATGATTATAACTCTATAACTACATACGTCTTACAGCCGCTAATCAAATGTTCATCATCATACAACCTAGCACTGCCCTGCAAATTGCAAAAAACGTAAGAAAATTTGAATTTCGCGGGCTACCCTGGAGCATCCACCTTAAAATTGATAAATATAAGCAGTCAGCCATTGATGGAAATCCTGGATATGAATGTTGTTCTTTTTACAAAAGGCCACTGTATTAATTTTTTAAATTTGGCCTGGTTGCTTTATTGCCTATGCTTGTGGATTTAACCATGAAGCTTTTTTAAATATTATCTGACATAATAGGCATGGAAATAGAGCTGTACAATATATTTTCTTAATTTCTTTCTGTCCTAAATGTTAAAATTCCCGTCACACCTATTTCAGACTCAACTCAAAGGAACTCTATACATGTCAGTTTTATAACAAAACTTGTACTTTGTCATATTTAATATTACCAATATTATCATAAGACCAAGTGGTAGTCTCCATTCACACCTATCAGTCGTCATATCTACAATCACACCTTTCATTCACATTTACTCACTCTCACAGTCCATCCATCTCTTATGATAAACCCACAACCTTTGCAACCACCTACATTCACTCTGAAACAACCACCAGTGCAGAATGCTGCTCTACAGAGAACAGCTGGCAAAAGCTACTACAGAGCTTTTTTCTCAAATTATTGGTCTTGTTTAAAAAAAGCAATAAATAGCATACTGAGAGCAAGTTTTCTAGATGAGAGAAAACTGCTCGTCGTACTCAAACTCAGACTCAAAAGGAACTTTATTTACGTAGGTTTCATCACAAACCTCTTATAAATCGTCATATTTATAAACACCATTATCATCTTACGGCCCCTATCCCACACTAGGTGGTAGTCTCCACACACACCTCTCAGTCGTCATACCTACATTCACACCTTTCACACACAACTCTGCACTCCTACAATCCCTCCATCTCCCCTGATCGCTCACAATCCCTGCGTTCACTCACATTCATGCCGAAACTACCACCGGTTCGGAAGGCTGCTCTACAGAGAAGAGCCGGCAAGAAACTCTGTAGTTGCTTTTTTTTTAAATTATTGGTCTTGTTTACAAAAAGCACTAAACAGCATAGTGAGAGCAAGTTCGCAAGATGAGAGAAATGTACATTTTTGCATAAAAGATTAAATAAATAAATAAACACGCTACACGTTTCCGCAATGAATGACGGATAGACCTTGACAGGGCCAATCAAAAAACAAATCCGCGAATAAAGGTCTCCATTGCGTCATTGCTCACACATACAGTGTACAATATATGACATTTTCTAAATGCTACGTACAAATTATTTCGCCAATGAGATTTATTATTGAAGGGGCCAAAGGAACAGAGCACAGGCACAAAATGCCAGTTACTTCCAGGCATCATTATCACACATATAGTCGTTGACGCGGTAGGACCCTTTATTAATTAATGTAGTTTTAACAAAATTTTTGAACTTTATGAAAATACGTATGCATAAAATGTACAACAACTATAGCAGTAATTTTGATATGGATTTATGATATTATGTCCATTTATGGATAACTGCAGCTAATCTAATTTAAAAACTCCTCCGAAATGGCTCGACTGATTTTGATGAAATTATTATTCACATTTGGTAGGTCTGTGAATCGGAAAACATCTATTTTTCAACCCCCTAAATGTTAAGGGTGGTCCCTCCATTTCATTTTTATTCATTGGACAACTTTTTTTTTATGATACAACATTAAAAACACATACAACCCTTAATTGTCACCCCACTACGATCAACCCCTATTTTTAACCCCCGACGCAAAAAGAGGGGTGTTATAAGTTTCACGTGTCTGTCTGTCTGTCTGTCTGTCGGTCTGTATGTCTGTCTGTCTGTCTGTCTGTGGCACCGTAGCTCGCGAACGAATGAAGCGATTTCAATAAAGTTTTTTTTTGTATGAAAGGTGAGTTACGGGCGAGTGTTCTTAGACATGTTTGATGAAAATCGGGTGAGCCGTTTAAAAGTTATGAGGGGTGAAAGTGGGGAAGAATTACCGAATGTCTGCAAATATAATCGAGTGGGGTCTCAAATGAAAGCGCATCACGTGCAATTTAACAAAATCTACATTATAATAAGAATGTACCTATAAAAAGTATAAAATAAAAATTAAATTAAAAATTTAAATAAACCCCCGACACAGGACCAGGGGTCAGGTAATAAATAAGTGGGAGTGGTCCCCCAACGCGAAGTATTTATTTTTTACTTTTTAAAGTTTATTGTGTCGGGGGTTTATTTAAATTTTTAATTTAATTTTTTTAATTGCGATATTTATATGGCGAAACAGCGTTTGCAGGGTCAGCTAGTATAATATAAACCTGCATAAAATGGCTTTAATTAGATTTGTTTTAACACAATGCAGAGCCCTTGAAGCACCGCCTCACGAGAAGTTGCTCCGAGGTCGCCACCTTCGTATCTCCCCAGCAGACAGCTGGCATCAGCCAACCGAGGATGCCAATGGCCACGTGCGCTGGAAGCCGGTAGGCCACCGCCAAGAGGTCAACATCGCTTCAAACATTCCTGAAGAAGATCTGGGTACGGTAGACATTGTATTTGCTTCCTCTGAATACTCTGAACTATCATTGTTCTAGTTTTATCGGCCTCTGCAACCGGTGTAACCTGTTATTTTTGTATACATATAATCACGCCTCTTTCCCGTAGGGGGAGGCAGAGACCACTTCCTCCGATGCTTACATACTTGTTTCGCTTCGTCCACTTTCATTATTCCCTTCATACATGCTCTTCGGTTTAGGGTACTCTTGACCTGGCCTTTTTTAAGACGTACCTGATTTGGTCTTGAAACGTCCGCCTAGGTCATTCAAACTCGCCTTAAACACTTTTGACTGCCTCGTTGGTCTAGTGGTCAGATGTGCCGCCTTTGGATCAACGGGTCCCGGGTTCGATTCCGGGGTCGGGCCAGTGTCTTTGTCTAAACCAGAGGCACGGGCTCGGAGTCTGGGTGTCATTTCTATCTATAATATGTATGTATTTACAAAAGAAAATGTATATAAGTAGTTTATCATCCATCTCGTTACCATAACACAAGCATTAAGTTGCTTAACTTGGGACAAGATGGCGTTGTGTGAAATGTCCAAGAATATTTATTTATTTATTTATTAATTTTTTCGTCAACGAACGGACGGAAGAACGATTCTTCCTTCATTCTCTCGACATGTTTTTTTCTCAAGAGGAGAAATACTGTCTTCGTTTTCTGTCCACGGCTATTCGCGTTCGCGGCTACATTGATGAACCCTACCCACTAAAACTCCTCTGTGTTCATTATGTATAGCTTGTGTAGCTATGTTTCATGTCATGTCATCTCATTTGAACTACTCCTAATTTAATTAAACCTCAGCGAACACCTCCCTGTCACTCTCTAGTCATATTGCCTGTTGATGAACCTGAGATCGGAAGGCTTATCAATTCTTTGCGCTCTGATTGCGCCACTGGTTACGACAATATCTCAGCCAAAATAATAAAACAGTCCAAGTCAATTTTAACACCTCTGATTATGCACATCTTTAATCGAGCTATTGAAACTGGTATCTTTCCAAATGCCCTCAAAAAAGCTGTGGTTCACCCTGTGTTCAAAGGTGGGGACAGAACTAATATAACCAATTATCGGCCAATCTCTGTCCTTAGTTCTCTTTCCAAGATCCTTGAAAGAATACTTTATAATCGTCTTAATGCATATCTTACCAAAAATAAGATCCTTGCATCCAACCAATATGGATTTAGGTCTGGAATCTCAACCGAAGACGCAGTAGCAGACTTTACCAAAACCGTGGTCGACAAAATGGATAAAAATATGAAATGCTATGGAATTTTTCTAGACTTATCCAAGGCATTTGATACAGTCTCTGTTCCCACCTTGATCTGCAAATTGGAGAGTGTCGGGATTCGTGGGCTTGCGCTGGATATATTTAAGGATTACCTTTCAACCCGTACCCAGTGTGTAAAGATTGACTCCACAGTTAGTGACGAAGAAGTTATTAGCTTCGGCGTTCCACAAGGCAGTATTCTTGGGCCTCTTCTATTCTTGCTTTACATCAATGACCTGTGTCAGGCTCAAATCCCTAATTGTAACATTTTTACATACGCAGATGACACAGCGTTAGTGGTGTACGGCAAGGATTGGGATTCAGCAAAAGATATAGCGGAACACTCGCTTCGTGTTGTCATGGAATGGCTTTCGAGCAACCTATTGACCCTTAACGTAGCTAAGACCAAGATAATCAGATTTTCCTTCCCCAACTCCCCAGCACCTCCGCAGGAATCTAACCAAATCAAGGCCCATACATGCATAGGCGACGAAATTAAATGCGGTTGCTCACTTGTATCCCTCGTTTCAGACATCAAATATCTCGGAGTACATATTGATTCCAAACTTACTTGGCAACCTCACATTGCAGCCCTGTGTTCTCGTATTAGGAAACTAATATATATATTTAAAGAACTCCGACACTCAGCTGACACGGACACTGCATTGCTTGCTTACCAAAGCCTCTGTCAATCTCTAATTATGTATTGCATTCCTGTTTGGGGGGGAACATACAAATCATCTTTACTAAAAGTAGAAAGAGCCCAAAGAGCCATTCTAAAGATTATGTGTTTTAAGCGAAGAGACTATCCAACTAGGCAACTGTACTCAGACACTGGAGTCTTGACAGTGAGGCAACTCTTTGTACTCCGTACTGTGCTGCTCAAACATTCAACCTTACTCTTGGACCCTGTTAAAGTAAAAAGGCGTAAAGGAATTCCTGTGTGTGAAACAGTCCAATGTCGTTCCGCATTTGCCAGTCGACAGCTTGCAGTTTTAAGCTCCAGACTATACAACAAAATACATAAAACGCTTTCAATCTACTGCCTAACAAAACACAAAGTTAAAATCAAACTCTCCCTCTGGTTGCAGAAGTTAACTTATATAGAAACTGAAAATCTTATTACTACTATATCGTGATTCCTTAGAATACTGTATGATGATTTCTCAAATATGTTATATATAAAAATGATTTCACTAATTTGCACAAACTGACTTGCACGTCAATCCAAAATAGTTGTCAGCCACTTTTCTGGAAGAACCTTGTTTCCTAAAACACAGCCCCCCGGCCTAGTTTAGGAGACAGCAGTTTATCCCACATTTTGACACATCTGTACAACTTGTCAACATTTCAGTGTACTGTTAGTCTACGTATATTTTGTATATTTTATACAAATAAAGCTTTTATTTATTTATTTATTTATTTGAAGAAATTACATGTTTTCATAAAAAAATACTAGACTGTAATTTTTATTTCAGCCATAGGAGCCAGAGTTCCTGAATGCGAAATAAAAAACGAGGCAACAGCCAGCACAGGGGAATCATCAACTGTAAGTATAAATGTATCCATTAGATGTGGTCGGTGAAGGAAACATGCCCTATTTGCTTAGCCGCAGATCGCATAACTTGAAGAACCTGCAAGTTAATTACATTGAAGTTTTATATTTACAGGAGGAAGACAAGACTTCAAAGGATGGAGAGCCTTCCTACACAATCTTGGATGTGCTGAACACAGATTGCTGGACACACATCCTGGATTATTTGACCATCAGAGATCTGGTCCGCTCAGAGAGAGTCAGCAAGACATGGCAAAGTATGGTGCGGGATTACATACAAAGTGAGTCAATCTACTTAATCATGTTTCATGTCAGCTATTTTGACACGGCAAAAGACAGTTATCATTTACGTAAGGATGCTGTACATGCTGTACAGAGTAGAGCCGGCAGGAAATTATGTAGTTCCTTTTTTTATCGTGTTTTTTAACATAAAGACAGGGCGAGAGCAAGTTTGCGCAAGAGTGACAAAAGACCAAAGATTAATAGTACCTACTCAATAACAAACTAAAATCGGCACTTGCAATTCAAAATTAAAGAGAAAGAAGGCTGTTCTGTGTCTTAGACAATTAATTACACATAAATAATACAAACGACGGCAATTGTTATTTACATTTACTTAAAATCGAAGAACAGTGTTCTAATGGTGTATGCTTTTACGCGAATCCTTGGCGCCCCAATCGTGTCGTGTGAGGGTTTTGGTGGGTAGATAAGTACCCATACAGGGGGCCTGTATGCGTGGCGTGTATGTTATTACTTTACTAAGGCTACTCGGCTCATAGCTCAGTTAAAAGTTAAAAAGGTATTTGGAATTGTGGTACGCCATTGACTTGCAGCCATCCGCACGTTCAAGACGTCGTGGTGGCAGAACGTGCCGCTGGTGCTGACCACGGCCGTGCTGCGGCGCGTGCTGCAGCGCGTGGGCCCGGCGCTGCTGCGGCTGCACATCGACCACCGCTGGTCCGCGCTCAACGACCGCACGGCGCACACCGTCGGCAAGTTCTGCCCCGGCCTCGAGGAGCTCATGGTGAGTGGGCTCTTCCTTCCTTCGTGGGATTCGTACCTCAGTCACAGCACCTTGTCCTCCTTCCAGATTATTGGCATGCACACGAAAAACTGGAACCCCCTGATCTACGGCTGCAAGCTACTGAAACACCTGACCTTTATATCGTGCAATAAGGTAATGTTTCATTTTAAACTTACTAACTTAAATAAATTTGAAGGACAGACATAACACAAATTTTCATTTGTTTTTTTACTCAGATACCTTAATGGATCGTGCACAACACTTTGCTGATGATCGTCACACGATCAGAATCGTTATACTATCTATGCATTTGATCTTTGGCAAAAGTGTTGCGAATGAGCACTAAAAATTAAATAAAATTCCTACAAATTTATTTTAGTTAGTGGCGTAGGTACAGTACCTTTAATCTATACTAATAAATAAAGCTGCAGAGTTTGTTTGTTTGTGTTTGTTTGTTTGTTTGTTTGTTTGTTTGAACGCGCTAATCTCAGGAACTACTGGTCCGATTTCAAAAAATCTTTCTGTGTTTGATAGTCCATTTATCGAGGAAGGTTATAGGCTATATTTTATTTTCAAAAGAATTAGGGATCCGTATGAAAATTGCGATTTTGTAAACCAAGGCGTAAAATCGAAAACCTATTTATGCGTGCGCTGCAAAAACTATTGACAATAGAACAAAATGATGTACTACGGGAAGTTCTCGAGAGCACATATCTAACTATCATAGTGTAGTCACAATAACCGATTTTATGTTCATAAAAAATATGCACGGGTTCAAGGCCCACGCGGGCGAAGCCGCGCGCAAAAGCTAGTAATCTATACATACAAATAAATAAAATTGGAGTCGGAACGGTTTGACCGATTTTGACGGAACTTTCACTGATAGGTAGTTTATGATATATGGAGTAACTTATACCCTATTCAAGACAGAGTGATCGATTTGGCAGATGTCAATTTTTCTGATCGACAAAAAGGTAAGATTCCGAACTACGTCGCGGTAATCGGGACCAGTAGTGACGTGGTAGCACTTCTGCGTGCAGCGTACTTCGGAATCATACCTTTACTTTGCAATGACGAATAGTGGTGGGAAACAGTCTAGTAGTCTAGTCTAGTAGTCCAAAAAATAACGGTTTAAAATACTTGTAACTGGGACGAGGTGGTATGGGTGTATTATGTGTGAAATTCTTTATCACTTTTTCTTAACTTTTTAAGACAATATTCGAATAAAAAACATTTTCATTTTGAAATAAAATTCGTTGGCTTTAGCGCATTGAAATTTATAACTTTTACAACTATTATTTTCTTTTCTTTTTTGTTTACTTTCATGGTCTGAACCACCTATTTAAATTTGGCGGAAGGTCAAAAAATAACCCTGTAATATTAAATAGGAACTTATTATGAATATTGACCCACCATCGCTTATCTACCCAATGTTTTATATGTCTAGTGCAATAAAGAATTTCACACATAATACACCCACGCCAACTTGTCACTGTTACAAGTATTTAGAACGTTATTTTTTGGACTACTAGATATTTTCTGATTCCCATCACTAGCCTGTCTGTCAAATCGATCAAGCTATGTTGAACAGGGTATAGGCTACTTTTTTAGACTTGCTTCGCCCCGTGGCGTCATCCGCGGTACGACAATAACCGCGGGTAAGATCGCGGGACTCTGCTAATCTTATATATAAAATTCTATTCACAGGTTTGCGCCAAGCAACATGAGACGAATTAAAAATTTTTTTAATATAATTTAAATTAAATGTTTATTAAGTTTTTTTAAATTTTTTAGTTCTTGAAGTAAGTATTTTTAAACATAGTTTTCCGTTCATAAAAATCTTAACTTTTAATTTAACCTCCTTTTATTATTTTTTTCTTTGCAGCTAACGGATGCGAGCTTAGTGCATCTCGTCAAAAACGAATCCTGTCTAGAAAGTCTGACCATCGAAAACAACACGCACGTCACCGGTCTCTTTCTCACCGGTTCCAACCCACAGAAGCTCAACTCGCTGTCCTTCTACAACTGCTATAGCCTCCAAGCGACAGTTCTTAGCGCAGCCCTCGACAATCTGCCGGGGCTGACCACGCTGAAGCTCGACGTGTGTCCAGCGACCATGTGGAAGATCATACCGCTGATACTCAACAAGCTGCCCAAGCTGCAGGAGCTATCCCTGAGCGAGATCACCACGATCGAGATGTGCTTCTCGCAGCAAGCGAGTGACGCGTTCTGCGACGCGTTCTCCAACCTGTCGCAGTTGAGGGTGCTGAACTTGAGCAAGAACATCTTCATGAACGACGCCGTGCTCATACGCGTCGGCCAGTCCTGTCCCGAGCTGAAGGACCTCAATGTGTCCAGTTGCAATTCGCGGAGGACTTTTCCGAATCCAGGTATGTCTCTTAAAAGAGTTTGACCACATAACCCAGACCCGCCCCCGGTATCGATCACTCCGCACTCCGCACTCTGTAATGTGCTGTCCAGACTTGGCGGATGCGCCAGGCATCGGCGACGAGGGCATAGGCGCCGTGTGCCGCGGCTGCCGGCAGCTGTCGCGGCTGGACCTGTCGTACCTGGCCGGGCTGAGCGACGCGGGCCTGCGCGCCCTGGCCATGCTGCCCAAGCTCACCCGCCTCGTGGCGCAGGGCAACCGGGCCATCACCGCCGCGCCGCTCGTCGCCTGCCTCTCTGCCTGCAGCTCGCTCGTGGTACGACTGTAGTTGCTTCCGTGTGCTCATTTCATCCTGAGGGTGTCGTAAAAGGAAATTGCCTAACCGCAAGAGAGCGAAAACTTGACAAGAAACCCTCTGACAACCCGTCAGGCCAGGGTGGCACAGTAGGCTAATTACCCTCCGTACGGTTGGAGGAGGCCCGACTCGGCAATGGGTCATTTATGGGCTGAAAAGTTGTAGTTGCTAAATCAACTGTAGCACAAATCCCTTCTGTGAGTGACCACATGACTGAAGTAAAACTTCTTTAGCTCCATCTATGTGTGTGTCTTTATATGTATAAAAATTATATTATTTTTCTGTAAATATTTATTAAGGATTTTCATTGATAAATTACTATATTTGAATAGATTTTTATTTAGATATACGAAACTTAACTGGCTATGAGAGAAAGAAAATCTGTGCTCGCAGCTCTCTGTTGCCCCTACAGTCATGTACGAAACGTAACTCTCTCTCTCATTTATATCTCTCTGTCAACTTCCGTTCGCCTCGCCCGATCACACTTTTCGTAACGCTCTCGTTACTTATTCACCAGCTTACTCCCCAAGTCAAGTGTACGTAAAGAAGTTTTACTTCAAAAAGGCGAAGAAGTGGAGTTATTTTTTTTCGTAAATATACAGGAAGTAGACGTATGCGGCTGCGACAGCGTATCGGACGAGGTGGTAGTGGGCGCGGTTCGGGCTCTAGAGCGGCATCCCAGACACGTCACCCTCTGGCTGGCTTCCACCCCCGCAGCCGTGGACGCCCGAGAGGTAACATTCCTTCTTCACTGCGGCACGTTGGCGCTTCACTTCACTATTCATACGCGCTTATCTGTCATATTTGACATCTGTCAAAAAAGTTAAAGTGGTTGGAGGGCCGTCTTTTAAGTTTCGTTATTCATATTCGGAATATAATCACTTTGTCACAAGAATAACTTCAATCACATTCAAACTTGAATCAATATCAGTCAAACTCTAATCAAGCTCAATGGGGTTGTAATATTACTACAATAGAATCTTACACAACCATCAGATGCTAGTCTAGTAAACTATCAAGGCATAATTAACAATTAACTTAAAAATAATTCACTAAATTTTAATGAATAAATGGCGGTTAGTCGCAATCGTGATGCGCGGGCTTCCATCAAGTGTCAAGTGTAGATTCTATGGCCAAGATGACACCCCGCCTTCAACACGATGTTTCACCAAGGTGGCGTTCCGATATACTTTCATAGCATCAATTTTAGTAGACGCGCCGTCAGTCCTCTATGAAATGGCAAACAACAGTGGCGCATTGTCTGTCTTCGCTGATTTATAACCCATACTCCTAATATCAATTATAACATTTAACTGCCCGTTGGTCTAAGTGTTGCATGTATGGAGTTGGATCACCGGGTCCCGGGTTCAATTTCGGGGGGCGGGCAAGTGTCTTTGTCTAAACCAGTGGCACTTGCTCTGAGTCTGGGTGACATTTGTGTTCGTGAATTACATGTTTGTAAACTTTCCCTACAATACAGGTATACCTAGTGCAGTTGTTGCGTTAAGTAGAAATGAGATACCTATGTGAAAAAAAATATGAAAGATTTGTCTGTATGGCATATGCCTTTGCCTATCCCATGGACGAATAATTTAACAACGACCATTTATCACAGTCGTGTATCACCGGGACGAACCTTGTCCCGACAATTGCGAATCCATGCAAAGAATAACAATCGGTGGTCTGTCCGTCAGTCGGAGCAAGAGCTGCCGTCGCACAAGCTGCTGAAGGTGGACCTGCACGAGGACCGCAGCAACCCGCACCTGCGGCCGGACTTCGTCCACACCATGTACGACGACAGCTCCGAAGACTCGATCGACGAGTTGTACGACCACGACATCGACGAGTTCTTTGGCCCAGGTACTTACGTGTTTCGCAAGTTTTTCTGAAGCATGTTTTTCAAACTCAAACTCAACTTACAGGAACTTTATTTACGTAGGTTTCATCACAAAACTCTTATAAATCGTCATATTTATAAACACCATTATCGTCTTACGACCCCTGTCCCACACTAGATGGTAGTCTCCACACACACCAATCAGTCGTCATACCTACACTCGCACGTTTCACACACAACTCTTCACTCCTAAAATCCCTCCATGTCTCCTGATCGCTCACAATCCCTGCGTTCACTCACATTCATTCCGAAACTACCACCGGTTCGGAAGGCTTTTAGGCGCAAAGGGATGATCATCCAGCCAGACGAGGTGTTATGTCTGGAGAGGGGTCGCAGCGCCTATTCCCCCCATAGTTGTAGTCGGGGATATCTTAACCTTGCGAATTGCTCTTGAAATTTCGCTATCGCGGTGTAGGACTTTTTCGTAATTATCGCATTTGTAGGCGATATTTCTTGATGCAATTAGTTCAGATTTTACAGGTAAATGGTGTAAAGTATGTAGCATGCGGTCGCTACAGGCTGCTCTACAGAGAAGAGCCGGCAAGATACTCTGTAGTTGCTTTTTTTAAAAATAAATTTGCATTCGTCGGAATGTATGTTCACTTATTTCAAGATTTATTAATGTTTCTGTGGGACAATTTTGGAAACGCTGCGCTGGAGCCACGCTTGTTTTCTGACGCAACCTCGTATCTCGGAAACTGATTTTGAGACAAGTATAGTATGAAAAATATTTAATTGTTATTTTTTCTTTTATTTTCTGAGATACATGATTGTCGCAAAGAATAAAGTAACATACAGTCCGCGCCAATCTTTATGGCCGCTCCGAACCTAGCCGCATTACGCTGCGCAGAACACAAAATCAGGTATCAGCGGGGCGGGGAGGCAGGGCACGTCTTCCACCCGCAAGCGTCCTCGCCACCCGCGTGATAGTGTGAGTGAGCTACGTTCGTATTGATTATGAAAAGTACGTACCCACGCCACC
This sequence comes from Clostera curtula, assembly GCA_905475355.2. Taxonomy (NCBI): domain Eukaryota; kingdom Metazoa; phylum Arthropoda; class Insecta; order Lepidoptera; family Notodontidae; genus Clostera; species Clostera curtula. Next base: position 15,391,761 of record FR997810.1, read on the forward strand.
GCTACATTCAGAGCGGCCTTACAGATTGGACGTGATTGCGTAACATTCTTTTCCAATAAGAGTAAATGACTTTTTTTTAATTATTTAATATTGAGAACAGATTAAATTATTGTTTAACACATAAAATTGTTATTATATATTTTTTAATAATTTTACTTACTAATTACTCCTTTGAAGTACTTTTCTAACGTGAAATACACATAGTTTTTCAGTACGTTCACATAGTCTTTTCAGAGCACAGTCATTTTCTTTTACATGCTTATTGAACTCTTCTGTCGATATATTTTTAGTTTTAAATGCAAAACATGATTCGAAGAAGTCTTTTTGCGGTGGAAAAATTTAAATTTTCAAAGATAGCATTTTTTTTTACCAAATATCCATAGGTCTACCTGGTACTATCTGGGACAATTAGCTCATTCATAGATTTAAAAAAACCACGGTAAATACCTTGAGCAGTCTTTTATAAATTGTCTAAATATAACTTGGATGTATCTTTTCGACAATAGCGTGACTCCATCTTGGGAAATTTATTTAAAAATTTCTCTACGCGTGATAGCTTTCCCTTGATTAGCTTTGATTCTTTTCTAGTATCCTTTGATTTTTTTTAACAAACAATAATCACAAAAAAATTTACACAGTTTTAAAACTTGAACCTTATATTATTAACCATAAGATAATAATGAAGAGGAAAAAAATCTTTTCGTGCAATAATATCTTTGGTAGCAGGAGTTATCACGCTATTGGTTCCAATTCAAATCTTGAAAATCTCCAAAATGAATTGAATATTTTCCTCATTTTCTCCGAAATTTCATTGCACTTTTTGACTTCACTAACAGAACATTTTTAGACGTACATCCTTGTTTACGTATATTTATATATTATAATTAATAATAATAAATATATTATTATTAATTATTATAGAGGCTGAGAGGGCTTTTAAGATACGAGGTTGCGCTTGTCACTTTTTTTGAAAATTAGTTAAGGGACTGTATTTTTTAAAATAAAAAAATAATGAATATCATTGTTAACAACGTTACAGATCTATGCGAATATTTTTATGGCTAACTTTACGCTTAAATCTCAAAATCGAGTTACGAGGTTGCGTCAGAAAAGCAAAACCTAGCGGATCCTTTATACTGTGAAGTTTGTACATCAGGACAATAAAATCCTTACCGTCACCTGGAAGGGGTGAGTTAACATTGCCTAGTAACCGATGTTGTAATTTAATGATTTTTAGTTGAATAAAATGAATGAGGTTACTGTGGTAAAAACGAAATTTGTGATTGTTTTAGCGTAAGGACACGTCCTTCGGACTGGGGTCATTAAAACACATTAGCGCGCCTAAAACTCGGGTGCTAGGGTGGGTCGATAGGTACTCGTGTACAACACTTAGGTAGTATTGAAATTAAACACTTTTTAACGGATTTATCGCGTGTATATTACATTATTAAATTCCCGACGTTTCGAATGATTTGCAGCAGTCGTGGTCGCGGAAGAGACTAGATGACAGTTCATGTCCAGACGGACACCGTGAGCGATTTCTGCGTGCACATGGAACGTTATCAATAAAACAAAATTATAGGCGGTAGATTTTAACTGTTTGTTTGTACTTTTGAAGACAACTGTCATCTAGTCTCTCCCGCGACCAAGACTGCTGCAAAGCATTCGAAACGTCGGGAATTAAATAATGTAATATCATCATCATCATCATCATTTCAGCCAAAAGACGTCCACTGCTGGACATAGGCCTCCCCCAAGGATTTCCACAAAGGCCGGTCCTGGGCCGCCCGCATCCACTGCTTTCCGGCGATCTTAACCAGGTCGTCGGTCCACCGTGTGGGAGGCCTACCAGCACTGCGCCTTCCGGAACGCGGTCGCCACTCGAGGACTTTTCTGCCCCATCGGGCGTCGGTCCTGCGAGCTATGTGCCCTGCCCACTGCCACTTAAGTTTGGCAATCCGGTGGGCTATGTCGGTGACCCTGGTTTTCCTGCGTATCTCCTCATTTCTGATTCGATCTCGCAGGGAAACTCCGAGCATAGCCCTCTCCATTGCCCTTTGGGTGACTTTGAGCCTTCTGATGGAGCCCATAGTGAGCGACCACGTCTCTGTTCCATATGTCATCACTGGCAACACACATTGGTTGAAGACTTTTGTCTTCAGACACTGCGGTATTGTGGACGAGAAGATCTTTAATCTCCTTGTGGTAGCGGAGTAAGAATACTACCACCCCATATCTTCCCGTGGGTGTCGTAGAAGGCGACTAAGGGACAACAGACGTTGGGCAGCAGCGACGTTCTGTACAAAAACATACCATCCGTACTGCGATCGCCAACCCGCCTGCCAAGCGTGGCGATTATGGCAAACCCCCCCATGAAATGAACACAAATAGGAAAACGGCCCCCAGTCCCCGGCAGCCCCGCTATTCCTTCGGCCACGGTAGCAACCAAGGTAACGGTGGGGCAGGGGGTGCTAATAATCTCCGGCAGAGATCCGGCTACCATACAAAACGACGGCTGCACCTGGCAACATACAACACACGGACACTGCGGACTGACGAGAAGATCGTATAATGTAATATACACGCGATAAATCCGTTAAAAAGTGTTATATTCAATGTGTAATAATCGCGAAAACCTAAGAAATCATTACTTAGGTAGCATTTACGTTAGATTAAGTTGTAAGCAATTAGTTAAGGGTAGTTTTATAACACAGGTCGTGGGGCGGATTCGGAGCCTTGGGCTTCTGGTGGCCATCGGGAAATCCGAGGCGCTTTATTTTCACGGGCCCCGGAATTCTCCGCCGCCGGGATCGCATAATGTCCACATTGCTGTTGACTCTACCGTGTAATATCTTGGTCTGGTCCTCGACAACTGTTGGACCTTCAGAGAACATTCGAAGGTCGAAGGGGCGGCGGCTGCCCTGTCACGGCCAGTTCATTTAATAGTAGTATACAAAACCTTTTTTTTTTCAGACGACGACTTCCTGGATGATGATGAGATGGCCGCCTACGAGGGTATCATCCAGTTTGGCATCCATGCACCCAACGTTCTGCTGCTCTAAGTCCTCTGCGGAACACTTACTATATATTTTCAGAAACACATAAGGATCCCAAAGCATTCTGATACTAGAGGGTTTCTCGCGTAACACGACCTAGCCGTATTGATTGTGCCTGAGTAACTATCGATAATTACTTATTAAAATTAATCCTTTATACTTAATGATGGGTGTGATTTTTTTTCAAATCGTAGAAAATTAATTTTTAGATAGAAGATCACACACAATAATACGCCGCGATAGTGGTCACGACTGCACACACACATTTACGTATTGTTTCTGTTTAGATAAAATATGACCTCAATTGTCTGTGTTCTCTTATTTTTGGGTCGTTTTGTAAATACTGTTTAAGTTTTTTTTCTTACAAATTTAAAACTAAATAACTGTTTTACTGTATCGGTAGTGTACTTGGGTGTAATTGAAATGTGAAAGTTAGCCTCATATTTTTTAATGCATTGCGCCAGTATAGTTCCTCGAGAAATCCTGTAGTAAGTACTTATCAATAATTTGTCGAAGTTTCTAAAGTTTTAGGGCGACTTCAATTTAGGGGTTTCTTGACTACCTGCTGAATGCCGCAGCAGCGCGTTAGTCGAACTGCTTCGGCAGTGAAGGCCGCCAAGAAACGCCTAAAAGGAACGCTCAACGCGCCCCAAAACAGTTCATTTTTCATACATTGGAATTATTTATTAATCACAAAAGTTTATAACTAAAAAAGCTATTCGGTGTGAGAATCGTCTTTAGTTGGATTTACGTTTGATATTTGTGTTTCGATTTTTTACACGTCAAAATAAACCAAATTTTCATTTCTTGAACAGTGTTTAGGTTGCCTTTAAATTATTACTTCTAATATGTGTATTAATCAAAACCTAGCAGTGCTTTTTGTTTATTGCGAAAATCACTGTAGGTTGTAATTGTAAGTACGTGGCAGAATGTATAACATCTTACCATTTTAAAATAATACTTACTGGTGCGATACCCAGTGTTAATGGCCATTGCTGGGCAAGCATCAAACTTTCGATAGTTATCGATACATTCGTGGAGAACGCGTAATGATGCCAATTCGATTACATTGCTTGATGTTTCGATTCGTAAAGTAATTATGTAAGCTAGGGTCTCTTTAATGTCCGCCGCGTCATTTAAATCCTAATGATAATAATAAATGGGTATTTTACAATGTAACATCGAAAGTCAAGGGCCATCAAAGCACTCATGTTTCTCAAACAATTATCAACAGGATTAGCTGTTGGAAACTGAGGCTAGTTCTTGAGGTCTTTGGTGTATGGTAACATGATTATTCATAACTTTACCATTTCGCAAGTTCTGTTTGTATCAAACACGCTTAATACTTCCGGTGTTCCCAAAACTAAGGCAAAACGTCGTTGATGTTTTTGCTTTTTAGCAATATTTTGATTTAAAAAATGATTAAGTGAATAATAATACTCGTTTTTTTATTTGTTCCTTACCGGTCATTATGTTAATAAGCGTGGATGACGTGTGTTTCATCACGACATTATTTTCCACTCTTGGAAGAATAAATTAAACGATTATAATAACTTTTTTAATGAAATTGTATTTATCGTACTTAAAATCATTATCCCATCATGATGCTTTGACGTGTCGTGAAAAACATGTTATCGATACAATTCTTCGAGGTCAGCTATCGATAGGTGCGCAACACTATGCGTTTATATACCACCAAACGCTACAAATGTTTAGAAGTAATCTTTTTCGTTCACTTGTGTTTTGTTTTAATGCTTAAAATTATAATTTATTATGTTTTTTCTTTTATTTTTTGCATGTTGTTAATATATGCCCGTGAATTATATAGGATTCAGGATCCCTCATTACGTGACTCGGGATAAAATGTAGATTTTTAAATGTTCGTTGTATTTTTAAATCACGTAATCATACGAGGCATTTTGGTAGTTTTTCCAGTTAAGCGACCGTTCTTCGCAACCAAGATTTGTCTGATCTAATTTATATAAAGGTTCCTAACAGTTCTTTAAGGTAGTTTTTACGCGTTTTTTTGCTAAATCGGAAAGATAGATTACACGCGTCTTTTCGGGTACACGCACGTAACAACTCGCTCAATTTACGCTCAAAAAGCGCCCGTGTGACGAGGGTTTTAGCTGTCAGTAAAAATAGCAACACAGTTACTTAAGTGCCCCGTGGTAGCGCTAAATGATGTTTTACAGTGTACTGAGTCAGGTATTGAAAGACTTAATACATTGATTAGGTACTCATATGACTATCCCACTGAAGTACGGCGAGCACACATCGTCCTTAGATTTTGGGCTACCTTTGCACTCCATTCAGCCAAAATAAATCATGTGCCTTTTAAAGCTATGGTATACCAAACACAACAATATAAAGCTGGATTACGGAAAAATCATTGCGGACCCGAACTGAAATTAATAAAGAGTAGATGCATATTTGTTTAGTGCTTTTAAAGCTCTTTTTATAAAATACGAAAACTGGCTGGCTTGTGGATATTTCGCTGAAATAGTTCTCGTTGTGTAATACAGTCACTGCGAGAATAACTAACTGTTATTTTTTTTTCTGCCCATAGGTTTTTCTGTGGTTCAACAAAAATAGAATTTAATTAGTAATAGTTAAAGCATGGTTTCGGTCAACATCAGTGACCTCGGCGAGGCCCGTTGAAATAAATTTTGTATTACACGTTTATACGTACACCGTTTTGGCTGTTGAAAAATGAAACCTATTGTATCGTAATAAGACTTTTATTGTTATACTTATCTGTGATGAAACGCAATTGTCTACTATGTCCCACTCACCTCATTTAGCTGTAGATGTTGACGTTTACTTATGTGTAAAACTTTTATGTACTATATGTATTGAACTGTAAGCAAATTCTGAAACATTGTGATAAAGCGTAAATCAATCAAAATACACATTAATTTTTTGGGCAATGAGGGTTGAGCTTCAGGGTCGGTTCACATCCTACGGAAAATGCGTCGCGTATGATCGGTCGCGTAACGCCAAAACAGACAAATATATGACAAAACATTTACAATGACGCGTTAGTACGTCGAGCGTACAGCGTCATACATTTGTCTGTTTTGACGTTACGCGACCGACAATACGCGACGTATTTTCCGCCAGACGTGAACCATACTATGAGGGTCCATACTATGTATCGTTGAAAAATAATAGATCTAAATATTGATTAAAACTATAACGCACATAATATTTATGAATGTTAGTTTTTTAAAATGAAACAAATATTTGTTTAGAGAATGATAGATATTGACTGTCTGGTTGTTCTAGGGTTTAAATGTGCCGCCTTTAAATCAACGGGTCCCGGGTTCGACTCCGAGGTCGGGCAAGTGTCTTTGTCTAAATCGGAGGCACTTGCTCTGAGTCTGGGTGTCATTTGTGTTCGTGAATAACAAACAAACTACGCGATACAGGTTACACCTAATGCAGGGGGTCGTATATATAAAAATAAGTGGTTACCGAATGGCACACTAAAAATTGCATGTTCATTTTAATATTTCCTCATATTTAAAGTTTAACGCTCCGGTATCAGTAATACTCGACTATAAGGCGATGATACATTTCAAACGATATGATTGTTGCGGAAACAAAAATAGGAGGCAATTGAATGAAGTCCCCGATCAGTCAAATGTAGCTCAACCCAAATTGTCATAATATTGCAATATGATAAAATTCAAGTTTTGTGTAGTTAGTACAGCTACCGTAACGCTTCATAAAATTGTATTGTAACTACATTAGCTTGAACTCCTCATTCAATGTCATGCGTGGTTCGCAAAAATCGTTCGAACGGCCCCGTTTTTTTTTGAGCACCTGGTTTAAAAACCTGAACTAATGATATTGTCAATATGGGTTCATGTCTACTTTGAGTCTTAATTTTATTTTAAAGCGCGATTGTCTTTTCTTTTTAACAGGACAGAAAAATAAGTTGGTCACGCGGGGTTAACAGATAATGGTATTTAATTAATATTTCAAGGTATATTCATTCAAGTAATAATTGGGGCCAGATGCCGTTAAAAATATGGGTATTGGTAAAGTAGCTCACGATTGTCTTGAACCAAAAGGGAAAGTCCCTTCACCGCCAACCACAGCTGGGAAGATCGAAAAATCTACTATTGCGTACGATTGAGATGTTTGTTAATTACTTTTATGGATAAATCTTCTCATTTGGCTCACTTTTTATTAAATCGTTGGTGATTGACTATAACCTTATATTGACTGTACAGAATTGGATGATACAATTAATGTTAATAATTTTATGGCTTTGTCAAACGGTTTTTGCTTTCCTGCACTCGATCTCCTATTGTCCGAATGCATCTATTGAAGAACGTACAATATATTGCCGATTTTGTTGTTTGCCATTTATTTATATATGTATAATACATACTTTATGATGCTTGTACCTCATAGTTGGATGATGAACTTTCGAAAAGATGCAATTATCTCGTACTGTTACATAATCGATTAATTCAAATGTGATATTGTGGGTTTACAACATTCGAATGTTATTCGCCGCCAGCCCAATGCGATTTAGTGCTGGCCTAATTTTTTTAGTCACGTTATTATGTAAGTATTCTGTATATATTATTATGTTAAGATTGTTAGTATTTTTTCCATAATTATTGGAATCCTGATGTTAACATCAGTCGGCTTGTTTTCGTTTTATTTTGTTTACACTATAGCAATCTTTTTGGGCTGGCGACCGGACGCGTGAACCGTTTTTATCTTAATTTAACGTTTTTAGTTTAGCCTTTTCAGATATTTTTACAACATCGCTGTAACTTTATCGATGTTTTCACATTTATAAAATAGCAATCAAAGTAGCAGTTTGAATTTTGATTTATTTTTTACAAAAGGATGGTTTTTGTTTTTAACAACATTCTAGAATCAATTATTGGTATTATATTTTTTTAAGATTTTACTGAAGCCTGGTAGGTTAAGCTTTTAATTTCTAGACAGAAGGCTTCTGTCTTAGTGTCTAGCTTCTCTCGTATGCCATAGCATCACAGCCATGCAATGAATATTGAAATACTAGCAGTAGTCCAGAGTCGAAACAGGTAGCTACTAACTAGGGCATAATATATTGCATGCTTAAACACTGACCAAATTAAGAAGCATATCAAATAGCTGATATTAAAATGGTTTACCATCTTGCTAGTAAAGTTAATATGGCATGCCATTGAAGTTAGGCCTCAATGGCATGATTTAATTTATGGATTTGCACTTTAACTCATAATGCAAAAGATTACTCAATTTGGTTATGCAACAAAAGCTTTGTGTAATTTATTTATTTTGTTGGAGCTTACATGTTTTTATCAAACATGCAGAATGGTTAATGCTGGTTGTTGGTTTATGTGTAGAGTCAATATCATAATTGTTTGGATTGTTCATTATATAATAACATGTGAGCATATTTTATTTTGTCTCTATGTGATTCTTAGAGCCAGTGTGTCATCTTGATTTGCTTAAAGTGAGCTTTTCTTTGATTTTCATTTCCATTATACACAGATGTGTTCAACATTGAAATGTTTATAGAAAATTATTATATTAATGTATATTCGCAGGGTTCACTTAGTGGTGATTTATGTTTTTAGAATTGCATTTTGGTGAAATAACCTAAAGCAGGAGATGATTTGTGAAACTTCATAGTTTTTATACATTTAATTGTTTTAACATATTAATAAGAACCGAAATACAAAACATTTTCTTCAACAATGCTATTGTTTTAATGCTTATATCTTTATCTTTTATTTACTAAGATCATCCTTGTAGTACTTAATTGTTTTCATTACTTGACTTTTGGTTCACACAATTTTACTTACCACATTTATGGCTAAAAAAGCCTGACCAGTATAATAAGAATTCAATTAAGTTGTGTTAAGAGACATTGCTTCCATAGAATAAATAGCTAATAATAACACAATTAAATTTTAATATAACTATAATCACTATAATTTAATAAACAGTTTTCAAAATCAATATCTCAGAAGTTAACATCATAGTTGGTAGTTTTGATGTAGAGGTTCCACCATCTGCCCATGATTCCTATATCCACAATCCGCGACAAAAAGCTCAGGTACGAAGGTTTTAAATATGAACAATGGGCCTTGTATAAGTCACAAGAGTCGCTCAACTCTGAAGTGTACATGACTGACATTATTCCTAAGCTTTTGTAATGAATCACGCCTTGGTTGTAGCACGTATCGATGAACCGTAAATGGTCCACTGAGTTTTGGTTCAAACAGTCTTCGCTCACCATAACAACTTCATTACTAACTCGTTTCAGAATATCCCTAAAATCTAACTCATTTGGGTTGTTTTTCGCAAGTACACTCATCGTACCAATTCCCACTGTCCATTTGATGGCTTTTATGGGTTCATCTTGAATATCGCTCCTTAGATCTTGCAGCATTTGGCGATAATCAATAAAGAGATTCTTCCAATAGTTAGCCCATTTCTCCAGGATTGTACCCTTATATTTTTCGGGAAACTTGAATTTTCCTTTGACTGAACTTACTACATACGGAGCCTTTTTAAGGGTATGAAGCATAATGACTTAGATTTCAGATTGCAATAAATTAGGATTTTTTACTGATTTTGAAATTAATAAAAAGAGGTTATGTTTATGTCATTGCGACTTTATATGACTTTGACATGCAATGCATGCATGGATTATTGGTCATTTCATACCAACATTCGTATTAAATATATCGTGCAATAATGACTACAAATATTTAATATATATGTATATGTCATAACTCATAAAAGTCTAAATTGTACACGAATTTTAGACAATTTTCTTACTGGAAGGATAAAATTTGAATTGCTCTCTTGAATTTCATAATGTTGAGACTGTCAGTTCAGAATATAAATAGTAGAAAGTTATTTATAGAGAATATTTGATTATAATCATCATCATTATAATAATCAATAATGATTTATTGAATCCAAGGAACTACGTTGTATGAAAACAAAGTAAAGGTACATGCTTTACGTTTATTTTATTATACCGGTACATAACATAGTACACCAACAGGGGCGTTTAGAGACACTCGCACCACTTACTGTTAAACTTACTGGGGATGATAATTTTTAAAACGTTTAACATTGATACATTTTTTAACAATACTAGGAAATTTAGAATAAACAGAATAACATGACAATCCTTATGTTACGTGAAGTTAAGTGGTGCGTAAACTAAGAATTATTATTATCACGTATTGAGGTGAGTCGATTGTATATTATAAACTTAGCCTTTTCGTGTGGGCATAGAACCTCCCCCTTTAGCTTCTCTCTTGCTTCGTGTATTTTCTAAGGACATAGGGGGCGGAGGTGGTGGAGGTGGTGCAGGCATGTTAGGGGGTACTGTAAAATATTCCACCTGTCTTACAATCTGTAACGAATGAAAACCAAGACACAAGGTATACAAATGATATTTGATCAATCAACACATTCAATAAGGAGGGATAACTTGATAATAAAATAGTGTTACTGATGTCTGTATCGGATGATAAAAACAAATAATATATTCCGCGTGGTGACGGATTTAGAATACACAGTGTTACCAACCTATTCTATCCCGAGGGTGTCGTAAGAGGCGACTAAGGGAACGGAAGAGATCACCTGGCCGCAAGAGAAGGAAAAATTTGATACAAACCCTGTGCCAACCCGTCTGGCCAGCGTGGCACAGTATGCTGGGCTGAGAAGGAGTAGTAGTAGAAACTGATTACATATGAAATACCGTCTACAGACTTGTTACAACATTATTTACTGCTCTGAAACGTTTTACGACTGGCTCAATATTCAATATGTGAGAATACTGGATAGGAAATCTTCGTCGAAACATTTCACATGCTAGAACTGTGGTACTCACGCGTTTTGGTGTCGGAGGAGGAATATCATCGTCCATGGATAATTTGGAAGCCTTCATTGGGGAAGCCACATTGACTGAACTAGTAAACCCCTGATGCGCCACCAGGCAGATAGCAAAGACTGTTAAACAAAACGTGCGTTTCATCTTTACTGGTCACTACTATGTGAGCATCTCATACATTGGCCGCATCTATATATCCTACTATTGCATGCCACTCCATTTAAACCGAAACCTTTGACAAACAATACAACAACATCCGCTGCGATTTCATGTCAGATTACAATAATTGTAATTGCGTTGATAAAGTTAATTAGAACTAGCTAACACTATGGGATATTGCAGATGTCAATTCAGAAGTTATCTGTATAATTGTCATCGACCAAAGTAGTTATAAAAAGTCTAGAATGATATAGCTAGAACATGATTGAATTCTAACACGCTCATGCTACATAGTAGAACAATGGGTAGTTTTTGTAACATGCAAACATTGCGTCACATCATGTTATGACTATCAGACCAACCGAATAAAACACAAAGTTTTAAACTGCATTTACTATTAGTTATTTAAAAAAATATTTGCGGGTTTTAAAGACCTGAAAATAGTCAATATTACATTAAGGTCTAAACTATGAGATTAATCAATACTTACATTTTTCTCAGTAGGTTAGGTAGAATGCCGGTGTTGGGTTCGCCAAAAAAGCTTCTTGACTGATGGTGTCCTAGTTACCTTTTGTCGGCTTTTACGATATATATTTCTTCTATACAGGGTGGTCAAAAAGTCGTGGATCAAACGAAACCAGCGGATATATGGGGCCATCAACAGCAAAAAATTGTTCTACGGGGGGTCCTTAGGGTCAACCACTGCAGAGTTACAATTGATTTTGTGTTTTTATGAGAAATTGTCTTTTTTTACTAAAACTTGATAAAATTCGAAAAAATCTACACCCTGTATCTTTTTTATAATTTCCACTAGATTGGTACTGATGAGTCCTTTCGTTAGACATGCTATTTATGGTAGTTTATTGGGTGTGTTGAAGACAATATTAAGTTTTACGAAAGCAGCAAACTAAAAGAACGCATTAGGCAGATCACCTAGCCGCAACAGAAGGAAAACTTGAAGCAAACCCTGTGTCAACCCGTCTTGGCTGCGTGGTACAGTAGGCTAATCTCCCCACATGAACTTAGAGGAGGCCCGACTCAGTAGTGGGTCATTTATGGGCTGAAACGACGATAAAGACCCTGTAGTCCGGAAAACGATCACGCTTAGGTAAGGTTAGGTTAGTAGGCCTAACCGAGTTTTATGTATGAATTAACTCTGACCTTGCTACGAATGATCGTCCTTGAAACATATCAAAGCCACGCATAGCCATGTGTAATACCTTTTTAGAATCCCTATTAAATGCGCCAAAATTGTGATACAGTGGCACTTTTCTGTAGAGTATTTTTTTTTTCACAGTGGGGTCCGAAGTAAGTAACAAGTTTTGATTTAAGAATTATTGCTTTCGTAAAACTTAATATTATCTTCAACACACCCAATAAACTACCATAAATAGCATGTCTAACGAAAAGCCTCATCAGTACCAATCTAGTGAAAATTATAAAAAAGATACAGGGTGTAGATTTTTTCGAATTTTATCAAGTTTTAGTAAAAAAAAGACAATTTCTCATAAAAACACAAAATCAATTGTAACTCCGCAGGGGTTGACCCTAAGGACATCATGTAGAACAATTTTTTGCTGCTGATGGCCACATCTAACCGCTGGTTTCGTTTGATCCACGACTTTTTGACCACCCTGTATATATTTCAGGATGGAATGGGGTGGTGACACTATGTAATCTAAATCCGTCACCACACGGAAGCCTTGTTATAGTAGTTGATCTTGTTATAGGCCAACGTCTGTTGATTTCCTGCTGGCGGCCCTTCTATCCGACATAGTAGAACCAAGGTACACATAGGGTGAACCACTTCACAATAATTAGCAATGCTGAGGATGTCTGTCGTATTTTGCCGGGCTCGATCGACTATCATCATTTCTTCGTTTTTTCCCAATTATAATTTAGGCGCAAAGGGATGATCATCCAGCCAGACGAGGTGGTTTGTCTGGCTAGGGGTCGCAGTGCCTATCACCCGATAGTTGTAGTCGGGGAAATCTTAAATGTTCGAATTGCCCTTGTAATTTTTTTTTGATTTTTTGGTAATTCTCGCATTTTTAGGCGATATTTCTTGATGTAATTAGTTCAGATTTTTCGATATTCGATTTTAGATTGTGTAAAGTATGTAGCATGTTGGTCGCTACAATAGTTAACCCAAATCCAAGACTGCAAGAACTTCTTAACATCCTAAAATGTTTGCTACATTCCTTATGTTTTAGCAAGCATGTGTTAATGGGTTATGCTAGATTGGTTTTCATACGGCCGCGATGGACAAGTTCTTAACTCATATAGCCGTGTTGAAAAAAGTGGAGTTCCGAAGCTACACTTCGTTCACTTTTACGGTAGCAGTGCCGCTGCGTCCTCCTTTTTTGTTCTCGCGCGAGTGATTTCTCCCTCCCATTTCAAACAGAATTTGCCAGAGTTTGTTCCAATATACCATGTCGAATGCCTTTCGGAAGCCAACAAAGCAGAGTGGAAAGAGAAGAAATAAAATTAGGTCATCAGTTTTATTTTATTATATATTGGTTTTAAACGGTTGGGAACGAAAGAACGAAAGGAATAATCATCCTTTGATCGGTAATTGTCTGTAATTACGTTGTTATTTAGCGCCAAAGAGGCTAGAGTCTGGCCACGCTAACTCTGCATTGGAATAAATGGGCAACCCTAAAAAGATTTTTATATGGTATACTTTTTCTGGAGTCACTTTCGGAGGACGTGAATTTGATGCTTCGCCGTTTTATTTTACCTTGATTAGATGTATCTAAGAACATTTTTTCAAATACTCATAGCCTGCTCATGATGCTGACAAGAAGCGCTCGTCTCAAATTAACGTCCATTTTAATTTACTATAGAATAGAATAGAATAGAAAACACTTTATTGTACAACAAACACAACATTAATATCTTACGACAATATACATTTTTATGTGACCTGTACAACAGGCGGCCTTATGGTGGATGCTCCAGGTCCATTTCTACACACCTTATTGCAGTGATTTCTTACTTCTATATATTTAGTTTTATTAATGTCAGTAGGTCTAATTTTGTACCTGCTTTTGAATGCTATCTTTTTCGCCATCAGCTTCTTAATGTCCTCAGTAAGCCAAGGAGCAGGGAAGTGCTTCATTTTTATAGCTCGGAAGGGAGCATGCTTGTCATAAAGCTGTATCAAAAGGGAGGTGAATTGACTAACTTTGTCGTCAATACAGTTAGCAGATTCTACCAAAGTCCAGTCTGTGTCGCGATCATCGTTTAAAAGATGGTCCATATTCATGCCACTGAAATTACGCTGCATTAGGATCTTGGCTTTAGGTTTGGGAGGTTGAACTTTATAAGAAAGGAAAATCAGGTCATGATAAGAAAAAGCATCTGCTGTGTATTGACCGTACTTAGCTACATGTGTAAGAGAGAAGACAAGAATAAGGTCAAGAAGAGACGGGGTACAGTTAGGAAAATGATGGGTAGCGTCAAGGGGAAGGATGGAAAGGTTATAGGAAGCGACAATAGAACGTAGTCTAGAACAACGGGGATTTTGTTGAAGAAGGCAAGTATTGAAGTCGCCTAAGATTATAGAATGACTGTAAGAAGGGGTCAGTTTTTCTAAGATGATATCAAATGAAGAGAAGTAGTCTATATTTGAAGAGGGACATAAAATACACCGAGAAGAAGTTTCTTATTTTGGAGCATGATTTCTAAGAAAAGATGTTCGCCTGCATTTTGCGGAGGTGGCTGCGCCGAAATATCTATAACTGTAAATGGGATATGTGTGCGTAGGTAGATCGCAACTCCGCCACCTCTGCCAACAGAACGATCATTTCTAATGAGGTGAAAACCTGGGATATTGTACGAAATTGTTGGAAGACATGGTTTAAACCATGATTCAGAAACAAGAATTGCATGGATATTCTTACAGTCGAAGCTGGCCAGCATATCAGGAAAGTGAGCCGGGACACTTTGGGCATTAATGTGGACAGCATTAAAGTTACTAAAAACTATACTATACTTACTACATATACATTTGCTTCCTGCAGATAGGATTTTACATAAATTAAAGATATTTAACTCCTAACAAGTATTTATTGATTGGACTGTACTGCTCACACAGAACTGCTTAGTTTGGAGAAAAGGAACAAACCTCATCCAATATACTTCATAAAAATGAATTGATAAGAGAACACGGTCACGAAGTTTTAAGATTGCCACCGTATCATTGCCACTTAAACCACATTGACCTGGTATGGAGTAAAAAGAAAAATTGCCGAAAAAAATGTTAAAAGCACTCCGGGAGAAATGACAAAAAATCTCCCTTACCGAGCGGCGATACTATTTTATCCGCTGGCTAGAGTTAGCCGATTTGGCTATATTTCTTTTTCAGAAATATTTCATTAACAAATTATTATTATGCAGACAGAACTTTTACCGCAACAATAAGTTTCAATAGTTTTTATGTATATGTATGTTTAAAATAAACTATTGTTAATTTGTAGTACGGATTTAATAAATCTATAAGCAATAATAAGCTCATGAATTTATTTCAACTTTCCGGCCTTAAATACCTGTGCGCCATGATGGAGCTACACATGCACTCCGGCAAAGCCATTCGAGTAAAAAATATTATTTGTTTAATATAAATTAATATTATAATTTATATGGTAACACTGGAATCTAATCTACCCTACCCGCGAGATATTTTCAAACGTTTGTCAGTCTAGAAGAGCCGGAGGTGTCTGTAAAGAGAATTTGCTAAAAAGGCTTAAAATATGGATACGCCTGTTGTTGCAGCCGCCTCTGGCAAAGTCTGCAAGGTGCCGAATCGCGTTGGCCGTGGAATTCCGGAGGTGACAGAAGTTTACATGAAGAAATGTTCGTGTACCCGGGAGAAAACTATCGTATTCTGTCGCGCCTGCGGCTATTACTGCAACGGGCGCATCCGCTTGAAATGTGAAATACACCCTCGCGTAAGTAGATACTTATAAATAAGCACCGTTTTTTTAAACAATTAAATTAGTATTTCGTTCTACCCTTAATAAATTTGGCAGTAACTACATCATACCACCTATAGGTATTTTTTACTACTTTTACTTAAACTACTCCAATTCAATATGTAATAAATTCACAGTTCATAAACATAAAAAGTGGTTTGTTAAATTATGCGATTTTCCTAAACATAGTAATATGAATACATATGATCACTAACTCGATCTATCCTGGGGTATACTTCACCCCAACATGAAACTATACAGTAGAATTTTTGCCACAAAGGAAGGAAATTTTACGAAACCCTGTGCTTTTGAGGCCAAACTCCATACTTATTTTGTGTTATCGCTGATAGAATTGATCAATATTGAAACTACTCTTTTCAGGTGACTTTTCTGTTGGATATCTCGGAATGCCCACGTTGTCATTCTTCTGTCTTCTTGGATGAATATTTTGGAAATGTTTAAGTAACATACCTGTTATTATATTGACTTAATTTTTACCTCTTGTGATATTTTGTTGTAGTGCAGACATAAAACTATATCACATGTTGTAAAATCCTATTATTTTTAATAATATAATTTTACTTTGAAATCTTGTGATATAATTTTGTGTGTGATGTTGAATGATTGTTGATTTCCTTTGTAATGTTGTTTCAAGGGAGTCAAATTTAATTAGGCGTAAGAGGCATTGATTGCTTGAGCTTGATTTCATCTGAACCCATATTAAGTAACAATAAGTTGTTTGTTTCAATACTTATAAATAATTAATTAGTTAGTGTAAGACCCTCTTAACCACTTGTTTCAAGTTGATTCAACACTTTTGTTTCTAAAGTTAATATGTAATTTTAAGATACCTCAACTTGGATTCACACTTTTTATATATTTTTCCCCTATAAAATAGTAACTATGTTTTATGATATGATAATCATAGAATTTTTGTGCATCTTCAAAATATACTATTTCACTAATAATAGGATCCACATTTCTCAATTGATATGCAAGCTAAGTGTGAATCCAACTATGTATGTGTAGAAGAAACATGGTTTTTTTTAATAAAAAAATCTTTCTCTGTTTCTTTTAATTTGAGGTGTAAAACTTGAGACTGAATTAAATTAATGATCATGACCCTGCCTTTTACCTACCCTATTTTATCAACACATAATCTATGCCTTAGAAATAAATTAATATCACAGGACTGAATGTTTAGTATATATAGTTATGAGACAGTGCCTACCAATATCAAAATTAGAATAGTGACTAACTTTTTCTCTTTCTCCTTTAAATAGATGCCTCTCCTGCACTGGGTACAACATAATATTGTGGGGTTCCTTACAACCTAGAGCAAGTATTAAAGAGAAATAAAACTTATGAAAACTATGAAATAAATCCTATATTACAATAACTACTAAATAACACAACTTATCACTTAATTTAAATACTAAACCAACTGGGCACATCTGATCGTTCTTTGTTGCGATCAATGTATGTCTTGAATGATTTCTTAGCATCATCTAAAGATTTTTCTTGTTTCTCCTTTTCATCGGTTTCAGAAAATAATTTTGGGAATTCAAATTTCATGTCTTTGGGCTGAAAAGAAAAAAAATGTTTAGTATAGTAACATGGACCACACAAGTGAAGAATTTAACATATTTATTTAACCAAACAAAAAATAATGGCTCATATCTAATAATTGGGTATCACTGTGCAATGCGAGAATGTGGCCAATCTAATGGGAACCATACATTGCATCTGTGTAAATGCTACATTTGTACAAATAGTAAATATTTTTTAGCTAGAGCCAGAGCAAGTATCTCTTGGCTTAAACAAAACATAAAACTTTCATGTAGAATTCTGATTTGATCAATGATCCGAAGGTTAGCAGATTGCAGACAAAATAAAAGTTCAGATATGGATATCTACAAGTGGAATTAAGTTTTTAAAGTTTACCAAATTGGAAATTGTAGATTGTAAAAAAAATTTATATTATAACCACCTTTTCTGCCATAACACCATTTTCAATTCAAAAGTGACCCGCTGCTGAGTCGGGCCTCCTCCAAATTCAATATTTAAGTACTTTCATCTCAATGTTAAATCAACTTACCAACGTAATTATGGCATTCTTGAAATCATCTTCTTTTACGATATAGCCTTTGCCAGCATCTCTTTTGAATTTACCCAAACAAATTTTGGTTCTTACATCAACAACAGGAATATTATATATTTTTTCCAAATAATTCTTGATATCAAATTTCGTCATTTCCATGGAACAATGAAACTGCACTATATTCGGTAGCTGGCTGCGACTAGGTTTTACCATTTTCATCCAGAAATTAGGCAAAAACACCCTTAGTTGAGGGTTGCCTTTTTGATAAATCGGGTACCTGAAACACGGATTTTAAATACGGATTAGCTATTGTTTCGCCTTTATCAGGTCCTCATTCAATGCTAATCAAAGATACGCACCAACGGGTAGACATGGTTTTAATTATTTAACAGTAAATATATCACTGGTTCAAGATTTTGTAAATAGTACTACCACTATAACCTAAAATTAGAGAATCTGATCTAATGTCAAATGTCAATGTCAAATCGTAAAGGTTTTTTTGTTAATAAATATATAAATTACGGATTTCATGCAAATCAATGATCAACCAAATTCATGAATAGGAGTAGGCCCGTCTCAGTAGTGGGTCATTAATGGGCTGAAACGAACGAACGAACGAAAATCATCAACCAATATAAATATGTTTCATCATTTCCAAATATTAATATCACACTATAATAGTTCTTAGAAAAACATGACTAAATATTTAGTGAGTAAAAAGTGTTATTGTGTAGCTGAATGCCAAATATCTATCTGCAACACTGTTTGGTCTGTTTTATTCATTATTAACGCCCGACGCGAAAAGAGGGTTGTTATAAGTTTGACGTGTCTGTCTGTCTGTGGCTCCGTAGCTCGCGAACGTATGAAGCGATTTCAATACAGGTTTTTTTGTATGACAGGTGAGTTACGGGCGAGTGTTCTTAGACATGTTTGATGAAAATCGGTTAAGTCGTTTAAAAGTGGGGGGTGAATGGGGGGTTAAAGTTACATCATAATAAGCGTGTACGTATAAAAAGCAGAAAATAAAAATTAAATTAATCCCTAGACACATGGACCTAAGCTCCCTTTAAAAAGTAAAAAAATAATAAAAAAAACATCGCGTTGGGGACCAGGGGATCAGGTAATAAATAAGTAGGAGAGGTCCCCCAACGTGATTTACTTTATTTTTTACTTTTACAGGGAACTTAGGTCCTTGTCGGGGGTTTTTTTTATAGGAATATTTCATAAGTGGACAATAAAAATACTGCCCTCTTAAATAGGGCAATATCAGACTCTAATCTGTCACCCATTTGTCATTGTCAATCAGTTATCAATAAAATGGCGGTGGCACTGTCACCCGAGCAAGAGTCGGTGAGTTATTTTTATTATTTTCATACGTAAATATTGCATAAATTATATTATACACTTTTTATGTGAGTCCCCAGAGACCGCCACGATTTATTAATTATTATTATTTATGGCAATATTTTAATGTTCAGGCAGAGGAAGTGGGTCATTTGTGCTTGGTTTACCATGTCATCATTTCAATGTTTGTTTTGATAACTTCGTTTGTGTCTTGTTGTTTCAATCTTTATGTTGTTTTTCTAAATTTATGAAAGAGTTTAAGTCTGGTTACGGTTAAATATATGGACAGTCTGATTCCTTGGTTTTCATGATCAAATGGTCGCGTAGTGCAGTAATATATTTGTTATTTCATATTGGAATACAGCAGCAGGTCGTTTAGCGTGGTGTACGTCCAACTATAAGTTTTGTGAACCTAGGACATTTTTGTGGGTTACTGCAATTGATGATTTTGTGGGCCAAACATTATAATACTCTTCATAGGCCTATTTATTTAAAAGCACATAAGTATTTTTATAGGTAGTAATAGTTACAGTATAAATTTTACATCTCAAGTTACAATTTTATATATATGAATCTGTACTAATATTAAAAAGACAAATGATTAATATAAAGCTTTCAAGTTACAATAAATCTTTCGTTTTTATATGTACAACTAGCGACCCGCCCCGGCTTCACACGGGTGCAATTATATTATACCTATAAACCTTCCTCTTGAATTACTCTATCTATTAAAAAAAACCGCTTCAAAATCCATTGTGTAGTTTTAAAGATGTATGCATACATAGGGACGGACAGAAAAATGTGACTTTGTTTTATACTATGTAGTGATTCTTTCTCACTTACAATGCTATATGCAAAGCCGAGACAAGTATCTTTTATAATAAATTTTTATAAGTGTGCAAACTTGCAGATTTAGGAAATATAACCTGTTTTTGATATTTTATTGTTAGTTTCTTTCTTGTGTGTCCTATATGCTGAATAAAACTTTTTTTATTCTTTCAAGTGCAGTTCTTATGTAATTATTAATTATAGATAAAAATTACTAAGTGAGTTGTCAAGTTGTGATAAATGAAGATTCTTGAAAATGACAGAGTAAAATAATGCTCAAATATTTTACATTTAAGTCTCTTTGATTAAACTGGCCATCATCAGTAGTTGTAAGTGCTTTGAGAATTAAAAGAAAAAATCGTTGTGTCATACTTGTAGGGCATTACAATTGCTTGCTTACTTAACTTATTCCATCTGGAAGCCTAAAGTGATGGAAAACCTCATCATAAAATCTGAAAATGTTATATTGCCAACTGCCTGGTGGCACAGTAAGCCAGTATCAAATGATAGAGGCTCATATAACAAAATTATATTATGTGTGTGCGTGGGTGAGAGGGGGTGTTCAATTTCAATTTCAAAGCCTTTATTTGCCAAACAAGATATACATATAAAGAAAATAATTGCAAAATTAGAAAAAAATACTAACTGCAAACATATAAGCTATAAAAGTTAATTCACATCAGTCTCCTGCTCAGCGTGTTCTTTTAACACAAAGGCCTCCAGTGATTTCCAATTTTGTCGGTCTCTTGCTTCTCTCATCCGTAGGGGTCCAGCATTTGCTTTAAGATCATCTGACCACCTTTTGTGTGGTCTGCCCCTTTTGTTGTTTCTGATCATGTGTCCTGTCCATTTCCATTTTAACTTCTTTATTCTAGTTTCGACATTCTCCCATTTTGTTATTTGCCTTAGGTCCTTGGCTCTTTTTTTATCTATTAGTCTATAACCCAATATACTTGTTTCCATGCTTCTTTGGCATGTCCGTAGCAGGGGGTGTATGTGTATATAAATATGAATACTTAAGTTAGTTTCAATATTGTCTTTTTTCATATAAAATTACTTAAAAAAATGCAATGATATTTCTTCAAGGAGTAAATGTTGCAGTTTTACATGGCAACATGAAGAAATAAGTATCTTATATATAAAAAAAATATAATAAAATTTCCATGATCCTTGGCAATTATTTGAGAAACAACTAGGCTACAACATATAGCTGGAGCATATATCTACTACCCCAGACAAGAGGAACACCACATTTCTAGAGGGTGTGGGGATTTTCTCGCAATCGAGTCCCATGTAACTTGGTCATCTCTAAGTCGTGTGTCTCTAAAAACGACTTCCCTCACGAAAAAAAATCAAATGATCTGATTGCGAACTTCTTCTATTTTTTGAGTATTCACTGTCGCAATTACTTCCGAAATAGAATAAGCTATCGATTGTCAGGTCGACGACCGGCCGACCCGTGACATCCGGTTGCACCGCATCCACACAATTTGGCGTTACACCATTTTTAGAAATAGATTTAAGTCTTGTGCATTTGATTGATAAATGCTTTAGATGGTCATCATTAAACGTAACCTTAGAATCGTTAATGGTTAGATGATATTAATAGTACTTTGTACGCGTCTCTCGCTTACTAAGTCTCCTCTTTCTTTCATTCTTTTAAAAAATGAAACCCCTTCACTATGTAAGTATAACCTGTATCGCGGGGTCAGTTTACCAACATGTAGCTCATGAACTCAAATGAAACCCCGACTCGGGCATCTAACCCGGGGTCCGTTGATCCAAAGGCGGCACATGTTACCTTTAGATCAACCGTCTTGTTGGTAAAATATACTTCAACAACATCAAAAAAGAAGGAGGTTCTCAATCTGGCTGTTTGTAATTGTTTGTATGTGTGTTCCCGCATTTAAACACCTATTTAAAAACATTTTTATTCGATCGTATCTGTTTTCAGATCGGTCGCATAAAGTTTTTATCGAAATCGGTTTAGTTATTTGCTATGCAAGTTGAAAGAAGTGAACAAAATCATTTCTTGGATGGCAAATTTCGGAATATTACTTGGTTGAGGTCTTGATCAAGCATAAAAAAATGCCACTATAACAATAAAATGTTAACTGCCTGAGTAAGTGCCTACATTTGACACCCAAGGCACAGAGTTCAAATGGTAATTTATTTTAGTTTTTTTATTGATTTCAAAGTTGCTTTACGTTTTTTGATAAAGGCTACGTCATGGGATTAACCTCGGAAACTGCGCGTTTTTCTGAATTTTACATATATTTTCCTAGCGTGCGGCTAATAATAATTAATTACTTTGAATGGTTCTTTTTCACATTTGTTTATTTAGCTGTTAACCTTCCCGTTGTTGAACGTCCGCGTGCGATTCGTCTGGTGTTTTGTTACGCGGTACGCCACTGTATTACGTACTATAAATAAAACGTTAATTTTTAATGAAGGTAAGCGTTTGACCACTCTCGCACTAAACTAGAAAGACGGGATTGTTACTGACAAATCATGTGTAGGCAAGGTGCACTCGCGTAGGTAAGTGTATACCTGGGGTAAGATGCTAAAACATAGCTAACGGTATCCGCAGCACTAATTATGTATGGGGTGACATTTTAAATCGCTAAGTCACGTGACTGTAAAATGTCATTCCATACGTTTTAGCGTTGCGGATACCGTTAGCGATGTTTAGACAAATCTATCTATTTTTTCAATTTAATCAGTGTTAACTGCCAGTAACACTGGATTCGGCTAACTACCAGTATTTACGTGAGGGATTGCTGCCTGCCCTCTAGTGCTACGTCTAGTGGGGTGACTTGTTATCGTTTTGTAAGACTAGGCGTGTTCGTTACTGACGTCGTGTCTCGATTGCAATATAATTATTGAAGCGTTATGCACCCAACATTCGACTGTTCCAGGCGTTGTTTTGCCTGCAGGTTAATTACTATTATGCTAATAATATAATGCTAATAAGCTACGAAGTAACTGTAATTTTAACTTACACTAGCTTCCAATCGCAGCTTCCAAGAGTGCACTTCAAGTGAAAAATATACCAGGATATACAGGAACTAATTAGAAACTTACGAATAATGACTACTTACACGTTTTTTCTGTACCAATTTTTATAAAAATCCGCCATAAATGACCCATTGCTGAGTCGGGCCTCCTGTGACATTAATAAGTATACAGACTAGTATACAGACTTTTACTGGCAGATAGCTGACGTAACAAGAAGTAACTTGGGCTACTTTTATTTACCCCCCCCCCCCGCTTTTTAGGAGTCCATATGTAACCACTGCGTTTTCAACATTGTTAAATTCCACACTAGTATATAATACTAGCTTTTGCGCGCGGCTTCGCCCGCGTGGGCTTCGAACCCGTGCATATCTATATCTATACTAATATATAAAGCTGCAGAGTTTGTTTGTTTGTGTGTTTGTTTGTTTGTTTGTTTGAACGCGCTAATCTCGGGAACTACTGGTCCGATTTCAAAAAATCTTTCAGTGTTAGATAGTCCATTTATCGAGGAAGGTTATAGGCTATATTTTATTTTCATAAGAATTAGGGATCCGTATGAAAATTGCGATTTTGTAAACCAAGGTGTAAAATCGAAAACCTATTTATGCGTGCGCTGCAAAAACTATTGACAATAGAACAAAATGATGTACTACGGGTTTGTAGGTCTTATAAAGATCTACAAAAAAGTCCGCGAGAGCACATATCTAACTATCATAGTTTAGTCACAATAACCGATTTTAGTTTCATAAAAAATATGCACGGGTTCGAAGCCCACGCGGGCGAAGCCGCGCATATTTTTTATAAACATAAAATCGGTTATTGTGGCTAAACTATGATAGTTAGATATGTGCTCTCGCGGACTTTTTTGTAGATCTTTATAAGACCTACAAACCCGTAGTACATAATTTTGTTCTATTGTCAATAGTTTTTGCAGCGCACGCATAAATAGGTTTTCGATTTTACACCTTGGTTTACAAAATCGCAATTTTCATACGGATCCCTAATTCTTTTGAAAATAAAATATAGCCTATAACCTTCCTCGATAAATGGACTATCTAACACTGAAAGATTTTTTGGAATCGGACCAGTAGTTCCTGAGATTAGCGCGTTCAAACAAACAAACAAACTCTGCAGCTTTATATATTAGTATCATGGACGTATAAAAAAAGGCGGACGGAACTCTGGCTAAGACAAAAGTGAGACGCCAAAATGGCGGCAGCTCTGTATGTGTGAGTTAATTTTGGGGTTGCCAAGATACAAAAAATTTTGCAATAAAAACATGGTTAAAATATTAAAAAAAATGTTCGAAATTGTTATGTTTAACTTTAACATCCTAAATGCTGAGTATTTTTTTTTATAATAATGTCTTTTACTTTGAGAGGTTCTTGAAATTTCCTCTAATTTCGAGATGTGTTGAAAACGATTTTAAATTAAAAGAAATGCTTTCATTGCCAAAATTTTTTTTGTGATAATATAATATAATTGCCTAACTATAATTATAATTTATTGCGCACCTTTTGAGAATCACTGGTAATATATGGTACAGTAACAGTTTATTCATCTGCCACGTGTCTTGGCTCAAACAAATATTAAAACAAAATAAAGCACTGGGGATTAAAATATTGTATGAATATTTTTACGATTCGACGACACAGTTGGTGCAGTGGTTGAGCGATCGACTGCTGCGCAGCATGTCACGGGTTCGATCCCCGCACGGAAGAAATATTTGTACGACCTACAAGTATTTGTCCCGGGTCTGGGTGTTTTTCTATCTATAATAATGTATGTATTTACAAAAAAAATGTATTTAAGTAGTTTATCATCCATCTCGTTACCATAAACAAGCATTAAGTTGCTTAGCTTGGGACGAGATGGCGTTGTGTGAAATGTCCAAGGATATTTATTATTATTATATACCGACACAAAAGCTACAATGTACATTTAAATTTTGAAAAAATAAGCGGCATAGTTTCATTTTTTTTTTTGTATTATCCATGTCTTGGTAGATTGCTAATTTACCTTTTAAGGTACTGCATAAGCACGCCGGAGTCCTCCTTTAGTTGTTTATAAGTCATCCGCATCAAAATGTATACTGCAAATGACACTGTATTTGTTTGGAATCCAATCGTTTTCACCATTACAATTTCTACTAAGTAATTTTAATTCAATCATTTCTCCATACTTAATTTTCCTTAGAAAATCTAGCGAAAAGAATATAAAATAAAATACCCAGTAGTAACTATTAAATAATTAACCATAATAATATATAGATTTTTATAATAAACGAAAAATTGCCCACATTTCGGTTAATTTGCACACGTGAATATTGGCAACACTGAACTTAAAATTAATTGTTTTGTTCTAGCAAATACAAATTGATTTTAATGTATATAATCTGGAAATAAGTGATTGAATTATTCATTTACGTATGAAACGTGATTCCTGGATTGTTTTTCTTTCGGTCACTACGGTTTTTACACCATTTTACCACGCAAGACATGATTTATAGTTTTTATTTTTTCGCCGCATATTGCGTCTTTAAGCATCGATGTTCACGCGCATAATGGCCGACTAATGTGTGAAAGTGTGCGTGCTGGCCTGTACATATAGCTGATCTGGCCGACTATGATGTCACAGTTTGTAGTTAGCGAGACTCTGTCCGACTTTTTTTATACGTCCATGATTAGTATAGATTATTTAGAAGTCGGCATGCTTAGGCACGTGCCCTGGCGCATAGCGTACGCTCACATCCTACTCATTTCCGATGTTTCCGTTATAAACAAGAATGTATTAATAGTCGAAACCATTTCTGCATATTACTCAAATAGTGTGCCGTGCTCTTGACCTTATAATCATCAAATTTGGCGTTCTACTTTTAGTTTTACTGTGTTATAGTTCTGTTTTGTTTATGAGATAGACTAATACCTCTCCGCTTTCCTATCTATTTCTCTGTCTGCATTATGGTTTTACATTTGTCACTGGTGAGTGGTGGGTGATGTGTTTATAGCATAATTAAACGTATTTAATGCCAAAACCTAAATTAAGAAGAAGAACTTATTTAATAATTCGAAACTTTTAATGCAATGTTCCAATTGCGATATATAATTACTAAGATGCGTTATAGTTTTTCTTACACATATTCGTACGTAAGTGAAAGAGACAGGGAAATGTCCGCTGTGCGCTTCATATCCGAATTACAAATTATACCGTTATTTCACGACATGCGTTAAGAGTGGGTCATTCATTTGTGATGCCGGGTAGATAGATAGATAGATAAACTCTTTATTGTACAAAAGAAATAAAAAAACAGTACACAATTTAAGCAACAATCATTTGTACAAGGGGCGGTCTTATCACTAAATGCGATTTCTTACAGACAACCTTGAGATGGACATTGTTAGGAAGAAGTTAAGAAAGGGTAGTGAAGTAGTGAAGTTAAGAAAGGGTACTTCATGAAGGGAAAATATCTAGAACAGCTCTCTAGCTGTACTAGTAATGGGATTGCATAACAGCTGTCTATCCTGCCCTTGATTCATCATGGTGAGGCTATGTACTCCCACTGCAACACTGCTGACAATAATAAAAATCAATAAAAAAAAGGGACTTTATATTCTTGCATAATAAATTGCTTTAATTTATCAGTACACATAAAGGTACTACTAGCAATTATGTGGTTAAATACAATATTTATTTATTGCGCTACAGTTCAAAAAAATCGATTTCTAAATTCAAATTCATTATTCATAATTAAGACAGGACGACGTCTGTCGGGTCAGCTAGGAAATCTATATTTTCTTAAATTATCTATATGTTTTGCTCATCATCATCATCAAACTACCTTCTGTTGAGTCAGGCCTCCAAGTTCATTCGCATACTTGTGGCGTCCCAATTAAGTTGAGGGTTCACCGCTGGGACTAGTGTTATGGTAGTAGGTAGCCGTATGTTCCAAAGACCCACAGAACCCCTTAAAAAATCAAGACCCTCCAAGTTTATAGAAGGAAATTATTCTGTTGTGCCACACTGGCCAGATGGATTGGCTCTTACGATACCCTCAGGATGTAATTGGCGACCTTAAGTATTCCAAAGCCGTCACCACCCATACCGCCTATAAAAACTTTGTTCAGCGAATTGAGTGAGTTGATAAAAGGAAATCAAAGTAATAAATGTGGTCGGTGTTTTAAGTGTGAGTGACAGAGAGGTCTGTGGGTGGCCACGCCGCTCCACTGTGACAAAGTGCCCCCTCTCGTTTACCGCTTTTATGCGGTGGGGTCAATTCCCTGATTGTTAACGGCATTATATCCGCGTGAAAGTTTGTGAGAAAAAAACTACGTTTACAATTTGGTGAAATATTTTTTACTTGGTCTGGATCGTGACCCAAACATACTAATTTAAAATTGACAATAGTGTGGCGGGTCACCCTTTTCTCTTCAATATGTTTGAGGAGGGCGATAGATGTCACATGTGTCAATCTTGTGAACAGGTGCCGTTGCTGGAGGTCGGTTAGCTCAGGCATACAGTTCTAAATACTGATAAAATAAACGCGTGCTTATTTTTGACACGAGGACTCAGAAGAACTTTTGATAATGAATTTAGCAGATACTGGCAATTGCATCATGTTGGATGGATGGGCCCGTCGATAGACAATAGCAGGCCCAGGCCAAATTGAATCTACTGTGCTAGGCTTAACAGACGAGCCATATGTTATAACAAAAATATCAAAAACTCATCATAACTCATGATCATATCGACGTTATGGTTATCTTTTATTTCATTTTAAACCAATCTACTCGTATTTTGCCGTTCTCAATTTGGAGGAAGAAAAATAATTTATATTTTTGCCATAAAACCCGATATCCTGTTTCGTCTTCACTAAAACTAAACCTGTTGAGCAGATTCAGTGTAAACTGATTTGAAACCATTGTGATTACCGATATTCCCACTAGATGGCTAGTGGGACTATCGGTAATCACAGTGGTTAGACCAGCTGTAAGATTTTACGCTACTAAATTCGTCTATTGACTGCGACGGCTGTACAATGTTTTACGGAATTCACCACTAGCATGCGTCCTGTTTATACGTTAGGGATTGGGATATACTATACAAAATCCGTGTAGTGACGGGTTTAGTAAACGGGGTGCACCACCCCATTCCATCCTGAAGGTTTCGTAAGTGCCGAACAGAAGAAAATGACAAGGCCGATAACCTAGCGGTAAAAGAAGGACAACTTGATACGAAACCCTGTGAGAACCCGTCTGGCCAGCGTGCACAGTAGGCTAATTACTCTCCATGTAACTGGAGGAGGCCCGACTCAGTACTGGGTCATATATGGGCTGAGTAGTATACGAAAAATAGCCCTTAACATAGCGCAGTGCTGGTAGGCCTCCCACACGGTGGACCGACGACATTGTTAACGTCGCCGGAAAACGATTGATTCGGGTGGTCCAGGAACGGCTTTTGTGGAAGTCTAGCCGTGGACGTCTCTTGGCTGAAATGACGATGATGAACATAGTAAGCTATGTTTTCCTGGATTTACCCGTTACGCTTGCTAAATAAACTTAATAAAATTAAAGCGGACATAGCGTTGCTGCCTTAATACAATAGGGCCCCTTTCAATGTGTGCAAGGCACCATGTCTTGCTCTCGATGACCGAGTTTGGTTGTCCCGTCTATTCTTTCTGTATTAATTATTCCATGTGGTGACAGATTTAGAACACATAGTGTCACCACCCCATTCCATCCTGAGGGTGTTGTAAGAGCCGACAAAAGGAAATAATAAACCTTGATACAGACCATGTGCCAACCCGTCTGGCCAGCGTGGCACAGTAGGCTTATTACCCTTAATTTAACTGGAGGACGCCCGACTCAGTAGTGGGTCTGGGCTGAAAATTAAAAAATAACTACTAGTATTCAGCCCATAAATGACGCACTGCTGGGTCGAGCCTCCTCCAATTACATGGAGGGTATGATAAATGTAAATGAAGATAAACGAACCGTTCGATTAACGCCCTGATAAGTTATAGGCGTTGAACCGTGAAGTAGAAAACGATTTCGATTAATGCTAATTTATGATCGAAGGTGTCAGAACCGCGCCTGCGTGACTAAGAGATATTATGCAGCTACATTTACATAGTAATACTGTTTTTAATATCAAAACGCTACTACTACGACACAGCCCATATATAACCACTGCTGAGTCGGGCCTCCTCCATTTACAAGGAGGGTAATTGGCCAAGTGTCCTACCTAACGGCCAAAACGTCCGTAACCTTCTCTTGCGGCCCGGTTATCGGCCTTGACATATCCTTTGGTCGGCTCTTACGACACTCAGGATGGAAGGGGGTGGTGACACTATGTATTCTAAATCCGTCACCACACGGACAGTCACAATTTCACACATTCGTACATGTATCTTTTGCAAATATCATTGGGTTCGCGCGTCTTACCAGATTTAATCAACTACCAGTACACTGAGCTGTTGCCGACTTCCGAGCCCTATGTTTG
This sequence comes from Clostera curtula, assembly GCA_905475355.2. Classification (NCBI taxonomy): domain Eukaryota; kingdom Metazoa; phylum Arthropoda; class Insecta; order Lepidoptera; family Notodontidae; genus Clostera; species Clostera curtula. Next base: position 15,421,629 of record FR997810.1, read on the forward strand.
GGGAACTATTGGTAATCGTTTGTTTAGACCAGCTGACAGTGGTTACGTTTCTGTCTCCCTGTGTCGAAGGCCATTTATGCTAGAATGACCCCGACTGCTTTAGGTGTCCTCTATGGTACGGAAGACATCAGATGTTACAGAAGTCACTTATTCCATAATAGGCTTTTTCTGTAGCTTCGCTAAGCTAAGACCGAGAGTGTTAATGTTCGCTAAGCTAAGACCTCCAATCACGGTCACAGAGCATGTTTCCATGGTCCTGCGTAGTCCATGAACGCCGTGTGTTTGAGTTAGTGGGTTGGGGCGCAACTGTTTATCGCGCTTCGGAAGACCCACGTAAGCCGCCTGGTCCGCAACGACTGGGTGTTCAATAGTATTATTTTAAAGATACCCTCTACAATTTAGAACCGACAATAGTGTAATCAGCGCGGCTCCCATGTGAGGGAAGACTCATTTCCTTTTCCCTGCCATTTGGTAACTCGTAAATAATAAGATCACCGCTATTTCTGTATGTCATCCATAATTTTTTAGTTATTTCCTGACAGTATTTGAAGACGTTGATAAGCGTACCTTATCGTTAGTATATTTTGATATTGTTGTGCCCTTGGGCCCTGTAGGCACTCGTTCTTGTAATCGCCTTAACGGCCACATTCTGCTTTTAATGGCTCCATGTTAGCGGAGGCTTGCCTCAGGTGGGAATTGTTCTAGGAAAATTAGTTTCTGAGAACACTTGGCTTTGCAGAATTCAGGCTAAACATAGTTCAACCATTACGTCATCGTCACATTAAAAGTATTCGTCTCGTAATTATGACGCATACGTCCTTTAGCTAGTTGTTAAGAGTCCAATCCGATTTCGCCATGTACTCGTACATTACTAATTCTTTATGCAGCACAAATGGGACACTAATTTAATTACTCAGAAAGTTAATCAACAATCAAAATTGAACATTTAGTTCACCCCCGATACTATTAGATAAGGTGTAGTAATTTCCAAACAGCTGAGTATATTATTTTCAGACATAGCTAGAAAGCATTACGTGCCCTTGGCAACTTTCCTCGATGCCACAGATAGACAAGTCACACAACACCTCTTTTGTGTCGAGATTTAAAACTATTATTAAGGTAAACTGTACGCGTTTTTTGCTGGCTGCAATCTCTGTAGGTAACTGCTTCAGGGCCTTTCCTATATTAAAGCATTTGGGAAGCTGCAAAAGTATACTCTGTTTTATTCTACGTTATATCTACGGATCCTAGAAAAGATTTAAATTTCCTTTGGATTATTTGAAGCAGAAAATCAACAATGACTTACTGAAACAATGTCTTCTTACTTAGCGTTTACAATAGTAAAAGTCGCTACCGTAATTGCTGTCACCAAATTTGCCGAGAAGAAAATTGTACCTCAATTTGGAATCGTTTCTTCTATTGTCAGGTCTTTGGTTCGCTTGACCTACAGTTCTGTAGCAAGGATTTTATGGAAGTTGATAGTATTTCCGTAGTAGTGGAGTTGTTATACATACTTACCTGAGTCATTATTTATTTTATGAAATGCTGATTAGATATAGCAGGGTTCTTGCATGGTGCTAACTTCGTACTTGAAATATACCACTTAAAATTGAAAATTGATTATTTACCATCTAACACCGGTTCGGAATGCAGCTCTACAGAGAAGAGCCGGCAAGAATCTCTGTAGTTGCTCTTTTTAGTTAGCCATTTTTAGGTACGTTTCGGAACGTCTCTTTCTCTACACATAAGATCCGGTAAGAAAAGTTGAGTATGTAAGTCAAGACAAATGATTCTTCGCGGAGAATACTCAGCTGGAAGAAGTGCAACCCGTGGCCCCAGGGACGGGCTATCAGGGAACGCCGCCCGTGGTGTTTGTGTCCCACATAACTCGGCTAGACCCCAACGCTGGGATTCCCCACATACAAAAAATGACTATAATACGCATACATTTAAATAACATTGATTAATTTAATCGAAACACCTTATAATTGATTACTTAGCGTTCGGAGAAATAACTTTAGGCGCAGTATTTATAATTCGCAGTTTCCTCAATGATAAAACAGTGTATCTTGTAAGTTCACCTCAATTTACCTAACCTTGTAGCTCGTCTGTGCAACGTCACAAAACTATGATTAAATAGATGATTTAAAAAATTGTTTCAATTGAAGTTTTTGCGGATATAAGAATGCTCGATTACTTGTTTTCGTTTAGCCGTGCTGAACCGCAAGACTCGCGGTTTGTTGGTTTGTATTCAAGGAAGTTGTCTGTTATGGGCAAGTTCAGGGGTTTGTTTATTGTAGCTCGGTCGGCTGACGGCTGACAGTTGCAACGCGGGCTTCTATCCATCCGGTCGTTCGTGCGAAGCGCCGCACGCGCCGTGCTCATTGTTCGTTTAGACATTGCTTTTATCTACTTCTGGCGTCACCTTACTGAAATGTGATTTCCTGTGAATTTTGGTTGTTGTCCAGGACAATTTGGTCCTTTATGTAGGATGTATAATGACATGTATCAATTAGATTAGATTTTTTTAAGAATTAAACTATCAGGATTTTTTATATTATTGTTATGTTGACATCTCTGTGGTTCAAATATTTATTAAACTGGTCATAAACGATTGTGACGATGATGTGAAATTTATTATGGTTTAATTTTGTGGGACGTTTTGATGGACCATTTCTATTCATCTATTGTGCATTGTCTTCACTCGCAAATATTGTTATTAGAACAGCTCGAATGATTAAATGTATACATATACATACATCGTTTGGCTGGTGTACAAATCTGTCTTGTATTATGTTTTAAATAGCATTTTTGGGCTTAGAAAAAGATTATACAAAATGTACGTCATTTAGTTGGCAATATTATCCTTATTTTGTTGCTTGCAAATACGACACAAACAATTGTATTTAGAATTTCAGAGACTATCGTCAGCATAAATGTTGATTGATTACTTATTAGGTCATAATGTGCCATTATACAGTATCCATTATTAAACATTAAGCCTCTAGGTCTTCGCGTCTCAGAATCTCATCGACTGGTCTTGTGTTTTCTACATGAACATCGTCATCTACAATAATAAAATTAAATGTTTTGCAGATATCTATCTGTATAAGAACTCTGAGAGAGTCTTCAAATTGATGGTCAATGACAACAACTACTACTACGATAACTAGCTTCTCCATTTCACTTTTCACGCCCAGGTCATGTTTTAGTTATTCAGCGTACGTAATAGTTGCGATGATATTTAGCAAGCACACTGTGGGTATAGAATCGGCATTATGTTTGCAGCTGAGACGTAACACGATACAGCCACGTTGTCTGATCGCGATGCGTGCTCGCCCATCCTAATGGGGCTACGATCCTGGCAGGATACACTTCCCGGAAGAATTAGCTCGTCCCCACCCGGCTTATTTGCATCTATGTACATGTGCAACGGTAGTACCTCATCCGCTTTTTGACTTACATGTGTGCAACAGGAAGTTTTTTATTTAGGCAATATTTTAGTCTGTTCTCGAAAACAAGTTTTTTTTTGTTAACCCAGAAGGCTATTGTATTGAAGATGCGAATCAGGTAATTGAAATTGAGTTTTTATTTATATATCTCACTGAGTGTATTTAAACTGTAGGGTCCTTTTTAGTCTGAGAAGGTCATAACATAGCGGATAGTGCGGACGCAATCAATCGGTAGGTTAATCATCTCTGATCTTGATCATCTCTGCATTTTGAAGGGTAAGGTGTCGGTCCTGGCTGCCGTCTATGGCAGTAGATTGACGTACGTAGCGTTTAGTTGTGTGCAGTCCCGCCAGTTGAGTTTCGGAAGTCAGCAAAGAGCTCTATTTAAATACTGATAGTTACCCTTATCATGTCAGACGCAGTACGTCCCCAATGCAAATTGGGAAATAAGTGGAGGAGATATATTGTTAAAGGCGAATACAAGACCTGTGCAAGGAGCTCGTGCAGAATCAATGGAAACAGAACCTTTTTTGTCTTTTTGACAAAAGTTAGCATGCCCGCTTCGAATTAGCAGTTAAGTTATTCATGTCGCCATAGGTTATTTCCATACAGTTCCTAATGCTAGCTGTTTCACTTCCGCTCGCGTTTATGTGCTAATTAAGGTGGTCGTCTGGTAATCAACGTGTGGGAAGTAGGACTCCGCGTATCGATTTTCTATTCACCTACGCAAATTGGAACAATAGCCGTTGTTGTAACGTTGTGACATGCTCTATACAATTTTTGCTTCTCACTATAAAAGGGAAAGGGGTATAAGAATGTCTTGAGACATTTGAGACTTTAGAAGAATCAGTTCCGACATGCCTTATGTTTTGTTACTTTGACTGTAAATTCACTATTTCTATCCATTTTTTAAAGGAAGGTAGGGCATAACGGACTACCACTTGCCTGCTGGGGCAGTCCGACTGGGGAAGTACCTCTCACTTACATAATACCGCATCCCACTTACGAAACCCTTGGAGATTCCTGTTAATGTTACACATGAGTTTCGCCTCCGGCATTATAAATGCCAATAGGCGGCGGTGACCGCTTGTCCTTAGGCAGGCCGCATGCTTGGTGGTGTGTATTTTTTACCACTAGTGGTACTTTTTCACAGTAGTGGTGTTGTTTTACCACTGGTGGTGTTTTTTACCACTGGTGGCGTTTAGCACGCACGCATTTTGTGGATTGTAGTGTATTATACTCGTATCCATGGGAATTTTTATCTCGTTAAACGGGCATAGCCTAGCGAATAGTACGGAACACAATCGATCTGCAGGTTATTAACGATGTTGGATGCTTCTTCATCATTTGTGACATATGACCTCCTCTGTGATTCGGAGGGAACGCAAAGCTGTTGGTCTCGGCTAAGCGTTGTTAGTAGCGTAAAAACTCACCGCCTAACCGTCTCTCACCGCCTAACTCACCGTCTAACCAAATTGTCGCGACCCACCTTATGTGTAAATATTGCTTGTTGGCGAAATCAGGTTAAACTAGCGCCGACCACAATCAATTGGGATAAGAAGGCAATACTTATAATCAGACCTAAGCCGGAGACCTTCGTAACTAACTGAAGTGTGCAGCTCGCTATTCGGTTTGTTATTTTTTTCATGAGAGACGTAATTCTATATTGTTTTCCTTATTGGCTCACGAGCCAGTTCTGTTCGAAGGCCCAGCTACTTCGATATAATATTAAAGGTATTTAGATATAATTAACTTGTTTTCTTTGGTTCCGAAAGGCGCTCAACTGAAATATGAATTGTATATGAATCCACGAACTAATTTTATATGGGATCTATTGCTGAGTTACGATATTACATTAAAGCCTTTTTGTTTCGCTCGTTTGGTATGTGATAGAGCGAGTAGAAAGAAACTACATAGTTGATTGGTACAGTAATTATATTGGCTTACCTAATCGTGAAAAAACTGCCGTCCACCGAAGTTAGGAGATACCGATCGTGGAAGTTCTAATGGACTTTCAAACTTGCCTAATTGGTGCTATTTATACTGTGCTATATCTGCTGATTTCATAATGAAAGTTTATTCACGGTACTTTTGCGAATGATAAAAAAATCTAAATTTGCCTTCTTCTTAAATTATTTTCCTACCGCTACTTGCACTTGAGTTTCGAACTGTCGCTATATATACTTATATATAAATAATCAATTTATACAATAATACTCTCTATGATGCTTTAAACATATATACTCATAACGTTAAGTCCTGATAAATTTCACATCTAAATGTGTCTTCATGTAACACACATGCATTACTTATAAGTAAAAAATACACTCAAGGTTCAAGATAAAAGGTTTCATTTGCAATATCCAAATCCTGTCGGCAACTTCCATATTTACAACAAAAGTTACAGGAGTTCTATGTTCTCACTTTTTTACGGATCTTGTGGTTCGGATAATACAAGCTTTGTCGACATATTTAAATTTAAATATTATTATAATTTAGTAACCATATTATATAGGCCCCTCTTATAGATAAGTGAAGTGCCTTGGAGACGATTGCACTTGTGTTTGTTCCTCAGTGATTGTTAATGTGTGCGCACCAATAATGGATTTTGTGGATAACGAGTTCAAAGAGCGCGTGAGGGCCGCGCTTTTGGAGAGTTTGCTTAAATGTATACGGGTAATTAATAGAAATACATATGTATTTTGTATCACGGGTTGGTTGTTGCGTATCAATGTGGACATTACTCAAGGACATAAGCACGAAATCAATGTAACCCAATCAGATGTTTGTAATAGAAAATATGATAGAAAGAGTGTCCGTGGAGTTTCGTGCCTGTTATTCTCCATAGGATCTACGTTTTGGAACAAGCAAGTAGCTTCCCAACTTCACTTTCGACATTTTAAAAACACTTGTAAATAGGTTCAATTGAATTAAATGATTTGAGTTTGTATCCGAGTTAGTCACTTTTGAACGTTAGTGAAAGTAAACTTTTGCTCAGTTCAGTTTTCATACCAGGCTGACGATACCAGCGGCGCATTCTGACTGCCTTGTTGGTCTATGGCTTGGATGTGCCGCCGGGTGCCGGGTTCAATTCCGCGGTCGCGCAAGTGTCTTTGTGTAAACTAGAGTCACTTGCTCCGATTCTGGGTGTCAATTTGTGTTCGTGAAATACATGTTTGTATACTGCCACCGCGATGCAGGTTAAACACAGTGCAGGGGTTTCGTTTTATATAAAAAAAAAAAGAATTATAAAAAAAAGCCTTCCATTTATCTTGACTTTTTGGTTATTTTTGGTCAGACTCAGAAATAGTATTTGTTTTCAAATAGTGCTGACATAGACTTAATAAGTACGATATTCGAATCACAAGAGAAAAATACATATCTGTCAATAAAATAGAGGATGGTCTTCTATAGGGCGGTTACCTGATGGCTTCTACTGGCTGAAATTATGGCTGTGTCCTTGTTGTGATTGAATACATAATGCCATCATGAGGGTATCATAAGAGCCGACTAAACATAAAACCTAGCCGCAAGAGAAGGAAAATTTGAAACAAACCCGTCTCGCCTTCGTGGCACAGTAGGCTAATTTCCTTCCTGTAAAGTGAGTCGGCAATGGCTCTTTTACGGGTTGTGAAGAGAATGGAATAGAAAAATGCTTTATTGTATCAAACGGATACAACATTTTTATAACACTTCTACCAGGTCTACCAACCGCTTGGCGGAAGAAACTCTGTACGCTACAATAACCGTATACATATAACTGACTAGTTTCCTTTGGTTCCGAAAGCCACTCAACTGAAATATGAATTTGATAAAAAGGGAAGAAAGAGAGAGGTAACGATGATGGTTTATTTCATACTTGCAGGCTACGAAGGCATTTCTAGAGGCGTTGAGCGAATCGGGTGCAGCGTGCGTGTCTCGCGCCACCGCGATCAAGTTCCTTCTCGCGCGCAAGTTTGACGTGGCGCGCGCCCACGCCCTCTGGCGGCAGTATGAGGCCACGAGGCGCCGGGAAGGACTGGACAAGGTCGAGCCCTTTGAGGACCCCCTCAAGTCAGAGCTGGACACCGGCAAATTTACAATATTGGTGAGTACTGGTTTACATAAAGGCAAGAGAGTGCTAGCCTCCTACCTACCTAAAGTCCCCATAAGTGAAATCGGCTGCGAAGCATCCTATTTCCATAATCATCATCAATTTTAAACGAAAATATTAATATGTAGAATACATTTGGAAGTGGCCCAAATCATTTGTAGCTTATAAATTACCACTACTGAGTCGGGCCTCCTCCACATTTATGGAGGAAAATTAGCCTATTGTGCCACGCTGGCAAGTCGGATTGGCACAGGGTTTGTATGAAAGCCACCGCCTGTCTTGAGAAGTTTACCATCTCTCGCCCGTGGACTTCTTCCACATTCCCCAGCCCCGCCCCCCGGCTCGGGACCTATAAAAGGTTATCGCTACTATTAAATAAGGGTGAGTATCAAGTTTTCCTTCACTATCACTATCACTACATAGTATAAAACAAAGTCGCTGTCATCTGTCCGTCCCTATGTATGCTTAAATCTTTAAAACTACGCAACGGATTTTGAAGCGGTTTTTTTTAATAGATAGAGTGATTCACGAGGAAGGTTTATATCTTTAAATGAGCAATTCTTGTATGTATTTATATATACAATTGGAATCTCGGAATTGGCTCCAACGATTTTCATGAAATTTAGTTTATAGGGGGTTTCGGGGGCGATAAATAGATCTAGCTAGGAATCCTGACATATTATATTGGCGAATAATAATACTACTTTTTTGTGAGCACAACAGCAGATGGCGTTGTTAAGTAACACGAAGTCAATGAGTGTTTGCGTAATTCTTACTTAAATATAATTTCCAAAAAATACAAATAATAAAAAAAAAAAAATACCGAGCAAAGCTCGGTCATCCAGATATTGTATAATAATACATGCATAATTGCACCCGTGCGAAGCCGGGGCGGGCCGCTAGTAATTAATAATCTTCTTTCTTTTCTTTTTCAACCTTTCAACACCCAATGCTGAGTGTAGGTCTCATCCAATGCACGCCATTGTTCCCGGTTTTGCGCCTTTCGCATCCAGTCCTTTCCGGCCACTCCAACAAGGTCGTCGGTCCGACGCATCGGTTGTCTGCCCACATTTCTCTGCCCTACTCTAGGCCTCAAGCACCCCATTACCTCACCTGTTGTCCTGTCTACGGCGTAATTAATAATACCAGCGCTTAAATCCACTGCCGAGTCGGGTGCCCTCCAGAGGTAAGAGCCGACTAAAGAAAATTTCATGGCAGAAAGCCTAGCCGCAAGAGAAGGAAAATAGGCGGCGGTAACCACTTAACATGAGGCGCGCCATAACCTTGAGCGGCCACCCTAGGGGTGTGACTGAAGAGGTATCTGAAAGACGACATAACGTGAAACCCTTTTTTGTTTTTTTCGCCCGGGGTAAAATTCTTTATGGACTTCCTCGCCGGCTACGGGGATGGCCAGCGAGGGGAGTGTGGGACTCTCCCCCATAGTGGGGGCCTACCCACTAAACCTCCCCGGGGTGCTCCAACTCGCGTCCTGTTGCGGCATTGTGGGATCTGATGCAGAACCACGCCTTGCGGCATTGTGGGATCTGATGCAGAACCACGCCTAACGTGAAACCCTATGCCAAGCCAAGCGACGTTTCTTCCATCGAATTTGAGATGGTCCGATTAGGTAGTACGTCCTCGATGATGATGCAACCTCTAATGCATAATTTGGTACTCTTTGCAGCCAACCAGGGACGCTACGGGCGCGGCCATCGCTGTTTTCACGGCGAACAAGCACTTCCCTTCGCAGACGACGCATCAGATCACCCTCCAGGTATGGCCACGGAATCTTCTCCCTCGCTTTCCTCCCAATTCCAGTGGGGTCGGCACCGGTCTAGCCTGATTAGGCTAACTACCAGTGTTTACAGGTATGAAAGATGTGAATGTAGATTTGACGCCGATAGTAGTGTATTGAGACTACCATCTAGCGTGGGACAAGGGCCAAAAGAGATAATGTGTAGTAGTTTTAAATCTGACGATTTATAAGAGTTTTGTGATAAAACCTACGTAAATGAAGCTCTTTTTGATTAGAGGTTACTCGGTGCGGCCCTCTGGGACTAACGGTAATTGTATGGTTAGACCAGTTGTCAGTTTTCCTGACTAATTGACTTATTAAACTCGTTCTCTTCCCTGCCATCTGGTTGAGGAGGATGATGGCTGCCACATGCATCATGCCTGTGAACAGGTGCCGTTGCTGGGGGTCGGTCGGCTCAGGCAGTAGAAGGTTACTATTGTTGACTAGATGTCGTGTTTGCTCTCGCATATCTGTCGTAATCCGGCCTTTACTGTACCTAAAAATGGCGATCTAAAAAAGCAACTATAGAGTTTCTTGCCCACTCTTCTCTATCGAGCTGCATTCCAAACCAATAGTGAATTTTAAATATTATTTTATTGTTTAACGTGTCAAAAGAGCTATAATGAGCCAACTTGTATAATGAGATTTTTTGAAAACGTAACAGCTTAGCTCTTTTCTGACCGTAAGCCCAAGCGCTACCTTAGTTGTATATAAAAAAATAAAAAGAGAGGTGTGTCCTGGACGGCGGTTAAGTAGGACACTTAACCGCCGTTCCCACCCGAGGAGAGATGCGTCAAGCATTTATTACCCCAGCGAGACAAAAAAAGGCTGTCAGCATTTCATTACCTTGTACAACACCCTCAGTTTGGATAGAGTTGGTGTCCATCAACTACTAGGTTGAGTAACCCATAATTGACCCACTGCTGAATCGGGCCTCCTTTCAACCCAGGGAGGGCAATTACCCTACTGTGCCACGTTGACCCTGGGTTTCGGTTCAAGTGTTCCTTCTCCTTTTGTCGGCTCTTACGACAACCTCAGGTAGGAACGGGGTGTATTCTAAATTCGTCACCACACGGAATTGGTTTCCCACAAATAAGCGTATTCAATTGTATGTGCCCAGGGCGTGGTCTACCAGTTGGACGCAGCTCTCCAGTCGGCGGACACACAACGCGCTGGCCTCGTGTTCATATACGACATGACAGACTCCAAGTACACCAACTTCGACTACGAGCTGTCGCAGAAGATACTCACCATGCTGAAGGTAGGAATAGATTAATGATGATGATGTGATATGAGGCGCGTGCCGATCGCCTTCCTCCTTATCACCGAAAGTCAGGCTTCCGAGTCTTCAGAGTTACTTAGCGAGTGAATATTTCGAGTACCTGCTACGTCGATAAATAACACCAAAAATACTAGCAAATGGGCGTCTATGGACAGCATGCACATTAGAGTATTTGCCACAGATTATACTCGAGAGCAAAGTAACATTTAAAGGGAGACTGCCAATTTGGTGGAATTTCTTCCATTATGCGTTTTATTTTTATTTAAAGAAATTCGAATTAAGAAAACGGTTTTTCTAGTTGGACGGCATGGCTCCGGTAGCCTTTGAGCCTAACACAAAGTGACGTGGTGTGTTGATCGAGTCTGTGATCCTTTCTTGGCATTTTTTTTTAAACTAAACCCTATTTACTACTGCTCAGGCCATTAATGACCTGCTGCCAAATGACTGTGCCACGCTGGCCAAAAGGGTTGACAGGGTTTTTTAAACAAGTATTTCTTTTTCGGCTACGCTCTTACGATACCCTTAGGAAGGAATGGTGTGGTGACTCTATGTATTCTAAATCCGTCACGACACGGATAAACTAAACCCGTGTTTGAGTGAAACCGGTATCACGGAGGAAGTTTAGAAACATATAATTCAATACCTTTGGTTTACTCAAAAGCACTTGTCCAACCCTGGGATCGAACCCGGGACCCGTGATCCAAACGCGGCGCGTCCAACCCCTAGACCAACACGGCAGCCGGTCATTGACAATTTTTGTTTTTACTTAAATTATACCGTAGCATAATTTTAATTTCGCAGTGTTTCCCTGCCCGTGTTCCTGTTCCTGTCTCCTGATCCTGTCTGGCTAATCCTGTCCTTGTGCTGTTCATTCCTGAATAAAGTTTTATTGCCAGTTATTCCGATACCAACTCTTTTCATCCAAGTTCCTACCAATTCTGAATCATATGAAAATTATTTATTAAAACAACAATGTCTATTCGCTCGCATGAATAAATTTGAATATATTTTGTTTATCACAATATCCCCTGGGTCTACCTGGACCGCGGAATTTGCTAGATGGATGGACGATCATCTGCGAAAGGCTGCGGGCTGGATGTCTCAAGCTGAAGACGCTATGGCGCTCTTAAAGGGAGGCCTATGTCCAGCAGTGAACTACAGTGGGCTGATGATAATGATGATAACAATATATGTGGGGGAATGCATGATTATTTAATCTGTGGCCGTATCGAAGGAAAGAGTGAGATGAAGTACGTGTGACTGTAAGGGATAACAATATTATGGCGTACTTTGTGTTAAAGTGCATGTATCAACTCCGAGTTACTTTGCTGCATAAAAGTCAAGATTGAAGATTTCGGGGTGTAATATGTCTCAAATTACACCCCGAAATCTCTGTTGAGCCGCCTGGGCGGTTCAACAGCTAGTGCGTGCAGGGGCTAACGGCGAAAACTACTGTCTTTGATAAATAGATGTCGCATCTATCGAATTAAAACCGACACCTATACGTTTACTAATGTCTGGATAAGATGGAATGATATTTTTTCACTGCACTTTTCACGGATGCATAATGTCACCAACCCGCAATATCCTGAGGGTGTCGTAAGAGGCGACTAATGGAGCGCAAGAGGCAGATCTCTGAGCCGTATGAGAACGAAAACTTGATACAGCCCTGTGCCACTAATTTCCCTACATGGACTTTGTGGAGGCTCGACACAGTTGTGGGTCATTTTTGGGCTGAAACGACGACTCACCTTGAAAATATACATATTACGATACAAGATGTAATAAATAAATTATGTCAAAGTAAGGTAATTAGCGGTAAAAGTTGGGAATTTTAAGGAAAGAAAAGGTTACTACCATTTCTCGCCCACGGTACTGAGCAAATTGAGTTTCGCGAAGACAATTAGATTTCATGGGCTGTTCCAATATTTACTGTAGGGAAAATTTTCTTATGAATATTTTCTGGCGAATATTAGGAAAGACCTTAAGTTTATCAATTTGTATACAGAGTGTATTGCATGTTAGATCCGGGGTTTTCTTTTGGGTGAAATGATGATGATTTCTTTTTATCCCTAATTGAATGCCTTTGACTCTTGGTGGAAAGCAACGCCATGGTCTAAGATGGAGCAGGCAATTCAAAGAAATGCCTTGACAGGCACCGGCTGTCACATACACATGACGAAACACAGTAAAACTGCTAGGGGCTTGGATTTGAGGGTGGTAGCTTACCATTTTATCCTACCACAAAGCGTGCTGGGTTTTGTTGCCTTTTACAACACGCGTATTTTCCCAGCGTGCGGCGGGGATGTGTAATATTCTGCCACGTCCCCACACGGGGTATTATGATGATGACGATGATGAAGTGTATTTTACATTATTTAATTCCCCATTACCCCCACAGTAGGCTGACTACCCTCCATGTAACTGCTCCCCCATTTCGTCCGTCACTAGTGGATAGTTGAGTAGAGGCCGGACTCGGCTGTGTATGGTCCGAGTATAAAAATCATGCCACAGAATTCCGGTAGAAATAAGGAAGTCGCATCTTTTAAAAGGTAATAAGATAGAAGTTTGTTACGAAAGTAACTTAAGGAAAAGTGAGGCTTGCAGTTGTTAGGGATGAGGACAATTGTCACTTGTTTTCTGAGATGTGGTACGTGTCGGGAATATGTATGGGGTCTGATTTTATGACGTTTGTTTCGCCAGAAACCTGTTACGTGGTAGCAGTTTCGTTATCCTGAAATGTCACATGAGTATTCGAGTTCGCCTTGTTCCAAACTCAAAACTTTATTTACGTAGGTTTTTTTTACGTAACTATTATAAATCGTCATTTTTGAAAATGATCATTATCATCTTACAGCCCCGTGCCACGCTAGGTGGTAGTCTCCATACACACCTTATCAGTCGTCATATCATCTACATTCACACCTTTCTTATACAATTCCTCTTTGTTACAATCCAACGACGATCCGACAATTTGACGAATATACCATGAACCATCCATACTACTGGTCATAATGACCCACTGCTGAGTCGGGCCTCCTCTCACCGCAGGGACGGTAAGGTTAATTGCCTACTGTACCACGATGGCCAGACGGGCTGGCACAGGGTTTCGTTTCAAGTTTGATTTCTCTTGCGGCTAGGGTCTTGTCATGTCCATTTGTCGGGTCTTACGACGCCCTCAGGATGGAATGGGGTGGTGACACTATGTATTCTAAAGCCGTCACCACACGGACTTGTCAAATATGGTAAATAAGAATTTGTGAAGTGGCTCTATTAAGTAACATGGCTCCAAAAATGGCGCCGGGGTCGTCAGGGGACGGGGCTGGGGTATGTGGGAGTCCACGAGCGCGGGGTTGCGCCTGTGCTACCCACTAAAACCTACCACTTTGTTTGTCTCGAGCCATCAGCAGTACTTTGAACTACATACACGTTCCGTTTTATCAGTTCATTCCTAGTGGTATAGGAAAAAAATAAAGATATTATTTACTAAGTTTAAATAACGTATTTAAAGACGAAGACTTTTATTCATATAAATATTCCTTTTATAAAAGAAATTCCAGCGCACTCTCATTATAACGTTATTAAAGTGTCGAGAGCCAGTGTGGTTATATTAATGGATGTGCAAAGACCGCTTCTATACGCAGACAGGGTCGGATCGAGACCGTGTAGTCACGTAGGAGGTCCAGTCCATACGAAATATACAGGCTGTAACTAAAAGCCTATAGCCACAACAAAAGGATCAAAATCAAAATGTTTTTTATTCGAATAAATTCTTGCGAATGCTTTCAAATAGTCAAAAAAATATTACTCTAAATCAAAATTAAAAAAAAATATATAAGAATAATTTATCATTTAGTTTTTACCACCGGTTCGGAATGCCATTCCACAGAGAAGAGCCGGCAAGAAACTCCATGGTTGCTCTTTTAAATATAAGGGTTACAATGATGGTTGTACAAACAAGCCTGACAGATTAGTGAAAGCAATATCGATAGTACTGCCGATATAGATTCAAATTACCTTTACTTCTGATACTGCTCAGATAACCTTTTTATTTAGATTCAAAGTACTACTTAGGCCATAAATTACCCACTGCTGGGTCGGGCCTCCTCTCATCACAGCGAGGGTAATTAGCCTACAGTGCCACGCTGGCCAGACTGGTTGGCACAGGGATTTGTTTCAAGTGTTCCTTCCCTTGCGGCTAGGTTTTCAGCCTTGTCATTTCCTTTTGTTGGCTCTTACGACACCCTCAGTATAGAATGGGGTGGTGACACTATGTATTCTAAATCAGACACCACACGGAATAGTTTATATTGCATTTATTTGTATCTTCATGCATTAATTAAAATACTAGATATAATAAAATATGAACTGCATTCAATTGTATGTAAATTTTCTTAATTCTTGACATCGGTAGCGTGAGTATAAGCTTGCACTTTGGCATAGGCCTCTTCGAGAGTTATAGAGTTTTTCATCTTTAGCTTTTCCTAGCCTGGGAGAAGTCCACCAATTTGTTTATTATCGTCCTCACATCTCATTTTGGGCGCCCTTTTCTCCTCTTCCCATCACGGGGATACAATTCCGTGACTTCTTTCGACCGTTTATTTCTCGTCTCTTATCATGCTGCATTTAAGTTTTTTTACTGTTTAAGTAGCATCAGTAACTTTATAGTCCAGGGATAAAAAAAAAATATATTTAGAATTCAGGTAATAGAGATACAATGTGCAAATTTTCAGAAAAAGCAAAAGTACTTTTAGTCTTGAATTTCATGTCACCAGCTGTTCCTCTAGAAATAAGCCCAAAAACAAATCAAAAAAACATTTAGAACACGAATTATTATGCGTGTAGGATAGTAATGAGAATAGCTAACCTATGAATTGTGATAAAATGTTGATATCTCACATAAACTCCACGTATAAAATACATACACAGCCTTCACTTCGGTTGTCTGTAGGGATTTGTTTTCACCCTGTAGTTTCATATTGGATTCAATATTGATTCAATCTTATTGGATAATATCGTTATCGTTCCGTTAAAGGTGATTGAATCGTTGTCCCTATACTTTAAATGACTATATTATCATCATCATTTCAGCCAAAAGACGTCCTGGATGCTGGACATAGGCTTTGGGGGAGCCCAAGGATTTCCACAAAGGCCACTCCTGGGCCGCCCGCATTCTCACACTTTAGGAATATGACCCAGATACTAAACTCAGTTTTAGTAATGTCATTTCAGTACATAAATTATCCACTGTTGATTCGTCGCTCCTCAAATTTCGTGCAGAATATTTAGCATGTTGCTAACTTTTCTGCCTAACCGGTCCTTTAGTTTTATATAATACAGGATAGAACGGGCACTGTATTCTAAATCAGTCATTAGTCCGACATCTCCTTTACAGTTTCCATAATCCGCCCCTGTATGCGCAGCCAACAAAAGATACGTGCGTCATACGAACCTTTCAACCTAGGTATTGTTTGAAAGTATTTTAAAATCACGACGCTGAAATATGATACGGGAGTGACGCAATTTCGTTATGAAAACATAAGGGTGCATGCACGCAGGTTCCCAGAATTTTTCATCGAGAACAATTCCTTATAGCCCTGACAGACAGGCGTGGGTGTGAGTTGGCGTATAAGCGTTTGTCCCCTTAACCTCTAATTATCATGAAATAAGACGTTTCTAGAAAAAGAAAAGAAATATAAATGTATAAAATATTAACGGGTCCTAAGAGCTCATGTGAGCCAACTTCAATAAATATTTGATTATGTCGAGTCGAAATCGAAGATAAATGATTTTTCGGGTTTTCAGTTTTAGTAATCTACTAATAAACTTCAGCTAACGAGACTTAATGACATAATCGAAATCGCATCACGTCGCAGTGGCAAATATGTAAAATAGCTGACTTGTGCAGCAAACTTAACTTAAAGAACTGATTGGTCAAAGTAGGCTTCTATAGGACAGACTGATAGGAAATCTTGTGAAATGACAAGACAACCTAGAAAAGGAAGCAAGAAAAGGGAAACGTTATAAAATGTGTCAGGTCTAATTCAATAGGGTAACTGTTAGGGGGTCATGGCAGAGTATGCAAAACACGGTGGAAGCTTCGTAGTAAGTATAATAAATAAAATATATAAAATGGTAAAACAACACGACATAACAAGATAATGGAGTACACAAGACAATAGAATAAACTTGACAAATATTCAAAACTATATTTATAAACAGCCTGTGCTGCGTTGACTCCATGAAGGTGATACTTCAACAGTAACACTTTGGTAACTTACAAATATGTACTATGGTGTCGGTTCGGGACGTATGCCACACGCTATTGGCACAAGAACTTGGCAAGAACTATTGAATTTAGCAGATTAACGTTAACAATTTCATCGAGTCGAATGTGCACTTTATTAGACAACTAGCTGACCCGACATACGTTGTCCTGTCCTAACTATAAACTACAAAGGTTCAAGTTTTCACTTCTGCCGGCACTCCCGGAGTGCAACCCGTTGTTGTTTTTTGTTAGTTCGGAAACTGTAACTGGAGTTCTCATCTTCATTTAAAAATGATGTCCATCTTCACCTTTCCAAAATAAGATATTGTAAAGCATCATATAATCGATCCTAATTGAGTGCTGGTAGGCGTCCCACACGGTGGAGCGACGACCTGGTTAAGGTCGCCGGAAAGCAATGGATGCGGGCGGCCCAGGACCAGCCTTTGTGGAGATCCTTGGGGGAGGCCTATGTCCAGCAGTGGACGTCTTTTGGCTGAAATGATGATATACCTAATCGATGTGTTCCGGACATACGCTGCAGTCGATTGCTACGCCAATGCAAAACACCCTATATCTCGGGTTTCTAAATTTTCACCCACAACGACTATAGCGATTTCGTCATTAGCTGGCCCGCGGCGTCAGGAGCGCGATCCAAATGGAGCGCGCGCTCCGCTCTAACACGATCCACGCTCCGTGATCCTGGATCCGACCGATCCAAAACGGATCGTCCGGTGTGGACCCAGCTAATTGTTAGCGCATTAAAACGTATTGTCCTGAAGGCGTCTTATCAATTTTGATGTCAATTTTGTGACTATTTCGAGAGAAAATATGTAGAAAATTTAAATGTAAAGTAATGAAAAACCAAATATCAACGTTTACGTTAGGCCGTTTATGACGTTTATGTTATGTTTATGTTGGGCCCCTAGACCTACAGTACCTAACATTGTACAATAAGATTGAAAGGCGCTTTGAATCCAAACGATCAATTATATTGCACAATAATACGAATTGCGCAATGTTTTGGTGTTCAGTCGGAGAATAGTATTGACCCTTCACGATTCCATGGAAAAATATTGTGCAATAAAAATTAAACTCGCTCAAACTTACGTTCAATCATTGCGCAAACTTCAATATTAACCTTAGACAGTCAATAATATTGCACAATGCGTAATATTGCCGCCTTAGTCTATCCAAACGTACCAAAACTCCATATTACATTCAACTTTTAATATTAGGCATGATGGATCTGACCTAACCATGATGTGCACTGAGTAATTCGGTTTTCTTACATACTTTTTGTTAGGAATAATAAATTAATTGATAAACATGTATTTTATCTTTAAAATAACTCCGACCGAAGCATCTGTTTTAAACGATGTTTCGTTTTTTTACATCCTCTCTAACGATATTTGCAGCTTGCATTCAGACAATTCTATGACAAACGTCATGAGGTTACATTATTTTTAAGGTTAAATAAGAAATACTTTTTATAGCGGTTTGATATTCTTAAATGTTTGTACAAACTTTGCCGTGGCAATAACAAACACAAAAAAATATAATCATTAATTCATTTTTTAATTAATATATTAAACCTCTTTTACTTTTAACAAAGCGCCATCTATTCAATACTTACTCCAATATTTACAAACCTGTCAACAGATATCGCCATTGTTAGAGCTAACATATGATTATGAATGTCAAATAAAAACCAAATAATTTGCATTAAATCAATATTTAAAATTTTTTTTTTTTTGATCGGGATAAAAAGTATCCTATGTCCTTCTCCTGGCTCTAAACTACCTCCCTGCCAATTTTCAGCTAAATCGGTTCAGCCGTTCTTGAGTTATAAGTGGAGTAACTAACACGACTTTCTTTTATATATATAGATATCAAAATTTTCTGCGTGCACAGCAACGTTATCAATAAAACAAACGTATAGTCGGTAGATTTCAGTGTTTCTTTACACTATTAAAGACAACTGTCATCTAGTTTCTCCCGTGACCACGACTGCTACAAAGCATTGGAAACGTCGGCAGCTAAATAATGTAAAATACACGCGATAAATAGTGTTTAATTTTAAGAAAATCAAATACAAATTTAAAGTAATACCTTGGTATTGTCTTAATATTTGTATTTGTAAAATATGGTGCACTGTTATTTACGGTCCAAATTATATGGTTTCACCAAATTATAGCAATCCTGGCTCTTAAGAGACTATCTAAGGGATGTGATGATGATGAATTCTCATTTTCGACATAGCCGTAGATCATTACCCCTTTGTTAAATTTTTTGATAAATAAAATTTATAACATGGCCGACGGCGATTGTAACGCGTAATTTATTAAATTTTATTCGCCCGACAGGCGAATTGTTCATTATTTAAACGTTGGTGCCGCTCAAATTGTTATTAATGAGTTCTGAAAACAGCCCTTATCGTAATTCTGGTTCGAAGTTGTGGCCAAATCGAACTTGAGCGACCTTGAGAGTTTTAGTTGCCCCTCGAAACTCATTTTAGGCCACTGCACACTTGCGACTAGGGCATGACGAGGGTGCTATTCGTGGAGGTCTGTGAGGTAGCGTTGCGGTATACTGCCTTGGAATGAAGCCCTTATTTAAGATTCTCAAGGAACGCCGTAGCCTATACGACACGCCCGGAGTGTCGTATAAGCTGGCTAGCCACCAACGTATGTGTATCTTGAGGATTTCCCGCGTAAAAAAAAAAAAAAAAAAATTGTTTTTTTTTTTGGTTAGTTGTTTGTATATAAATTATTGACAAGCATCTGCTCAGATATTAATGAAGTATTGAATGTTCAGATATTAATGGTAACTTGTAGTGTATAGAAGTTATTGATATTTTAAATTGTTCAGATGTATTTGGTCACCTTGTCTGCTACAATATATCTGACGGCGACTGTACGTGTGAAATATACATTATTAGTAGCAACACCATTTTGTCCGTTTATCATTTCTTGAGTTATCAATGGTGTAACTAACCAACCTGTATTTTAAATTTGTGAGGTTTAGTATTGCGGTTAGCTTGTCATCGGGCACCCTTAATCTAAGTAATGCTATCAAACAATTTGTCAGTAACCTTTAGACTTGTTCATCATAACTCGTCCCCAGCCAGACGCGTTACTCATATCATATGACGTCAATTTATTGCGAATCGATATTCGGTTGAGAAATATATGATATGATACTATTCCACGTGCAAAACAAATATTAATCATGTGCTGTAATATTAGAAAGCTTTTAAATATGTACGATCCACTAGTTTAACAATATTATCTCTCAAAAAGGTAACGTTTTTGAAACTAGCGTATATTGCGAAATATTATCGACCTGCAGGGCAAGTAATGCCGGGTGTAGCTATTTGTTTGATGGGTCCATAATGTTTACCCTTTGAACTTCTTCGTGCTTTAGACAGCACTTAAAGCCGTCGGTCTCGGCTGCTTTTCGAATATCGAAATGAGTTTTTTGTAAGTTCTTCTCAGCAGTTTTCACGTTCCGAACTTTGCATTATATTCATTCATTTATTCATAGCAAATACATAGGTTGGTTACATTGGGTGGAATAGCGCAACATAAACGCATTCGAGCTTTTCTCTGCGCTAGTATCGTCGTATTTACAAAGGTATACCTAGATCATCTCACCAAGTAGTCACTAACTAGCCATATATTTATCAATATGTTGAAAATTTAACACTTCACTTCTCGCTTGCCATGTTACATTAATATCAAAGAGAGAGCTTTGCGTCGTATTCCTCAATGTTGAGGGTCGTGACCACCCTTCAGCATCACTTTCTCTTGTATGATGTTCTTCCATCTGTTCCTGTTTCTGGCGGTGTGGAGCGCATTGTGGACCGTAGAATTGAGAGTGGTGCGGATTTGATGGCAAAAATAATCTAAATGATAATATGTTTATTCAAGAAATTTCACAGAAATGTTGCTTTTTGCTGGTTCCATCTAGGACTATAATCCATTGTGCTGTATATTCATTTGTTAATTAAAATGTAGAAATAATTTATTTTTAACTGAGAATGTCGTTGCTTGTTTCTAGTTTGAAGCCAAGTAGACTACCGTTTTGTTCTGACCTACATTTCGTTGAAAGCAACAACAAAATATGTGGCACGGACTATTAGTTGTGCTAAGTCATTGTAAATCGTACATTTCACATTAATCCTGCAGCCGCGAAAGTTCCCACACCATTTGACATGTAACCTTCCCCCAATCAATTCTCGACCTAAAACATATTAATCAGACGGCACAAAGTACGACGGAATGCCATAATCGTTTTCCACCAGTAGGTACACGTGTCGGCGCGTGTTTCGAGTTAAAAGTTTCCGTAGCAATGTTTCGTTTTAGCAGACTCATTGCTATATTGAAATTCGTAGCTTCATTTTCCGTAGCGGTGGGCGGATAGCTCGTAGGCTGGTTCGTAGCCGCCCGCCCTACGCCGCGACCTGACGTCAGTATAGGTCGAGCCACCGCGCTGGACGCACGTGTGTCGCTCTGCGGCTTGTTTACACCGTCACCCGGATATAAACGTCTCGTGTTTACGCTAAGCGAATTAACAACGATCCTAGTGATTTTCCTCCTTGTGAATTTAGTGAGCGAACAGGTGGCTGCGGCAACCTTTTAGTGAAGTGTTAGTGTGTGCCCAGGAAAGTGCATTTGAGACACCAAGCGATTATCATAGCAGTTTACTGTAGAATATACACGGATCAATAGAATCAGCTGAGCCGAGAGCTCGCTGCCCGCATTCGCTTATCTAAGGTACGCCAATCATTCGCATTGACCCATTTCATTTCAGCAATTATCAAGCCCTCATATGCCATAATAACGCTGTATTCGAGACAAACTCGGCACAATAGATCGTTAACGATGTAATAGCAGATTCGCGTTTCATCTGTTGCTAGTCAGAATACGATATTCTCACAATGTAGATTTCTAAAAATGCTATTTATGTGGTGAAATGGTGTTTTTTTTTAATTATAGACTACGGCTATTTTACGTAAAGATTAGAGAGAATTTCACGGCATTTAAGTGGCTATTTAATTGTTTTAGAAAAACCCTAGTTTGCATCATTGCGTGTAGTATATCTGTTGCTGCCCAATGACAAGGTCAGACATATTTTTAACGCTTCGATAAAATGACAGCTGTTATAAATAACACTCCAAAGGGTTGGAGTTTCACAATTTGTCTTAAAAATAATCACGACTACGACATGTTTGATTTCGTGATTGTAAACAATACAGTGGTAATGACAGTTTTTATCGTTTATCATCATCGTGATTATGATAGCGATAAACGCATCTTTAGGTTACGAAATACGTAATCTCTAATAAGAATTGATTTCAATATACATGTATCATCATCATATTGCTTTCCTGTAGTGCTGATGCTTGAGTTAAGTGTAGGCGCAACAGTGGGTATTTTATGTGCTGACTGGTGCTGACACGAAACATATACTGCTGCGATATGTATTAAATCTATAGGTTTTACTTTTGCTATCTCCTGGAAGCGTTGTAGTGGTTATTAAGTGTGTGTGTTTTTTTTATAAAGAACGGAACCCCTACTTAAATTATATCCTATAGCGAGGGCCGTTTACAAACATGTAATTCGCGAACACCAATGACGTCGAGACTTGGTGCAAGTGCCTCTGGTTTATACAAAGACACTCGCCCGACACAGGCATCGAATCAGGGACTCGTGTTCCAAAGGTGGCACACGACCATCCAACTCCTAGACCAACAAGGCAGTTCTAATTGCCCAAATAATTGATATTACTTAAAGACTTATTTTAAAAATGATTAGCGTTTCTTAAGTAAACTTTAATTACAACTTTTAATTTATATTTGAAATATTATTTTTATATTATTAAATTATTAATTTCTTTTCTCAAGGTAAATTCACCTACAATTTGAAATTTCCTATGACTACTTATAGGTTTATTCCTTCATTATTCACAAACTCCGAATAGTTTTACTTTATTCTATACCAAAACTAGCGACCCGCCCCGGCTTCGCACGGGTGAAATTATGCATGTTTTAAACTTAAAAACCTTCCTCTTGAATCACTCTATCTATTCAAAACATCCGTTGCGTAGTTTTAAAGATTTAAGCATACATAGGGACGGACAGACGACAGCGACTTTGTTTTATAATATGTAGTGATGATTCGACATCGATTCGAATCAGTGTAGTTTTAAAGACCATGTGGTGACGGATTGAGAATACATTGTATCACCATCCCACTCCATGCTGAGGGTGTCGTAAGACTCGTCAAACCTAGCCGTAAGAGCTAAACTTGATATGAGATCCTCTGCCAACCCGTCTGGAAAGCGTGGCACAGTATGCTAAGTACACTCCATGTAATTGGAGCAGGTCCGACTCGTCAGTGGGGCAGTAAGGGCTGAATAGCAGTTGTAGTTTTGAAATGTAACATACAGTCGGGCAGACAGATAGTTATTATATTCATTTGGACATTTTGATGTCCGTTTTGACAGATATCCCTCAGTATCGGCCTGCTGCCAGTCGGCTGGCCAGTAGCCATCGGGCCAGCATAAGCAAACAAGTGCAAACAGGATAATTAATTAGTGACGTACTGCAGTCGGCTTACATTATTTTTAATTACCAACAATCTACGCAATCATTTTACTCATCTCACAAAGGTTATTTATTTTATGTTGTTATTAATCATCATTTGGCTCATCAAAAGGCTCAAAGTCACCCAAAGGGCAATAGAGAGGGCTATGCTCTGAGATCTCAGAAATGAGGAGATACGCAAGCGAACCAGAGTTACCGACATAGCCCACAGGATTGCAAAGTTGGATTGAATTGGCAGTGGGCACATAGCTGGCGGGACCGACGCCCGAAAGTGAAAATTCTCAAGTGGCGACCGCGTTCCGGAAAGCGCAGTGCTGGTAGGCCCCCACACGGCGGACCGATGACCTGGTTAAGGTCGCCGGAAAGCCTCGGCGACTCGGGACCGGCTTTCGTGGAAATTCTTGAGGAGGCCTATGACCAGCAGTGGACGTCTTTTGGCTGTAAAGATGAATCATCATCATTTGTCGTTTCCTTTCGTCAGCTCTTACGACACCTTCAGGATGGAATGGGGTGGTGATGGTGACACTGTATTCTAAATTCGTCACCACGTGGATTCCCTGTTCAGTCACACATAACTTTTGGTTAGCTCTATGCCTCACTTCGGATGGCTATATGGATTTTGATTTGTTACTCCCTGAACTGTATAGAAATCAATATTACTCCTCAACAGAAGTGGGTTTCCTTGAAAATATGAAATGTCGTGATCCATTATTGCCTATCTTTATAGAAGGGAAGTAACTTTTATGCGAGGGTTACTCTCAGGTGTATTAAAACCAATATCTGGAAGTGCTCAGGTCTATTCGAGAACCAATGTTTTAATTTTAGTGTTATTATTGTTAAAAGCTATGACTAAATTATTATACCTAGACCTGAATATACAATAGAGATGGATCGATTGCATGAATGAGAACATGTAGAGAAAGATATAATAGTAGTTTTAAATATGACGATTTATAAAAGTTTCGTGATAAAACCTACATGAATAAAGTTCCATTTGAATTTTGCGTTCTTTTTCTGAGTCGGGCCGAGTCCAGTTACATGGAGGGAGTACTCTGCCACGCTGACCAGATGGGTTGGTACAGGGTACCTCATTACCTTTTGTCGGCTCTTACGGCACCTGTCACTATACGGCAGCTTCATACTTTCGCTATTTACCGTGTTGACGACACGTTAGTGTCACCTTAGGTTTGTTTTAATTCCGTCACCATATGGGTACACAAAGTTAAAGTAGTTACGTCCATGCTACGTGTCAAGGTCAAGTTTCAAATAGTTTGCTGGGTAGATATTTGTCTTAAAAAGATTTTCGCTGAGAAGATATTACATAGACGAGTAAGGATTACATGGTAACAAAATCTGTGTCCAATAATTAACAATAACATCATGTTATCATGGATCGCTGGCTACTAACAAAAGGTTTTAAATATCGGATAAAAGGTTCTGCGGAATTAAAAAAGGGTCGCGGATATTCAGGCCCAGTATTCGTTGTTTTTAAGCTACGATACGTGAAGGTTTGGACAGAGAATAGTAATAAATTCCCTTTGTCAGGTTTAACTAGACATGTGTTGCATAAACAAGATGTTTATTTTACGTGCTTGTTACACTTTGGCTTATGATCCCTGGCTGTATGACATACGCCTTTGCCTCTTTCAAGGACGACTATTTGTTTGTTTGGTTTTGTTTTGATTAATGTCGTAGCCTTTCGCATGTCATGGCTCAATCTAGCAGAGAGCGTCTTACAATCTACCTTTGCCAAGTCTCCACTTAAGGCCTCTTCATGAACACTTCTGAACGATTGATTCATAATGAATTCAGATAGTAGGTGCCTTAATCGACAGCGTTCTTCGTTTTAAAATAAATCTGGCCTCGTTGTAAAATTATAATCTCTTTTCCAGTTCTTTTATAAAATTGGTAAATTGTAAAATTGGTTTTAGGTATTTATGGTGTCTTAATTGAGAACGTTCTTAGATATGTTTTATGTAACTACTCGTCGGTACTATTAGTTACAAATACTATTAGTTTGTTCAAATACCAATTTTCGTTGTGTTAGAAAAAAAAATATACATTTCACATTCGCTAAAAGGTAAACGCTTTTGAAACACATGCTTCATTATAGATTAATACACTAGCATTGGCACTCAAATGAATAGTTCCATTTGCATTTCAATGAAACATTTCGAATTGAATAGTCGGGGTTATCAGTCTTATTTAAATAGGTTGTCATTGTGGTTTATTATCTGTGTAGTGTTAGGTTAGTGTGTACTCGTATCTTCTATAATAAAGAGATCCCTTCAACCAGATTAAAACCCGGTGTTAAATTTACAAATGGCTGGAAATGCAAGAATGTGTTATTGTTCAGGTCACTTTCGACATTACCGAAATCGTTGATTGATTGATTTATATATGCTATAGTCAGTTGTTATAGCAGTTGCAACCTGGGGCTTTCGTACGAGTTCGCTAAACAAACTCAAAGAATAGTTATTCAGGCCGCATCTGAAACAAAATAATAGCGACACACAAGTAAAAAAAGTTTTGCGACAAACGGAGTACATGTTCTTTCGCCCTACACTATACTCATTAACAAACCCGGTTGATATGTTTAGTTTAGTCATGAAAAGTAAACAAGCAGAGAGAAATATGTTACATATATACCATTAGGGCAAGAAACAAACGGCTATGGTAAGGGGTTAAAGACGTAATTTTTTTCAAAACAATCATTTTGGCATCGACGATTTCCTTGATTTAACGTACTATCTCTAATGATCGAAGATTTATTGTGGCCCAGTATCGTTATTTGCGAGCCGGCAACTCTACCGCCGACGCTTTTGGCACCTTAATTAGATCATCGAACAAATTATGACGCTGGTAACTCGCTGGGAACTAAATGAATTCACAGTTGAATGTTTGTTGTTTACCAAATCGCGTTACACAAAATAGGCAAATAATTACCATTTTAAATTTCGGCTGGATTACAAGATTGTGCTGTTCTCGTGATTGATAAATCTATAGTAGTGTTTGCGAACGTTTAAATTTCAATGGGTTTGGCTAGCAGTTTGTGGATGGAATTTGCGATAATGTGTGGTAAACAGCAAAAGGAAAAACATTGGCCACTAGCTCATGAACTATTTTCAATTTTCATGAACCCGATCATTAGACCGCTTTACATAACGCTACTATGCGATTGGAATGTGATACCACTGAAATGCTTCTTTGGATTCAATTGGAGTTTAAATACGTGAATTAAATTTTCTTCATAAAGTGCTTGAAACTAATTGAATGCGACAAGAGAAGAAGTATGTTTTTGAAATGTTATTTCACGTTGGCTTATGAAGAAGCGGTATTTCTTTACGTAATGAACCGCATTTCTCTGAACTCTTTTTTAATTTTACGGTATTTAACGGAGTGGCTCTAAAGCCTTAGTGCTCCATTAGTTCGATTGAAACTCTTAGAACTTTAACTGTAGGCGGGAAGGGCGCCTGCGGTGGTTGCCAGCGCTAATGGAAAGAAAATCTATATAAAATGCTGCGGATTTTATGAATTATTACCTTCTATATTCGCGTCCATTATTCATCGAGCTCCTCTTCAGATTTAAGACTAATAACTTCTATTATTTTATTGTCTGTGGTGGTGGATTGATAATACGTAATGCTAACCTTTTCTATCCTGGGAGAGTCGTACGAGGCAAGTAAAGGAACTGGATAGACAGTCGCAAGAAGAGATAAACATTTGGTATTTGAAATGCGAACTCGTATTATATCTATATTTTCTATTTCTATGTTTGCGGGTATTATGTGCTGCACTATTTATATTATAGCTGCACTATTAAAATATGAGCTGCACTAGCCAGTTTGTCCTTACGTCTTCCAGTTCTCTCATGAAATTGGGGAAGCCCAAGGCATTCAGGATGAATGCCGTCTTTATGTATACGGTTTCTCGCAATGCACTGTGACGTGTTAATTTACTTAAACATTGTAAATATTGTTTAATTTTGGCTGTCAACTTTACCAGCTCCGTAAATGAATAACAATAGTGTTTAATTAAATCGAAACTTGTTATTAACTCGCCTCTCCTTCATTAAGCTAGTCTGACGCAAAGCACACTTTGGAAGTTTACAAAGACTTAGAGAGGTTGAATTGAATTCCTTGAAAAAAACCTTTATTTTATTGATAGAGCTATCGAATAGAACTCAAAAATTTAAAATATATAAGTTTTATACATTTTTGATCGGAACCATGTTTACAGTAAATTAAAATACGAACATTGAAATTTGGTGGACTGTCTTTATTATATTCTAGTGAATAGACACTTCCCTAAACTCTAATTGCGAAACACATATATCTCGGAGTCTATTGTTGGCGCGACAGTGTGCGGAAAATGTAGTTGTCGTTTGGTTAGCACCGTGGGTGGACGAAGGCCGGGCCGTGGGCTCGCCAACCAGTCCCCAAGAGCAAGGTCATCAGTCGTTATCACCATGTCACAGCATTAAAGCTAAACAGTATGTCCAGTCAGTTTCTGCGGAACATATTATTTATCGGAGTATTATGCGCCGCTTTTTGTACAGATTGTGACAGAGTGTAATTCCCAAGAATAAAAAACAATATTTTAGTATTATTACCATCAACATTTCAGGACGGATTGTAACCTATAGCAGAATGCATTTTATCTGTTGGTAAACCTACTTCTGGCATACCCAGTGGTTGGGATTTGGTTATAAAATCAGACTTTCGTTCTTCGCAGCGAAGAGCCATCGATCCCGGTTATTTGAAGTCCGTAGTTTGACAACTGACCGTTTTAACGAATACCAGTGGTCTAGTTTGATCTCTGAGGGTAGACGGTAATATGTTATTTGAATTGGTATAGTAAGTCAATTTAGCATGGACTGGTAGGCGAGCGCAATAAAATTTGGCAAGTTAAAAAACCTGAACGATGTACAATTAAAAAAAGTAAAAGTACTTAAGTAAGTACATATTACTTAAGTTAGTGTTTATGGAATAAATGATTTTATTCTTTTGCAAATGACAAATTGTCAAAATTAACTGACATGTAATTATGTATTGTTTAAATGAAGCAACTACGTCTCAAGATAAAGTCATTAAAAAAACCTAATTAATTTCCTGGAAGCATGCTTCACACTGCATGTGAAGGTACACATACACTGGTACACTGTGTCTCTGTGGGTGTGTCAGCTTTGAATTGTGTCTAAAGTTGTTTTACTATTTTTAAGCCACACTGTGTGACCACGTCGCCTCTTTATCGCCTTCATAGCATTCCTTACGAGCTTACTCCGTTTATGGCTCACTGGCGACGGTAAGAAGTTACTTTAATTTGTTGATAAACTCTCTAAAAATATTTAAATAGTGACGTCCGATCTATTAGTTTATGGCGCATTTAACTGCAAACGAAGTGCGTTTTTATTGTTTGAAACCCGTGTTTCATTGTTATGGCTGTTTTTAATAACTAACTGTAGTAAACAAGTTTGACACGTGTCTTAAATTGCGAAGAATGGATGGATATATTAGGACCTTTATCTACATACTTCGTAGGCCGTAAAACACCCTACCGAGTCGGGCCTCCTCTAATTACAGGAGGGAAGTTTTCCTTCTCTTGTGGCTAGGTTTTCGGCCTTGTCGTTTCCTTTTGTCAGCTCTTACGACACCCTCAAGATGCAATGGTGGTGACTCATGTATTCTGAACCGACACCACACGGTTAGCTAGATAAAATTCGATTGCTTACCATTAAAACAGTTACGACTCGCGTGGCTTGAGTCGATAACTTTGATCAATAGGTCATATTAAAGATGGATGCGCGACAAGGGAAGATAATGATTGTTTTTAACGATTGTGTGCTTAGTCACTGTGAAAATTGCGTTGTTTCATAGTTGTTTACGATTTAGGTTCTTGGGTACTACGCAACATGTCGCCAATTAGATGAACATTTTTTTTATCACGCGATGAGTTGTAGTTCCTACTCGTATGTTGTTTGCCTTTATAAAACTAGTCACTAACATTATCGTTCCCTTCTCTCAAATATCTCTCCATGAAACAATCATGCCAAAATGTTCAATAGAAAAAGAAACAATAAGAAAGAAAAAGAAAAATTATATAATAAAATATATTTTAAGTTATTTGGGATCTTGAGGAAAACATTAAGACCGCTTCAATATTTTAGGAATCAAAGCGAACCCAATGGTTCGCTTTGATTCCTAAAATATGTGCAAATCAATCAATCAAATCAATCAAAGCAGAATAGAAGCAAATCTTCCAATGAAGATTTGCTTCTATTCTGCTAACTATTAATTCCGTGTGGTGACGGATTTAGATTACTTAGTGTCACCACCCCATTCCATCCAGAGGGTGTGGTAAGAGCCGAGCAAAGGAAATGACAAGGCCAATATATAACCTAGCCGTAAGAGAAGGAAAAGTTGATACGATATCCTGGGTCAACCCGTCTGGCTAGCGTGGCACAGTAGACTAATTACCCTCCATGTAACTGGAGGAGGCCCGACTTAGGAGTGGGTAATATATAGGCTGCGTAGTATCTATTAACTCATTTGAAACCAACTGACCTCTTACGACGCGCGGTCAAGATTATGAATGCCAAATTCCATTAAGTTTCGGCGAGGTTCATTCATGGTTAGTGCCATGAATTTTCCGCACGCCCGTGGGGCCGCCGATGTTTTTACCAATACGAGCTCACCTTGGAGTCACGTGGCCGCTGAGTCATGACGCGACGGAGCGCGACTGCCGGCCGGCCGCGCCCGCCGGATCTTGGCCACAGTGTACAATCCATAGTAGCTCAACCTATCTTCAATTGACCACCACCGTTTTTTATTTTGAACAATTATGGTTATTTTGAAGTTTCTAGTTCTGCTAGTTTCTATTGAAGTTCCCATACGACACGATGTTACTAATCTGCTAAATTTTAAAGTTATTAAATAGAAGCAAAATCCTCAACTTGCTTGTATACATGCGTATCATCCCTGTCTTGTTTGATTGAAAAGTCCATAAACAGAACAGGTATCGTAGCTTTTATAAAATATTTGCCCCATAAACATCACAAGACTCGTGTCTGAAGCAAATGACACTAGTCGTCGCACTATTTCCACCTGTCATCGAGATATCGTGTCTGTGAGCAACGTCTATATGTACTCGAGAGCACGTGGTATGTAGGTTAACTTAGGCTCCTAATCATGAAATTCTTTTTTCAAATCTTAGAGCTATGGTATATTTCTAAATTCAAAACTTACTTTATTCGAATGCTGTTTTTACAAATCGCTTTTAGATATTCAAGTAATAATACTGTTCGGAATGCGGTTCTAAAGGGAAGAGCACAATGCTAGTTAGCAGCTTTTAAAATCAATTCGAAATAGACTTACTGTTTCCATTACTCTGTGTCCCACAGCTAAATACGATTCATCTATTGCGACGTTTCTGAGATCACATGGAGTTTAAAAACGATATTCCACTTTATGTTCTTCGCATTAAAGTCCTTTTTGAAAATCAGTATATGAGACACAACTGTTCTCATAAGTACTCTGACGTAAATATTATACAATCTGCTTCTTTTATGGATAGACAAAAGTAAGTAACTATGCAAATTTAATAATGAAATATAGTAATTATACGACGGTGCCCTAAGATACTAGCAAGAAATAAATTTAGCGCGTATACAGATTCATCCTGTCCTGTGGGTGTCATACAAGGCGACTAAAGAAACTAGAAGCATTAACCTATATGCTTATGTCGCAATGCCATGAAATTGCCGGACTTCCAGTAGTACAACTGTGGCTTGCCATAGCAACGAGAGAATGAAATCCCTGTGCGGGATCTCGTCAGCGGACCACAGTACACATAATCGCCGACCCCACCCACGATGGGCAGCGGTATGCTTAAAGCATTTCCCCAGCGATAAAAAAGGTTTAGAAACTTCGCTTGTAAATTCAGTGTAAGTGTCAGGTAAGGAGTTGTTTATCCATCCTCAAATTGGAGCAGCCCATTCATGATGTACTACTCATTTGCAGTCACGGTTCAGACTCGAGCGACCCGCTCCACATTTTAAGTGCATACATAATTAGTCAATTACCAACTTTATCAGCGGCCTACTGCGACGTCAACTAACGAAGCTTCTAGTTAGTAGTTTCTCATTACCTCTGTAGTGATGAGCCGAGTCGTACACTTGCGGATAGGGCGGAACATGATCGATCTGCAGGTTAACTTACCTGCTCTGCTTTATGTTGGATGGGTGTCATTATCAACATCTGATCTTACTCTAAATTTACTCTAAATTATCACCTCACTACGATCAACCCCTATTTTTTAAAGAGATATTTATATGGCAAAACAACGTTTGCCGGGACAGTCAGTTAGGTCTGCGAATCGGAAAACGTATATTTTTCATCCCCCTAAATGTGGGGACCACGCTTAACATTTAGGGGGATGAAAAATATATGTTTTTATATATTTTTTTTACACATTTTTGTGTGTGTTTTTTTATGATACAGCATATAAAAATACGTACAAACATAAATGTTCACCCCTCTATGATCAACCCCTATTTATGAATCGCGATATTCATATGGCAAAACAAAGTTTGCGGGGTCAGCTAGTATATTTAATAAAAGTGTAAAATAAACCAAAAAGGGTGCTGGTCGCCAGCACTTGTCTTACCAACTACCTGTTGTCCCATTAGGCTGCTAAGAACGTTGATAGGAATCGTTCTGTGTAAATATTGGTAGTTAAAACAGTTTACATAGGTGCAGACCGCAATGAGATTGGAATAATGCGCAGAAGTAAAGATTTCGTATTCGAACTCTAGTATTCGGAAAGAATCGATTTAGTGCTCGAATCCGAGAACTCATGTAAGTACTTGTATGGTTATTCGAATAATTGTACTCAGAATTCGAGTCCCTTTTCACAAGCGTATGAATGATGAAAAGATCAATAACATAAAATACTCGGAACTAATAGTCCCACATATTGCAGATAAAACGCTGTTGTAAACTGAAGCCAAGTGAGGAATTTCTTTTACCTTATAATAACACCACGCTTGCGTGTTGAAAGGTTGCCAGATCTATTAGGTTGTTCGGGCATCGGAAGGAACCCACATGTTTTCAGTTTGTACATGGACAACGGTAACTGACAAGTGGGTCTTATACTTGAGTATATGAGTACTAAGTATCACATACTAAGTATTTGAGTGCATATTCGAGTTACCTGACTTTGCACATCTCTAGGTGTACCCGTGCGATGGAATGGGGCCCGGCTGATTGATATCCGCTCAAGGCTGTGACGTCACCTCCGCTTCCGCTCGTACTACGTGTTCTCCATTATGTGGCCAAAATTAAAATGAAATCTATAAATTTCATTGAACCTTACGACTTGAGTCATCCTGTATTCACATAATATGATATGAGATGTACTTAAGCGACAAATGAGAACCACACAGAAAGTTTATTTTAGAAATAAAAAACGAAGCGTTTACGAAAACGAAACCTGTGGCCCGGCCTTGTTTTTAATGTACCTACGTGACCTGTTACAAAAAATGGCATAGATGTGTAGTGTTAGGGAGGCAACACCTCTACAGATATTAACAAAATTTAAAATAAATAAACCGAGACACAGCGTAATGTTAAAATACGTGAACATTAAAAACTAAACTGAAGTATTTTTTTTAAACGAAACTTTATTTGTAAGCGGTGTCGCGTGGGATGCTAACAAACATGAATACAATAGACAAACACAGCGCAAGTGCTACTGGTTTACACAAGCACCCCGGAATCTAACTGAGGGCCCGATTTAAAGGCAGCAAACCGCAAATCTTGTGGGTATTCTAAGAGTCGCAAGAAATTACATTGCAGAAAAGCTAGCCACATGAGATGGTAAACTTGACACGAAACTCTGGAGGCGGCCTTAGCCAGCAGCGGGTCTCTGGGCTGAGGAAGATGGATGTGATAACTAACAAAATAATCTCACCAATATACTACTACTACTATTCAGCCCATATATGACCCACTGCTGAGTTAGGCCTCCTCCAGCTACATGGACGACAATTGGCCTACTGTGCCAAGCTGGCCTGGGTTGGCACAGAGTCCATTTAGCAAAACCATTAAATAAAATATCCTTGGACATTTCACACAACGCCATCTCGTCCCAAGCTAAGCAACTTAATGCTTGTGTTATGGTAACGAGATGGATGATAAACTACTTAATATATATTTTATTTGTAAATACATAGATACATATTATAGATAGAAAACACCCAGACCCGGAACAAATACTTGTAGTTCGTATATTTCTTCCGTGCGGGATCGAACCCGCGACATGCTGCGCAGCAGTCGATCGCTCAACCACTGCGCCAACTGTGTCAAACAAATTGTTTCGTCTATTTGATATTACGCGCCAAGTGATAAAAAATATAACGAAGACGAACAGCCATTTGAAGTTTCCGCAAAATAGGTTCCAGGTAAAGTCGTTTTAGATTACCCGCGCTTAATCCCTGGGAAGGTGTGTAATATCCCGCCGGGCAGATAACTATTGACCAGGGTACCCCGGCGATTAGGCATTCAGCATGAATGATTTTCCAGGTCGGCGCCTCTTGCCTATTTTACCCGAACTTGCCTCCCGAGGATAATACTACTCGGTCCATAATATGACCGACATGTTTATTACTTACTGGCCAATAACAAATTCAAAAATGGAATGCCTTCGCGTGCGCTTCTATGTATTCATTTGTTTCTGGCGTCATTCTTGATTTTACGAATATCAAGTTTGGTTGATTTTTAAATAGTGATTTTATTTATTACTAGTGGCCCGCCCCGGCTTCGCCCGTGCAAAGCGGGGGTGGGTTAAACATATAAACCTTCCTCATGAATCAACCTAACTATTAAAAAAAACCGTATCAAAATCCGTTGCGTAGTTATAAAGATTTAAGCATACATAGGGACGGACAGACGACAGCGACTTTGTTTTATAATATGTAGTGATAGTGATTTATTGACTATATACATTCCAATGACCCACTGCTGAGTCGGGCCTCCTCCAGTTACATGGGAGGCTATTAGGCTACTGTACCACGGCCAGACGGGTTTGTATCAAGATTTCCTTCTCTTGCGGCGACGTTATCGGCCTTGTCAGTTCCTTTTATCGGCTCTTACAACAACCACAGGTTTCTAGCCTTTTTTCAATTTTGCTTTGTCTACGACAATCTCATCTCATTTGTTAACTACAGTTTTACACGGCACGATTCTACTGGTCATCGCAATGGGTTAGTCCGAACGTACTCGCCGAAAACGGAAAACGTCGGATGTTATACATTATGTTATGTTGTGTGTATTGTGATGGATACCTACAGATAAATATTCCCCCCACACGTGACGCTTATTTTCAAATCTATATATTAATACGTGAAGCTAATCTTTGTATGAAATTTCCCACACTTATAGGTTACTAGCGATCCGCCCCGGCCTCGCACGGGTGCAATTATGCATGTATTATACATATAAACCTTCCTCTGGATTCACTCTACCTATTAAAAAAAACCGCTTCAAAATCCGTTGCGTAGTTTTAAAGATTTAAGCATACATATGGACCGGACAGACGACAGCGACTTTGTTATATACTATGTAGTGATGTAGAGTTTTTTTTAAAGTAAATCCAGTAAATCAATCAAAATACAACACACACTATCATGTATTTGACACACACGAATATATACCTATTTTTTTGTTTAGCGTTAAAGTCTGTGTTCAAATTGAGAATAGAACGATAGAACTATAATTTAAATTAATTACCGCTGGCTGACCACTAATAATGGGAAATAACCGAATCCGAATAGCGAAATGACCTGCCACCAAAACGACTCAAAAATTAATCTAAAATAAGCTCGCATGTAAACAATTGAATAACGACTTAATTTCTAGAGAACATTATAGTCGCGTAATAGTGTGTGTGAAAAAAAATCCTTAGCGCTCACTCACATACTGCTAGGTTATCATCGTCAAATTTAACAAAATATTTTGTGGGAAACCCACTTTTACTCTTAGATAAACCTGAGAAAGAGTGTATTTTTTTTAAATTGCGTATAACTATTTTGAATTGCGTAATTAAGTTCTTATCGTAATGCCGTCAAGTATAATTTACTTTTCAGAAGCAAGATAGGCCCCTGTCATGTCATATCGTTTTTACTATCTGCTGCGTATTTATCACTCTATCGCTCGAATTGTCTTGTTATCATTTTGTATCACTACATAGTATAAAACAAAGTCGATGTTTTCTGTCCGTCGCTATGTATGCTTAAATCTTTAAAACTACGCAACGGATTTTGTAGCGGTTTTTTTTATTAGATAGAGTGGTTCACGAGGAAGGTTTATATGTATAACACACCCCCGCTTTGCACGGGCGAAGCCGGGGCGGGCCACTAGTTACGTAATAAACATATAATACTACTGCTTCTGTGATTACAATTGTAATTTTAAACCCCAAAAAGAGCAAGCAACTTTTATATTCGATCAAAGTCGGGCACACAGAATTTAGCAAGAAGATATGTTACTATATTAAATGTATCAACCCTAACACTGTCAGTAACTATCGGAATTTGCTTATATACACCTCCGCCCAACGGCAGTTGCGACACTGATTCCAATTCAGTGCGTCTAGTCTAGTTATCTCGTGAAGAGAAAACCCCATGCCGTCACAGTCCTTTTTTAAAAAACAAAACCTCTGCACTCTGTTTATGCTGTAGCTCGGGGCCTGTATACAAATATTTAATTCACGAACACATATGACACCCAGACTTACAGCAAGTGCCTCTGGTTTATACTAATACACTTGCCCGCCCCCTGAATCGAACTGCAGACCCGTGATCCAAAGGCGGCACATCCAACCAACAAGATCAGATATTATGGGACAGACATAGAACCCACTGAATTCCAAAAATATACAAACATTAATCTGCTTTGCCAGATATTTGGCTTTTTTTATTTTGTACTTAGTTTGTGGCCTTTTAAAGCCAGCAATATACGTTGGCCTAGCATTGCCGAGTGAACGCCAATACCAACGTATAGACGGTATATTTGCATTGTCTGGCCATCGCTCGGTGTCGCTCGCCTAGTTGGTTTCGATACATTTGCCCAACGTGTAGGCAGTAGCACTTGCCTTGTATTAAATTGCCTACGCTCGCGTTGGCCTAAGCTCGGCAAACGTATATTGCTGGCATAATGTTTAGAAATGCCTTCTATTGGCGAAAACACACTTGCCCCGCTGAACGCGCCAAACGGATCGAAGTCAAAGAGGCCACGCACACTTAACCGCACTAAAAGGAACCGATCGCGTCGAAGACAGCTAAGTAGACTCGCGCTTTGCTCTATCGTACCACGGTAAAGTAATCGAAAACAGTATTATCACTCGGTTCTGTCCTTGATTATCGATTCGTTCGAATACTCGGTTCTGTCGTCCAAGTTGTTCTTCCTCATTCCGATGATTCGATGTTTTAAAGGATTTCCTACAAAATTTTCGAGAATTAATTTTTTTCGGCGCCGACAAATATACGTTCACTATAAATATCTTACTTCTCACCGTATCTGGCAGTTTTCAATTTAAATTCGGGCATATGAGTAGAGTAGTGGGGCTGCTTTTGAAATAAAATAAAAGCTTATTAAAAAGAGTACTATGAGTTACTTTCTATGAATTAGGTTAAACATTGTTTGACGTGACGTGCATAAAATATTGTTGATGATTTACTGCTCAATTTAATATATAATATGTGACACAAATTTCTAATAAATACGTGTGTTTGCATTCACTACGTAACCCCGCTCAAATATTTGCGGAAGTCAAATACGATAACTTCCGGGCTTCAACAATAGCGTTCGCTTCACGTCGCTCGGATTTTACGACGATGATGTCGTATGCAGGGCAAAGAAATTATAGGCGTATGTATGTATTATGTGATTTCTCTTGGAGTTGTTGTCAATATGACGGTTTACATCCAAATTAACATTTTGAATCTGATATTCGAACGGCATTCAAACACTTATTTTTCTTTTGTTTTGCCGCGATATATGTTCAAAAAAGACGAAGAAGAAGAAATCAACTAGTCTAATTAAAGGAACTCAACCAGCCGGTAATCTAGTCGCTGTGCCACGAAATTGGTACCGATTGTCTATGGGCTGCTGTGAGGATAATGATTGATGGATGACATACTCACGAATAGTTACCACACGACACTGGCAAAAATTACGAGGATGTCGGCAGATTGCCACAAAACACACGACAACATTTTGCGTGAAACAAACATCATGTGATTGATATGTGGTACAGAAAAAAAATAACGCGTGGGGATAACACCTGGCAATCCACGAGGGGATAGCAGATGTTCCAACATGCGGTTTTTTCATTGATATTGTAGCTATGTACGTATTGTTGTCAAACGGAGATTCCTATAATAGCTTTTTGTAGGAATATATTGCAAAAGTATTAGCAAAATTTTTGTTTTGCTACCTGAGATTGCTTGAGGTTATGGGTAAAAAGCCGTCTGGAAAGAACTTTGTCTTATGATTCCTAGTATACGATATTGTTACATGATCATTTAATGAAAAGTATTGTGTTATATAATAAAATACATTATATTACCAAACTTAAGTGGCAGTGGCCAGGGCACATAGCTCGTAGGACCGACGCCCGATGGGACAGAAAAGTCTTCGAGTGGCGACCGATTTCCGGAAGGCGCAGTGCACTAGCACCTACTAAGGCCTCCCACACGGTGGACCGACGACCTGGTTAAGGTCGCCGGAAAGCAGTGGATGCGGGCGCCCAGGACCGGCCTTTGTGGAGATGCTTGGGGGAGGCCTATGTCCAGCAGTGGACGTCGTGTGGCTGAAATGATCATGACGATAATGATGATTATATTACATTACAAACATTAACAAGTTGGCGCCTTTTACTTGAAAGGAATTTCGCCCATAACTATATCGCAAAAACTGGATCGTAACAAAACTATATTCTCGAAAAGAAGATTCCCTTGGAATATATACTAATATTTTAAAGGCGAAATATTGTTTGTGACGAATAAATTATGAAACTGCAAGATCGTTTTCAAGAATTCTTACAACCTTAGTAACCTGTAGGTATTCAATATCCATGAGTAACACAGCCGAGGGAAGCACAGATTTAAAGCCTACGCGTGTAAAGCCCCGGAGATATACTAGTTATGATTATATAGTAAGATGGGCAAGTAACAGAAAATTAAATAGTGCAACATACATGTTAAACATGAATAGCTATGTAATTAAATAAAACAACAGAACTGTCAAGTAGTCTAATTTATTTCGACAAATATTAGATACTTTGTATGTGAATCTAACAAGCCATTGTTTTCGAAATACGTCGACGTGTAGCCGCAAATGTAGAGACAATAGCATTAAATGGAATTGAGAGCAAACTCATAATTTTCCACGAGTTATTGTCCCAAGTTGGAGGGAGTATCGCCTACATTCGCTCGTCTTTATTGTGTTCGTAAACTTGTCAAGGCAACGGGCTAAGGCTTCCCTGTAACGCCAAATCGTATTTGTGCCATAATTTTATCGGGTGTTAGCATTTATTTTTATATCCCACGACATGGAGTAGCTATGAAACTAGAACTGGTGAGAGCAGCCGTCGGTGGCAATATTTTGTTTACTAATATAGTAGTAATTATGAAATTAAATACTTTTACATTATCTAATTTACATTATATAATTACCGACGTTTCGAATGCTTTGCCGCAGTCGTGATCATGGGGGAGACTAGATGACAGTTGTCTTTAAAAGTACGAAGAAACAGAAGTAATTTTATTTTAAATGTTTGAAGGCATTAATGTTATTCTGAAGATGGCTTCACATATATATATATATGGTACTCATGTATAATGCAGCATTCTAATGATGACGAATTTTTGAAATTTATTTTGTGTTTATTCGTTACAAAATTTACGACAATACATTATTTTCCTCTTTTTAATATTATTATATACTCGTCAATATTGATAGATCAATATAAGGGGCCCAAACTTCTTGCTATTTTACGTGGCAATTGCATTACTCTGCTAAAATTCAAAAATTCTTGGCAAGTCTTTGTCAAAAGTTTGTTATATGGCAAAAGCGTGTGGGAATCGGCCAGAACTGGCACCATAGTATTTAATTAACAAGTTTTACACCAGCTAAGTTCTTATTTTCCCTTTCCATGACCTATTTACGGTTCATTCTAAGCATTGAAAGGGTATGTCATTAAAGAAGTGCAGTTATAGCGTAGACCCATAGACGCCAGGCCGGGTCGGCCCCTGGCCCAGTACCGCTTCGCTAAATGGGCCGCTATTCCTGACCTATATCACAACGGGGTTGTCTGGGCCACCGCCAAATGTCACCCTAAGAATAGTTTGCACCGGTGTTGGCCGAGCCAATTTTAAAATACAAAAAGTGTGTATAAATGTAACGATGTAGTTTAGGTATACTCTCGTAAATGTAAATAAAGTTCGATATGTTTGTTTTTCTGTCTTAGTTCATTACTTGAATACACATTGTCACCACCCCATTCCATCCTGAGGGTGTCGTAAGAGAAGACATAAGGAAATGGCAACGCTGAAAACCTAGCCGCAAGAGAAGAAACACTTGATACAACCAGTGGCAACCCGTCTTCCTAGCGTTGCACTGTAGCCTGATATCCCCTCCATGCATTTGGAGAAGCCCCGGCCCGGCAATGGGTCATTTTCAGGCTGAAATGATATGTAGATTAAAAACAATATTTCCATGGTTACGATTGTTACATAGACTTATTAGTGTCTATGTGACGTATAAGTGTTAACGTTTCAAAATTTAGTACTAGCTGACCCGGCAAACTTCGTACCGCATCAGAATCAATAAATAAAAAACCTGAATGATTTTTCATATTCTCTTTTATACCTTCCCTGGACTTCCACGAATATTTCAAGACCAAAATTACCCAAATCGGTCCAGCCGTTCTCAAGTTTAAGCGAGACTAACGAACACCAATTCATTTTTATTTATATAGATAGATAATCATTCTAAAATAAATTTACCATATTGTGCACAGTCCACATTTAAAACATCCTCTTTGTAAATTATGCATTGCTATACAACGTGAAGTGCATTCGCCAGCACAGTTTTTGTACGAAAGTAGGTCGGGAATTTTCCTTGCAAAGAATAGGGAACAAGATTTTATGTGCTTATGCAAATGTGGCGGTTTCGGCCGTGTTCACGGAATGATAGAATGAAGACCGGTAAAGTTATTTGCGGGGTAAAATTATGAATGCAGATTATTAGAACGGCAATGAAGTTTGGCGTCGTGAGCTATGACGTTGATGAATCCATTTACGGCACTGTTTTGAAAACATTTTCCAACACTGGCGCACACTAGTGATTCTGTTTTTAAAACATGTTCTATATCCGCAGTTACGGCGGGAAATATGAGAATTCTAAATTTATATTCT
Organism: Clostera curtula; assembly: GCA_905475355.2. Classification (NCBI taxonomy): domain Eukaryota; kingdom Metazoa; phylum Arthropoda; class Insecta; order Lepidoptera; family Notodontidae; genus Clostera; species Clostera curtula. The sequence continues at coordinate 15,462,602 of FR997810.1, forward strand.
GTGTTATTGTGGTATTGGGGGCTAAGTATTTTGAGCTGTAATGTTAAACGTGGGATATTTCGGTTTAAGCGTTTCTGTTTTGACATATTTTCATAGCAATATGAAACTCAAACTCAAAAAGAACTTTAATTACGTAGGTTTGCTTTATGTGCCCATCGAATCGCGAAGGAGTTTAGATATTACACACAGATTATGGACATGGGCAGCCAGGCGTTGCATAACCTGCACACAGATTCCTAGTAGGGTTCATGATTTCTCGAGCTTTTCAATTTCTCGGGTCTCGAGAATTCTCGAGGCTAATTTCTCGGGACTCTCGGGTTGTCGAGAAATTTACATTTACGTACGTTTTCTCATATTATTTGGTTCCAATTGCGTCTAAAAATCAGTAGTTTTCCTCTCAAATAAAAGTATCAAATTAATTATAAAACTTTCATCGATGTTATTCACAAACATTAATCTTACAAATATTGTTTTAGAAAATATTACAGAAAAAAATATTATTCAGGCTCATAATCATAGTGACAGCACCATTTTTAGTTGGTTATTTAGAACTTAAACTAAACAAAAAATCAACATGAAAGAAAACGTAAATATTAGGTTGGGGAAAAAGTATGTATGAACTTGTAATATAATCTTCAGTTCTGATCTTGCACCTTCAGATTTCCACATGTTTCTGTCTCTTCAGAATTCCTTAGGCAGTGTCAGGTTAACATTACGAGAGGACTGCCAAAACCACTTGTCGCGGTATTTTGATCAGTAACTAGTCCCAAAATTTCTATAGCAATGGGATCATGTCCCTACCTACAAGATGGCAAAAAGTTATCGAACAAAATGGTAGCTACATACTTTAGTTAAATGTAAATAAACTATATTAAAAAATGATTTGAAATTTCTTAAAAAATGCGACGAAACTTTTTCCCCGACCTATTATCTTAACTTACATTACATTAGGATCACAGCACAATTTTGGGCTGATTATTTAGAAAAAAAAAATCTGTTTAAATCTTGTAAACAAAATAGCTTCTATAAAACACGAAAGAAATCTATAATATCTTAAACTCAGGTAGAACGTAAATGTAAATTATAATTACATTACAATCGTAGCACCATTTATGGCATGTTAATAGAATATAAACAAATTAAAACTCTGCAAGTTTATTTTCTACAAACGTACATGATTTCTCGAGTTCTCGACTTTTCTCGAGCTTGATTTCCCGGGAACAAAGCCCAACGATTTCCCGGGAATTCTCGGCTCGAGAATTCCCGGGAATGAACACTAATTCCTAGTAATATGGCTATCTAGTAATATACACAAATAAAGCCCCTTGAAGGTAATTGTTTGTTGGCAATATCAGCTCCTTTATCCCGACCTTTTTCTGAGACCAATGAGATTACGAAGTAATTTATTAGCGCTCTCAATAGAGGTTATTACGCGGGCGAGCTATTTATTACATACCATAATTAGATACTATAACCTCATCCATTATACGGCATCCAAATTCATTATTTTACATGGTATATTATTTTGTATAATATTAGTTTTTTGGACCAAACATAAATAAATAAAGTAAAAATACTAATAATTAAGTACAAACTACAACAAAATCTTAAAAATAAAAATATATACATGTATTATTGTTGTAAAATTACATAAAAAATACTTCATCTAGACTGTTTACCTTTAAGGGGCTTTGGATTTTAAACTTTTTATGAAAATTGAAAAAAAAAAGTTTATATCTGCCCATATATGACCCACTACTGAGTCGGGCCTCCTCCAAATTTACAAAGTCAAATTAGCCTATAGTTCCACGCAGGCAAGACGGGCTAGCACAAGGTTTGTATAATCTAATCTTACGCTTTACGTTTAGTTTAGTCTCCTCTTACCATACGCTTAGGATGGTATGGGTTGATGACATTGTGTATTCTAAATCGGCTACCACGCGGATCGTTACTGAGTAGGGGTTTAAAAAGGTAATTTCAGATTCTATCACGCAGAAAAACTCCAAGCTTATCTCCCTCCACTGCACGATGAGTTGCCATCCAAAGCTGATTAAAAGATTTAAAACCTTGAATTGGCCACTGTGATGACAATTACGTCTTTTTCGCCGCGATAAACTACTCCAACTCGGAGGCAGTCTTATCACCGCATATCAATCAAAACAAACATATCTCATCAAAATATACCTCTATACGATAGAAGACTATTATAATTACAAAATTATTTTTCCAAGACTTTACAAATTGACATTGTCAGTTGAAAGACTATAGGTAGTTTTATTTTAATATAATACATTTATTTTATATTGTCGTTATGTTTAATGTTACGATTTATGTGCATTTAATGTTATATTAATACATTGATCTCACTGAATATTCCAACACAATGAATATAATAGAATGGATATAATTTTATTTGTTACAAAGCTTACATTAATTGTGGGTGTTTTCTATCTATTATATGTATATGTATATTCACAAAAAAAAATGTATATAAGTAGTTTATCATCCATCTCGTTACCATAACACAAGCATTAAGTTGCTTAGCTTGGGACGAGATGGCGTTGTGTGAAATGTCCAAGGATAAGTATTTATTTATTAATTATTATAACAAATATACAAATAGCAAAAAAAACATGAAGCAAAATGGACTCTGGTTTTAGGAAGGACCAGGAAGCATTATTTTATTTAATAAAGAAACGATATCTATGCACTAGTTATGTACCGCGGGAGCTGTTTACAAACATGTAATTCATGAACGCAAATAACACACAGTCTCAGGGCAAGTGCCTCTGGTTTACACAAAAGCACTTGCCGAGCCCATACGGGATCCAAAGGCGACACATACAAAGCATAGATCAACACGGCAATTGTTCCTGAATAAATTACTTACTATCGCTATAATTGTTTCGTCCCACTTCACCAGCCTACCTCGGACTAGGTTCTTGCATTCCAAAGCATTGTATGCAAATAAACCAGAAGTCAACCTATAACTCTGTTAGTAAGTAGATGTGATATTAATATTAATGAGGCTGGCAAAAAACCGCGCAAAAATTGTAATTACACCGGGGCCACGTCCAGTTTTCTTCGTGTTATGTAATCTCTAAAGCCGTTTGCTAAGTTGCAAACTTTGTTATAGTGTGGTTTACTTGTGGTTCGTGACTAACATTTTATCTTTTGTTTTGAAGTGTTATATATTTTGATATAAGTCATATCATAAATGATGGAAGTCCGTTACAAATCGCAATTCTATACTACATACAGCGCTTAAATCTATACAACTAAATAAAATAGCTTTTTACGTACACGCAAAAAAAAAAACCTTTTATTTTATTTTCGCCTGTCTGTTGGTCTAATCTCTGACAGTCCCCTCTGAAAGTCTGAAACTTTCGCTGGCAGATAGCTGATGTAACAAGGAGTAACTTAATTTACTTTTATTAACACCACCACGCCTCTCAGGAGCCCATAGTTACTGAGTTTTCCACATTGCTACATACCTCACGGGTAACAGCTAGTTTGTAATATAGATAGCTTTGTCGCATAGTAAATCAATAACAAAACTTGTTCATCGAAAATTAGTAACGTTTTAAATTAAATATTTATCCTCGGGAATCATTTATTTATTCCTAAATTGGGGTTCAATCTTTAGAAAATGTTCCATTCAATAATAGCTAAAAGAAGCCATTTACTGCTCTCCTCTGTTTAATAAAATGCTTCTCCTCATCTATATTCGTTAATATTTTCAATCTTCATGTATTGACGTTCAATTAAAAAAATCCTAAGCTATATATTACTAGGAGATTCATTAATTTAATTGATTACAATATTAAACATTTTAAACATTATTTCATTTTGCCGAAGTACATTTTCATAGCATCAAAAGAGTCCGATCTAAAAATCGATGTTAAACTAATCTTCTTCATGTGAAAAAACGTTACATTAAATATTAAGCGCAATATTTCAAGGCTTAGTTATAAAAAAATAACTTATAAGACAGCAGCCAGTTAAGAAATCCGAGCCAGATTTAATTTTTAAAATTCTTTGAAGATAAATGGGATGACATTTTTGATTTTTAAAAATAATAAACCTGGCGGTATTTGTTATATTGCCAGTGACATTTACGATAAAGGTCACATGAGTGGGTAGCGCGGACTCAGTGATGTGCAGTCTAGTTAAGGCTACCCAGTAGCGTGTTGCTCACAAGGCGACAATTATAACTGGAGGAAAGGTCAGTGCTAATATGTGTCGTTGGGTGATTTTCATCCAACATAATGAAACGCGCTGACGTCTACGAAACCATCTAAATTTGCCAATGATTTAATTCGACAAGTTACTACTACTCGGCCCATGATTGACCCACTGCTGAGTTGGGCCTCCTCCCATCACAGGAAGGGCAATTAACCAACTGTGCCACGCTGACCAGACGGGTTGGCATAGGGTTTAATTTTCCTTCTTTGAGGCTAGGTCTTGGGCCTTGTCATTTCTTTTCGGCTCATACGGCACCTACAGTGCCTAACAAAAGACATAGCAACTATTGCTGGCTACCACCTGCCGAATATGTATAGCATTTTTAATACAATTCAATGTATATTGACATAAACGTATTTGTAGTTTTTACATATTTGTATAGCAATGACCAGGGTGAGTAATGCTTAAATATACTTGGCACGATTGAGTGTGAATATATATGATTCGGTTTTTTCATTGTAACAAATCTTATTTGCTGGCAACGGGCGTTGGGAATTCGACGGTTGGTAAAAATGTTCCCAACCAACGTTTACATTTACAGCCAACGTTAACTCAACTAGTTAACTTAAATAACGCCAACTACCACCTGTACAGTATGACATGTTGCTCCCCTCTAGATAGTAGTAGTGTCACAAAATTGATGTATCCGTTGACGATTGTGAACGCCATAATTGGTTTATACAATAAAGCATTTTTCTATTCTATTCTATTCTAAGACGAGTTTTCTGCAACTTTAAGGAAACATATACTGTGCAGGAAAACGCAGTTGCGCCGTTGACATTTTCATAATTCATTGTTCGCCTTGAAAATAAAAGGACATACATTTCATTTACATATATTATAGTACGCTTATTATAGTCAGGCATAATTAAATGAAATCCTTTCTTTCAACTTGTACGTCTTCTTATTTCGATTTAATTAATCATACACTCAAAATGAGTTTATGAGAGTGTGAGATTTTAATGTCAAATTCTCCATTATGTTTCACTACTACTTTTTAGTCTATGGTACACAACACGTTTATCTTTTTGCCTCGTTGGTCTAGGGGTTGCTAGTGCCGTGCCGCCTTTGGATGAACGAGTCCTGGGTTCGATTCTGGAGTCGGGCAAGTGCCTTTGTCTAAGCCAGAGGCACTTGCTCTGAGTCTGGGTGTCATTTGTGTTCGTGAGTCACGTGTTTGTAAACTGCCCCCGCGATATAGTTTATAACTAGTGCAGTAGTTTCCTTTATTAAAAAAGGAAATGAAAATGAAAAGACTTTTGTTCTTCTTTTACAAATCTATTTGAGGCAATCCTATTTACACGCGTCATCTAGTGTGTTCGCATTTGTATTTTAATCTATCTATACTTCTATACTAATCTATACTAATATATAAAGCTGCAGAGTTTGTTTGTTTGTTTGAACGCGCTAATCTCAGGAACTACTGGTCCGATTTCAAAAATTCTTTCAGTGTTAGATAGTCCATTTATCGAGGAAGGTTATAGGCTATATTTTATTTTCAAAAGAATTAGGGATCCGTATGAAAATTGCGATTTTGTAACCCAAGGTGTAAAATCGAAAACCTATTTATGCGTGCGCTGCAAAAACGATTGACAATAGAACAAAATGAAGTACTACGAGTTTGTAGGTCTTATTAAAATCTACAAAAGCACGCGAGAGCACATATCTAACTATCATTGTTTAGTCACAATAACCACTTTTATATTCATAAAAAAAAATGCATAGAGATAAGCATGGGTTCGAAGTCCACGCGAGCGAAGCCGCGCCCAAAAGCTAGTCGTTAATATAGTTCAAATTAGAAACAATGTAGGAATAGCTAACGAGTCATTGTGCCTATATGTTTTTGAATAGATAAATCTTTGTTTTTTTTCTAGCGTCCGAAGTTTCTATATTCAGAAGGTTGGTTACGTGACCACCGTATTACCATAAATATTATCTTAATTATACGCCCACCTTCAACCTTACATGTGTCTAAAGGTCAGCCCTCATTTGACATGTCAAGACTCCCAGCGCTCGCATTACTGGCATCTCAAGGGCAATCGACTGAAGGGTTTGAATAAAATCAAGTTCCCTTCGTGTATTTTAACGTTCGGATTATGTACTTTCTGTAATGTGCCCAGCGACGAGCAAAGATGATTTTGGCTTCTAATGTTTAAGTCCTTTGTATATTTAAGTTTTCCAAAAAGTTGCCTGGCAGTTTAAATAGGACCTTATATTTAAATGTACAGTGTGTGAGAAACTGGTATATAATTCCGCAATCTTAAAGATTGTTAAAAGGAACAGTTATTTCTTTAAAATGTTTTTCTATCCCAATGTATGAAGTAGAAAGCGACCAATTCCTGAATCGGATTTCCATAAAAAATGTGAGTTCCATTTTATTAAACCGACAAGTCATTTTAATGAATTTTGCATACTGTGATCTTTGAATTTTGAAGAGAATGGATAGATACATTCTATTTCCCTCTCTCTTCTCTTGTCTTCTCGGGTAACCTCAAAGTGTCTGTAGTGTGCGTATTAATTTATTTGTCAAATGACTTCTTTTTTTAGATACATTTATTAGCTTGCTGCACTCGTACTCCCAATACACTTAACTGTGCCAACAATCATCTCCGTTCTCAAGTTTAGTACCGTTCTCAAGTTTAGTACCGTTCTCGTAAAAATCGGTACTAAACTTTTGCTTCGCGTATTAATACACATACCGTAACTATAGATTTCGTTACGATGATCTGTGTTATTTAGGACTGGCGAATAGCCAAGACGTCCAGACATGGTGTCTTCACGATGTCGCGACGTCAATTTGAAAGAATCATCATTGACACTGCAGTTGCTGCCAATGCGCGGTGGAGGTCATTTTCTTAATCGATATTTAATTTTATGGTATCTATGGTACGTATTTATGGTAAGGTTGTATCTAGCCTAGCGGACTGTGTGTATCGTATTCGATCTGCAGGTTAAGTAACTCTCTGTGGCTCCGCTGGAGGGGGATGGGTACATCATGTCCATCGCGATTATTACACATTGAAATTAAAACATACTACGCTCGACCAAGTCTGCAGTTTGTGAGCACACATTCAACAAGACCAACCATTACATTCACTTTGATAGTCCTTAAATCTGGCAAGAATTTGAGGTCTGTCTAAGGAAAATCTTTACTTTCCGAGAATGATCCGAGAATGATCCGAGAATGAATGGTGATGCTTGGCATGTACCACCTGCTTGGGATCCAATAATTAAATTTGCAACACCTCATTTCTGCGTGCACAGGGAACGTTATGAATAAAAAATATATAGGTGGTAGAATTAAGTGTTTATTTGTACGTTTGAAGACAACAGTTATCTAGCCTCTCCCGTGACCACGACTGCTGCAAAGCATTCGAAACATCGGGAATTAAATAATGAAATTATTTAAACACGCGACAAAATCATTCAAAAGTGTTTAATTTAATCATGTCCATAATAATTAGTGTGTGTGTTTCGGAGTGCATTTAAAGCGACGGCTTCGGCGACGGCAGCCAGGACTGACGAGTCCTGGCTGCCATTCTACCATCTATGGCAGTCGGTACACGTAGTCGTATATTGAAAACCGACAGGTGGTCTAATCATATAATTTACTAGCTGACCCGGCGAACTTTGTTCCGCATTATAAATATTTAAAACAAAAAGAAAGTTGGACATAGGATACCTGTGATTTTTATCCCGTCCGTATAAAACCTACTTTAACAAAACGCAACTGACAGCGAAACGTTATGTTGTCTATAAGTAGTTTAATATGGCCGAAAATTTGACAATTAGAAATTTTGAATTCGACTTGTTTATATTGTTGTAATTCACATAATATCTTTATAACTTGTAGCCTATGTGTTATTCTGATGTATAAGCTATATTATTGTAAAGTTTCATTAAAATCCATTCAGTAGTTTTTACGTGAAAGAGTAACAAATATCCATCCATCCATCCATCCATACTTACAAACTTTCACGTTTATAATATTAGTAAGATAGGTCGCGGAGGGCAGACGGTAATCGCAATACCGGTAGTAAACCTAAGCAGTCAGTATATCGTTGTAGATCTAAAAAAAAGGAAATGTTGGTAACATACGCTTAATATTCCAATAATTCCATTACGGGGCAACCCAGCACGGTATATAAATTGAAGTTTATTAGCGGATCCTCCGTATACCGTTAATATATGCCCCTTTTTGCATAAAGATAGCGCGGGCGTTTTACGATATACGTTCAACTTTTACGTATTTGAAAAGTGCGGTTGCTGTGTGTTGTCAGAATACAGTGTCGCCACGACATTTCATATTGAGGGTGTCATAAGTGTTGACTCTAGGAACTGACAAGGTTGGAAACCTAAAGACAAAAAATACTTAAAATACCACCATACAAAATACGGTAAACATAAAGATTCTTTATTTGTATAACATGCGTCTATGGCATTGATGCGAGCGCCCCAGGACGGGCCTTTGTGGAGATCCTTGGAGGAGGCCTATGTCCAGCAGTGGACGTCTTTTGGCTGAAATGATGATGTGTATATACATTGACTTGTCAAGTATGCAAGGTGCATCTATCTATAAATTGAAACGTGAAGCAAAATTTGCCAAACACGAATGACACCCAGAGTCATAGCAAGTGTCTCTGATTTATACAAAGACACTTGGCCGATCCTGGAATCGAACCGGGGACCCCGTGAACCAAAGGTGTGCCAACTTATTTATTGAATCTAATTCTCAATCAAATTTATTTATTCAAGTAGTACCTACACTCATGCAGGTAGCATGACATGGGTACACTTCAATAAATAGATTTTGGTTTTATTTTTAACTAGCGACCCGCCCCGGCCTCGCACGGGTGCAATTATGCATGTATTATACATATAAAACTTCCTCTTGATTTACTGTATCTATTAAAAAACCGCGTCAAAATCTGTTGCGTAGTTTCAAAGATTTAAGCATACATAGGGACGGACAGACGACAGCGACTTTGTTTTATACTATGTAGTGAAGTGATATGTGAAATCTATTTTCTATCAAACTATATCATGTTCTTTGTAGAATGTAGATGTTCAGTCTGAATCTTTTGCAAGTATTGAACTTGAGAACTGAGTTAGGCCCTGTCGAAATTACTTATTCTAAAAATATGAAGACTCATCTTTATAAAGGTCTCGACGAACAGTCTAGAAAGTAAATCATAAAATAGGGACGCTTTGACTAATGCTGGTAATAAAAGCTGAAAGTGAAACTAAAGTGAACAGAGACTTTCATCAAGCGAGATTGAGGTCAAACGGAAGCCTATTTTTTAAATAAAGAAAATCTGTTGTTGTCCTAGATGTTGGATGTGCCGCCTTTGGAATACGGGTCCCCGGTGTTCGATTTCGGGGTCGGGGAATTGTCTTTGTGTAAACCAGAGGCACTTGCTCCGAGTCTAGGTGTCATTTGTGTTCGTAAATTTCATGTATGTAAGGTGGCCAGCGTGACAAAGTAGGCTTCTCCCCCCTGCTACTGGAGGAGGCTCGACTCGGCAGTGGGTATTTACGGTATATCGAAGTCTCATTTCCAATGCAACACGCATTTTGTTATTTATACACAAAACTACATACTCTTTTGGGCTGCCTCGTTACAAATGGTTAAAGAGTTATTGTTACACCCTGTATATATTGTACTGATTCATATTTCGGATGAGGAGGTCGTGGTAGTGGAGATTAGATATTGCGTCAAATACATATCCGAACCTCAACATAGTTACCTACATAACTTCAACAGAGCAATTCGCAAGGTTAAACAATCCCCGACTACAGACATCGGGGGATAGTCGCCGCGGCCCCCTGCCGGACATACCACCTTGTCTGGCTGATTGATCATCTCTTTGTGTTTTCTGTTGTACTTTTAATAATAATTATAATATCTTTGGTCACAACACGCTAAGTTACGTCTATAACTAATGTCAACGTCCTTGTTTTTTTTTGCCATCAGGATAAGCGCTATTCAACTGTACAGTTTTACGTCGGAAAACACATTCTTGAAAGCTGCCTGCTCGACTGCGTATTGTAGGCTCGCTGTGCAGACGCTTCTCATTTGCCGTATGAAAGCCTTCCATTTTCTTACCTTCTGTAAGAAAATAGAAAGCTTTCGCTACGAGGATGATCTTGCCTCTTTGAAGCTTTTGACACGGCCGTGCTGCAGTTCACGTGTAGACATTGTCTGTCGTCATCATCATCTCAGCCTATTACAAATACAATTGACTTACTTACTTTTGAATAGAAACTTCTTTATAGTTCGTTCACGTTGTAAATGCGCCACGTAACGGTGTATTTTATATATTTAAAGGTTAAAGGACAGGACACAACCGTTGCGTTCTAAAATATGCCTCCAACTGCTTCTTGTTCGACTGTTTGTTGTTTCTAATTAGGAACGATTTGATTGGTTACGCGGCGTGGCTAAGCCGGTGGATAAGGATGACGCACTGCTTTCTGACCGCGTACGGGGTATAGTAAGATAAGGGAAAGAAGGGCTATTTTTACACATTTAGTAGACGGCACAGTGTATGTGTATATTTAGTTTCCTTGCGACTATATTTGTTCTTTTATCTTTTAACAGACACTCACGTTAAAATTATCGTCTCGGTAACGTTTCGGTTTCTCCAGTTGTCAGTTTTTACATTACAGTTGTTAGTTTTAACACTACAGATTAGATTCTAATCTTCAATATACCAGTTGTCAGATTTCAGATTAGATTCTAATCTGTAATGTTGAAACTGACAACTTGTGACACTAGAACAGTACCGAGACAACAATTTTATGCTATCTAATCATTAGAAGCATATACGTATGTTAGTATATTTTGACGACACGGTTGGCGCAGTGGTTTAGCGATCGACTGCTGCGCAGCATGTCGCGGGTTCGATCCCCGCACGGAAGAAATATTTGTACGACCTACAAGTATTTGTTACAAGTTACAAGTGTTGTATATGTATGTATAAACAAAAAAAAAAGTATATAAGTAGTTTATCATCCATCTCGTTACCATAACACAAGCATTAAGTTGCTTAGCTTGGGACGAGATGGCGTTGTGTGAAATGTCCAAGGATATTTATTTATTTAATTATGGGGCCGAAGCAACAGGTCAGAAGCTATGATTAGATGGACACTCATCTAGTATTCTATCGGAACTAGACCTTCCTGTACTTGCGGATTAAATGCGTTTCATCCGATCCCTTTAGCTAGCAATGTATTCCACGCGAACCTCCAAAACTCCTCAAGATGTTTTCATTTAGGGCAAACGTCGCATAAAGTTTTTTTATTGGTCGGTCTGATGTACACAAATATATAGGCAAGCTGCGTAGGCAGCCTTAAGTGGGTGCTCTCGTAAGTCCGGCGCGAGTAAGTGTGTTTGCTTCCTAGAATTGTGAGCGACTCTGCGAGATCCGTTCTGACACAGTATACATATACGCAGTAATACAACAAACATATCATGGTAGGTGGAGAAGAGAGTTCAACGGCTATTTAGCATGCGCACAGATTATGCTCTCTGTTTTACTAAGTAACTAAAAACTTTAATATCAACAGTAGGTATGTATAACGTGACCATACGTCCCGCTTTGGGCGGGATTGTCCCGCTTTCAGGCTGTCCGTCTCGCTGTCCCCAACGAGAACAAAAATGTCCCGCTTTACGAATAAACCTCTATATCCTTTGCACTTAAATATGATATCTTACGTACACCAACGTACTCCATATATGTATATATATTTATTTATTTATACAAAAGTCAGTAGGCGTCCCGCTCAAACACGAAAATAAAATGGTCACGTTAGGTATGTAACAATTTTTTTTAAAGTCCATTTCTTAGGATTTTGCGATTATTACACATAAAAATACGGCTTTATCGCGTTTATTTTACTTTATTTAATTCCCGACGTTTCGAATGTTTTGATTGCTGCAAAATTACGAAGTCTTTCGTTCTTCTTGTGTCATGGAACATTGTTATTAAAATATGAATACCGTCTTGATTCTAACTAACGCATTTATTGTCGTTCTATGGAGCGTTAGTGTGGAAAGCACTTCAGTAGATTTGAGTAATGTGGGTCTTGGAACGCGCTATCTAAAGATAATCAGTTATAAAACTTCCAATCACTATACGAGAAACTGTACTGATCATATTTATCTTAGATTATTTCTAAAAGAACATACACCCAGAAATAATTAAACGACCACCTTTTTTAAATTGTAAATGCGCTAATAAATAAATTAGTTATGTGACAATGAATTCTAAATTCTAATTTAGCTTGATGACGGATTTAGAATACATAGTGTCACCATCCCATTCCATCCTTAGGGTGTCGTGAAGGAAAAGAACGAGCCCGAAAACCAAGCCGCAAGAGAAGGAAAATTTGTCCCGTCCCTTAGCCAACCCGTCTGGCCAGCAGCGTGGCACAGGAGGCAAATTACCCTCCTTATGATGGGAGGACTTTATTTGATTAGATGATGATGATGATTTGACTTTACTTGACCCAATTTATCAGTCGGTCATTTGTGGGCTGAATAGTAGTATTCTAAATAAGTCATTCTATGGACAGATCTATCAGGCAGACAGACTTGATTTGTTTAAAATCCTGTAGGCATATATCCACTATCCTTCCTTCGGGTTATGTGATAGTGTATTGTAGATTACAATCATTTTGCGGTCGCTATTAAAGGGTCATGTTAAAGTAGTGATCATTCTGCTTGGTATGCACCCTTAGCGGGGTGCAGCTGCCGAGACTGGGATGAATGGAGGCAGTTAAAGTGCAACCCTTTTTGTGATACGCTCTCTGTCTCCTTTCGCAGACGTGTACCTGTTCTAATGTAGGGATGACCAAAGCTTTGGCGCGCGCTTTTTGTAGTTTTAAATTTGCTCTGAATTTGTAACTGGCAGTTTTTCGATGAATCTCGTGACCGGTGCCATAGTTAAAAGAAAACAAACGATTTGCATCGTTTTAGAAAACTGTTAATAGTCCCTCTTTCTTTTTTCGATTTGTACAAGGTTGCAGTAACTTTATAGGATTGTCAAAACATACTAATACTACTATACTAAAACATACTAACAATAAGTCAAAATAGTTAAGTCAGTACCTATATTGTAATTTGGATAGTATTAGTTTTATGTTTTTATTGATTAAAATAGTAAATTTTTATTATTATGTAATAGTGCATGAGGTGCTTACCTATAAGAAATTGTTACACTAAGCCCTAAATCATGTTTGTATGATAATTTATATTTTTAAAGTGTAAACAGTTGTTGGTGAGCCTAAAATAAATAAATAAATATTCAGCCCATAGACCCACTGTTGAGTCGGGCCTCCTCCTGACATGGAGGGTAATTAGCTTACTGTGCCACACTGGCCAGACGGGTGGGCACATGGTTTCGTATGAAGTTTTTCTTCTCTTACAGCTAGGTCTTCGGACTTATCATTTCCTTTTGCCGGCTCTTACGACACCCTCAGGATGGAATGGGGTGGTGACACTATGTATTCTGAATCCGTCACCACACCCGTGAAAACATAGCTTCATTCTCCAAAAAAAATCCATCGTATTTAAATTTCCAATGATATTTTGTTGTACAAGATGTTTTACGTTGACAAGGTAGTAAAAACTGTGCTCGCAGATAAGCATACAGGACCTACAGATAACAGTGTGCATAATTGATGCGTATTAAAGAGGCAACCCTACTCTTGTCACCTTGATTACGTTGGACCTTTTGGAGGGCCCACAAAGCGGAACCCCTCTTGTTTTTGGGGACTATTAATAATACCGACTGCGGGTTAATTAAATCTGTTAAGCTTCAAACCGTACAAAGCACATTGCATTCGTTACTCATCATGTTTCGCAAGAAGTCATCTTACGACTATACCTGTGTAAGGTCTGACCTCCTCATCCTTTGGATGGCGTTGTCACGAAGCGTTACAAATATAAATCTATGTACAAAACGATACCAATACTGACAAGATTGTGTCTAAGACTAATAATAATAAATAAATAAAATAAATATCGTTGGACATTTCACACAACGCCATCTCGTCCCAAGCTAAGCAACTTAATGCTTGTGTTATGGTAACGAGATCGATGATAAACTACTTATATACATTTTTTTTTGTAAATACATACATATTATAGATAGAAATGACACCCAGACTCCGAGCCAGTGCCTCTGGTTTAGACAAAGACACTTGCCCGACCCCGGAATCGAACCCGGGACCTGTTGATCCAAAGGCGGCACAACAGCCGATAGCGATTAAAACATTCGAAAATAAGTTAACAGCTAGAAAATATCGAAATCGATTATTTGTATAGGTCCTATGACGGATTTAGAATGCATAGTGTCCTATTCCGTCCTACAGTAAGAGCCACAAGGCCGAAAAATCCTAGCCGCAAGAGAAGGAACAGTTTATACGAAACCCCTGGCCAACGTGGAACAGTAGCCTAATAACCCTCCATGTAACAGGGGAGGTACGGTTCAGCAGTGGGTCATTTATGGGCTGAGTAGTAGTGTACGGCCACGCCAAAGTTGTAGACATTTTTCAACTGGAGTTATATGATTAAAAATCTACATTCAAAGTCTTTGTCTTAAAATAAATGAAAACTGAGGCACTCGTTTAGAAATAACTGATAGCGAGTGATACAGTCAAGCCGGAAGTCAAAAAGTAACAACTCATTTCAAAGTTAATTATCGAAGACAATGGTATAACAATTAATTGAATGTTTCCCGATTGATCTAACGAGCTATTGTTCAGATTTGCAACAAATTGTATCTTGACAAGTATACAAGGAAAAATACTGAAAAATTGCACAATATCGTTTTTACTATCTAGGGAACGACAAAAGCAAAACCATGATTAAGTACTTAAGATTTCTTAGGTCTTCGCGATTATTACACATTGAAATTAAACACAAACGGATTTATCGCGTGTGTATTATTATTTAATTCAGGCTCTCCCGTGACCACGACTGCTGCAAATCATTCGAAACGGCGGGTATCTAATAATGTAATATATACGCGATAAATCCGTTAAAAAGTGTTTAATTTTTTCTCGAAAGTAAAATTTGATCTAAATCTGCACTACTTAACACTTTTAAACAGAGTTACTTAGAAAACAGATAAACAAAAATAAGAATCATACCTGCATAGTTAATTTATTAAGTAGAAAATTGGCTATAGAGCTCTACAGATAATTTTTAGGAAACACATACCAAGACTTAAACATAAAAAAAATCAAGGTACTAGGCAGGAATAAGACAAATTTGTGACATCAAACTCGCGCAATAGTTACAAAGGGTCAAACATCAGCAAAATCTAGTCAATAATAGTAACCTTTTAATGCATGAGCCACCGGAACCTCGGCAAGCACCTGTTCACAAGCATGACGCTTGATAGAAAGAGATCATCGCCACCCATGTCACAAAATTGGAGCGGCAGAGCTGCTGCTGCTTTAAAAAAAAAGAAGGAAATAACAATGTTATGTTATCTTGAAAAAGTTTATAAAAGTATTCTATTGGTTGAGTCGGTTTCCTTCGAACAAGATAAGAACACTCCTGGCCCAACGCTTCACCCTTTCAGGAGTTATAATGCTACAAATTGACACGGCAAACTTGTAACACCTTTCTTTTGTTCGGGAACTAAAACAAGTAAGTTTTTGTGTCAAGTGTCCGAGACGTCTACTGGAGCGGACGTGGTAGTCTGTAGGAGTTGGTTTATCTAGAACAGACAAGACTCTATATACTTCCTAGAAGTATATACTAATAATAGCCCACTTCTCTCTTCTGAATTTTCCATCCTACGGTTGCCTGGACGAGAGTTGCAGTGTGCAATATGGCCGCCCATTGTACAAATACTCATAATGTTTCTTATTGATAGTGATAATTTTGTTTGTCTGTGCAATAAAGTCTAAAAATAAAACTAGTTATAGCGTAGATAGCTCGTCTCCCTGATTTTCAACGGTTTTTGGACCCACTGCTGAGTCTGGCCTCCTCCAATTACATGGACGGGAATTAGCCCACTGTGCCACGCTGGCCAGACGGGTTGACTTGACACAGGCTTTCGTATCAAGTTATCCCTCTCTTACGGTTCGGTTATCGGCCTTACGACACCCTCAGGATAAAATGAGGCTAAAAAGAATAAGTCCTTAGGTGCAGTTAAACCTGCCATTGCATTTTAAAAAACTAAATACGATGGGAGAATGCCTCGAATCCTTCGTCTGTTTGTCTGTTAGCGAAGGTACAGAATGGATTTTCCTAAAGATTTGTTTTATATTGCGATAGGGAGGGTGGCTAATATAAATTAAACATAATATTGATAGCAGTGAAAAGCGTAACGACGTAGTTAGTATTTTTGAAGTGAAAGCTTCTTTAGCGGTGTTGGGCACTTTTCTTGGGATGGCTATAAAATGTCAAACGCGCGTCAGGACACGTGACGTCAAAAATTCGTAAGACAGAGGGAGAGTGGACCGCGCGGCGTAGGAGAGGGAGTCATATCCCCCTCTCTCGCGCAGATGCGTATTTATAAATGGTTACTTCTGATGGCTCGACCGGCTAAATTCTTCAATTTTTATATCATTATTGTGTTCGATAGCGCAATAAATAAATATTGTGTTTAACCACATAAATGCTATACTTTTAGTGGACAATGTGTGGCAAGTTGTCGATATATCACAATGCCGTAAGACTTCAAAAGATACTTCTCCACATGCAGTCAAGTTAAGGGCCAATCAGCTTTTCACGCAGTGAACTCGAACTATGATGTATTCGGATGTCATCGTAGAATAACGAGGAGTCTAGACAAGGTTAGGGCTGTATTGAATTCTGTAGTGACGTCGGTAGCGGCTTTAGAGTTAGTCATCTGGGAGTCAATCGTCCGAGAATTCGTCGAATCGTAACTAATCGTCTGTCGTCGAGCTGAAATGACGATGATAGGTAAGTCCAGTAAAAGGTACTAAAAATGAATTTTAAATTTGTCTTCGTAGTAGTACGTCTTTGATGATATTAAAATAAGGGGCTGCTTTGAGGCTTAGCCTGGTAAAAATATACATAGCTCGCGCCATCCGCCTTAGGAAAATGCCTTGCGGAACTTTCTAGAGATTTTATACCTGCCAATAACTTATTGACAAAGGATAACGTTTTATATTTACGAGTGCCTTCCTTCGTACACTTTAATAAAATAACACACACTACTATGGGTTTTATAAGGTGTTCGCGATTATCACACATTGAAATTAAACACTTCTAATACGCTTTTATTAGCTTCGCTTGTATGTATGTATGTAACGGAATCTTTGAACATGATTTTGACCCAGTTAAAAACGTCGGATTAACACGAAATTTGGCATACTTATTAAGGACCGATGACAATTAAACATTTTGACCCGTTATCAATAATGGAATAATCATAATAATAATAACGGTATGTATCTATGGATGTAACGGAATCTTTGAACATGATTTTGAGCCAGATAAGAACGTCGGATTAACACGAAATTTGGCATACTTATTAAGGACCGATGACAATTCAATATTTTAAACATTTTGACCCGTTATCATTAATAGAATAATAATAATAACGGTGATCAAGGTGGAACACCGCTCTTTGATCACCGCTTTTCAGGATATTATCAAAATAACCCTTCTAGTCATACCTGTTCATAAAATATTTAGAACTACTGATACCATGCACCCCACGCTTTTACAATAAAATTTTTTTTTCTGACACTATTTTTAATTCAAATTTATTAAAATTTATTTTCTATTTTTTGGTTCGATTTTCTATAAAAGCGTATTTTTTAAGTTTTTTTAAACTATTATTTATTAACGTCAGGAATTAAATAATGTAGAATACTTGCGACAAATCTGTTTAATCACATTACATTACATAGAGGCCACGGCTGGACGTACCTATACTCTGTTTAAAATATTTTCTTCGATTGGCTGGGGTGACCATGCAGGTAATTGTGCTCTTATTTCTTGTGACGTTTATTGATACAAAATCTAAATCGATTCAGGGGTTTCAATGTCAAAGACTCACAGACAGATCCAATTTATAACAAACCAAATCCAAATAGATTCAGCCGTTTAGAAGTTATTTATTTATGTTGCCACAGTCAGGCGGTCAGACATACACATCTAACTTGTACTATCTACGAGTATAAAGTTCCGGTTTTCGTCGCCGGTTAAATTAAAACGAAACTTCTGGAATCCAGTCAATAACCTGTAGCTTTGCTTTGTGATTTCCCCCGGGGTCTCTCGCTAATTGCGTAGAAATAATAAAGAACTTTAATTCGTGGTCAAAAGGCTAACGTGTTACACAGCGAGCATTCGCGCAGTCAGTACGTCGTGTTACAGGGAAACCAGCGAGCAACGAGAAGATATACCAACACGTCCTCGCTGTCGGCCTTCTTGAGTGAAATGGCGGCGAATACGGAGCACAGAGTTTTGACGAGCATGTTACGCCTATTTTAAATGCTCGACGCTTGATGCTCGACGCTCGATGCGAATGTTACCGTAACGTTGGTCAGCTTTAAATTGAAATTTGGGTTAATCATTTCTTTAAATTGCCCACTGACGAACAGCTTTAGAAACTTTGAAAATAGAATTTATAGCCTTTTTATACTCAAACAGAATACACATATTTTTAACTAACTATGAAATTCATATTTATTAAAAGATATTATGGTTAGAGAGTTTGATAGTGGTTAGAATTATTTGTATCGCGAAAAATGTCGCTGTCTACACCACAATTGTTCAAATATTATAGAATATCGCGGACAAAGGTTATACGATCAGTTGATTCTTTATTAATGGGTTTGAAATAAGTCTGGAGGGTTGAACTATAGGCTTTGACGTCACTAGACTCCCGTCTAGACTGAATAAGGAAGACCAATGCACTTTAGCTCTTAGAAAGTGTAAACTACACCTTTTTATTCTTCGAAAAGAAGAAAGAGAAGTTGAAGAAGAAAGTTTTTATATTATTTTTACAGATTTCTTAGTGAATTGAAATTTCTCCGAAATCGTTCCATTCAAATATGTACCTACTACCTAAAAATCTATTAACAATAAAAAAGGAAAAAAGTTAATTGAAATAGGCAAGTTAATTGTATTACTGTTTATTTTTTTCCCGAAGGCGCAGTGCTGGTAGGCCTCCCTCACGGTGGACCGACGATCTGGTTAAGGTCGCGGAAAGCAATGGATGCGGGCGGCCGTGACCGGCCTTTGTGGAGATCCATGGGAGAGGCCTATGTCCAGCAGTGGACGTTTTGGCTGAAATGATGATGAACCGACAACCGACTAAAAGAACGCAGATCACCTAGCCGCAAGAGAAGGAAATCTTGATACACGCCCTATACCAGCATGGTACAGCAGGCTAATTTCCCTCCATGAATTTGGAGGAGGCCCGACTCAATAGTATCGTCACAAGATGATAGATAGATAGATAGAATATTATTTACACAGAGTAACAAAAAAATATTAAAAGAAACTTAAACACTAACATTGTACAGCACAAATGGCGGTCTTAAATATGATAACCAAATAAAAATAATATTTCAGTAATTGAACTGTAGGCAATTGTTATTTGGCTAAGTATGGATTCTTTTAAGCTAAATGTAAGAATAATCCACCTTCTAATGTGGGGGAACGAGTGCTACGTATGTACGTTGACATTACTGAACATGTTTTAAAGATTCGTGTTGCAGAAATATTTAGTTGTTAGTTATTTTAGCTCTGTGAATGTAACCTATCCTTAGTATGCGAGATGATGAATGCCAGAAAGAAAAATATATGGAATGAAAGTGCGAGAGGAATAAAAGACGAGATTTGGTATGAATGGTGATTATACTAGCACAGACTCTGTAGTCGCGATACAGGTGAGACGTGAAAAAAACCTTAGTCTGCGACGGACCCGTGCTGAATTGTTTATTGTGATCTCCCTCAGTGTAAACAAAACATTTTGTTTATCATTATCATTACATCATTTTTCGTTTGTGGCATGAACGTGTGTTTAAGGCCATCATACAAACTCCGAAAATATAATCGATAACCCAAAACTTGCTACGAACTCCCATGTAAACAGCATTTAAGTTTGGGTTTAACATAGCCGAAGTTGGGGTGCTGCTCACAAAAACGACCATAAATAAACAAGTAGCAATTTAAACAAATTCTAATACTGCGCCAGGTAATGTAGAGCGAAGGGAGACGAAATCTGGGGTTAATGGCCTCTCACCCCTAGTTTTCTTAGCATACAATGTCTGCCTGTGCGATCTGCTCCCCAAAATTGGCTTGTGAATATTTTGATTCTTATGGGAACTCGTACTGTATTAATGTAGTGACGGATTTAGAATCAATACTGTCACTAACCAATTCTATTTAGTGATTACTTTTTACAGAATTAAACTCATGAACATATTAAAATAATCCTATAAATGCTGTTTCAATTACAATTAAACGACTATGTTTTCTACTGGACAATATATTATATTATAATAAATATTACTATGCCACATTTGCTTCGGAGGGCCGAAAAGCCGTCGGGGCATAGCAGTCGATAGACAAAGTCAGTCATTGCCGTGAAAATTAACAGTCGGTTTAACCAATTCGTTACAGCTGGTGTCACACTAGATTAGCCTCGGAAAGCAAACGGCAATCACAATGCTGATACTGGTATAGTAGCTTAAAACCTTTTGAACCAAAGGCGTTGGGTTAAGTTCGCACATGTTATCAACCAGTTGCGTTTTCGACGCCTTCTCCAATAACCGATAGATACGATAGATTTTTAACAATTACAGAATAGATTATTAAGTTGTTTGTTAATTAATGTAGCTAGCGAAATTAGATAGACTGATGTCGACCCCATCGGGAATGGAAAAGGCAGAATAGATACTATTCCATTTTTGGTCCATTTAAAATAAAATATATCCTTACTGAAAAAAGATTTCGAATGAACTAACTTTTCGAAAATTCCATCTTTTAGAAAGTTGATAAGTAAAAATATCGTCCCATCGTATACCTAATGCCACCAAAATGGATACATTTTGGCAACCTCATCTATTTCTCGGCGACGGCCGTAAAATATATTGCGAGATGGATTGCTCGTGGGGCTTTATACGCTATTTCTCGCGAAGGCCAATATTACATAGCAGATGGCCAGTATTACCTATGCCCGACCAGTGTAAAGGCGTTTGTCCACTACAGCGTGCTGTACATGAGCGTCCTATGACCGTAATGGGTACGGAAACGGATGTGACAACAATAGACTAAAACGTATCAATCAACAACACCTCAATAACCTTGCATAGCACAGCGTAGGTGTAGTTTTAAGTGTAGTCGACACTATTTATAGTTCAGTGTAGGCTACATAGATACTTATGATTATGATAACGGTATAGGACATAGGTATTATGATAACAGTTAGTGAACAATGGAAAAACTGACAACATTTTTGATTAGGATTACCCACTAAAAGAGGCTCGGCTATTGCTCTGTATAAATACTTTTAGTTTGGCAAAACACGTTAGAATACTACAGTCTGCCCTGAAATAAGAAAAGGCAAGATCTATCAGTTAATATTACCTAAAAGGTACGGTCATAGTACGTTACAGTGGGCAGATACCTTAAGGCCAAGACCTTGGTACACACCTGAGCCTATTTACGCCGGCGAAATGTCCCGAATAATGATAACAATCGACGGTACAAGCTCGATTTTCTTGTTTTCCGCGCAATAAGTTAGGATATAAACGACGGCCTTTTTGGATAGAGAGGGCGTTTGTATGTCTTGTAGTGCCTTTTTTAATATTTTTCTTCTTTCGTAAATGTTGTTTTTTTCCCGTGCACACTGCTAAGTCGGTTCTCGGACTGGAAGGACGGCCATAATGGAGGGGACGAGAAGGACGTTGGCCAATCGAGGCAGAGGGTTTTTATCCGGTTTTACTGCTCTTGTCGCCCGGTTTTCTGTCTCTCTGTTTTTAGAAGCCTCATACAACACTTTCAGAATGGAATGACTTGGTGCCTTTGTGATGTAAATAGGCAAACCCACGGACACAGTTTTGAATTTATAGGAGACAGGATGTGCCCCAAGTCTTCACCGATTTTAAATTTGGCGTACGATTCTTTTGCATAGAGTTTTGGTTGCAAATTTTTTTTTCTGATGGTTTTGAAGTCTGTTCACATTTTATGTCACATTTTTCCGTGTTGTGATGGATTTGGAATACACGGTGTCACCAGCCCCTTCCATCCTGAGGGTGCCGTAAGAGTCAACCAAAGGAAATGAAAAGGCCGAAAACCTACCCGCAAGAGAAGCACAACTTGATACGAAACCCTGTGCCAACCCGTCTGGCCAGCGTTGCACATTAGGCTGATTATCTCCCATGTAACGGGAGGAGGCCTGACTTAACAGTGGGTCATGTATCGGCTGAGTAGTACTAGTAGTAGTGGATGCTCCAGGATAGCCCGCGAAATTCAAATTTTCTTACGTTTTTTGTTGCCTGGAGCATCCACCTTAATATGAAATGAATAGATGGTCAGTCAGTTTTGTAATTATAATATCATATCAGTAGGATATTGTGTTATTGTCGATAGTCCGTTAAACAGCAACAGGTATGGGGAATAAAATGGGAATATCATGTAAAATTATCTTGAACATTCCTATTTATATTTATTGGTTAGATCCTCTTTCACCGTACATGCACATTAATTCTATCGATGTACAGTTTGGTTCATGACATCGTAAATGATATTGTAATTTTATGCTAAGCAACTTGGCACTAGTTCAGCTTAATCAATCTCGCTCTCATTATAAAAATAACTTTCATAATCAAGTATTGTGTTTAGTTAAATAGATATGTTTCTTTCATTCAAATTCAGTTGGTTGCCTTTCTTTTTGGTAAACCTTCTATTTATTAGATCGCTGCTTAAAACGAAAGGGCCAAAGGGCCACAACCTGTAATTTTCTTTTCTTTTCAGAGACCAGATTTAAAATTTGCATTTAGTTTTTTCTTGTATTATCATAATAAGATTTAAAGGCCGGCCTCGACATGTGTTCTGGCTAATATGAAAATTAGGGGTTATTTATGCAGATGTTTTCAATAAAAGTATTTTCATATTGATGTCTTAGGTTTTCACAATCTTTACACTTTGCAGGAAATGATCTCTTCACGGTTCAAATTTCTAATTCAGAAAAACAATAATAACACGAAAACTATGAAAAATCGCATAACATACATGGGGGGTGATTTGGGTACCTCAAGGGTTGCTCTACCTCTGGACTTCCGCTTGACACTATTTTTTGGGACACCCGGTATATCTAAGCAAATATAAATATCTTTAGCTCAATAGAATCGACAAATTGTGGCACCGAAATAAAATGACCTGAACATTCTTATAAATATGTTTTTTGGTTATTATAAACGTGCACATCCACAAATTTTCCATCATTGATTGACTGTAAATAACAGGCTCGACTTTATATCCTTAACTGCTCTGTCTTCTTTAGGAATATCAACCGTATAATACTTGGCTATAAAAAGCGTGTTAGGTTAGGCGAAAGGCTGGAGCAAAAACGTTGACAGTGACATAGGGATACGAAGATTTCCGTGACGCGCCTTCTTTACTGAATTCCTCATTTGACTTGCCGCTTTGCTCACGCCTCTTACGTACTTCTGAGCGCCTGGTACAAACGATGCAAATACCGTATTTTTATCGCGATAGTAGCGGATTATGCTTTGAAAAGAGCTTGAAGCCTAGAAGAATGAGAAAATATTCAAGGATGCAGTAACCGTGTCAATACCTCGAAAATTCAACCGTTGCGTAGAATAAAAAAAAAATGGCTCACCTGTAATGTTTTTTTTCCCCAATATTTGTACTTCTTTTAGGATATTTGGCTAAAACTTTTAATGCCTCTTTCTACATCCTCGGAAAGGTTGCACATACAATTATATTCTTATATCTGCATGTCTATATCTTCTTTTAGTTGCGTGTTTAGGCGTACACTGTCTGTTATATCAGTGAATATCTTATATTCACCTCGCGAATATTGTCATCACAGGACAGGCCTTTCTTTGCCAATGTGACATCAGCTTTATACGGCAGCCCGCATTTGAATATTTAAAAGGCAAACTCCCATTCTGCCGGATTTATTATCACGGCTGTCACTGTATAGCAGGTTCTGTCAGAAATCAGAATATTTTTTCTCTTTTATCCCGTTGAAAACGTCCCATGTTGTTTAATAGAACAATGTAGAATTAATAATACATTATATAAAAATGTTTATTTTATTTGATGATTGATATATGATTTACAAAATCTTTAATAATGCCCAATTTCGGCCACTAGACTTCTTACTTTGCCAAGTTATGTATCTAAATTAAATATAACATACCATATTATAAGGATAATTAACAATAGTAAATGTTCTAAACGCCATATTTTTTAGTAAGGTTAAGAGCAGTCGCGCGTCGTCGACCTCTTAAAAGGTCGTTTTCTTCCACTGCCTACCTCAAAGTGACCTCAGTTTAAGGTGGCTTTTGCTATACCCTTTTAATTCTATACTGAGGGTTTTAAGCTCACCGAGAAGTGGATTTCGCACAAAACAACAACTTGAAAGTACCTGTATTTTCTTTGTAAATTTCCAAGAGTAATTTCGAGGGCAACAATATGACAAAGGTTGTTATTGAACGTTACCTTCAGAAGTTTTCAAATACCGCGTAGATGTCAACATTTGCGAATAAGGCCCTTCGTACGCAAGGCTACGCCAATCTTCGATACTCAACGATTTTAGTTTTCAAGCGACTACCGCCATACAAATTCACTGAAGTTTGTACACGAGTCGCGTCACCGACATTCGTCCCGCGACTCGCGTCGCGCCTGTCGCGCGCTATCTGCCGGACGAGATCGTCGCTACATTAGGTCGCTGCGATTTCCAAGATGGCGGTGGATTTGAACGGATTCCCAAGTGTGATTTGTTTTAGTCGGTACGGCTATGGTAACTAAATAGGCAATTCGCGTCTTGCGATTCAATGTCGCGTGTACGGAC
The DNA here is from genome assembly GCA_905475355.2 of Clostera curtula. Lineage (NCBI taxonomy): Eukaryota > Metazoa > Arthropoda > Insecta > Lepidoptera > Notodontidae > Clostera > Clostera curtula. The sequence continues at coordinate 15,487,891 of FR997810.1, forward strand.
CGTGCGCTACTCGATACTCGCGACTTGATACATACTTATGTAGTCAACATTAGTATCGAAGATTTGCCTAGCCTTGTGTACGAAGGGCCTTAATTTTGTTTGTTACTAAATAGAATTTCACTTGAAGTACTAAAGCCGAGGCGTATTGTCATTGGGCCTTTGTAGCTTTAAATACTTTCAATCTCTGCCACCATTTTCTAGGAAATGCTTTTCAGAATATCGATGGTTCTTGTTTATGTAGGACGTTAATAAGTTTATTGTGTTTAATTAATAACAGAGTGAGAGGCTTCGTCTGCCTGAGCAAGAAGGTTTAAAACTCAATTTATATAGTTCAATATATACATTGAGCTTTAAACCATCCCAAAGAAATGAGTGTTGCCTGTGGTTTGTTTATCAAGTGTTCTTAGCAATGAATATAATCTGCTAAACCGTTTGAACATTAAAACCTTTATTTTTGTAATGATGTCGGGAGTATTTATTTTAATTACCAAAACTTGTAAGATTACACTCTTACGACACCCTCAGGATGGTATGGGATGGTGACATTGTGTATTCTAAATCCGTCACCACATGGAAGAAGCCGCTGTTCTATAATTTCATTTTACTAATAATAAGAACAGAGTGAAACTTTACATTTAATGGGCTGGATTTGGTACACCATCATATGTCCACAAAAGATAGTGTTATTGTGATATTCGAGTACTTTTGAATCGAAATCTGAAGAGTTATTGCTGGTTATCTATTGATATGAAGAGTGATAACTGTTATCTAAGCACGGCATGAGATGAAATACGTTATTTCAATATTATATGCGAAGTCAAATTCCCTCCAGCCCATATATAACCCACTGCTTAGTTGGGCCTCCTCCAATTATTCATATAATAAAGCCGGGGTGGTACAGTGAGCTAATTCCCCGTCATCGGGGAATTAGCTCACTGTACCACCCCGGCTAGACGGGTTGGCACAGGGTTACGTATCGGCGTTGTTCTGCATCAGATCCCACAATGCCGCAACAGGATGCGAGTTGGAGCACTCCGGGGATGTTTAGTGGGTAGCCCCCCACTCTGGGGGACCCCCCCTCGGCCATCCCCGTGGCCGACGGGGATAGTCCATAGAGGATTTTACCTCGGGCGAAAAAAAAAAGGGGTTACGTATCGAGGTTTTCTTCTCTTGCGGCTAGGTTTTCGGTCATTACCTATCGTCGACTCTTAAGACACCCTCAGGATGGAATTCAGTGATGACACAGTGTACCTATTCTGTCTAAATTCGTCGGCGTACGGATAAATTTATGGTGGGGAATTAACCTATAGAACATCATATATACATCTTATTTTGTGTCTTTAGTCACTCTTACGACACGCTCAATGTGGAATAGGTGTGTGCCACATGTTTATTACCACCATTACACGTATCAATAGAATAGGAATATGCTTTTTGAACACATAAGATTAAAAATATAGATTCTGGCATGTCCCGCGTGAAGACTTTTTTAATAATCAGTGTTTATACGAGTTTTCAATCCATTTGCTCACCAGCATCTCTAAATTGCTCAAAATCCTGTTCTTGTTAACATGCAATTGCCGTCGACTAATAAAAAAAGTCTTAGCAATTTCCTCTCGATCCCGGGCGTAGCCATCCAACTAAAACTTGTAGAATTGGTTTCGATTTAAGTTGTCCCAGTTTGACATCAGAGGTCAGATTGGACTGTACACAAAGTAACTTTAATTTCAGCTGAATGAATGAATGAACGATGTCTTTTGAATGAACACCAAAGGCGGATTTAAAAAAAATATTATGGTAGGTGAGGTTTCGCTGTTTGTAGACCTCGAGGTTATATAAAATAGTTTGAAAATGGAATAATGAATATGATAGATAAAAAAATAACAAAAAAGTTGCCATCTAGAAAATGATTTGCATTTGATTTCATCGATGTCTTGTTTATATTTTGCATTTTCCTTCTCTCAACTTGTTCCTTCATAGCCCATGAATGATCTTCTGGGCAGTCAGGTTTCCTTCAAGAAGATGGAGAGAAATTAACTTTATATTCCACTCTATTTTGAACTTGTGTCAGCCAATTCGGACCATTTGCAGTTTAGCAGAAATTTGTATTTAAACACTCAGTGTAATATTTATTGAAATACTTAAAAAAATGCCGTTTGAGAATTACCTTTACATACAGTTGCTTTTGATGCTGATTGTATAGGGTGTCATGAAATTAATATGTCCTGTTACTGCTACGTGTCTCTCTAAGTTTCTTACGACACTCACAGAATGGCATGGGTTGGCGACACTTTCTATTTTAAATCCGTTAACCGAACCCTCTCTTAATACATAGTTAATGACACGACTATCCGTGTGGTGATGTATTTAGAATACAGATTATCACCACCCCATGCCATCCTAAGGGTGTTGTAAGAGAGGAATTTATATGGCAGATTACCTAGCCACGAGATAAGGAAAACTTAGACAAATCTGTGCCAAACAGTCTAGCCAGCGTGGTACAGTGGGCTTAATTCCCTCTTGTAATTGGTGGAAGCCCGATCCAGAAGTGGTTCTTTTACAGAATGAGAAGTAAGATGTAATGACAAGACTTAGTTTTAGTCTCTAACTCTATCCTTATTTGTTACAGGGTGGTTACCCGGCTAAATTGAAAAAGGTGCTAATAGTGACGGCGCCGCTCTGGTTCAAGGCGCCTTTCCGAATCCTTCGGTTATTCGTCAGGGAGAAGCTAAGAGAACGAGTGCATACCGTGAATGCCCCCCAGTTAGGCCTACACGTGCCTCGGGCCAGTCTACCCAAGCAGCTGGGTGGGTTACACGAAACTGACCACGCGGCCTGGTAAGTCTTCCTATGACCCACTCAAGTCATACGCCACATTTGAGAGACGACTTCAGATAGGATTTCGGATTTAGTTTAACCTTATTTTTTATTTTTCTAGGTAAAAAACTAATGTATCCTAAGTCCTTTGCCCTCCTCCAACTCTTTTGCTGTATAACGCAAAATAATAAAACGGAAGACTTTCTATCGGCAACGGAAATAATTACTACTGAAACGGAAATTGTTTAAAAAGATATTTAGAAGCTCTGTTTTTTTGTCTCTATTTAGTCAATGTCAGGGTATACTCTTTTACTAAATTATTTCTAAAATAAATCTACAATAATGATTATGAAAAATGCGTCTTGAGGTATCAGCAGTCATTCTTTGTAATTAGTAATTAGAAATTCTAGTTATAACACTATCGACACACACTAGTTGGTGACCAACATTTTAAGAAAATAAAGATAATATTGTTCCCTTAAATGTTGTACATTGTATCGGTAGTTATATCGATCCTATCGTTATTAATATAAGTTTTGATACAGCCTGTATTGCCGTCTATAAATTGCGTAGAAGGCTGTGGATAAATCAATACGAAACGCGAGTATCTGCAGTAGAAGTGTGCGATTGATTGCGCTATTTATGAGCCGCAAACGGCGTAATTTTGGCACATAGCCGCGCCTTCACAGTGCACCGGGTATTGGAAGGAAACAGATGAACTATTGTTAGCCACGAGCGTTTCCGCAGTGAGAATAAACTAGTATACTCTAGATTTATGGTCGTAGACTACGGGACACTGCGGAACGCAAACGATCTGCTGGTGAAACAACCTCTTACTCTGCTGGATGTTGGAGGAGTGTCTATCATTGGTAACCTTTTGCCACTTCCGTGCTTGGCCTCTTCCATGCTTCAGCTTCCATACACGTAAAACCGGTTCTGACTCCCTCGTTGGTCTAGGGGTTGGATGTGCCGCCTTTGGATCACGGGATCCCGGGTTTTATTCCGGGGCGGGCAAGTGTCTTTGTGTAGGTAAACCAGAAGCACTTGCTCTGAGTCTCGGAGTTATTTGTGCAGTTTACAACCATGTAAACTGCTCCTGCGATACCTACAGGTTATAACCAGTGCAGGGGTTCCGTTTAAAAAAACAGTCCATGGCAGTATAACGTAGTCAATAGCCTAAAAACGGACAACTGGTCTAACTAAATATTTACCATTTGTCCTGTTAGGTAGGTCGCGGAGGATAGCTGGTAATAACTCCGCGTAAATACTGGTAGTTAGCCAAATAAGGTTAGAACAGTGCCGACCACAGTGTAATTAGGAAAAGGTCGTCTGCAATTTGCGACCCATATCGTGGAATTACCAGCCACGTAATTACCGTGGTACAGTAGGCTAATTACCGTCCAAGTAACTTGAGGAGACCCGACACAACAATGACCTACTCATTTATGGACTGGGTAGTAGTTGTGGCAGTAGTACATGATCTGAGTGAATAAGTCTCATGGCAGTGGCGGCGTCGTGCGGCGAGTCGTTATCTTACCTGCAATAAGGTTGCAGAGCGATGACAGCCGAATGCGTCATACTTGTGAACTGGTGCTGGGCTCGGGCATTAGAAGGTTACTATTGTTGACTAGATCTGGCTGATGTTTGGCCCTGTGCGACTATTGCGCTAGTTTGCTCTCACAAATCTGTTTTATCCCGGCAGAGTACATAAAATGGTGATCTAATAAAAAAAAAACGCTTTTTACAATAAAATCTTTTTTTCTGACATAATTTTTATATCAAATTTATTAAAATTTATTTTCTATTTTTTTGTAAAAGCGTATTTTTTTTAACTATTATTTATTTTTAATTTTTTGGTTATCGAGAAATAGGTGCCTGATCGTTTCCTTTATTGGTCTTGACGCAGTCAGACTGTCTTGACACAGTAAGGATAACGGGTCAAAATGTTTAAAATATTGAATTGTCCTCGGTCCTTAATAAGTATGCCAAATTTCGAGTTAATCCGACGTTTTGAAGGGGGTCAAAATCATACGTCACATACGTCTGAAGCCAATAAAAGCGTAAAAAAGGGCAACTACGGAGTTTCATGCCGGCTCTTCTCTGTAGAGCTGCATTCCGAACCGAATTATTTTATTGTTGGACAAAATAGTTCTTATTAGCCAACTTGATTAAATGAGTTTTCATTTGATTTGTCAGCTTTTACGTTACTGAATACGTGAAGTAAGTGCCAGTCAACATAGATGGTGAAATACGTGCCCTCCGGAGTACAGAGAACGTCATCCAACATTCAGCAGAGTCAGATGTTGCTTAACATGCAGATTGATTGCATTCCGCTTAGTCCATAATACAAGAATCATCATATTTAATATATCGTTTGCCAATACCTACATACGCATAATTCATGTATTTGCGTCACTGCGTACTACCCACCCACGCGTTTTCTTGGAAATAACAATTGTCATAAATGTCCCCTTGTCACATGATCGCCGATAGCGTTTTCTATGTAAATCACTAATTTACGCGAAGAACTTAGATCCCAACTTAGGGGCTGTCCATTAATCACGTGATGTTTTTTAACATTTTTTAACCCCTCCCTCCCATTTGGTGATACGTGGTGAGCCCACCCCCCATAAAAATCACGTGTATTTTTAGTACCTTTTTATTTATTTTTTTATAGTGGGGGAAACCTTTTATAGCTCCCCAGCCCAGAGGCTGGGGTATGTAGTAGTCCCGGTCGCGATGAGATGGACAAAGCAGCTTTGTTTAAGCTTTTCGCTTTTCAGTTCAGAAATGACGCGTTTGCAGAAAAATTAAATACGCGTGATATCTTACTATACCCCTTGGTGATGATTCGTGATTTTTGCCGAACCCCCTCCCTCCCCCTTTCGAACCTCACGTGATTAATGGACAGCCCCTTTATACATGGTGTTTTTTGGACCACATTTAAATAGGTGGTTCAGACCATGAACGTAAACAACTTTACCAAAGATATGGGTCGAAAATTGAAAAAATATTGACTTTCCCTTAGATATCGGTCGATTTTGTATGGAAGGTCTGAATTTGGTTTTGCTTAAGATTCACAAATCAGCCCGACAGATAGCGCTGCAGTCGATGAACGAATATAATGCAGGACAACGTCTGCCCGGTCAGCTAGTCACTAATAAAATAGCTTATAGCTACCAACTTAAATAATAAAACGGAAGACTTTTTAGCGGCAACGGAAATAAATTATATTGTACTGAAAAGGAAATTGTCTAAAAACTTTTTACATGCTTTATTTTTGATTATCTGTTTAATCAAGATCATTTCGGTAAACTCAAGGTATACTCTGTTACAAAATTATTTCGAAAATAAATCTTTTGAAATGTTGATTTAGGACGCGGTAGTAAGGTATGACCGGTAACTAAAATAGCACCTTCGATAACGAACTCTTGTAATCCTTTTTGTTATTGGTTGCTTCAGATCACGTGGCCCCGGTTCGATTCCGGGGTCAGGCAAGTGTCTTTGTGTAAACCAGAGGCACTTACTCTGAGTCTGGGTGTAATTTGGGTTCGTGAATTACATGTTAAAATTATTATTTATATCTAACTAGCGACCCGCCCCGGCTTCGCACGAGTGCAATTATGCGTGTATCACTACATAGTATAAAACAAAGTCGCTGTCGTCTGTCCATCCCTATGTATGCTTAAAACTTTAAGGAAGGTTTATATGTATAACTGGTGGCCCGCCCCGGCTTCGTACGTGTGCAATTATGCATGTATTATATAAACGTTCCTCTTGAATCACACTATCTATTAACAAAACCCCTTCAAAATCCGTTGCGTAGTTTTAAAGATTTATGCATACATAGGGACGGACAGACGACAGCGACTTTGTTTTATAATATGTAGTGATAGATGTTTAACGTTTTCGTGTCACGGTGTTTGTAATTAAACTCCTCCGAAATGGCTTGACTGGGTTTCGTGAAATTTTGTGTGCATATCGGTTAGGTCGCCGAATCGGACAACATCTATTTTTCATCCCCCTAAATGTTAAGGGTGATCAAGTCAACCCGTAAGTATGGTTTTTTATGATACAGCATACAAAAATACATACAACCAAAAATTTCACCCCTCTACGATCAACCCATATTTTTAAAGTACCGGTAATAGGTGCGTAAAATACCGATCTATTGTATGTAGGTATACCTCACTAAAGGTGTGTATGTATTTTACAAACCTTTAGTGAGGTTTACCTGCCAAAGCCACTGTAACCCAAACTTCATAAATGGTCCATCGTTCTTACCTGTGTTGGGAGCATGCGCTAACAACCTTTCAGCTTTTATAAAATACCGTAGGTCTGGGGTTCACGGGCTCTTAGTCTATAATGACAGAAATATGGAAATTTCATTTAAAAATGTCACCCATTGAAAAATGTCTGTAACAAAGCTATAATCCTACTTATTTTATCATTCTGAAATGGAGTCCACAACTCTATTTGCAAAAAAAATACTAATTTAATTTTAACGCAAATGTGTGAGTGTACCCATAATACCGACCGCAACAAACTTTGAAGTTGCGAAGCCCTAAAATAACAACAGTTAGTGGAAACAAGTGAGTATTTTAACCACAACGTGACATCCACGTAACTGCCACGTGCACGCCCACGCGAGATTTGCTCTAGGCCTCAAGGCTAGTCTTATTCATTCCAGAGCTAATTTTTCCCTCATTACTACACGTTCTCCTAAATATTTTATTTCTCGTTCCGATGAAACTGAGTTGGTATTTTTAATTTACTTTACCTAGAAATGCTAACGATTCCATTTGTTATGACATAATTTTTTGTTGGAAATCCTCAGACCGCCCGCTTGAGACATACCGTAGGAATTTCAATTGAAGTTGGAACCAATTTGTTATTCCTGTAATATGTTTCAAAAATGCTTACGCGCTTATTTGTATAATAGCCCGGGCTACTGTATACTATATCAACAAGTCAACCTCGTGGCCGATTTATACATCTGCCTCCAGTGGCTATTCAAGTTTTGCCACCCTTCTTATCTGTACAATGTTGATACCCTAGTTCAGGGTGAAAACAAACAATAATGATTCTGTTCATTAAGGTATTTTTTTTCGGATTTTATTTCCATTATTTATTATCTGTGAACTGTAGCTAATACCGATTTTTTATTTGTTTAGGCTCCAGTTTGCCGCCTTCCAAAATCTAGCGCTCTCATGATAGAACTTTAGTGACTACTTGTGTCTTATTATTCACTAGCGGCCCCGGGTGCAATTATGTATTATACATATAAAACTTCCTCTCGAATCACTCTATCTATTAAAAAAACCGCTTCAAAATTCGTTGCGTAGTTTTAAAGATTTAAGCATACATAGGGACGAACAGACGACATCGACTTTGTTTTATACTATGTAGTGATATGAAAACTTAGCTTTGATTGGTTTAATTATCAAAATAATGTGTTCTCTCATTTTCTATATGATTACCGTGAATAATTTCAGGCCCCAAATAAAATCACCTTTGCATGTTACCGTCAGAGCTTTATCGGGGAAACCATGACGTTGCAGCGAAATTAAGCAGCTTCCAGCCTCATGCGTTGAGTTTGGTGACGCCCATGCATGACACAGCCCATGCATGACCCACTGCCGAGTCGGGCCTCCACCCATCACAATGAGTTTAATCAGCCTACTGTGCCACGCTGGCCACACGGGTTGGCACAGGGTTTCGTATCACGTGGTTCTGCATCAGATCCCACAATGCCGCAACAGGACGCGAGTTGGAGCACCCCGGGGAGGTTTAGTGGGTAGGCCCCCACTATGGGGGAGAGTCCCACACTCCCCTCGCTGGCCATCCCCGTGGCCGGCAGGGAAGTCCATAAAGGATTTTACCCAGGGCGAAAAAAAAGGGTTTTCTTATCGAGTTGTCCTTCTCTTGCAGCTGGGTTTTCAGCCTTGTCATTCCTTTTGTCGGCTCTTACGACACGCTCGGGATGGAATTGGGTGTGTTCAATGTTGGAAAGTTTGTGGGGATAGATCGCAATATGGAGACGCATTCTCCGCCGTCCTTCGCCCACGGGTTTACAGTTCAATGCTTGCGATTTTCACGCACTTGTTTCATAATCGCATGTGATATATTGACTGCGTTATCAGTTCATTTAAGGTGGATGCTCCAGGGTAGCCCGCGAAATTCAAATTTTCTTACGTTTTTTGCAATTTGCAGGTCAGTGCTAGGTTGTATGTTGATTAAAATGTTATTCGCGGCTGTAAGACGTATGTAGTTATAGAATTATAATCATCAAAATCATCAATACAACCCTCCAAGCTCATAAAGGTGCAAGAAAATCTTTTTCAACGTCAAAGTCATTCTTGCACCTTTATGAGCTTGGAGGGTTGTATTGATGAGTTTGATGATTATAACTCTGTGACTACATACGTCTTACAGTCGCGAATCAAATGTTCATCATCATACAACCTAGCACTGCCCTGCAAATTGCAAAAAACGTAAGAAAATTTGAATTTCGCGGGCTACCCTGGAGCATCCACCTTAAATGGAAACCATAAATACAGGCTGACAGCGCTCGCATAATTTATTCAGCAGTTCAGACGTTGGGAATTTGAAATATTTATGACTTATATTACTGAGCAGTTAGATTTGTGGCCTCTTATGAGACGGGTGTTTAACGTCTTCGTGTCATCATACACCAATTTTGGTTTTGGTCGTAGCTATGGAACTAGCGATGCGCAAAATGTGTCACTGAATTGAATCGTGAGTTAATATTTCTTTTGGATACTAAGATCTGTATTACTGCTGTATTACTAGTGTCGTCTCTCCATACAATCCTTGTCGTAAGAGCCGAGAATAAGAAATTACAAGGACGATAAGACTGATGAGATAAGAAGATGGCCACAAGAAAAATAAACTTGCTAAGAAACCCTGTGCCAACCCGTCTGGCCACCGTGGCACAGTAGGGTAATTACCCTCCATGAAATTGGAGGAGGCTTGACTCAGCAGTGGGTCAGCAGCAGACTCTTTAAAACTTTCTTCTCAAAGCAAGTAAAAGGTTATGGTCGTAAGCAAGTCAAAATGAAATTCGAACACGTACTTAATTGGAAACAACCGAGCTAAAAGGTATTTCTTAACGACATTTGAAGATTCAGCCATAATAAAAGACAAAATTGGACAAAGTATCATTTACAAAAAAAACTAAATTATTTTTGCTCAATCTTTCGAAACAAATAAAACAATTAATTAGTGTTAAAAAAAAATTTCGACTGTTGACTTTGACTTACGACATTATTATTGAAAATCTTCCACAAGTAAATATATTAGGTACTAGGAAAAAGTTAATGATATTTGAAAATATTTCGATAATATAATTTTACAAAATATCATATCCAAATAAAAAAATATACAACAACGAAAATGAATGTCTGTAAACTGCCCCCGCGATACAGGTTATACCTAGTGCAGGGGTTTTCGTTTGTCGGGGGAGTAGGGGTCGGGGGAGTAGGGAACGCCCCCGCGCATCGGAGTAACTAGTTCCCGAGTTGGTTAGTGGTTTCTGGACCACTCGTGGCTTTCTACAACCGAGTTTAGATGTGACCCGCAATAGAACCAGAACACGGGTAGGGACACCCTGTTCTTACGCAAGATCCTAGAGGGAAGCGCTACCAAGCGCTTTGGTCTAACATCTGAGGGTAGCCCTCGCTAAGCCACGTTCGAATGGATCGATTACGAAGTTTCCCAAATGACAGATGGCCCGCGCAGACAATTAGTGGTAGGTTTCGTAATCACCATCTCATCGCGACCGGGACTCCCACATACCCCAGCCCCTGGGCTGGGGACCTATAAAAGGTTTCCCGCACTATAAAAAAAAAAGGTTTTCGTTTGCCACTGTCAAATGGAGTGTACGGAGTTTCCCGAATGACAGACGGCACGCGCAGACACTTAATGGTAGGTTTTAGTGGGTAAACCGGTTCGCAACTCACCATCTCCACGCGACCGGGACTCCCACATACCCCAGCCCCGTCCCTCCGGCTAAATGGCATTATAAAAAATGTTAAACAAGTTGAATTCGTTCCCGTATCGAAATATCCTACATCGCGCGATCGCTATTTACAGAACGAAGTTTGACAAAGTGAGGACATAAAGCCTACCGAAAGGAGCTACAGACTTTTTTTAAAATCAGAATTTTACTACAAAACACACACAACAAATTGCAGCTTACTTCTCAGTCCGTAAAACCCACTGCTGACTCCGGTCTCCTCCACTTACAGGAGGGAAATTAACAGCCAGACGGGTTGCTTTTTAAATTGCCTTCAAAGTAGGTTAAGGTTAAATTCACTGTATGTTTTTTTCTATTTGTTACAGGTTAGAGCACTGTAAACAGTGCCATACAAATAGTATACAGAGTTCAAAATTGGACGGTGTTATAGATGAATATGTAATCAGCAATCACATACCACCGATAAAACAAAATGGTGAGTTGAATTTTCTCTATTAAACGACAATATTGTCTTTGTATGTATATTGTCAATGCAACTAATTTTAGGTTTTATTGTTTTACTGTTTGTAATATTAAGAGATAGGCAAATATAGCGCAGACATTTAATAGTAAACATAAAACTGAATCGGTTAATCTCTTGTGTGTAAGACATGGCGCGAGAACGGATCTTAAATAAGTAGATATGATTTAAGAATACAGGGTGTAACAGAAACCACATAGCCATTCGAAGGAAGACCAAAAAAAGCAGTTCTGTGTTTAAAATGTTTTTTTTTGTCATAACATTTGAGTGAGTTTTCTAAGCCCGGTTTTTGGTAACAGACATGAATTCACCAACACGTTAGTAAACATATACCGTCGACGATAAACGGCGTGCGACGGTGTTTAAAAACTTATTTACGCCCCGAAGAACATTATGATGTAGACATTTATTGTGATTTTGTTGTACAGGTATAATAGAGCACGTGGTTGGATGTGATATGACAAGTGACCGCGCAACGCGTCTCAGTGATACAAAGACAGACATGCACATCAGCGGAGACCCACCCTATTCGTGTCAGCCTAGCCCCTTGCGGTGGGTACCATCGGTTCTATTTTTTTTTTAAAACGAATGCCTTGCACTAGGTTTATCCTGTATCGCGGGGGCAGTCTACAAAAATGTAATTCACGAACACAAATGACACCCGGACAGGCTTAGACAAAAAATATTGCCCGACCACGGAATCGAACCCGGGGCCCGTTGATCCAAAGGCGGCACATGTAACCCCTAGACCAACGAGGCAGTCTATGTAACACTAAGCCCCACCGCACATGCTCACACTCGCATTGGCAGTCATGAGCCGCGTTCGAGTGGCAGTATTTAAAACCTATGGCGCAGTACCAATCTCCGCGTACGCGAGTGCGTCGACACGTGAGTGCAAATGCGGTACTGCGCCATAGGTTATGAATACTGCCACTCGCACGCGGCGCGTGATAGCCAATGCGAGTGTGAGCATGTGCGGCAGGGCTAAGGCTGGGTTTCACTACCCTGTTACCCGAGGGGCGCGCCTGGGAACTTGGAGCTCTATAAATCGAGGCGGGACAAGGCCCCTAAGGTCGTGGAGCATGTTCCCCCATTGGGGAGTGCGACCCGCGGCCCTTAAGCGGGCAGTCGAGGAACGCCGTTGGTTTTAGTGGGTAGCTCGGGGCGCTAATTATGTACCACATCCTGCGCCCCGGACTCCTACTTACCCTAGCTAGTCACCAACGGCCGGATATCCTTGAGGATTACCAACGAAAAAAACAAGGCTAGTGTTCATCATTTACGGAACCAGCACCGTCTCATGTCACCCCTCTTGTTTCGGAAAAACGATCTATAAGTTGAATGACAGAAGGTCTATTCTGGATTTGTAAATGAAAACGACAAACGCGGTGACCACGTCCCGTCAATACGTTTGCCAAGTCAAAATATCCGGTGATCCACACAATTTTAAAGGCCTTTTTTCTGTAACTGAGTGAGGCAGTGCGAGACATTCTTTTATTGTTATAGCACTCGTCACCAGCTGGTGACCAACAATTTAAGATAATATATCGGTTTAGCCTGGGCTTATGCAGCCCTAAGGTTACCAGTAGGACTATCGATACTTTCCTATATCGTTTGTACGCCTGGCAAAAGCCTCGAGAACGGCTGGCTAATTTTGGTCATGAAATAATAGTTAGTACAAGGCCAAAGAATGGTGTGTTGTGGTGTCTTTTACATTAATTAGTCTAGTATCTACCGTGCCAACGACGGCGGCAAAGCATTCGAAACGTCGGGAATTAAATAATTTAAAATAATGATGTCTTAGGTTTTCACGTCTTTGCACAATGCAGAATAAGAACCGTTAAGAAGTTATTTCCTGTAATTTAAAATACACGATATACCCTTAGCTATGGCATCCATCATGTGGTCATCAGGTTATATTCTTCTATGTTCTTAAGGTGAATTATTTAATGTTTCATTTGCAGTAGAACTGCCTGAAATCGCATTTAGCGATAAGTCCGCCACTAGTACAAATTTGTTGTATACAATCTGTTTTGTTTTCTATTTCTGGTGTACAATAAGGAGTAGGTATACTTAAAATACTAATTCGGGTTTTCATTTGCAGAAATACACAAGGTTATAATGGAGATATGAAGAGCAGACACATAAATTCCGGAGACGAAGAGGACATAGATATAAGTAGTGAGTACAAAATACTAATGATAATCGAATTCGTTCTTAAGTCTCACGTACTCGTACTCCAAATGTTATTTTGTGCAAATAAAACAAAGCGATTCTGCCTGACATCTGCGTTAATGTCGCGGATCCCCGGTTTGATTTCTGTTTCTGCCATTATGGTACTTTATCTGGGTCTGGGTGACATTTGTGTCTGTAGATTATTTGTATTTGCATCAAACGTTAAACTAAAGAAAAATACCATATTTATACCTAGTCTTCGTTATATGTAGTACGAAATACTTCTTTATTTCTCATTTCGACATTACGAGTCTATTCTTATTTAAATCACAGTTCTTATATGTTCTTATATAAAATAAAAAACGTTTCTTTCTTTCTTTCTTAAAAAATAGGAATTATTATTCTACTGGTTTACAAAACCCCATAGCCATAACTACTCCTACGACTACTCAGACCATGAATGACCCACCGCTGAGTCGGGCTTCCCCCAATTACATGGAGGGTTTTCCTTCCCTTGTGGCTAGGTTTTCGGCCTTGTCCTTTCCTATCTATGGTTGACTCTTAGCCCCTTATGCACTATCGGTTGAACCGCGGAGGCGGCCAACCGCTAATGGGAATGGGGTGGTGACACAATGTATTTTATGTCAGTCACGGAGAATGGGTCGATAGTACTACTGATACAGGTGCTTCGTACAAAATATCAGGAAAACAAAGCAACGTTTTTACTCTATAAATAAGCACAGAGAACCCAAGTAACATTATGGAACTTTGTTTATGAAGCTTGTAGAATAATAATAATGACAGTTAGTTGGTTAATCTAAGATGAACCGACGACCTGGTTAAGGTCGCTGGAAAGCAGTGGATGCGGGCGGCCCAGGACCGGCCCTTGTGGAGATCCTTGAAATGATGATGATGAACATTTTAAACATTAACATTAAACATTAACTGTTTCTTTTGAGCAGCCCTATGTTATAGAGTTTTTGATACAACCTGTAGTATTAAAGGAATTTTTCCTATTCTGAATTTTTGGTTTGAATTCGAAGAAACCTTACACTTCATTAAGCTCTTTAAACAATATGGCAGATGAAATTAATTGATCGTGGAAAAATATCTCGAGATGGCTTTATCGTCTTTATTATATTTTAATCTATCTTCTTTTACTTTGATGTACTATACCGATGGTATAAATAAAAAATGATGCCGTCTGCAAAGAAATGCTGTGAAGGCTACGAATTGTGAAGGTATATTTCTCGCTTTGATCAAGATAAGTGAAAATATACAATAGACTAAGAACCTTTTTAATCACAGTAATGGCATTTAAAATAAAAATAAAAAAGGCCAGTGACATTTTGCCATGTTTACTTATTTTTCTATTTTGTAAAATAATAATTTAATATCGAGAAAAAGATATGAAATGAATACGTGCGAAGCGAAGTGTTCTGGTAGAAGTTTTGGTATGTTTCTAAACGTGTAATGCTCAGTGGTTGGGTGGGTCACCTTCACCTTATGTCATGGAATAGATGGGTTTCTAATGTGACACGAAATACTTTTAAAACCAATTTCATCCAAACCAGTCATCGGACTATCCTTTCCTGTTCTCCTTATTCTATGCCAGTCTACAACAGTGTATGTACTTCTAGCTGATCCCGCAAACGTTGTTTTGCCAAATAATTAACCACGCCCCAACCCCCTCTTTTATTTTTTTTATTTTATTCTGCGCTAACCTCTACTTAGTGAAAAGAATATTCCTACCAAATTTCAAGTCTCTAGGTCTTATGGTTGCAGAGATATCGTGATGAGTCAAACTATCTATAGAACAGCTCCTATATATATCTATATAGATATGCAGATTCTAATGAACTGAGGACACAGGATCGAACTTTTAAATAGAAAATATTAATTTAAATTGGAACAGCATTTCCTGAAATATGTGCGATCAAACAAACTCGTTGGACATTGAAATGAAACACTTTTTAACGGATTTATTGTATTTTACATTATTTAATACCAAACGTTTCGAATGCTTTGCAGCAGTCGTGATCACGGGAGAGACTAATAATAGACTATTTAATTTCAACGTGTAATAATATCGAAAACTAGTACATCATTAACTTCGTTACACATAATAATAGTATAAAAAAACTATAGATATTCCGTAAATGAATTCAGATTAATAGACGGTAAAACTTATATTTATAGCTTTAGGTTATGTCTGTTTCCACAAACAATAAGAATAATTATTGTAGTAGTGCGTACGTTGTGCGTGGCATTGGAAAAATAACTGCAGTAAGACATAAAAACACCTTGATAGCGTCTATAAACACAGTTTTACGACGTGGAGTGGTAGTTTCTTTGGTTGCGAATAACATTTGAGAACAGTTAAATGGGTTTTTTATCAGCTGTTCCTCTTATTTTAGTTTTCATATTTTGTGAGTGAGCTAGTCAATGTGGTGTAATTTTAATACTCAATTCCATTGGTATGTTAGTACTTTGATGATCATCCATCCAGACTTGGTGGTGTGTCTGGTCAGGTAGCAGCGCCTATCCCCCGATAATTGTAGTCGGGGAATTCTTAACTGTGCGAATTGATCTTGAAACTTCGCTATCGCGGTGTAGGACTTTTTGGTAATTCTCGCATTTGTAGGCGATATGTCTTTATGTTATGAGTTCAAAATTTTCAGGTAAATTGTGTTAAGTATGTAGCATGCTGGTCGCTACAGTACCTCGCTTGAGTTGCAACAACTTGAACATAATTGTATGCGGATTCACATGACAAACGCATGTTGCAGCGCGAGGCACGTGGTCCTCAGGCGAGGCGTCCCCCGGGCTGTCGGACGAGGAGTGCGGTGGGGGCGGCAGTGGGGGCGAGGCGCCCGCGGCTCTGCTGGCCAGGCTGCGGACCTTGGGGCGCCGCGGGCTGCTCGCGGAATACGACGAGATCCGAGCGCGGCCTCCGCACGGGTCCTTCCACTATGCCAAGTGAGTAATTGTACCCGACATATGAACATTATTTACATTTCTACGAATACCTGCCATTCTCTAAGGTGAAAGACTCCAGTTGGAGCTCTAGGCTTTTTCCCATCATTGGTGGCAGACCCTGGTATAGTATTAGTTATTGTCTACCTTGTTATTCCTATTCGGGTTTCCTACTAATCAACAATTTATTTATTTGCTGATCGACTGAGTTCCACATTATCTGCTAGCTGTCTCCTTGTCTATTGTTGTAAATTTATATTGTAACTAATTCGCAGATTGCCGAGCAACCTAGCCAAGAATCGTTACACGGATGTTCTGTGTTACGATCACTCGCGGGTTCTCCTGTCGCAGACTGACCCCGATGACGCGACCACAGACTATATTAACGCCAACTACGTCGACGGGTACAAGCAGAAGAATGCCTATATATGCACGCAAGGTAATATGCAATTTTTTGACCAAGCAAGCTAGGCAATTTTTAGATGCAACTTTTTAATTTCAGATATTTTTACGTTTTATTTTAATTTTTGTAAAAGCATTTGTTTTATTTTAGCTGAGTAAATCAAAATTATCAGACATATTATACTACAATACCATAACCGCAAATCAATTCGTAACTGTTTACAATATCGGTGCTGTAAATGTGACATCCTACTAATATTATAAACGTGAAAGTTTGTAAGAATGTATGTGTGTTGCTCTTTCACGCCTAAAGCCACTGAATGGATTTCTAAGAAAGTTAAGCTTATACATCAGAATAACACATAGGCTATAATTTATAAAGAAAAAGTGTGAATTATTTTATAAATGATGCGTGATATGTTATCGGATTATCAGAAGTCCAAGAATTAATGTTCGATATATCAAATCTACTTTTAGTTTGATATCGCAATAAGCAATATTAAAGTTAATGAACCAAAAACCTTTGAAGCGATCTTCAACACACAACCTTAAGCTTTTCCAATATTGAATATCAATATTCATTAAGGGCATTTGCCCTTTCAATTCGAGGTACAATCTAGAGACGGTCCAGTTACCTGGAACTTATTTTGTTTTGCAAACGCACGGTTCGTAGAAAATTGTATTACGCATCTATGGTGCAGAGAACTTGATTTCTAATTATATCTGTCATTGATTTGTTAAGTCATAACAATTTCTCCATTTTCAATTTCATTGAGGCTCAAAATACCCTTTGAAGAATGTTTTAACCCAAGATCCTATGTGAGGTGTATGCATCCTAAAACTAACCGGAACGCATCCCCTCACTAGTGATGCTCTGTCTCGCTCTCACTTGCGATGGCGTCGGTGTAGATTTAGCTGTGTTAATTCGTATGTCTTGGCAAGAAAACCATATTTATTAATTAACCATATTTACCGTTATATTGGGACACGACACTATGCAATTTTATCTGTATGCAGAGTGCCTTAAACAGGCTTGATATACAAGAATAGCAGCAAAAGAAACGCGCATAACGTTTATAATCATAATTTACTCATCTCTACCCATGAATGACAGTGCTCGTCGGACCTCCATTCTCATGGAGGGAAACTAAAATCCTGTGCCACTCTGACTAGACGTTTGATGAAGATCTACTTTGCAAGTTTTCTTTCTTGTAGGTTTACTGCGTCTTGGGTTACTAGTTATTCGTCTCTTGTGTCACCATTGGGTTGGAATGGGTTGGTTAAATTATATATGTGTTAACACATAAACTGTACCAAAGTTCCATAAAACGCTCACGTTTAAAAATAAATGAGTTCACTACACACGGTTGCTTTGTCGCCAATAACAGAGCATAGAATTGCTGTTCAAAATGACGCAACTCCTTTTGAAGGGATTAACGTGATCAAATATTTTCTTATCTTGCGCCGCAATAGTAGGAAAAGTTTTTCGCAGTCGGATTCTAATTCGGATTTATAATTTCGTACGTTACTGCGCTAAGTACACTAGCTCAACAAAAACCAACGTAACTCGGTAGTAGGGTTTGCAGAAAACCTGGTCACGGGATAGACTGGATAACAGTTATCTTTTAAAGTATCCGCCTGGTGACAGATTTAGAATACACAGTGTCACCACCCAATTCCATCCTGAGGGTGTCGTAAGAGCCGTCAAAAGGAAATGCCAAGGCCGAAAGCCTAGCCGCCAGAGAAGGAAAACTTGAAACGAATCCCTCCATGTAATGAGGGATTGTCCGACGCAGAAGTGGGTCATTTAAATGCCTTGTTGGTCTAGGGGTTGGATATTGGATCACGGGTCACCGGTTCGAATCCGGGGTCAGGCAAGTGTCTTAAACCAGAGGCATTCCGAATCTCATTTGTGTTCGTAAATTACGTGTACGTCAACAGATCCCGAGATACGGGTCTCGTTTAAAAAAAGAACGCCTCTGTAGTAGTAATAATTAAAAGTTTAAATAAAAAGTTTAAATCTACAGATTTGACATTCATCGTGTAAGTTTTGAATTATTAAATTTGAATGTGTTTGTCAGGGCCCTTACCGAAGACATTCGGTGACTTCTGGAGGATGGTCTGGGAGCAGGGAACTCTGGTAATAGTAATGACGACCCGTGCAGTGGAGCGGGGTCGAGTAAAGTGTGGGCAGTACTGGCCTCTGGGGGAAGACTCGCGGACGGTGTACGGGGGCTTCGCAGTCTCCACGGAGGCGGTGGAACAGGAGGAGGATTATACAATCACACATTTACTACTAACGGATTTAAGGGTGAGTCCTGCAACACGTTTTCAGCAAAGTTGAAGATCATTAGCACAGGAATGTTTTTGAACAAAAAAATATGCATATTTGTGCAATGTCTTTCCTTCAAATTTATTTTAGTTAGCAGCTAGTCACATTATAAAAAAATACTTTACTGGGGACGCCATTGTTAGCCATGTTTGTGACCACATAATGCTAATGGGATTTCGCGATAGTACATACCACTGCACTATCGCGAAATCCCAATGGAAATTCCATTGTTTAGTGGGTTTGGGGACGCCGTTCATGTCACTGATTGGCGGACCAGAGTCCCACAAACCCCCCGCAAAAAAAAGAAAGGATCGGCTTGGTGGAGATCTGTAGGCGAGGCCTATGTCCAGCAGGGGGTATCTACGCTAAATGCATTAATACTGATGACTAGCTGACCCGGAAAACGCTGTTTTGCCATATAAATATAGCTATTAAAAATAGGGGTTGATCGTAGAGGGGTGACAATTAAGGGCTGTATCATAAAAAAATAAAAACAAAAGTAGACATTTCTTTTGTTTTTATTTTTTTGAAAAATATTTACATATATGCACGCTCCAACTAGATTGATATTGAGGTTGACGTTGAGCGAATGTAATGTGTCGGCAGACAGAGCAGTCGCGGCGCATCTGGCACGGGCAGTACACGCGGTGGCCGGACTACGGGGTGCCCGGCGGGGGCAGCGCGCAGCCCGTGCTGCGGTTCCTGCACCTCGTGAGGCGCGCGCAGCAGCTCGCGCTTGCCGAGTGAGTCAGGCCCACTCAGCATTCTCTTTGGCTCGACCCCTCAGTATGGAATGTGCTGCTGACATTACAATGCAAAACAAAATACACTCAGAGGTCAAAATAGTGCGGCGGACCAACCCCAACAGCATCACCAAGTATTACGGCATGTGTGCAATCATATCAAAAGGACCCGACCCGCCACACGTCGCTACCACTGCACGAAGTATTTTAAACACTTCGTGCAATGGTGAGAGAGACTCTTCACTTGTAATTAAAATGTGGTACAAATATACTTAATAATAAAATATACTTAATAATACTTTTAAATAATTGCATTTCAAATATAAAAGACATTTGAGTTTGAAGCCCACATACATTTTCTTGTTTAGTTTTATGTCTATGAAGTTTTAATGTATAAGTATAAAAAAAATATTTTTGTTATTTATTCCAGCCTGGGTGACGCCTGGGCGGGTCACAGTCGAGGTCCACCTATTGTAGTGCATTGTTCCGCAGGCATCGGAAGGACGGGTTAGTATTTTTATATTTCATTCAGTTTCGTTCTGAATTCAACTATACCATATGACAGGTATATTTTTTTAATAATTGAGATTTAAATAGTTGATTTCCATAAACAATACTTGAAATATCTATAGTACCTTCTAGATTTTTTCTAATCCAAGTTTGTATGTTACAACACCATGAATATACACGGTCTATAATCTAGACAATTTAATGAACACAAGAAAACTGTTGCTTCGTTTGTATAATTTTCTTGTTTCAGGAGTTAATTCGAATTGCAATGTATTTTTTAACCTATTTAATACAATCTAAACGTCCCGTGGAGATGTTTATGGGCGAGTATACGGCGATGTGAAGTTTGCATTAAATTTGTTACTAGATAATGGTTAGTAAAAAAAGATTCCCCTGCACGAGTACACCTGTATTGCGGGGGCTGTTTACAAACATGTATTTCACGAACATAAATGACACCCAGACTCAGAGCAAGGGCCCCTGGTTTAAACAAAGACAACTTGCCTGACCCCGGAATCGAACCAGGACCCTTAATCCAACGGTGGCATATCGAACCCCCTACGCATTTGAAATTGGTCGCTGTACCGGTACGACGTGTCGCAGTACCACCGCGGCCTGTCTCCACCGTCTTGGTATTCGTGCACTAGACAATGCGCAAACACTTCCTACTAATATTATAAATGCGAAAGTTTGTAAGTATGGATGGATGTTTGTTACTCTTTCACGCAAAAACTACTGAACGCATTTTGATGTAACTTTACAATAATATAGCTTACACATCAGAATAACACATAGGCTATAATTTATAAAGATACTGTGTGAATTATCCAAAATGTAACGATATATTTAAAGTAAGCGCGGGTGAAACCGCGGGACACAGTTAGTATGTTTGATAATTCAAAGAAACCCATTGCTTTTTAGATTAAAAGGTCTAAGCTTAAATTTTTTCCCGCGTTGCAAATTTTCTATTAATCAATCATTTATTGCGCACAATGTAGGTATCTATGTAGGTAAATGGAATCGGTTCATCACCATTAATCCGTTACTTTTGTGCAATCGAGTGGCAAATACTTTACATTTTCATGTCAGCAGCAGTCAACATACACATGACACAGCTGACATGAAAAACAGACGCTCGACCAAGTCTGCAGTTTGTGAGCACACGTCAACAAGACCAATCTACATTCACTTTGATAGACCTCAAATCCTTGCCAAAGAAAATAATTACATTTCAAGAATGTTCCGGGAGGCTATTAAAATTAAAAATCATCCAAATTTCAATAGAGAGGATGGTTGGTACATGCCAACCAGTTATTAAATTGATCAATCTCAAGCTTAACACTCATCTGCAAGACCTCTGGACACTGAGCGATTTCTGCATGCATAGGGAACATTATCAATAAAACAAAATTAAAGGCGGTAGATTATACTGTATTTTTTTTTCTTTGTACCTTTGTAGACTCCAGTCATCTAGTCTCGCCCGTGACTACGACTGCTGCAAATCATTCGAAACGTTGGGAATTAAATAATATAATATATATGCGATGAATCCGTTAATAGTTATTTGTTATACAAGAGTGCAAAGTTGCTTTTTAACCGCGTGTTCAATTTTTATGACCGAGCAAGCGAAGGATTCTAAAATCTAAAACGTTAGCGAGGGAATCAAAAGAGCACGAGGTGAAAAATCTTTGCACTCGAGTGCAACACGTAACTTTTCATTCCACCTCAGCGAGGAAATGACTAAATGCAAAAAAAAAAACGTTTACAATCACAAGACAGGTACACTTTTATTTCAGTTTAGGTATTAATTACTACATTATGACAGGTAAGTATTAGATATATATATATATATAGTATAGGTAGGTATTAGTAGATGGGGGGATGAAAAAAATATTTATTGTCAATTCTTTGACCTTATTTGTTTATTTTACAGGCACGTTCCTAACGCTAGACATCTGCGCGTCCCGGTTAGCGGCCGAGGGCGTGGTGGACATCCGCGCCACAGTGGAGCGCATCAGGGCGCAGAGAGCCCACTCCATACAGATGCCGGACCAATACGTGTTTTGCCACCTCGCCATACTTGAGTACGCGGTGAGTATTCATCGACATCGTCTTATTTGGCCGCCCGTATACAATTTGCATCCATTAATTTGGGGGGTTATTTGTCATAATCGCCACGCTTGGCAGGCGGGTTGGCGATAGCAGTAACGGATGGTGAGTCTTCGACTGAACGTCGCTGCTGCCCAACGTCTGTTGTCCCTTAGTTGCCTTCTACGACACCCACGGGAAGATATGGGGTGGTAGTATTCTTACTCCGCTATCGAACAGAAGCACTGGATAATGACATGAAGTGACTTATTGCCTACTGGCAGTCTCTCTTGTTGGCTATTGTGACATCCTCAAGATGGAATGTGTTATGAAATTATGTATTCTAAACCGGTCACCACACGAACAAATGGGGAACTTTGCTCACATGTATTACACTGCGTCCAAAGTTATGAATCAAAAACGAACATCGATAGTTTGATACAATTGTTATCATTTAGCAAGCTTGTGTTGCATAGGAATTGAATCGCTTAGCTAACAGGATTATCCTACTTACATGATCAACTGCCGGTTTGACTCCGCCAATTACATGGGGCCACGCTTACCAGTCGGATCACAGGCACAGGGTTTCGTATCGCGTTTTTTCTTCTCTTGCGGCTACGTTTTCTGCCTTGTAATTTAATTTAGTCGGATCTTGCAACACCCTCGGAATGGAATGGGATGGTGACAGTTTGTATTCTAAATTCGTCAACACGTGGAATTATCCTACAAGCTTCGCACCTAATCTAGGTACCACGACGTTTCTCTGATTATTTATCTAGTTATGTCACATTTTAGCGCCAAATGATCATTAATATTTTCGGTTATTTCCGGGTTTTTTACTGTAATTTTACTTTCTCGTCTATTATCTTCCTCGTAGCGCGAATATGTTTATAAAGTCAATGGTCCTAGTTCAACCTAATTTGTTAGTAACTTGGGTTTAAAATTAAACAACCGTTTTTAAGACTTATTCATTCTTGCTGTACTTCACGATATACTTTTTAATTTCAGGTGATGCACGGGTACCTAGACTCTGCAGACCTGTCCGGCTTCGACGATGATAACGAAGAGGAGTCAGAATGAAGACTGTTGCGCGCCTCCTGCGCGTTGCTGTGAACCCCACGACCCGCCTCACGCTGCCGTAGCAACTACCAGTCACCGCCATTGCAACAGCTATTCAAACTCAACTTTGATACCAAGAGACACTTGTCTAACCATCTATACTTGGAGGACATACATAATGGTCAGTAAAAGATTATATACTGAAGTACGGTATACATTACCCGATTCTACCGAATATGTAAAACATTGTTACCAATTATTCCACGAAAATATCTATGTACGAGCTATTACATAAATATTCTCATAGTTACTATCTACTAGCTTGGTCACCATCATTAATATTCACGTTCCTCCCCTGGTTCTTCCCCTTTCATATTATAGTTGCAACAAAACGTAGGTTTTCCATTCTACGTAGACACACCAGTTTAGTAAACAGACAATTATTAGTTTGAATGTTTATGTAACATACGTAAACTCAAAATTAAATTTGGCGTTATTTAAATAACTATGACGTACTACAGGTTCTCGGAACAAAATTAAGTTTCCTTGTTCTAGAGAGCTTGCGAACATATAATCAAAAAATATCAATTTGACTAACATTATACTCAAATCGCAATACGAAATCTCAATCAATTTCATGTACAATCGGTGCCTATCTAAAGGAGAAAATAGTTTTCGCGAGCAAATAACCAAATAAATTTGCATTTGTTAGCGTGAGGTAATTGACTGAAACCCATTGCAAAGTTCTGTATAATATTTTCCTCTGATGTATAGTAGTTGACAGACATCTTGGTCCTTAGCGATGATTGGTGGAGAAGGAGGGTGTAAATTTGACAACATGTGCGAATTTTCGGTTTCGTTTCAAGACCTTTGTAAGCTACTATACCTAAATTAAAGCTACGCTACATGCTTACTATGAATACATTATTGCCAATTTTTTCTGTTTTTGGTCGACGTTTATTTTGATATAACCATAATTATACTCAACAAATATATATGCGTGTGATGGATTGGATTATAGGACTTTACAAATTTAAAAAATGCGATGAAAAGCGTGAGCTACACGCATTGTCTTCGAAATTTAGCATGGACTAGATTCCTTATGATGACTAACTGCGCGTTTTTTATGTTTATTCCATTTTGATGTATTGTATTGTGTTTATGATTTTGAGAAGGCATCACAATTTAGCGTAGCTTTAGTTTCAATATAATCCTGTCGTGATCCTCTGGGCTTGGGATCAATTTGGTTACAATGTTTTGATAAAAAGTTGCTGTCGCATGGAATTGATTTGATGTAAACAATTTGTGTCTTTTGAGGTTAGAAAAAAATGTAACTATTTTATGTAATTTGTATTCTTGTATGTTTTTTATATATGTAAGTATTCAAATTGTCTAAAATGAATTGCAAGTTGTATATTTCGTGGAAAGGCCTGTGAAAAGTTGCTATGATATATTTTTTATGTGTAACAAACTAAACCCAAGCCTTTGGAGGCGTGTGTCTTATTAGAACCAATTTAGTATGTGTTAATAGTAATTAATTCAATTCGTTACATGTTCCAGAGTTAAATGTATTGATGATGAAGTATTCGCATAAATTGCGTATTATCTTTATATTCTGTGTTTAAATTGTGGCAACCCCAAAGATAATATGAACTAAATGATTGCATCCATAGACATGTTATTTTTTAATTACAGGTGTTGCCAAATTCCGCTATTTATTTCGCATAAAAACTTGTAACCAAAAATTGTTTCCATAATTGTTTAGGATTATCGATATTTATTTATGTTGTATTATTAAGGAGTATGGCTGTGTGAAGTTTTGGTATTTAATTTATGTAGTGTTTATATTTTTGTATCTTCAATTTCATTAAACTTATGGGTTTTATGACATCCAACGTAAATGGTTGCTACCTTTTATTAGCGTTTATTTTACACAATTTTAATGCACAAAATGGAAAATATAAATCTTTTATTTACCTAATATTCAAATAAGTGATGAATTTTCACGTGATACAGCTTATGTGTGGATATTTCGTATGTAATGAAGTGTCATGTCAAGTGTTTTGGGAGTTTTTAAGAAGGTTGCCTTGAAATTGTAATATATGTTGAGGTGCAGGGAGTTTCTTTGCAGGGTCAGCACGCGAATGGTAAGGAAACTGCGTAATTTAAATACCTATCGGCAATGTAATAAATATGAAATGTCGGACACGATACAATAACGAGAGTATTTGAGGTACTAGGTTGACATAATGTGGTTACGGATATGCAACAATGTCCACGTTTATACAACATTTATAGGAAAACTAGTAATTTTAAGTTACGAAACACAAAGTTGCCTTGCCATTCAACTGTTGAATTTATGACTGGCATATAAATTATAATATGCTTAGGCTGAACAGATTGTATATTAAATACTTTTATTATATGATGTAGTTATAGTACTAAAAACAATAACAAAAAAAATATACATGTCCCGATGTATTGATACGAGGAATAGGCGAAAGAGTTTAAATTATAATCAATAAAATATTTTAACTGACTGTGTGGTAACAGTGTGTATTGGATTAAAAAAATAGCGGAGTATTTTCAAAAATTGCACAGATTATAATAACGAAATATTTTATTTTTTAAAGCCATACATATCTTAATTTCTCTGCACTGAGTTTTGGCACTTACTTGCAGCGTCAGAAATAAGGTTTCTTCACATATGATGGATTAACAAAAATTGCATATGATTATCATCATTAAAATAGAAATGATTCCAACACGTCGTAGTACATGTATAAATTAGTTTTAAACAATAACTTGTTTAATTTCAAATTAGTCCATTCTATACCATTCTGTGTTTAACTGTATTGTATTCAATGTTCATTTCGAAAATATTAGCTTGATTTTTTTTCAGTATACTTATTGTAAGTGCAAGACTCGGTTCCGCAGCAAGATATAGAATATTAAATTTGTTATAGCCGTCCTCTTAAATCACATATCGCAGATTAATTAGTAAATTCATAAAATATGAATTCAGCTATTATACGAAATATATTTTCACCAGAAAAATAATCGCACATGGGAACTTCGAATTTATGTCCCAAACATAAGGTGCAAAATTGCAAACATGATTTGAATGTGTTCAAAGTGTTCGATGTCCTTAAGTCCACGAGCAAAATATTTATTTTTCACTGTTGTAATGTTTATGAAAGTCGTGGGACAATGTATTTATGAATGTCGTACACATGTAAATAAATATTCACACGCGTGTGCGTTGTCCGTGTTCACAGATAATTAATTATATTTGGGGCTGTAGGGGAATTTTTGTGACGAAAATTTTAGCAATGTAACGTTGCTTTATGTAAATCGTATACAGATGCAGTAAATATGTACCTACTTGCCTAAATACATCCAGTACATTAAAAAAATGCTATAATTTACTTGGCTGTTGGCATGATTTCCTATTGATTGTCATGTATAATTGCATTAGTTGGCAAAACTTTGCAGCCTTAATTACGTAATGCAAGGGGTGGTTTGATCAAACATTTGACCAACCACGATACACCAATAGCCAAGTGAAGTGGATGGTAAGGATATGTGTCCATCGAAGTAGTACATTGGCTTCTTAGAGTCAGCGCCGACCAACGGAGTGGCGGCGAAGAGACTATTTCAGTAATAATTTAAATTCAACGTAAAACGCTTCAGAATACAACTGTTTTTAGAATGTCGCTCGCCGCCATTGTATTTCGTTTATTCGTCGTTTATTCTGAAGCGTTTTAGGTTTAATTTAAATTGTTACTGAATTAGTCTCTTCGCCGCCACTCCGTTGGTCTGCGCTGACCCTTAGAAATACGGGCTTTATTAATAGTAATGGCAGCGTATTTACTGAGGAGCGGCTCGTTTTCACTAAATATCACTGCGACATATTTAAGACTCCCCGCGTGTTAGGCGGCCAGGCCGCGCGGCCAAGTCGCTGCGGCCAACCAATTCCTCCACGATATATGTAGATGCGCGGATTAGGCCGCAGCGACTTGGCCGCGCGGCCTGGCGTCCTAATGCGCTGAGGCTATTAATAGCCTAGTGGCGGCAAAAGTGTACGTTTAGTACTGCTTGGTGCCGTCTCCACAAATCGCCGCTGCGATGGACACATGTCTTAACACTAAGCCAGAATCAAGGTTACACGTTTAAATTGTAACATTATTTATTATTAAGATAATTGTTAATCCGAAATCACTGTTGATTCTTGTATGTGTAAATATTTTAATTTCTGTTCTAAATCTAATCATAAAACCTATGTGAAAAATGTGTGAAATAAAAAGAAAGCCTTGTAATATATTTACATGAATTGTTTTATTTAATAATATCGAGCTTTTCCAAGAAAAAACCGTCGTAAGCGCCGCATGATTATCAAAAATATGTTTTTGTAATAGACTAGAGTGTCAACATAAGACGGTGCTATTCGCTCATAGAGACAATTTTAATAGATTATAAGTTATAACAATAATAATAATTGATTATAAGATTAAAAAATAATAATTTGTCTGAAACGAAAAGAAAACCATATTGTAAAAAAAAAGTAAATTGGCGTTTATGGTACGTTCCTAAAAATTAAACTTTATTAAATTTCCCATCACTAAGGATGCATATACTAAGAGGGAACTAGGAACTACAGAAAAATAATTCAAATGCCAGTTGACTTTTTGATATGGTATGAGTTATGAGATTTAAAAAAAACACGTCGCATAGACTACACATACCACATGCGCGGCTAAATCTATTTGAATCTCACCAAAGTGCTTCAGCCCTTACAGTATAATTACATTGGAACAGAATAATTTAACTCCGATAACTTGGGGTGACCTTAGGCGCCCAAATTACCTATTAAATTACTTGTGGTACTGGGGCAAATAATCCCTTACAATCTGTGTCCTCAGAATTTAAATGCCATCAACTCATCTCATCCGGTGTGTGTCTTAAATGACAGGCAGAAAATCCGACCACTGTAGGCTACAATTTCCCTCTACAAAATGAAGAAGGCGTAGAAATGGGTCATAATGGCTAAGATTATGAACCTCTTAGAATATCCGGCTTCTCGCCGGGTGTTTCACAAGGTGCCACATCAAGACCTGTATGTGGTCAGTTAGGATTAGGCGTCGATGACTATGGTCCGGTTGCCGCGAAGAAACAGAGTGGGAGGCATGTCTTTGCTTAGCATCTCCAGCCATGCAGCGTACAACGCCGCAGACACCGATCCCTGGAATAGATCAAACTCAAAACGTCAATTTAGTAGGACACAGTGGTCACTTACACATAGCCGACATATTACTAAATATTACATAATGCAAAATATTAGACAGTTTACCAGTTTATCTATGTGGTGACGGATTTAGAATACATAGTATCACCAACCCATTTCATCCTGAGGCGCCGTCCTATTGCCATCGCTCGCGCCATGATGCGATCAAACATGCTGATTTCTACTGAATGTCCTATTGAAGGTCGTGCGGTCATGCGATGAGACCAAATTGTTTAAACGCATCGTATTGATCGGACGACAGTGTGTTCAAATATTCTGATATCTACTAAATGTCATATGGTTCGATTCCATGGATTCGTAAGATGATATTTGAAGAGAATAAATTAATAAAATGCCTGATCATCCCATTGTTTGGAATAAATGGAGTGAAGACTATAAAAACAGGCTTAAAAATAACAAAGATTGCAATGTTAATAAAACTTACAATATTATTATTGATTGATAATACTTAAAATATTATTATTAATCATCGTACGACCGTAATAGGACAAACTTTTTCTCATCGCGCGATCGGTTTCATCGCACGATAAAATCGCATCGCGACATCGCACGAGCGATGGCAATAGGACGGCGCCTTAGGGTGTCAATAAAGCCGACGAAAGGATATGACAATGCTGATAACTTAGTCGTGAGAGAAGAAAAACTTGATACGAAACCCTGCGTCAACGTGGCACACTAGCGTAGTACCACCATTCCGGAAAGCCACAGCTGAGAAGACCTGGCAACAAGCTCGGAGGGCTTGTCATTTATTGGCTGTACTTTGCGAAGACGGCGTATCACAAACGTTGGTGAATCAAATAATTAAATGTAAAATAATTTTCACCTTTCTTGGGTACGGTAGAGTGGTGACGACGAATTGTGATCTAGAGGAATGTTGTATCAGCAACTCTCTCAGCCGCAGTATCCGGCTGGTTTTGGCGTGCTGTGACTTCAGTTCCGCTTTTGAAATTAGGATATCTGAAACAAATCGCATTTTGTGGAGATTTTTGTTCTGTTATATGCACAGGGCAATGTTGAGTTTAGGCGGGGCGGGTCAGGGACGTAATTTTAGACGTAATTTTAAAATTAAATTAAATTTTTTGACTGTTTGAAAGCTGATGACTAATGACACGATATCAAAAGATATCTTAAGGGCAGTGGCGTAGCTACCGCCGTATCAGCCGTATCAATTATACGGGGCCCCCGGGCCATGGGGGCCCCGCCGTGCGTAAGCAATAATTAATAAAACTTCCCAAATTTTTTACTATTTCAGAGGCAGAAACATTAGAAAATCTAAAGTCATCATCAGCTATAAATCATTTAATAAATCAGTTTGCCGAAAAAAGGCAAGGAGAGTGAATATTTAATATAAATTGATTGAAAAAATTTTGGAAGATTTTTTTTCTTTTGTGAGAAAGCTACGCCCCTGCTTATAGGTAAGGCTCTTGAGTCAGTTTTTACGCTACTGACTACGTGTAACGATTGTCACAAAAGGCAGAATGACAGCCGGGACCGACGGCTTAACGTGCCCTCGTGAAGTACGAGGATATTTGATCGCTATTTCAACTGAAGAATCCTCACCGCTACTTTCTTCCGTGCTGTGGTTGCGTATGAGGCCGTGGAACATGTCCCACGTGGCTTCAGAAGGATTATCTCCAATGCTGCTCACCAGTGTTAGCTGGGAGTAGTCGATACGGAAGCTCTTCAGCATCTCTTTCATACTGCAATCAGTTAAATACCCCAGAGTGCTTTAGAGATTTAAACATAACGTCTTACTACTACTCGGCCCATGACAGCCCACTACGCAGTCGGGCCTCCTCCAAATTCATGCAGGGAACTAAGCCTACTGTGCCACACTGGCAAGGTGGGTTTAGTAAAACCCACAGACTACAGATCCCCGGTTCGAATCCAGTATCGGGCACATCTGTAATGGCCATAGAATGTTTATTAGAAAGAGCCATTGTCCGTGTGGTGACAGATTTAGAATACACAATGTCACCAACCCAGTGTTTGTTCTAAAGGATGTCGAATGAGTCGACAGAACACCTAGCCGCAAGAGAAGGAAATCTTGATACAAACCCTGTTCCGACCCGTCTTGCCAGTCAGGCTTGATTCGGAGGAGGTCAGACTCCGTAGTTGGTCATTTATACTTAGGGTGAAATGATGATGATATTTGTTATTCATTAAATCAATTTATCCAAGATTTTTGAGAAACGTAATGATTAGTTTTCTTCAAGGCCATCCAAAGACTTATTACAGTCCTCACCAATCATTATGGCCGCTCTGGATGTAGCCGTATTACGCTGCGCAGAACACAAAATCAGGTATCAGCGGGACGTACGTTACGTACATCCGCGTGTTAATGTGAGTGAACTACGTTCGATTGGTTATGTAATGTACGATGCGCAAGTTCGTACCCACGGCTACATTCAGAGCGGCCATAAAAATTGGCGAGGACTGTACAGGCAGTAAGAAGTATCTTATAGTTACGTACTCTCTTTCTGCCTCGTTGATTTCCCGATGTTCCTTAGCCAGCGCGAATATCCTGAAGGTAAGCTTCTCCTTGCCTCGACATGCGATTATGTATGGCAGCAAGATATTCATACCTCCATCGTCGTACAGCCACCACGCGTCCAAGGTACTCGACTGGAAATAGCGACAATCAAGTAAACCGATATTTCAGGCGGAAAAATATGAAACTTCTTCTTCTTAGTAGGTGAGATAAATCGGACGATTCCGCCAATGTCACTTGTGTAATGTTATTTATGGTGATGTCAGCACGGGCTTTACCTGTAACAATAAACAATGATTACACGTTACAACACACAGATTATGTTTAATTATAGACAATGTCATGACGGTCGAGCGGGCGGAAGGGCGGCCAGGTATAGAGACGAGGGCTGCCGCCGCAACTGCGCGCTGTATGGGTCACGCACGCGCCATTACATCGGTGATAGATTGGTGCAATTTGGATCCTTTCACGCCCCGGGGTCCCACATAACCCGGCTGGCGTTTAGCGGCAGTGTTCTTTGCGGCTTGAGGGGCAATTCGGACTGCGTGAGTCGCCCTCTTGCATTGCGATGTCCTGCATCGACGTAACGTAGGCATTCAATGTGTTGATCCGTTGCGACGTCGACGCGACGCAACGCTCTAATGGAGCATGACTCTTACTCTTTAAATAATTTAAATAAAAATGAAACAAACCTTTTGCAAATCCAGACCTCTATACGGATATATATTATCTACAGACACTGCAGACAGTCTGGACCCCGACCTGGACGCGCTTTGATAAGGGTCTCTCGAATCAATCCGTCTCGTTTTTCTGGATGATACGAGTCCTTGGGTCTCGTCTCCTAAAAATGTAGACCTTGTATCTTGTAATAAATGTGAATCCTACTTCCTACTAATATTACAAACGCGAATGTTTGTAAATATGGTTGAATGGATGTTTATTAATCTTGCCCGTAAAAATAACCGAATGGATTTTAATGAAACTTTACAATAATATAGCATATACACCAGAATAACACATAGGCAAAAATTTATAGGGATATTGTGTGAATTGCCCAAAATATAAAAATAAGCGTCAAGTAAGTTGAAAAAAAAACTGACGAAAAAATTAATTCCATCACCACGCGGGTAAAAACGCGGGGACCATCTAGTATAACTACTTTAGATCAGAAATGGCCAACTGGGCGATCGAAGTATGTCGGTATATCACAGCGATGAGCGTTTGCCAAACTGATTGAGGTTGAAAGCGTTTTAGGAACGATAATTTTAGAGAATCTTAAGGGTGCGTTATGTTCAGCATTGATTTCTTTGGCTGCTGATGATGAAGATGATGCGCACAACTATTTTGCTAACTTACTCATAATATGTATTATATTTGGGGCAATATTGTTTTTTTTATCCTTGGCTTGAATGCCTTTGACCCTAGGCACCGAAACACAGTAAAACTGAGAGGGTGGTAGCTATCTGTCATGGTCTATTGTTTACCCGATTCAGAAAAATTTTCAATAATCGACAAGTCAATGTCCTTGCCTCACAAATCTTCTATTTGTGTTATTCCCACGTTCTTACCTGAATCCTCTAATGTCTCCAAAGGCTCCTGGTGCACAGCACTGTCAGAGTCAATGTGCATGACAGCAAACTTTTTGGCTTGCATTCGCTTGGAAGCCAGCTCTTCGAGGTTGTCTGGCATGTTGGTTTCCGGGGAATGGTGTGCTTTAGGCGGTCGCATGTTGCTTTGTACCCTTAGAATCGCGACCGCCAAGTCATATTGAAACGCCTGTCTACGGAGTGCGGAGTTAATCTTAAGGACTTAGGTAGTTCATCAGTATGGTAGTGCTGAAGCATAACCGGTTATCATCGCTGGATTTGCAACACAATTTAAGGAGTCATCCATGCGTCGCTGACTAAGTAGCTATGTAGAGATCAACACGCTACATACAATTACATTAGCACGGTTAAGATATCCCCGACTACTTATCGGAGGATAGGCGCCGCGACCCCCTGCCTGATATACTACCTCGTCTGGCTGGATGATTATCCCTTTGCGTTAAAGTTAAAACATCACGCTGGCGGAAAAAAAGTGGTGGGGTATTTCCGCAGGATGCCCCAGTAGAGCTATTGCGACCCAGAGACGTTATTTAATCACCTCAACCCATAAAGACATCGCTATTGAGAAAGGCATCCCCCATAGATTACGCGGTTCAGACGTGCTGACAGTTAATTTCAAGTTCGCGGTGTAGAAAATTTTTTCTAGCATACAATTAGGTCGTAGCCTGTCGTGATTCAAAGTTAGGTGGTAGTCTCCATAAACTCCTATCGGCATTATATCTACATTCATGCTTTTCTTAATAATTTTCTCATTCACACAATCCATGGATCTCTTTACCCCTTTTGATTAATAAAGTTGAGGAGTTTTTGAAAAGAGTTTCAGATGTAGATAATATTTGAAACATATTGAATACCCTTCCTTTGTTCAAGGTAACACTCGGTATTTTCTTTTTTTTTAACTAGCCATACCTACATACAAAATAGCACTTACTGGACCATCTTATAGTAGATCAACAGTTGTTCGTGAGTGCACGTGCTCCAATCGTATTTATATCCCATGAGCAAGATGTTGGGAGATAGTCTCCCGAGTCCGTTCGCCTGCATTAACGCTCGCAGCCCCATCTCTTGATCAAAACCCGACAACAGGACGTAGAAAGCTCGGTAGCTTCGTAGCCAAGCCTCGCCGGCGAGAACTAGCTTCTTGCGCTCATTTGGTGATAAAACAGTCTAAAAAAATGAGTACAGAAGCGAATTTCAGAAGCGTAACTTATTTATTAAAATTTATGGAGAATTAATGAAATATTATTATATTATATTTTATGAAAAATAGAATATAATAATATTTTTTTTTCATGAAATACATTTTATTAGATTATTTATTTATAGATTTTATTTTTATGAAATATAGGTAATATTATATTATTAAATTACAAGTGGCAAATTAAAATGCCACATGTTATTTGTAAATATGAAAACTTCCTAACCTTCAAACGAATTAGCATAAAAAACGCTGCATATCTTCGTGACGCAAAACGTTGCACATCGTCGTAACGCTAAATTCGGTTTTATCCGTAACAATTTTACTTAAAGAAGCGCTTTAAGAAGTTTCACTTCAATAACAGTTCAGGAGTACCTACCTCAGGACTGCCTTATTGATCAGGTCTTGTATCCCGTTTTCCTTTTCTTGGGGCTAGGTTATGATACTACGGCGCCAGATGGTGCTCAAAATTGACTCGCGAAGCCAGCGTTGTGGAAAACTGATCCAAGCAAATGACTACCGGTAACGACTGAGTAAAAATCGAATTTGATGACCAAAGACTGCCATGCTGCCTTCGATTCCGGGGTCGGCAACTGTCTATTTATAAACCAGAGGCACTTGCTCTATGTTCAGTTGTCATTTGTGATCGTGGATTAAATGTTTGTAGACGCCGCAAGAGTTTTGTTTCATTCTAAAGAAACATAAATATCTTGTAGAGTAACTACGCAGCTGAAATGAGAGTGCACAGGCCACGCAGCCTGACTACTTCCTTTCTTTTACGGCTCAGTCTTCTGCCTTGTCGTTTCCTTCTGTCGGCTCGGTGACACTATGTGTTCTAAATGAGTAGCCACATGCTTACACCAAAATATATTTACCGGTTCAATATTGGCGACGACCATGAAAGACCCGACCCTGGTGATAGTGTGGGCGACTTCTAGAAGCGTGGGTCGCTCCCGGGGCGCCCCAGCCATCACCAGCAGTTGGGGTTGGTACAGCCGCGCGTTTCCCTCTCGCTGGGAAATGTGCAGGATGGACGCTATGGTTTCTTGGTATCGCTGGGTGTCGGTGCTACTGCCCCAATTTGCATCTAGGAGCAGACGATATCTACTATTATAGGCGCGCGAGTTCATGTCCATTGGGGACCGAGGCGACAGTGTCTTGTCCCATTTATTTTATTTCATATTTAGAAAATTTATTGACAGCTGTTGACTAAATCTGTAGTTATTATCGACATTACCATAACTAATAAGGTTACAGCATTACCGCATTCCTCAGGATGAACATGAACTCGCGCGCCTATAATAGTTGAGCGTTTCATCTCACCTCATTATGCTACCATGGGAAGCATAATGTTGGCAGAGGAAAAAAACTGTTATAACGATTAAAAAAAAATGTTACTCTTGCTCTTGTAAGTATAACCTGTATCGCCAAGGCAGTTGACAAAAATGTAATTCACGAATATAAATGACATTCAGACTAAGAGCAAGTGCCTCTGGTTTACACAAATACACTTGTCCGACCCCGGAATCGAAGTGGGACCCGTGATCCAGGGTCGGCACGGCAGTCTTTGGTCACCAAATTCATTTTTAATTGGGTCGCAACCGGTAGGTAATCATTTGCGTGGTTCCACATCGTTGCCTTAGTTGACGGTTAAAGTCGATTATGACTCAAATTAAATTTTGGGGTTTAGATCTATTAAATTCCATTCTATGTCTATATTAGTAGTATTATTATAGTAGTATTAGTAATACGAGACGCTAATACGGGTCCAATAAATAAATATATCAATGATATGTGTATAAAATTACAAAAATGGCATCTCTTATGAATTCACTCGAGTACAAAAAAAAATATGCCAACCTCTTCCGAAATGAGAAAAATAAATGATCCACTACTGAGTCGGGCCTCCTCCAAATTCATAGAGGGAAATTAACCTACTGTGCCACGCTGGCAAGAGGAGTTTGTATAAAGTTTTCCTTCTCTTGCGGCTAGGTGATCTATGCCTCTTACGACACCCTAAGAATGGTATGGGTTGGTGACATTGTGTATTCTAAATCCGTCAGTCTATTATATTATAAAAAAAACTATTGAATATGAAATATTAATGCAAGTTGTAAAACATGTTAAAATGCTTACCGGGTTTCCTATAAAGCACAAGGAGATATAGTATGATGAAAATGAAGGTTGTGACGAGGGTCATGGCCCAGCTGATGATGATCATTATGGCCGCGCACATCAGGCAGCCCAGCAGCGACAGCCAGCAATTGTAGAACTGCAAACAAACAATATAGACATAATATCGAATGCCTTCGAGAGCAGTTAGTTTTTCTTTTATAAAAACGAAAGCCCTGTTGTTGGTACACAGTTACAGACATGAAATTCACGAACACAAATGACACCTAGACTCCAAGCAAGAGCCTCTGGTTTAGAGAAAGACACTTGCCTGAACCCGCACGCGAACTCGGGACCCATTGATCCAAAGGCGGCACATCTAACCCCTAGACCAACGAGGCAGTTCGGCAACGGTGATCAAAAGAAATGGATGGATTGTAACAATGAGGAATCGTGTATGAAAGGTGTAAATGTAGGTATGACGACTGATAGGTGTGTGTGCAGCCTACCACCTAGAGTGGGACAGGAGCCGTAAGATGATAATGTTAATTTTAAATAAGACGATTTTTAGGAGTTTTGTGATAAAACCTACGTAAATAAAATTCCTTTTGAGTTTGAGAGGGTATTGTGCGATACCCATATAGGTATCCTAAAACTTTATGGAGGGATATGGTCATATCCTATAAACTATGTGAAAAATATACAAATACAGTAGTGATCGGGGATTTTAACATGTATTCTTGTTCGAAAAATGTTAATAACTACTACGAATATTTTCAAACGTACTGTGGGTTCATTCAGAGTAACAATGTAAAAAATTGTAATAATCGCCAGCTGGATTATTTCTCAGTGCGTTTGATGAGGGGGAGTGTGTGAGTGTTAGCCAAGCGGAGGTGCCACTCGTACCGGTAGACGTGCATCACCCGCCGCTTGAAGTGGAAATTGTCCTACCAGCACGTCACAGCCGGCGCACAGGTGCAATCCGGACTCATAACGTCGATGCACGGTATGTTTCCTCAAATTGGAATTTTTATGAAGCCGACTTTAAGCATATGTACACAGCATATCTATTGCGGCCATAGACTGGGCGCCTATGTACAGTCTTGACCTAGACGCTTCTTTGGACTTTTTCTATCACAATATTAACTCAGTTTTTGACGATTGCATTCCTCAGAAAAAGCGAAATGGTGTACATTCAAGGTACGTTTACCCTGAGTGGTACACCTCCGAAATAATTCGCAGCGTTAGGGTAAAGGCGGCACTTCACAGGCAATACAAGGCCAGAAAATTGCGGTCCGACTATGACGCGTTTCACCGGTCGAGGGCCGAAGTCAAGGCCATGATAAGTTATGCACACGATCAGTATCAGCTTAGGGTTCAATCGGAATTATCTAAAGACCCAAAGTCGTTTTGGAACTACGTCAAGGCCAAAAGAAGCAGTAGATCCCCGCGAACTATTTTAAAAAGTGGCAAACCATTTTGTGATGGATTTGCGAAATATTTTGGTTCAATATACGAGTATAACACGCAGGAACCCGAGTTGAATGTAAACGCG
The DNA here is from genome assembly GCA_905475355.2 of Clostera curtula. Taxonomy (NCBI): domain Eukaryota; kingdom Metazoa; phylum Arthropoda; class Insecta; order Lepidoptera; family Notodontidae; genus Clostera; species Clostera curtula. Next base: position 15,525,780 of record FR997810.1, read on the forward strand.
ACTATATACGCTGCAGGCGCCGGTAACGATGCTGCGCGAGTTCATATAGGAGCATTCACATTAGAGGATGTTCAACATGCGCTCCAACAGTTAAAACCTAAAAAATCTATTGGACCTGATGGTATCCCACCTTATATATTGAGAGATTGCCGAGCCGTGATAGCGTGAAAGCCATTGCTTCATATATTTAGCCTTTGCTTGAAATCTGGTCTATTCCCAGAAATATGGAAAGTGACTCGCATCATTCCAGTGCCTAAAACTGGATCAGGCACCGGCCTTGAAGGTTTCAGACCAGTTGCTGTACTCTCAACACCAGCGAAAATTCTGGAGACCGTGTTACACAAAAAAATATTCGGTCAGGTTAGTGCACAATTATCAGAAGCTCAACACGGATTTCGGCCAAACAGGAGCACCGCAACAAACTTACTAAACCACGCAATTCAAGTCACTCAAATAATGGATGATGGTGGCCAAGCTGATGCAGCTTACTTCGACTTCAAAAAAGCGTTCGATTTAGTCGATAACGACACATTGCTCATGAAGTTAGCAGCATTCGGTTAAACACCTCATCTTTTGAACTTTTTTGCAAGTTACCTTAGGGGCCGGCGGCAATATGTTGACTATTGTGGCCAAGTATCAGACTCATATCCGACCAGATCTGGAGTGAGTCAAGGCAGTAACCTTGGACCACTACAATTCTTGTTAATTCATGCAAACTGTTTATTATTTGCTGATGATCTGAAGCTGTCCCTGGAAATAAAGACCGAGGACGACTGCAAGAGACTTCAAGAAGACATAGATCGGGTGGTCAATTGGAGCCAGAGAAACTTATTAGAGTTTAATACTTCGAAATGTATAACAATTCCTTTCACGCGATCACGCAGTCCAGTGCTATATAACTATAGGATCGGTGACGTGCCGCTGAGCAGGGTTACTGAGGTGAAAGACTTAGGGGTTACTCTCACAACTGAGTTCAATTTCAGCGAGCACATTTCCAAAATATGTAAAAAGGCATTCCGTAATTTAGGGTTTACCCTCCGTACGGTCAAACACTTCAAAAACGTTTCTGCGATTGTGGCGTTGTATAACACCTTGGTTAGAAGCCAACTAGAAAGTAACGCTTTCGTCTGGGCTCCACATGAAATTAAATATACGCTAATGCTGGAGCGAGTACAAAACAAGTTTATAAGATTTTTATATTTAAGATTGTATGGAGTTTACCCATTTTACCCACTAATGTATCCAAACTTATACATTTTGGGGATGGTTGGCTACTCTGAGTTGGCGGTCAGGAGGACATACGCGCTGGTTCGTTATGTTTTCAAGGTGATAAGGGGAAAGCAATTCGATGCCGTGGTGCTAGAGCAGGTACGGTTACGCGTCCCAAACAGGATGATGAGGCGTCGGCGTAGTCCGCCACTATTAGCGTTACCACGAGCCCGCACTGCCTTGTTGCGGGAGTCTCCGCTGACGCGAGCGCTTGGCACACTCAACCTCATTTCGGAACGGATTGACATATTTTCTTGTACTCTGAATGAATTCACAAAGGCGGCAATGTATGTAATTTGTTACTCGTAACATTACTTATATGATAAGTAGTCTATCGCATTGGGTTAGCCTGTAATGATAGGTCACTAACTGTTAAATAAATAAATATCCAAGAATTAACTGGCATATTTATTTTATATTTTTTAAATTTCACTGTAATTAGACATAGTCGTGATTATTATTGTAAAACGCAGTTAGACAAAAAAAATACAACGTCGCGTTTAGTTAGCTTTAAAATATGAATGATTGGTTGGAATAACTCGATTTGTTAATGAAACTTTCTTACAAACCACTTTAAATAAACTGACATGGCGGATTTAGAATACAGAATGTCAAACTTGATACAAACCCAGTGCCAACCCGTCTTGCCAGCGTGGTACAGTAGGCTAATTACCCCCCATGAATTTGGAGGCCTGACTCATTAGTGGGTAATTTATGGGCTGGAACGACTATAAACTTACCCTAAAGCGGGGTCTCCAACTGATAGGCTTGATGAAGGCCGCGTGAAATGTGCAGAAGTTAATCAGAGCATACGACGCCAGGTAAAAGTTGGTGATGAGCGGCGCGATCCTGTTCAGGTCCGCTGCACAGGACATACTAGGATTTAGACTAAATAGTATCACCACCCCCATAAATAAAGCAAATAAATAAATATCTCACCAATAAGCAGAAAAAATAGGGACACAAAAAACGTGAGCACGTATCCCCTATATGGCTCCCCGTGCTTCCCGAACGGTTTCGAGAAGTAGATGAGGCCTGGGTAGATGCGGTCGATGCCCAGGGCTTGGATCAGTCGAGGGACTGATAGCAGGTTGGTGAGGGCAGTGGACAGGGTAGCCGCCCAGCACCCGCCGTAGATGAGGGGCCCCCATAGAGCCATCATTTGCATTATCTAAAGACGAGAGATAATTGTGATTACATTTAAAATTCAAATTGAAGTAAGATTCACCTTAAATTATTGAAAAAATGACAATCGTCAAATTACTCGTAATACGAAACATACAGGCCCCGTCAATCTTTATGGCCGCTCTGAATGTAGCTGTACGAACGTAACGAACCAATACGAACGTAGCTCACTCACATTACCACGCGGGTGGCGAGGAGGCTTGCGGGTGAAAAACGGCGCGCGCGGGCGTGCCCTGCCTCCCCGCCCCGCGTACGTCCCACTGATACCTGATTTTGTGTGGTAGGCAGCGTAATGCGGCTGCATTCAGAGCGGCCATAAAGATTGGCGGGACTGTACCTAGCCGTAACGACACTATCGGGTAAGGTGAGATTGAGATTTCTTTTGTCTGCAGGCTAAGACAAAATAATACACATTTTTTTAAGTGCTCCCCTTGTCGTCCGTGGTAAAATATACTACTATGTATTTTTTTTTTTTTTGAGTGGAGGAAACCTTTTATAGTTCTAAAGCCGAGGGACGGGGCTGGGGTATATGGGAATCCCGACCGCGACAAGATGGTGAATTGCGGTCGGTGTACCCACTAAAACCTAACCACTGCTTATCCAGACTCGAGCCAATTCATCTGCGGGAAAGCTTCTATTCTTCTCACTAGATGATGGCTGGGCGAGGGGAGGTCAGAACTCGACCCTCGGTTCTTTGGCTGTGTGTGGCGCTATATGAGAAAGGCGCCACTCCCTCTCGGAGGTCTTTAGTTGAGCAGGGACCCATCCCAAGCCCGCTGCTCAGACCTCTATAAGAAGTCTCTGAAAAGAAGACTCTTCTCTTTCGTCAATCCAGGTACGTGCATCCATGTCGAGCAGCGTGTCAAGTCCAGGAATGCATCTAGTCCGGGTAAGTTCTCTTTGGGACCTCAGCTCCTGTGGGCGGGAGGTGGTCCTCTACCCCCACCCGGAGGCCCCGGTTAGGGTGGCAAATGGCGCACATGCGCCAGACGCCGGTGACCTGTACGGGCGCGTCTTAAAGATTGCGCCCCAGGTGCCCTCTCCCTTTCTCGCTCGGCGTCCTCTTTGCGGGACATTACAGTCTCCGCAAAAGTGTGCACAGCTGCACAGGTTTTGTCACAGGTGACCATCCTGCGGAGAATGGTCGGCAGCGACAGGTCTGTACCGGCTGTTGCAACTAGAGTTGCCCTCTCCTCATGATACAACTATGTACTACTCAACCCATAGGAACCACGTTACTGCTGAGTCGGGCCACCTCCAGTTGGCTTGTTGGATAAGCCTACTGTGCCACGCTGGCCACACGGTTTGGCACAGGGTTTCGTATCAATTTTTCCTTCTCTTGCGGCTAGGTTAGGTTGTCATATCGTTTTATCGACTCTTATGACACCCTCAGGATGGAATGGGGTGGTGACTCTACGTATTCTTTATCCGTCACCACACGGACAAATAAATTAAATATAAAGTAATATTATTTTATTTTCTTCAAGGTAGTGCTCATTGAGCGATTCTCCTCCGCTAATCGTCATTTCAGCCCTATTATTAACCGACTACTGGGTCAGGTCTCCCCTAAATTCATGGAGGGAAATTACGGAACTATGCCACACGGGCAATACGTATTAGAACAGGTTTTGTATCAAATTTTCCTTCCCTAACGGCTAGATGATCTGGCTCTTGCAATTTTTAATGGTATGACATTGTGTATTTTGAATACGTTGCCTTGTAACTATGCCTCACTTGATAATGGCAATGCAATAATTGCGAACGCCACAGAAGAAAAAAAAAACTATGCCTGATTAGAAAAGGCTCCTTACCTCATAATTATTAGCAAGACCGTATTCGCAATCAGGCTTGCATTTGTCCAGAGCTCCAGGCACCAGGAGGTCCTCGACATTCCCGGAGGCGTCCCGAACAGAACCCACGCCAGACAGAGTGGCCATTGCCACATATGACGTCACAGATATCACAAGGGCTAGAAGAGTCCCTTTGGGGATCGCCGTCGCCGGATCCTGATGATATTCTTTTGATACAACTTGAAGCACAATAAGTTTGTTTCCCGTGGTCACGGATTTAACGTTATTAGTGCCATCAATCTACCCATGGGACATGAGGCGACCAAAATAACCAAAACCACTTCTTCTCTGTAGTACGGCCTTCCGATCCGGTGGTAATGTCAAATTTGTTAAATTGACTGTTTGTCTTTTACTTTAGAACTAGATGGGGAGAAAAACGTGGCACAAGAGAAGGAATTTTTGATATGAAAACCTGAGGTACCCGTTCGCCATCAACAAGAGAGAGAAGGAAAGTGTGACCCACTCCGAGTAGTGCCTCCTCCAAATTCTTGCAACGGAAAGCAACGCCAGTGTCTAAGATAGAGCAGGCAATTCAAGGGAATTCCCTGTCGGGAACCGGCTCTCGCATACACACGACAAAGCACAGAAAACTGCTTAGCGCTGGACTTAGGTGTGAGGGTGGCAGCTAGCCGGGTGGACCATTAGATCCTACCACCAAGCGTGCTGGGTTTTGTTGACTTTTACAACACACGTCTTTCCCAGCGTGCGGTGGGGAACTGTAATATTCTGATCCGTCCCCACACGGGTAGAAAATAATAATTAACTAGATAATAATAGCTGATAGATGGTTGAAGAATTCTCACCCTAAGGTCACCGCAAATGTTGGCTCCGGCCTGCACGCCCGTAACGGCAGGAAAGTACATGGCGAACACGCTGAAGAAGTTGTACATCTTGCCGTCGCTTATCCTGAAGTCAGGCTTCCAGTTCTGTTTGGCTACTTGCCCTGAATTAAAAAGATATACGTAGTGTTATTTCTGCATACTTATCGGCACCGCCAGTACCTATACGTTAAGTCAGGTAATCTGAACCCCTTGAACGACGTTTTTAATAAATAAATAAATAAATATCGTTGGACATTTCACACAACGCCAGCTCGTCCCAAGCTAAGCAACTAAAGTCCCAAGCTAAGCAACTAAAAGCTTCTGTTATGGTAACGAGATGGATGATAAACTACTTAAATACATTTTTTTTTTGTAAATATCCACATATTATAGATAGAAATGACACACAGACTCCGAGCCAGTGCCTCTGGTTTAGACAAAGACACTTGCTCGACCCCGGAATCGAACCCGGGACCCGTTGATCCAAAGGCGGCACATCTAACCACTAGACCAACGAGGCAGTCAAATAATCTGAATTAAACGGGCTTATCGTTATTTCAGTGTGGTGACTGATTTAGAGTCGACAATAAGAGATGATAAGGCGGACAACATAGCCGCAAAAGAATTAAAACTTGATACTAAACCCTGTGCCCACCCGTCTGGCCAGCGTGGCACAGTAGGCTAACTACCCCGTATGTAATTGGAGGAGGCCCGACTCAGCAGTGGGTGTGAATGGGCTGAGAAGTAGTTAACGTTCAGATTCTTTATCTCGACTAACAAACACTACACATACAATAATATGTATTATTAAAATCATACATACTAACGCGTCTTTTACGTAAAAATCTGAACTTTTAGAAAACTATGGAAACCCTGATCCTGAAATACGTCTACATCCCAACCCGTGAAAGATCCACTGCTGAGGAAAAAAAGCCTTCTGTGGCACGCTGGCCAGCCAGATACAGGCAGAAAAATTTGCCACAAGAGAAGGAAAAGTAGATACGAAAAGTCGAAAACCTGTACCTATCATTCTGGCAAGCTTGAGCAGTGCCCGAGATAAACGCAGATATGTACTTACAGCTAAGGCCAGCGAATCCTTTAGCCCTGGCTTCGTCAGAGGTTGGTCCGATCGCAGCACCAATAATGTAGTTGATTATAGCTAAGACAATGATTACTATCAGGAAATTCTGGAACGAGATCAAAATACTTTTCTTTGGAACTTACAATATCACTATCACTACATAGTAGTTATAAAACAAAGTCGCTGTCGTCTGTCCGCCCCTATGTATGCTTATATCTTTAAAACTACGCAACGGATTTTGAAGCGGTTTTCTTGTAATAGATAGAGTGATCCGAGAGGAAGGTTTATGTGTATAATACATGCATAATATTGTAGAGACACACTCATAATTTTAGATGTTAATCATTGCACCCGGGCGAAGCCGGGGCGGGTCGCTAGTTTTCCAATAAATTGTTGTGCTATTATCCATAATCATTATTGCTACCTGCGTTTTGGTCTCCCAGTCCATCCCGACAGCGCAGATGAAGCACATCACAAACAGAGCCACAGCCCCAACAATCCTAATATCATTGACGTCATTGTCAATGATTTTCAAGCCGTGGTGACGAAGTAGCTCGTTCAGAGACTCGCAGAAGCCTATGGTGTTCATACTAGCAGCAACCGCGTTGGCGAACGCAAATATAATGCCCACCGATGCTCCCAGCTCCGCTCCCAGTGATCGTGACACGAGGTAGTATACTCCACCTTAGAGAAGAGCAAATAAGGTACAAAGTCACAATTGATTTACAATTTGCTGTTAAGTAAACTGGCTTTTTAAATTGCTTTCCCCAGCACCTTTGGTTCAAGATGTTTTGTATACATATATAAAAACAAAACCCCTGCACTAGGTATAACCTGTATCGCAGGTGCAATTTACAAACATGTAGGTAATTCACGAACACAAAGGACACCCAGACTCCGAGCAAGTGCCTGTGGTTTAGACAAAGACACTTGCCCGACCCCCGAATCGAACCCGAGACCCGTTGATCCAAAGGCCGCACATCTAAAGGTTGTCTGGAAGAAATCGCCCTGTGCGATAAGACCGCCCATTGTACATTTATTAGTTGTATTTCTCTGATGCCATGTTAACCTTTTCTGATATTGGTGTACAATAAAGAGTATTCTATTCTATTCTATTCTATCTAACCCCTAGACCAACGAGGCAGTCAATTTAAGGTATACCTCCTTGTATCTGTCCATTGGTACAAATGGCGGCGAGTGATAGCGTAGTGAGCACGCACACGACGCTTGAAATGGCTATGATGAGGAATGTAAGGCCGATGCCCGCTTGAGCCACGATCCATGCTATCCGGAGGAACAGCATCACCCCCCAGATATTCAGCAGGCATGGTATCAATACGCCCTGGAACATATCAAGCAATGCACAAGCAAGGGTTATAAAATACCACTCTTGGCAAATATTATAAATGTAGTCACAAGAAAATGTATTAACATTATCTGCTTCTTTTAAGAAGGTATAGGTTTTTCCGTTATTAGTGCCAAATAATAAAGGAGGTAACTTCGAGCATCGTATAAATCATGATTTAAGGTAAATTTAAAATTACAGACTAATTTTTAAATTGATAAAAAGAAATTAAATAATCTACATCATCCTGTGCATACTCACACGTTCATGCACAGGCCGAAGTAAAGTAACCAAAAATAATAATAATAGACCTGTATCCATCCTAGCTTGATCCCTCCGTAGGTTGTGAGTTCAGGAGTTGGGTCCACTGTGATGCCAGACCTGTACGCGTGAAGCGTCGGATTCTGCGAACATTTTTTCACTTAAGGAAATGGACTGTCAGAAATTTCTTTATGTTGCGCAGTCAGCATTTTTGCTTAGAGCCTCCCAACGACAACTGTTACTCGAAACTGTTAATATAATATAGGAAATTACACCCGTTCACCTCATAAACTTGTGAGACCGAGTACTCCGTATATGAGTCTTGCAAATTAACATCTTTCTTGCGATATCTTACACCTGAAACATTGGGCTGTTTTAATAAATCCTAAAGTTCTTTTCGTTAAAGTCACGTTAATAATTTGGACGCAGGACAGGTCCTTTACTAGCCCGATAAAGACAAAGTTAAAGTGACGAGAGAGAGATAATGATACTGTGTGCAAAATTTCAGGGAAAAATAATTCAATATTTATTAAAAAAAAATCATAACGACTTTGTCGACAACGGCGACGGTGGGTGACGGCATTGTCATAACTTAAAATTTATGCACAGATTAACGAAAGGCTTGTTTGATAATAACTAGCGACCCGGCCCGGCTTCGTACGGGTGCAATTATGCAATATTGCAATATAAACCTTCCGGTTGAATCACTCTACCTATTTAAAAAAACCGCTTCAAAATCCGTTGCGTAGTTTTAAAGACTTAAGCATACATAGGGACGGACAGACGACAGCGACTTTGTTTTAAACTATGTAGTGAGTAGTGATAACAATTGCTACTCGTAGTTCAGAGAAACATCAAAAAACGGCTTCTATTTTACTCTGTCCAAATCATAATTAAACAAAAAAACAATTTTTGGTCTCTCACAGACGACGATTTGCATTTGACTCATGTTGCGGTGACGTTATACACATATAATTCGTGTGGTGACGGAATACATAGTGTTATCACCCCATTCCACCCTGAGGGTGTCCGACTGGACAGCGTGACACAGGAAGATAATTATCATATATGTAACTGGAGGAGGCCCGACTCAGGGGTGGGCCGATCTATGGGCTGAGTATAGTACAAAATATTGATTTTTATTCGCACATTATAATAAACATCAGTGGTTACTTAAATATTTACTAAAATATGTTGTACGAAGTAACAATTGCAATATAGGTCCCAAAATTAGGCAAGCCTGTGTCTTGGTGACCTGATATGGCTAACATACTAAAATCCATTGTACACCGGCTACCAATCAATTGCATGAGAATTACAGTTGACTAGATGTAGAATAAAAAACGTTATTTTGTTTTATTAAATTAGTTAAAACAAAATAAACATTATCAGAATATTTGCTGATTGCATTAAATTAATTTGTGCGTGCGAAGTGGAGAACAAAAAGCCGGAAAGCTGACCCCGGGCGCCGAAGCGAGAGTTTGGGCTGCAACCGGGATACAACGCTAAGATGATGATGATGCATTAAATTAATTTATAAGGTTATAAGTATATTGGATTAGTTTGTCTGTTAAAAGTCAAGGTTTGTCTGTCCAGGTCAAGAATTATATTTTTTCGCCGATAATCTATAACATTATCAGACTATATAACATACTAAATTAGTTTAAATGGATGTTTGTTATTCAGTGACACAAGAATCGCTGAAATTTCCGCTTACTGCGGGATGCATTTGTCTTTACTTATCACAAGGCTCAAAACCCCCACGAGTGAAGCCGGTTGCGAAAGCTACCAAAGCCTTATTTTTATAATTTTATCATATTTTCCGCAGAGAAATGAGATCAAGATCAAAAGTAACAAAAAATATTGCTACCAGGGCTATTTTGCCTCCAGAAATTTGGAGGAGGCTACCTATCTATCAACAGGAAATCTATCTATCTATCTATCAATAAAAAATCCAGTTACCCAAGGTTTGCACATATTTTAATAAAGTTGAAAATTTCTGGAATTATCGCCCGCATCCTCTGCTTTCCGGCGACCTTAAATGAACGACCTGGGTTCGTCCACCGTATGGGAGGCCTACCAGATTGCGCCTTCCGGAACGCGGTCGCCACCCGAGGACTTTTCTGCCCCATCGGGCGTCAGTCCTGCGAGCTATGCCCTGCCCACTGCCACTTAAGTTTGGCAATCCGGTGGGCTATGTCGGTGACCCTGGTTTTCCTGCGTATCTCCTCATTTCTGATTCGATCTCGCAGGGAAACTCCGAGCATAGCCCTCTCCACTTCCCTTTGGGTGACTTTGAGCCTTCTGATGGAGCCCATAGTGAGCGACCACGTCTCTGTTCCAAATGTTATCACTGGCAACACACATTGGTTGAAGAATTTTGTCTTCGGGTTTTTATATTTATTGATTCTGAGGCGGTACTAAGTTTGCCGGGTCAGCTAGTTGTTTAATAAAATGAGGATATGGCACCAAGCAGCATTCAATGAGCTGCTTGCAGTGGGCAAATAATATATCTAAAGTTGTTTCATTAACTATTCATATCTAAATCTTTAAATGTTTTCCTAAAAGCTGTGCAAATAACGCCAACATGCTCTTGAGGTATTTTATTCACACAAGTCTGCGTGGTTTTTTTAAATATGATAATACGAATTTGACACAATCTGCGTTTAGAAGTGTTTCGTTGTTATTTTAGTTTTGTACTGATATCCGAAACAGCAATTTGTCATCCGAACTCTAAAATAGACTGTGTCCAGTATTTTTGGTAAAAGTTTTTAAGATTTCTGTGTGCAAATGCCTATTTTGTTCGGTTTCGGAGCGTGAGTTGTCGGGTGGGACATCCAACGAAATCCGCGAAGCAGCATTTGTTTTTTTTTTAATTATAAAACCTTAAGCTCCTATTCTATTTTTGTAGTTTCCGATTTCAGATTTCTGTAAACTGCAGTGACACACGGCGTGGTCATTGCAGGGGAGGGGCGGCCAGGCGTTGAGGCCAGAGCTACCGCCACTAGCATCGGAGAGGCGGCCTGGCAGGCGGGCCAGTGCTGACACCGCAACCGCGTGAATCGCTTCATCCGACGCCTGACGGGGGCACGTGCAATGTCCAGTACGTGCCTCTCGGTGGCTTGGTGAGCGTCCAGAACTCCCCATCAATACGTGGGGCCCGCTTGTACAAGCGAGCCAAGGCCCCATCGGGGTCGCGGATTAATACTCCCAATTGGGGAGTAAAACCCGTGGCCCTGTTTCGGGCACCGTTGGTTATAGTGGGTAGGTTGGGGCGTAATTACCATCTTTCCGCGCCCCGGAGGCCCACATAACCCGGCTGGCGTTTAGCGGTTGGGTAGGTATACATGAGGATGTTAAACGTATAAAAGGAACGTAAACTAACTATAAACCCAACTTAAAAACTACAAAACCTTATTTTCTGTTATGTTATCAAGTTCGGTTATTCAAGTGGGATTGGACCTATTGTAAAACTATTCTCACTACAAACCACCCACAGCCAAAACCTGGGTTGTTTCTTCTCATAATATTATTGGTTGAGTTTCCACTTACTTTTTTCATTGTGAGGCACTTCAATTGTCCATGTCACATAACCTCGCGTAAATTCCTTAAGTGTTTCGTACTCGCGTTTCAATTTTAGCTAATTACGCGGGCCTAGTTAACGTTGACGATGCGCGTCCGTAGACGAGTGTAGACTGCCTGTACTCCGCTCTCGACCAGTTCCATCAAAGCACACGCCCAGTATACGAGGACCCACAATGTGAACGCATACGAAACGGCTCAGGTATCACTTTAATGGTTGTTGTATGTAAGATACAATCAATCACTTGGACTGAGGAGTCTGTTTACATTACATAATATGACGAGTATTTTTACCAGCTGATGGATGACTGTTATAATGCGGGTAATGCAAAATCTTTATAACAAATGTTTAGTTGTGAGAGAAGTGGGTGGGAAATATATTGTGGGATGGAACAATGACAAAGTTAATTGTACGCCGTTTGTCCACCGCCGCCGTCACCGGCACGTCAACGAGAACGAGATTATTTCGGGCCGAGTTTAAGATGACGTGACGGCGATCGTTTGTCCACCGCGCCGATATCTCGGTGGCTAAGTTCTAGAGATTTCTTGCGCATGGTAGTCGCGTTTCCCTTTTTATTAGAAATAAACAAACTAGGAGGATGGCTAGTTTAAACCGGCGACAATTGCTTCTTCTGCTTTTGTTCTTTCGACGGCGTGAGCGATGCAAAGAATTTTGGATTCATCCGCTAATACGTGAACGATACATCGCAGGATCGTATTATGTACGTCACGAAAAGTTGCGGCAGTATGAACACAAGTTTTTTAACTACTATAGAATGTCCACGACTACGTTCGATTATATACTATATCACATAAAAGGTGCCATCACACTCCAAAACCCGAACTACAGGGCATGCATACCACCAACTTATTACTATACACACAAAATATTACTTTACTCCCTTGTCATACAATCTACTATTGTATTGCCGGCACATCGGCCCGTCATAAAATCGTGCCGAGTTCTAGCGGTCACGCCGAACTACTGGAAAGATCGGCGGCCGGGATGACGGCTCTCGGGTGACGGGCTGCGGTGGACACACGGCCATAGTACTTAAATGTATGTATCGCTAACTAGGCGCCGTCATCTCGTTCTCGTTGACGTGCCGGTGACGGCGGCGGTGGACAAACGGCGTTAGGCTGTTGCTAGCGAGTGGTCCGAGTAACGAGAAATCTAGTGCCGTGATTGAAATTATTGTTTCCTCTGTTGTTTGTATCAACTTGTTTAGTGACTTGGTGGAGGTGGTTTTCTACAAATATGCACATTTGGTAGGTCTGCGAATCGGACATCTATTTTTAATCCCCTTAAATGTTAAGGGTTACCAAAGCCTTTTTTTCAAACAAAATAATTTGTTTATATTTTTTTTATGATACAGCATACTAAAATACATACAACCCTACATTTTCACCCCTCCACGATCAACCCCTATTTTCTGATAGCGATATTTTTAAGGCAAAACGTTTGCGGGGTCAGCTAGGATTAACATATTTTCCTAAAACATTTAATTACATTCAGTATTCATATAGCAGCAATATTCATATAATTTCACGGCCACATTTATTAATTTGTTATACAGATACCAGAATTGACTCCGTCTGATGATATGGACATGATTACTTTGCTTGCACAGCACAGACACTACGCGAATGTCGAGCCAAGGCATCAATATGCCTTACACCTCATTACGGAATTATAATATAGGTATAATTCAAATAAATAGTAATTAATTATTACTAATTAATTAACCTAACCTATATATGTAAACTCATGGCCGTTAAAGTATCTGACGGTAAAATCTATGATTATACTTCTTCTCATTATAATGAACGTCATTGTAATAAATAAAATTTTCGCCAGTCACATTTTCCTTAATTCAGTTAATTTACCAAAATAAAGCTCATATAAATTGGGGTCGATAGGTGAGAAAAGGAAGAGAGTAGGTCTATTTTCTAAAAGAGTATAGGTTCTGTATATGCGTACCAGTTGGTATCCATTACTATACATTTTTACAGTTACATTAGAAATTATCAGTACATAGGTTTTAAAAAGATGTAGTGTAGTCTTTGGTATGTAATCTTTGTCGTCACAGTCAAATTTCGCCTCGGTAAATTTTCCGCAATCAAGACGTTCCGATCGCGGAATTTAATACGCGAGATTATAAACCTCGCGGTGAAATATTGCTGTGCGGGCAGGCCCTTAATCTTGACATAGAACCTTATTTCGAACCAATATGTACAAGAGGTGTGTATGCCAATGGTGTATGCATTGAAACAAATTGGTATTTCGGAACGATGATTTTATTACACAAAAATGTCTTTCTTCTAAAAATGTTTGCAGTCACCATGATACATAGCGATTTGAAAATTAAAGTAGCTACATTAAAACGAAAATTCACGGGACTTACGTTCAGTAATAAATTGCAACATCACATAATAATTTAATTTGAAACAATAATACTTTGAGTACCTAAACTACGGGCGGCTTTCACCACTTACATGAATTAAACGCCAGTTAAAAATGTCATATTATTATTTATTTAAATTTATCTAGGACATAATTACTATTTTAGGGAAATTGTTCCTAAATGTCCTTGATAAAACTAATTATTAAACTGAAACAATCAATTAACTTTATATTGCTTTTGATTTACATCAATATTTGTCCGCATTTCATGTGTTTCTTATAAGAGTAAGTGGTGGAAGCATTTTAAATGATGTGCTGATTATGTTTAACATATTACTAAATCTGTCACCAACTATCGCTGGTTGGTTGTTCGGATTTCTAAGAGGTATAATTAATTAACTAAATTTTCATACCGTTTCTATATCAACTGTGTAAAATGTAAATTTATAATCACCGTATCTTATCTTTAATCCTTAAGCAAATAGGTATAATAAAAGAGATGAAGATTGATGATTATTTTGAGATATAACAGTTCATAATTACTCTACCTATTTTGTGCCTGTAAATAAAATTAACTATTATTAGAAATCAGATGTTTTTATTTTAACATCACTTGGATCATTTGCTTTTGCTAAAATAGTGTAATATCATAAATAAGGACGTTGTTGAAAATAACAAACGATATATTGATAGATAGATGATACTTATGAGATACAATTGTATATTATGAATAAAAAAAAGTAATTAATAAATATCAGGAAATTAAAAATCAAGCTCTGGTATTACAGAATATAGTAAATATAACAGAATTTCATGATTATAAAGCAATATTTTGGTCAATTACAGTTACAATATTAGTAATAACAGAGTTGAGACTTTATAGTATGATGTTTTTAGGCTCATAATGTCTTTTGTGTCAGAATTTAGATATTTTTAATTCCTCAATACGTATCTACTATCTATAGATTTTAAACGTACTTAACAAACGTAGAAAGTGTGAAGTTAGTTAAATAATTTAAACATAATCCAGCACAATGTCTTTAAGACAAAATAATTAACTAATTAATATATTTAATAACATTTATTTGATCATGTTTTAATAATACTAAAATCGTGCTTTGGTAATGTTTTCTAATTGATAATAAAACTAACGATAACTTATGAACTAAACTAAATAATTAACATATACACATAATTAAGTTGCGCTTACCACATAAAATGCAATTCTGTCATTGCCACTTTATGACTTCATCATTATTTTCAATTCATGGTGCTATCGACATTTTACCATTGGAGGTCACAAGGAGTTAAGGGTTAAGAGTTCATAAAGCGACAACAACGAATCGCATAAACACGTAAGTACACTTAATTTAAAAATAAGTATTGTATTTAACCATTTTGTATGATTAAATTTTTATTTTAAGTGTCTTCAATAGGAAGTTTTATTTCATCTGTGATGGTCATAGAAAATATGTATTAGGTTTACAATGTCAAATTCAGAATAATATTTAATTTCGTACCATTTAAAAAAAAAATTATGGTGTGTTTATATGAATAGTCAATGTGGGTTAGTGGTTTTCACATAATGTTTTTTGGTTTATGAATCATTATGGTATAATGCATCTGTCTATCAGCCTCGTCCCTATGGTTAAGGATTTAGAATACATAGTGTAACCACCCCATTTAATTGTATTAATTCTTTCAATTTATAAAACAATAAATATTAATATAGACTGGACCTAAAGGGAACTAGCTGCTTTCATTAAATATAATAATATAAAAAAATTAAAACAATTATAAAAATACAATATAATACATATGTACGAACAGTGTTGTAAAATTATACTTGCCTAAATCCGTCTTTTGGGTTTCTAAGTACCTTCGATCAAAAAGTGTGCTATCTCATAATAAAAACGCTTTTATTGTACTTCACTTTATCATCAGATAGTGAGATGTCTACAAGTATTATTATTTATACTTTAATTAGTGGTTTAGGGATAAAGCGACGATACATAATATTACCAGCTGAAAGTGTCGATTCCGAACATCTTTCCAGATAACTTTTTTTGTTGTCTCGTTATTTTTGCGGAGATGCAATAATAGTACGTCCTTTTTAGAACACCTTAAAACTATATGGCATTTATGGCTCGATTACATTTCCCTATGCTAATCAAAGTAATTAATAACGAAATGAAGTCAAAAAATTAATTTTATTTACAACAATTATATTAATGTTAGTGTAATAATGTCAATACGAGATTCATTTCATCAAATATATTTGGTCGTCGTTGTTAATGCAGATGGTCATCGTATACTTAATAATGAATCATTATACTTATAAATTTATATATTAATTAATGAAAAAAAAAATATTAAAAATACTTGGAAGTATAGGAATTTGTCATAATAAACATAATAGATGCCAAAATACGAAAAGATGTAAAGTTGGTAAAGAAACTAAGAATTGTTGATCTGCAGAAGAATGTAAAATATTACTAGAATGATTTCTCCATCAAGTCAAACTTCTAAGCTTTTAAATATATATTTTTAAACCAAGAAATTGCATTGACTGCATTTATAACTTTTTACATATATGCGAATATATACAAGATGTAACGACATGGATATACATAACGAAACTAGGAATAAGCACTACTAGTACAGATAAATTTGTGCTAATTTAAACAAAAGATATGTATTTGTGTAGCATTTTGTAGAAGAAAAATGCAGAAATGATAAAATATTTTAAACACTGAACTATTCTTATTGGTAAACTCTATGACCGTACTTTGGCTGTATACAGCTCCTTTGTTACATCCTGTATTGTGAAATCGGTCCTAACAATTGTATCCCAGTTGATGGGATGTAAAATATAAAGTTATGATATTCGAATAAAACATTCATTAATATCGATTTGAATTTTATAATCGATGCATATCGATAAGTTAAGAGAGTAATTCTACTTAGAAATATTTTTCTGTAATCTCGACTTCAATTTGAATATAGCTATTTTAATGAGTCAAATCAAAAATTAACTGTAGTTTTGTACTGAAGATATTAAGGTAGGCTTTGGGCATTTTTAGGTTAAATGCTACATTAAAATCTGAATTTAGTATTTTCCTGGCTGGAGCATTCCTCAAATAATATCTTATATAAAAGTGAAAAAACTGTGCGAACATATTTTCCATTGGTCGCATCTTCAATGTATCCACGCCTGCTGTAAGTCATTCGAAAGTGGGATGTGAACGTCTCCCATGCAAATAGTCATATTTTTTAATAAAATACTATATATATCAGATGATAATGTACCGGAAATCAACATCCAAATAGATCAAATCAAATTGTTTTGTGTGATTTTTGGTGGGTTGGTGTTACAGTATCTCAATAATGTACCCAAAGGATATATTAGACTTATACTAATACAGATATATTAATGCGTTTTATATTAATCCATGCCCTTCTATGACTATATGATTACTAAAATTATTTATTTGCGTAAAATATTAAGTAACATAATTGAAAATGTCTAGTTTCTTGCGTTACGGCTGTTTGCATGGATGGCGTGTATTTATCTTTGTGAAATTCGTCAAATGGCTATAAACAACAATTTCATAGTGAAGAGTTAAGAGTAGAATGTGAGAACTGATGTGTGATTTCCTCTGACAAACAGCATCGGAGGCAGATCCCGACTCATCACTTCCAGCCACGCCATGTACAGCGGCGCGGACACCGAGCCCTGGGAGGAATATTGTAATTAAACCCTTTTTAGTAAAATCCACTAGTCTGACCGCAGAAGGATAATTTGCCTTCACCAAACAATAGGAGCCTCGCCTTCCCTGTGTTTTTATTTTTGACACAGTAAAAGGTAAATAATGCCTGTATTGTTGGCCTAGGGGTTAATTTTTTTTTTTGGACACTGTAAAAGGTAAATAATGCCTGTATTGTTGGCCTAGGGGTAATTTTTTTTTTGGACACTGTAAAAGGTATATAATGCCTGTATTGTTGGCCTAGGGGTTTTTTTTTATTTTATTTTGGACACAGTAAAAGGTAAATAATGCCTGTATTGTTGGCCTAGGGGTTGAATGTGCCCACACTCCCCTCGCTGGCCATCACCGTGGCCGGCGAGGAAGTCCATAAAGGATTTTACAGCAACAAAAAAAAAAGTGGTTGAATGTGCCGCCTCTAAATCACGGGTCCTCGGTACGGTTCCCGGGTTGGGCAAGCGTCTTTGTGTAAACCAGAGGTTGGGTATCATTTGTGTTCGTGAACTACAAGTTTATAAATAGTCCCCGCGATACAGGTTGTACTACGTGCAGATGTTAGTTATATACCTAGCTGCGTCTGAATAAATTTGCTTTCTGTGGCACAGATAGTTGATCCCTCTTTCATTGGTTTCTGAAACTGTTGTTCTGAATATGTGGTAGTGAATAAAAAAAAAACGAATCGAAAGACGGGAACAACAAAAAATCTTAACTACATCGCGATAGCGAAATTTACAAAGGAATTTGCATGGAGAACAAAGCGGTCATCGGGGATGGATCACAGAGCCAATTGCGCGAATATGATAGATCCTTTGCTTTCCTAGTCTGATAAATCTATATCAAAGGCACATTCACCCCTGAGGATGGTCTAAACCAACAAGATGTTTAAAAGAAATGACGTGTTACGGGTCTCACCTTTCTGGGCATCGGTAGCGACATGACTACGAGGCTCGAGTCCTTCGAGTTGGCGAGCAACAGCTCACGAAGGCGCAACTGACGGTTGGTCTTCTCAGACAACGTTAGCAACTCCGTCTCGCTTATTCTGCACTCTGTAGAAGGAGATAAACAATAAATGATGATAGAACGAAATGGTATTGTAGCGACCGCATGCTACATACTTAACACATCTTAACACAACAAATCTGAACTAATTGCATCAAGAAATATCACCTACAAATGCGAGAATTACCAAAAAGTCCTACACCGCGATAGCGAAATTTCAAGAGGACAGTTAAGAATTTCCCGCCTACGACTATAGGGGGGGATAGGCGCTGCGACCTAACACATCGTCTGGCTGGATGATCATCTCTTTGCGCCTAAAGTATCAATTAATTGTTGAGCGATCAGGTGCGCGATCAGATGCGCGATCAGGTGCGCAGCATGTGGCGGGTTCGATTCCCGCACGGAAGAGATATTTCTACGACCTACAAGTATTTGTTCCGGGTCTGGGTGTTTTCTATCTATAATATGTATGTATTTACAAAAAAAAAAGTATATTGAGGAGTTTATCATCCATCTCGTTACCATAACACAAGCATTAAGTTGCTTAGCTTGGGACGAGATGGCGTTGTGTGAAATGACCAAGGATATTAAAAAAAAAACTTGCTGTCACTTCTAATTCTATTCGTCACGATTATACGTAATATATATTCCCATACAGTCAGTGTGGTGACGGATTTAGAATACATAGTGTCCCATTCCACCCTGAGGGTGTTGTAAGAGCCGACAAAATATCAACGAAATGTCAAGAAACCAGCCAGCGTATTAAAGTAGGCTAATTACCCTCCATGTAATGGTAGGGAGGCTTGACACAGCAGCGAGTCATTTATGGCCTTGTCACTTCCTTCTGTCAGCTCATGAGTTATTCTCAGGATTGAATAGGTTGGTGACAACACGTGTATTCTTAATCTTTCACCACACGGTCACCTATAGTAGAATCCTAATAATATATTCAGTCGGCTCCAGCATGTAGATCTAAATACTGCTGATGTTGCCCCTAGTGAGTATTTGTATTGCTCTCACAAATCTATCCTAACAGTCTTTGTAGCCAAAAATTAAAAAAAAAACTACGCACTGTCTTTTCTTGTTTTCTGTGTAGTCTGCATTGACATGGGGAAGGAGCTCGAACGTGAACATGTATATTGATCCCATTTAATCCTGAGGGTGTCGTAAGAGGCGACTAATGGAACGCAAGAGGCAGATGACCCCGTCCCAAGAGAAGGAAAACTTGACACAAACCCTGTGCCAACCCGTCTGGCCAGCGTGGCACAATAGGTTAATTGCCTTCCATGTAATTGGAGGAGGAGTACAGTCTGCAGTAGGTATTTTATGCGCTGAGTAGTAAATGCCAAAAGGTTTATGTTTGGGTCTTTACTCTCTCACGAAAAGACTACGTGAATGTGTGAAATTAAAAAAAAAAACAACTACAGAGTTTCTTGCCGGCTCTTCTCTGTAGAGCAGCCTTCCGAACCGGTGGTAGTTTCGGCATGAATGTGAGTGAACGCAGGGATTGTGAGCGATCAGGGGAGATGGAGGGATTGTAGGAGTGCAGAGTTGTGTGTGAAAGGTGTGAATGTAGGTATGACGACTGATAGGTGTGTGTGGAGACTACCATCTAGTGTGGGACAGGGGCCGTAAGACGATAATGGTGTTTATAAATATGACGATTTATAAGAGTTTTGTGTTGAAACCTACGTAAATAAAGTTCCTTTTGAGTTTGAGTTTGTAATGTTAATGAAACTATATCATATTACACGCAGCTGCGGCGAGAAGCTTTTTTTTATTTATGCATATCTTATGAGCCTATTGTCTAGCAACATTTGACCATGTAAAATGTCTTTCATTTGATTTGTTACACACATTTTATGCATAATATTTCATACTGCTGGTTTGTTTTTGTAACTCAACCGTGACAGACGAAAAACAAAGGAATATACTGCGTTCGCATTAAGAATGCAGTGTACCGCATTATACCGCTGACGACGTAGTCACGCACCTAATTTGAAAGTCCAGTTCACAGTGACTAGTTGTAGATAAACTTTTTAACGTATCGATATCCTTTGTGTCCTTACCCTGCAGTTGCGTGGATGTCTCACTGCATTATTAACGCGAACGAACTATAGATAAAACTGTTATTAAGTTTGAATATAAACAGAACACGATCTCTCACCAGGGTTAGCTGTTTCATTGGTGAACTTCTTAGTGATTTCGTCGAAGAGTTTTCTGGTCTCCGGCTGAGGAGGCTCCATGATATCTTGCACCATCGTCAGAGAAGAATAGTCTATGCGAAACTTGGCCAGCAGGTTTGCCATACTGAAAATGCCATATATGTTATATTAACGGACCGTAAGAGTAATTAAAAACTTTTGTAGTCAGCAGTGGCTCATGTATGGGCTAAGTGGCAGAGTGTAAGGTACTGACTTCCTCTCTTCGAGTTCCAGTTCGTGTCTTCTGTTGGCAAGAGCGAAGACGCGCAGCCTACAGGTACCCCACGCCGATCGCTGCGACAGAATGTACGGCAGCAACATCGTCAGACCCCCGTCGTCATACATCCACCACACGTCCAGAGTTCCCGCCTCCTGGTGACCAAGCCGCTCATTATAACTCCGAATAAATAGGCAGTGAACATTATACCCAGACTAGTGCAATTTCCTCTGGTTTACACAAAGACACTTGGCCGGCCCCGGAATCAAACCCGTGATGCAAAGGCGGCACGTCCAACCCCTAGACCTGTTGGCCTTTGGATTTTTTTCGCTTTTTAGTTTTTTACAGGTTTCCATCCTGACGGTGTCGGAAGAACCAACAAAGGGCTGGTTCTTACCAAGGCTGGAAACCTCCGCAAGAGATGAAACACTGGATACGAAACCCTGTGCCAACGTGTCACAGTAAGCTATCCCTCCATATAATTGGAGGAGGCCTGAGTCAGCACTGGGTCTTTTACAGGCTGCGATGATGACGACATCAATTTTTTTTAAACGAAACCCCTTGACTGAAACCTGTATCGCGGGGGCAGTTTACAAACATGTAATTCACGAACACAAATGACACCCAGACTCAGAGCAAGTGCCTCTGGTTTACACAACACTTGCCCCATCCCGGAATCGAACCCGGGACCCGGGTCTAAAAAACACATTCATGCAATTTTTACACTTCAACCGCAAATAAAGTTTCTGACTTTTTCCTTGCTTACCTGTTTCCTTTGGAATATCGACATTTTGGAGAGCTGGTCCTTCGAAATCTCCACTCCGTTAGAACTGTTGTACACGATCTGCCGGTGCATGTCAATTCTCCTATCCTTCTTCTTCTCTTTCCCATTCTCCGACAATGTGAAGGATCTTGACGTGCCCAAGGACAGAATATCTGTATGGCAATAGAACGACTAAAAATAAAAAATAGGCTAAAAATCGTGGAGGAGTGAACATTTAGGGATAAATTTATTTTTGTGTAATGTGTAAAAAATGAAAATTTGGGTAAACCTTTAACATTTAGTGGGATGAAAAATAGATGTTGACCGATTCGCAGACCTACCAAATGTGCAAATGTGCCAAATGTGCACGCAGGTTACGGCTTGTTTTTTATAAAACGCCACGCGGGTGAAACCGCGGGGCGTAGCTAGTAACTTATAAAACTTACTTGACAGGTTATGCTTGGAAGTGTTGTCCCGGATGTCCAGGTCGGAGTCCGCGTGCATGATGGGCGAGGGCCGCGCGCGCAGCTCGTCGGCGGAGCCGTGCGACGTGCTGGTCAGGCCCCCCGCCGGCTCCCCGCCCTCGCTCGCGGCCCCGTAGTCCAGCCCGCCCGGCACGCGCACGATGGCCACCGCCAGGCGGTTCTCGAACGCCGTGCTGGCCAGCGACGGAACGTGTGCACTCACACCATAGAAGCAATCGGAACGAAGGCCGCAGCGAAAATAGCTTACAAGTGCTTGGACATTTTAAGCTCTGCACTGCTAGGAGAAAACCGCGTGGTGGCGGATTTCGAACACACAATTTCACCAACCCACAGCATCCTGAGGGTGTGGTAAGAGCTTACTAAAGCAAATAGTACGGCATTGAATCTAGCGTTGTGAGAAGCAAAACTTGATACGAAACCCCATGGAAACCCATCACTCCAGCATAACGCAGTTGGATAATTTCATGAAATCGGAGGATGCCCAAAGCAAAGATAGCTCCTAAAAAATAAATACAATATTACGCTAGGAAAGACCATGTTGGACTAGCCATAATGCTGCGGAAGCACTTACTGCAGAACATTGAAGTAGGCAACTAGATCGTTGGCCGGTGCAGTGATCCAGTCAGTCTTGTACCCCATCAACAGCACGTTGGGAGTTAATCGACCCACGCCGACCGATTGCACCAGGGCTCTTGCCCCGACCTCGAATGAGAACCCGTGCACTCTAGCACAGAACGCTTTAATTTTCCTTTCGCGGAGCCACTCGTCGTCTACTCGGGCGCGATTGGCGCGGTCTTTGTAGGATAGCTTCTCCTAAAAATATTTAAGATTTTATTTATAAAGATTGCCCAGCGACACTAACTCATTTCAATTCAACTAAAAAAACTAGCCACAACTGAAGGTAAAGTTACCAACGGTACAATTTAGCTTACGTAACACAGTAATCTTAGTTCAATCTACTTAGAGTATTGACTCAGCATTGGATCATTCATGGGACTATGTAACATACGGGATGCCGAGTTTACAAGAGTTTCGTTTTTCTTCTCTTCTCTTGGTATGATGTTCTATGCATTCAGTAAAGTTCCTTCAGTCGTCTCACACGACAGCTGGATAATCTTCATAATCCTAAATAAATAAACCTATTTGTTTTCTGAGTCTGTTTTCTCAACCCGGACCTTACCTGGGATATATCTCCAACTATCATCAAGGAGCCAGCTTTAGTGATGAGACCTGCTAAGTCAACAAGCGCGGGCCTAGTCTGCGGCCTGCCACCCAACACCAACATTTGCGGCCAATAGTTCTTCACATGCTCTCCTGTTCTAGCCAAGTTGTAGGCGCTTGACAGTGCCGTCTTGTATATTTGGGCTTGAGTACTGCTACCCCAGTTTACATCTAAAAAAATATTTCTATAATAGTTTCAAGTAAATTAAATCCCTGTGTTGCAGGGATTCCTAATGTCTCTAACATATCAAGCAATTGTGGGCACCTTGTTGATCTACAAAATCCACCTTTGAATCGAGGTTCTTCGGCTTAATTTTGGGGACGAACAAGTGTGTTTGTGTAATCCAAAAATACTACTACTAGTGTTCGTCACTACTTATAATAATATGGGCGATAAACTTAAAATTATTAACATTTAATCCGCCTTTAAAGCAGGTAGTTATCGCAGTCTGTTAAAATTTTAAGTATAGCTCTTAATATATCTACTGCAATATACTTGCGTCAAGCAGATTATATTACTTCTAGTAATATTTTAATGGGAAGTGTTGAAGAAATGCCTCTATGTGTACTCTAAACATCAGGCCACGTCAATCGGCCGAATTCGTGGAAGTGATTGAAGCGCGTGCCGTTATAGGTTTTCGAATAATAACTTTAGGAAACGGGATCATACACATTGCCACGGCTATGAATCAAGTGCAAAGCCGAACAAGATATCTGCATACAGAGTGATACATCCCGATATTGAAATAAAAGTAGCCACTAAACGGGTGTTTGTGTTTTTTCATCATCAGCCCAGCCTGCAAAAGACCCACTTCTAAGTATTTTGTGTCATGCTGATGATTGGCACAGAGTTTCACAATTAATTTTCCTTCTTTAATAATAGTTTAAACTTTTTAACACGAAACCCACAGGATTGCCAAACTTAAGTGGCAGTGGGCAGGGCACATAGCGCGCAAGACCGACGCCCGATGGGTCAGAAAAGTCCTCGAGTGGCGACCGCGTTCCAGAAAGCGCAGTGCTGGTAGGCCTCCCACACGGTGGACCAATGACCTGGCTAAGGTCGCCGGAAAACAATGGATACGGGCGGCCCAGGACCGGCCTTTGTGGAAATCCTTGGGGGAGGCCTAAATCCAGCAGTGGACGTCTTTTGGCTGAAATGATGATGAATAATAGTTTATTCTGCTTATTTCTACAGAAGGGATGAACAAATCTTAAGTTAAATCATCCAAGTAGTGGCTGCATCCCGTTACAGTCGTATCTCTGTCCTAGTCTCAGCACGACTCTGTGACATAAGGAAAAAATAAATATAAAAGAAGTAAGAAAACGAACAGTAGTGTTAGCACTGCTATTGGGACAGTCAAAACGGTGATACCAGTCGCCATTAGTACCATTGTACAGTCGATATAAAGTATCTTTAAACATTGTAAGTATTTGACAACTTGCAACACATTGACCTTTTGTCCTAAAAATACTGCTACTATTTTAAAAACGTATAACTATATCATTGTCCATTTTCTTTTCTGTAATTATTTTTTTAAGTAGGTACATTAATTTTGTAAGATTACTGGAGAGGACTCTGAGTCATGTTACTTTATGGCATGGTTCATGTGACGCAACCATTGTGGCCAAATTTAGCGATCGCAACTTTCAACAATCTATTCTGGAATATACCACTGACACAGTAAACATAAGCATATCGATATTATTTCAAAGGAATCGTAAGATTTTGTGAATAAATCACTTCGCTGAATGTACGAGCAGAATGCGAATTGGATAATTCTAGGAGTTTATTGCTTATGCATATAAAGAAATGAAGACAGATCTGAAGATTTAAAATTGAACACATTGCTCCAGCCATTTTGGAGCTATTCGATCAAAGAATCCACTTCTTTACATTTATTTAAAGATGTTTTTATAATAAATAAATAAATGTTTCCTCTGCACCTATGCAATAGCACCGGGATCTTAAACAGATTTATGGGACATTTCTATTCCATCATAGGTGTAAGTATCTTTAAATGATGATGAGAATGAATGAATGATTTTTTGAGTATAGTTTAGACTGTAAGACAATAGTGCCCGATTTTTTATTATCTTTTTATATTGATTCTTTAAAACAAGCACGAGCTTCAGGTTGATATTAACAAGAAAACTGGGACCTTACATGTACGAGTGTCAATGATGTTAATGGCAATCCACATTGCTGGCCTTGAAATCAAATTTAAAACGGTCTTGACGTTGCAAGTTTGGTCTTTGTGTCAGAGATAGTACGATCCCAGGCTGGATTCTCGTACGTTCTTTCGATTTTACTTGTGACAATAGGTGTTATTATAGAGCCCAGCGTTAGAGTGTATCAGGGAGTAAGCTTGGAGAACTCACCAGGATCTCTATAGTGCACGATGAGGTACAGCGTAAAGAAGATGGCGAAAGTGATCAGTGACATCACCCAGCTGATCAACAGCATGATGGCCACACAGCTCAAGAAACCGAACAGAGAGAGCCACGCGTTGTAATACTGGAAGAATACATTTCGATTGTAGCAAAACTTAATTAAACTCGGTAAGGTGATATCGACCAAATTTTTATAGATTTCGTTTCCACATTTCTAATATACTTATACGGTTTTAATCCACGTTGTTTGGTGTCAAGCATTCGGCCCGCTTGGGTGGCCTATGGGCGTTTGCAATGCTACAGTTTTCACTCAAACGTCACCAACTGTATAAAAAGCTGCTTCTACTGATAGACCTCTGGTGACTTTACGCGCAGAATCAACATCACCAATCGGTGCGGTGGTTTTTAATAAGGCTGACGTCCTTTCCGCCTCGGGCAGCTCCAGTTTCAGTGGTGGTTATCCACTGTGCCCTAGCTCTGTTTACTTGCAATAAAAAGTATCTAGGACTCTTTAATAAGCTTGACAACGTTATATTAAACTCATACATACCCGGAAAGTAGGTCTCCAGCCGAGTGGTCGAACGACCGCCGCGTGGAAGGTGCAGAAGTTGATGAGAGCATAGGAAGCCAAGTAGAAGTTGGAGATCAGTGGCGCGATTGTGTTCAGATCAGCTGATATGGGATATCAATAATTATTAATGACCATTATTATCTCCAGAAATGCATGGTTCGAAAAAAATCAGCAGGACTACAATAAAATTGAGTTATAGGGATAGATCGATCTGCATATCTGGCTCAGCACGTTATTGGATAAGTGAACATAATATACCATACTAAATCCTCTATGCTTCAAAGGGCACGTACAAGCCTTGATACGAATAGCTATAAGAAGGTGTCATGTCAAAACACGAAGTCAGTGTAATTGAAATCCTTAGCCAATGATTCCCGGTAGACCGAAGGGGTGGTTCTGGAGGCAATCGCTCCGCGTACATACTGATGATTAGCCAGGTCAGTTCAGGTTGTCTAACTTGATCAGAAATTAAACTTAAAGAAATATCTTTACCAATAAGCAAGAAGACGAGAGACACGAAGAATGTGAGCACGTAACCACGGTATGGCTCTCCATGTCGGCCATAGCCCTTCGAAAAAAAGATGAGGCCTGGGTATATGCGGTCAGCTCCCAGGGCTTGGATCAGCCGCGGTACTGACAGCAGATTGGTGAGGGCAGTGGACAGCGTGGCCGCCCAGCAACCACCGTAGATGAATGGACCCCAGGCTGACATCAGTTGCATTACCTGGATGAACCATTATTCTTGTTAGATGATCTGGTGCCTACGCTTCAAATTTCAACTGCACAGCAACATCTTCATTGCTGAATAATTTTAATAAGGTACTTAATCATAAAACAGTAAACTACATACAAGCCACACATTTGGTGATATTATACTATAATTATTAGTCTCCTAGATTCTTCCTCATACAAAGTGAATTCTCTTCAAACATTTTGTGACTACTGCATTCCAATCTCTTTCAAATATATGAAATTATAACAGCATTACGAGTATATACCATAGTAATATAGTTCAATGGTATATACCTCGTATTTATAACATGGCGGGTAGTCAGGTTGGTATGGGGTTTATTTTTGTATGTACGTCTATCATTATTTAACCTTCAGTGCAGCGTATTTGTAAAGTCGTCACTATTATAAAGTACTGATCTTTATGTTATCGATCAAGAGATGAAATTGTCAGCGAGGTCTCGGATTTGCTTCTTGATTTTGTGTACGCCAGAGTTACATGAATAAAGACAGACTAGATGTAAAAATACTCCTCAATACAGAAAAGAGAGTTATGTCCAAATTACATAAAGAAGCTGTTAAGCCTTACCGAATAGCTCGTATGCAGTCCAAACGTGCAAGTATTATTGACGCCCTCGTGTGGGCAGTTCATGACGCCTGTATGATTGAGGACAGTGCCGTTAACCATCACCAAGTCAGTAATATTCCCGCTGGCGTAGCGGAGGGCAGCGCCTCCAGAGAACAGGACCATTCCAGCGTAGCTCACCATGGAGATGAGCAGCGCTAGGAGTGTTCCTTTGGGAATGGCGGATGCTGGATCCTAAAACAAATAAATTTGGTCCTTAGTCAGCTTAGTGTAGGCCCTGCTAGGTGAAGAGACGAGTGCAAAAGGCTGGGTGCAGCAGTTGTTAAGAGAGCGTTGGACTTCATTAGGTCATTTATCACAAGCCTAAGTCAAGCAGTGGGGTGATGACAAAAATGGTGAGCAAGGAGACATTTCTTTTTATATACCACTAGGGTGACGCCCAAGCGCGCAGCCTGCGTGATAGTAAGTGGTTACTGTCACCCAAGGACGCTTATAACACCGGAGGCGTTTACTAACGTATCCTTCTCTTCCCTGCAATATGGTTGAGGAGGGCGATGGCTGCCGCATGCGTCATGCTTGTGAACAGATGCCGTTGCTTGGGGTCGGTTGGTTCGGGCATTAGAAGGTTACTATTGCTGACTAGATCTGGCAGATGTTTGGCCCTTTGCGAGAGTTTGCTCTCACAAATCTGTCTTATATCCAGCCTTGTAACAAAAAATGGCGATCTAAAAGGAGCTACTACAGAGATGGTACCTACAATTTAAATTTTATTTTATTGTATGACTTGTCCAAATTGCTCTAATAAGCCAACTTGATTAAATGAGATTTAAATTTGTATCGCCGACCCAGACACAAATGAAATCATGACGCGCTGGTAGCCGAGGGAAAGTGGATTCCATCAAATACCACACTTCCCCACTTATTTTTGCTTTCGCTGGTGAAATGCTAAATGCATGTCGCTACCCCTCGGGGTGGGTGATCGATTATGTGGGACTGCGGAATACTTGGCTACCTACAAAAACCCCAGCTGTATACCCTCACACGTCTCGTTTGCGATGCCACAGGTTCGCAAGGACGAATTATACTGTGCCCCCCGACGGGTTGTGATCCGGGTATCATCATGTTTCCCTTGATATACCTCAGGCGACCTAACTCAGAAACACTCTCCAGGTCCTTCACGAGTCGGGCAGCACCAGCGGTCGTGAAAATTTGCCTAACCAAGATTCAGCGATTTAAATATGAAAATTAAAAGTATTTATATTTTTATTGATGTTCGACAACACATAAAAGCAATTGTATTTGACCGGTAGAAGAAGTAAGTTTAAGTTAATATATACGAGTATATATATATATACATATGTGGACTCATAGAATCCGTGTGGTGAAGGGTATATGATACATTATGTCACCACCCTATTACAAACAGTAGGTGTTTGTTGTAAACTCTGACAAAAGGACATAACAAACCTAGCCGCAAGAGAAGAGAAACTTTTTTTTAAATGGTTAATTTCTCTTCGTGTATATGGAGGAAGCCATATCCAGAAGTGTGAGGCTTTTAAGTGCAGAGATGATGATAAAAATGCATGTTTTCCTCTAAGTACATCCAACCAGTGTGCCTCGCGCCTTCGTTTTATAGTTTACAAGAATATCTCTGAGTCACTTCAATTGGCCTTAATCAATCGATGAGTATTGCGACAACTAACGAGATACCGAAAAATTACGGGGTCAATCAATTTGATCCCTTCTATGTACGCGAATCATCTGATTGCTGACGCGAATATATCTTGTAAATGGGATTGCGAGCCATGCTTAGTTAAAAAGATGTTGTAGGAATACTCCACACTCCCTTGGGCATACATTTTCGAAGTACATAACTGCTCTTCAAAAACTGCAAAAACTGCTCTTTTTATAACTTGATACTCAATTTATGAAATCTTAACTATATCTTTACAAATCAATCTATCTACAAATTGTATCAAATATCTACAGCCACCGAATCGAACATATAGAAGTAACCCTATGGAACATTTCTGTGTTTAAACTACCTCTACCTGGAAGTATGTTATACCTATCTATACTAATATATAAAGCTGCAGAGTTTGTTTGTTTGTTTGTTTGTTTGAACGCGCTAATCTCAGGAACTACTGGTCCGATTTCAAAAATTCTTTCAGTGTTAGATAGTCCATTTATCGAGGAAGGTTATAGGCTATATTTTATTTTCAAAAGAATTAGGGATCCGTATGAAAATTGCGATTTTGTAACCCAAGGTGTAAAATCGAAAACCTATTTATGCGTGCGCTGCAAAAACGATTGACAATAGAACAAAATGAAGTACTACGAGTTTGTAGGTCTTATTAAAATCTACAAAAAAGTCCGCGAGAGCACATATCTAACTATCATAGTTTAGTCACAATAACCACTTTTATATTCATAAAAAAAAATGCATAGAGATAAGCACGGGTTCGAAGTCCACGCGAGCGAAGCCGCGCCCAAAAGCTAGTTCTAAATATCGACGTTTTACTGATGCTACTTTTAATCAGAAAAAATCTGTTATATATTACGTGAAGCACTTACCTATAGTTTAAATAGAGAAAGAATGGAGAATGCTAATAATATTTTTAATTATGAATAATAATACATTATACGGAAAAAATTACCCACACCATGTATTTGACACACACACACAAACATTTAAACCGTTTTGTTTTTGTTAAAATTCTGGGTTAGTTTATTCCTATTCTCGAAGCTTATTTCTATAGTTATGATGACACATTGGTGGTGACTGTGATTGGTGACAAATTATAAAAAAGGTACCTACGCAAGAAGTACAGTTTCAACTGACTTTTAAAAAGAAAGAGGTTCTCAATTCGACTTTAAATTCTTAAAAAATTGAATTGAATTAACGCGGTGAGACCCGATCGGTTCCTTTATGGCCCGCTGTTGCCCATTCCAATGAAAGAAAAGCCACTTTGAAGGCCTCCAGCTACTAAGCTAGAGCTCTTCGAAGTTGAAAGCAAGTCAGTTCTGGGTTGACTGAGAGAATGACACCATACCTTAATTTACCGATCAAATACAATTACATTAATGTGTTGCCGAACATCAACCCTGACACCTCTTGATTTGGTTCGTTTAGTTTAACCACAACTATTGACTTGCCCGACCGACGCGAGCACCTTATCCGGACATATTCGGTTCAGACAATCTACACAAGTGCCTTGTAACATAGCAATCAATGTTGACAAATAATCGCACATAGAAACTTCGATGCAAATAACCAAGTGTTGAAAATTTAGGGGCAAACGGATGAACATCCAGCCCGAAGAGGTGGTATGTCAGGCGGGGGGCCGAGACGCCTAACCCAGATAACTGTAGCCGGGGAATTCTCTGTTAGGTAAACATTGCTATTGCGTTGTAGGTCTTTTCGATAATTCTCTCATTTGTAGGCGTATTTCTTGATGTTGCTAGTTGAGATTTTTCAGGTACATTGTAATGTAACATGCTGGTCGCTAAAAAGGTAGTATTAATTGCACTATTCTGGCAACATCATGCTTTCACTTTTTAAAGAGTCTGCGACACGTTATTGGCGCCTCTGTCGTCACAAACGCCCATAGGGATGGTAGGCGCTAAAGAAAATGTTTACTGTTTCATGCTGGCCACACGGTTTGTATGAAGTTTTCCTCTCGTTCTGCCTTATTAGGTCCTTTAGTCGCCTCTTATGAGGCCCTCAGGATGGTTTGTGACATTGTGTATTCTCAATCTATAATATTGTAATCAAATATTACACCACTGCACTGCCATGTGGGTCTAGCGGTTGGATGTGCCGCCTTTGGATCACGGGTATCGTTCAGGCTCGATTACGGAGTCGGGCAGTGTCTCTGTGTAAGAGAGGTACATGCTCCGAGTCTGAGTGTCATTTGTGTTCATGAGTTCATGTTTGTAAACTACCACGATACAGGTTATAACTAGTGTAGGGGATTCGTTTAAAGAAAAAGAAAAAAGAGCATCTGCCTGTAAAATGATGGTATGTTGAAGACGAACGAAATATTTACCATATTAAATTTATTTGGGAATTTATTTTGGGAATGGTGACGTCATTACGCTGTCGATGGTACGCCAAAACAAACACATGACGGCGTTGTTATTGATTACAAGTCCACGTGGCACCTACTCAAAAGGCACTTCATACTGCACCACACTGTTCCTCTGGACTAAGTATTTCTGCACCGCGGGGCAGCTTACAAACATGTCATTCACTGACAGTAATGAAACCCAGTTACCGGGTCCCCAATCCTCCCCAAGCAAGACCACCTCAAAATTTATAGAATTACGGATCCTTGTGGTAATGGTATCCGTGTGGTGTCGGATTTAGAATACATAGTATCTCCCCCAATTTCCATCCTGAGGGTGCCTTAAGAGCGGGCAAGGCCTAGCCGTGAGAGAAGGAAACTTAATACCAAACCGTGTGCCAACTCGTCAGCGTGACACAGTAAGCTAGTTACCCTCCAAGTGATTTATAACATCTTGAATTAAACTTCTCATCAGAAAAATCGAAACACTTCCCTTTTTATGTGTGTTAAACAAAATACGAAACTTCATCATCATCATCATCATTTCAGCCAAAAGACGTCCACTGCTGGACATAGGCCTCCCCCAAAGATTTCCACAAAGGCCGGTCCTGGGCCGCCCGCATCCATCGTTTTCCGGCGACCTTAATCAGGTCATCGGTCCACCGTGTGGGAGGCCTACCAGCACGGCGCTTTCCGGAACGCGGTCGCCACTCCAGGACTTTTCTGCCCCATCGGGCGTCGGTCCTGCGCGCTATGTGCCCTGCCCACTGCCACTTAAGTTTGGCAATCCTGTGGGCTATGTCGGTGACCCTGGTTTTCCTGCGTATCTCCTCATTTCTGATTCGATCTCGCAAGGAAACTCCGAGCATAGCCCTCTCCATTGCCCTTTGGGTGACTTTGAGCCTTCTGATGGAGCCCGTAGTGAGCGACCACGTCTCTGTTCCATAAGAAACTTGTGAAAGTTTAATTTGAATTTAGAACATTAACATTAGGATTTGAAAACCTTTTAATGTTCATTATTAAACGACATTTGACAGTATGTATATTCCTAAATATAACTATACATTTTTCTGATAATCCTTACAAAACATAAACTTATGCCAGCAAGGTGTTTCGATTTTTCTGATGAGAAGTGTAGGTATATTATAAGATGAACATTCGGAGTTAAATTAAGCAATAGGTTAAGTATAGGAATGCTGAGGAGGTGTGTTGTGACCTGAGATTAAGATAAAGAAGTTATAAATAGTTGACCTATAATATCGAAATATGTATTGTTTTTCTCACCTTCAGGTCTCCAGAAATGTTAGCTCCCGCCTGGATACCGGTTACCGAGGGGAAGAAGATGGCAAATACGCTGAAGAAGTCCTGGTTCAGGCCCTCGCTGTATCGAAAGTCCGGATTAAAGTTCTGGGAAAGAGTTTCGGCTGGAAAGGAAAATTGAATAATTAAATTTAGAGAAGACCTTGATAATTGCTGGCACTATCCCGTGTTTTTATGTGTTTGCTATTTCTATATGACTTGTTCGACGAATATTCTATCGATACAACATATTTATTGCCAAATGTGGCAAATAAACATAGCGTAGTAAAGTGCCACCATTACAAAATGCCTATGGCAAAACTAATATTAAAATGTTCCTTGTCCAAAACTATATTTCTTTAGTGGCCTAATTTTCTGCGTAACTAACTCTTTTAATCACCAATAAGCATATAGATTTTCACTCATTACTTTTTTTAATCCGTACATGACTCGCTAATGAAGTGAAATTTTCGACACTGTCACTATCATCACTACATAGTATACAACAAAGTCGCTGTCGTCTGTCCGTCCCTATGTATGCTTAAATCTTTAAAACTACGCAACGGATTTTGAAGCGGTTTTTTTAATAGACAGAGTGATTCAAGAGGAATGTTTTTAAGTATAATACATGCATAATATTGTAGAGAAACACTGATAAATTTAGAGGTTCATCATTGCACCCGTGCCTCGCCGGGGCGATTCGCTAGTTACTACTAATCAGCCCATAAATAACCCACTGCTGCGTCGGGCCTCCTACCATTACGTCGGCTCATAAGACACCATCAGGATTTAATAGTATGGTGACACTGTGTGTTCTCAATCCGTCACCACACGGACAGCATTAAAGATAGGTACTACAAACATTAATGTTGTGCGTAAAATACAAACTGTCTGAATGATTAAGTGTCGTATGTGAACTCATCTAATTTACAACCTTATTGTTTACACTGTTCACCACCAAGGTTTCCTTGTGGTCATAACATGCTTTCCGTCAATACCGATGAGTGATATGTACTACTAGTTCCCGCCTGTGACTTAATCGACGATCATAAAACTGTTTACGTTTCATCAACATCTTAAAAAATAGAAAATAATAAAGTGCTTTTTTAGTTGTTTACCCACATGAAAGTCGTAGTAAACTTATTCTTTGTTGTTAAAATATTGCTAGTATAATGTTGGCAGGCATGTATTTTTGGGTAAGGCGTAGACGCCTAATAAAACTGTTGCCATAATGGAAGAAGTAATGTGATTGCTGAAAGTTATCATAATGGATTGTTTAAAAGTTTGCTGATAGTTAAGTTAATCTCTATTAGCAAAAAAACTGTAGGAAATTTTGTGATTGTGTAATCCTATTTCATGTGAAAAAGTAGTACCATAAACATACCTATAAGACACCTGTTATAGGCAAAAAGAGCTGCTTAATAATCTTGTGGTAATAATTAGGTGCTGTTGGCTCATGATGAATAAAAAAAACAATCATTTCAGCCAAAACACTACTATTGGACATAGGCCCCAAGGATTTCCACGAAAGCCTGTCCCGACCCCCTCGCATCCACGGTCTTCCGGCGACCTTGACCAGGTCATTGGTCCACCGTGTTGGAGGCCAACTAGCACTGCACTTTCTGAAACGCGGTCGCCACTTGAGGACTTTCCTGCCCCATCGGGTGTCAGTCTGCGGGCTATGAGCTCTGCCCACTGCCACTTAACTTTTACGTTTATCTGTGCCATACCAAAACTCGTCGAGACGTCAACTGAGGGCCTCGAGGGAAGGAAGCTAATGCCAGCTATGCTGTTTAGTGCTTTTTAGTAAACAAGAACAATAATTTAAAAAAAGCAACTACAGAGTTTCTTGCCGGCTCTTCTCTGTAGAGCAGCCTTCCGAACCGGTGGTAGTTTCGGCATGAATGTGAGTGAACATAGGGATTGTGAGCGATCAGGGGAGATGGAGGGATTGCAGGAATGAGGAGTTGTGTGTGAAAGGTGTGAATGTAGGTATGACGACTGATAGGTGTGTGTGGAGACTATCACCTAGTGTGGGACAGGGGCCGTAAGATGATAATGGTGTTTTTAAATATGACGATTTATAAGAGTTTTGTGATGAAACCTACGTAAATAAAGTTCCTTTTGAGTTTGAGTTTGAAGGCTGAGCCCCAAACCCGGTAATAGAGTCCAAATTTACAACCACCGTACCTTTGATTGTCGATTTGGATAGTTATTCAAGATTGATTTTATCTGATAATCAAGACTTATTTCATTTGTCTTAGTCGATTTTGTTATTAGTACGGAACGGAACCACAGTCAACTAGTGAGTTTTATGTACGCGGTCATTGTAATAAGGCGTTTAAAAAAGACACGCCCAATGTGCTTCTTGCGCCAGGTCTTCTCAGCTGGTGCCACGTTCCGACCTGGTATAAAAATGATGTATCCGTTTATGAGTGTGAACGCCATAATTGGTTTATACATTAAAGCATTTTTCTATTATAAGGTATCATTTGCATGTTTAAAAGGAGCCCCAGTGATACCCTGGAAATGTATTTTAAAGAAAGGGGCATCCATGAGCTCACTTACTGCTGAATCCAACGAAGCCTTTGGCGATCTCTTGAGCGTCCTTCGGGCCCATGATCGTCCCCACAACAAAGTCCACCATGGCTCCAACTATGATCGCAATCAGGAAATTCTGTGGAAATAGTATCAAGATAACTGTTTCATCTCCTCTAATGAGTCACGGCCGAACCAAAAACTATGGTGTCGAAATAAAATGAAAAGTTACGCCATATGATCCCGATCATTTCCCCAATATCAAGCAGGTTGAATAGTTAATATGTCAGGTCAGCCGATAATATTACACTTTCCCACCGCACGCTGGGAAGTAACGCTTGGTGCTAGGATCTAATGGTCCGCCCGGCTAGCTACTACCCTCACATCTATTTTTTTTCAACAGAACGGTGATGTTGCTGTGTGATTTTGACCCAATGATGTTAGAAGTAAAAAGGTGTAGATAGGTTATAAGCGGTCAGCAAGCGGCACGTTAAAAGTAGGCTAATTAGCAAACCTGACCTCAGTGTTGCGTCGCTGGCGTCAACAAATGCACGTCAAGATCCATATGTAAAAAGTGCTATATAACACTTAAAAACGCCATCGTGTGATTTGAGATATAGCACAAACTACTCTAACAAAACTTCTAAAAGTCAAGGAATCACTTATCATTCGTAACTATCACTATTTCCGTAATATAATTAATATTTTTTACAAATTTAAAATGTAATTCGTAAAATATGGCGGTAAAAATCAATGAGTGGAACAAAAGTATCCTCATTACCAAGTGCAAAAGAGATAGATGTCATTACGCATCATACTACTTTATAGAAACAGACATGTGAGTTGCATATCGGAGTAGGTACAAAGGTAAGGTTATTATGTGATGTTATTTTTTGTAATGCAGTTGTTAATTAAATTAAATTGTTTTATTTTTCGAGTTGTGTTACTTGAGTAATAAATAAACTATTAGTACAGGGCAATTTTTAATTAACACACATCTCAGTAGGTGGAGTACTAATGATTATAAAACACTTTTACTATGGGAACAACTCTGAAATTGCGAAAAAACAAAACAGCTGTTTCTAACATACATATATGTTTACTTAACGAGACAGTTTTTACAAAATATTTTTAGGCATAAATCTTTGTAGAGCAAAATGTTATGTCTGATTTAAGTAATCTATATTGTTTCTAGTGCATGTGACAACGCATCACAACAAATTATATTTGTCTCTATTTAGCACGTGATTATTAAATCATACCATCCTACTTTCACGACTCATCTAATGCAGTGTGCATATTGCATATTAAGTTAACTATGTGTGCGTTGGCTTGCCATTTTTATAGATCGAATGTTGTACAGGTAACGTATCTACACCTTTTTACTTCTAACATCATTGTTTTGACCGACTTCTATCAACAAAGGTCTTTTCTGATTCGTAAAATGATCAACAAATAATAACTGATACCATTAAAGTTCTTTTGTTTTGTTTTATAGTTTCCGTGATGTGGCACAGTCATATTATTAGTTCTAAAATTGATTTTTAAGTTAACCTAATTTTGTTAACAAGAGATTCCTAATAATAAAATAATAAAAGGGTTTCTATTCCTAACGTAAATGTATTTGTTTCATTATTACCTAATGAATAAGTATCCAGTATTTGGAGGAGTGTCAAAACGACCTTTTAGTACTCCATAAACGTTCCCGCCAATAATAATTCCAAGGTTACGTAATTTGCCCAACACCGGTGTTTTTCCAGCGCATTTCATTAAAAAGCAATCACACAGAAAGAGAACCCACATGGACAGCACGTGATGAATTACTTTTAACTATAGTTTGCCAACACATTAAGGTCAGGCTTTTACACTGAAAATGAATGCAATTATTTTTATCAAGATATGATGTCACGTTTTCTAATTCGAATCATAGTTATTTCCATGACTTCAGTATACAGGATGATACTAAAACCCTATAGCCACATATAGGATAGTTATATTTTACTACCTCTACTTACTACTTCCCAGCACATAAATTACCCACTGCTGAGTCGGGCCTCCTCCAAATACATGGAGGGTAACTAACATACTGTGTCATGCTGGCCAGACAGGTTGGCACAGGTTTGCATTCTCATTGTCAATCTTTTATTTATAAGTGCAACCATGGAGTTTCATTCCAAACCGGTGGGTGGTAAAAACTACACATTAATTATTTTTAAATCAATTTATATTCTTAGACTATTTGAAAGCATTCGCAAGATTTTATTCGAATTTAAATCATTTTGATATTGCGGCTACGTTTTCGGCCTTGCCATTTCCTTTTGTCGGCTCTTACGACACCCTCAGGGTGGGATGGGGTGGTGACACTATGTTGTATTCTAAATCCTTCACCACACGGGTAGTCCGTGTGTAACAATAGCACCAAATTGGATTTCTTTTTGTGTTCGTTAAGACCTGGCCCATGCATGGTTGGATAAAAGATATTTATCGAAAACAAAACGCGGTGCCATGTTCGAAGGATAAGCGTTCATAATCAAACTAGCGACCCGCCCCGGCCTCGCACGGGTGCAATGATGAACGTCTAAATTTATCTGTGTTCTACAATATTATGCACGTATTATACATATAAAGAATTAGCAGACTGAAGTGGCAGTGGGCTGGTCATATCTGTAGAAGAACCGACAACCGCTGGGGTAGACGAGTTCTTGAGTGGAGACCGCGAATCGGCAAGCGTAGTGTGGGAAGGCCCTCTGCTAGATGGAGCGACGATCTGCGAAAGGTTGCGGGCAGCAGCTGGATGCGTCAAGCTGAAGACAGGGCGCTATGGCGCTCTTTAGGGGAGGCCTATGTCCAGCAGTGGACTAATGTGGGCTGATGATGATGATGATGGTGCATATAAACCTTCCTCTTGAATCACTCTATCTATTAAAAAAAAACCGCTTCAAAATCCGTTGCGTAGTTTTAAAGATTTAAGCATACATAGGGACGGACAGACTTTTTATGCGGGTAGTCGTAACGTCAAGGTGGATATAAAAAGCTCTTAAGATTTTATTTAAATTAATTTATTATATCACTATTATTTACTATTATTACATGAATTTATATTAATTACATCGTACGCTACCTGCCTTTGAGTGTTTTCCGAAATTCACTGCACAAATTAACGTAAAATGGATCCATCTCCTTTATCGTTAACGCAACTTCGAGAGATGTTTACACGGAGAATGGCCACTTTTGAAAAGGAGCTACAGAATGCACCGTCTTCACCCACCACCTTAGCTGCTGACTTCAGCCAATTTAAGGAGCACATTCTGGAAGCTCTCAGCAGCCTCCAGAAGCAGAATGAGCTGCTGGAACAACAGACTCAGCGCCTTGAGCAGGGAATGGAGCGTCTTGAAAGGCAACAGCGACGCAAGATGCTGCTACTCCACAACATTCCTGAGCAGAAGGACGAGGACACAGCCCAGGAAGTCGTTAAGGTGGTTCAACAACATCTGGGTCTGGATGACTTCTCCATTGGTCATCTGAAACGTTGCCATAGGATGGGCCGGCCAGTTGCGAATCATTCGCGGCCAATCTTGGTGAAATTCCAGAATGTCACAAGCCGGGATGAAGTATGGTTCACCAAAACAAAATTCAAAGGATCTGGTGTAACCGTCTCCGAATTTCTGACGCAGCTGAAGCATGGCATCTTTTTAAGACTGCGGGAACGAGTAGGCGTGACCAAATGCTGGAGCTTTCAAGGTCGAATCTTTGCGCAGACTCCGGATGGTTCTCGAAAAGAAGTCGTCACGCTTAGTGATGTCGAAATGATCGAGGTATGCAAGGAGCCCGATGTATCCTCGGCGCATGCGGCAACGAAGCGTACAGTGGCGGCATCAAGACCCAAATCCAAACGAGCCGCAGCCACTAAAAAATAATATGGCCATTTTTACTGTACGTATCAGTCACTTAGCACTGTCCTCTTATATATATTTTTTTATGTCCTTTTAGTTATCACTGCGCACTATCACACTAACTATTTCTATTAAACTTGCGCGCGTTTCAATAGGTAGGTACTGTCTCATCTGTGTTACGTAACAACTGAGGACGGTCGCACTGCACATGCAGTTATAATGTAAGCGATCAGATATTATCCCCCCGCCCGCGTTTCGCAACATTCCAATACACCTACACCTGATCCTAACTATGATAACGTCTTTTTCACAGTGTAGGTATTTAAGTTGGTTCAATATTCTGTACAAATAGTTGCAGCTGTTTGTATATAGGAAACTGACGACTCGGCTTCGCACTTATGGTATGTCCCCAAATGTGTAATGTATGGGAATAGTTTTGATAGTCATTATGGTTTATTGTGAGCGGTGCTGGGTGACTGTTATGTACGACTTACTTAATTATATTGCCGTGTTCTTTTTTTTTTGTTGTTAATTCTTTTATTTTTTGTTTTGTTTGTTAGTCTTTCTTGGACACTCAACTGGCGGGTGGACAATGCACATACACGCGTCCCCCTTGACAGTATTGCACAATTGTATATATATTTGTATTTTTATTATTTTTTTTATATCTATTGATATTATTATTATTTTATCTCCTGATGTCGGATCATGACACCGACGTCAGTAGCTTAGACGACTTCTTTTCTGCCGAAAGTGATAGTGACAGCTTCGCCAGCACTCCAAACCTTGCTGATAATATGAATTCACAGTTTTCTGATGTACCAAAGAATCTGAATGTAGTTCACATAAACGCTCAAAGTATCCCGGCTCATTTTTCGGATATGCTGGTGAGTTTTGACTGTAAGAATATCCATGCAATTCTTGTTTCGGAATCTTGGCTCAAGCCATGTTTACCGTCCTCGTGTTATACGCTCCCTGGGTTTAGTCTGATACGAAATGACCGGACTGGAGGTGGTGGAGGTGGTGTCGCTATTTATTTGCGATCTTATATTCCTTTCACAGTTATAAGCACATCGCCTCAACCACCACCAAGTAATGGTGGTGAGCATCTATTTTTGGAAATAGAATTAAAACACACCAAAGTCCTTCTAGGCGTCTATTATTGTCCCTCAATGCGTATTAACTACTTCTCCTCCTTCGAAGGTATTCTTGAAAACCTCACTCCATCTTACAGTCATACGATCATTATGGGTGATTTTAACACGTGTCTAATTAAAAATGACTCCCGGTCTTCTTCCTTACGTACTATCGTGCACTCCAGCAATTTGTCCCTTCTACCATTAAACGCCACTCACCATTGTCCCAACGCCAATCCCTCTCTTTTAGATTTAATGTTCGTGTCCTCTCGTGATCTTGTCTCTAAGTACGGTCAGTGCCCAGCTGATGCTTTTTCTTATCACGATTTAATCTTCCTATCATATGAAATTTGTCCCCCTAAGGCTAAGTCGAGAGTTCTTCTCCAGCGCAATTTTGCTGGTATGGATTTAGATGCACTCCGGGGAGATGCTGACAACATTGACTGGGAACCTTTG
Source organism: Clostera curtula (assembly GCA_905475355.2). Lineage (NCBI taxonomy): Eukaryota > Metazoa > Arthropoda > Insecta > Lepidoptera > Notodontidae > Clostera > Clostera curtula. The sequence continues at coordinate 15,566,897 of FR997810.1, forward strand.
TATACTACAAATTCGATTGACGCTAAAATTCAACTATTTACGTCGATAATCATACAATTGTACGACGTCCATGCACCAATCCGTGCAATCAAAGTACGACATTTTCCAGCACCTTGGCTCAATAACGATATCAAAACTCTAATGGCAAGAAAGGCGCGAGCCAAATCCAAGTATAAATGTCGCCCTACAGATGCTAACAGGGAGAAATATGTTTCAGTACGGAATCACTGCAGCAAGGTGTGTAGGAAAGCACAACGCCAATACGTTCATGAGTCTGTTCTAAATCAAGAACCAAGTAAAGTCTGGAAGTTCCTAAAGTCAATGGGGGTTGGAAAACTACGCCAAAATTCAGTAAATGCTAATTTAGATATTCACTCCTTAAATCAACATTTCTCATCTTCATCCAATTTCAATGGAATAACCAAAGAGAGCACCATTCAATATATTTCATCACTTCCAACTCCTGACTTCTCCCCATTTTCTTTTAGTCAGGTGGCTGCTTGTGACATTGAGAGGACCATTTTGTCCATTACATCGAAAGCTGTTGGCAGTGATTGTATAAGCCGTAATATGATCATTCCCATCCTTGATCAGATTCTCCCCACAATTTCCCATATACTTAACTTTTCCCTAACCAGTGGCAGTTTCCCATCTATGTGGAAAGAAGCCCACATCATTCCACTGCCAAAGAAAAATAACCCGACGACCTTTTCCGAGTTCCGCCCCATTTCAATCCTACCCTTTCTTTCCAAAATCTTAGAACGTCTTGTTCATAAACAGTTAAATTCTTTCCTCTATAATAACCATCTCCTCAATCCTCTACAGTCCGGTTTCCGTCCTGGTCATAGTACAGCCACTGCTCTAATAAAGATCACTGATGACATTCGCCGTGGTATGGATGAGGGGAGAGTTACGGTGTTATCTTTATTAGATTTTAGTAATGCATTCACAGCCGTGGATTTTGATGTATTATTGGGGGTTATGCGTTCACTTAATGTATCTCCAACGGTCATCGACTGGTTTCAAAGTTACCTGTCCGGCCGCCGGCAGCGCATTTGCGTAGACGATTTATTCTCCTCCTGGTGTAATACGACTGCTGGCGTCCCACAGGGTGGCGTGCTTTCTCCATTACTTTTCGCGTTATATATTAATACCATCCCTAAGAATCTCGCTTCTTCCTACCACCTTTATGCTGATGACCTCCAGATATATACACAAGCTACTCTGGAGAGCTTGCCAACAGCCATCAGCTGTATCAATAACGATCTACGTTCAATAGCTGAATGGAGTGAAGCATATGGATTAAAGGTAAATCCAGCTAAAACCCAAGTCATTGTTGTCGGCAGCTCACGGATGATTTCTAGAATTAACTGGTCCAACGTGCCTCAGGTCTTCTTTGATGGAATACACATCCCGTTTACTGGTGTTGTAAAAAATCTAGGCATCTACATTGACCAAACGCTTTCTTGGAACCCTCAGTTGCAGGAAGTAAGTCGCAAACTATTTGCTTCTGCTGGATCCTTGCGTAGAATCCGCAACTTTCTTCCTATTACTACCAAAATTGCGCTGGCTCACTCTCTCCTTCTTCCTATTCTCGACTATGCCGATGCCAGCTATCCAGATCTCACTGAAGCCCAAATAGACAAGCTTGAGCGACTCCAAAATGTCTGTATAAGATTCATATTTGGTTTACGTAAATATGATCATGTTTCAGAATTCCGCACTAAGCTCAAGTGGCTTCCCATTCGCCGTCGCCGGGATACTCATATTATTAACCTTCTGTACAACATATTGTTTAATCCGTCTACCCCGCAATACCTCAAAGAGCAATTCGAATTTCTTCATACCACTCATTCACGATCTCTAAGGTCATCAGAAAACTTGGTACTAAAAATTCCTTCCCACACCACTAACTTCTATGGTCAATCTTTCTCTGCGCGGGCTGCAAGTTTGTGGAATTCTTTGCCACTTTATATTAGATGCACGGAGTCTTTCCCTATTTTTAAAAAACTGGTAATAGAACACTTTTATAACCTACCTGTCACACAATAGGCACATATCCTATCACTTGTTAAAATTTTGGTATATATTTATATATGTATATATTGTATGAATGTCTATGTACTATTTGTATGTATCTATTATAATTTATACAATCATTTAGATAATAAAGAGTATTCATTCTATCAACTATTTCTTTTTTCCTTTCCATATTGCTTAATAACATTATATAATTAATCGTATATGTATTATTGTACCTTTTACTACCCTTTCTTAAATTCTAATTAATGTCCATCCCAAGGTTGTCTGTAAGAAATCGCATTTAGCGATAAGACCGCCCTTTGTACTAAGCATTGTATTTTTTTTTTTTGTGTTCTGTCTTTTTTCACGTGTGCAATAAAGAGTATATCTATCTATCTATCTATCAATTTCTTTGATTTAGTATCTGTCGTACATTTACAGTAAGTAGATACAATTTATGTTCCTATCCTGAAGGTGTGGTAAGAAGCTACCAATAGAATTGTTACATTGTTAGGAAATCTAGCTGAGCCGAGAAACACTTGATGTTAGTTTATCTAAAACTATTACCAACCCATTTGACCTAAACGGCACAGTAAGCTTAATACCATCCATCAAATTGGAAGAGTATGGATTGAGTCGATAGCACTCAATGGAATCATCATCATTTCAGCCAAAAGACGTCCACTGCTGGACATAGGCCTCCCCCAAGGATTTCCACAGAGGCCGGTCCTGGGCCGCCCGCATCCATCGTTTTCCAGCGTCGCCACACAAGGACTTTTATTCGTAAATCTGCACACGGGGGAAGCCACGGTCAGAAATTTGTTTTTTTATTTATTTATTGCAGTCATTGAGACGCCCTTAGTTGTACCACAACTCTGTCATATATTTTTGACTAGGTCTAGGGGTTAGATGAGCTGCCTTTGGATCAACGGGTCCCGGGTTCGATTCCGGGGTCGGGCAAGTCTTTGTCTTAACCAGAGGCACTTGCTCAGAGTCTGGGTGTCATTTGTGTTCGTGAATTACATGTTTGTAAACTGCCCCAGCGATACAGGTTATACCTTGTGCAAGGGTTTCGTTTTAAAAAAAAAAAAACCAAAAAAAAACAATACTAATTATTACTAATAATTTACTACTACTCAGCCCATAGATGACTCACTGTTGAGTCTCATGGAGGTGAGAGTTTCATGGAGGGTATTTCGCCTACTGTGGCCAGACGGGTTGGCACAGAGTTTACTATCAAGTAATCCTTCTTTTGCGGCTAGGTTACCGGCCTTGTCATTTCCTTTTGTCGGCACTTAAGATACCCTTAGGGTGAAATGGTGTGGTGACGCGGACAAACGGTATGTATGGTGATACTTCTGAATTTGTCTTATCCCGGTTTTGGTACTATAGTACGTACGTGCTCTCCCAATGCGCCCATTTTCCGCAAATGAGTAGGCGTATTGATTGCCAGTTGCGAGTTGAAGGACGGGCTGTTTGCCGCGAGTGGGGTCAATTAGGAATGGATGACGATACGCAGACATTGTTGTACGAAAAAAGGTACGTGCAAAAGGAAACTGATGTCACAGATATATTTTTAACTGATTAGCGATTTTACTGATTCTCCTTAACATTGCAGAATTGGAGTCGGTTTACATTTTATATTAACAAGCTATTATTTGTCGATCTTTAGTGCTAATAAATTTATGAACATCTCTTTTTAAAGGCGGTTTAAAAGGTAAAATCTTCTATTACTTAATGACAAATAGTTACGTTCTCGAGTCTTCATCCTCACTTAAGACTCAAGGCCGGGCCTGTACTTAAAAATGGCTGTCTAAAAAAGAACAACTACAGAGTTTCATGCCTACTCTTCTCTGTAGAGCTGCATTCCGAACCGGTGGTAGATGGTAAATTTTCTATTTTCATTTCCAAATGGTAAATTTTAAATTTTATTTTATTGTATAGCTTGCGACCAGAGCTATAATGAGCCAACTTCATTAAATGAGTTACATTTTGTGAAAATACGGTCAGCCTAAACTCGTTCTTTTTTATTTATTTAGGGAAAAAATCTTTTCGCATTATAGTATGTATGAACTTAAAATAAAAATTCTTTGGCTATACTATTTGTATCTGGCTGGTTTAAATTTTAATAGAAAGTTTAAATTTTAAAGAACATAATTCCAAATTCAAATTAGGAAAATGTGTGATTTTCATTTGTTTTTCGTACTGGCAAGATGAGTGAATCAAATGAAGAAATTCGATACATTTTAAAATTTTACTACAAAACCGAAAAAAATACAGCACAAGCCGCGAAAAAAATTTGCGATGTTTATGGACCTAGTGCAGCGTTTGTGATAGTAGCATAAATTTGGTTTAACCGTTTTCAACCCGGAAATTTTGATGTCAAAGATGCACGTCGCTCTGGTGGCCGGCCCGGCCCTATTACGGATAAAACAGATGCCATTTTTGAAAAAGTGGAGCAAGATCGGCATATCATTAGTTACGACGTAGCTGAAGAACTGGGAATTGAACACAAAACAGTTTTGGCGCATTTGAAAAAACTGGGTACACAAAATAGCTCGATATTTGGGTACCTCACGAGCTCACTGAAAGAAACCCAATGAACCATGTACTCATTTGTGATTCTTTATTACGACGTAATGAAACCGAACCATTTTTGAAGAAGCTGATAACTGTGATGAATAGTGGATCACGTACGACAAGAACGGGCGAAAAAGGTCGTGGTCAAAGGCCGGTCAGGCTTCGCAGACTGTGGCGAAACCCGGGTTAACTCACAACAAGGTGATGCTGTGTGTGTGGTGGGACTGGAAGGGCATTATTCATTATGAGCTGTTCCCACTAGGCAGGACCATCAGTTCTGAACTCTACTGCGAACAACTGATGAGATTAAAGCAAGAAGTTGAGAGAAAGCGGCCGGAATTAATCAACAGTAGGGGTGTGGTTTTTCATCATGATAACGCTAGACCTCACACATCTTTAGCCACTCAGCAAAAATTAAGAGAGTTTGGCTGGGAGGTGTTAATGCATCCGCCGTATAGTCCTGACCTTGAACCTTCAGATTTCCACCTGTTTCGGTCTCTTCAGAAGTCTTTAGGCAGGGTCAGGTTAACATCACGAGAGGACTGCCAAAACCACTTGTCGCGATATTTTAATGGGATCATGTCCCTACCTACAAGATGGCAAAAAGTTATCGAACAAAATGGTACCTACATACTTCAGTTAAATGTAAATAAACTACATTAAAAAATGTTTAGAATATATTGAAATTTCTTAAAAAATGCGAAGAAACTTTATCCCTAATCTATTCTAATGGCTTGCCCTAGAGTAAATTATGATCCCCAACACGAATATTTCATTAAATTATTATTATTTATTTCTTCATTAATTAATTCAATATTTACAATTCTTTCCATTAACCATTTCTCAGAGGTTACATTAGTTGGTATAAACCTTGAAATACGATGTATTAATCATCATAAAAGAGCGAGCATTTTCCAGAAATGTCTAGCAGTGCTCACCTGCGCCTTACTCTCCCAGTCCATCCCAACAGCACATATGAAGCACATGACTATCAAAGCCACTGTTCCAACTATCTGGACGTCATGTGGTCCGTCGTCATAAATCGTTATGCCATGAGTCCTGAGCAGATCTTTCAAGGAGTCACAGAACCCGATGGTGTTCATACTAGCGGCCACTGCGTTGGCGAACGCGAAGATTATGCCAACGGAAGCGCCGAACTCGGGGCCTAACGATCTGGATATGATGTAGTAGATTCCACCTGAAACGAAACTATGATTTAGTGGTGAGTGCTAACCCGTCTGGCTTGCGTGGCAAAGGAGGCTAATTACTCTCCTGTGATTAGGGGAAGCCAGACTCAGCTGTGGGTTTACGGTTTGAGAAACAGAGTTAGGGTCAGCACAGACAGAGAGGAATAATCCTCGCGCGGTCTCGGGATTTTCGCGTATCTTCGAGGACGCGTTTGTCAGGTTCAAGCATTTATGCACTTTATTGTATTTTTTTAAGTTTATTTTCAAGTGCATTGATTAAATCCTCTCCGGTGCACTCCGTTCTGTCTACGCTGACCCTTACTAGATGAGATCCTAACTTTTTTAATGAGCAGTGGTTTTAGGGGGTACCCCTCCACTGCTGTCCGTGAGTTTTCCAGGTATAGTAGCTGAAAACATCTTGAACCAAAAGTGGGGAAAAGTCCGCGTACTTTTCCCGCGAAGAGAAAGCGAAGACAATTTTAGTCAACTGCTAAGATGATATATCTAAAGAAACCCTTTTCTATCTTGAGGGTGTCGTAAGAACCGACAAAAGGAAATGACAAAGCTGATAACCTAGCCGCAAGAGAAGGAAAACTTGATACGAAACTCTGTGCCAACCCGTCTTGCCAGCGTGGCACTATAGGCTACAGTACCCTCCATGTAGCTGGAGGATGCCCGACTCAACAGTAGGTCATCTATAGTAACATCTATAGTGTCTATGATTCAGCCCATAAATTCACCACTACTGAGTCGCGAACAGATTTCTACGTTTCTACGTACTTGATAACACTTACGACATCCCCATTATGGAATTAATTGATGACACAATGTATTCTAAATCAGTGCCCACGCGAACATATACGTATGTATAATAATTTAGTCAATATTATAGGTATGTCCGTGTGGTGACGGATTTCGAATACACAATGTCACCAACCCACACTATCTTGAGGGTGCCGTAAGAGGCGACTAAAGGATCGTAAGAGGCAGATCACCTAGCCGTATGAGAAGGAAAACTTGATACAAACACTGTGCCAACCCGTCTTGCCAGCGTCGCACAGTAGGCTAATTTCCCTCCATGAATTTGGAGGAGGCCTGACTCAGTAGTATTTATGGGATAAAACGAAAGTTATGTGCAACTTTATACGATTTAGCTGTTACTACATAAATGTTGATCTTTAATCTTGAACTACTTCATGCCAAAAAACACGTTTTACCAGTTTCATATACAAAGCTAATATAATAAGAAGCAATTAGCCAGCTGTTACCCGTACTATTGCTGGATATACATATTAAAGCGAGATGTTTTATCTTATAGAAAAAAATCTGCTCGGTCGATTGTAGAGTAGGATTCGATCCCCGCACGGAAGAAATATTTGTACGACCTACAAGTATTTGTTCCGGGTCTGGGTGTTTTTCTATCTTTATTATGTCTGTATTTACAAAAAAAAATGTATATAAGTAGTTTATCATCCATCTCGTTACCATAACACAAGCATTAAGTTGCTTAGCTTGGGACGAGATGGCGTTGTGTGAAATGTCCAAGGATATTATTTATAATACAAAGTATTAGGCGGAAGGTAGGGAAGTAAACTAAAAGCTGATGTGCCGCCTTTGGACCACGCGTGCCTGGTTCGATTCCGGGGTCGAGCAGTGTCTTTGTGTACACGACAGGCACTTGGTCTGAATCTGGATATCATTTTGTATTTGTGAATTAATTAAATAAATAATAAATAAATATCCTTGGACATTTAACACAACGCCATCTCGTCCCAAGCTAAGCAACTTAATGCTTGTGTTATGGTAACGAGATGGATGATAAACTACTTGTATACATTTTTTTTTTCGTAAATACATACATATTATACATAGAAATGACACCCAGACTCCGAGCCAGTGCCTCTGGTTTGGACAAAGACACTTGCCCGACCCCGGAATCGAACCCAGGACCCGTTGATCGAAAGGCGGCACATCTAACCACTAGACCAACGAGACCACTAGAATTACATCTTTGTTAACTGCCCTGCGATATATGTTATACCTAGAGCGAGGGTTTCTTTATTTTTTAAGAACAAACATATTACTGACCTCCCTTGACTTCTCCATTGGTGCATATCGCGCTCATAGAAAGTGTAGTGATGACGCACACAACAGCTGAGATAAGGATGATGGCCAGAGAAAGACCGACTCCGGCCTGGGCAACCACCCAGGAGATTCGGAGGAAGAGCATCACGCCCCAGATGTTTAGCAGACATGGTATCAGCACCCCCTAGAAAGACACACATTTCACACCACGTTGGCTAAAATAGGTACATAATTTTATCAATTACCAGTCGCCATATTAAAATGAATTCTGAGAGCTCCAAAGTCGTGTCGGCCGTTCAGGAGCTATGATGGGACAGGCAGACATGCCAAACTTATATTTTTCGTCAGTTTTTAAAAAGATATTTTATGTTAATTGAAGGTTATATTAAATATTTTTGTAAAACTAGAACGTATTCTTAATTTAGAAATAAAAGCATTTTTAAAGTGACTTCTTGTCTTGTCTTTTCATTACATACTAGCTGACCCGGCGAACTTTGTTTCGCCTTAAAGGCAATAAATGAGCAGATATTTTATTTTATTAACTTCAATTTTTTATCAGGATAAATATAAATAAAACATCTATGATTTTAATTATACTTTATTGGCCATCTATTTTAGTAACTGCACTTTTCAGTGAATCACCTTGTGACAGACGACATTTTTCGGTTTATTATCAGGCGCATGAACAAATAACGCAGATGGTCTTCTGACCCGGAACATGCCACATATAATTGATCTTGGGAAATACATGAATTTTCTAGATTTAGGCCACAAACTTTCCAGGATTGGCCCTGTGATTTATTAATGGTCACGGCGAATGCACGACGGATCGGAAATCATTAAAACTAAAACGGTATATCAGTTGATATCGTCGGGATCCTCGGATGAAAATTTCCTCACCTTCCAACTTTACTTTGAGTATATTCCATTGTTCATCAATTCACTTACCACCAAACGCGTTCCGTTGCACAGGTTTGGTGGTTTTGGTTTATATATTTTTCTCTTTTTTTACACAGTCATTATATTTGAATTAATGCAGTGTACCAATGATTTCATTCTGAATTTGTAATTTGAAACTTTATGTCATCTACATATTTATTCTCAGCCGCCAAAACAGCTCGCTTAGTCAACCATTCATTATTTTTGTGTTTGTGAGTTCGTCCTTCGATGAACAGAAATTCTGAGAAAATAAAATCATTCCACATATTTCGATGATTTGAGGCAAGCGCTTATTTCGGCGGCAGCAGTCGATCTTGGAATTAGAGGCAGTGTTTGGCAGAAATAGCCAGACAGTAAAATCATTGCGCCTCCAAAACATCTCGAGTCCTTGCGTAGGTGTTCGGTCGGATCGGATAAGTGCTTCCAATGCACGTGTATACGCTATTTTACATTCGTCCCAGTTGACGATTTTCCATTTTGATAAAACTTTAGCCGCTGAGGAGTGTTTTGTAATATTACATGGCATCTATAGGTCCAATGCGGACGCAAGTATGCAAGCAGTAATTAGTGCTGCCACCGTATCGAAACGTTGCTCGATCCAAATTATGTAGTACCTACTTTATAAATTTATTCTTCATCATCATCAGCCCACATTAGTCCACTGCTGGACATAGGCCTCCCCTAATTTATTCTTGTGTCTCGAAAATTATCTAGTTGTTGATCTCTTAAATTTGCTCGACGATTTTGCATTCCCAACCGATCCGTTTCACGGGCTGCCTCGATTTGCTCTTGTGATTAAGAAGCACGGATTCAAGCCATACTAATGCGGTGATCTTCACGTGCATTATTTAGTTCTTCTTCATTGTTCGGCACAATAAGCTAATATTTACTCGAAAGTAATACATCAACCGGTCAACTTCAAAATTTCTAATTGTCAAATTTGTCAAACTATAGACAACGTAGCGTTAAGCTGTCGGTGAAGTTTTGTTATTCCAGCAGTTGCATTTTGATAAACTATGTTTTATATCACGGAACGGGATTACACACATTTACACTTTCAGGTTTATAACATTAAGTATGATTTTGTGAATTGTCCAACATCTATATATTTAAAAGAAAGTCGGACATAGGATACCTAAGATTTTTATCCCGTTCCCGTAGAATGTGATATAATACCTACGTGGTATAACAAAGCGCAACTGACAGCGAAACTTTATGTTGTCTATATTTAAATATGGCTGAAAATTTGACAATTAGAAATTAAAATTTAACTTAATATCGCTATAAATTTACACACAATATCTTTATAAATTGTAGCCTATGTGTTATTCTGATGTATAAGCTATATTATTATAAAGTTTCATTAAAATCCATTCAGTCGTTTTTACGTGAAAGAGTAACAAACATCCATCCATCCATCCATCCATCCATCCATCCATCTATCCATCCATCCATACATACTTACAAACTTTCACGTTTATAATATTAGTAGGATAGAGCTAATTACACACGTAAGATCTTAATTATCCTCCATGTATGGAGGAGGCCCGACTCGCCATTGGATCATGCATGGGTTGAGCAGCAGAGAAGTAGTAGTAGCTATTATGATGAAATTAAGCGATACATAACCATCTAGTAACACTCGATGTGTGAGAATACACAATGTCACCAACCCATACCATCCTGAGGGTGTCGTAAGAGGCAACTAAAGGAACGTAAAAGGCAGATCACCTTAGCTACACGAAAAGGAAATCTTGATACCAACCCTGTGCTAACCCGTCTTGCCAGCGTGGCACAGTAGGCTTTCTACACGAACTTGGAGAAGGCCTGACTTAGCATACTAACGCCTTATTAGTATAACTTTTTAAATATTGAGTTTTCTGGTGCTCGAGTTATCATGCTCACTTTAAGACTCATGGCAGTGGTGGCGTCGTGCGACGGGTCGTTCTCTTCCCTGCAATATGGTTGAGGAGGGCGATGGCTGCCGCATGCGTCATGCTTGTGAACAGGTGCCGTTGCTGGGGGTCGGTTGGCTCGGGCGTTAGAAGGTTAGTATTGTTGATTAGATCTGGCTGATGTTTGGCCCTTTGCGACTATTGCGCGCGTTTGCTCTCACAAACTGTCTTATCACGGCCTTGTACCTAAAAATGGCGATCTAAAAAGAGCAACTACAGAGTTTCTTGCCGGCTCTTCTCTGTAGAACTGCATTCCGAACCGGTGGTAGATGGTAAATTTTAAATTAAATATTATTTTGTTGTTTGACTTGTCAAAAGAGCTCTAATGAGCCAACTTGATTAAATGAGTTTTGAATTTGAATTTGAAAGTAGTGGGTGATTTATGGGCTGAAACCATCGAACCACTTACCTGAATCCATCCCAATTTGATCCCTACGAACGGTGTCGGTGATTTGGTATCTCGGCCTTGTTGTTTCTCCTCCTAGGACAAAATAAAACTGCTGTTAATTGACGTCATAAATAATTTGCAATGTAATTATATAGTTTATTTTTAATTAATTGTTTAGGATAATAAACAGTAACCATAAACATTTAATTGTAGATAAACATAATAGAAACAAAAATTTGGTTAATTTATACTAGAATTTATGGACAAGATTAGATACAGTAGTGTCATTTACAATAATGTACCTACACGTTGGCAAAGCAAGCAATTGTCTTAAATAAATAAATAAAAAATCCAGTAACGTATCGCTGAATTATTTTTTCTGTCTATGGCTGTAATTAAAAACCCGCGAAACAGATTAAAAAACCGGTCACCCGGTCTTATTTTACACGTGGTCCACCTCACATATAGCTGGTGTTTATAATCTGTGGTATAATGTAAATAATTTCGCCCTCGTGCCATTTCCCACAGCTGAGACTAATCAGCATAAAACTGACGTTTATTATCTCGCAATGCAGATGATAACAATATGGACATCATGTCGCGAACAATAAATTCGCACGTGAGGCTACAGAATAGAGATCTGGCCGCACTTTGTACACTGTAATTACGGCTTCTTTTTTGTTCGAATGTTTGAATTTTATCGAAATCGGGATTTGAACTTGAATTAAGGAAGGTTTTTTTAATTATGAAAGGATTATGGAAGCTTATACTATTTTATTGTAATTTTCGACTCATTTACAAAACATACGTATTAGAAGTCGAAATATAACACATTAAAACATTTTGAAGTCAACCAAAAATGTCAATTAGGATATAGTAGCTTATGCAAAGTATTTTTAGTGCATAAGTTGTTAAACATATCTTTATTATAAAAATACCACTCCTGTTCTAGGTTTAACCTTTAAACTCTCTTTACAAACGTGTAGTTCACGGACAAGTGACACCCCGACCCGGAGTGACTTTGTATCTCAGACTTATACAAAGACACTCTTCCATCCAGAAAGAAATGCGACCTGATTTCCTTCCTTTCTTTCCTGATACTTTCCACATTTATTACAAATTTACTTGTTATCTACTAGCGGTGAGTTATTCTTTTGCAAATAGATGTCGCTGGTAATCATTTTAATGCGCTGTAACCGTGAAGTGTGTATGCTACACACGATCCTTGCACATTGTCAAACAAGTTTAAAAACGTAAGCCATAATATAACTATTATGAAATTAATGCCAAAGACGGAATGACCGCCTTATTGTTGCTAAACCCTAGACGGTTGGATGTTACGCCTTAGGAGCACAGGAGCGGGTCCGGTTCGATTCCAGTCTGGATGTTATTTGTGTTCGTGAATTACATCTTCGTAAACAGCCCCCGCGATACACGATATGTAAAATGCAGATATTTCGCTTAAATAAAAATAGTTTTTCAGCCACTTCCTAAATTATAATATTAGTAGGATATTTAATCATTCTGTAAATTGCTTATATCAATTATCAACGTATACAAATGTACAGGTAAGTGAGCGGCCGTTGACCTCATCATGTGATTCGTAAGCGCTTAGCCATAGGATAAAGCTGAACGCACATTACTGGACGCGTCCGATAATTTTGTTCCGTTTTCAAATTCAAATCATTTATTTTTCTAGCTCACGATGGACTTTTTCAAATTATTAATATATTATAACATTTATCTATGTAATGCAAAATACGACAGTTTACCACCAGTTCGGAACGCGTCCATTGCTACGAAGAAGCGCTAATAGGCCCAGGCAATGGCTGAAATCCGTTACTCTACTGGGCAATTCCCGACTTACGGCTACATTAGGTTGATAATTTGAACTTTAAGAGCTGATAAAGATGCACGCTTTTAGTGTAGCTTATTTCAGCGATACTTCTAGTACTACTCGGCCTCCTCCATTATATGGAGAGCATGGACGTATAAAAAAAGTTTTTTTATACCTTTAAAAACTTTTTTTACACGTCCATGATGGAGAGTAATTAGCACTATCGAGACAGGTTTGCACAGCGTTTCGTATAAAGTTTTCCTTCTTCTACGGCTAGGCCATCGGGCTTGTCATTTCCTTTAATCTCTTATGACACCCTCAAGATAGAATGGGGTGGTGACACTATGTATTTTAAATCCGTCACCGCATGGAATAGCGATACCTATTAGCGTTTATGAAAATGGAACAAGCTCATCGGACGTATTCAGTAATGTGCGTTCAGCTTAACACTTCGCAAACCTGTTATTATTGACAGCCAGGTTGTAGTTTCTTGAGTCAGGTCACGAATGACAGTGGTTTTAAATTATTTATCTGCTATTGTAGACTTAGTAACAGGTGCGATATTTGTTAGCTCACGGGATTAAGGACTAGAACAGGTCTATATGCTTCATCTCATCAGCCCATAACACACAGCTCACTTCTGCGTCTGGTCACGTCCTAAGTGGATATATATTTCTGCCGTATTTCCAATTTCACTGGTGTTGGTACCAGTCTCTCATCTGGCGAACTTGCTCTCAAGAAGCTGTTTAGTGCTCTTTGTAATTAGGACCAATAATTTGAAAAAAAAAACAACGTTCAAATTTTTTATCTTCTATAGAAATCCTCACGGATTCCTGGCCTTTAGGGACAAGGCGGGGTATATGGGACTCCAGGGCGCGGAAACAAGGTAATTAGCACCCCGACCTACACACTAAAACTATGTATGTCACTTGAAAAATAAAGAGCAATTATCCATTTTGTCTCTGTCTGAAATCACAGTTGGCGATTGGTACAAAGGGCTTTGTACAGTCCGTGCCAATCTTTATGGCCGGTCTGAATGTAGCCGCATTATGCTGCGCACAACACAAAATCAGGTATCAGCGGGACGTACCCGGGGCGGGGAGGCAGGGCACGCGCCGCGCTCTCTGTTTTTTTACCCGCCAACGCCCTTGCCACCCGCATGTTAGTGTGGGTGAGCTACGTTCGTATTGGTTATGAAATGTACGACGCGCAAGTTCTTACCCACGGCTACATTCAGACCGGCCATAAAGATTGGCGCGGACTGTACCAAATATCTTTTGACAACGTGTCCTTTTTAAAACGACTCCAAAAATGTACAATTGTGTCATATGTACACTTTAACTACCCAAATTGGTTTCTTCTTCCAGCTAAGTACATACGATGTTCGTTTTTAAGTTTAAGGCTACTTATTTGAGCCGTTTGCGGTTAAGACATTGGGTCCGTGGGGTCCTAGTGCTCATCGGCTGTTCAGAGACCTGTCGCGTAGGTTGGTCGATACTTTTGGTGACCAGAGGGCTGGCACGTATCTCGCGCAAAGGATTAGCATAGCTACCCAGCGCGGGAACGCTGCTAGTCTTCTGGGCACTTTGCCAAGTGGTAGCGATTGGGCACAACTGAACTTTTTATAAATTATGTATATATATATAGTTTAGTTTAATTAAAATAACATTATGTAATTAATTTAATTAAGAGTATGAAAGCTACGTAATACATAGTTTCTCTTTTGTTTCTTTTGTGTACATGCACAATAAAGAATATCTATCTAATTCTAAATTCAGTTGTATTTTTGTAAATATCTGTCCGTAATTTCTAGATATTTGATAGATAGATAGTTATTAATAAAGAGTTATTATTGTACAAATAACAAAAATCTAAAAAAAAAAAAGAAACAGTATTACACAGTAGGAGAAACTTACGACAGTACTTATACATTTTATGTCAATTGCACAATAGGCGGCCTTATCGCTAAAGAGCAATCTCTTCCAGGCAACCCAGACATGGCGTCAAGGAGAGTTCTATAAACTATAGGTACATATTGTGGGACGTTTCAGTATTACCATAAGTAACAGAAAACAACAATATATATATATATATATCAACTATAAATAATTTTCATTTAATACTTTGTATTGCCTCCACGAGCTCTTCTGACAGCTTCCAGGCGATTAGGCATGCTGTACACCAAATTTCGGAGCCGGTGCTGAGGAATACCTTCCCATTCCTCCACCAGTGCTTGTATGAGCTCGGGAAGCGTGATTGGTGGGGGGTTTCGACCTTTCACGCATCTCTGAAGCTCGTCCCAGGCGTGCTCGATGGGGTTTAAGTCCGGGCTTCGCGCTGGCCACTGCATGAGTTCGATACCGACCTCTTCAAGGTAGTCATGTACAATTCTGGCGGTATGGGGACGCGCATTATCATGCATTAATATGCCATGCCGGTCCACCCTGGCCATGAAAGGACCTACATGTTCATTGAGGATCTCTTCCACGTACCTCTCTGCATTTAGAGTTCCATTTTGAATGCTCAGCAGAAATCCCAGCCCAACCTGGAACGGAGCCTCCACCGTACGCCACTTTTTCCTCCACACACGCTTGATGGAAGCGCTCCCCTGGGCTTCTGTACACCAACTGCCTACCATCATGCTTATAAAGCATGAATTTAGACTCGTCCATGAACATTACCCTAGACAAATCGTCTAGTGTCCAGTTTAGGTGCTCGCGCACGAATCTCTGTTTTGCAATTCGATGTCCCCGTTCCAGTTTGGGGCTATTTGCGGGCCTCAATGGTTTCAAATTAGCTTCAGCAAGACGTCTTCTTACTGTTTGAGCGCTTAAATTGCCACCTCCAAAGCGAATAAAGTGAGTTTTTAGACCAACAGCAGTTTGAAAACGATTTCGGAGCATTGTAGCCACCAGTTGTCTGTCTACCCTGGCCGTTGTGCATCTTGGTCTGCCATTTCCTGGTCTTCTAAGGTGTGATCCGGTCTCTTGGTACTGCTGGACTACCCGCTGAACAGTCGACAAAGATACACCAATGTTTCTGGCTGTTTCACGCTGGCTCCGCCCAAGTTCCAAAAAAGTTAGGATTCTGGTACATTCCTCTAGCGTGACTGCCATGCTTCACCTGTCAGAATAATAATTATGCACGTGGAAGACGTTCACGATTTTTTTTTTGTGACAGAATAGAAATGGAAAGCATCCATACTGACATGAAACAAAAATTTACCAAGTCATTTTTTTAAATTTTGTTTTTCTAATGAAGTTTTTTTCATCAACCAGTTTAAATAATATGCTATTAGAAGCGCAACTAAAAAGTCTTTATTCTGTTTTTTATTTCATTGATCTAACTTTTACAGTTCTGGAGGTATTTCAATTTTTGTGACTGACCCGTAATTCTTGGAACCGAGTGTATATAATATAAGTACACCATCGAAATCTTGATTAAATATATTGGAAACCGGTTTTTATTTAGTAGCTTGTTTTTGACAAAGCTTTTCATTTAAATCTATCCTTTGCAATGCGTATCCATTCTGGGCTAGCCATCATTTTCTTGTCGTCCTCCCAACCTTTAGTTTGTGTACCTTTGTTCCCATTTCCCATTATTTCTTCTTCTCTTACCCTGTCTGTCTACATTTTACAGATAGTAAGTATAATTTAAAGATCAATTTTGCTATAATTTTACGAAACATCACCATAATCCAATATCTCTATAAACAATGTTTTAATTTTTTTAAATGCAATGGAAAGAAACGTTATTGGAGTTAAGGGACAAGGTAAAATAATTTAGTAAAGTACAAATATGAGACGATCCGCCAGTGTTCGCCTATCATTGTTGTAAACTTTAGCATTAATATGCAAATCATTCCAAATAAGGAAGATAAACTTTATGTCCTTCATGGGGGTATTTAGAAACGAAAGAAGAAATAGAGAATTTTTAGATTAAACGACAAAAAAAAATGTGTTATGTATATTATACAGAGTTTACCAAAACAAAACCCCTATATCCTAGGAAATGAACGATGATAAACGAAACTATACCTTTGATCAATATTATTGTACTTAATTTCTTTCCTTCAAATTTATTTTAGTTAGTGGCGTAGCAACACGCCTATGGTACAGCTATTATTTCTTAAAATTGTTTCCTTTTTTTAATATTATGTAAATAAAATATATATATATATATATATAAATGAAGATTACGTTGATATAGATCATCATCACCACCATTTCAGCCAAAAGACATCCACTACTGGACCATAGGCCTCCCCTATCTCCACAAAGGTCCTGGGCCGCCCGCATCCAACGTTTTCCGGCGACCCTAAGTCACCGGTCCACCGTGTTGGAGGCCTACCAGCACCTGCGTACCTCCTCATTTCTGATTCGATCTCGCAGGGAAACTCCGGGCATAGTCAGGACTTAAGAATATTTTAGATTTTTGAAAAAATAATCTTGTCTATTTCCAACTAAACAGTGATAACAATTATGCAAAGATTTACATAAGACTAACCATAGACGGTGTCACCAGTAACAAGTCTCGCATATTTGTCCTTACAATAATATCTGTCACAGCAACGGCATATTTTCACAATTAAATAACAATGGTTTATTTGTTAGTACAGCCAGAGATGCTAATTAAATTAGAGACTAAGCTTATGTTATTCTATTCAATACCCATTGAATAACTATTGGTTTGAACGTTTAGTAGTAATGTAATTAGAACGGCTGTGCAACTGTCATTAATATTTGTAAACAGATACGAAACGAGCCATTTAGATTTACTTAGGTCATTTCGTTTGGTGACGGATTTAGAATACATATTGTCACCACCCCATTCCGTCCTGAGGGTAACGTAGGAGCCGGCAATAGGAGACAAGGTCGAAAACCTAGCCACAAGAGAAGTAAAAATTCAAGGTGAATGTTCCAGGGTAGCCCGCGAATTTCAAGAAAACTTTTTCAAGCTCAAAGTCATTCTTGCACCTTTATGAGCTTGGAGGGTTGTATTGATGAGTTTGATGATTATAATTCTATAACTACATACGTATTACAGCCGCGAATAACATTTTAATCAACATACAACCTAGCACTGACCTGCAAATTGCAAAAAACGTACGAAATTTTGAATTTCGCGGGCTACCCTGGAACATTCACCTTAAACGAAATCCTGTGTCAACCCGTCTGGCCAGCGTGGCACAGTAGGCTAGTAAACCTCCCTGTGACGGGATGCAGACTCGGCAGTGGGTCATTTATGCGCTAAGTAGTAGTAGTAGTGATGGTAATTTCTATACCCTATGCGCCGCCTCGAGGTTGACATGGGTAAAAAACAATAGTCGGCTCTTGCGACCGCCTTGAGATAAAAAGGAGTGTGGCATTATGTGTTCTATGTATACAAAGTACATTGTAGAAAAGTGATAAAATGATTTGTTTCAAAGAAAGTGTTTAGTGAAAATGTACGTTCACTCACCTTAATTAGAAAGTGGCCGAACATAAATATCTTTATTTCTTATAAAGTATTGAGTACAGGTTTCCGAATATGGGTCCACTCGATCGAAGCCTGTATTTTAACGTACGTTTTATTTCTGTATGTCTTTGTTTGTAGTATAATCTTATGTGTATCCTTTGTATAATCCCTTTATTGGAAAACTGATAAAATATCTAATTCAAAACAGTTTTTACACATTGCAGGAGTTCATGACGACAGACGAAACCATCCATGGTAATTTAATATCTAATATGTATTTAAATTTTGTTTAGACATCCTATATTTTATAAAATGTTTTTAAATTTAATTCCAACATTCCAATATTATTAATTTAGTAGTTAATTATGCTAAAGAATACACTTTTTTTAAATATGTTCTATGTCCTGCCACTAATAATGTATGCGAAAATGTAAAAAGTATAATTTATTTATTTATCGGCAAGCGTAGCGTGGAGCCCTCTGCTAGATGGAGTAACGATCTGCGAAAGGTTGCGGGTAGCAGCTGGACGCGTCAAGCTGAAGACGCTATGGCGCTCTTTAGGAGAGGCCTATGTCCAGCAGTGGACTACTGTGGGCTGATGATGTTGATGATAATTGTAATGTCGCTGTGTCCAAAGCCCTAACTGGGTGTCATGTTGAAACGCAAGAATAATTTATCACCAATGTATACACATGATTTGCAATAAATTATCTTATCTAGTATGCAATAAAGACTTTATAAATAAAGTGAAGTGACTGAAATAGCTGAAGCATGCAAATACAGGTCTAGGCTCCGAATATGATTTTGTCCCGTTCGGTGTCGGGTCCTAGCGCTATACGGCTTTTTATAGGAAATAGGAAAAAGGTTAGTCACATCACAGGAGACCGAAGAGCTGGCAGCTCGGACAAAGAATCAGTCTAGCTATTCAAAGGGGGAACGCTGCCAGTATCTTCGGAAACTTGCCTAAAGGGACTCCTTTTAATAATATTTTTAGTTATTATATTTTTAAGGGTTTTAGGTTTATTGTTCTAGTGTATATTTTTTTATTTCCAAAATATTTTCAATACATAAATATGTGTGTGTGTGAAGTAAAGTGATGATAAAATAGCAGTCCTTACAACATAATATCATTCATATTTCCACAAGAATTTACAATAAACGAGGTTAAATTAATCTCAAGCACTTGAACGTCTTTTATCGCAACCACTATGTAAATCTTATCATTCTTACTAATCAAGTGTTATAATGAACATACAATGGTTTCTGAATGAAGAATGAAGTCATGACTTCAAGGTTTCCTTCTCTTGAGGATAACATAATATTTTTTTAATGATACTCCTTCACTATGTATAAACTTGTATCGCGGGGGCAATTTGTAAACATGAAATTCACCAACACAAATAACACCCAGACTCGGAGCAAGTGCCTCTGGTTTACACAAAGATATTTGCCCGACTTCGAAATCGAACCAGGGACCCGTGAAAGGCGGCACATGCAACCCCTAGACCAACAAGGCAGTCAAACTTATCTACCACGTAATTTTTTGAATTTCTTACTAGAATGTAATGGGATGGTGACAATATTTTTAATCCGTCACCACCAGAACTTACATCTTTCGTTATCTTTCAGTCAAGCTTTGGGTCATGCAGAGTAAGCTTTCATCTTGGAAATTAAAAAGTTAACTAATATTAACACCAATGATCACTGAGTCTGCAATTAACTTTTAAGCTTTTACTGACTGCAATATTTAACCTACACTAACGCTAACCTACGCTAACGGCTTTCGCGAAACATACTCCATAATTATACATTCTATCAATCAGTTAGTTTTTACACTTTTTACAGTTAGATTTTACACTAAGACAGGCTAACCACTATCTAACCTAATTTGCGGCTCACGGACTTGCGATGGCTCACCGATAACCCTCAGGCTCCCAAGACTTATCTAGTTGGTCTGATCGGACGGGGTGTAGGTAACAACCTTGCCCAAAGAAGAGACTAATTCCCGAGTCGATTAGTATACAAACCAAACATGGCACTGCAGGCAGAAGTGGAGCTGTACTGTGCACGCACAACAACTTGGGAAGACAGCAGGATTGGGGCTTGGAACAGCCACTCTTAAATGTAAAAGCTTAACTTCTCTTAACTAATGCTTAACATCTGTCTGAGTGTAGAGGCTTCCCTCTCGAAGCGCGCTGCCAAAGGGATAGTGTAGTAGTTACCCGAATGGCAGACGGCTAGCGACGGACATCCTTCAACCAACTAATCGCACTTTGAAATCTCATATAAGATTCCACGGCATAAATATAAATGGCTACCGGCAATGTTTGCTAAGATCAACTATCAGTATTCACGTTATTGGCTTTATGAA
Organism: Clostera curtula; assembly: GCA_905475355.2. Classification (NCBI taxonomy): domain Eukaryota; kingdom Metazoa; phylum Arthropoda; class Insecta; order Lepidoptera; family Notodontidae; genus Clostera; species Clostera curtula. The sequence continues at coordinate 15,587,718 of FR997810.1, forward strand.
TACTACCATACAAGTTAGAATGACAACCGAGACCAATGGCTCAGTGGTATTTAGTTCACAGCATTCCGCCAAAAACTGTTATTTGTAATTTGGACAAATAACAAGAATATCCATGTATAGTGTATTCTCCAATAACCAGCGCCGTTTCAGCGCAATCTAGATTAGAGTTTAAGTAATTATAGTTATTGTGTAGTAGTGTATTTAAGATTGCGCCGAATAAATTATATTTCTTTCTTTCTTTTTCTTTCTTTTCGACGCCCGAAGATGTTTTGTGTTTTTCTTTTTTTTAAACACAACTTTGCATTACTGGCAGTGTTAGTCGTAGACCGTAGTGTCATAGTTTAAATGCAGATGCCATTAAAAATAACTAACTACATCACGATATATCCTGTTCTCATTATGCCTATTTATGTTATTATATTATATGTAATTTTCTAACTATTAAGTCTAAAATCGCAATTTTTTCCTAACGTGTTTTTAATAGTAGGAAGTGGATAATAATCTGCCTACCCACAGACATGAATGATTTGACAGAACTACTTACACTTAGTATTTCTCATAGGAAATCTATATTTTTACAACCAATTATCCCTTGAAGCAGAGAGATCACAGTCAGTGTTGACCGTTGCAAGTCAGATTTAGGTTATGGTCTCGGAAACGAACCCCGATTGGAGCTGGGAGACCAAGGAAACAGCCGTCTGCGGAATGCACCGGGATTTTCACCGGGAATGCACCGTGTGTTTCAGGAATGCCTCACCTTCCTCCCTCAGCCTTCTGAAATCTTACCTTAGTAATAGAATTCAGAAGGTTGATGTCAATGGCATAAAATCACATGGATCCATGGTCACTATTGGTGTGCCCCAAGGTTCGATTCTTGGTCCTTTTTTGTTCCTTGTTTACATTAATGACCTACCTTATTATGTAAGAAATAACCACGGTATTGTATTGTTCGCGGATGATACTTCTTTGTTGTTTAAAATTAAACGACAGCTACAAAATTTCGACGAAGTGAACAATGCACTTTCTACAGTTGTCCATTGGTTTAATATGAATAACTTGCTTTTAAATGAAAAGAAAACTAAATGCATCAAGTTTTCACTGCCCAATGTTGTTCAGAATCAGGCCAATGTACAACTGAATGGAACAATATTGGAACCGATTGAGTCAACCGTATTTTTAGGCATAACCATTGATAATAAACTACAATGGGGCTCACATATAGAAAAGCTATCTAATAGACTCAGCTCGGCGGCTTTTGCTGTTAAAAAAATTAGACTTTTCACAGATGTAGATACGGCTAGAATCGTTTACTTCAGTTACTTCCACAGTATCATGACTTACGGGATACTTCTCTGGGGATGCTGTGCAGACCTTAATAGCATATTCATATTACAGAAAAGGGCTGTAAGAGCTATATATAACCTTGCTCCTAGAACTTCTCTACGAGATAAATTCAAAGAAATAAATATTCTAACCGTGCCATCTCAATATATTTTTGAAAATTTGATGTATGTTCATAAAAATATTAATAACTTTAGTAAGAACTGTGATATACATAATATGAATACACGAAACAAGAATAATCTTGCTGTCCATTGTACTCGTCTCCACAGAATAAGCAACTCATTCATGGGTCAATGTATACGCTTTTATAACAAACTGCCCATGCAACTTAGAGACTTGCCTCGCAATGCTTTTAAAAAGACGGTCAAGACAAAACTTTACAAAAAAGCGTATTACCGCATTGCTGATTATGTAAACGACACAGCTGCTTGGGAATAAGCTGTTCAGTGCCAGTATTTTTATGTTACTCAATTATGTTATTGTTTAAATACATAAGAGTTAGGACCGCAAAGCAAAAAAAAAAAATGACAAGCCCTCTGAGTTTCTTGCCAGTTCTTCTCAGCAGTGGTCGCGTTCCGAACTGGTGGTAGATGGTAGACCATTTGTTTTATATAGACTCATTATGTATATTGTATTGACTTTTTGTAAGTGTCCATCGTGACCCAAGCAAAATAAATGATTTGAATTTGAATTTGCGATTTTTTTTTTTTTTTTTTGGAAGAGGGTGGCAAACGAGCAAGCGGGTCACCTGATGGTAAGTGATCACCGCCGCCAATGGACACCCACAACACCAGAGGGGTTGCAAGTGCGTTGCCGGCCTTTAAGGGGGGAATAGGACCTTTAAGGAAGGAATAGGTAGCCATGGTTGGGGTTGGGGGGGGGGGTCTCCGGCCCTCTCGCTCACCGAACGAAGCGCAGTGGCTAAAAGCAACTACTCAAAAGTCGGTCTTCTGCGAGAGTGTGGTACTTACCCGGTCGAGCCGGCCCATTCATGCTGCGAACAGCGTGGCTATACCACAATAAATTAAGTTTTAGTTTAAAAAGTTAATTTTAGTTTTTAAATTAAGATTTAGTTTAGAGCCTGATCGATTTTTCAACGCGGGTATTTAAGAAAATGGCGCCCGGCTACTGGATATCCTTTGGCGTCGGAGTGTGCTTTCTGAAGGTAGACCTTGATAAATGACTAATCGTCAAAATAACGTGGTTTAAAAAACCCAATAATGTCCTAAACGGTCCTAATAAACAAAAGTTCTTAGACTATGTGGGCCACTAACGCGTAGTTTCAAAGTTATCTTCATTCATAAATAATGTATGTCACAAATTGTAGCTACTATACTATAGGGAAAGTTTCATTGACAAATACGAGTCAAACTAATCATCACTACATAGTATAAAACAAAGTCGATGTCGTCTGTCCGTCCCTATGTATGCTTAAATCTTTAAAACTACGCAACGGATTTTGAAGCGGTTTTTTTTAATAGATAGAGTGATCCAAGAGGAAGGTTTATATGTATAATACATGCGTAATATTGTAGAGAAACACTGATAAATTTAGATGTTCATCATTGCACACGTGCGAAGCCGGGGCGGGTCGCTAGTTCATAAATAAAGCTAAGAAAATTAGACGTATTTTTTCACGTAAAGATACATTAATAATCCTGACTTTGTAGATGTATTATTTCGTATGACAAATAAAAAGAAAATATAGCTAAAAATTAAATTCATATGTCAGTTATTTCGTTGATAGATCTCATTCATACCCTGGTTGGAAATAAAAAACAGGTTGTATATATAAATCTTACTAGATTTATGTATTTTTTTATTGGGGTATTATGGGCTTAGGTCAAGCAAATGCTTTGGGATTCGAGGATAATATATACCTACTTCAAGCCATTCCTTCATTACATAGAAATAAATAAATACTTATTCTTGGACATTTCACACAACGCCATCTCGTCCCAAGCTAAGCAACTTAATGCTTGTGTTATGGTAACGAGATGGATGATAAACTACTTATATGTATTTTTTTTTTGTAAATACATACATATTAAAGATAGAAAACACCCAGACCCGGAACAAATACTTGTAGGTCGTACAAATATTTCTTCCGTGCGGGGATCGAACCCGCGACATGCTGGGCAGCAGTCGATCGCTCAACCACTGCGCCAACCGTGTCGTTAGGAGATATCTAATATATGTAAGAGGTATCTCTCATAAGTAACGGTGGTAGTTTCAGCATGAATGTGAGTGGATGCAAGGGTTGTGGGAGATCAAAAGAGTTTGATGTATTGTAAGAATGAGGAATTGTGGATGAAAGGTTTGAATTTATACACGACTAATAAGTGCGTGTCCCCACACGTGGTGGTAGTCCCCATCACCTATCTTGGGACAGGTAAGATGATGATGGTAATTTTAAACAAAAAAAGTTTAACACTGAGTTTAAAACTCAGAGACACAAGAGGTGCTGAAGTGGACAGCAAATAGAAGAAATCTGTAGTAAATACATTTTTGCAACCTGCCAGAGTCAAAATCAGCTAATGAGAGTATAGAAGTGAATAAAGAAGATTAAAAGAGTGTCCATGGAGTTTCTTGCCTGTTCTTCTCCATAGAATCTACTTTTTGGAACAAGCAACTAGATTCCTAACTTAACTTTCGACGCTTAAAAACACCTCTAATTATCATATTTCAATTGATAATTACAGGTGTTTTTAAGCGTCGAAAGTTGATGATTTGAGAAATGATTTGAGTTTGAGGTTTGAAGTTGAACTACACTTACCTCCTCAATCAGATGGTCACCATGCAACTCTCCCAGACTCGGCCTCTTCAACGCCCTCTTCGAGTTGCGATAATTCTCCAACCGTGGCAAAGCTTCCCTCGTCAGTTGTGCCAGTGACCGCTTACGTCTCCAACCAGCATCATGCAGCCAGGTGTCAGGCTGGGCACTAGGAGACACAGCTCCTCGCTCCACCGTTTCCGCTGAAGAGCGCAACGGCCTCGTGATTATGGCGGCTCCCATGTGGATGCCATTCTTCTTGGACTCTCCCTCCACGGTGGAGATCGAAAACCTAAAAGAAATAACACATTAGGCGATAGGTAAGTTTGACTGACAAAAAAGAGGGGTGTTATAAGTTTGAAATGTATGAATGCAATGATCAAAACTCATAAAAAATGTTTTTTAAGTTGTTTTAAGCCTAGGCGAGAGTTACAGAAAAATATAATTGAATATTATAGTGCAAGAGACGGAAAACCCGGGGGATGTTTAGTGGGTAGGCCTCCGCCTTCTCAAAGGGTCGGAAGAGATTTTCACACACCCCCCGTTGGCCAACCCCAGGCTGACGGAGATAGTCCTTAAAGGATTTTACTACGGCGAAAAAGAAAAGAGATCTGTCTCGTCAGTCACCACATACGTGACCGACTAGACAGCTCGCTTTTTTTCCTCCACAGGCCACAGTCACCGTAACAAAGGGCGGTCAACAATATGTTCCGCAAAAGAGCAAAACAGGCAGGCAGGAAATCGTTTACTTTAAATCCTCATTTATCTTTCCAATCTTATCACACTATTCATTCGGAGAATCTTCCTCAACAGCATGTGTAGCTGTCAAGGCAACCAGCCCTATTTGATGAAAAAAAAAGTCTTAATTTTCCAAGATCCGAACCTGTTTTCCTCCATGGTGATGAAGGCCGGTGGACTACCGGAAGCTGGTCTTGTAGGAAACTACGTCACGTAGTTCTTCGTTTGAGTGCAAGATGCGGATCGTCGAGAAGCTCAACTTCATAATTTTCTTAGCGCTTTGTCTGTAACAAAGAATATACGTATAATAGGATAAGTTTGGAATACATAGTAATTACGATAACAGTTAACCACTAGACTGCTCGTTGACCATACTCGTTGGTCTAGGGGTTAGATGTGTCGCCTTTGGATCAACGAGTCCCAGGTACGATTCCGGGGTCGGGCAAATGTCTTTGTCTAAACCAGAGGCACTTGCTCTCACTTGCCGCTGATACGGGTGCACGGGTTTCGTTTAAGTTTAAGAACTGGTCTTACATATACAGTTACAATAACGTAAATATTTATTGCCCCTACCAATGCCGTACAACAATCTGTTCTAATTGGTTCCGGATGGCGTCAACAGAAACGTAAAAAATAAAACGATACTAAAAACTTGGATAAAAAAGTCCTTGGTCCAGTGGACCGAGCAACTTCAGACAGTAGCACTTGATCACAAGTAACAGCCATCGGTCACCGTAAGCATCGTCGTCGGCGTTTCAGCCCATAAATGACCGACAACTGAGCTGGCCTCCTCCAAATTCATGGAGGGAAATTAGCCCTGTGTGTCACGCTGGCGAGACGGTACAGGGTTTGTTTCAACTTTGCCTTGTTTCGCGGCTAGGTGATCTGCCTTTTGCGTTCCTTTAGTCTACTCTTACGACACCCTCAGTATGGTATGGGTTCGAGACATTGTGTATTCTAAATCCGTCACCACACGGAACGTAACCATATTAAGATACAATGTGATGACCACTAATTATTGGGATGACGTAGACGTTGCATAACGCTAGGCTACTATTTCCATAAAACAAATAAACAAGATCTTGAATGATCTTGATCTGATTGTTTACTGAAGTTTTAGTTTTCACGATTATTATAATTACGAGTGTTAATTCCAGTGACCACGACTCCTGTACAGCATTACCGGGGCCACTCACACGTCACGTACAATGTACGAATGTTTGCGCGCATGTGCGGGGCCGTCAAATTCATTCGCAAACTTAGCGGCTATGCGAATGGGCTCGCATATCAATTTGGGAATGGATTCGCAAACCTGTTTGCGCTTCCTCCTGCACATGTTTACGAATGTCATAATAATCTTTTTTTTTTTTTAAGTATAAGCGGCCATTAGAGAATTTCTCTTCTTTTTTAATTCGTCAATAGATATTGAAGAAAAAAAGATACCCAATATCTGCAAATATATGTGGTGGGGAGAAAATTAGGAAGCGACAAGAATCTATGTATTGACAACGTATATATCTACATTATAATAAGTGTGTACCTATAAAAAGCAGAAAATAAAAAAGATAAAAAAATATTTTATTTATATGGGGTTTATTTAAATATTTAATTTAATTTTTTATATAGGATTTCTTTTAAGGATCCCATATTCATTGTGCAGGAGTTAAAAAAACAAGGAGTTCAATGAACTCCATCATCTTGGTGTTATTCCAATCCATTATGAAGGTACGCTAAACAAGAGTCGTCACGAACTATGAAAATAGCGACACATCCGTCACCTTCGCAATCGTGGGCGCAACTGGTCATACGAATGTGTGGGAGACTACGCGAAGGTTCGCGGTTCGCGCGCTATGATGTGCGTTAAAAAACCAACACCGCTTGGAAAAGCACGAATGCGGCAAAAACTTCGCAAACCTATTCGCGAATGTCGTCCTACACTTGTGGGTTCGCGTATTCGTGCGAATGTGAGTGACCGGCCTTAGAAAAGTCGGCGTCGGGAAATAAATAATGCAAAATTCACGCGATAAATCCCATAAAAGTGTTTAATTTCAAAGACTTCTGTCTGTTAGTTATTACTAAAATAATAACATAAAAATAGTCCAACTATTTTTGGCGTAACCACGGGGAAACAAAGACAAATGAAGTAATTAACTTAATTGTTAAGAAATTTGCATTTGAACAGCTAATAATACTACTAAATAAATATACCGAAAAGCTTTAAGTTGATATTACGTAGGCTTACGCACGTAGCGGTTAAAAGTGGTTCGGAGTGGTTAAACCCAGTTTTCTGGCGGGAACCACGTGTAATGAGTAACTAGCAGCGTTGCCTCGTTAATCGTTATTAGTCATTCTTAAAAACGTGTCTTTACATAAGCGTCGTTGCGAAGGATAACCTTACATATTGCTTCTGGTCTTGATTATTATCTTATAGTGTATAGCTTTTTATCCAACTCGGCTGGGCAGCGTTCGGGAAGCTGCGAAAGATCTTCTCGTCCACAATACCGCAGTGTCTGAAGACAAAAGTCTTCAACCAATGTGTGTTGCCAGTGATGACGTGGTCGCTCACTATGGGCTCCATCAGAAGGCTCAAAGTCACCCAAAGGGCAATGGAGAGGGCTATGCTCGGAGTTTCCCTGCGAGATCGAATCAGAAAAGAGGAGATACGCAGGCAAACCAGGGTCACCGACATAGCCCACAAGATGATACACTCATCATCATCATGATACACTCATCATCATCATCATTATCATTTCAGCCAAAAGACGTCCACTGGACATAGGGCTCCCCCAAAGATTTCCACAAAGGCCGGTCCTGGGCCGCCCGCGTCCTTCGTTTTCCGGCCACCTTAACCAGGTCATCGGTCCACCGTGTGGGAGGCCTACCAGCACTGCGCTTTCCGGAACGCGGTCGCCACTCGAGGACTTTTCTGCCCCATCGGGCATCGGTCCTGCGCGCTATGTGCCCTGCCCACTGCCACTTAAGTTTGGCAATCTGATGAGTGTATAGCTTAGATAAATAACTGCAACCTCTCAGCCCATAAATAATCCACTGCTGAGTTGGGCCTGTCCAATTTCCTGGGTAGAATAAGCCTACTGTGACGAGCTACCCAGACGGATTAAAATCAAGTTTTTCTTCTGTTGCAAATAGAATTTTTGCCTCTTGCGTTCCTTTAGTCTCCTATGATACGCTCTCAGGATGGGTTGCTGATAATGTATTCAAAATCCGTAACCAAACAATACACCTTTATTTTGACTGATAAGAACCCGTACTGCTAACAGAACGAGTTGCGAAATACTGGTCCTTTAGTTACACTCAGCAAAACCGTTTCATTTTCTACTCCGGTTATTGGCCTGTTCGTCTACTATGGTTGTTATAATATCAATTTAACTTCTTTTTCGCCTTTGGCCTTGGATACGGCACCAGTGAAGTCGGTGCGATTGCCGTCAGCCCTACATATTGGAACGACCATTTTGTTTCTCTAAAACTATTTTACAATATCAATGTTTCTAAATATTCTACAAGCTTAATCATTTGTGTTCCTTTCTTCCGGTTTTTAAGCTTATTTCTCAAGTTAGACTAAGTTAAGGTACACTTTCGCCACCACCAGGAGTCCAAAATCATAAGAAACTAAAACTCAACTCAAACTCAAAAGGAACTTTATTTACGTAGGTTTTATCACAAAACTCTTAACTGAAACTCAAAGGGAACTTTATTTACGTAGGTTTTATCACAAAACTCATTACTCAAACTCAAAGTTCCCTTACGTAGGTTTTTAGGGTTTGCGCACAGTATCTTTAAAAGTAGTATATTGTCAATATTTTCGTTATAGCCGCAGGGTTTTTGTTACACCTTTAAATCCATTTGTTTTTAATAAGATAGATTTTTTCTTGACCATCGAAGTTCATTTTAATTATTATAGTTATTCATAATTTTAGCACTTGGTAACGTAGTTATTTAAGGCATTATTTTCACAAGAGTTAACATGACAATTATACTTTGGATCTTGGAACAGTGGAGTTTCACGCTATTAACTTGATAACAAAGACGATTTAGGAAATCCGTTAATTTGTGGACAAACAGTTTGGACACAGAGTACAGATATAGCCTACGTCATTTTGAGTACAGACAACAGTAGCACGACCCTTGTATTACCAATTGCAGAGTCGAGCCTCCTTCAATCACAGGGAGGGTTATAAGCCTACTGAGCCACGCTGGCCTAACGGCTAGGTAATCAGCCTTGTTTTGGGGCGTCACAATGGAATGCGTTAACGCGAACTTTTGGCGCACCAAGCGTGTCGTGTGAGGGTATACCCCTGGGGTTTTAATGGGTAGACGAGTTGTTTCCGGATTGGTCATACCGCCAACCCCCAGGGCTCGGCGGTATGCATATAGAAATACGCCAGAAACATTAAAAAAAAAGTTACCGGCCATGGAATGGGGTGGTGACACTATAAATAAATAAATATCCTTGAACATTTCACACAACGCCATCTCGTCCCAAGCTAAGCAACTTAATGCTTGTGTTATGGTAACGAGATGGATGATAAACTACTTAAATACATTTTTTTTTTGTAAATACATACATATTATATATAGAACAAATAGTTTAATGCCCCTAAGTCGAAAACAGGGCCCTCTTTAGATGTATACAACGCCAAGGCCGTGGAAGGCCTCTCCCGGCTTCTCACGAGTAGACAAAATATCTTGTAATGGGATGTTTGACTTTCCTGGTCTTGGCTGATTTTCTAGTGTGGCTAGAATTTAGTTTTCATTAAAGTACGTTTCAGAATATTGCGAAATTATCTTGAGGGATAATGCTGTTCGCGTCCGTGGGCTATAGCTCTAGATACCCACACGTGTCCCTTGGGTAGCGCCAAATGAACAGCACTTTCTGGTGGTAGGTTTCGGCCGCGGTTTGTCATCACCCTCCTGGCAAAACCATGCCGCCAAGTGATTTTTATCGCGTTCCGGCATGATGCCATGAGTAGCCATTATGGAAGAGTGCTCTGGGCAGCTGCGTGGTGTAACGAACCGGTTACGGTACTGCGTGGTGTCTGTACTGGGTGACTGGTCGCGGAGGGTAGCGGGATCCTAAGCACGGTCTTCCGCTGGCCGACCGCAGGTAGTAGGGGGCCCAACTAGTAGGATAGCCACCTATGAAAGGCTGCCCCGCCAACTAGCGAAAAATCCCAGGATGCGTCACCGTGCCGGTTGGCGACCGGATGCGAGGGCCCGGTGAACATCTCTGGGGGGGTTAGGGCGTCCCCGCGCGCTCCAGATCAGTCTCCCGTCAGTGCAGCACCATTTTTGTGCCGCTTGGTACTCGTTTCTGCCGCGCCTCGCCTATGTGTTCCCTTTCTCTCTGTCTGTTCACCAAAATGAAGAAACATAAAAATAATAAACTGGTTAAACAGCGGTTGCACTCCCTCGCACTAAAAGTGCACCTGTCTAACATCCGAGGTCTGCACTCCAATCTCATCGCAGTCCACCACCACCTAGAGACTGATAAACCACACCTGCTGTTCCTCACGGAGACGCAAATTAGATGTCCAGCTGATGCAGCATACTTGTACTACCCAGGTTACACCCTGGAGCACAATTTTACGCCTCACGCTGGCACTTGCGTGTATGCTCGCGATGACATCGGCTGTCGACGTCTCCGTAACCTAGAGGATTCCAGTTTTTCCGTATTGTGGGTTCTGGTAAACACTGGCTTGGAGCAGATACTCTATGCCTGTGTTTACCGGTCGCATACCGATAACTTGGAGACAACCAGGCTCTTTCAGTATCTAACTGATTCGGCCGAAGCAGCTCGGCTTAGGTACCCATCGGCGCAGCTTGTTGTTCTGGGGGACTTCAACGCCCACCACCGGGAGTGGCTGTACCCATACCGGAACACGGACCATGCCGGGAGATTAGCATACGCATTTGCTGTACCGCTCGGTCTCTCCCAACTGGTAGCTGGCGCTACGCGCATACCTGATGTTGATGGCCACACGGCTAATTGCTTGGACCTTCTGCTGACAACTGATCCAGACCGGTATCAAGTTACAGTTTCCTCTCCGTTAGGTAGCTCTGACCACTGTCTGGTGAAATCTGTGTCTGCCTACTCACCACCTGAACCCGAACGCACTGGGACTAGGCGTGTATGGCGATACAAGTCAGCTGATTGGGATGAGATGCGGCATTTCTTTGCATCCTATCCTTGGCAACACATGTGCTTCTCCTCAGATGACCCGTCATGCTGCGCGGATGCTATTTCTGAAGTGATACATCAGGCTATGGAATATTTTGTTCCATATTCTGATGTCTCACTCCATGAGAAAACCCGCCCATGGTTCAACTCTGAGTGTGTTAGTGCCGAAGCATTTAAGCACTTAGCCTACCAGGAGTGGGCGGCTGCTCGAGCTCGCAAAGCGCCCAACGTCCAGAAACTGAAAAAAGCCTTTAATAGTGCTGCCAAGTCCTGTAAACGTGCCCTTCGTAAGGCCCGCTTCGACCATATTGGCCGTATGAGAGCCAGACTAGCATCTTACCCATCTGGGAGTAAAGCTTTCTGGTCTCTTGCCAAATCGATCGAAGCCAATTTCTGCCGATCGTCTTTTCCGCCACTGCAGAAGTCGGATGGCTCATTAGCTCACACCGCGAAAGAGAAAGCAGACTTGTTTGCCTCTCTATTTGTGAAAAATTCACAACTTGATGCCGCTGGTAACTGCCCACCTGTACTACCTCAATGTGACTCTGCTATGCCTGAGATACACATTCGGCAAAAAGAGGTACTTAAAATACTCAGCACTCTGGATGTGAATAAGGCTAATGGGCCTGATGGCATTCCTGCCATTGTCTTGCGGTCATGTGCGCCTGAGTTGTCTCCGGTTCTGACTCGCCTGTATCACTTATCCCTGAGGTCTGGTCAAGTTCCGAAGTCCTGGAAGATTGCCAATGTTCAACCTGTCCCCAAGAAAGGAAGTCGTGCTGACCCTGCTAACTACCGACCTATCGCCATCACCTCCATACTCTGTAAGACATTGGAGCGTGTCTTAAACAACCGTCTCCTCGCATACCTGGAAGACAATGACCTTATCAGTGACCGTCAATTCGGGTTCCGTCGGGGCCGGTCTACTGGGGATCTTCTGGTGTATGCTACTCACCTCTGGAGCGAAGCCATTGAGGGGCACGGTGAGGCTCTTGCCGTGTCCCTCGATATATCTAAGGCTTTTGACAGGGTATGGCACGCGAGTCTCATTGGCAAGCTTCCAGCATATGGTATTGCTCCCGGGCTTTGCACCTGGATCGAGGATTTCCTGGGGAACCGATCGATTCGGGTCGTCGTTAATGGCGCCTCGTCCGATCTTCTTGATATTGATGCCGGTGTCCCTCAGGGGTCTGTGCTCTCCGCGACTCTGTTTTTGCTGCACATCAACGATCTGCTGATAACCCACGGTATCTTTGGGTATGCGGATGACAGCACAGTCTCAGTGAGATACTTGTCCGATGCGAAGTCTGGGTCTAAAGTCCAGTCTCTCAGGGAGTCGATGATTGAGCGGGTGAACTCCACTTTGGAGGCTGTTTCTCAATGGGGTGATGCCAATTTGGTCGAGTTCAACCACTCAAAAACACAGGCTTGTCTTTTTTCGGCAAAACGGAGTCCATTCCAACTGACTCCGACTTTCCGGAATGTCTCCGTTCCAGTTAACGACCACCTTAAACTCTTAGGCTTAGATATCTCTTCCGATCTAAATTTCGGTCGTTACATCGAGTCCATAGCAAACACTGCGGCCAAAAAACTCAGTATTCTTTCCAAGGTGACACGGTACTTCACGTCGGAGCAGCTCTTAATTCTATACAGAGCTCAAGTTCGCTCCTGCATGGAATACTGTTCCCATCTCTGGGATGGGTCTGCTAGAAACCAGCTGGATGCTCTGGACTCGTTGGAACGCCGAGCGAAGAGGATCATAGGTACTAACTGTCTCGTAGAGGCGAACCTTCCGAGCCTCGAACACCGCAGACGAGTTGCCTGTCTATCGGTTTTTTATCGGCTACATTTCGGCGAGTGTGCGGAGGTTTTGCATAACCTAATACCCCCTTCCCCTTTCCATCACCGAACGACTAGACACGGCGCGCAGTTTCACCCTTACGTTGTAGACATCCCACCATTACGCACGAAGCGGTTTGCGTCTTCATTCATTATGCGAACAGCTAAGGAGTGGAACTCTCTGCCGAGGTCTGTCTTTCCGGATAGTTATAATCTGGACCTCTTTAAGGCCAAAGTGAACAGACACCTTCTAGGCAAGCGTGTACGATCTTAGGCCTCATCTTCGCCTTCCATCAAGCGAGATTGAGGTCAAATGTAAGCCTATTTTAGCATAAAAAAAAAAAAAAAAAATTGTCAGTGATACCCTTGATGTACAGTCGCACAGCTACAGTTGTTTTGGACCGGGTCACAGAAGCCGCATAACCTTTGCACGCCGCGAGCGATTTCAGCGTGCTCAGGGAACGTGTAACGAACAAAATTTTATGTGGTAGATTTAACAGTTTATAGTTGGTTGATTATTTTACCAACCGTACAACATATAGGTGTCACTGGTTCATATTTGCACAAAACAGTGTGCTACGCAAACCTTGTGTAACCAACCATTGTGTCCATAGTTTATTCAATTAGATCAGTGTATGTCCACAGTACCCTGTCCTTAACTTTTAGAAGGAGATAATAATACTAAACGTACTGACGTTAAATGGTAGGTACTTTGCCAGGAGTATTTTTATCATGCGTTCTCTTATACATATACATATTTCAACCGAATTAAACTAACAAGATATCGTTCAGTTACTTTAAATATAATTTACCTAGTACAGCTGTATTATTAGCCTTTGAACCGATGCCAATAAAAACAATTCATAGATTTGATTCAATTTGTTTCGTTTATGAAATTGCGTAGCGTATTGAACATTTTGAAACTGACGGAATGTTTCTTGCTATTTCAATCTGCAGAGATAATAAACAAATTAACAATTTGTTTATATGTATTTCAATAAGAGCTTATTACGAAATGCATTACTTATTTGTATACAATGAAAAAGCTATTTTAACTGACTTCAAAGATGTGTGTGCTTTTAACGTATCATATTCACCGATATATTTCTATGCTCTTTTGGTTTCATGCGTTAGTCGTCTGAAATGGTATCTTAATTTATCTTATATCAAGGAGTTTTGTTCCATAGTTGTCTCAAGTACAGAGTACAGTCCTCGGCAAACTTTATGGCCAATTCGACCCTGTGGGATCTTTTGTGATTCCCCTGCCGTGTTTCTCATTATCAAGGATGTTCTCAATGAATTTTATGATGGATGGATACCGTAGGAACCTGTGTCCATCTGGATATAGATATGCAACTCCCAGAATCCGCATTTGCTTTCCCGCTAAAGCATTACATGTACATAGTACATACTCTGCACGTGTTTTTGTTTGAGCGGTCCATCCTTTGTAGGTGTTCGCTCGTGCCGTAGTTGCCAAAGTAGGCGCCTATCAGGCTCCTTACCTGGTGTTGCAGACATTTCTATAAATGCCAATCTATGTCAAGCCTAGAAACTTCTTTGAGTGATGCACTTATATTCTTGACGCTCAATAATTAATGATATTTTTGATAAACTGACTATGGGCTCTGGTCCATATAAACTGCCCCGAGAACATCTTCTCTTTTTATCTAATTCTATAATCTAAAATTGAGAACATGACCAACTTGGATTTGGTCTGTATATCTAGCTCTATGTTCTAATCCAATGTACAAAATATATATTAGGTATACTTTTACAGAAAAAAATAAACATTTTTAAAGCCAACATAAATTGGTACTGCTTTTTAAGTCCGCCGAAATGGGAAGAAAAATTACACTTAGTTCAATCTAGTTAATCACGTAGTTAAGTTAAAATAAGTAAGTATGTATATTCATTCAATTTACTATCATTATATTTTCATTTAAGTACCTACTATACTTTTACGCGGAAGTTTAAAGGAATTAAATCTGAAAGTTTTTTTAATACATATAATTAGTAATATGACTAAAAATATTATTAAATACCGGCTAAATATAAATTTGTTGACAGAAATATTCGTACAATAGACTACTATAACAACCATGAAATGTAGAAAAATGTACTTGTGACGTTGTGTGTATTTTACTACTAGTCACGGCATACCTATTTAAAATGACTAAAAACACGTGAAACACGTTTGATGTTTGATCGCTTTTTAATTGTAGTTGGCGGAATCATTAAATTTGTCATCAAATTCCGTGAATTATGCGTGTTGTATTTTAAAGGACATAAACCAAACTGAACGTGTAAACCGAACGTATAGTGTGGCTTTTCGGCCATCACGGGCGGCGCGCCTTCAAACCGTTTCTGGCCCAATTTTTGTCGTTGTACAACAGTTTAATCCGCCATCAGATCCGTCGGCAGTTTGAAATGCACTCAGACCCGTGGTCTAATGTGCCACACGCTATTAAATAATAAGTATTAACAGTGGACGACAGACAGATACGCGACCTGACATAGGTACATAGTTTCTCTTGTCTTATCTATATTTTGTCACCGCCCATGTGTAAAAACAAACTCGGTTTTTGGCAAAATCATCAAACCCAATATGGAATCCATGATAATTAAATGGAGAAGAAGAAGAACCCTTGCAATAGGTATTACCCATATCGTTGTGTTTGTCAATTGAACGTGACAGACAATAATATCAACCATCCGTGGAGATACAGTCGGGTCCCATTAGGCGGATGGTGCACCGGGGGGATGTTAAGTGGTTATATGGACGCCCCGTTATCATCATTGATTGGCGGATCAGAGACTCACAGTGGCGTTTTTAATCAGTTACTTGAATGACTTTGACCCTAGGCAGCACACGCGGCAAAAAAAAGGGTCTAAGATGGATCAGTCAATTCAAGGAAATGCCCTGTCGGGCACCGGCTCTCGCATACACACGACGAAACGGATGTGAAAGTGGTACCTAGCCGGACGGACCATTAGATCCTACCACTAAGCTTTCCCCGGTGTGAATAGTCCATGAAGGATATTACCCCCCGCAAATAAAGAAAAAGGAATATCAACCGTGTAACATGCCTCTTTGTAGGGGAAACATCGCGCGTCTTAACTAGTCTATGGGTTTATATGGTTTACCTATCTAACAATGCCAGCATTACAAGACGTTATCGAGATGTTTAGTCAGCTGTTAGTATCTGTACACTGATAATAATGCGTAATCCGTTGCTAAAGACAAAGGTTAACTTTATAAATATAGACAAACACTTCACTCACACTTGATTTTATTTGAATAAATTTACTGGCCTTTGGATGGACAATGTGGTCACGACATCGCATAAGGTTATACTAGATTATCGATCAGCACTTAAAAATCGTACAATAATACCCTCAAGATAAGATGGATTGCTGACACTATGTATACTAAATCACTCCCCGACCTACTCTAACAAGTGTGTTGAGGAGCTCCCAACTGGGGAGGTATGCTCCTCAACAACTGACCTGTTGAACTGAAATGTAGGTTATTGTACGATTCTATTACTTGGTAGTGTAATCGCGTAAAAAAAATCCCTGTTTATGTGTAAGGTGGGTTGCAGTTCAGTTCATCTCATAGTTACTTAATATCGCAGCTTAGCGACACAATAAGTAACCTCCTCTCCAGCCATTCGTCCAATACGGGACGAATGGCTACCACGATGGCGTGCCCCGCACTAGGGCTCGCCAGCCGTACCCCCCACTCCTAGCGGACCGTAGCACGCAGCTCGGTCCGTCGCTCCTCCACATCCTTAGGAAGGGGACGCCACCCCTGCTCCACCTCTGCCAGTCGCCACTTATACAAAGTGCCTCGAGCCCAGCCAGAAGGCTTGCTGCTTCGAAGGTGGTCGTGCGGTACCCCCTGATTATCCTGACGGCCATCACCTGCTGCGGTCTTCGCAGCAGGGCGACGTTGTGGAGCGTCAGAGATTCCGCCCAAGAGAGGCAGACCGCCTGAGTCAACCCGTCTGGCCGGCGTGGCACAGCAGGCTCATTACCCTCTATGTAGTTGGAGGAGGCCTGACTCAGCAGCGGGTCATTTATGGGCTGAGAAGTAGTAGTAGTTTTTGTTGTGCCCAAGACTCCTAGGGCATAGAGTCACGCGTTAACTAATTATTGCTGACTAGCTGTTTACCAGACACTCATCTGCGTTCATCAATTTCTAATCTATACTAATATATAAAGCTGCAGAGTTTGTTTGTTTGTTTATTTGTTTGTTTGTTTGTTTGAACGCGCTAATCTCAGGAACTACTGGTCCGATTTCAAAAAATCTTTCAGTGTTAGATAGTCCATTTATCGAGGAAGGTTATAGGCTATATTTTATTTTCAAAAAAATTAGGGATACGTATGAAAATTGCGATTTTATAAACCAAGGTGTAAAATCGAAAACCTATTTATGCGTGCGCTGCAAAAACTATTGACAATAGAACAAAATGATGTACTACGGGTTTGTAGGTCTTATAAAGATCTACAAAAAAGTCCGCGAGAGCACATATCTAACTATCATAGTTTAGTCACAATAACTGATTTTATGTTCATAAAAAATATGCACGGGTTCGAAGCCCACGCGGGCGAAGCCGCGCGCAAAAGCTAGTTTAACAATAAAAGTCGTCGTATCACCCCATAAATGACCGACTACTGACTCGGGCCACCTGCTATTTCATGGAGATAAACTAGCCTATTGTGTGTGGTTGGTTTATTCCAAGCTTTCCTTCTCCTGCAGCTAGGTGATCTGCCTCTTACGTCCGTTTAGTTGCCTCATACGCCACTCTCAGGGTATTATGGGTTGGCGAAATATAATATACCACGCGGAATAGGTACGTGTTGGTAATTTTCGCAAACCCGCTAATTAAAGCGATTTGGGCAATAAGTAAAAACCGTTGTTGTAGGCGCGGCCCAGCGTGAGGGTTAATCAAGTAATACATCCATGATGGCGTTCCAACGACGTTGCTTCGTGTCAATTTGTGAAAGCTAAATCAAAACCAGTCGGAGAATTTCTCCTGCTAACCAGAGGCTTATCATTTCTGCTCGAAGATTCATTCTCCTGTCCTCTGTCCTCCTCTGTCCCATGCTGGCAAGACATTCACACAGGGTTTGTATCCATTCCGGCCTGAGGGTGTCGTAAGTGCTGACCAAAGAAAATGACAAAAGGAAGAGCTAGCTGCAAAAGAAGTAAAGCTTGAAGTATAACTTGAAACGAAACCCGGTGCCAACCCAGGCTTATTATCCTCCATGTGACTAGAGGAGGCCCGACTCAACAGGGGGTCATCTATGGGCAGAATATTATTAGTCGTTATTTGACTGCGGTCCGTGGAGCAGTTTTGCTCCCAGACTAGAATACTATGTTGATGACAACATGCATTCTGAAGTCATCACCAACGTAATTTTATACGTAATTTTATACACTACTAGTGACCCGCCACGGCTTCGCACGGGTTCAATGATGAACCTCTAAATTTATCAGTGTTTTTCTACAATATTTAAGATGTATAAAGCTTCCTCTTGAATCACTCTATCTATTAAAAAACTGCTTCAAAATCCATTGCGTAGTTTTAAAGATTTAAGCATACATAGGGACGGACAGACGACAGCGGCTTTGTTTGTTGCTTTGTTGTTGTAGTGAGTAGTGATAGTGATGAAAAAAGTTCTTCTCATTATGCGTTATTCGCTTTGCTCTCAGACTAGAAAATGTTGATGAAACCATACATTCTGAACTCGTCACAAAAACCTACGTACACGTAATTTTTTGAATCATCACTTTACCATAGGAAGTTCCGAAAAGTACGTTTACTAACTGACCGATGCATGACGCAATGGGGTTCGCCGGTGCATTTAAGTGACGTAAAAACTCCCTGCGTCATGGATGAAAATACGGATTATTTATAGTGTACTAGCTGACCGGGCAGACATCCTGCATGATATTCGTTTACCGACTGCAGCGCCATCCGTCGGGCTGATTTGTTAATCTAAACCATCCTTGGTGTCACCCGAACGCATACAAAAAAATCATTGAAGTTGGTTCCATTCTCGAGGTATAAAATTACAACGAAAAGCGGCATTGATTTTTATATATACATATAGACTAGCGATCCGCCCCGGCTATGCACGGGTGCAATGATGACCATTTAAATTTATCAGTGTGAAAAAACAAGGTTATGACCTTTTCACACACATAATTCAAAAAACATTGTGGAACTCACATTATTTTGCCAGTACCAATTACCCTACACATATCTAGTTGATTTGTTTTCAGTGGAGCCCATGTTTTATTGTAAAAACCTGACGTAGAAAATCTCGTTTAGCTCACTGATACTTCAAAATAGAAAATCATTTCAAACACAGGAGTACTTCTACAACTTTCAACTGTGCCCTCTCTTTGGATGGTTTTGTAACACCCTGTATATTGCTTTTCCCGATTCCATTGGGATCGGCACCAGTTTAACCTAATTGGATTAATACCAATATTTACAGGCTAAATTTGCTTACCCTGAAGTTATTTGAGGTCGACAAATTCAAATTCAATTTAAAATTCGCAAATTCAATTTAAATTTTACAATTTTAAATTTTTGCCATTCGAAGACAATCCATGCAAGATGTTTTCTTGCGATCTTAATCTTTGCTATCCTGTGGCCTGTGTTACAACTTTGGCCCGTCTGCGTATCTCTTATTTTTCTTCATCGGGAAACTTCGTGTAGGTATAGCCCATGCCCTCGCCATTACCCTTCCGGAGCGCGGTAATCCTGATTCCTTTTTATGAAGTCAAGAAGTAAGCAACCAAGTCTCTGTATCATATTTACAGTCGTCACGACTAGTTACACTAATTTTACTTTAGTGTGTCGTCGTGTCGTCGGTTATATCAAAGTATACCTGTCTTTTCATAAATCCATTTATGACAATTTCAGACACTATCTTATCATGTCATATATAAACATGAGTATAGTTGCCCACTATGAGGTAATTTTAAGTGGGTAATTTATAAAAAAAATACTTTATTTTACTATATCAGCTTCGCCCGCTTGACTGTTCTTATAAGTGTTAGTTAAGCTTTGGTCCCCAAGTTAACCGCTTTCAATAACCTATGATTTTTGTATCTTAAACATATTTTATCGATACTAGATCAGGAGTGAGAAGAGATCGTGTGTACCTAACGTGTTTAAAAAAAACGGGTTGCACTCGGGGAGTAGCCGTAGTCCGGGCAGAAGTGAAAACTTGAACCTTAACGTTATGCATTTTGAATATTTTGGAATGGTTAGAGAATAATTTCATAACTATTGCCAATCGAAGGAAATAAGAGTGTTATATTTATTTGGATAAATGCAATATTTATTTATTGCGCTAACGTACACAAAAATGAAAATTTATATTACGAAATTGACTATTACACTATTCAGTACTATACTATTACAATTATTTTACATTAAAAAAGTTTATCTTCTACTCTCCCTAGCCTTACGAATTTTCGATCAGGGCAGGTGTCCTACCTAACGCCAGATTGTCATTTTATTTATACCCATCCCAAGAAAAATGCTCAACGCCGGTATCTCGTTGGTCTAGTGGTTAGATGTGCCGCCTTTGGATCAACGGGTCCCGGGTTCGATTCCCGGGTCGGGCAAGTGTCTTTGTCTAAACCAGAGGCACTGGCTCGGAGTCTGGGTGTCATTTCTATCTATAATATGTATGTATTTACAAAAAAATAATGTATATAAGTAGTTTATCATCCATCTCGTTACCATAACACAAGCATTAAGTTGCTTAGCTTGGGACGAGATGGCGTTGTGTGAAATGTCCAAGGATATTTATTTATTTTATTATTTATCTAACTGATATTTTCGCTCGAAAAGTTTTCAGTTCGAAAAGAATCAATTGTTTGAAGTTTTATAATTATAATCTGCTTTTATTAGATTTATACATTCTTAATTTTGATAATGTTTTTTTCTGCGCTCAGTAAAGTAATAATAATAAGTGATGCGCAAAAGACGTGTTGTCGTATTGCAATTAATTTATACCTTCATCTATACTAACATATAAAGCTGCAGAGTTTGTTTGTTTCTTTATTTGTTTGTTTGTTTGAACGCGCTAATCTCCGGAAATACTGGTCCGATTACAAAAAATCTTTCAGTGTTAGATAGTCCATTTATCGAGTAAGGTTATAGGCTATATTTTATTTTCAAAAGAATTAGGGATCCGTATGAAAATTGCGATTTTGTAACCCAAGGTGTAAAATCGAAAGCCTATTTATGCATGCGCTGCAAAAAGTACTAACAATAGAACAAAATGATGTACTACAAGTTTGCAGGTCTTATTAAGATCTACAAAAAAGTCTGGGAGCACATATCTAACTTTCATAGTTTAGTCATAATAACCATAAAAAATATGCAAAGAGATAGCGCAAAAGCTAGTATGCAATAAAACTATAAACAAACCAATTAAAATATTATGCCAATGTGCACGTGATCTGAATGGTCATAAAAATGAAACAGTATTTGAAACATCACACCATAAATCAACACTATTTGCTTAAATATGTGTCTTAGTAGGTATAGTAATGTGGTAATGTGCATAATGCTTATTTAAAACTCCTGAATTATTTTACGTTATTTTTCGTTCGTTATTTCAATATAATGTTAGTTTTTTTCCTATTCGTTATCGTCGTCGTTTCAGCGCATTAACGTACTATTGAGTCGGGCCTTCTCCATTTCGTGGAGGGAAATAAGTCTACTGCACCACGCTGCCAAGGCCAGTAAGCATAGCGTTTGTATCAAGCCCCCATCGAATGAGCTGCTATATTGACGTGGTGAGGGGTCTTCGGTACCTTGAAGATTAGCTGCCTTGTACGTAAAAATAGGGATCTAAATAAAGTAACTACAGATTTTCAGGCCGGCTCTTCTCTGTAAACTCGCATTCCGAACCAGTGGTAAAAGATACATTTTAAAAGATAAATATTCTATTTGATTTTATTTTCATCTGGTCAAAAGAGCTGTAATGAGCTAACTTGATTAGTGGAATTTTGATTCGATCCGTTGGGACCGTACTGGCTCATACAGGGTGACCCATGCCGGGCGGCCCACGGGAAGAGGCTAAGCGCAAATCGGTACACGGGGTCGTACCGTGTTAGGCCCCTGCACCTGCGCTGCACCTGCCCTGCACTGCGGGCCCGACAACTTTAAGATCAAATAGGTTTTTTACTTTACTATATAAAGTAAATATAAGAATACTAGGTACTTTAATAAAAATACTATGCATTCTAAATCCGTTGACACCGCCATTTAGGTAATGAATAAAGAATGGTTTTTTACTAGACTATTTCGGGTTTGGTTTAATCGTAAATCAACTTCTGTAGCTAATTTAAATGGTTCTAATTCTCATAAAGAATTATGTACTTTAGAAATGTTTATTTGTAAATTCTTGCAGTGGGAAATTTTGTTACGTGGCCCTGTTAACAACTGAGAACCAATTATGGTGATGTGACAATTTAGGGAACGACGCTCATTTGCCTAACTTCAAGGTAACTTCTGTAAGGCCATGGGCTTAACAATCTAAATAAGATATTGGTTATTGTTTAATGCCGAAACCTTCGTTAAAATTTAGCTAGGCGCAATTTCTCCGTCTAATTTTCCTTTTCCAATGAATGTTTTTAAAAGTGTATGAAACAATTAAATGTTTTTATCTAGTTTTATCAAATATATTCTACGTAATTTGTAAAATATAATATGGAAGTGGAAACTTAACAAAATTATTTATTTATATTAAAAAAAAAAATCAATAAATTTTTTTTTGTGGGTTTTCGGAAATATTATATTTTATAATAACAAAATTCACTAAACTCAGTTCAGCAGTTTAGAAGTGGTAGGATCAAAGAGCTTACTTATAATATTAGTTTGGATAGGATTTAACACCACAGTGCGGCCCAATTTGTCTTAACACAACATAGAAATCCGCAAACGTGTCCATTTGGGCAGTTATATAAAAATATTTTGTGGATCATAATAACATTTCGGTACCAATGAATACACACTATGCAAACATTGCTGAAAATACTCCGGCGATTCATAAAGCACTTTGTATCGAATTGGGTCGGAGGTCATTATGGAAACTTTTAGTATCAAATAATATTATTGTAGGTTCAATAAAATATTCAATATACCTAACCCAGAGGTATATGACTGGATTGTTAAAAAATAAATTAAAATCCTTTTGTTTAACTTAAACATCGATTCGTCGTTGTTTCAGCCCACAAATCACCCACTACTGAGTCGGGCCTCCTCCATATTTATGGAGAAATTAGCCCACTGTGCCACGCTGGCAGGTCGGGTTGGCACAGGGTTTGTATCAAGTTTTCCTTCTCTTGCGGCTAGGTGATCTGCCTCTTGCGTTCTTTTAGTCGCCTCTTACGACACTCTTACCTACACTCTTACTCAAGACGGTATGGGTTGGTGACATTGTGTATTCTAAATCCGTCACTACACTACACTATTGTATGCTGCAATTCTTCTCTGTTTGAGACACTGAAATCTAATTTTAATTTAAAGTACATTAAAATTAATATGTATTATGAAAAATTAATCATAATGTTTTTATACAAACAGACCAACATGGGGTACTACTCTAGAAAAAAAGCCAGCAAGAAAATCTGTAAGTATTATGTGTTTACAAAAAGACAATTAATTGACCATAAAATTTATGTTGCCGAGTATTTTTACTATTTTTTACCGAGTTATCAATCTACATTTAGTCAGGAGCCGCGTAAAGTTAGACCCAATCGAATTAGTGCCTTACTAGTTGAGCTAGGAATGTTAAAAAATAACATTAAAAATTTACAATACAAGCTGTATTGTAAATTTTTAATGTTATTTTTCAAATAATTCAAATAATTTTATTGTATAATAATTTGTACTTGCATTATAATTTTATTCGTTGTTTTTGGGACCCCGTTGTCCATGATTATTTAACTATGAATGCTATTCGACTATTTGGTACACAATACAATGTTATGTTAAGAAGTGTGGGTAGTACTCTTGTCTGAAATTTTATCAATTCGAATTACTAGCTGACCCGACAACGCTTTGCAGTGGCTTACATAATTTTAATACTCCCTCCTGAATGCCACTTCATTCTAAATCTTATCATCATATTTATAAAAATGAATTGCTGTTCGTTAGTCTCGCCAAAACACGAGAACGGCTGGAGCGATTTGGCTAATTTTGGTCTTGAAATATTTGTGTGAGTCCAGGGAAGATTTAAAAGGTGAGAAAATATGATTCTGAGGCGGTACGAAGTTTGCCTGGTCAGCTAGTTTAAAATATAAATTAAGGAAATGGATCAGCTCTATTATAATTACAATAAATATAAATATATAGTTCGGCGATAAAGTGCCGAACACAAATGTGACATGTTTATTTTTTTATTATAGGCAAATAAGAAAGGTATGTCGTGTTATTAATTTATATTAATAAAAAAATGATATCACGGGCACATAGCTTGGTTCTCAGGGACAATTTACTGATATATGATATGTGATACTCAGAAAATACCTCTCTAAAAATAAATATTATTTATTTGTAACTTTAACTTTACAACATAAGGAAAACATTGCGAATACATGGGGAAACCGTGTTGTTCATGACCAAATTCCATTCATCAAAAGGTCGCAAATATACAATTTTTAAATAAACCAAGAAATTTAAAAAGAACCAGATATGTTTCCTATTTAGAATTCTTGCACATATTTTAACAATCGGTACAAATTGTAATAATCACTATGTATTTTCGGACTGATATCATTTTTTGGATACTATTAATAATCTCTTGTTCTTATTTTTATTATTGTATAATTTTAATATTTCTATTCGTTAAAAAACAAGGAAGATGGGTGATGTAATTCTGAACGAATACAAAAACGAAAGGCATACAGATAACAACTGTCCTTACCTTAAAACGTCTGCTGTGAAGAACTACACCTTCACAATACAGATAAAAAATATCACTTCACCAAACACAAGTCACTAGATAACAAATCATAAAATATTTTTTTCTTTTTAATTGTCAACCAATTCGCGCGCCGTTTAATTCGCGGAGGCGCGTGCGGTCGGCCGCACAGCTTGCCATCCAAAGCCTGCAAAGCCTTAGCCCCTGTCCTTATATCGGCGCCCTTACTGGCGGTTTTTAATTAGAACAATTATTCGTTCTGGTTATGACAAGACTCCTGCCAGTTTAGGAGGCCTTTTGGAGTCCGAACTTTATGGTAGTTGGTTTTATATGCAGTCATGGTAATTGATTTCCTTTGGTTAAAAGCTTGGTAGCTCGATTACCGGTAAGACAATTTTAGCAGCATCAATCTAGCTATTTTATCTAACACGTAATATTCTAATATTTGTACAACGTTCCCCCGCCTATTCTATAATACCTACTATCAGCTTAGAAAAGAAAAAGCTCCTGTGCTTTCAGATGCCTGATCAGATTATTCTAAATATAAACTTTATAACCTGCTAGATAGATAGGATGTAACTTCACGGAGAAGATCCCGAAAGATATTCAGTGGCTGCTCTAAAACGAAAAATGATCATGAGATACCAATGAACAACCTAGTAAAATGGAATATCCAATTGATCTTTAAAATAGAATAGAAAATTGCGCATTGTATAAACCAATTATGGCGTTCACAATCGTCATCGGATACATCACTTTTATAATACCTGGCCCATAATAATAAGACCTGGCGGAAGAAACTCGGTAGGCTTGTATTTTTTTTAATGCCATACTACGATTATCGTGCTCCCTTTATGACTCATGGCAGTGGTGGCGTCGTGTGGCTGGTCGTTCTCTTCCCTGCAATATTTTTGAGGAGGGTGATGGCTGCCACATGCGTCATGCTTGTGAAGAGGTGGCTAAATAATCAATATTAGATGGTAAATTTTAAAATTTATTTTGTTGTTTGACTTGTCAAAAGAGCCCTATTGAGCCAACTTGATTAAATGAGTTTGATTTTGATTTCAATAATAGTAAGTAAGGTAAGGTATAAGTTTTACACATTTGTGTATGCTCAAAACCCCTGAATGGGTCAAAGAAATGTTTACCAAGAGTGTTCTTAGCTATATTTGAAAATCTACCCAACAGTTTGAAGACAACTGATCTTCCAGTCGTCTTTTAAAATGTTCAACATCAGCCCACGCTATCCACTGCTAGTCACGAGCCTCCCTTTAATAGTGCCTTATCTCCCATTTCAGCTTGGCGCATCGAGCCCGCAAACTTTCGCAGAACTGCCATCCATCTCGTGGCATCTCCTACACTACGCAAGGTGGTTCCGGAAAATGTTCAACGTTAGTTATAAATGTTCTCCTGTGACAACGACTGCTGCGAAGCATTCGAAACGTCGGGAATTAAGTACTGTAAGATTTTATGAACGCGATAATTCTAAAGCGTACCTATACCTAAATGTAAAAATGCATAGGTACCTCTATTTTATGCTGGAATTTTATGTTTTCTAAGGTCGCAAAATTTTAGTATTTTTGCATTTACCTATTCCTGTATTCTTGTCGATAGCTTCATGAGATTTTGGCAGAAGGTGTAAACCATGATGCTCGCCTTAATCACGCAATAAACCAATTTGGCGCAAGTGTAGTTACGTCTTTTTGACAGGAGTAGCATGATATGTTCGTTCGTAATTTGTACATAAATATACTTATAGTAGAACAACTACAAACCGCTTACAACATAGAATGTAACGTAACAATAGACGAACGTCGTTTTATTCGCTGGGCATATATTAATTATGACAAATGGTTGGTTCCATACAAATTAATGGCAAGATCATTTCACTAGATGCCTCAACGATGAAGTCAGTGGCCGAGGAACTGCCGCTAACTGGAAATTAATAATTACTGTATTGTCATGTGACTATCGAATATTCCAGGCTTAATATTTGTGCGTCCATTTTCTTAAACAGGCTACCAAATTCACCATTTTGTCGTTTTTTTCCAGAGCTGGACCAGGCAGGAGAATCTATGAGGCGGCAAATTTGACTAAAAGCTCTTTATGATTTACAAAATAAGGAACTTCGTTCGGAATAAATAAAAAGTATATATTATAGTAGCATTGTTGCGCTATTTGCCCTGCCCACTCACTTAAGTTTGGCAATCCTGTGTCCTATGTCGGTGACTCTGGTTTGCCTGCGTAGGTATCCCGTCATTTATGATTCGATCTCGCAGGTAAATTCCGAGCATAACCCTCTCCATTGCCCTTTACATTTTAATGCATGTTATGCAAGTATGTATTAAAAAGCGGCAGCGATAATAATAGGTATATAGAAGCATCCCGCGCGGCAAATGGCAAGAGGACGGACTTTGCGTGGTAGGTTTTAGTGGGCAGCTTTAACGCTCTTTAACATCTCTTCGCGCCCGTGGATCCCACATAGCCCAGCCTTAACCCGCCGGAATACATAGTAAAAGGTAAATCACGTTAAAATAAAAATTAAATTAAAAATTTTAATAAACCCCCGACACAATAACCTTTAAAAAGTAAAAAATAAAAATAAATACTTAGCGTTGGGGGACCACTCCCACTTATTTATTACCTGACCCCTGGTCCCCCAACGCGAAGTATTTATTTTTATTTTTTACTTTTTATAGGTTATTGTGTCGGGGGTTTATTTAAATTTTTAATTTAATTTTTACTTTATACTTTTTATAGGTACATACTTATTATAATGTAGATTTTGTTAAATTGCACGTGATGCGCTTTCATTTGAGACCCCACTTGATTATATTTGCAGACTTTCGGTTATTCTTCCCCACTTTCACCCCTCATAACTTTTAAACGGCTCACCCGATGTTCATCAAACAAGTCTAAGAACACTCGCCCGTAACTCACCTTTCATGCAAAAAAAAACGCTTCATCCGTTCGCGAGCTACGGTGCCACAGACAGACAGACAGACACGTGAAACTTATAACACCCCTCTTTTTGCGTTGGGGGTTAAAAACAACGGGTTGCACTCCGGGAGGCGTATTGCCATAATGTATATCAGTACAGACACCCATAGTCTGTACTCGATCACTTTGTGCTCTTAAAAATAACAAATACTCTAAAGCAAACTACGTATGACTACAGACCAGTATGTATAAGTATACAGTTTGCTTGCATATTTTTAAAGCAAACTACGTATGTCTACAGACCAGTCTATATAAGTATATTTAAATTTTTAATTTAATTTTTATTAATATTTTCAGAGAGATTATGTTGTTTTTTCTTTCTCACATCTCTTCCACTTTGTATGCGCCCTTTTCCTTTGTTGTTGTTTGAACGCAAGTTGAACGCCTATTTTCCTAGATCTACACATCTTTATTCTCTGAATGGCAAAATTTTTGGCTTGGTCTACGGTTTCTATGGTACATAAAACTTTATAAAAAAATTTTATTATCATTAAATTATTAGTTGATGTGTCGACACACATAATACACCCCTCCCCCCCCATTCCGTACTGAGGGTGTCGTAAGAGCCGACAAAAGACAAGGCTAGTTGGCAGAGAAGGAAAACTTGAAACGAAACCTTATACCAACCCGCCTGGCTGTGTGGCACAGTAGGCTTATTACCCTTCGTGTAAATGGAGGAGGCCCGACTCAGCATTGGGTAATGTACGGCCTGAGTACATAACCCAATGCTAGCCAACCCACAAACAGTGGCGGATTTACCAGTAGGCTGAGTAAGCTGGAGCCTAGGGCGGCATGATTTAAGGGGCGGGAGATTTAGGCCGTAAAAAAAAAGTCGTCAAAAAGAGTGGACGTTTTAAAAAAAGGTCCTCAACGTCAAGAAATAGCTTGTCAAAAAGAGCGGACGTCTAAAAAAAGGTCGTCAAAAGAGTGGACGTCTGAAAAAAGGTCGCAACATCAAAGCGCGTTTTAAAAAAAAGGTCGTCTCAAGAACTGTAGGCGGCATAAAAAGCCTACGGGCGGCAAATCTGTAACTCCGCCACTGAATACGTGTACGGCGTGCCTACCCAGTTCGTTGTTACTTTCGTTATTCAAGAGTGTAGGTTTATTTAGTGATTTCAGAGTTATTTTTTGTTAAACAGATAATCTACACTGTCCCAACTACAGAGTTATTTGTGTGCCTTCTCATCTCCGTGAAGGGTTATGAACTAAACCTACATAAACTGCATTCTAACCTTGGAATTAAAAAATATATATGGATGGTCATTGGACTCATTGGTCACACATAATATGTTCATCCCGCACAAGTGAAGTGGCTTTATTGCCAAAAAAAAACCTGTTCTACGCGGAGTGGCCTGTAACCCAGATTCAACATCTAGGGCTCCCCATATTGGACCAAATGTTCTCAAAAGTTGCCATTTAAAAATAATAACAAGAAATTCGCAGGTAAACTTGTTTTTAACTGTCGACGGGGAAGTCCTGCGTCCAAACCGTGGAAAATATAGTAGATTCATCATTCATAGTTTAATACTTGCTGATTTCATAATTCACCTGCTATCTAAACCCATGACAAAACTGTCACACAGTGACTCGGTCCTCTACCGATTTAGCGAAGGGGAATAGGTCTAGTTGGCCACACTGGGTTTAATAACAAAAAAAAAAAACGAATCCCCTGCCCTAGATGAAGAACATGAAATTCAGGAACACAAATGACACCCAGACTCAGAGCAAGTGCCTCTCATTTACACAAAGACACTTGCCCGACCCCGGAATTGAACCCAATCCAATCCCTAGACCAACAAGGCAGTTTTTCTGAAAGTTAGAAAAAATTTGCTGTCGCCAGACAGATCCTACTATTATAAACGCGAAAGTTTGTAATCCTACTAATTCCTACTTTAATATTATAAACGCGAAAGTTTGTAAGTATGGATGGATGTTTGTTACTCTTTCACGTAAAAACTACCGAATGGATTTTAATTAAACTACAATAATATAGTTTATACATCAGAATAACAAATAGGCTACAATTTATAAAGATATTGTGTGAATTGTCCAAAATATAACAATAAGTGTCAAGTGGGTAGAAAAACCACGCGGGTAAAACCGCGGGGCGCAGCTAGTTTACGATAAAGCCACTTCATTCTGTTCGTCACTATCGTTTTCATCCATAGCTCTACGCTAAACGTTATTCCATATTAGCAAATAAACAAATTCATTTATAAACACCTCCTTTAGAAATGGCACCACGCCCTGAACATACAGTCTTTACAAAATTGTCAAGTTTTTTAATATTAGTTCAGACAATTCACAAGTCCATAAAGAACCGACTACAAAGAAGGGAGTGACAGACAGTACGTTAGTGAGAAATGGCGAAGTGAATTCCGGCTCCAGCCGGAGGCAACCGGTCCTCACAAGACTGAGCTGATTTGATGACCAAGTCTTGTACCACTGATGGGTAATGCACTCCTATTAACCCCAGCGATGCGGTTACACGCTCGAGATCACGTCACAGGCCGCCTTTTAATTAAAGACGGGAATAAAGTAGGTAATAATGTTTAGTAGTCGTTATTTTGTTGCGAATAAACTACGTTGTTATTGTAAAACTTAGGCCTAAGTATACCTTAGGCTGTAAAACTTAGGCTTCTGTTAATATGACCAGAGACTCTTAATATAATATAAATATCATTGGACATTTCACACAACGCCATCTCGTCCCAAGCTAAGCAACTTAATGCTTGTGTTATGGTAACGAGATGGATGATAAACTACTTAAATACATTTTTTTTGTAAATACATACATATTATACATAGTAATGACACCCAGACTCCGAGCCAGTGCCTCTGGTTTAGACAAAGACACTTGCCCGACCCCGGAATCGAACCAGGGACCCGTTGATCCAAGGCGGCACATCTAACCACTAGACCAACGAGGCAGTCAAACTCTTAGATATATGCTGAATCTAATAAAAATGTACGCAATCATAATTTATACCAAAATAAATATTATTGGACTGTTTAGTAGCAGAAAGTAGGCTAATAGAAAGAATGGCTACCTAAAAGACACCACACTTCCAGATTAGATATTATTATGCGTTTCGTGTACTAAAAAATAAAAATCAGTATGATTTCTTAGGTTTTCGCGATTATTACACATTGAAATTAAACACTTTTTAACGGATTTATCGCGTGTATATTATATTATTTAATTCCCGACGTTTCGAATGCTTAATTAAATAATGTAATATACACGCGATAAATCCGTTTAAGTGTTTAATTTCAAAATCTAAATCAGTGTTGTTTACGTTGGAAATCCTGATGTATACTTGGCTGGAGGCTTGCCTCCTAATAGTCATCTGCCGTGTAGTGATGGATTTAGAATACGTAGTATCACTACACCCTGAGAGCGTCGTACGAGCCGACAAACGGAAATGACAACGCTGAAAGCCTAACCGTAAGAGAAGGACAACGAACGAAACCCTTCCAACTCATCTGGCCAGCGTAGCTCAGTAGGCTGTTCACCCTCCATGAACATCCTATTGAGCTATCAGGTGGCGAATCAGCATTGGGCCATCATTGGGCTCATTAGTAATGGTAGTCAACCTAGGCGGATTGTGTGGGTGACCAGCCTACTGAGCTATCAGGTGGCGAATCAGCATTGGGCCATCATTGGGCTCATTAGTAATGGTAGTCAACCTAGGCGGATTGTGTGGGTGACCAGCCTACTGAGCTGTCAGGTGGCGAATCAGCATTGGGCGATCATTGGGCTCATTAGTAATGGTAGTCAACCTAGGCGGATTGTGTGGGTGACCAGCCTACTGAGCTATCAGGTGGCGAATCAGCATTGGGCCATCATTGGGCTCATTAGTAATGGTAGTCAACCTAGGCGGATTGTGTGGGTGACCAGCCTACTGAGCTGTCAGGTGGCGAATCAGCATTGGGCGATCATTGGGCTCATTAGTAATGGTAGTCAACCTAGGCGGATTGTGTGGGTGACCAGCCTACTGAGCTATCAGGTGGCGAATCAGCATTGGGCCATCATTGGGCTCATTAGTAATGGTAGTCAACCTAGGCGGATTGTGTGGGTGACCAGCCTACTGAGCTGTCAGGTGGCGAATCAGCATTGGGCGATCATTGGGCTCATTAGTAATGGTAGTCAACCTAGGCGGATTGTGTGGGTGACCAGCCTACTGAGCTATCAGGTGGCGAATCAGCATTGGGCCATCATTGGGCTCATTAGTAATGGTAGTCAACCTAGGCGGATTGTGTGGGTGACCAGCCTACTGAGCTGTCAGGTGGCGAATCAGCATTGGGCGATCATTGGGCTCATTAGTAATGGTAGTCAACCTAGGCGGATTGTGTGGGTGACCAGCCTACTGAGCTACACTGCGGCCAGATGAGTTGGCAGCGTTTCGTATTGTTTTCCTTCTCTTGCGGTTCGTCCTGTTTATGTAATTTCACTGTACATGCTGGCTCGGTTCTATTTTGTCTTTAGCGCCATCTCACGGGAATCGAACGTAGTTGTAGATCCATTGGAATAAATAAACGTATCATTAGTACCATAGACATAGCGCTAGTGAATACTGATGCCAAAAGCGGTTAGTATTCACGCTTATACAATACTACACGCGCTCCACATTAGCATAGCATTCTGACTCTGGTCACTCTGCTGTTTTCTTAATGTCCTACAATTCTGTCAGTCAATATTATTTTCTTCATAGTTCCTTTTCTATTCTACTAAATTATTATCGAACAGACCACGCTCTGCTAAACACGTATCTTATATTTAGCTATATTTATTAACTAGCAATTAAAACATCAATTTAAGGGCACAATATTTCGCCTTCTGAAGACATCACATTTAAATAAAACATGGTTTTGTCACACAAGATACTTTATTATGTAATTCCTGTGCTTTTGTTTTACACTTAGCCTAGGGTAAGAGCAGCCACTCTACTTGAGTGGGATGAATCGGGAGCTGTGTGTGGCTCCGATACCTGGCCTACCATGCTTAACAGGCTTGTATGTGACTGAGAACTCGCCGAGGTAGTGGCCGATCATCTCAGGTTTGATTTCGACCTGGAACAATGATAATGATTTTTACTTTAAATGTGACCATAATTATGTACTATGTTGTGTTAAATTTCTACCAAAATGAATGATACAATAAACCAACTAAAAAGCTTATAAATTTTTCAACGAAGCAAACACAATTTGGCATAACAATAAAATATTATACCAAAAAACTGTACCATTACAATAATTATCAATCTAATCAGGAATTGCAACAGAAAACATTGAAAGTAAAATAATATGTTCTGAAACAATTAACATTTTGGTAGGTACTGCCACATGTAACACTAAAAACTGCAGTATTTTAACTGACTTTCGTTTAACATAACCTAAATCTCAATATTTAATTACGCGTCACGTTGTTTGTCCGCGATCGAATCCTAAAACCAATTTTAATCAAATTTGATCCAACTCGAAAGATGATTATAGTTGTAATATTATTATATTTCAAATTATTTAGCTATTTTTTGACTGTCACAATAATATGTTAGCTTCAAACGATTGTAACAGAACAATATCTGTTGACTGGATTGTGTAAGTATTGGTGGCGTCGTGTGATGGGTCGTTCTCTTCCCTGCAATATGGTTGAGGAGGGCGATGGCTGCCACATGCGTCATGCTTGTGAACAGGTGCCGTTGCTGGGGGTCGGTTGGCTCGGGCGTTAGAAGGTTAGTATTGTTGATTAGATCTGGCTGATGTTTGGCCCTTTGTGACTATTGCGCGCGTTTGCTCTCACAAACTGTCTTATCACGGCCTTGTACCTAAAAATGGCGACCTAAAAAGAGCAACTACAGAGTTTCTTGCCGGCTCTTCTCTGTAGAACTGCATTCCGAACCGGTGGTAGATGGTAAATTTTAAATTAAATATTATTTTGTTGTTTGACTTGTCAAAAGAGCTCTAATGAGCCAACTTGATTAAATGAGTTTTGAATTTGAATTGAATAGATGGTGCTATGTTAAAAGTTAAATTAATGAATGTTAAATGTAATTTATCAAAAACCTTAGCCACAGGGAGGTGTGGCTAAGGTTTTTGACTGGGTCTGCTAGTATAATATAAGAAACTCCCAGTTTTATGGTTTGTTTAACAATAGAATTATTTGCTTAAATTAAATTTTTTCATAAACTTTATCTCTGCCCTTTATTGACTGCTAACTCAAAACATTCTCCATTATGGAAGGAATTATTATAAAGTACAACACTAACCAGCTTGGAAAGGTATTTATATCATCAATTACTAGCCGACCCAGAAAACATTGTTTTGCCATATAAATATCACTATTAAAAAATAGGGGTTGATCATGGAGGGGTGTATGTATAATTGTATGTTAATCCTACTATCCTACTAATATTATAAACGTGAAAGTTTGTAAGTATGTATGGATGGATGGATGGATGGATAGATGGATGGATGGATGGATGGATGTTTGTTACTCTTTCACGTAAAAACGACTGAATGGATTTTAATGAAACTTTATAATAATATAGCTTATGCATCAGAATAACACATAGGCTACAATTTATAAAGATATTGTGTGTAAATTTATAGCGATATTAAGTTAAATTTTAATTTCTAATTGTCAAATTTTCAGCCATATTTAAATATAGACAACATAAAGTTTCGCTGTCAGTTGCGCTTTGTTATACCACGTAGGTATTATATCACATTCTACGGGAACGGGATAAAAATCTTAGGTATCCTATGTCCGACTTTCTTTTAAATATATAGATGTTGGACAATTCACAAAATCATACTTAATACATATTATAAACGTGAAAGTGTAAATGTGTGTAATCCCGTTCCGTGATATAAAACATAGTTTATCAAAATGCAACTGCTGGAATAACAAAACTTCACCGACAGCTAAACGCCAAGTTGTCTATAGTTTGACAAATTTGACAATTAGAAATTTTGAAGTTGACCGGTTGATGTATTTCTTTCGAGTAAATATTAGCTTATTGTGCCGAACAATGAAGAAGAACTAAATAATGCACGTGAAGATCACCGCATTAGTATGGCTTGAATCCGTGCTTCTCAATCACAAGAGCAAATCGAGGCAGCCCGTGAAACGGATCGGTTGGGAATGCAAAATTGTCGAGCAAATTTAAGAGATCAACAACTAGATAATTTCGAGACACAAGAATAAATTTATAAAGTAGGTACTACATAATTTGGATCGAGCAACGTTTCGATACGGTGGCAGCACTAATTACTGCTTGCATACTTGCGTCCGCATTGGACCTATAGATGCCATGTAATATTACAAAACACTCCTCAGCGGCTAAAGTTTTATCAAAATGGAAAATCGTCATCTGGGATGAATGTACAATAGCGTATACACGTGCATTGGAAGCACTTATCCGATCCGACCAAACACCTACGCAAGGACTCGAGATGTTTTGGAGGCGCAATGATTTTACTGTCTGGCTATTTCTGCCAAACACTGCCTCTAATTCCAAGATCGACTGCCGCCGAAATAAGCGCTTGCCTCAAATCATCGAAATATGTGGATTGATTTTATTTTCTCAGAATTTTTGTTCATCGAAGGACGAACTCACAAACACAAAAATAATGAATGGTTGACTAAGCGAACTGTTTTGGCGGCTAAGAATAAATATGTAGATGACATAAAGTAACTAACATAATTCAGAATGAAATCATTGGTCATCATCATCATCATCATTTCAGCCAAAGGACGTCCACTGCTGGACATAGGCCTCCCCCAAGGATTTCCACAAAGGCCGGTCCTGGGCCGCCCGCATCCACTGCTTTCCGGCGATCTTAACCAGGTCGTCGGTCCACCGTGTGGGAGGCCTACCAGCACTGCGCCTTCCGGAACGCGGTCGCCACTCGAGGACTTTTCTGCCCCATCGGGCGTCGGTCCTGCGAGCTATGTGCCCTGCCCACTGCCACTTAAGTTTGGCAATCCGGTGGGCTATGTCGGTGACCCTGGTTTTCCTGCGTATCTCCTCATTTCTGATTCGATCTCGCAGGGAAACTCCGAGCATAGCCCTCTCCATTGCCCTTTGGGTGACTTTGAGCCTTCTGATGGAGCCCATAGTGAGCGACCACGTCTCTGTTCCATATGTCATCACTGGCAACACACATTGGTTGAAGACTTTTGTCTTCAGGCACTGCGGTATTGTGGACGAGAAGATCTTTCGCAGCTTCCCGAACGCTGCCCAGCCGAGTTGGATCCGACGATTGACCTCTTTCTCGAAGTTGGACTTACCTAACTGGACAGTGTGTCCCAGGTAAATGTAATGGTCAACAACTTCGAGGGTAGAACCTCCGATGTTAACAGGAGTGGCTTGAACATGGATATTAGACATGATCTTCGTCTTCTCCATGTTCATCTTAAGGCCGACTCGTTCGGAGGCTCCACAGAGGCCATCGAGCATCGTAGTGAGGCACACTGCATTATTAATCATTATTACACTAAATCATTGGTACACTGCATTAATTCAAATATAATGACTGTGTAAAAAAAGAGATAAATATATAAACCGAAACCACCAAACCTGTGCAACGGAACGCGTTTGGTGGTAAGTGAATTGATGAAAAATGGAATATACTCAAAGTAAAGTTGGAAGGTGAGGTAATTCTCATCCGAGGATCCCGACGATATCAACTGATATACCGTTTTAGTTTTAATGATTTCCGATCCGTCGTGCATTCGCCGTGACCATTAATAAATCACAGGGCCAATCCTGGAAAGTTTGTGGCCTAAATCTAGAAAATTCATGTATTTCCCAAGATCAATTATATGTGGCATGTTCCGGGTCAGAAGACCATCTGCGTTATTTGTTCATGCGCCTGATAATAAACCGAAAAATGTCGTCTGTCACAAGGTGATTCACTGAAAAGTGCACACAAAAATAGATGGCCAATAAAGTATAATTAAAATCATAGATGTTTTATTTATATTTATACTGATAAAAAATTGAAGTTAATAAAATAAAATATCTACTCATTTATTGCCTTTAAGGCGAAACAAAGTTCGCCGGGTCAGCTAGTAATTTTATAAATTAGATAAAAACAATTTTAAATGTGACATTGTCTTACAAGG
Source organism: Clostera curtula (assembly GCA_905475355.2). NCBI lineage: Eukaryota > Metazoa > Arthropoda > Insecta > Lepidoptera > Notodontidae > Clostera > Clostera curtula. The sequence goes on from FR997810.1 coordinate 15,624,705, forward strand.
GGCAGGGGCTACAAAACTGTGTGACATGGCATGTTAAGATTTAATATGTCAATAAATAACTATGTAAATTTACAAACTCTTTATGTATTAATACTTTAGTACTGTTGCTATGAAATTATCTAATATTATAACAGTTAGTTATTATCCTACTAGATAATTTCATTTTATAATTATGTTTTACAACATGCATTAACGATTTTATAAACACAGGGATAGGGGTTAAAAGATTCTCTTAAAATATATGTGACATATTTATAGACAAGATGAACATTGTATCTGTATAATAATATTACCAAAAAAGAGACTGAACACAAGTGTTTAATATCAAGATGCCTGAATGTTATGAAAAAAAAACCGCAACAATTCCACACAAGTGAAGCCATGGGCAGCAGCTAGTTATAAATAAATCATCATCAGCTGGATATTACTCAGTCAAAACACCTCCAATTTTTGGGCAGTGTAAAATAAAAAATATAATGAGGAAAACCATACATTCCTATAAGACACTGACTATGACTTGCTAAATCTTAAAGTGACAGGAAAAATAAGTTAAATCTAATAAATATAAAGCTATTGTTATATGTTATTACTTAGCTGGTTATTTTATCATAGAAAATATGTCAAATGTTACCAATGAAGAGGTTACAACTTTGTTTTTTTAAAAACTTAATAGCTTAAACTGTACTATCAGTATCTAAACTTGTGGTATTTGAGAATGTTAGAAAGCAAATATTTATTGGCTGTATCAGAGTCAAGTAGATTAGTTTCCCACCTGTTAATTAAAGTACACTCATTTTATTGGTGTAATTTACAGGTGAAGACAAATAATTGAGAAAATTTCATATACTAATTATAATAAATGAAATTACACAAATGACTGACCTGGTTGAAAGTCTTTCCGTTGTAAATGCCAACAATAGAGCCGACCATTTCAGGGACAATGATCATGTTCCTTAAATGAGTCTTGACAATTTCTGGTTTCTCATTTGGGGGCGCTTCCTTCTTCGCGCGACGGAGTTTCTTCACCAGGGCCATTGGCTTGCGCTTAAGACCACGAGCGAACCGCCGGCGGGCGCGAGCGTGCATCAATTCCATGAGTTGCTCACTGAAAGTAAAATTTTAAGGTTATGTTTCTAATGAGCCGGTATCTCATGTTTTAAAGACTTACGCTCAGTCAACAAGTCCAGAGACGACAATTTAAGGTTTAAAAATGCGGCAGGGACTAAAAACTGATGATAGAAACACGCAAACTAGTAGGTACTTACTGTACTAGAAATTGTCACCAGTAATTTTCAAATGATTTTCTTGTGTATAGATTTACTGTATTAGCGACTTACTTGGGCATGTCCAGCAGTTGATCAAGATCAACTCCTCGGAAGGTAAACTTCCTGAAGGTACGCTTCTTCTTGACTTCTTCAACCTGCAAAACGTAAACATTGTTGATCACTTTCCTTTGAAATATCACTTGCACAGTATCCGCCAATCACTCATTAAAGTAGCACGGTAAGACTTCTCCAGTATTCGGGACAGATTGCTTTGACATGTTTAGATTATTCACGTAAAATAAATTACGAACCTCGGCCATGTTTCCTGATTGTTTGACAGAAACGAAAGAAAAGGCAAGCTGGAGAAACTGTCAATGTCAACTTGAATAATGACAACCAAACCAACCAACCAAAAATAACTGTTACCAGCTATGAAAAATATAGTATGCGTGTAGCATAACCAAGAAAAAACGAATTACAAATAGTGAAAAATTTATTTATTTATATTACAAATTTTTAAAATTTTGTTACAGAACATTTTCTGTATCAAAAATAAAGTTATCAGTGTAAAACCTCCATTAGACCAAAGGTTCGAGATTTATGACAAATAGAGGAAATAGCTTTGGGTTAATAAATAGAATAAAAATAATATTAGAAATATAATTGTTTAATAATTATTTTTAAAAACAAGTTAATTTGGTGCAAATTTTCATTATAGTTATGTTTAGCTTAGTGTACTTTCATTTGTAGATTTTAATAATTTTGATAACCTTTTCCCTATTAATTTAGGATACATCTTTGTTTTTATTAAAAATTCCTTTGATTGATGAGTAACTGCTCCATTTTCTAACTGGTATCTACACAGCATGTGTAAGGGCTGTACAAGCTGATCATTATATTTAGGATCTTTCTCCAATTGTGATAGTGCTACAGCAGCTGTTTCTAAAGTGCTTAGGCACCCTTCAGTAGGCTGTGTTCTTATAATATAGCTGCTTGTATTGTTTGTCAATAGTTTCACTTGTTTCAATTTGTGGAGGGCAGGGCTGGAAGCATAAATTGCCTTAGCTTGTGGCCAAGTGCCATCAAGCAAAATGAGATTATAAGTATCATTTTCATTCTCGAAATCTCTTATATCAATTGCATTTTTACTAGGATACAGTAACAAAGTATTGGGCTGATTAAGAATATTTTCTAAATTTTCATGTCTTGGCTGTGGAAACTTTTTGCCTTTGAATATACAGCACTTATCAAGGGCTAAGCCTAGTTGTAGCATAGGGGCTGTCCTCAAACATCGCTTCTCTTCAGCTGGATGTTGGAGCAGTATGACTGTACTACGAGGATGAAGCCTCTCCAAGGGTAATGCAGAACACCAGCAAACAACTTTAGGCCTCCTGCGAAGAAAATGTGGATAGTAAAGCATACATCTTGTGTTGTAATGACATTAAATTTTGTAATATTTACTTGCAATTTTCACACAGTTCACGCATAACTGGTGGGTCAGCTGGTATGTGTGACAAATCGTACCAAGCATCATCCTCATCCATGATATCTGAAAATCCCTGTGAATATAAAATGCAAATAATATACAATGATATATAGTCCAGTTAGACTTCTGTAGTGAATAGGGTATATTGTACCATACACAGTTGGCTGTAATTCATTTAATTATGTACCTACTAGGAGTGGTAAATATCTTAAAACAAAATCACTGTCAAGTCGATTATAAAATGCCTTAATTGTTGTAGCATTACCCTTAGTTTGTAACTTTGTAGATACAGATTGAATTAACCACATCCAAGAAGTTACAATTATTATTATCTAAGCACTCATACTAAATATAGACGTTTTAAAATATAAATATACTTTTTTTAGGAAATAGTTTAATAGTTTCACACACACTTGACTTAAGATATAGAGATGAGAGAATGAATGAATGAAGAGATGAGCTTAATCTATATGTCATAAACTAATAATTTAATTATCATAAGTACAACAATGTAATGTACGGTACGTTCGGTTTTCTGTAACTTAAAGCTTCATAAACAATACTTCACTCTTTAGAAATTAGAATTAACTTTTTAAAATTTTTTAAGGGTTGGAAATTTAATTTAAATTATCGATTACTTTCAGGATGTTGTTAAATTATAATACGCTACTTTTGAAATTGATATGCATTTAGAATTAATTATCGATCTTCTTTTAGTAGGTCCTTCCTTACATTTGAAATTGGCGTTTTGTACGGGACGAATAGAAAGTAGTTTTTTTTTGTAAAATAGTTTTTATTAATCAAAGTAAGTTTGCACCGTTGTTATCTATGCACTTTTGCCATCTCATAGGTAGTTCAATGATCCCTTTCCTTTATTAAAAGGCGGTTTGGACTGCCGCATTGGGTTGAATTCTTTTCCCTGAAAGAATATGTCCAAATTCCGGAAAAAATGGTAATCCATTGGAGCAAGGTCCGGGGTGTACGGTACGGTGGATTTCGCGGACATTCCAATTGTAGCTGACCTATTGATTGTTTGTTAAGCAGTAAAGTTGTCGTGAAGCAGCAGTGGCATAAAGTGATTGACCAATCTCGGTGGCTTAGCAGCTAATTCTTCCTTCATGGTTTGTACTTGCTGACAATAGATATCTGCCGTAATCCCTTGGCTAGATTTCAGAAAGCTTTATTAAACGACACCGGCGCTTATCCACCAAACACTCACAAGTTACTTTTTCTCAGTCAATTTTTGCTTATGCGGTATAATATAACGGTTTCTTTGTAATTTTGAAGACAACCTGTAATCTAGTCTCTCCCACGACCACGACTGCTGCAACGCATGCGAAACGTCGGTTATGAAATATACACGCGATAAATCCATTATAAAGTGTTTCATAAAAAAGCTTTTATAGAATTGACTTTTAATTTAAAAAGCAGCTGTACCCTGTGCGCGTTGTTACGTCACTAACTGAAATTAATTTGAAGGAAAAACTTTACATAAATATTCTTTTTTAATGTTCAGAAACCTTACTGGGCTCATGCACAACAATTTTCATCAAAATCATGACATGATCAAATGCATAGTTTATGATTGTATAGGACATACAGACAACTATTTATTTTGTTAAATTAGGTCCTTAGAATAGGAAATTAGCGTTTTGTTGTACTGACACTTTGATCTGAAATATCTCCTCTTTTGTTAAGAAATTCAAATTCAAATTTATAAATTTTGAAAACAGTCATTTGTTTTTTCCTCATTATTTTTTCTTTGGCGTCGCTTAATACCGCACAATGGAAAACATGAAATGTCGGTATATTTACGAGTTAAATGTAAAATTTAAAATGAATTGGTTGGTCTTGTTAAATGTGTGCTCACAAACTGCAGCCTTGGTCGAGCGTCTGTTGTTTGCCCATGTTTGATAATCTACACTCACAGTCAAGTATGTATAAACACACATCTTGTATGCAGATGTTCGACTTCACTGGTAATATACACGCGATAAATCCTTTAAAAAGTGTTTAATTTAAATGTGTAATAAACGCGAAAACCTAAGAAACCATTCTTTAAAAGCTTTAAACACGCTGTACATTTCCACGGTCTACTTAAACATATCATTGGACGATCATTTAAAAAACATTATGACGCTAATTATTAGCATTGCTACATAGGACAAACCAGTACAGTGACAGAGCAAATTATTATATTACAACTAGCTTTTGGGCGCGGCTTCGCTCGCGTGGACTTCGAACCCGTGCTTATCTCTATGCATTTTTTTTTATGAATATAAAAGTGGTTATTGTGACTAAACTATGATAGTTAGATATGTGCTCTCACGGACTTTTTTGTAGATTTTAATAAGACCTACAAACTCGTAGTACTTCATTTTGTTCTATTGTCAATCGTTTTTGCAGCGCACGCATAAATAGGTTTTCGATTTTACACCTTGGGTTACAAAATCGCAATTTTCATACAGATCCCTAAGTCTTTTGAAAATAAAATATAGCCTATAACCTTCCTCGATAAATGGACTATCTAACACTGAAAGAATTTTTGAAATCGGACCAGTAGTTCCTGAGATTACCGCGTTCAAACAAACAAACAAACAAACAAACAAACAAACAAACAAACTCTGCAGCTTTATATATTAGTATAGATTAGTACATGTAATGTATGTTGTTTGTATGTGTTCAATTATTTAAACATTCAAATCGATTAGATTTAATTTAAATCGATTCTATTAAATCAGTTTATATTTGTTTTTTTTTTCATATTTACATAGCATGGGTTACTAGCTTTTGCGCCTCTTACTTACTAAATACATACATATAATCACGCCTCTTTCCCATAGGGGTAGGCAGAGACCACTTCTTTCCACTTGCTACGATCCTTATAAACTTGTTTCGCTTTTTCCACTTTCATTAATGAAGGGATCATACATGCTCTTCGGTTTAGGGTACGCTTGACCTGGCCTTTTTTCAAGACGTCCCTGATTTGGTCTTCAAACGTCCGCCTAGGTCTTCCCCTTCCAACAATTTCATTCACACTCGCCTTAATACTAATAATATATACAAATATTTATAACCAGACATTATAATCCTGAGTCTGAGAGAGATCTTTAATTTTAAATGAGACCTTAAATTTAGATAAATAAATCTTATAACATGGTATACTTTAAAATATTCTAAAGTTATTGTTGGTCACTGTGCATCTTTTCTTCCTTATTAATTTGTAGAAATCTGTAGTCGTTTGAACTCATTTGTTTCTAGATTTTATCCTAGATGGCAGTAAGAAGTAACTCCTAATATGCTTTCGTTCTAAGAAGTTTCAAAAAATCTTTTGCGAATGAGCTAGAACTATTAAACAGGGCTTAATTATGAATATAACTTTTGGTTCGTTAAATTACTAAAAAAGCAATTTTATATTTTTTGAAAGAATTAAATACAAGGCGCCATTTTGCGCTGCAATTTTACTAGATGTAAAAATAAATACGTCTCGCTCTTTCATTAGTATGTTTCTCACCAGGGCTAGAAAGAGATGGAATATTCACAGACTTTCTCTTGAATTGCTTAGGTATGTGTATGTATAATTTTTGTTCAAGTGATTTGTAAACATGGAGGCTAGGTGTTTTAATAAACTGTAAAGTGATTTCGTCTTTTCTTGGTACTAATTGTGTTGTGAAGTGATTTCATGTGGTTAGTAAGATTAATCTGTTCTTGATGTACACATTGAAGTATAAATTGCTGTAACCCAATATCTACTGTGACTGTATTTTTACTTGAGAATGTAAACGTATGCACTTATTTGGCGCCAATGTCCTGAAAGACCGTTATTTAGGCTTTCATTGTTAATGTAATTTACCTTTTCCTCTAAAAATGTTACTATTGGGATGTATTTTCTATTTAATTTGCATCTACCTCGATAAATTGCGTCCGAGTAAAATAAACTGGTCTTGCAAGTGTTGTCAGATCTGTCATTTCATTTCTAGAATGGAAATTAGTTTATTTCTCGAATCATCATACCAAATCGTATAAGTTGAGTTTTGTATGTATACTATTGGTTTTCAGATCACTGTAATGTTTTGAACATCTTGCGGCTGAAACGATGACATTTATTCTGTTGTACTTGAAAACATCTTGACCAACCTTGAAGTAAGTACCCGAATTACAAATTTAGCGTCAGTGTACCTTCTTCCCTTAATTTACGTACATAATTTTTAATTATGTAGTTATAGTTAAACTAAGATTATTTATATCAGGTATTAAGGAGCATATTATTTGATTTTATTTTTATCACTCAACTGATTGTTTATATGATATTGTAACCTACCTATAAGTTCAAGGCTGTTTCAAAAACGGTATTGCAGTTGTGTAATTCAAACAAAATTATGATGTGTTTCTTAAATTGAGGTGTTTACTTTCAGAAATGGGCACAGAGTTGCCAAAAACTCATGACTCAAGTGGTGATTCGGACTCCAACAGTGACTCTGAGGTGTGTATCAAATGATCTTTAATAATCTAACTATCTTATCTGAGGTAGTATACTATACAGTAATAACTTAATGTTAGCTGTTAAGGAACAAGTTAAGTGGATTGGCTGTTGTAAATTAAGGGTACATGGTACATTTAATATTGGCTTTGATATGAAAAGAAATAAATATTTTGGGTAGGGTATACTCTATTGATTGTTTTTAAATTAGGAATATAATTGGTATGAAATACCATTTGGTGATTTCATACCTTGAACCCTGTCCTTGAACTCTTGTGGCACTCTGGCTAAGTACCTGTTGTAAATATTTTGAGAGCATGTTTGACAGGCTCTTTTTGTATTAAACACCTCAAGAAATACTTACTCTAAACCTTGAAATGATTGTTCTACTACTCAGCCCTTAGATGATATAGCCTCAAGTTCAAGTTCATGTAGCCTTAACTTTTAGATGAAACAAAATTTTGACTGTTAACATACTTCCTATTTTCTAAGAAGTCAAAGGAATGTGAAATTACTTCAACGTAGATATGTAAGTATAGGTTGTGAACACCTTTCTAGGAATTCAAAGGCTGTTAAGTGAAGAGCTATCGGTAAATTGATTCATGTCCCAGCCTATTATTGGGATAGCTTAGTTATTTATTTCTGTATTCCTGATAAGGATAACTTGTGATTCAATCATAACATATCTAATATATAAAATTCTTGTGTCACAGTTTTAGTGTATAATAAACTCCTCCGAAATGGCTTGACCGATTTCATATGTATATTCAGTAGGTATGAGAATAGGTTTATAAGAGATAAGGGTGGTCCACCCAAAAAAAATTTTTTTTTACTTTTGGACAATTTTTTTATGATACAGCATACAAAAATACATACAACCCTAAATGTTCACCCCCCCCCCCCATGATCAACCCCTTTAATACATGGCAAAACAATGTTTGCGGGGTCAGCTAGTAATACTATAACAATGTAGGGATTGAATTGTGTGCTCAACTCATTGCTCACCAACTGCAAGAGACATGGCAGTCTAATCACTACCATTTCAGCCCCTAAATTGACCTCTACTGAGTTGGGACTCCTTCAAATTGATCAAGCGAATTAGCCTACTGTGCCATGCTGGCAAGACAAGTTGGCACAGGGTGTGTCAAGTTTTCGTTCTCTTGGGCCTAGGTGGTCTCTCTTGCATTCATTTTCTTGGCACCTACATCAATCTCAGGATAGTGGAGGTTGGTGACTGTGTATTCTAAAGCCATTGGATTAAAGTTGGGAAATATTATAACTGTTTATATAAATATTTGTTAAAATAAAAGCAGAAGACACTCTTTATGGGAGGTCCAGCATTAGACTAGAGTGCTGATGATGATGAAGACATCATTATCTAACACTATTAGGTCTCATAAGTTATACACAATGATTAATAGCCTTATAGGCTGTGATTGGTCTTTAAAAATTAGATTTAAAAACTAAATTTGTTATAGGATAGGTAGTCTATATGTTTGTAAACTTTCATGCATACATTCACTGAAATGTTGGAGATATGAAATCTTTTGAGGACTTGACTTGTTTGTGTGGAAAAGTAAACCTAAAGTGTCAGATAGAAAAGAAATTAAAGATTTACATGGGTTAAAAATTGTGTTGGTGAAACCAGATAGAGCACATGGGGCATGGTGTCAAATGTTTGACAAGTGCATGTTTGTTGTGGTACATTTTCTTTAAATATATAATTCTACTGTACATGTGTATGCCATTGAACTCCTAAACGGCCTGACTGTATCATCAATAAAATGTTTTGCATCCAATCTGCACATATACAAATGTTATTACATTGACATTTCATGAAAATTATGTCGCCCTGGTGCAAAGATTTGTATTTTTGCTATGAATATACTCTTCACCTTGAAAAATCTTCACCATTGGAATGCTATGTTAATGCTGAGTAACATAGGCTATATGTGAAGTGGAGATTGCGGCTATATGTGAAGTAGAGCCCACCCCAGCGATGCCGCTCGTATTTATAATTGGAAATGTACACAGATTTTGTTCATGCAAGACATTTGTTTGTGTAGAATGAAAATGATCCTTTATCTCTAATTACAGAACAGCAGCTCTAGTGAGACATCGAGGAGTGAGTGGGATTGCTCCGACGCCAAGCAGAGCGCTACACGGAAGCCCCACTTCTCGGTCACCTCCTGCGACACGGGGCTGAAGCTGAAGATAGCTGCTATTCCACCCCGCAAGACCTCGCCCAAGCGTACATCCAAGCCATCAGTGAAGAAGAAAGCAACAAACAAACAGAAGGAAAAATCTACAGGAAAGAAGACAGAGCTGTCAGACACTACGTCTAGTTCAGAGTCTTGCAGTAAATGTTCATCAGATTCGTCGAGCGAAGATGATATACCACTGAAGGCTCTACCGAAGTGCTCAAGTAAAACACCAGTGAAAAATAAACAGGCAAAAAGTGATTCGGAAGAGGACAAAAAGCTAAGTGATGTTAAAGAGAGTGTTAAAGGTGGTAGGGACAAACAAAGTGCTGCTAAGACTAATGTGAAAAAGACTAAAAGTGAGGAAGCTAGTGACGGGGCGGCGAAGAGAGGGCGCGGGCGGCCGAGAACCAAGGTAAGAGGTTTCTTCATTACTCTGTCTTTTTAAAGAGCGACATGATTGGGGTACCAACTTGTCTAGTGGAGTGTCTAAGCAGTCAGCATATGATGGATTATTTTTATAGCCATTTATGGAGTATTACCTCCAACATGTCTCATGAGATAAGCCTCCTCTAAGGGCGCTCCCTCACCGGGAGCATTCGCGTGTAATGTAATGTTACAAAGTCGAGCATTACAGCTGTGAGGGAGGAGAACTGAGCATTACAGTTCGACTTTGAGAATTACAGTTCGACTTTGAGCATTACATTACAATACTACCTCCCACACCGACGAGCGTGCGCGTGTAATGTAACATTATAGATTCGACTGCGACACGGTGTCCTACACCAGTGCACCGCAGCAGTTTAGGGTTCGCAGGGTAACTCTGAGGACAGAAGAGTCCCTGGAGCCCCAACCCGCTACGACACCGTGTGCTGCTCTTCATCTGACCTCTCCCTGTGGGTCCGCCCGGCATGGGTGACCCTAAGCCGGTATGGACCCAACGGATCATAAAGGCGCACCAGCCCCCTCACCACGGCAAGGTAGCAGCACAGTCCAGGGGGTCGATGCGAAACCCTGTGCGAACCCGTCTAAGTAGAGTTGCACGGTAGGCTAATTACCCTCCATGTAACTGGAGGAGGCCCGACTCAGCAGTGGGTTATATATGGGCTGAGTAGTAGTACCATCTAAAGGTACACAATGAGATCGGGATAAGGGTAGAGACACCCTGTCCTCTTAGTAGTGTCTTAATGTGGAAAAGCGCTTCCACGTGCTATAACCAACATCAGTGGGTAGAGCAAAGCTTTCATAGTATCGTTTCATAGCTTTCATAGTCTCTGCCAAAACGGCCGATGGGTCGAGAACAATAACTGGGTAATACGGGTACAACTCACTATCTTCTCGCGTGCAGACCCAGCAACATTCTCCAATGGGCGGGTTATAGTAGCTTAAAAACATGTTGAACCAAAAGCGCCACGGCGCGGGAAGTTCACATTATGTCATCAACCAATCTCGAGTTTGACGCCTACCTTTTTCGCCAATCGCCCAAAGAAGATCCAAAAATCGGTTATTGCGCAGAAAATATTTTGGCTCAAGAAGCTATGAATATGTATTATTACAGAAAGCATAAACGTTTTACCCCCTTTAACAAAAAATGCGCGGACGCAGGGGTATGAACTTTCCCACACTTTGATACTGAGAATTGCAGAATGCTAATAATGTTTTTTGTTACAATTATTCATAAAAAAAAATATATCTTTATAATATTATATCACTTCACTATCACTACTCACTACATAGTATAAATGATATGTTTTAATGGGCGAAGAGAAACAACTGCTTAGTATGAACACTCGTTTATTACTACGGTCTGTCTTAGCGGGCGGGTGCTCCAGCGCAGGGAGCTCGCGCGTATATATAACTACATACATATCATTCCTCCACACTAATTATGCAACCTGTTAACAAAAACAGAAATCTTAGATATTTACACAAACATCACAATTAACTTAAATTATTTTAAAAGAATACAGTATAGTCTACTTTCTTTCCGGTTCTTTTTGGGCGCGATTGCAAAGACTCCCTGAGTTCAGATGTATTATTGGTTTCTGAAGAATGTACAGGTTCAGGGGCTTGATGAGCCTGTGTTTGTAATACATCCGACGAAATCTGTCGCTCACAGTCCTCACCCGGCAATGCAAAATCCCCCATGTCATCATTATGAGAGACCTCAGTCGGAATCTGCCCAATTTCCCCCTGCACCAGTTCACTAGACTCCTGGTTACCAACAGGGGCAATTTGTTTAAACGTTTCTTCGACTGGCGAGGCTATCATGGGTGGCGCAGGTAATGAAGGTGATTGCATCGCGTCACTTTCACGTCCTTTTTCTAAACCTTTATAAACAAGAAGTTGGTCTATGTGACGTTTGCATGTTACACCATGTTTGTAAATAAATACATTGAACATTCGGTTTCCTAACTTTTCCTTAATTAGGCCTAATAACCAACTGGCTTTCCGAGCATTGTAACACCGTGTCCAGACAACATCGCCGACCTTAAAATGTCTTCTACTTGCGCATAGAACTTCATTTGAATGAATATGTCTTTTAGCAGGTGGCAAAATTAAATCAAGTCTTGATCTCAAATTCCTACCGAACATTAATTTTGCTGGTGTCTGACCGGTGGTACAATGAATGGTGTTTCTAAAATCAAATAAATAATCTAATAATTTTTCATGAGTCACATGTTGTGCGGAGTATTCCGATAAGATATTTTTTAACATCTTTTTACATATACGGACCGAATTTTCCGCTTGTCCGTTACTACACGGATGGTAAATAGGGGAAGTCATATACTTTATACCATTGCTGGAACAAAATGTTTTGAATTCCACCGAATTAATTTTGACATCATTATCCGAAACTAGAATATTTGGAATTCCAAACATAGAAAACATATACTTTAGCTTTACTATCAAGGCTTGCGTATTAGTACCGTTATTCATGTACAAACATTCTAGCCATTTACTATAGGCATCCACCACGACAAGATATACCCTTTGCCCGATAGATAAATAATCTATGTGGATGCGGTACCACGCGGTAGTTGCACGCGGCCAGGGGCAGGGGGCTTCGCGCGGCGGGGCGTTTCGCATTTTAATACAAGTGTCGCATGCGCCGATCCAACTTTCAATGTTATCGTCAATACCGGGCCACCACATTCTACTACGAGCGTTACATTTCATTTTAACTATTCCTAAATGACTATTGTGCAATTCATTCAACATACGATTTCTCAGTGATGACGGAATAACCACCTTATGTCCGCGCAATAGAATACCATTTTCAACTTGTAGATCCGTTCTGCATTGAAAATAAGGACGCACCCTCTTACAACAAATTTTACGAGGCCAACCAAATTGCATGTATTGAATAACTGTTTGCAATGTTTCATCGTTTTTCGTAGCTAAAAAAATATCATTAAAAGAAACAGCTGGTAAAATCGCGTCTAAAAATTTTAATGAGCAATAGGTATCGTACTCCCTATCACTTTCGCATACGGTATCCGACACAGGCGCGCGAGAAAAATAATCGGCAACCACGTTGTTTTCGCTCGACGTATATTGTACTACATAGTTATAGGCAGATAATATTATGGCATATCTTTGTAAACGCAGAGCGGTCGTGACCGAGATACCAGTTTTATTATTAAAAATTGACACTAAAGGCCGATGGTCCGTCTTTAAAATAAATGGCTCATTACGACCGTACAAGTACTGGTGGAAACGCTTGACTCCAAAAATGATAGCGGTTGCCTCTTTCTGTATTTGGCTGTAATTTCTTTCACTGGTAGCGAGTGACCTAGAACCAAAAGCCAATGGTTTTTCGTGTCCGTCGGGGTCTCGCTGCGAGAGGACGGCCCCCAGCCCGGAAGGTCCCGCGTCCACCGCCAGTACCAGCTGCGCAGACGGATCAAAATGCGCGAGAACGCGCTCAGATGCGAGCTCGGCGCGTATCCGCTGTACAGCGCGCCGCTGTCGCTCGCCCCACTGCCACTCCACGCCTGCGCTTAGCAGCTCGTGGAGCGGGCTCATTATACTCGACGCGTTTGGTATAAAATTTCTATAATAGTTGACTACACCTAGGAATCGTTTAACCTCCTTGACGTTAGTTGGCTCGGGTGCGTTAATTATCGCCTGTACTTTCTGTCGACTAGTACGCAGGCCGTCTTTATCAATAATATAACCTAAATATGTTACACTTGGTTTAAAAAAATCGCATTTTTCCTTTTGTAAACGAAGGCCGGCGTCATTTAATCGCTTTAAGACTTCTGTTAGCCGCAATAAATGTGATTTTCGGTCTGGCCCAGTCACGCAAATATCGTCTAGCCAACAGCTGACACCATCTATGCCTGATAATAATGTTTCCATAGATTTCTGAAATATTGCCGGTGCATTGGCGAGGCCATAAACGAGACGAGTGTATTTAAACAACCCCTTCGACGTATTTATGGTTGTGAGGTCTTGCGAGGTATCTGTTAATAAAAATTGATTATATGCATTTTTTAAATCAATTTTGGAATAATGTTTACCACCGCCTAATTTGGCAAACACTTCTTCGATTCTTGGCAACGGATATTTATCTATTACGAGATCTTTATTTAGCGTGACTGAGAAATCCCCCGCAATTCTCACTTGACCATTTTCTTTAACCACTGGGACTATGGGGGTGGCGTACTGAGAGTGGCTAACTGGAATTAATATACCCAAATTAACCAATCTCTCCAACTCCTTTTCAACCTTATCTTTTAAGGCAAAGGGTACCGTGCGAGGTTTAAAAAACTTTGGTGCTGAATTATCTTTTAATTGCAAATGAACTTTAAATTTGTTAAAAGAACCTAACTCATCACGCCATAACTCGGGAAATTGTTCTAACAAGGAATGCACATCAATATCATAACTTAAGTGATTAATCTTTGTTGTAAGCACTAGATCAAAAGCAGACATAAAATCGCGGCCAAGAAGGGGAGGCCCCCCATTTTTCACGACAAATATTTTAATCGTTTTTGTTTTATTGTTAAATGTGGCTTCGGCACAAAAATAGCCAACAGGCGAGATTTTATGTCCGTTATATAAACACATTTTGATGTTACTAGTATGCAACTGATAATTTGAAAAAATGTCCCCGTACATTGTATCAGATATTACGCAAGTACCCGACCCTGAATCAAGTTCCATTTTAACACACTTATTTCCTATCATTATTGGCAATTCAATAGGCTTATTAGTCACATACCTCATTTTAAAGTTTTGGCATTCCTCACACGTATCGTCAGTCTCGGTCTCGAGCTCGCCGTCTATTAAATTATGAACACGAGAAACCTTGTCCTGTCTGCACACCTTTTTAAGGTGCCCTTTTTCACCGCATTTCTGGCAACGGTAGTTTTTATATCGACACTGATCCTTCTTATGATTTTTCATTCCACATACTAAACAACGCGGCCCGTCAGTGCTGCTACGTTGTCTTTGGAACGACGAAAACTCCTCCACTCCTCTGGGAGAACTCCCAATAGCGCGGCCGCGCTTGACGTACTCGGCGTTACGTTGACAAGCCTCTCCACATGATACGCGATAAATCACTTCATCCTTGATAGCCGCCATTGCTCCGGATGCTATTGTCTTAGCTTCCTTGGCGCATTCAGCACGCCTCGCTATGTCCAGCGCCTGTGCTATATTCAACCCCGAAGGCGATTGCTCAAATAATTTGTCGCGCTCGGATCCTGGGCCCAGGCCAAGGACGAAACGATCCGTAAGGTTCATTTCCAAGGCGGCACCGAAATCACAATAGCTTGCTAAGCCTCGTATTCTCGCCGCCCAGTCTCCTAAAGTTTCACCTGGACTCCTTATCGCTCCGTAGAACCTGGCCCGGTCTGCAAATGAGCACTGTTTCGCTTTAAAGTGGTTATCGAGTAATGTTACAAGGTTCGAATAACTTAGCGACTCCAATTCCTTGGGATACGCCAAGTCACGTGCTAAGCGGTACGTCTCATCAGTGAAATGTGTGAGTAATATTCCACTCTTGTTTTCTTCTTCGACCCGATTTATCTTCATAAACTGCGTCAATCTCCCCTTGAATATTGACCATTCACTTGATTTGTAGTCGAAAGTAGACAAACTCCCCAAATAAGCCATCTTTTTTTTTTTTTTTTTTGTTTGTGGGTAAGCCGTCCTCGTCGCCAATTGATATGTTTTAATGGGCGAAGAGAAACAACTGCTTAGTATGAACACTCGTTTATTACTACGGTCTGTCTTAGCGGGCGGGTGCTCCAGCGCAGGGAGCTCGCGCGTATATATAACTACATACATATCAATAAAATAAAGTCACTGTCGTCTGTCCGTCCCTATCTATGCTTAAATCTTTAAAACTACGCAACGGATTTTGAAGCCGTTTTTTTTAATAGATAGAATGGTTCAAGAGTAAGGTTTATATGTATAATACATGCATAATATTGTAGAGAAACACTGATAAATTTAGATGTTCATCATTGCACACGTGCGAAGACGGGGCGGTTCGCTAGTATTACATATAACAATAAAAAAAATATTACACACGGTACCATGTATTTGACACACACAGGTGAAAAAATACACTTTTGATTATTGTAAAATCTGTGGTCAAATTGAGATTAGAACTAATATTTATTGAACCATAATTTGAATTATTTACTATTAATTAATAACTTGGCCCAGCGGTCGAATATACACCTAATAAATCTGTTAAAAAGTGTTTAAATCAATACTATAATGTGGTTTTTATAAGTGCGTTAGTTGGTATGACAAGTCTCTCGCTCATTACTAACCAGTACGTGCGTATAATTTTCACATTTATGGCACTATCATAACTAACTATCATAACTATGGAATTGAACAACATTTCAATTTTAGTGCTCGTAAAATCACTTCATATCTCAGTAGGTATTCTATCGTGGCCTTGGCACGAGGCGCGTTCATTGCACCTCATTAAATATCTCAATAGTTGAAAATGGTTACAACATATACCTTAATACTGGTCTTTATGGAGATTGATCGCAATAAAATAAGATGTTTTTGTTTATGGATATTGGAACATAGGCTCATTTTTTTATTATACATTAAAAAATGTTGCTCCTCCGGTTAAAGATCCGGCCTTAAAAGACTCGGCGCTGAGTCAGGCCTCCTCAAGAAAACTAAGAACTAAATCTTAAACCATCTCGTTTGAACAACGTAATAGCAGGCTAAGTTCCCTCCAGTCGCGTAAAGCTGTCGCTCGGTCGTGTTATTTCCCTAAGGATCTTGATTATATTATCCTGATTATAAAAAAAGGGTAACATCCCTCCCATGGAATTGATAGAGCACCTATCCAACAGTTTTCAGTTTATAGACTATAATGCTGTGAGAAAAGAGCCATCTAGTTTGTCATTACGTTAATAGCTTCAGTTTTTCGTCAGTGCTTCACTTTTATTTTGTTGAGAATTTTTTGGAACAAATGTGGTTCCCATAAAGTTGAATTACTTTTGACTATGTTCTATTATCTAGAAATAACTATGTATCCAAAACAGCAGTTTTTGTAGCAGCAATTCGAATAGACAATGGGTTTTTTGTTGCAACTTGACTGGGCGAGAGCGAGAATGTCACAACGCGACGGGTTCCGTAGGAATCAAAATAATAATTGATACTCTTGCTATAGCAGTTATTTGTTAATTGCAAGTAAAATTCATCATTGCAACCCATAGAGGATATGATATTTTTTTAAGATGACGTTGAGCTGGGTTCGCTACTAGCCTGTATTGCGAGGGCACTTTACAAACACATCATTCATAACCACAAATTACACTCAGACATCAAATATCTCTGGGTTGCACAAAAATACTTGCCCGACGCGGGAATAGAGCGGGTACCCGTGATTCAAAGCATATTCATCCCCTAGACAACACACTTGTCCCGACAGACGGTATCATTATATGAATGAAACTACCAATGCGTTGTTTTTATTTTATTTATTTATTCAACTTCATGCATATTAATACATTGGCGGACTTAATGCCTACGGCATTTTCTCCCAGTCTACCTTCAGGTTATGCAGAGAGAAGAGAGGTAGGTGCACCTTCGAGGGAATCAGCAAGATAATTATAACAAAACATATACAATATACATATATCTATACTAATATATAAAGCTGCAGAGTTTGTTTGTTTGTTTATTTGTTTGTTTGTTTGTTTGAACGCGCTAATCTCAGGAACTACTGGTCCGATTTTAAAAATCTTTCAGTATTAGATAGTCCATTTATCGAGGAAGGTTATAGGCTATATTTTATTTTCAAAAGAATTAGGGATCCGTATGAAAATTGCGATTTTGTAAACCAAGGTGTAAAATCGAAAACCTATATAAGCGTGCGCTGCAAAAACTATTGACAATAGAACAAAATTATGTACTACGGATTTGTAGGTCTTATAAAGATCTACAAAAAAGTCCGCAAGAGCACATATCTAACTATCATAGTTTAGTCACAATAACCGATTTTATGTTCATAAAAAATATGCACGGGTTCGAAGCCCACGCGGGCGAAGCCGCGCGCAAAAGCTAGTATCTTACAAAACATATTACATACGTACATACATATATAATGATATCGATACATATTTAATAAAATACATACACTATATACTGCTAAAGGTTACTGAGGAGAGATTCCATAGCAAGACGTAAGGAGATGCTCTCGGAGTTTTCGTTTGAATGAGAGTCTAGATAGTTTAGTTTTTGTAAAATATGAAGATTTTAATTAGTAACTGGGAGCATGCTCCGTGACCCAGATGGGGCCTTGGCCCGCTTCTAAAAACGGGCCCCACGCTTTGATGGGTAGCTCTGGACGCTCCGCAACCCACCGAGAGGCACTTCGGGACATTGCACGTGCACCCCGTCAGGCGCCGCCGGATGACCTGGCGCCCGACACACGCGGTTGCGGCGGCAGCCGTGGCACGCCTGCCTGGCCGCCCCTCCGCTGATAGTGGTGGCAGCCCCGGCCTCAACGCCTGGTCGCCCTCCACTGCAATGACCACGCCGTGTGTCGCGCCAGGTTAAGGCATCCGAGGCAACTCTGTGGATAGAGGAGTCCCCAGAGCCAAAACCCACCACGACTCCGTGTGCCGCTCTTAGTCTGGCCTCTCCCCGTGGGCCCGCCCGGCATTGGTTACCCTGAGCCACAACAAGGTGGCAGCACGGTCGAGGGGGAAACCTATGCCACTTTCGCCTTATTTGATTTAAGTTTGGATACTGGTTATGTATTAAACAATATCTACTTATATTCACTGAGGTTGGGCTTTCAACTATTCTCTATGTGACCACGGAATCTTAATAATGAGCTCTGTTTTTCCACATCGCGACCATGTTTTTGCCGTACAAAAGAAACAATCTTAAATGTAATTCCGTTTATGATATCATACACTTAAAACGAGTAACTGCCTAACCGACGACTTCGAATTTATAGTTGTATTTACATAATACTTAATGACTTGCTTAATTTAGAAACGATTGATGTTTTAGAGTTTCTATTGATCAGTGAACAATGTCTTGATTTGACGCATAGATGGCGCTAGCGGTTGGTTTCAATTGCGTTTACAGATGTGGTATTCAGAATCTGTTTTCAGAATCTTTACACGAATGATTTTAGGCTTATACGATGATTACCGAAACAAGTATTTTTTTCTTTTTGTTAATTTTGCAATAGAAAAGAAAGAAAGAAAGGAGAAGACGAGAATCGGCAGGTGACGTAATTGTAGTACACCGGGTCTTAAAAATACTATAGATCCCACTTTTCTCGTTGCATTCTAATATGCTATCCCTATAAATGAAGTCAATAAAAGACAACATTATATTTTTAACTGTTTAACTGTCATTGTTGTTTCCACCTTTGTATGAAAGTATATTAGGGGAGACAATTCTCAATGCTTCTTTCCGAATAAAAGGACCCCAAATATCCGTCGTCTTAATCCGATCCAGTTTCTATTCACGTTTTATATTATTCTTCTCCAAACCGCATACCTCTGGCAGAATACGTGAATGTACTCACTGTGCGTCGAGTGTAATTCCCGATAATTTATTAATTGTATCAACACCGATGCAGATGTGCTGTCATGTGATCCGTTGGGGTATGCCTTTTAATAGTCATAAGTTTCACAATGAATTTTGATGACTAGTCTGATTTTTACTGTTTATTAAACTGAGTGGTCTTGAGCATTTTTATAAACACCTTTGTATGCATGGACGTATAAAAAAAGGCGGACGGAACTCTGGCTAAGACAAAAGTGAGACGCCAAAATGGCGGCAGCTCTGTATGTGTGAGTTAATTTTGGGGTTGCCAAGATACACAAAATTTTGCAATAAAAACATGGTTAAAATATAAAAAAAATATTGTTCGAAATTGTTATGTTTAACTTTAACATCCTAAATGCTGAGTATTTTTTTTTATAATAATGTCTTTTACTTTGAGAGGTTTTTGAAATTTCCTCTAATTTCGAGATTTGTTGAAAACGATTCTAAATTAAAAGAAATGCTTTCATTACCAAAAAATTTTTTGTGATAATATATTTATGTTGCCTAACTATAATTTATTGCGGACCTCTTGAGAAGCACTGGTATTAAATGGTACAGTAACAGTTTATTACTCTGCCACGTGTCTTGACACAAATATTAAAACAAAATAAAGCACTGGGGATTAAAATAATGTATGAATATTTTTACGATTCGACGAAACGGTTGGCGCCGTGGTTGAGCGATCGACTGTCGCGGGTTCGATCCCCGCACGGAAGAAATATTTGTACGACCTACAAGTATTTGTCCCGGGTCTGGGTGTTTTTCTATCTATAATATGTATGTATTTACAAACATAAAACAAGCATTAAGTTGCTTAGCTTGGGACGAGATGGCGTTGTGTGAAATGTCCAAGGATATTTATTATTATTATATACCGACACAATAGCTACAATGTCCATTTAAGTTTTGAAAAAATAAGCGGCATATTTTCATTTTTTTTTTGTATTATCCATGTCTTGGTAGATTGCTAATTTACCTTTTAAGGTACTGCATAAGTAACAACACGCCGGAGTTCTCCTTTAGTTGTTTATAAGTTATCCGCATCAAAACGTATACTGCAAATGACACTGTATTTGTTTGGAATCCAATCGTTTTCACCATTACAATTTCTACTAAGTAATTTTTGAATAAATAAATATCCTTGGACATTTCACACAACGCCATCTCGTCCCAAGCTAAGCAACTTAATGCTTGTGTTATGGTAACGAGATGGATGATAAACTACTTATATACATTTTTTTTTGTAAATACATACATATTATAGATAGAAAATTTTTTTTATTCAATCATTTCTCCATACTTAATTTTTCTTAGAAAATCTAGCAAAAGGAATATAAAATAAAATACCCAGTAGTAACTATTAAATAATTAACCATAATAATATATTGATTTTTATAATAAACGAAAAATTGCCCACATTTCGGTTAATTTGCACACGTGAATATTGGCAACACTGAACTTACAATTAGTTGTTTTGTTCAAGCAAATACAAATTGATTTTAATGTATATAATCTGGAAATAAGTGATTGAATTATTCATTTAAGTATGAAACGTGATTCCTGGATTGTTTTTCTTTCGGTTACTACGGTTTTTACACCATTTTACCACGCAAGACATGATTTATAGTTTTTATTTTTTCGCCGCATATTGCGTCTTTAAGCATCGATGTTCACGCGCGTAATGGCCGACTAATGTGTGAAAGTGTGCGTGCTGGCCTGTACATATAGCTGATCTGGCCGACTATGATGTCACAGTTTTTAGTTTGCGAGACTCTGTCCGACTTTTTTTATACGTCCATGTTTGTATGTGATAAAAAGTACTGAAGTGTAGTAATGAGGCGACTAAACGAACCCAAGAGGTACAACTAATATATGAGAGACTTCTTTCGCATATCTGTCAAACTGTCCTCTTCTGGCCAGCTTGGGATCGTCAGTGAATTTCCCGCCATAAAAGTGTAGTAGACCCAGATTAAAGCCGAACATCCACCGCCAGCTAAAATTAGTTAGTTTGGTTTAGCTTGCATAGTTGAGCTAGTTTTTCATACAAGTTCATTCGCCGTCGCGTCGGTGGACGCACATGTATGAAAAACTGGCTCAACTATGCAAGCTAAACTAAACCTCTGTGGACTACGATTATGATGATGTGGTTTAAAATTGTTAATATTGTTAGGTAAATGATTCAGACGTCCAATTACGCCAAAAGCATATATTTATTATGGCTGCGTAATTGTGGCTACGGTCCATGAAATTTTGCATAATTTTCATAACAGACAGTTTTTTTATTTTGCCGGGAATATAATATGTGTTCTCGTCGTGGTGATTAAACATACCAAAATATCTGGTAAATAGGATACGGATGGACAATATTCACAGAATGTGCTAATAAAAACAAAATTCTAGGATTAGCGTAGCTATCCAGCGCAGAAACGCTGCTAGTCTTATTACTTTGCCAAGTGGTAGCGATTTGGTACAATGAAACTTTTTTATAAATTATGTATTCATCCTTGAACATAAAATATGACAGGATGGTCCATGTGGTGAGAATTTAGCATATGACCAAACATTTATATCCTGATCAAATTAGTCTACGAACATTTTTGTAACTGCCCATTTACATTTGCAAATATTGATCTGACGGACGATATCAGGACTGCCTAAGCAGTAGGTCGCTAATAGCCTGAGGGCATAGCGGATTACTACCCGCTCGCTAGAGCTGCCATTTTTGAGAAGGACCGCAGTCAAATAAAATCACCATAGCTGGTTTTGCATTCCTGCCAGTGCTCTTGGCAGCTAAACGAATCCACTTTCCTACTGCTGTCACTGTTACACGCGAGTAACAACTCCTGACTTAAAAACGTCCATAAATTCGACGTTAACCGCTTACCTTCAGACAGGCCGAATGCCTGAGCGCCGTTGTCGTATAAAACAATGTAGATGAAATTCTACATACGCTGTTGTGTTGTGGTTCAAAATTCTGTATAGTTTTTGTATAGAGGAAAAGATCTGTTAGTTGGAACGTTGCCAACGTTTGAATTATTAGATGTAACAGCCGCCAGCTCAAACGTTCACGTGTTTATATTTCAAACAGTTTTAATTATCGAACATAAAATATAGGAATTAAAAAAAAAGAATTCTGTTTAATAAACATGTTAGGTACTTTTTTTATGCCTTCGACGCATAATCAGAGCGGACCGAATATTATCGCGTTCCATTTCATATTTCGGTCCCTTACTTGGTTGGTTCATTAGTTTTCTATCACTACTATTGCTGCAAAATATTGCTGGTGGCAGGTCTAACCTAATTTGTGGACTCCGGAAGTAAGTGTCATCAAGGATAATTCTTTCCTTCGACTCCTTGTCCTTGACTATCAAATGTGGCGCTTCTAAACCCTAGACTAGACCAGACCATCTGGTGATTGGAAACACCGTCTTTGGGTGAGTGGTTCGATTCCGGTCTCTAGCAAATGTCGTTGATTATGCTAACACTGGGCCTGGGTGCCATTTGTGGTCGTGAATTGTATGTTTGTAAAGAGACCCTGTGAAACAGGTCAATCCTTAAAAATGGTTTTAAGTAGTATTCGATATTTCAAATTATTGATTGTCTGTTTACTGTGGCGATAGACGGAATGAGTCCAATAGTTATTGTGTATGCGCGGAGAAAGTTGTACTGCCATATTCGCATTGCAATAATTAGGTCGTATTCGTCATTCCGACTAGTAAACATTGAAGTTTGTGTTACAAAAGTGAATGATTTTGAAGCTGCTTGAAATTATCTAAGCCAATTTATTTGATAATGTTTAATACTATATTGGCTTCGAGTTCTCGTGCTCTCCAATTTTAATCACAATTGAAGGAAGATAATTTAAGTAATAATGAATTTACAATACACAATTTTACCCTGGGGGTGTCGTAAGAGGCGCCTTAAGGAACCCAAGAGCCAGATGACCTAGCCGCAAGAGAAGGAAAACTTGATACAAATTTAAGCTGGAATGCACCAAAAGCGTTATATTTCTAAGCTCAGGGGTAACATTGGCCACATAGAAATCTTGTTTGTAAATTGCTAATCGTGTTTGTAATTACAGATCGACTTCGCCATTGATTCGTATAAATTCTATTTCTATCGATTGCTTATGCCGATTGGACGGTGTTTTTCATTGGAACCACTGCGATGTACATAGAAACGCTAAGAAATTACGAATACGATACTGCATTTCCGTTATGTTGGCTACTGACTACTACTCGGCCCATACATGACCCACTGCTGAGTCGGGCCTCCTCCAACCTATTACATGGAGGCTAATTAGCCTACTGTGCCACGCTGGACAGGCGTGTTGGCACAGGGTTTCGTGTCAAGTTTTCCTTCTCGTGCGGCTAGGAGTCCGGCCATGTCATTTCCCCCTGTCGGCTCTTACGACACCCTCAGGATGAAATTGGGTGGTGACACTATGTGTTCTAAGTCCTCCCTCACCACACGCTACTAAACTAAATATTATGTGACATATTTGCAATACACAATGCCACCAACCCATACCATCCTGATGATGTCGCAAGCCGCACCTAGCGCAAGAGAAAGAAAACTTAATACGAAACACTGATTACTTAAAGCACTCGTTTTTGAAGCGCCGATTCTATCAACTAAGACTGCATAATTTAATTACGATTTTCTTTGTCGAGAATTACGGCCAACATCTTTCTCTCTTGTCCAGTCGTTATTGTTGGTACTAAAGAAATCTATTTATAATATTTACTCTTTATATAGTATTGTGAATTCCGTAATAGGCAACTCACGACTTTCCCGCCTGTAAAAACCTTTTCGAGTTGAAGTAGGAAAGTGTATGTTTCATACTAACGCGTCGTTTTCAGTGTAAATATGAATCATGTTTTCATGAGAGTGCGTGAAAGTATTTAGATCGATGTTCACATTAGTGTCTGGCGTCTGCGCTTGTTCTTAGGGTTGCCACTTACAAATGACAACTAGCAAAATGTTGAGTGTAAATTGGTTCATTTAAATGGCAAGTTAGTATATGCTAAAATACATAATTTGGTTGATCCAAGTTCGTGCGCGTTGTTAACTAAACATATTAATTAAGATCGCGATACTTTGTGTACACAAAGGGATAGAAATGAGTCACAATTATTCAAGGGGGTAATATTTTTAAAAAATAATTGAGATAAGTTAATAATTTGTATAATAATTGTATACATGTATTTAGGTTTTCCCAGTGAAGGAAGTCTTTAACGATGTTTCTTGTATTAATGGATAAATAGATGTGCTTTTTATGAACTATGCCACAATACAAAGGTACGGTACTTACAACATAATTTGTACTAACACGGATATTAATTCATATAACGTTAGTATACTTAGTTACGTTATTGCGATAAAAAACATTCAAACTAACTTTTGCACTTTGCTGAGTCCCTGCGTGTGTACTTTGAATAAAACTAACCTAAATTACTTTATATTACGTCATGCTTGTGTAAGATGAAATACCTGCCAAATTTTTGAAAGACAACTAAACCGTAGCTTTTTAAATCCGCGTTAATTTTAAACTTTTATGATTATTTAGGAAGAATTTGTCATACATAACAAAAAGTCACTTAAATTTGTTAACCGTTTATTATATTACCCGCCATCTTCTGATTTTTGCAGTGATTTCGTTTCCATGAAATATATTGACGCTCGACAACCCTACCTGTGACCGATTTAACACTTTATCTGGCGTATGAATGTTGCTTCCTATTAACGATCTGGTTTAATTAAATATAAACTCTATTATCATTTGACTGATGTTATGATTAATTACTTGACAGTTATGAAGTGCTCGCTGTGCTGTTATTGTCGGATTTAATTTGTTGAAATTGATTTATTTTAATTATTATTCTGAATTATTCTTTGAACATCACTTATGTATGATGTAAACTCTTTAAGCTCTATCAGATAGATTCTAGGCTAGGCTAGGGTTCATATATAGACTATCTGAAGCCAACTTGCAATTGTTCAATTTGCTTCTTGGTGTGTCTGCCTATTTATAGTCCAGTCGAAATAGACATTTAAATAGAAAAAAATCCGGGGAGCGATTTTTTTTCTAAACGTCGGGGTGGGTGGTTGTACTTATAAATCTCGATTTTCGAACTAATCCCGGTAGAGGGTTCGCCGCCATCTTGTTTCAAAGTTATTATTTTTCGTTTTTCTGAAATAACATTTCTTTAATTATCATTATTTAATTATCATCATATTATTTAACACTAGTGGCCCGCCCCGGCTTCGCCCGTGCAAAGCGGGTGTGGGTTATACATATAAACCTTCGTCTTGAATCACTCTATCTATTAAAAAAAACCGTATCAAAATCCGTTGCGTAGTTTTAAATATTTAAGCATACATAGGGACGGACAGAAACAGCGACTTTGTTTTATACTCTGTAAAGATTTTCAACTTTAGAGCAAACATTTTATTATCCAAAGTTGTTGGAAATTTAATTTGCCACAAGTTTGGTCATCATCATTTTTACGCTAGGATCAATATTTGCACATTGTTACTAGGTTTCTACAACACTTCCAGATTACAATAGATATACGTGTGTCATCATCTTGACCTCTAGTAGACCAAAATAGTCTGTAGTATGTATTGACATTGATATGATTTGGTAAACGAAAACTGAACTCATTAATCGTGACATTAGTAATGCAAGTGTTGCGGCGGTGGCGCAGCAGGGTTGACGCCGACAGGAGGGGTAGGTGTGCACCGTGCGATTCCTAGACTGTTTAACCCGAGGAGCCGTCACGTTTCTCAACTTATTCTACCTTGAATCACTTAAACATGTTTACAGGCCATGGACACCACTTAAGGACTGCTCGTTTATATTTATATGTAAGTTGTGATATTATCCCGGTATCACTACATATTATAAAACAAAGTCGATGTCGTCTGTCCGTCCTTATGTATGCTTAAATCTTTAAAACTACGCAACGGATTTCGAAGCGGTTTTTTAATAGATAGAGTGATTCAAGAGGGAGGTTTATATGTTTAATACCTCCTTATTATTGTAGAGAAACACTGATAAATTTAGAGGTTTATCATTGCACCCGAGCGAAGCTGGGGCGGGTCGCTAGTACTTAATATAATTTACTGGTGCTAATCTTTGTCCGAAAACATAACTGGTCGCGTACAGCTTGTTTGGCACGACTGATTTACAATCGTTATCCTATCAAACATCAACCTAAGACAATATAGCTATGTTGGATATTGAGGGCAGTTGCGAGTCTAATGATTACACATTACTTCGCCATTAATTTCACGTAATTGCCATTAGGCGCACACTTGACGCCCAATGTCAATGAATAATTGAATATTTGTGAAAAAAGCAAACACAAATATTGAATACGAATAGCCTTGTGAAGTGCCATCTTCGCACTTATCATGTGATGCAGAGCTTGCCCATTGTGAAGTACACACAGCGCCAAAATGAAATGTTATGTGTTTTTTGTGCTAAATTAATTAATATTTTCATTCTTGGCACTTAGCTTGTCGATTGTATAGCAAGTCTTAGTTCCAGCATTTAATTAAGGCAGTGGGTGCGCTTAGCTCGCGTGTCGGCCGCTCTGCGCTTCCGGTTCACCCTCGGGGGCTGCGCTTTTTCCCTCATATACACAAAAACCTAGAACTTTTTAAAAACAATTCCAGTTAAATTCTCACCGCTACTCGTGTCCAATCAATTAAAAAAGGTACGATATGCCATCATTCTCAATTGTAGAAATGATTACTGTTACGGATTCATTATGACACTGTTTATTTACACGTTTACGTTTGTCTTTCCAATAAACGCCACATTTTATATTTACTGGCTCTTACTTACCCCTATTTTAAATCGATGTCATTTATAAATAGTTTTAAGCGTAAGTACTTATAAGCGAATTCGCTGTCTAGAACGTTGCGCCAACGTGGACAAAAGCAATCCTCATTTTGCAACGAAGTTGATTACTTAGTATTAAATCGGCGGCATCTAGCTATCGGCAATCTTGCCTTTTCCCTGAGGAAAGCCGGTCGTCACCCGAGAAATTAAACATTTTTCACGTAAACTGGTTTGATAGTGCGTACCGCGGAGAGGGGGTCGCGAAAACGCGGCGATCGGGGCGCCGGTCATTAGCTGCCCGTTGAGAGCCGCGCGCGCGCGTCTACCGCGCGTTCCAATTGCGTACGAACGCGTTGCGCCCGCGACACCGGCCGGCATTTCGGGCCGCGGTTTTGTGTTCCATGTGATTTGAAACTTGTGAATTTTCGATATAAACAATGAGTGTTGTGTCTCTGGTAGAGGGATTTTTTTAATTGTCCGTACATTTGACTTCCAAGCTTTTGGATTTTTTTTTCACCGTATTTGAGGTTCATTTTTGCTTGCCCAGTGATTAAAAATGTATCGTAATATGATAGAAAAAAAAAAAGATTTTTCTTTTCTTTAAATTATATTTATTTTATATAATCTTTTTATGCAAATACATCAGCTAACCTATTTACACTCACTGGACGAAAAATAACCTCACAAAAAATACCTAGCCGTTATCGTGAGAACTCTTCGCCGCTTATCGACAACAGTTCATTAATTCGTGATCATGTCACCGCACATAATGTGTGCCGCGACACTAATTCCATGCAAAATAAACACGACGCGCGATAAGCCGGGGTGAGGCGCGCGGAGTTCTCGCCGAAATTCCCTTATCAGTGCTGCGCGCCAAGGTCGCCTTATCACTGAGCTCGCGCGTCCATTGTAGATTCGTTCTTTGATTGCGCGTGGCGGATCGCCACTAAATTACGACTTCTGAATCTCACCCAATAAAATTGTATTGCGGTTTTCATTACTTCGACACGTGCTTTTAAAGGCGTACGTTAAAATTGTTAGATTTGTATCTAAAGCGTTGTTAAATAAAATTATTAGCCTTGTTACACAGAAAAAAAAAGAATAACCTCACAAAAAGGTGAAGAAAAGGATTAGTATTTAGTACATGGTATAACTCTTTTGAAAATCTATTCTAAACACAACCTGTATCTCCTAGCTCGGGGCAAGCAAAAATAATGCAGACTGTTTACACTAGGTTGGCGTAGTTTTGCACTGAAGTAAATCAGTTTCAGCGTGTGTGATGTGGACTGCGACCTAGTTGCGCGCGATTGAGGATAAAACAATATAAATAGCTCGTCAATGCTAGCGCCAAGAAGTAGCCGTTGGCGCTACGCTCAACTAGCTCAACTCAACAGTTGGCACAAGAGTGTGACAGATGTAAGGACTGCACCTAGCGCTCCAGCGGGTTTAGTGACAGTACCAGCTAGTGCGGATATTTTGGAGGCTGATAATTAGTGTTTTGTGATCAGTGTTGTTGTTAGCATAATCGGTTGGTGCGACAATTACGTAGTGTAGTGTTTAGTGTGAAGTGGGGCAATGCTGGCATGATGCGGCACGAGGCGAGCGCCGCGGCCGCTTGGACGGCGCCCGGCGAGGTCTGGGAGTACGTCAGCCAGCTTGTCAGCTCGTACCATGAGCAACACGACTGTCAGGTACTTGAACAGAAGATAAGACTATTTAGTAAACTGGCCAAGAATAGCGTTTAATAACGTAATCCCAATTGAACACTGAAATTCATCAGTGTTTAACGGATTTAATTGCCAAATGTTAGAATACTTTGCTCTCCATTGCTGCTTTAAAAGTGTTTAATTAAAATGTGTATAAATCGCGAAAATTATAATACATCATAACCTAACTGAAGTCGATGACCTAAGTTTATTAAGCGATTTAACCCTAGTGTAAATATTGGTGGCAATCAACTTCAAATAGAACATAATGTATTTCAATAACATTTTTATGACAATTGAAATCGTATCACAATTGATGGAGATATTGGTGAACATACCTTCGTTTTGACAGCTTTTTGAAGGTGGTTAAAAATGAAATCTCCATCACTAGTTATTTCTATATTATTTTCACAAAGAATCCAATTGTTTTTTAAAACTTAAACGAATCCACTGCACTCGATATAACAAGTATCAGGGGAAATTTTCAAACATGAAATTGAAGAATACAAATGACACCCAGACTTAGAGAAAGTGCCTCTGGTTTACAGAATGACACTTGTTCGACCCCGGAATCAAACCGGGGTCCCGTGATACAAAAGCAGCACATCTAACCACTAGACCAACAAGACAGTTTTATCATTGCTATAAGTTCAACAACTTGCTATGGTCATACGCAAACGGCGCATCGATAATAACATCACATACGTGTGACTCACAGCACCTATTAGCGTCTCGTGTTAACTCCCTCTAAATGCGTAAGACTCAGTTACTGCTTCTTATCAGTTTGCTATATTCACAATAATGCTCCTGCCCTGTCGAGATCTCAGCGGGAACTTTCCCTCAGCGGAACGGGTTACACTGTTAAAATTCCGAGTCTAAACAAGCCCCATACGATGACCTGTACAGCTTTGGTCAGAGGCTTCGGAATATTAAGGTAACCTTCTAATTCGCTACGAATTTCTGCTTATCCAGTGCCTTTAATCGCCTGGTTTGTCACCTTCTTCTGTAGTACAAAACGTATATTTTCAATTACATTATCGAATCGTCATAACTTCGAAAGACTAAGCTATTTTATTTCCTTGTATTAACATTGATTTGGGACACTTTTTAACGGATTTATCGCGTGTATATTATTTGATACCCGACGTTTC
Organism: Clostera curtula; assembly: GCA_905475355.2. Lineage (NCBI taxonomy): Eukaryota > Metazoa > Arthropoda > Insecta > Lepidoptera > Notodontidae > Clostera > Clostera curtula. The sequence continues at coordinate 15,654,908 of FR997810.1, forward strand.
AAATGCTTTGCAGCAGTCGTGGTCAGTGAGGAGACTAGATGGCATTTGTCTCTAAAAGTACAAAGAAACAGGTATAGCTAACGCCTATATTTTTTTTAATTCATAACGTTCCTCGGCTTAACTTGAAATCGGTAATTATTTACGACTCAGCCTGTCGATTTCCCACTGATTAAATATTTCCACTGGTACCTATATATTTCCGAACAAATATTTTGAACTATGACCGTAATATAAATTAAAGGTATTATAGGTTCTATAAACGCAATGCCATAATAATCCTCTAATAGTTCTGTACACGCGCTTCGGGCATCGAATCTCGGTCTGTTCGTTGAACTTGTTTGTTCAATAGACGGTGAGGCGGTGAGGCGCGTGATACACGTACAACTTAAAAGAGCTGATACCACGTAACCATCTCTCCATGTGTTAGGGACATTGGTTCCACTGCATAAAACGACAATAGTTCGTGACAGAGGTTGCAATCGCTGCTTTTGGTTCCATGGGCCAGGGTTTGATTCTGTGGCGAGTGTCTTTTTGTATTCCAGAGATGATTTCTATGTTTCATATGGTTCTGATGTAATTTGAGCCCGATTAGTTTTTAGATTTGGGGAGCAATTACTTGCGTACGAGAGATTTCGCGATGATTTCAAATAAATTATAATTTATGAGAAAATAAAAATGTTTGAAGTTTGTCTTTGTATGACTTTCCCGCGGTTTAGAGTTTAATAAACATAGATGTCACTAAATAAATAAAATTTCACACAGGTCAAATTAGGCGTATTTGACCATGAAATTATTGGGACCGCCCGGGCGTGTCGTTGGGTACACTTAGTTTAACAAATCTGTTACTTATCTGTACCTGGGTCTTTGTTAATTGTCGTAGAAATTATTGGGCTTTTGATTGGGTAAATATTAATTAAACCGTTTTGGTGACAATCTATTGGCTATTATGATAGTGTTTGGAATCAGGTCTCTTCCAATTTGATATCGGCCTTTGTGGAGATCCTTGGCGGTGGCCTATGTCCAGCAGTGGACGTCTTTTGGCTGAAATTGTGATGATGATGATATTGAATATTCGCAATCCTTTGGGGTGTGTGCGTGGTAATTGTGTCGACTGCCTATATATTATGTTCGAAAGACTTACCGTAACCAAATAGTTTCTGTGCCATCCGAAATAAGTAGATCAGATGTTATGATATAAGATGGTCCAATCAAGTCGAGAAGATAACTTGTAAATAGATTTGTAGTCCGCTCTTTTCGTTAGGCTATGAGACATGCAATTAATCTAATCAAAATACATATTAGTATGCGGTAATTTTTTTACATTCAGGACATACTTAATTGTTCTCATACTTTTTCTTTTGAAGTGCTTCTGCTGCGAATCACTATCACTGCATGCTCCGCCGATTATACACAAAGTGAGTAATCAACAAAGATGACTCATTATCATCATCATATCAGCTAAGCATAAATTATCTACTACTGATTCGGGTTGCATCAATTTTCATGGAGGGAAATTAGCCTACTGTGCCACACAGCCCAGACGAGTCTGCACACGGTTTGGAACGTTTAAAGATTTCCTTCTCTTGCGGCTGAATAACGATATTGCATACGTTTATTTGCACTACAAAATCCAGAAATAAAATCTTTAACGAAAATGTAAACCGACTTCAAACTAGACACTAATAACGAAAAACAATCAACGATTTGTCAAACGTCCAATGAGCATCGACTTTACATTTTTCATAGGCGCGTCTACATTTTTTGTTAAAATGTTATTCATATTTCCGAACGGCCATCGTTAATTCAATCCTTTATAGCGATCTGTTCAATTATAAGCCCTCGTAGTCGCTCTTTGTCTCAATCTATTGCAGTAAGAAGATAAAAGTTACAAAATTATATCTCGGTAGTTAATGTTTAATAGCCTAGTCGGTAAGGTTGTCACAGAGGTTTTTAAAGATACTTTTAACTAATTTATGTTGTAGGTCAAAAATAAAACCGTTTCAACAAAAGATATAAACCGACTTTGAAAAAAAGCTAAAAATTAACAAACATTTCAAGTCGATGCAAACTTAATTGCTGCCGACTGTAATTTAGGATAGACCAGGCGTGTATGTCGTAAAAGCCGACATAAGGAAATTACAAGGCCGAACCTAGCCGAAAAGAAGGATAACTTGATACGAAATCCTGTGCCAACCCGTTTGTCTAACGTGGTACAGTAACTACCCTCCATGTAACTGTAGGAGGCCCATCTCAGTAGTGGGTTTTCTATGGACTGAGTAACAAACAGCCCAGCGATAATGGGCATCATCATAAGCCCGCATTAGTCCACTGCTGGGCATAGGCCTCCCCTAAAGAGCGCAATAGCGCCTTGTCTTCGGCTTGACGCATCCAGCTGCTGCTTGCAACCTTTCGCAGATCGTCGCTCCATTTATGGGCATACAGGTATATAATGCTGGGAATCGCTTTATTATTAAAATATTGTAATTTGCAGTTGCCAACCCTAAGCGCAAGCAATCCTGATTGATGTCGCTTGGCATTCAAAGCTCGATGTTATCTTGCGTATCTAATGGGCTTAACTGTATTACGGTACACTTGGAGGTATTTACATTATTTCTTGATAGTTACACTAGATCATATTGCTGATAAAACTGGTATATTCCTGTGTTGTTAATGTTGTTATTTATATGTATACTGCCAAAACGAACCGTGGAATTGGAAAGAAAAAAAAATTACGATAATTTCAACAGTATTCTCATCGAAATTTCCACTTGTGTTTTCACTAAGTTTCACTAAGTGTGGTGACGGATTTAGAATACTCTAGTTTAGCTCTAGACTGGAACTGTATTAGTAGGATTTTGTGGGTAACTCGGACGCACTTTACCCCAGCCCCGTCCACCGGTTGGACACCTAAAAGATGCATCATATATCAGCCTATTTATGATAATGACCCACTATTGAAGCAGGCCTCCTCCATTTTTTTCAGCTTACTGTGCCAGGCTAGCCAGAGGATCTGGCAGACAAGGTTTTGTTTCAAGGTTTACTGCCATGTCATTTCCAATAGTCGCCTCTTGCGACATTTTCGGGAAAAAATGGGCTGATGACCTATTCGAAATAATCTATCACCACACGGAGTATAAAAGGTTTTTACTCATCTATATGAATAATTTGATGGATGTTGGCGGCTCGGGACCTGTCGCTGTGGAAATCCTAGTCAGCTCAGGGTTATGTCCAGTAGAGAACTTATGGTGGAAACGATGACGAAATCGAGGCTAAGCCTCACAGGATTAAATGAAGGCTTAACTCTTTTTATAGCCTAGGCCCAAGAATTTAATGGTTGATTGCGCAACTAGGCCGGCTCCGGCTAATGTGGGCGATGATTCAATTCAATGCAGTTTGTTCAAGTGCTCTCGTTAGCGTCAGATCATATATGTATTATGTAATTACGTATGCTTTTATGTTGTCTCTATCGCTGTGATTGTAATCGGTGATTGAGGATTTTTTTGCATGCCATCGTGTTATCGTAATGAGGCAGTTGAAGTAGTATGGGATTGGAGGTGGTTGGGTGTGGCATAATAGAGAAGCTGATAAGCTATGATAAAAAGAGTGTCCATGCAGTTTCTTGCCTGTTCTTCTCCATAGGATCAACTTTTTGGAACAAACAACTATCTTCCTAACTTCACTTTCGACGTTGAACACGTTGACGTGTTGACAAAAACACCTGTAAATAGGTTCAATTGAAATAAATGATTTGATTTGCTTTTAGTAAGGTTTGTTTTTCCTGAAAGATGTAACATTTTACAGGTTTTACGTCAATATAGAAATTAAAATGGTATAAATAAGATGATTTAAATATTTGACTAGTCGCAGAAATCGAATCAATGCCAACACTGTCTCAGTCATTCTATATGTGTTGCATAAATATTATAATTGCGTGGTGGCGGAATTAGAATACACAATGTCACTAACCCACACCATCCTGAGGGTGTCGTAAGAGTCGGCTATAAGAACGCTAGAGGCAGACCACATCCACACAACTTGATACAAACCATTTGCAAACCCGTTTTGCGTGCGTGGCATGGTAGGCTAATTTCCCTCCATGAATTTTATAGAGGCCTGACTCAATAGTGGGTAATTTTTATTTATTTATTATTAATTAATTTTATAAACGTTAAAGTTTTGATGTTTGTTATTCCATGCAAATAAGCGTTAATGGATTTGAATCGCATTTGGCGCACAAACAGTTCATTACATTTTTATCTTTAAGATATCGTAGTTTTGTTTGAAACTATTAGTAGGAAAAAAACTGTAGCTATAAGTTCGAAATTTGGTGACATACCTGCGGATGTTTTCACAGGGTTTCATTTTTATTTTTATTTTCTTTATTTAGGGAAACAAACGGTTACATTATCTTACTTCTAGACTTAATTAAGTAACTGTCTATTACATTAACCACGACAGTTTCCACTTATGGGTTAACATTAGATGAGCAGACAACGACGTTCAATTCGATTACAGTGTTAGTTTCGGTAGGTTTAGAATCAAGAGGATAAGCTTAAATAATAACAATGAAAAGCCAGACAAGAAAAAACAAAATACTGAACATGATTTATACCTCTAGAATTTTCTTTTTATATCTTATAACATTTTCTGAAAATATATCTATATGTTTATAATTAGCATCATATTTTGCGCAAGCTCTTACTACAAAACGGTTTTTTGAGTAATTTGTTCTACTATACGGTAAATGGAAGGTATTGCAAGTACGGGAGGAGAGTCTATTACATTTAAATGATATTTGACTTAAAAGATAAGAAGAGTCTACTATATTATTAATTATTTTATATAAAAACATCTGATCATGATATTCCCTCCTCTTATCCAATGGTAATAAAGACTTATATGTAAAACTTCGGTACTTATAGGCAAGCCTCTTAATAAATTTATTTTGAACTTTTTCTAGATTATCTATATAAATTGAATATTGGGGGTTCCAACTAGTGGTTGCATATTCTAACTGCGAACGAACAAACGAATTATACAATGTAATTAAAGTATTGGGGTTTCTAAATTCAGAGCATTGTCTAAATATGAAACCCAACATCTTATATGCCTTAGCAATAATTTTACTAATATGCAACTCGAAATAAAACCCATTATCCAAAATAACCCCGAGATCCCTCACGTTTGTTACGCGTGTCAGTGGTTGGTTATTAAAACAATAATCGTAAACTATATGCGTTTTTTTCCTGGAGAAGGTGATGACGTGACATTTTTCCACATTTAGTTGAAGCTTATTAATAGAGCAATATTCCCCTAGGCGGTCCAGATCCTCCTGTAAATTGATACAGTCTTGTTCGGTGCGAATAACTTTAAAAATTTTAGTATCATCTGCATAAAGCAGCAGCTTTGAATATTTATTATATATATGAATTTTAAAGGGATGATTGTTGTTCCATTCAATCCGATTCAAACAATCTGAAACACAATACACAGATGTCTTCTTAAACATCGGAACTGGTAATATCGACAATATAAACAATCTCTCGACCAACACAGATTCAACACGCAAAGGAATTAGCATAATTACGCAGCAATTACTGACTCATTGCTACTACGGTTAACAAATGACTCGGTTAAATGATCGAATTGGCACTAGAGACGCTTCAACGAAAATAAAAAGATACAGGTTAACACTTTTATATGAGCCCCCGATACAACTAGAAAATAGCTAAAGGCCATGAAACGGCTGAACCTAATTTGATAAAGCATTTCTAACAACCACTGTACATAAACAAAAACACGTGAAAGTTATATCGTTCCTGTTTTTACTACTACTACTCAGCCCTTAAATGACCTGAGCTGAGTCGGCCTCCTCTAAATTCATGGAGGGAAATAAGCCTACTGTGCCATGCTGGCCAGATAGGTTGGCGCAGGGTTTGGTTTCAAGTTTTCCTTTTCAGGCGTCCAGGTTGTCGGCTCGTACGACACCCTCGGGATGGGATGGGGTGGTGACACTATGTATTCTAAATCCGTCACCACATGAATTAGTCCCTTTTTTAGTCGAATATTAAGAGAAGAGAACGTTCAGAAGTGCAAATAAATATAATTTTCCCGTGGGCCTTTAATGGCGTTAGCGGTTGTATTTCATTTTGCTGTGTTTGACGAGTGTTGAATCTGCAGACGCGCTCATGATGGCGGGGGGAGGCTGCGATGCAAACCGGTCCAACGTCTTTGTCGCCACGCAACCGCCTGCTTTTGGTGATATCCGCAAAAAGTGCGCAATGGCATGTGGGCGGGATTTGCCCGAAAAACTGCAACCCGTACCGTGATATAATATTACCCTTTGCTTTCGTTTTGGCGTCAAAATGAAGGTGCATAATGTAACTGACGTGTTTATTAATTTAGGTAATATTAATTTAATTTAGGCAGTTAGCCTGTAGTCTATTAATACTGTTATTTTTCTATGATATTGTATTGTAATTTTACCATGTAATTGATCATGTTCCCGGCATCCATAAATTTGGTTATACTTAACGACTGTGCGTGTACCATTATGGTAACTTTTATTATTGAAATTTGTATTTACGGAATTTCTTGCCGGCTCTTGTATGTAGTCTTCATAGATCTAGTAAAGATAAAATCGCTAATCCGTCTACACAAGTAGACCAGCTAGCGTTTGTATGTACTACGATTTCACGACGGAGTAGAATCCGGACACTTTGTTTTCTAAATCTATGAGAACACGTATAATGTACAATATAACATGTTTATTAAAAACTAGTTAATACAATCGGCCGACTTAATAATCTACATAGAAGAGTAGTTAATGGTATCTTAATTGTAGTTCTCATACCGAAGTTAACGACCAAACGTCTCTCGCTAACTCGATCTCATTATGCGACGCATTGATTTGCCGGTATCGCCATTGGGACCGGTTACGTCCCGTCTATTCCTTGTAAGTGTGGACTGGACTGTGTGCCCGCTTTCAATTCGACTTCGATAATCATTGAATTGATATCTGTCTAGCTTGGCTGTATGGCTATTGGGAAACTGTAATTCGTTGTCATCTCTTTGCTTTGTCATTTTAATACCCACTATAGTGTTGTAAATTCATGCCTCTTTATGTGGAAAGGGTGCTTTTTTTTTATTAATTTGAGTCAAGAATAATCAACATTTAAAATTCTAACGAAACAAATTCAGTAAATAGGAGTTTAAATTTTTTAAATGTTGTGTATGATTTTTGTTACCTAAGAGGTCCCATAGAATTTTATATAGAATTCGAAATCTGTTTTGTAGTTGGGTATGCAACTTAAATAAGTGATCAACGAACATTTTGTATGTAGGAAAGATATTGTGTTTAAATTTGGTTTATTAGACTTCTTTCGAACGCTTACATTTTAAGGTGAATGTTCCAGGGTAGACCGCGAAATTCAAATTTTCTTACGTTTTTTGCAATTTGCAGGTCAGTGCTAGGTTGTATGTGGATTAAAATGTTATTCGCGGCTGTAAGACGTATGTAGTTATAGAATTATAATCATCAAAATCATCAATACAACCCTCCAAGCTCATAAAGCTACATAGCAAGCTGCATAGCAAGCATAACTACATACGTCTTACAGCCGCGAATCAAATGTTCTTCATCATACAACCTAGCACTGGCCTGCAAATTGCAAAAAACGTAAGAAAATTTGAATTTCGCGGGCTACCCTGGAACATTCACCTTAATGTAGGTACTAATATCAAAAATAGGCACTTCACTTTTTTTTTCACTTTTAGGGCCAATTATGAGGTCATTTACAATTTTTTTTCTATTGTTTGACAAGCTTTTAAAATGTTTCCAATTTCACTAGTTAAGTATCTCCTACATTGTTTAAATAAGTGCTCTAATTCGGAAGCCATGTCAACTCCATATTATAATTAAGCAATGTTTGCTTGATTTATCTAGCCACTAATGACCTTTTAAATTAAGTTATATCTTTATCGTTGGAATATTAAAACATTTTGTGGAATCAATTGAGCTGGCTACTCCAAGGTTATCGCCGTCAAAACCTCTTATGTATTTTTTATATGTATATCATCATAATTTTTTTGATTTTTATTAGTCTTTAATGTAGGTACAAATTTCAATACGATGTGTGTGGCAATCATAAGATTTTAATAAGTGATGCAAACTAGAGAATTCTAGTAAGTGATGCAAACTAGAGAACAAACTCTACTTGTTCCTAAACGTAGTTTAAACATTTGGACCTTTTCTCCAAACTCTGCATCTTCTACTCAATTCGTAAAATACACATTGTTGAGTCGAGCCTCCTACAATTACAGGAGGGAAATTCGCCTACTGTGTTTCTTTCAAGCCCATACGACTTCCTCAGGGTGGAATGGGATAATGGCATTTTGTATTCAATCATCACAGCCCACAAAATACCTAATACTGCGTAACTGTGCTAATACAGGGCTTCTTCTATTCAATTTATTTACCGGTACCCAGATTTGTTAGAAAATTGGCACATGAGTTGTTAAAAAATTATAGCGAGGTAATTATTCCTTTAGTCACACTATACAATACCCTCAGGATCGAATGGTGGAATGAAATTATACCGTCACAGTTGACAATTTCCTTTAAAAAAGTCTAATGACTCCAATATTTTACTAAAAGTTTTGTTTTCCTCATTAATTAGTAAAACCACGGGGCTGGAAATTCTGTGGATTTTTGTTATAAAAGTGATCGCACATATGAAGTTCGCGCTCGACTAGGTCGCATCGATTTTATGCACCGTCGCGTCATGCTCATATTCAATCAGCCTCTCTTAAAACAATCGACCCTCATACGGGCTTGTTGTTAATAATATAACGCGTCCAATAAGAATTGTCCTCGTGTGTCAATTAAATATTTATAAAGGCATTCCTCGTTGCATTTCGTGTCGTGCAATGACAACGTTTTGTTTAATACCACATTGTCTGTTTGCAAACGCGTGGCTTTCTCTTAATTGAAAGGTCAATTAATTAAACGAATGTATAGTGGCTGTCTTCATACACATTTTGGAATTTATGATTGCTCTTCTTCATCAAGTAACTCGTAAATTGGCAATACATTTAAATAAATAACAAAGTTGTGGTAGATTTCACCAAAGACTAGATGAAATCGTGACAATCCATTGTCATATCTCTACATAATTAAATTAGGCCCTACGATCTCTATCTATACTAATATATAAATCTGCAGAGTTAGTTTGTTTGTTTGTTTGAACGCGCTAATCTCAGGAACTACTGGACCGATTTCTAAAAATCTTTCAGTGTTAGATAGTCCATTTATCGAGGAAGGTTATAGGCTATATTTTATTTTCAAAAGAATTAGGGATCCGTATGAAAATTGCGATTATGTAAACCAAGGTGTAAAATCGAGAACCTATTTATGCGTGCGCTGCAAAAACTATTGACAATAGAACAAAGTCCGCGAGAGCACATATCTAACCATCATAGTTTAGTCACAATAACCGATTTTATGTTCATAAAAAAAATGCATAGAGATACGCGGGTTCAAAGCCCACGCGGGCGAAGCCGCGCGCAAAAGCTAGTACTAAATAAAATCGAAAAATCGTTCGTTGCATAATCAGATTACGTTACAGATTATGTTACTTGTTGTAATCTCTACGGTAACCTTTAGAAATTTTGAATGTCTGCGACGGCTCAGCGACGAGTTTCCAAGTGCGTTTGGATATCTAAACAGGTATAAATGAGCATTCCGTATTGACGCTAAGCAGAGGGTGCCCCTGAATCGGGATAAGCCGGTCCAACGGCCGTCTTTGCATCGTTTAATAAACCCCCAGCGTCAACGTGCATCGATAGGGCCGCACTTTGTGTTAATTGCTATACAAATAACAACAGGATCACGTCACACACACGCTCCCACCATTATATACATGTTACTAACATGGTCGAGGAATTAAGCATCGCGTACATTTGCCTGAACGCCTGGAAAGATGAAAAAAAAAGCGCATTCGAATAGTCAGGCCCAGAAAGCGCATTCGAATAGTCAGTTTAGACATAATTTACCACTGGTCCCGAAAAGAAAGTAAAGGTTGCTCATTTAAAAAAAAAACTACAGCAATTTGTGGTAGTCCAAAAATTCAGAATTAGTGAAAGAAATCACACTCCCAAGCGTAAATGATAGAAAAATGTGTTAACTGCAGGGAACGTATGATTTCTTGCGACGAAATATGAGGAGTGTTAAATCTCTCCCACGCAAGTCCAGCATGTTGTTTACAAATCACGTCTTTTAGTGCTGATACTTTGTCTAGTAGACATCTAATTTATTGTTTGTATCCGAGCTAGATATGGCATTTCTTACCCTGATACCTTCTCGCCCACAATTTTTTTTTTATTCATTTATTCCCAGTTTCGTTAGGGTCGGTACCAGGCGCGCTTTCCAAGACTTACTCCTTGCATCTAGTGTCATTTGATTACCGATATAGTCAGTTGGTTTATAAAAACTAGATGTCTATGAAAATAATTTTGTTGGTAAATATGTTTTCCTTATACTCGGATAACTGGAACTTGTATGGATGCCTACAACCGCTTTTTTGTGTCTCGAATACAGCCCTGGCTTCCGATCGGGTAATGCAAAACAAGACTTGAGAATAAATCGTTTACATGGTTGTCGGCGTAAACTGGTCCCGCTGGCTGACTCGCTTCTTACGATGCCTGCCGCACTCGGACCTAGGAAATCACATTCGGTTATTAACTCTGAGATATAATTATTACTTTCGACTTGGCCGATACATACATATATTCCGGACTGGATTTTTATTGAATTGTTCTTGGATTTATATTGAGTGCAATTGAGTGGTGCTAAAAATAATTAGATTTTGTAAGTTATGGTTTTTTCTTATGTTTAGATTTGTTGCACATAGATTAATGGGAAATAATAATGTAAACAGGTTTGTTAATTTATTCAATAGCTAATTTAAGCTAACAACTACAAACAATTTTATTTCTATTGAAATAAATTGTCCAATCTTTGACTCCTACACGTTAGCGGATAATTGTCACTTGTCAAATACCCTTTTCGCAATATGTATTACTAATAAGAGGACTAATGATCCTTAGCTGAAAGGTTCGATATGATCTTTATCGATCTTGTTAAATACCACATCTGGAATCGCGCACTCGACGTACACGTGTGGTACTTGGTGTATCCGCGGCAATGGCGGCCTTATCTCGCCATTAGAGTTATTACTGGCCGGTATCTCGCCGATCGCACCGCTTCGATTGTTTCTGAATGCGCCACAGAGCCGGGCGCTACCGCCGTAATTGACCACTGTTTACTTCCACGACGAGGTCTTATTTTAAACATTATTCTGTGGTTTTTGTCTGGTTTAAGACATCCCGCAGCTAATAGGGAAGTTGTGATAAAGGGCCTATTATTATCGTGGTCGAACGCTGTCTTTAAGGTGTCTTGTTTGGTTATTTAAGTAATGGTGTATTTAGATACTTTGCTGGTTCTTTAGAATCTTTGAGTTTATGAATATAAAAGAAAAATATATATATGTTGATTGTCACTCATCGAGTGTTGCTTACAAAAAGTTGCTTACAAGCAGCTCGACTGTATTCTGCATTCTCTTTCGAAGTTACTAATAATATATAAACAAAATATATCGCGCGAACCAATCAACCCGGCTTATCTGTCGACTATCACTAAATTGTATTAGGTCTCGATGGATCTTAAGCCTACAATAAAGAGCTTTTCCTCGCGTTTATTTGGATTCGTTTATTTGTCATCGTTAGTGATTCTTGTTATTTGCCCAAACGCTTCGGCCACATCAAGTCGAGGGAGCCCGGCGTCGATAACATCAGATAATCGGCGCCTACACGACGTTTTGCCCATTGTCGCTGTCTCGTTACTTATCATCGGACTAAAATAAGCTTTTATTATAATTGTATACGTAGACTCTTAAATTAGGATTGTTAGTGATTCGATGTAGATAGGCCACGCACGGGTGATCAGCAACCAGTTGACAAAGTTACCGGACAACTGTTATGGAATAATTCATCTTACAGTTAATTATAACTTCATTGTACTGTGATTCGTTCACGTGGTAAATGCCAATAATAATTTCACCTATTCTAATTTCGCAACAATAAACAACGTCCTTCTTCAACGTCTCGTATATTTGCACACCAAAATTAATTAAATGTATCAATGGATTGAAATTAAACACTTTTTAACGGAACGCAGAAAGTTTAGTTTTCTGCGTGCACAGGTAACGTTATCAATAAAACAAAATTATAGGCAGTAGATTTTAACTGTTTCTTTGTACTTTTGAAGACAACTGTCATCTAGTCTCTCCCGCGACCACGACTGCTGCAAAGCATTCGAAACGTCGGGAATTAAATAATGTAATACACACACGATAAATCCGTAATTTTTTTTTAAATTTCCTTGTGTAACAATCGTGAAAACCTAAGAAATCATTATGTATCCATGGATTTGATATGACACCTTAAAATATAGACAAAGCTATTAACGCATATAACATATTAGTTGACATATATGTTGTGCAGCATATTCAAGTACTATATACGTATACTATAAAAGCTATAAAAAAATTGACCAACGCGTCCTTTGTGACACACGCTCATCGCGAATTTTTAGTTCAAACAGCGTCGATAGATGTAGCATCTGCCGCGTTTGTTAGCCCCACCTTGTGTTATTGAGATGTGCGTCGCCTATTGTTCAACCTCTTTCAATATTTGCTAACGCGTCGGCTGCGGTACCGGTGGCGTTGTTTTGATGGTTATAGGTTTATTGACACGTAGAGCGTTAAGTAGATACTCATAGTTACTACCGTTAAATATGACGAATATACGACGGAATGCGTTTGCGAAAATCTATGCCCAGCTGTGGGAATATCACTATCACTACATAGTATAAAACAAAGTCGCATTCTTCTGTCCGTCCCTATGTATGCATAAATATTTAAAACTACGCAACGGATTTTGAAGCGGTTTTTTTAATAGATAGAGTGATTCAAGGGGAAGGTTTATATGTATAACCCACCCCCGCTTTGTACGGGCGAAGCCGGGGCGGGCCACTAGTATAGTATAAGATGATGATCTCGGAAACAATGGGTCAAAATTTTTTGGAGTAACAAAAATAATGTAAGCGTACCTTGGTATGGGCTTATGATATGCTTATGGCAGTAAGTGCGTCTGGGTAGTACAGTATGGTAGTTAGGCCATGGGGCCATAGGTTTTTAAGCACAAGGTATTTTGTTAACCCCCAATTATACAGTTAAATGTAATCAGATCAAAACACTTACTTTATCATGTCATATTTACAATTAATTTCAGTATTTATATTGCTAAAAAATATTGGCCATTGCGAACCTATTTTAAATTGGTCCAGGCCATCATGCTATTTCAAAAATTCTAATAATTATTTGTTTACACACGTTCATATCAACGTCCGAGCTCGAACGTCGAGATGATCTCGCAGCTGACTTGTTCTACTTATGCGTCCTTGTTCGTGGAGTATCGTCTACACTGCACAATTAGTGCGAGCGGTGATCGGAACAGCCGCGTCCGCGTGTGTCGGAGTGCACGCGTGGGAATGCTCCACACTATGATCGCTCCACACCCTTTTTAGAGACTGAGATACTGGAGCACATACCTCCGAAGGTAATCTAATCCTAACCTAACCAAGTTAGGTTAGATTTAAGGACTTACGGGACAAATTACTTTCTACAAATATGTATATCCATACAAACTACTTTGGAACGTACACAATAAGATTGCCGCAGCTTAAGACTTTCAAAGCCTACAAGAAAATCGTTTATGAATTACTGATATTTGTGAGGCCTAGCTAGTGACGTATTCGATAGCATGGCGCATGTCAGAAAAGAGTTTGACCTGCACATTCCCTGTACATGGTCTATTATAAGTCTATAATATTCTTTGAGAGCACCATTCAACCGTCGACGCTTTGGTGCAACTATACAGCGCGTCGTCATTGAATTCTTTTCCTGTTTGGCTTTAAGTATTTTCATAAAGCACATATAAAACACAGGTCGGTCGAGCTTGTTGTAAACTGTTGTAAAATTTTGTATAAAAATGTAAAGTTAAATAATGGTTAAATACTAAATCGTTCGCCGTACGACGGCAGTTTCTGACGTCAGTCAGCTATTAAATTGGCGTTTAGAATTCTCTTTCAAATCTGGGAACCGGCCAAATTTTTAACAGGTTTAATGTTAAGAAAATTTCTTTAGAACTAAAATATCAGACAATCTTTCATCAACTCTCTTTGAGATGTGACAAGAATTATAAAAAAATAAGAATAAGGACAATGATATACTGCTTTTTATCAAGAAAACGTAAATCTTCCTTCTTTTCATTTCTACGGATTCATTACCTCCACATCACTCCGTACCTACGTCCGTGAGGAGTGTGATAACACGGATTTACTCGTAAATACCATGAATGATTTGCTGCTAGTTTTTCGGAGCTATTTGCACTATTGCAGTTCATAACGATCATTCTAAAAGGGCAAAATAGGAAAGTTGGTAAATGCCTCACAAACATTCCAGGAGATTTTGCCGCACTCGGTTGGGGCAGGTCGAGCGTTCTTACGACTTCACGCTGTTTGTTGGTGTAATTTTATGATCACACGCTTCCACGCACTGCTATTGTTTTGAGGGACCCACAAACCTTACGCCTTTCGTGCTAGTGTGCCGACCATTATTTTACTTTTAAGCAAACCAATATAGAAATAGCTTCTACAGATTATTTGCTTATTTGAATTACCAATATTTTAAGAAACTTCGGGCACAATTAGGTCTGCGCTGACATTAAATCGGCCAAGAAGTTTTCTTTAAAATATTAGTAGCTACCTTAATAATAGAGACCTTTCAAAAAAATATTTTAAACAAAATGAGTTCGTATGTTCAGGCGCTTACTTTAAACCAGGGGCCTGCCCCTGGTTTAAAGTAAGCGCCTGAACATGCCTGCGCCTGAACCCCTGGGTCAGAAAGAAGCCATTTATACATTTATGCTATAGTTTTATCAGAGAATACAATTTTCATTTTATTATATAGAGATCTTCTTAATTGATCTCATTCTCTATTTGAAAGTCCTTAGTATAAAAAGATGTCATATTCTAAAACGGTGGAAAACTATAAATGCCGCCTCGTAACTACCTCACCTGAAAGAGGTTACGCTTTGAACTTGATCTCTTCGATTCTCCACGCCTATACCGGAATCGTTTCAACCGGTCGTGCAATATGTACTCTGTGTAATATGTTTTGATTGTTTGTATAGTAAAATTGTTTATATTGGAAGCTTATGGAAGTTTAATAGTGCGTTAGTAGCGTGCCATAATTTTTTTTGTACCTCTATACGTCTGCATCTTTTATCAAGTAACCATTTCGTTTATGATGGTTCTAAATAAGCATTGTAATAATGCTGTTAATAATAATAATAATAATAATAAAGCCCATTTATTTCCAATCGAGAAAAAAATACATATATTCTAATTTATAATTTAAGCTAATGTGTTAAATCCTATAATGATAATTTATAATTATAATGTTCACATACAATGAACGAATAATAAAAATATATTTATATCTAAACTATTGAAATATTAAATAAGTTGAACATTGTAAGTCTTTATTCTTCCATTATACTATCTTGATCACCATTGATCGGAACCCCTTCTTGGGTATAGGCCTCCTCCAGCTTGCTCCAGGTCTCTCTATCCAATGCTATATGCCTCCATTCGCTTCCTGCTGTCTCTTTTATTTCGTCTATCCACCTTTTTCTAGGACGCCCTCGTCGCCTTTTTCCTGTTGGTCCTTCCCACATAGTTGTCTGTACTGTCCACCTGTTGTCTTTATACCTTGCAATATGTCCTGTCCACCTCCACTTTTGCATTAGAGCGTAGTGTAGAACATCTATAACTTTAGTTTTTAGCCTTATCCATTTGCTTCTTACTTTTTGTATTCTTCTTAGTTTTAGTACACTCCTTTCCATTGCTTTCTGGCATATTGCTAGTTTAGTTTTTATTTTTGTGTTATACGTCCACGTTTGGCATCCATATGTGAGAGTAGGCAAAACACAGGTATCCAAAACAGTTTTTTTAAGGTGAAGGGGAAAATCACCTTTCAGAATTTCTTTCAAGGACCAAAACTTTTTCCAACTAATGTTGATACGACGTTCAACTTCTTGTTCCTCATTGTTATCATCGAACGATATTTGTTTCCCCAAGTAAATGTATCTTTTTACATATTCAAGCGGCTTTCCATTCAACTTAATCGTATTAGTGTGGCTGTTAGTTAATACTTTCGTTTTGCTCTCGTTCATGTTTAGACCTACTTTTTGGCTTTCATTGTTTAGATTATTTATCATTTTTTCTAATCGATTACTGGTTTCAGCAAACAGAACAATGTCGTCCGCAAACCTAAGGTGTGTTAGTCGTTCTTGATTGACTCTAATCCCCTCAGATTGCCAGTTGAGATTGTCAAAAATGAGTTGCAGTACAATTATGAATAGCTTGGGCGAGAGGGGATCTCCTTGTCTGACGCCTCTGTAAATAGGTATCTCGTTGCCTCGTTTTTCCAGTTTGACTTGACTTACGCTGTCTTTGTAGATGTTTTTGAGCACTTTTATGTAGTTTTCAGGTATGTGGCATTTATTCAGAGCTTCCCAAATAGCTTCATGAGAAATCGTGTCAAATGCTTTAGCGTAATCGATGAAAGCAATATATAGTGGCCTGTTGAACTCTTTATATTTCTCTATAACTTGTTGCATTACTTGTATGTGGTCGGTCGTTGAAAATTTGGAACGAAATCCGGCTTGTTCTACCGGTTGTAACTTGTCAAATAGTGGACTCAGTCGGGTCTGTAGGATGGATGTGAACAATTTATAAACACTTGATAGAAGACTAATAGGGCGATAGTTTGCAATATCTCGAGGATTTCCTTTCTTGTATAAAAGGATAATGTCGGATATTTTCCACTGTTTTGGTATCTGTCCTGTGTTGAGAACCTTGTTGAATAAGTATGTAAGTGGGCGGACTAATAGGGCACTACCAGTTCGTAGGGCTTCGTTTTGGATGCCGTCAGGACCAGGACTTTTATCTATTTTTAGGTTACGGATGTGTTTGGAGACTTCAATATCATCGATTGGTGGCAAGTTGTTAGTGTTTTGGGAGGTTAACATTATTTTATCAGTCGAAGTGGTACAATGTATCAGGTCTAATGGTTTTTCATATAGATGTTTGTAAAAGTTTGTGGCACAATTGATTATGTCTTGTCTGGTCTGGGCTTCATCTGATTTTGTTTCTAAGTTTTGAATCCAATTTTTATGTGCTGTTAAATTACCTTTAAATGGTTGATGAACGTGTTGTAATATTTGACGTCATGGGTTAATATAGACACATTCAATTTACATAACCCCTTGAGCCCACTCGACGTCCTAAACTCAGCGATGTGCATGTCACAAAACACGAATATGGTTTAAAGTTGCAAGTGTCGACGACCTTAATCGTGGTGGTGGTATCGCGGCCAATTAATCTAGCAGTTTGCGACTTTGACGCGCGTCCTGATTCCGTGTGGCAGTGACGAGGCCCGGCAATATTTTACACATGATTAGAGCCACATTGGAGCACTGTATGGGTAAGCAAATTGCGCCGACGCGACGCGCAGTCACGATCTGAACCTCGCGGGAACCCGGGAGAGTTTCTACAGAATTCCAACGTAAATGCTACACAGATATTAATGGCTGTATATCTGCTCGATACACGCCGGCTCGTTTTAACGTTTCGTGTTCCCCAACTCGAAATCCCTCGTACGAACTTTCTAATCGGGAATGAAATAAAATGTTATGGTGGTGAGCTCGATGTTCCCTATTTAAAATTCATATTTATTATTCATTAATTAAATTCTCACCGCTTTTATAATGAGCTATGTGCTGTCGGGAGTGTATTTTTCTTCAAGGATGTATGTTATTTTCGTAGAGAACGAATGCAGGTCGGTAGTTATTCAAATGAGTTGTTAGATGTTATCACGTAACGGATAAGGAAGCAGGTTGGTATCTTGTCATCGGCCACCGTGGCCCCTTTTTAATTAGTACGTATCAACGTTAAGAAGTGCCCGTGACAGATGTCTATGTATGTTTCTGGTTACAAAACTAATGCATGTGATCTAAATAGTAGTAAATGAAGGATGGATAACACCAGCCACCAGCCTATTAAATCCTGAGCATGTAAAAGGTTCGTTATGGAGACATTAGAAATAAAATGGTACGAGACATGCTGACCCACATCTCAGAATATTTCATTGCTCCTTTATTTCTCACTTACAATTCGGGCTAAGTTGTGTTCTTTAATATGATGATCAGGTAGCTAACAATCAGAATTGTATTTGTAAAATAACAATTGGCACAGTTTGTTTATCAATTAAGATTTTATATGTATCTGTTTAACGAATGCTTGTTATTTATGTTGTGAATGATATATATTTTATTTACGCAGATCTGGGTGTTTTTCTATCTATAATATGTATGTATTTACAAAAACAAAAAATGTATCTAAGTAGTTTATCATCCATCTCGTTACCATAACACAAGCATTAAGTTGCTTAGCTTGGGACGAGATGGCGTTGTGTGAAATGTCCAAGGATATTTATTTATTTATATTTATTTATATAATACAAATGCGAGCTTAATAATGACGATTGCATAACGATACACGGTCAGATGAATAAAGGTGAAAACAGAGACACCGGAGCGGAGGCGAGCCACAGACTGAGATGGCTTTTTGTTCGAATGAGTATGACTACTACTACTGTCCATTGTGTCTTAAGCACAATAAACGATTTGGCTTTGATAACCTTAGTTGTACTACTACTACTCAGCCCAACCCATATATGACCCACTGCTTTGTTGGGTCTCCTCCAATTACACGGAGGGTATTTGCCATGCTGGCACAGGCTTTTCATATTAAGTTTTCGTTCTCTTGCGGTAGGTTTTCGGCCTTGTTGGCCGCATAATGCGCGGACTGGTCGCAGCGGCCAATAGGCCGCGTATGTGACGCGATGTTTTTCGTTGGCCGCCTAATGCGCGCAGCTATATACATCGTAGAAGAATTAGTTGGCCGCAGCGACTTGGCCGCGCGGCCTGGCCGCATAATGCGCGGAGGCCCTAATTCTTCTACGATGTATGTAGCTGCGCGCATTAGGCGGCCAGCGAAAAACATCGCGACACACACGCGGCCATCCCGCGAATTATGCGGCCAGGCCGCGCAACTGGCCGCCTAATGCGCGGGGGCTCTTACGACCGTCAGGATGGATTGAGTGGTGACACAATGTATTCTAAATCCGTCACCACGCGGACCAATGAGAATGAAACACGCTCCAAATGGTGTTTATAACGTCATACTAATTCAATCAACATAAAAAGCCGTCTCCACCTCCGTTGTCTGTGTGTGTTGTCGCCTTACATCCCAATTAATAATCGTGGGTATTTGAACGCAAACACTAGATCATATCTCAACTATCCGATGCAGTGTCATTCACCGGTCATTGACTACGGCTTATTAACGCCTCACCTGTGATTTATAGTCTTGTTTATTGTTATGAGACGAATCAATAGGAAATGAAATGCCGATTCAGAAATCCTTAAGCGCAATAAACTCAATGCAATTACAATTTCTCGCGGAGCTTATCACCGTATTGCACAGGGTGTGTTAAAAAGGCTATTCGTTCATATTGTGGGCATTGGGCTTATTATACTCGTAAATCAACTTTGTATTTCAACTGTTTGGCTATTTTGCAGTATGAGGGAGACCTACACGTTTTAAAAAACAAGTATACTGCCTAGTTGAAAGAGTATCACATTCAAAATACATGTATGTGTATTTTTATGGACCTTGATTCTATGATCTTTTCTTGATCTATGAAGATCTATGTTTCATTTTGAGTTCGTGAATAACATGTTAGTAAAGAAAGAGATCTGGTGCTCAGTGCTGGTAGGCCTCGTAGTCGGTGGATACGGTCACCGGAAGCCAATGCATGTGGGCGGTTCTGAATCGCGTAACGGTGGAAATCTTTTGGGGTGTGTCTAGTGGTGGAGTCCTTTTGGCTAAAGTGATGGTGATAATGAAAGAGACCCTGCGATACAAGATTTCTACGTAGTTCACGAGTTGCGCCGTTTAAAAATACTGCATTTATTTATTAAAACTTTGCACAAATTATATCCTCTTTTAGATTCAGCCTCTAGAATAGGCAGTATTATAGGAATGTTGTTTTACATAAACAGGAATTAACGTCGTCCAGCTCTCGGTTTATATTTGAACGCGTCAAATAATAATGAGGGTTTATTAAAACAGCCTCTTTAACAGTCGTTCCAATGTCGTAACGACCGAAGTACAACAACGCCTTCGTCTATTAGTGGTGTTTTTATTTTTCCGAGATAAGATAGTATTTTATAAAGGTCCTAGTTGCACTTGTGTTTTTGAAGCTAGATTAGATTTATTACCAGTGAGGCGGCTACACTCAGAATGGGGCTCAAGCATACGACCTGTCTGATGGTAAGCGGCTACTGCCGCCTATGCATGCATGACGCCGGCACCAGAGAAATGAGAGATGAGATCACCTTTCAGCTGCCTGAGCTTTGGGGAACATACGCACGCACATAATAATGTTTCAAATATGTGACGTAAAGTCAAATAAGTTCAACCATCGTACAAATTATGAGTCATATTTTAATAAGAGTTTCCTATTTCTCTCGTGACATCCTCTTATGTTTTTTACCACATAAGTGCATGTTTTACTTGTATTTCATTTACTCACTCGTAGTCGGCTGTTCTCATCCTGCTTATAATTAGTGTCACATCTTCCATGTGTTCATTAATAAAATAAAATTCTAGTTTACACAATCTCGAAAGGGCTTCAGCGCCCTTTGTATATTATAATTAAAACTATAGGAAACTCATTGGTTTGTTCATTGATCTCGTTTTGCTTCTACTAATATTTTAATACATACTTTTATTTCTAACCGATTTTTCCGATGTGTTCGTTTTCACTTCAAAAGGGAGGAGGTTGTCAATTCGGTTGTATGTTTTTTTTCAATGTTTGATACCGCAGAACTGATATTAGTAAACAGAGTAAATAATTCTATTCAATTCAGATTATACTCGTATATTAATATTTTACCGAAATGGGATTAGTACAACGGCAAAAAACTTGAAATAATATTTGTAAGACAAAATTTATATTATTTCGAGACCTTTACAAAGCATACGTTTATTTGCTATAAACCGACTTCTAAGCGTAAAGTAAAATTCAAATTAAAACTCGGTATCTTGGGTATACCTATATCTTAATAAATAACGTTGCTATCAATTTAAGTTGGCACGCACTTCTAATGGTAGTTCATTGGTAAGTAATGTTTTTGCTTTTTTTCTTCTCCTACGGTACCACACGGTTGTATCAAAGTCAGTTGTTCCTTTAATGTTCATGTTGCTTTTATTATTTGTACTAAAGAGGCCATGAAAGACGTTAATGCCCAATAACCTGTTGAAAATTAAACAATTGCAACCACGCAGACCGCGTTGGCAGTTATATTGTGTTTGATAATTTTATACCAACACGAGAATCGTTTTATGAATGGGTCACCGTGTCGAGTTTTCCTGTTGCTTGTTCTTCTCTTCTCTTTGCTTGATTCGATATGTTGATTTTTATGAAACAACTTGACTCGAGTTTTGCCAAACTTTTTTGGCAGCCGTTGTTAGGTATTGATTATTATTGCTGTCGCGCCACTAAGAGGGCACTTTATTTCATAATACATATCTTAAAAGATATGGTCATTTACTTAATTTATATATCATCGTCACCATCATTACAGCCCATAAAGGCCCACTACTGTGTCGAGCCTCCTCCAAATTCATGAACGGAAATCAGGCTACTGTGCTGACAAGACGAGTTGGCACAGGTTTTCCTTCTCTTGAGGTATGGATGCATGTTATAAAGTAGAAAATCATTCGATTACACATAAATATGGTACTAATGCCATTATAAAAAAACACATACTTAAATAAAATTGCAGTGCACCGATGTTTGTTTGTAAATGATATTCAAGAACAAATAACATGATTGTTCTCTATTCTTTATGACAACAAAAACAGCCTTAACAATAAGATAAGCCGCTGATTATTACAAATAGTTTTAAATTTAAAATTATGGTCTTAATGGGCGTCAGAGGCGGGGACTGAAGCTAAGTGTATTGCGAACTGTAATAAACTTGGATTGCTTCAATTACTTAATACACTAACAAGGCTCGAGCTCACTCCCACGTCTAAATGTAATTTTATGTGCTTGCTTTACCGAGACACAAAGTGGTCCTATTACGGGATCATCTAGTTGGAACATTGAAAATTTATGGAATCCCCAACACAACCAGAGCGTAGTCGATAATACATAATCGACTGCTGATCACATTTCTTCAAACATAATTAAAATACCAAACTTAGGAATCTATTATGTAAAAGCTATGATGTCATAGGCAAATTATTATTTAAAACACTATTTCTTCTTCGTCCGGGGTTATAGAGAAAACTAAGCCTAAAGATGGCGCTACAGCAATAAATAGATACTAGCTGCACCCCGCGGTTTCACCCGCGCTAACTTGACACTCATCGTTATATTCTGTTTAAATATCGTTATACATTGTAGCCTATGTGTTATTCTGACGTATGAGCTATATTATTGTAAAGTTTCATTAAAATCCATTCTGTAGATTTTACGTGAAAGAGTAACAAACATCCATCCATACTTACAAACTTTCGCGTTTATAATATTAGTAGGAAGTAGGATGAACGTAGAACTATCACCAAGTTATTCAGGTTTCAAATGACCAGTCGCTCAATAAATCTTTACCAACGGTGCGCATTTGTATCTCATACATGTCTAAAATCGTATGGATGTATAAAATTATTATTATTATATAAAAAATAAATAGATTTATCCCCGTATTGGTCCTGACTAAGGATTAGGTTATAGAACTTTCGTCTAAATTAAAATTTTAGATCTATCTATCATTATCATCACTACATAGTATAAAACAAAGTCGCATTCTTCTGTCCGTCCCTATGTATGCATAAATCTTTAAAACTACGCAACGGATTTTGAAGCTTTTTTTTAATAGATAGAGTGATTCAAGGGGAAGGTTTATATGTATAACCCACCCCCGCTTTGCACGGGCGAAGCCGGGGCGGGCCACTAGTTACATAGTATAAAACATAGTCACTGTTGTCTGTCCGTCCCTATGTATGCTTAAATCTTTAAAACTACGCAACGGATTTTGATGCGGTGTTTTTTAATAGATAGTGATTTAACAGGAAGGTTTTTATCTATATCATAATTGCACCCGTGCGAAGCCGGGCCGGGTCGCTAGTATCATATAAATTAAAAAAGCTCTCGAACGGCAACATACATTTGCCAGCAATGTTTCGGAATGCTGCACCTTCCTTAAGCTATCAATACTAAACTTAAACATATCCTAATTAGTTGCCTCAGTTGATAAAGTCAATACATACTGTATCAAGCTCTTTGATGGCTAATGATGTCATATTCGTCGCGTCCCGTCTGACTTCCACTGAGTCGTGTAAATGACCTTCACGCCAAACAGCACATGTGGTTAGTAATAATCGCGACTTCAATAATAAAACCATTTTGGTTAGGACACGTCTTTTGAAAAGATTGGATCTTTGATACCCGCGTCATACAAGATACGTATTATGAGCGCCTACCTACGGCGCTGTATTTTTATACGGGTTGTCAAAACATTGTTTTGACGGTAATTGGGCGTATCGGATTGCGCGCTAGATTTATTTTATAATAATGTTACGTGTATCAATATCAAAATATCATCGCATCGTGACGTGTTTAGAATCTGTTTACTATGTCGTTTGTTTATTAGTAAATAGGAATTTTATTCATAAAGTGCCTCTTCGCAATTGGCGATTGGCGGTCAGTTCTAAAAAAATAGTTCTATCCTTAGGTATCTGGAAGATCGGTTTATGTTAGGATTTTATTATTAATCAATCGAAAGAAAGTCTTAAGCCTTAGAGACGAACACTTAAGCCTCTATAAGATTAATTTCCAAGATAACCAATCAAAATTTTACAGTGGTACTGTGACAGATGAAGAATTGGTCTTTCAACGAGTTTGCCTACTTGTGTAGATCTTTCTAGACATAATATTTCCGACAGCAAGGAAGTTGGCTTAAACGTTTGACATAAAATACCTATAGTGTTCCAATACATAACACCGAAATGAAGTTATAGATTAGCGCTAATGTTATCTATGATTCGTATTCACTCAATTTCAACTGTTTAGTGTTTCCTGTAACTGTTTGTTTTAATTAATTTAATCACTCTTAATCTATCACTGTCACTTTGTACACTGCTATCTCTTTGACATTACAACAGTGGTCATTAGAGACATTTCATTCCATATTTTCGACTACCTGGAATTGTATTTAGAACATATAAAAAGTCATCCGTTGATTTTTAGTAGCAATAGTACCTATTTTAACGGACTGTATTAAACCTTTCTCTAAATAATTGTAAGTTAGAAATACTCGTAGTCTCGACAGAGCACATAATTTATAATACAAAAGATAAACATTCGGACGCTTTCCGTAACAGATCAACGCAGTAAGGTCATTTCAATTATTTTCTTTACTCACCAATATAAAGACCGAGAAACGTCCAGTATACGGTTAAGTGGTCGTAATTGTGGTTTATATTTATACCTACAATCTACATATCGCGTGGGTTTCTGCTTGAATTATATGGAGTATGCAAGTGTACTGCAAATTACTCTTTATTTACTCGATGGAGATATGCGGGCACGTGTTCATTGGTGTATTTTATACGTTATCTTTCAATTGGTACTTCTGCTTTCTACTTATGCAGATCTTGACCTGGACTCATATCTTTGTTGCCTTAATTTATAAAGAATCTGCCTTTTACATGTCAAAATACTATCCTATGTTTCAATATAATCAATGAACTTACTGTTTGTCTAATTTTGTCCAAACGCTTTCGATCGCTATAACGTGATTGAATAGTAAATACTTTTCATCTTTCATCTTCGTGATGCTTATTAATTTATCACTCATTCTGTTAAAATGATTATTTGCTCATCCCTATTATAAGTTTCATTTTTTATGTTAATAAGCTGTCATTTAACATAAAAGATCGTGATATTGGTCAATAAAATTTAAATGTCGCACGTAACGATAAGCGCGTATATTTAATGACATGATTGATTTCCACCTCATTCAGCCGTCAAAATTGAATACATTGCGATTATACACAGTCGACATCGGTGCACGATTATGAAAACCTTTAATAAGGGTGTGCCAGAAGTTGATTTTCCCGACTTAACAATCATGGTAATTGAAATACAAATCATGGTATCGAATTTGGAATATATTGGCTTCAATTAGGGGTCCGCCTGCGTGAGACTCTTACGAAAAACTGAAACAATGTGTATGGTACGTTTTTCTTGAATGAGATAATGTACAGCTAGCTATCCGAGACGCTGTCTCTGTGCCAAACTCTATTACAATCTGTTGAGCCATTGTGACATTTCGCAACAAAAAGAAACTCACAACTAACATAAGTAACCGCTTACATAAGTATACAGTTATATGTCCAGCGTCCTAACCATCCACAAAATCAAAAGAGGGCCACTCGGAAGTGGGCAATGTATGGCCTCCGAACCTCCGATGATGACGAACCTTTCAGTATTTTGTTATAAATAAGATAAAACTTCGTCTGTACAGTGGACATGTGCCCAATGCGAAATGTGCGGTAGTCCTTTTGTCCTCATCTTGCTCGTTTTTGTTTTGGGTCCCTCCGCAATGCGCTTTGTTGACGTGATGCGTATTTGCATATACCCTTGACTCGACGGATGCCTTGTCAAATGTATCTTGCATTGTTAGCGATGATATTATCGTTACAAGCGATTTGAATCTGGCTTATGCCCGGAGCCAAAGCAAGGGCCAACTTGCTTGACTGTTTTATGTATACGCCGTAGGCATAGCTACTCTTATGCTTTGTTTGGGGAAGATTTGCTAAAGAGTGTAAAGATTATGCGGTCACAAACACATTTTAATAGCGACCTACACGATGAAACCATAGTTTTTGCTACAAAGGTGATATATTAGTGTGGCCAGTATTTACATGGTTAGACCAGGTGTCAGTATAATAACGTCTGTCATAAATGGTAGAATAGCAGGGACCGGCGACGGCTTTGCGTGCCCTCCGAAGCACGGAAGAGTTCAGATATTGCACGAACCAAACGTTGCCCAACCTGTGCAGTTCATTGGACTACAATTAATTAAATAATATATATTAATTATAAATAAGACAAATAAACTAGCTAAGTATAGTTTTGAACAATAGCAACAACCTGCGAATGACGCAAATACCAGTCAACGCCAACCCAAGATTTAAAGCCAAAAAAACAAGATCTCAACTTGTAATTGCGAACACACAATGTATTTGCCATCTGCTTAAATCACCATGAACTAGCCATGCGCTACAAAAAATAGTAGCAGACAATGAGGTTCGCACATTCGAAAAATATCGAGGTGAGTGAACCCGCGCGCGTAACATAGCCGATAGCTTTTTGTTGACTTACAAAAACAAGTTAAATGAATTGGCGAGCAATGAGCTCAACAAGCTCGCATCGCTTGTTTTGTATTATATCCTATTGAACCCGAATAGGTGGCTAATGGCATTAAGATGATGGAGCAGCTGTTAATTATAGTCATTCCGTATCATTTCGCATCGCGAGATCTGCGTGCTGGTGCTCTGGGATTGTTTATGTGGTTAGATCTGTATCGCAGTCTGTGGTTAAAAGGAAATTGAGTGTTTACTTCGATGCATAAAGATTTATCTAATAGGGGAAGTTATCTACTGTATTTAATTTGTCAAAGTGGAGACGTAAAGAAAAAACTTTGTACCCTATTTTTTTGTTATGACAACACTATCGTGTATTTGACATACACACGCATACACACTAATTTGTTTAATGTTAAAGTCTGTGGTCAAATTGAAGATAGAACTATATTTATAAAACTATAATATAAATCAATTACGGTCGTATTTCTTAATAACATTCCCTACTGTATTACTTATACTAAGGTCCTGGTAAAGGTAAGAAGAAATTGCGTGTAGCTATGAATCTGCCTGTTGAAAATTGTGTGGAGCATATTTGTTAATAAAATAAAGAGTAATATACGATACGTCGAAAAAAAATCTATGTTTACCTTGAATTGTAGGTACTTATTTCTAACTGCAGTTTGATATTTTGCTCAACCCAACCTTCCCCTTTTGGCAACACAGACCTAAATTAAACAAAACCAAAGAAGGAACCTCACGAATTTCATTCAACTAAATATAAACTTTGCGGTCGTAAATTATTTCGCCGCATCCGCGACGAAGATTGACATGATGTGAGGCAATGTAACGAACGCTTGACTATTTCGTACCTACAGATATCCATCGGGGCCGAATGGTAATATTTTAATTTATAGAGATAACCGTCGATACGAATCATGAATATAAATGAGTGAAGGCAAAAACAAGATGTGTCCGAGGAGAAATAATAAGAGGCGTCCGACAGCCACGCTCGTCTAGCCATCGTCCTTGAGTGCAGAAATCCTTGATGAGTACAATCAACCGCCACCGGATAGTCGCCTGCGTCCAGGGCTGCCGATTAATGACATAACTACGTGTACTCTGGTATTTGTTACGTTGACAATGCAATACCAAACTCGCCGTCGATATGCGAAAAACGTTAGTCTGAATTCTGAAATCAAATAGAATATCCTTAGTTAGTTAAGAAAAGGGCAAACCATATATAAGAATATTGATAGCTAAATTAAATAGAAAGTAGTGCAATTGCCTTTTTACTAAGAGCAATTTCTTCGAAGGGTCTAGTAACTAGTGATCTTGATGAAATTTTCGTCTAAACATTGTTCATTCTAAACTTACAGTGTTCAAATACTTTTCCAAAAATTATATGAAATGAATATGGGGTCATATTTTTTTTCGCTATACAATAATTTAAAAACGATTTCTAATAAGGGTGCTTTATAATGTCATGTGAACTGTGGCCTTTGGTTGTCTAAAAAATAAATTAACTTAACCAAAATATTATCAGCTCGGTCGCTAAAACGAACGGAAATACTTAAATAAAAAAACATATGAAGGACTCAATTTTTATACACAAATTAAATTTAAAAATAAACTTGCGCGTATATATTTACCAAATTAAACAGGCAAAAGTAATTTAACGATTAGATAATAGTAACGATCTTTATGACCATTAACGGTAACTTTCCTGCAAAACCAAATATGTAGTCCAATAAACGTCCATCAACGTCTAAAATGTTTAAGACTTGCAACGTGAGAATAAAATTGTATATTTATTTCCAAACAGCAATAAGCCCTGAGCTCGATCTATTCCAATTCAACTAGTTTTATGCCCACTTGTTGAGTAAACTCGTTATAGGCATCCATATAAGTTATAATGTCTTATTTTTTGCGTGCGAACCTGCGTGGCCCCTAATAAATTTATTATTTGATATCGATATTAACTATTGTGAGAAGAAATTGTTTACTATTATTGACTTCATTCCATAGCAATCGTACACTCATTGTCAGTCAACGTCATTACGATACCAAACATGTAGCGAGATTATAATCGTTTTTTATCGAAGGCTCGTAGGATAATGTGCAGCCCTAGATTATCGATGTTGCGTAGGCGCTAGTGAGTGTGACGACAAAAAATGAACTGAAAATAAATGGGCGCGAAACGGCTATTAGCGCTGCGGTCGCAGCTACATACGTACAAATGCGGTATGCTTGCCGTATTTGTAAATACGCAATTATACGCACCTCAAATAGATCACAAATAAATTCCTTACATCTATCTAGTGTTGCGTGTTGACACTATCAATATATTTTGAAAGAAGCTTATGTATTCAATCCTATGGAAACCATCAATGTTGTGTGTATCAATGTTTTAATTAATAACTGTGGTTATTGACTAGTTTTCTATAATTACATTTCCTTATGCTCTCGGTTTAAACATGTTTATATTTAAATCGAATGATGTACGTAAACATGTCACATGTAAAATCCTACCGCAGTTTAAATTCAATTTAATCCCAGCCACGGACTGTCAACTTATCGAATATAAATTCTCTTAATAATCGTTACCAATTACGTGAGCGTTCGGCCTCGCACTATCAATCTTTGCAGAAAGGCAGCAACGTGCCATTACTGCGAGGGATTAAGATCTTTTTGCCTTGGCATGTAAGGGGGAAAATGAATTGTCGAATGCACCTTGATTAGTCGTTCTGACGTGAGGCGGCTAGCCGGCGGGGCGCGCCAGCCGGTCCTTGCTAATGCAGGCTCCTGAGAAACTCTGGATATTATGAAATAATTAGCCCAACAGCGGACGCCCCATTTGTGTTCCCAATTACAAATCTAATTGCTTGGTATTTGTTTAATATTTATATCGTGTTTTTAGTTATACATTATTTAAAAAGAAATGTTGTATCATAGTTCCAAATCTTTTTGGGGTGCGCTCCTGGACGTCAGTTTTATCTTACTCTATACGGTTTTGGGTTAATTTACCAACTACATCCGCGATGTATTTTCAGTCGTTTAACCAATTTCCACACTGCTTGTCTTTTTTAACAGTAGGTACTAACAATCAAATATTATTAGAAACCTTTCCATTAGGATCGAAAAGTTCCTGAATATTCGCTTCCAGGAATGTGAACAACAGTCGTTTTATGCTTCCTACTACCAAGCTTTGAGGAAATTAGTCATGGACAAGAATATCTTATTAGCTAAGTCTTTTAGGAATTGTGTTTTTGATCGTCACTTGATATTTGTAGCGTTTTATCTTTAAAATGTTATAAGGTTGGAATATACTCGTATGTTTACTTTTTACTAATAACAACTCCGTTTTTAATCCATTTATTGAATCACAAATCGCCCCTTTCATTCGGAATCAAGGTTTACTTGTTTTGCATATCCTTTTAATGTATTCCATAAGCAATGGAGCTTACGTATTGTACATAATATGATGTATTAGTAAATTTTTACATAATATAGCATAAAAAAAGTAGAACAATTTTAAAAATACTACATAATCATGAATATGATTGATTTCTAGCGTGACATGCAGACTATTAGAGTTTTAGTTAGTCCAGTGTTCCTTTTTTTATGGCTATATTCTATGTATCCTTTCTAGATAGTTCGAATGAATCATACAAAGCTAACGATTCTGTCTGCTTCTCTTGTGTCCTCGAGATCAGCCGACACCGGGTCCGCCCGAGGCGCAACTCTGCAGTCTGTCGCAGTCAAGTTCACGGCCCCGCGGCCAACGTTCCGCAACATTTCCTCGTTCTGTCTCGTGCATTCGATCGAAAGCATTGCTATTGATAGCCTCGTCTGGAGCTTTGGTAACCTTCGACAAACAGGGTTTCGCTGTAATCATAGGCTTTCATTCCTGCTAATGACGAAAAGGCACTGATTACATTAATTTTTATTTAAATACTAGCTGTTACCAGCGACTTCGTCCGCGTGGTATATATAACAAATAAATATTGTTCAGTCACAGAGTTTACGATAACTTATTAATTCGGTATTTCGGTAAAAACACTCGTAATTTGGAAAAGCCGACTAAGTTTTCCACAAACATGAGGAAAACACGGTAACTAAGGGCTCCTTAAAATGGGGAAGGGGGTGTCAATAAAAGTAGCCTAAGTTACTGCGTGTTATTCGCTTTAAGCCAGTAAAAATCCCGTCAAATTAGTCCGGCCATTTGGGAGATTAACAAACAGACAGACAGACAGACAAAAAAATTAAAACATGTTGTTTTATTATATGGACCGTGTATCCAAAATCATCCACAAATCTCTCCAAAAAGGCCGGTCCTGGGCCGTCCGCATCCACTGCTTTCCGGTGACCTTAACCAGGTCGTCGGTCCACCGTGTGGGAGGCCTACCAGCACTGCGCATTCCGGAACGCGGTCGCCACTCGAGGACTTTTCCGCCCTGTCGGGCGTCGGTCCTGCGAGCTATGTGCCCTGACCACTGCCACTTCAAGTTTGGCAATCCAATTTTAATATTACAAACAGATAGTCCAATTGTATTTATTCGTGTAGATTAGTACGTCGTCGCTTCACGACGTTTTTAGTTCAATATACTATACATATAGTTTTATTCACATAAAACCAATAATAATTGTAATTACAAAGTCTTTCTGCAATTAGCTAAAAAAGCCTAGCGGAGACATGGTGGCGAGAGGGGTTGGCATAGATTGATCCATGTCAAGACTTCCTTGTCTTGCGGCTTTGGCTTCTACCCATCTATGTCATTTAGGCGCCCGTTGTCGTAATGGGTTTGTGACACTACGCATTTTAAGTTTGCCAGTACGCAAAGATTAACAACGATGCATGCATGTACTAATTATACAATATCTAAGTTAAAAACAGCATAATGCATAGTATTTTTTAGTACTCTAGCACAATGATGATCGGCACAATAGCATCTATTACGATAGAGGCTAGCTAAACTCGCCGCGTCACGTGCAAAACGTTTGCTTTGTAATTATTTACGACATTCGCTAGAGTTTTATTGTCTTTGTTGTCCTTCGTGACGCTGTTCCTCTTGTCTCGTAATGTTTACAGACCTGTTATACAAACGCAAGAACAAATTGTGTGGTCTTTAGATTTGTCAAACTCCATACAATTGCTTGAAACTTACGTATCAGTATCAGTTCTCATTGTTCTCACAGTGATTATGACCAGTGTTTTGAGATATGACCCGATAAGTGAAGCCATGTAGAGCGTACCACGATGATTGTTCTCAACATTGGGCGTGGGGCTGATGACCTCATCTTTCAAATGTTTATTCACTTTTGAACAGAAAATAGACGTAAATAAAAATATTTAGTATGATTTTTTATTTTATCAGCAGCTCGCACACGTTCATCATCATCATCATCATCATCATTTCAGCCAAAATAGGTACGTCCACTGCTGGATATAGGCCTCCCCCAAGGATTTCCGGCGACCTTGCGGTCCACCGTGTGGCAGCACTCGGTCACAGGTTATTAAGCAGCTAAAACGGAAATTCATCACTATTCTGGCATTAGTAATGATTTGTACTAAGGACTTAGGTCTTTCTTTTTATGTCAGATATCCTAATGGATACCCGGTCGTTGGGGACTGTCCGGTTGATGTGGGGCGCGTAGAGATGGATAATTGCGACCCGACTTACCCACTAAAACCGACGGTGATCCTCGAATGCTCGAACCAGGGCCTGATTTTGGGCCAAATTTTCATAATCCATTAGATCTTAATTAATACCAATAAAATTAGGAAGCATATAACGGAAGCACCTGCTAGCATTTCTTTCCAATTATATTTCTCTGCAATCACAATAATTGGTACTTCTCATAAATTAAATTCAGATCGACAAAAAAACCTAGAGATGATTATACGTTGTATTGATGCTCATAAGAAAATGCCGTTACTTACGCATTTGGATCCGTCTGTTTCGAGAAATGACCAGCGTTTAAGTGCTATAAAAAGTACAAAAAGGTATAAAAAATGTTGTTTACTAGTTTGCCACTCGAGTTGAATTGAACCAACCACTCGGCTTAATTACCTGTGGCGGTCGGCTGTATATCAATTTACCAAGCCGAGATATTATGTCATGATGATAGTTCATCTTATGGCTCGTGTATTAATAAAAAGTGCACTGTTATCATATTGAGTCTTATTACAATTTTTAGTAAATTCAAGATCCACTGTCGTGTCGAGCTTCCTCTAATTCTCTAGAGAGAAATTAAGCTCTATCAGCCTGATGGACGGATTCGCATAGGATATATGTTGCCTTGTTGGCTCAGATTAATACGAAAAGACCGATCGGGATCAGGCAAGAGGTTCTTGCTCTGGGTTTGGGTGTCAGTACTGTTCGTGAATATGATATAAGGTTGTAATCAGGCCGCGAAATAAACTTAAACAAACTTAGTGTTGGCTCTAGATATAATATCGTATCCGGTAAACATCTTTCGAATAGTACCGTGGTGGGGGAAAGCTCGCACATATAGTCGCGTGGGATTTGCCCCCTCTCTGGCAATAGGACACAATAATATATACAAAATAAATATAATATAAATATAGTCATTGTAATTGTTCAAGTTGTTTTTCGGCTCTTATAGTCGATTTTGACTTGAGATTCGCTGAAAGCTACGCCAATGCTTCTATGCTGCGTTAACATAGAACCACATACCTGAATAGATCGATGGAGAGAAATTAGCATACACTACATATAACGGTGTTCGGAAAATCTTACACGGATATTCATCCGCCTCTTTGGGAGAACAATGTGACATCTCGAAATCCAATTTCGACAAAAAGCTATTTTACCATCAGAAAAACAAGGTTCAAGATACAAATGGCATTGATTGGAGATGTCACGTTATTTTTGCAAAGCAGCTAGGATTCCTACGACTATTTGGACAAGAATAGAGCCTGTGAGTCATATTGACATGGTTACATCAAGCGATAATTTTGTCCGTTTGTTTGTTGTCAGATATAAATCTGGTCAGATCACGAGGTCGTTAATGTGATATTCGTGTCGGCGCCGCCTCAGACGGTACTGTTATCCCATTGTCGATTGAAATGCTCTGCGCTTTCATATTTGTCTATGTACAGCTATTGTACGATTTGGTTCCGTGCTCCAGATCGATATCTTTCCAATACACCGTATTGTTACAAGCTTCTTATGTGTATTGTGTTACTCTTTAGAGATTCAAATGCTATTTTATGGTATGTTTTTGCTAGTAGAACGTGCTGACCAAAATTGCGTAATAGTTTAAACATTATATTATGTGGTAGCTGATATAAAATACTTAGTTTAATCTGTAGAAATACCAAACAATCTAGCTAGCGTAGCTTCATCAAAACAAAAGCTGTATTTTACCGTTAGGAATAATATAAAACATATTATATTGCATTAAAATGCATTTCGTGCGTGATTACATCTTTTAGGGTGGATTGTACCTATTATTTTAATTAAAGCGAAATGAAAAATGCGCCGTTCTTACTTTACTGTCTGCGCTGGGCTTTGGGGTTTACGGTCGCTGTTACCGCCACTGTAAATATGTACAGAAGGTCTGTATAATTTTTTTTATGAAAATATTTAGCTTAGGTAGTTGTTTTAGAAATTGGTTAAATCAGTTGTCTAAAACGCACAAATATCATAACTTAACTCATAACATGTATTACATGGCTAGGTTTAAATTACGTTGTATTTTTATCATTATTTTGCCATGCACTTTTTACTTTATGTGACTACCACTATGCCAAACCCGACTGTAATCAATATAATTAAACCTCACTTAGGCTGTGTCCCCAGTAGGCAAACTGTTAGCAGCCGACTGAGTTTGAGGCGTCTCGGTTTAGTACGCCCATCCATATATTTGAAATGGAGTGTCCACAGTTTGCTAGTTTTGCGCTCACTTTACGCAGTTTGCATCGTTACTGTCTGAGTTAGTGGCCGACTCACAGCAAGCGTTGCGACACACGAAAATCGATCTGAGTTTGCAGCTAACTCAAATTTCAGTTCGCCACAAACTTGCAACTCACTCAGTCGGCTGCAAATTGTTTGCCTACTGGGGACACAACCTTAAACTAAGACAGTCAAACCTTTATTTTTCATGTACAATATGATCTTTACTTCACTATTCGTATACGCGTATCTGACATAAAAGTCAATGTGCGCCTTATCTACCGCTTACGTTTAGCGAACACGGATGGCCATGTAAACAACCAGCATCATATTTCATTTACCGCTCGATTGCAAACGCGCACCATTGAACGAAGTAGACATTCTGTGGTTACGTATTTAGTGGTAGTTTCCGCTATATTTGATATGCTAGCCGTGATAAGGTCGCCAGCCACGCGACACTTGCTCAACCCCTTCCAGTGGCGAGGGTAGTCGCCCTTCCGCCTTATTGATTAGCACCCTTGGATAATAATCAGCGGTGAAAACAACACGTTACTATGAGTGCTATACATTGATGATTAACTGCGGCGTGTTTGTGTCGTGGTATTGTTTTTTTTCAATAAGCCTTGTGACTGTTTTACGCAGTTCAGTATTAGCTTGGATATAACAATAAAAAAAAATGCATTTGTTAACGATATAATAACTTTAAGGCATTACGCTGCTGTTTAGTTTATACTGAGAAGGTCTAGCCTGGCGGATAGTACGGACTGCAAGATATTTGTAGGTTAGCCAACGTCTGGCTCAGCCTACTGTAAGATGTGTGACCATCATATTTACATCTGAGATCCTACGTGATTTGGAGGGCACGTAAAACTGTCGGTCTGTGGACCATCTATGGCCTTCGATACATGAAGTTAGTAGGGTGAAAATTGTCCTGATGTATCCAATCGAGTCGCGGTTGTGTCACGGTGACCTACGAGGTCAGATGAAAACAGCTTCGTGTAAATACTAGACATTATTCGCCCCGATCTCGTTGAAATTAAAAGGTAGATAAACAATGTCTACTCAGTATCTCTTGCGAGTACGAATTGTTATACTGTAAAATACGATCCATCCAAAATGCCATTTGTCCATCGGCTCATGATTATATCCAAATGGGATTGTTGGGATTGCAAGTATTTCAGACAAATCACGTCTTTAAAAACTAGAAATGTAATAGGCTTGAGACCTGTATTCCAACACATTCAATTGCTTGGTCTAAAAATATCGTCATAAAAAATAAGCAATTTATAATATATGCTATCGAAAAAGAAACAATCGATTGTTTAAAAATCTTTGGGGCGAAAATGTCGGGTGCAACTTCATACTTGAAATACCTCACATAAATTATAGCATGATAATATATATTTAACATAAACTTATAACGGGAAATGATTCTGTTAGTATAGAAAATATTGACAAACATATGACTCTTTAAAATACACAGAACAAATAGTAAGCCGTGCGAGCGGAGGCCGATTGCGTCGATCGGGTCGTGTTAGCCGAGTCAAATAATAGACGTGTTGTAAATCCGTTGCTTTCATTGTGATATCGAGAAGTCGTGAGGCGCACATTCCCTCTTGAACGAGAAGGACACAACATGTAAGGGCCACTATGGCTGGTGCTGAGAAACTCCTACTAATTGTCTATCGGGTCGAGAATCACGAATATACTGTCAATGTCCGTTCACTCACGATTGTGGAATCAATCTTAAAAGCTTGTGTCTTATTGTATTTTAAAGTTTCGTAAACTAAATAAATTATTGCTTTTTTTCAGTTATTTCATTGTTACTGAAAGGTGGTTTAATTTCGAAGGACGATCGTTAGAGTCACGAGAATCAAGGAGAATGAGTTTTCTTTCATAATTGCCATTTGAGATATATTTCAAAACCAAAACATTTTTATGAAACTTGTTTGTAATTTCAAAGTTGCATTAAGTTAATTCGTGTCAATAGTTAATCTCACATGCAATCGCTCACTCATAACCTATTACAAATGGCAACTACTCGAAACGCTCAATTGTATAACTTGCGCAAATAAACGTGATAAACTCTATATATATTATTTAACTTATACCTGAATATAAATAAGTCAATCAGACATCGTTAAATTTTATGCAGCTGCGTATGAGATCTGAATGAGTTCTTACTTTTATTATGGCTTCTCCACACGATACTTAATATTCATTGCTTATTTAGTGCCGGCTGGATATTAGCTGGATGTAGGAAAATCCTGAAAGTAGTAAATATAATAATATGTAATACCGGATAAGTTATTCACTCAACAGGCGCACTCAAAATTTGACATACTTACCTTAACGTCATGTAGCTTATAGCGCCCATGTTTTTGTAAGTCTCCTGTTAAATACGTATAGTAACACAAATAACACCTACATTAAGGCTTGTTGCTATTAGGAGCATTCAACCCCTAGATAGCAACTCATCAATTAAAACTCCAAGTTGCTATTGCGATGATTTACAAATACATACAATGACATCATGTGGAAGCGCCACATAGCGTGTGCATTGCGGTCAGCAAGGGACCGACTCAGTGTTGCAACACTACTGCCGGTTGCGCCAAATCAATCTCGGCGCTAATGGCACCCGCGTTCCGTCAATACACTTGCCAATGCGCTGCCCTACCGCCGACGTAACCCACTCTCATAACTTTATAATAAACTTACGCCCCTCCACAGCTGCGCTCCAAGTCTTGTACTTGGAGAGTAGCAAGGATCGCGTAGTTCTTTACTTAAAATAAAATTAACCTTAATTAGCAGTAGCAGACACAAAATTACGGAGAGAAAGCAGATACTAATAATGAATTATCCTAATAGTAGTATCAGCTCTCGTAACTTTTGTTGTTCTTTCTATTTCAAATATTTTTTGTAACTCGACAATTGGTCATTTTCGTCTCCGGGGCGACCTAATGTCTGGTCATCTATGAGTGACAAGAAATAAGGTCGATCCTCCAATTAGCATATTGTGCCACGCTAGCAAAGGGTTTGTTATCAAGTGTTTCTTTTATTTATAACCAACTCCATAAGTAAAAAGGTGCCAACTTTACGTTAATTAGTAATTCAAATGGTTGTTTAACGGTTAATTGTTTTTTTTTGTGGTTTCATTACGTCTTCTAAATTCATCACCACAGACAGATATAATAGTGTTGATGTTAATAATACATGTGATATTCACCGTTGTTCTTTTTGTCGTAGTTCACGCCCACGGCGGCGGAGAGCGTCGCTTGCGGCAGCAGCTCCTCGTCGTCGAGTTCGTCGTCGTCATCATCGTCATCGTCTTCATCCTCGTCGTCGTCGGACTCGGACACAGCAGATGCGGGCGGCGGGTCCGCACACGCATCGCCAGATGATTCCAATGCTGCATTGGCAGCCGATTGTCAGTTACAGGTAAATAAATAAACTCAATAATTACCCGTGTTTGTTTACGATAGCAAGCCAGAAAACCTAGCTGTATTAGATTCAAAACCCTTTGCCAAACGTCTGCCAAGCATGGCATAGTAGGCAATTTTTCTCCATATAGTTAAAGGCGGTCGACTCAGCTGTACATTACAGTAGCATAAGTTCCCTCCACGAATTATGAGGAGGCCCGACTCAGCAGTGGGTCGTTTATGGGCTGAAATTATGAGGAACTAGTGGCCCGCCCCGGCTTCGCCCGTGCAAAGCGGGGGTGGGTTATACATATAAACCGTCCTCTTGAATCACTCTATCTATTAAAAAAAACCGTATCAAAATCCGTTGCGTAGTTTTAAAGATTTAAGCATACATAGGGACGGACAGACGATAGCGACTTTGTTTTATACTATGTAGTGATGATTACTTAGCTGTGGACCTTTTATGGGCCGAGATGATTATGATGATATCATTCCTTCTAGTCAGTATCCGATTAAAGACACTGCCAAAATAGCGGCGAAATGTGGTATAAATAGGCTGCTGCGTGCGCTATCCAGAGCAGTCGATGTTTGATTTATTTTGCAAACTTTATTGCTCTGGCACCTAGATTATTGGCCCAATTTACTCATTTAATCATCTGTACTCCCACTATGTTTTGTATGATTCCGAACTCATGTTGACGTAACCTATATAGTATGAACCAGTTTTCATGTATTCTATTTTAGCCATCATCTACTACGCCGTCTCCTTCACCAATCTTACCTAATTTGGCTAATTACTAGTCTGGCTTGCCCCACCGGCGATATTTATCGGTCAGTTTTCATGATACTTCTTTGTGTATCGACTGCCATGGTGGAATAGTAGCTTTTCGTGGCCCTCTGAGGCACAGAAATTGTTAGATGTAATAAATGACACACACACACTCACGAAACAGAACCCTGCTTAATCTGCAGATCAATTGCATTCCGCTATTTCGGCTAGGCCTATAGTCTATTTTTGTGTACAGTTTTATTTTGGAACCATGTGAGACGTTGTGCTGACATATACTTCCCCAGGTCATCGACGACGCAGACCTCGCGGAACTATTTCCGGAACAAACATCGAGCGCGCCGGCGCAACAGCCCAATTTCTCTACGTTTGCTGAGCATAGCGCGGCGCCGGACAACGATGACAAGTCGATCGCCGATAATGGTGAGTGCTAACTGTATTACTTACAACACTCTTGAATTAGTTTTATGAGGTGTAGAGGCTGTGGGTGTAGATTTGACGCTAATTTCATAGTTTCAAAGCTGAAAAATGATGCAGTTATTTCTTCATGGCCTTCCATACATACAGTTATTGATACTAGAGGCTTTGCAATGGCCTTTTAATTTGAAGGGGGAACATTTTCGAGCGGCTTTCAACGGATTATGTAAAACTCTCAAATGTGAGAATATTCCCCACGTACCTGCTGAAACCCCACGTGTTAAAACTATTTACAATTTGTATTGTCACCTCCTTTCCAGGTGATGGGTCAAGTAGTGAGATGGAGCTAACTCCCCAGTTAGTGACAGCTGCAATACAAAGAGCCACAGCTGATTCGTCAGGCTCTGAAAACGAGTGTTCCAATTCAGATGCGGGAAATCCGAACACAACGCATTATGCTTCTAGTTTGCTAAGAGACTTCGTCGCTCAAACCCAACTTTTGAGTAGTACGGCGCCACTGACGTCGATAAACACCACTCAGCCGCCACTCCAGTGCGGGCTAAACACCAACTCAATAGAAGGTGTTGGAACTATAAGTGATTGCGTACTCGGGCAGATTAACACCTTGCCGGAAATAACACCTATTGCGCCAAACTTTTTGTCGCCAACTCAACATCTGAGTCCCCAACAGACAGAGGAACTGTCACAAATTAATAAAGATCTGGAAGAAATTACTTCCGTGACACGTCCCGTGGAAATAACTATACCTAACCCTCCTAGTCTTGATGACTGTGTGGATAATAATGATTTTATGAGTTTGGATATCACCCAGGGTGAAGCTGATTTGGGTAGTGCAAGTGATTTATTGAAAAGTTCTCCATTAACGGTAATGGGTGATATAAATCACATCGAGAGTCATAAGTTAGACACAATAAGTACGAATTCAATTGAATCTCAGGAAGATGTCAAAAACGTCATAGTAGAATCTAGAAGGAAGAGAGGACGACCACGTAAAGTTCGGAAAGGGGATGAATTTGAAAGTAAAACTAGAGAATCTCACAAAGAAGACAAATCGGTAGTTAATGTTATTAATTTTCATAATGGTAGTGATCCTCCTAATGTTTCTCCAGATTCCGGTATACTATCAAACCATAATTCGCCTACACATTCCCCATTACCGAGGCACGAAGTGGACGATGGAAACAATAGATTAAGTAGGAAATCAATTCAAAAAGAAAACAATACTAACAGGGAAGGTCGGGCCATGAGATCTAAATCCAAAAGCAGAAGTCGGTTGCAAAATAGGTCAGATTCTAGTGATTGTGATTTTCGGAAAAAGAGAATTGAAAATGAAATAAAACAAATCAAAACAGAAGCTCCATCGCCTATTCCCCTGAAGCAGGAACAGAATAAATTTGAGAAAAGCAAGAAAAATGATCACAAATTAGATATAGCTGCATTAGATAGAATGCTGTACGCCACTGATAGGGTTCTGTATCCACCTAGGAAAAAAGTAGGCCGTAAACCACAAACAAAAACGAAATCTCCTAAAAGCACACCAAAGACGCTGAAAGATAAAAATCAATACGACTCGGCCGATAGTGATGATGATTCGTTGCCGTCAAACAGGTCTGTGTTGTCGAATGTGTATGCTAAGCGTAAAGAAGTCAACAGCAAATTAGGTAGCCTCCCTAAAAAGTCGAACAAATCTTTCGGGAACGTGTGGAGGGAACATCAGAGTGAAAACGAGGCAGCCGCAGATGATCATCTAGATCCAACATGGAAACAAATTGATTTGAATCCCAAGTACAAGGACATTTTGTCGGGCTACAAAAGTGACCACGAAATTAAACCGTATAAAAGTTGCAGTCGCCTTATGGAGTCTGGTTATAAGAGTGATTATGGCTGTAGGTCTGGATACAGAACTGATCATTATCGTTCTGGCTATAAAAGTGACTATAAGTCAGGTTACAAAAGTGACAAATCAGGATACAAAACGGACAACAGCGTGAGAAGCATGAGGAGACGTATGAGGAAACTGAAGAAAACGAGATCGGTAAGAGACAGGTCGTATTATAAAAATCAAAAGCATTTTGTCTCCGATCAAGAAATTGTATTATTGAGCAACAAGATGTTTAGTACATTAAATTTAGGCCACAGTTCGAGCGATACAGAATGTGAAAGCTACTTACCACGAGCAAGTCCAAAGTATGTTAGTGTGTGCACACAGTTTCCATTGCCTTCAAAATATGATTTCGGGTTTTCTAAGAAGCATAAACATATTTTGAGGTCCAACCCATCAGATCCATTCGCTCCAGGGCCTGTATTCAGTGGTTTACAACGTCCCGTAACGACTTGTAATATATTTAAAGTGAGTCATAATAACAACAACACGCTTCCTAAAACACCCAGCAAAGCCAACAGTTACATTGGAAGGTCTCTGCCGTCTCTGAAACCTGCATTCACACACAAGTTTGGAGCGTCCCCTTTATGTACGTCCACCAAACATTTGGGATCACGGAAAGAATTAGATGGTAAGATTCCGCGCACACTTTCACCAAAAAGCCGGAAGCTAGCGAAAAATGGAAGTATACTATTTTCAAGTCATGCAAAGAAAGATCTGATACCTAAACCACTTCCTAATATCTTTGAAAAGGCAAAAAATAGTTATGTTCCTCACAAATCGGTAACAAGAAATGTTTTCTTGAACTTCAAGAAACCTCACATTAAACCCTCCTTCCATATAAAAAGACATAGAAGAACTGTTGTACTAGCACCTCCCAAGATTAATTTGAAACCTACCGAAAGACTGTCGAGAGTAACAGTAAAAACAGAAAACGGCAAACATCATAGACATAGAAGCAAGAGAAGGCATCGTTCAAGATCTGTTTCAAAATGCCGCGAATCATATTCAAAAACCATTGACTTAGTGGACCAAAAATTCACTCAGGATATGGATAACCTTGTTACTAATTTTATAAAACTGTGTCAAGTTGCTCCCAAATTGATAACTAATGTTACTCCAGTGAATCCCCTTAAAATAATGGAAAAGCCACCAGTGGAACCACCTCCAGGAAAGGTAATGAAACGAGGATCTAAAAAGCGCAAAACTACAGACAATCAAGAAGTTGTAACACCTACTTCGAAACGTAGACATAAAAAACAACTAGCTGAATCTCAAAGCAAGGGTGGCAAGGATACTAATGAGCATAAGCTGCCTCTTAAAAAACGTCACTATCATATAAATTCATCCACTGGCAACTCGCTTAGTTTAAGTTTAGTGCCGTCTGAATTTGACGAGAACTCTAAAAACGGTACAAGTCCAGAAAAGTTTCTGTGCACGGAAACTGATTGCACTGGCGATACTCCTGACAATTTGTCCGAAGAATCTCTAAAATCGAAACTACTTCATGAAAAGAGTAAAAAGGTTACTGAAAATCAAAGTCCGGATGCGATAAAATCCACAAAGCTTAACACCGCATCTGATAATTTAGCGGTTAAAATAAATGAGTCTGTCAGTACTACTCCAACTAAAATTCATTCTCCAAACTCACTCAATGCAACAGATGATGAACTGTCTATCAAGAAACCTACACCAGAACAATCTGAGCTGTCCAAGAAGATATACGAAACATCAGAAAAACTTAAGGCTGTACACAAAATGGTCCATGATCTCGAGAAATCGTTGCCTAAATCTAAAGATACCGAAACTAAAGTAGAATCAAATAAGGTGGAATCTAACAAAGTGTCTTCACCTAGATCAGAGCCAAAGTCTTCTCCTGCAAGACACTCTGCGCCTATCGTTACACCAAAAAAGCGCCATAGACTCGAAGCGGACAAAGTTATTACTAACACAAGCTTAGACCAAGTTGTACAGTCCTTATCTAAGAAGTTGTCAGAGGAAGCAATCACACCTAGTCCAAAAGATATAAAAGATGTCAATCAAAATAATTCAAAAGAAAATACAAAAGACCTTGAGAGATTAGATACAACAAGTTCTGGAACTTCAACGGCGTCTAGTAGCCCACCAATTGACGCTTTAAAAAATATGTCTGCTCGGTCCTTATATAAAAGTTCTATCCCACCGGCACAAAAATCTGAAATTATGACTAGAAAGAAAAACAGATTGGAAGGGTTAACCAGTAATTTAGTTTCTAAAATTAATCCTAGTGCAGCTACAAAAGTTTTAGACACACTATTGAATAACAATATTCGTAAATCTATAGAATCTCGAATTTTAGAAAAGGAAAAAAATGGTTCGGATTTGCCAAGCAAAGTTATAGATGAGAAAAATAAGAACAAAGAATCTTCACATGTCAGCACTAGAGCAACAGTGATAAAATCACCAGTGTCCAAAGGGAAAGTTTTGGAAACAAAAAAGTCCAAAGTACTGGACTCTCAAGTTGAACAAACTCTCGTTGTTAATGTAGATAAGCCAACAGGTATTTTTGAACCATCTGTTGATTTAGAAGACCAAATACCCAAATCTTCTATATGTGTAAGTAGTGTGTCAAACGATTCTCACAAATTATTAAAAACTAAAGGAAAATGCAACGATGCGAAGGTATTGTTAGCTCATATTGACACAGAATCTGAAATTCCTCTGGCACTAATATCGGAAACACCTGAGCCCATAATTAGGCCAAAAAGAGGCGACTCCATCGCATCAGTCATATCTGATAAACTTCAAGAAAATACCTGTGGTCATAATTTACGTCAGCATAAAAGAAATTTGAGCAACGAAAGTGAAGATGCTAATGATAAGAAAAAGAAGAAGCCCAACCTAATTCGGGAAAGCAAATTAGTTATACCGAGCCGAGTCTTAATTCCCAAAGTTCAAGCTGAAAGGTTAGTTATTCCAGACGCA
The DNA here is from genome assembly GCA_905475355.2 of Clostera curtula. NCBI lineage: Eukaryota > Metazoa > Arthropoda > Insecta > Lepidoptera > Notodontidae > Clostera > Clostera curtula. The sequence continues at coordinate 15,699,009 of FR997810.1, forward strand.
ACCAAAAAATTCGTCACGCCTGCTAAGAAATCTGAAGCTACAGATGTGAGTGACAGTAAAACGGAAGCTTCTAAGAAAAAAGCTAGAAGACGTAAAGCAATAAACAGAACCGGCTTTCCAAGTATTAAAAAGAAGAAGAAAAAGATCGACAGTAACCAAAACGCTACTTCTGATACTCATTTCACATCGGAAGACACTGACAATAATTCCGCATTTGAAAGAGTGCCCAAAGATGGAGAGGCCATGAGCAGTTTTCTGGAACGGACTACTAGCAAAAAGCCGGAGCTCAAAGTGGTTTTGAATAAAGACGAGTGTCCTAAACAAGCGAGACTGACGGTAGTTGCTCTTGAAAAGTTGCAAGGAAAAGATATGTCAAACGATAATAATAACAAGACTACCAATACTAAATTGCCCGAGAAGCGAACTAACTCGTCGATATTAAGAGCTCCAGCACTCCACCTAAAACAAAATAAGACTGACAAAGAAATGAAGACTCACATCAATAAGTGGGAAGTGCTCAGTGAATCTGACAGCATCCCATCTTTAGCTAGCTCTCTAGGAAATGACCCAGAAGACTGTATACCATTAAGCCTTTTAAATGTGAAACCAGACAGACCAGTCAGCCGTTTGGATCATTTGGAGAGATTGAAACGTAAAACGCGGGCAATTTCGCCGTCTCCCGAGATTGAAGAAATATTTTCGAAACGGAAAGTCGTGGAGAAGTCCGCAAAAATCGGTCTAAGACCAAAATCGAGTCTCGCAGTTCTATGTCCAAGCGACAGAAGACTAACAAGGAGCTCCGATAATGGACCTGAAGAAGTGAAGGGTAAACCTAAGAAAGTGGAAAGCAAGAAACAGGTTTTAGAGAAACCATCTGAGAATGCTACTAAAGAAGAAAGTAATCCTGTCAGTATAACGACTAGGAGAAAATCCAGGTTGTGTCAAATGAGCAAAATGAATCGAGATGTGCAGTCCAGTTCTCGGGATAGTTCTTTAGATACTATTGCGAGTAGAAAGTTCTCGAAGTCTCGGGAGCCGTCACTAGATACTCTGCGTGATCATGATGAAAACGATCCTTTACCGCTAAATGAGAAGGAAATAGATTTTGAAAAGAGTATAGATGTGTTGTCCAAGAGTATTATTTGCAAGAAACGCGTAGCCTCTTCTCGGGACGACAGCCCGGCGAGCAGCGTGGACAATCGAGATAAACCAGTCATATCGAAGAGGAACCCGCGGCTTCGCAAGAAGTTCCTGGTGGCCGGACTGTTCTCGGACTACTACAAGGAACAGTAAGTTTAAAAAATATATATTTTACTTTAAAATGTAATCGTCGTTTATTATGTTACTAGGGACCCACCCCGGCTTCGCACGGGTGCAATGATGAACATCTAAATTTATCAGTGTTTCTCTACAATATTATGAATCTATTATTATTACAATATTATAAACCTTCCTCATGAATCACTCTACCTATTAAAAAACCGCTTCAAAATCCGTTGCGTAGTTTTAAAGATTTAAGCATACATAGGGACGGACAGAAAACGGCGACTTTGTTTTATACTATGTAGTGATTGAGGAGTAAGTTTGCACATCCGAATATGCAGCACTGAATGAAGTAGTTGTAAAACTGTAGTTTCTGTAATTGTTTAAAAAGTAATGTAAAGAGTCACGTGTGTCGATGTGTGTGCCACAGAGTGCGGTCGGAGGGCAAGGCCCCGTGCGCCCTGAGCCGGCCGCTGCTGCCGCTGCTGCCGCCTCCCGCGTACTGCGAGCGCTGGGTGCGGCGCCGCTGCGTGCCCTTCGCGCTGCCGCACGACATCTGGTGGCAGCACCACTACAACCAGCCGGTGCCCTCGTGGAACTACAAGAAGATACGCACCAGTCAGTGCCCGACCATATTATGTGACTCCCCAGTCCCCACCCAAAACTTATACATTTATTTTTAGCTTACATTCTAAAATAACTTCTCCCTCGCTTTGTCAACGAAATAAATTAAACTGATATTGGATTTTTACTCTGAATCCGTCACGATTTTGGAAACTACCTTCACAGATAAAAAACAACCTGTCTGTATATGTACATAACGAGCTTCTCAGCTCAGTTTCATTGTTAATAGGTATAAATAATTTTGCACGATAACCCTGAGCCAAATTTCACCTATATCCTCTTAGCCATTAGGCCTGTCTAAACAAAACTACCTTTATTCAGCCCATAAATGACCCACTGTCGAGTCGGGCCTTCTCCAATTACAAGAGGGATAATAACCTACTGTACCACGCTGGCCAGACGGGTTGCCGCAGGGTTTCGTATAAAGTTTTCCTTCTGTTGTGGCTAGGTTATCAGCTTTGTCATTTCCTTTGGTTGGCTTTTACGATACCTTCAGGATGGAATGGGGTGATGACACCGTGTATTCTAAATCTACAGAAAATGTTCACTAGCTTCAGCTTTAGCTAAACTATAATTGTAATATTTTGAAGAAACCCAACAATCGCGAACGACCTTTCGCAGAAGTTATGATTTATAAGAAATTGCGTTATCCAGATGTGTACTACGATGTGAAACCGTCGGCCGAGGAGTGCGAAGCTGTGGCCTGCAACTGCGCCCCGGCCTCTGGCTGCAACGAGGACTGCATCAATCGCCTCGTGTACGCCGAGTGCTCGCCGCAACTCTGTCCCTGCGGGTGAGGAACATTGTACCACGTCCGGCTGTAAGCCATTGGATTAGTTGGACCACATTTAAGTCTGACTCTCTGCAACTATACCACAAATTAGTTAAATAATACATCAATCACGTAACTCGGGCAACGTTCACATAGACATAGCTCACCACCCGGTAGATTTTAAGTGTTTCTTTGTACTTTTGAAGACAACTGTCATATTCTAGTCTCTGCGCGACCACGACTGCTGCAAAGCATTCGAAACGTCGGGTATTAAATATAGACGCGATAAATCCGTTAAAAAGTCATATGAAGTTAGACTAGAGCCGATTCTAATAATATTGACAAAACGCGGAGAAGACATTATGACATACCAAAAGGCGTTGTTATTGCTAAAGCAATTTCTTCCAGTCAACCATTAGTATCACGCTGTTACCTCATGTTCATTAGGCTCCATGTTAACCTGCGAAAAAAATGTTAATTTGTCTACATGACAGGGACAGATGCAAGAACCAGCGGATCCAGCGACACGAATGGGCATCGGGCCTGGAGAAGTTCATGACGGAGAACAAGGGCTGGGGAGTGCGAACCAAGCACAGCATCACATCTGGAGACTTCATACTCGAGTACGTGGGGGAGGTCGTCTCGGATAAGGAGTTCAAGGTTAGTACGGGGACTGGGAGCTTGAAATGGTTATATCCGATATGTAGGAGAACTTAAGTATTAGCTTTAATCTATAGTTATGATAAGGTGTATATAGTACCATATTATATCAATTAGCTATCTGCATTAAAACATCAATTAAATAGGGTAAACATTTATCAGAAAATTTAGACCAACTTCAAAAAAGTAACATAAAGAGCTAAAAATTGTCAACCATATGAAGTTTGCCACAAATTGTTGTTTAGTAATTACTAGTGGCCCGCCCCGGCTTCGCCCGAGCAAAGCGGGGGTGGGTTATACATATAAACCTTCCCCTTGAATCACTCTATCTATTAAAAAAAACCGCTTCAAAATCCGTGGCGTAGTTTTAAAGATTTATGCATACATAGGGACGGACAGAAGAATGCGACTTTGTTTTATACTATGTAGTGAAGTAGTTTAGTTATTAAGTACAAATAGCGAATTTTCATTATTTAGTAAAAAAATTCGAATATTTTATAAATATATTTTATCTTTCGATTTTGTGTGTAAATGAATGTATGCTTTGTAAACGAATCAAATAATAACAAAATCGTCGAAATATACTAATTTTCCCTTCTTACAAGTCTTTGTTGATTGATCAACTACTAAACCAATTTTATGGCCATCACCTGGAACTTAAAAATAATTGGAATCGGTCTATAAATGACGGGAGTAACGCGGCAACAAACATGAACGTATGTGGTGTGTGTGCCCAGGAGCGCATGGCCACGCGCTACGCCCGCGACACGCACCACTACTGCCTGCACCTGGACGGGGGGCTGGTCATCGACGGGCACCGCATGGGCGGCGACGGCCGGTTCGTCAACCACTCCTGCCGCCCCAACTGCGAGATGCAGAAGTGGGCCTCCAACGGTGAGCTCATGTTTCTTCATCCAACATTTGCCAATTTGGTTCAGCCAAGTAATAAAAAGAGTTCGTAAAATGTCTACATTTATAGTAAGCAGTCAATAACTGACTGCCTCGTTGGTCTATGTCCCGCCTTTGGATCAATGGGTCCCGGGCTCGATGCCCGGGTCGGGCAAGTGTCTTTGTCTAAACCAGAGGCACTTACTCCGAGTCAGGGTGTCATTTGTGTTTGTAAACTGCCACCACCAACTGTTTCGTTTTTTTACTAACAAAATAATCATAAGTGGGGCATTCGATCTGCAGGTTAAGTAATATCTGGATGGGTGCCCGACATAAACACACCTCAATATAGATAAACTCATAAAAAAGGAAAAGCGTTTCTATATAAATAAGATTGATGGTTGTCAATGAACACCTATGTATCCAAAATGTCACTATTGAAATTCCTTCGGAAGTAATGATACGCTCTATTACGGTTGTAGTTTACAAAGGTTGACACAATCGATTAAGGATGTATGAAAAATAAAGTATTAACAAACACCTTTTTGTTCCAGGCACATTTCGGATGGCTTTATTTGCACTACGCGACATCGACCCAGGCGAGGAACTGACTTACGATTATAACTTCTCGCTGTTCAACCCGGCTGTGGGACAGGTGTGTATAGTTCAACGATAATGTTGTATGTGGGCACAGAATGGCCTGTTTTTTTTTTAGTGGCTATTACACATTTGCTAGAAGTATTAATAACTTCTCTCTTGCTCTTCCTCGCCTATATCCCAATTTTATCGAGGTCGACACAAGTAAAACTTGATTTAGTATTAACACAGAGCATAGCATGTGCCCTTCGCCATTGACTGGCAGGCTCCGTTGCACGGAGGTCAGACATTAAACACAAAGGATCCCATCCCACAGCCCATCCATGTCGACACCTGCAGACCCACTAAGATTATGGTATTTTCCCAAACCAGCCATGCAAGTGCGACTCGGAAGACTGCCGCGGCGTGATAGGCGGTAAGTCGCAGCGCGTGACCAAGCCAGGGGCCAAACCCGCGATAGCCGCGCCACCTGCGACGGGCCCAGCCAGGCCGGGCAGACCCCGCAAGGCAGCCAAATGCAGCAAGGCCGGGGACCTGCCCCAGCCGCTGGCCAAGCACACCACCACCACCGTCCTGAAGTACCAGCAGCACCTGAGCCGGCTCTGGCAGGAGCCGCAGATGAAGGCGCTGCCGCCGCGGGAGCGGGCCCTCGTCAAGGAGCGGCACTGCTTCCTCTTCCGCAATTTGGAGTGTGTGAGTGGCTCAAACATATGCAGTTCAACCGTGTCTCAATTTACCAAGTCAGTCATTTAAAATGTGTGTCAATTAATTTGTAAACTGGCTAAATGGGACTGGTTATTTTTCCTCGTGAAAATAAGAGTTAAATAATGGTTAAATATTGTGGACGCAGATGTGACATGTATATTTACTTGTCCGCTGTGAGGATTTTGATGTACAATTCGTTCGTAAAATATCTGCATCTGCATTTTCAGTAAATATTCTCATGGCCTTAAACTGAAACCTTACCATACCAGGTGCGTCGAATGCGCGAGCGCCTGGCCCTCGCCCTGCCCGGCTCGCCCCCTCCGGCGCCGGCCCCGGCCCCGGCCCCCTTAGCCCCCTCGCCCGCCCTGGCCCCCCTCGCCCCGCCGTCCCCCCCCAGCCCCGCCTGCGTGCTGATCGACCCGCTGGCGCCGTCCCGCAGCGTGGACGAGGCGGCCACGCTGGCCCGGCTGCGGGCGCTGAGGGAGGCCGCGCCGAGGGCCCCTCGCCCCGCCGACGACCCCGCGCTGCCTAGGCACGAGCGCCTCAATGTCCTTTTCCGCGCGCTTTACAGGGCTGTTGTGGATTGCAAGGGTGAGTTTTATGCCATATTTATTTATGTTTCTTGTTTGATGAAGTTGTAATGATTCTAGAACTAGGTAAGATTTAGGCTTAAACATGATCAAACTTTGACGCCTCCTACACCTTATCTAAAAGGTGCTGGACGGCTCTCTATCGTTTGAAGGATTGGAGGGCGCCCTCTGACGTATGTCCTTCCTCCGGTTACTCTTTGATAGGCCAACCCTATTTAAAAGCGGGTTGATAATTCACAATCCCGTGTATGTATTATAAAATTTAAGTAATTTAAAATTATATATATGAAATGCAGTTACATCAATGTAAATAAATAAAATAAATATCCTTGGTCATTTCACACAACGCCATCTCGTCCCAAGCGAAGCAACTTAATGCTTGTGTTATGGTAACGAGATGGATGATAAACTACTTATATACATTTTTTTTTATAAATACATACATGTTATAGATAGAAATGACACCCAGACTCCGAGCCAGTGCCTCTGGTTTAGACAAAGACACTGGCCCGACCCCGGAATCGAACCCGGGACCCGTTGATCCAAAGGCGGCACATCTAACCACTAGACCAACGAGGCAACTAAATGTGATCCCAACAGATGATAAAGACAAACCCGTCTGCGCACCTCTGCTCCGCATGAAGCCTCCAAAGCAGGAAGGCACAGCGCCGCTGGACCTCAACACCATAGACGCGAACATCGAATCTGGGCACTACACCACTGTGGCGGAATTTGACGCCGATGTCAACAGCGTACTGGGAGCGGTTATAAGGGAACACGGCAGGCAGTCCACCCTGGGTTCGGTTGCAGCGCAATTGAAGAAGGTCAGTTCTATTAACAAACGGGGACACACGTTTATGTTTTTTTTTATTTTTCTTGTATTGTTTTTGCCTTATCTTATATTGTGTCTTTGTTTGCTATCAAATAAATTATTTTTCTTTTCTTTCTTTCTTCTTTCTTTCTATTAGACTTTTAGAATAGATTTCTAAATGGTTCTGATCGTTATATTTTATGTAACGGACACTGCAAAGTGTCTGAAACGTTGGGAATTAATTAAAATATAACGATCAGAACCATGAAGGAATCATTTCCTGCAATGTGTAAAGATCGTGAAAACCTAAGACATCAAGATTTCTAAATGTTTTTAAGTTGTTATTTTTTAAAATATTATTCTTCAATTTTTACACATTTAATTCATAGACAATCATATTTTGTTCTGCTTAGTCAAATTCATAATTTTGTCTTGCATTATTTTCATATTTACACTTACATTACCTGTCTGTACATAACTGTACATAATTTATATTCGTTTTTGCAGGTGTATAATTCGACTAAATCAGATTTCGCCGACTTGCTGACTAAAATATTGGGTCCAGATGAACCATTACCACCCGGTTTCCTGCAGAAGACGAAGACGGGTAAGTTTTTTTCTTCTACTAAATGCTTATGTGGCTATTGCAAGGATTTTGTAAAGCACATAACGATTTTTATGTTTACCGTACGTTCTTTGGTGAAATTTATGCTAATCTACTAAAATAACCAAATCGTTCTTAGTTAGAAAGTCTAGTTCAGTGAATATAATAGTTGAAGGCATACTTTCGAACGTTACGGCGGTATCCAGTTTTTGTGTGCCCTGCAGCTGCGTTGATATAGTTATCATTATTAGTGTGTCATCACTAAATAGTGCGTTCTCAAAGCGAACGAAATGCAAATAATTAGTTGTGTGTAGAAAATTGTTTATTTATTTAATGGCCACTAATAAACTGATGCGTGTTTAATGGCCGCAAATTAACGCAGCAATCAATTTTTGTTGTTGTTGTCAAAGAAGGCATGGCGCGGTTTAACGAGGGCGTTGGGCGTTGGGCGTTGTCCACAGAGGAGGTGATCCTGTGCGTGTGCGGGCTGCACGTGGAGGAGGGGCTCATGGTGCAGTGCGGGGGCAGGGGCTGCGGCGTGTGGCAGCACGCGCGCTGCATGCGGGTCGCGGACACCTCCGCGCCTCACCACTGCCACCACTGCCGGCCCAAGCAGGTCACTCACTCATTCACTCATTCACTCACTCACTCATTCTCTTCTCTTCTTCCAGCAGGAGTCTCGCTCCAAGTGTATTAAGTTGCCTCCTTCCCCGCAGGTTGACCGAGAGATCCCGCTGGACGAATACACGGAGGAAGGCCATCAATTCTACCTGTCGCTCATGCGAGGCGATCTGCAGGTCCGACAGGGCGACACGGTGTACGTGCTGCGCGACATTCCCATCGACGACAAGCATCCCGACGTCAGCGCCAAGCCCGGGGACAAACCTGATGCTTCGCCGAAGACCAAGCGGGTGGATCGGAAGAAACTCAAAGTCACTAAGGGCAAGGATAAGGCCGAGGACGCCGTTCAGAACAAGGTTAGTCATCAGATAGCAATCAGCTTTGCCAAACTAAAGTGGCAGGGCATATAACTCGCAAGATCACGGCCGATAGGGCCAGTATGGTTCTCGAGTGGCGACCGTCGTGGAAATAAACTTCTTTTGGAAGAAATGACGATGTTGACACAATTTTTGGCTCTTCAGAATGGCAATTCACACATTTACTATTGCTTTGAATAGTCCATATAAATGTATTTTGTTATAAAACAATTAAAAAATACTAGATTGATTGAAGTGAAATAAATAAATAAATAAATAAATATCCTTGGACATTTCACACAACGCCATCTCGTCCCAAGCTAAGCAACTTAATGCTTGTGTTATGGTAACGAGATGGATGATAAACTACTTATATACTTTTTTTTTGTAAATACATACATATTATAGATAGAAATGACACCCAGACTCCGAGCCAGTGCCTCTGGTTTAGACAAAGACACTTGCCCGACCCCGGAATCGAACCCGGGACCCGTTGATCCAATCTATATTAGGATTAAAGTGTTGTGTTCATTTGTGATATTTCTTAGAACAATTATAATAAAGTGAAAAATCCCTAGGTTTCTTTTGTTACTACGTCTTCAATAAATAAAAGAAGGGATTCCCGAAAGGTCCCCACTCAATGCCGCCAGTGACGAAAGTCGTAATTGGACCTGTTTCAGGAGGGCGAGGTGCGCAAGCACACGTACCAGACCATCGGGCCCGTCCCCGTGTCGGAGCTGGACATCTTCCGCGTGGAGCGGCTGTGGAAGCACAAGGACACGCAGGAGCGGTTCGTCTACGGACACCACTACCTGCGCCCGCACGAGACCTTCCACGAGCCCACCAGGCGGTAAGGCCCCTTACTCTTACTCTAGCTTATTGGCCTAAACCTACCGCCTACCCCTGAATATTATCATAAAAGATCTGTAACCTGTTTAGTTTCTTCTTGCTGTCCTGTTTTCTTCCCCAAATTCTGTAGAGTTTCATTAGTATTACGACCATTACATCCTGTATATTCACAGATGTGTATTCATAGTAATCATAGCTAGTCGACATATTTTTAATAGAAGACTTTTCCTATTGATTAGTTTTATGTCCTGGATGCTGTGTGGGTATGCAGTTTAATCTTGGTTGGTTTTGTATATCGTCTGCATGTTATAAAGGTTCTAAAAAATCTAATTTGTACAACTTTGTATAGTCTCTCCGGTACATAGACTTTAATGTTGATTCCAGGTTTTTCCACAACGAGGTGATGCGCGTTCCGTTGTACGAAGCGGTGCCGATAGAGCTCGTCATGTCTCAGTGCTGGGTCATGGATCTCAACACGTACTGCAAGGTAATTAGTACTGCGAGCGTGACTCGAAGCACGACCCTTCCCTGTGTGGTTGTGAGCTAACCAGCCTCGCTGCGCAGGGCCGGCCTTTCGGCGCCCGCGAGGAGCACGTGTTCATCTGCGAGCTGCGCGTGGACCGCTCCGCGCGCCTCTTCGCCAAGCTGGCGCGCGCCCGCCAGCGCCCCCCGCTGTGCACGCGCGCCTACGCCTTCCGCCACTTCCCGCAGCGGCTGCGCCCCACCAGGACCTACGCCGTGAGTGCCATCCTCTCTACGCCGTCGGAGCCACGTCCGGACCGGACTCCACTAACGCACTCTCTGCTCCCGCAGCCCCACGAAGTCTCCCCGGAGTACCTCAAAGGCAGGGCCAAGAACGCCGACAAAGCCGCCAAACCCCCCGCCAAGGAGGCCAAGAAGAAACAGGCGCCGCAGGCACCCCGGGCGCCCGTCGACGGCTCCAAGGTAAGTGCACTGTCGGAGACTAACGTTCCCGAGTTATGAATGTTCGCGACTAAGTATGTGTGACCGCAGGGCGGCGCGTCGGGCCGCGAGCGGCAGAAGGAGCGCGTGAACGACATCGCGCGGCGGCTGCTGGCGCTGGGCGGGCCCCGCGCCGCGCTGGACGCCTCGTACCTGCTGGCCCCGCGCCGCGGCAGGAGGCCCCTGGCCTGACCGGGCCCACGCACTCGCCGTGCCCAGCGTTGAGGCTACGTGTTTCTTCTTGCTTGTTCGAACGAGGTCGGGTCGATCGAAAATATTTAGGATACACAAAACAATCTATTTTCCCCGGCTATGACAGAAATGAACACCGTATGTAGAAATGGCTTAAAATTTACATTCCAATTGACCGTAGCAAATAATCATGTGAACCTTATAAAACGTGATAATGAAAACAAACATTTCGACCGCTATCAAAGTAATCCTCGCGAGCAGGCGAACGAAAGATACAGAATACTCCATCTTCTCGGTAGATTGGGAGGAGAATCTCTCGACTTGTATTATAGTAATTCTATGTATTTAAAAAATAACGTATTTTTATAAAAATATGTATCTAAACGTGCGTAAAGATGCACTTCGCGACTGTTAATCTCGGCTTGATGAAGTAGGCTATGACCAAATTGTGTCAAGAGATTCCATTAATCTGAAGCAGCTTAGATTCTACTGAATGTAACTTAATTAACTAACTTATTTTTCATTTATTTTAACTTGTACAAATTTCGCTCGACATTATTTTGGTTTATTTATAGTAGCTTAATGACTATGAAATATTTCGGAAAACCGACCTAAATGTTGATGATTATAATGGACTTTAACTACATAAGTTTATAGTTGAAAACGGTCGGATATTTTCTTGAAATACGGTTGATCATGTAAGAACGTTATGAGCGCCTTCGCTGTGTTGTAGTATCGCATAATTATTTAGAAATAAATCACGACATAGGTGTAGCATAATTACATTACGTGTAAAGTTATATTTTTACATAAGACAATTTCGATATTGTTGTAATTTATGATGACTGTACGAGGTAGGTTTTAGGCTAATTTAATTATTATGGGTTAACGACCACTGGTGCGGACTGATGTTGAATGTTGAAGAGTTTTAATAGTGGATAGATACAGAACCGTTGTTTGGAAGGTTGTTAATTTAATACTAGCTATTAATTATTGATAATCATTATTATTTTTAATCTTCCGCTAGGTTAGGTCAATGGAAGTTAGTTTTTAAGTTTCGTCTGGTCATTTACAATTTAAACATAGGGTTGTCGTCTATGTTCTGAGTAACAATTTACTGGTTTGAGTTATACATAATACTAGCTGCAACCAGCGTGAATTATGAGCTACTCATTTTATAGGGTTGAGCTGATGTTATCTTACTACATTGGTTGTTGGGATTGTTCGGTGGTTAGTTGGAACCAACAGACCGATTTTATCAGCACCATACTGTATATACTTTCACATGCATTTAGAAAAAAGTGTTGTTTATAGGTTAATAATTTCATTGCAGTATTTCCGATAAGTACAACAGAACAGTATTCTGATGAGAAAAGTAACGGGTTTAGGCTTTTAAATGAGTTACAACAGTCATTCCGTAGTTCTCAGCATATAGACGACAAGCTCTCACTTCAGTAAAATCTCTCTATGTTTTACATATTTGGTTTAATGAGTTGTACATAGAGTTTAAGGTGGTTGGTTGATTAATTTTAAATCGATATAATATTGCATTGGTTTTTTCACGAGCCTAGTAAGAGCCTTATTATGTTGGGACACAGGATATTGTTGGTATTGATTTTCCTTTTTTTTTTTACTGGTTTTTATGTAGGGTGTACAAAAACACTATATCCATGGTGCATTGTCTTTCTGATATAGAACCATCTGAAAAGTTTCATGATGAAAAGCATCCTTTTCCATCAACTGTGACGAAAGCAACTTTTAACTGGAGAAACAGAGCATCTAGTAATATTAATAATATTAAGAACAGAAGATAAACACATTTCCTGTGGAACGATAACTTTTGTGATTAATAGTTTATTCAGAGAAATTATCATTTGACCGTCATAATTCAAAATTTAATACATAAAAATCTTGTGGCGCTGTGTTACCGAACTCCTCCGAAACGGCTAGACCGAGTAAGAAATATTTGTGTATATTTGGTAGGTCTCGGAATCGATTGTATGCTATTTTTGTTAATGGCCAAACAATTTTTGCCAAGTCGTATATTAGATAAATAAATTGATACATGAAACTGCTCCTTTCGGTACTATTTGCCAAGGCTTTAAGACCATATGGTGTTTTTGTTACATCCTATATAGTATCAATTGGTACTCTAGGCCTTTTTAGTGATCCTTATCCCCGTGAAATAAGGTTCATAATATTAATATATTAAGCTTCTCTGCCTTTTCACGCGCGCCTTTTACAATTGTGATCACAGAGAACAAAGTTGTTTTTGTTTCTAATTTATTTGTAAATTACTTTAGTTTATGTACTTCTACTAACTTCACGTTTTGGTGATTTATTTTTAGTAATATATTAACTTTTTAAGTATTTTTTTTTCTTTACTATGCTTATTCACACTTAACCGCGGTCCCAAAATCTAGTACAAATGTCCACCTTTTTCTTAATAGCTATTTTTAGAAGATTTAAGATCGTTTTGATAGTATATTTTACGGTAATAGTTTACTTGTGGTTCTCGTTGTGATTATACAAAATACAGTGCACTTTTAGACATATTAGGAGACAGTGACAGTATAGAATTAACATATAGGGTCGTAACAAAATAGTTGGACAAACATCATCTATCATTATATTGTTGGCTTAACGGTACTTCAATACGTCCATTTTGCGAGTGGATAATTATATTCTACACATGGCAACTCTATGGATGTTGTTCAGTTTGTATTTATTATTTTAGACAACAATTCTCACCATTATACGGCCATGGTCTACCGTAATCGTACCTCAACGGTTGTTGTTGGTTCTTTTACAGATATGACAGTTACTTTAAGCACCACGTTAAAGTTAGAGCTATTTGGTTACGACCTTATACATCATGTTTTTGTGTATGCGACTCTAAGATTGCACTAATAGAATCTACTCTGCCTTGTAGGTAAGTTGCAGCAGGTTATTCCATTTTAGTAGGAATAATGTACATGTTAAACACTTGAATCATCATGTAGCGACAGTCAATTCAGAATGCGACATAGAATACACTAGATGAAGGATCCGAACATAAATGTGTCAAGTCGCCACGGCTGCACGAATGCACACTTTTACGTTTGGTCTCTGATTGGACGGATGGGTGTGGTTGGATGGAGTCCATAAAAGTAAATTGTGGTCATATATCTCAGGGCTGATCGATAATTTAGCGTATTCTTTGTCGAAGTTTGTGTACTTAAATAGTTGTCAATAGACCAATAGTGTAGTTTTAAGATATCCACATTTCTTTGATTCATTATATACATATATAGTTACAGTTTATTCCTCTAGATTATGTTGATTATGTTTTGGGATCAAAATTGCAACATCTGTTTGGTTTGTCGAAATTTACGGTTAATATTTTGCTAGTGTGAATAGGTTTTAAACGACGATAAATACTGGGCTTCGAGGTTTCTTGCGATTTAACTATTTTGTTTAAACTTATTTGAACGATTGAACTGAACAACTGAATTTGAACTATTTTAATCAATTGTTGTATGAAATTATGCTTTTTTTATGGAAATTTATTTGTAATATTTTAGCAGTACCTAGTTTTTTTATTTTACCAAATTTTACCTGAACGTGGTAGGTACTGCAATGTTCTTTATGAATTGATCCTATTCACACTAGTATGAACTCATTTTATGTGTTAAGATAAACCCTTTGATATATGTGCAGCTTTACTATTTATATTTTTGAATATGCCATTTGTTGTAATTCATGTTTTCATAATAAATTAAACTGAATCCAAACTTTTTCTTTTGTAATTGTCCTTTCCGAACAGAACAATTTAAAGTATCAAAGTAGAGAGTAGAGGTACAACACAAAGTTAATAATGAAGATGATTTTATAATAATCTTTATTTCAGCCCAAGTATGTCCCATTGCCGAGTTAGGTCTGCTTAGAGAAGACCCGTCATCTATAGTCTCCCCCATTGGGAAGTGAAACCTGTGGCTCTGTTTTGGGCAGTAGAAATACACTGTTGGTATTCGTGGGCGCAATTACCATATATCCGCGCCCCGGAGTCCCACAGAACCTGGATGGCGCTGAGCGTTATCGGCGCGAACGTGATTAAAATCGGTTGAACGAAAATCCAAACCAGTTTGCTACCGAACTATTTTGAAGTTTCACTTGTTAAACTCAATTAATTAATGGCGAACAGAATATACCTTGAGATGAAAATAGTGTGTTATATATAATTTAATATATCATTATTGGTCTAGGACGTGTACAGAAAGAGCAACCATGGAGTTTCTTGCCGGCTCTTCTCTATGGAATGGCATTTCGAACCTGTGGTAAAAATAAATTATTTTATTATTTTTATTTTTAGTTTTTTCTCTTTAAATCTTGACTATTTGAAAGCATTCGCAAGAATTTATTCGAATAAAAAACATTTTGATTTTGAGACATTTGGCATCACACATAATAATAAATTCAAACTCTGTGTTATTCTGATATGTAAGCCTAATTGTTGTAAAGTTTCATCAAAATCCATTCAGTAGCTTTTGCGTGAAAGAGTAACAAATATCCATCCATACATTCTTACAAACTTTCGCGTTTATAATATTGGTAGGACTATAATGTTTTATATCTTACACAAGTACACTGGCATTCCCAGCGAGTAATATGAAACGGAAACATCACATCCCTAATCGCGATATTAAGAGCAGGAAATACCAACGGCAAAGCAGGAAGAAAACATATGGGAGTGCAATTCGCTGCATAGACACGAATCGGGCGTGAGTAATGCATACGGGCCCAAACACTGGCGGCTCGGCCTTTCCCACGCGTCCATTCGAGAGCCACAGGGCAATCAGATACAGAGATCTAGGTTTGAGTTATCTATTGTTGGTTATATTGTTGTATGTCGTACCACGTGTGTAGAGAATAGCAGATACCCAACTACCGCACAAACTGGAGCTGTTAGTCCGGGGTTTGACCTTCTTACAAACTGATGATGAAAGATGATAGAATGAATGGAAAGAAAGTGTCTGGTATCACTACATAGTATAAAACAAAGTCGCTGTCGTCTGTCCGTCCCTATGTATGCTTAAATCTTTAAAACTACGCAACGGATTTTGGTGCGGTTTTTTTTAATAGATAGAGTGATTCAAGAGGGAGGTTTATATGTATAACCCACCCCCACTTTGCACGGGCGAAGCCGGGACGGGCCACTCGTAAAACATAAATAACAATGACTTCACAAGCTGCATTCTAAACCCCGGACCTAGTTTTTTTTTATTTATTATAGAGCCCTCGTTACATACCCATAAATGACCCACCGAGTCGGGCCTCCACCAATAACGTGGAGTGGAATTAGCCTACTGTGCCACGCTGGCCAGAAGGGTTGGCAATGGGTTTCGTATCACGTTTTCCTTCTCTTCCGGCTAGGTTTACGTATCATTTCTTGTTGTAGGCTCTTACGACACAGATATTTAGGGCTATCTTACATAATAAAATTGGACAGGTCTAGAGCTGCATAAATAAGGTCGTTCAGGGAAGCATGGCACCAGAAAGTGTAGACTTTTCCTCTGCTACCAGCGTTATTTATGCATTCAATGTTTGCAGGGTGTGCAAACGGTGCTCATAACTGCCGTATTGCTTGAATGCAACAATCCCCAAGTATAAAAACACATATCCAAAGATCGTGATGCCTCTGTATGAAGTTCCTTTGTAGCAACCACAACAATCTCGGCTACGTCGTAGTGTCGTAACATGCTATAAGCCACGTAGTACAGATCCGGTGGCATCGGCCGGTGCGTCACGTGTTCTATCGCGCCACACTCGCATTCTAAAACATAAACAAACAGATCTCGCCCAGAAGTATTCACTTTAACCCACTACAAAAACCGAGGCATAGGTACCTATTTATTTTTCAGCGTGTATGTGTTTATAAAGCGTTCCGGAAAGCGCAGTGCTGGTAGGCCTCCCACACGGTGGACCGATGACCTGGTTAAGGTCGCCGGAAAACGGTGCGAGCGGCCCAGGACCGTCCTTTGTAGAGATCCTTGGGGGAGGCCTCGGCCAGCAGTGGACGTCTTTTGGCTGAAATGAGCATGCTGATGTCTTTATAAACACGTGAAATAAAAATAATAAATATACAGGTTATAACCAAGCGAGCATACATCTGAAGTTAGAGCTTACCAAAATCACAATTGCGCGTGTTGACGGATTTAGAATAATACATAGTGTCACCACCCTATTCCATCCTGAGGGTGTCGTATGAATCGACAATAGGAAATGACAAGGTCGAAACCCTAGCCACAATAGAAGGTAAACTTGATACGAAACCCTGTGCCAACCTGTCTGGCCAGCGGTGCACAGTTGGCTAATTACCCTCCATGTAATTGGAGGAGGCGCGACTCGGCAGTGGTTCACCTATGGGCCTAGTAGTAGTATGTACATTTCTGCTCCTTTCGATAGTCTCCTCCACTTTATATTTCGGGGTTTCTATATTACACGGACTAAAGAATGAAAACCCATAAGGTTCCTCGATTGCTCGGTTCTAGGGTCACGGCTTTCACTCCTCACGCCTCAGGAAGTTCACTCTTAGTGTTTTATTTACATCTATTTAATTTAAACAAATAAATAAAATTGGATTGTCTGTTTGTAATAATAAAATAACAATTTTTTACCAAATGCGTATACACAGTACATAGACCCGAAATAACATATTTTAATTTTTGTCTGTCTGTCTATCTGTCCGTCCGTCTGTCTGTCTGTTTGTTCCGGTTAATCTCTGGAACGACTGGACCGATTTTGACGGGAGTTTCACTGATAGGAAGCTTATGATATAAGGAGTAACTTAGGCTACTTTTTTCAGACTAGCTTCGCCCCACGGCGTCACTCGCGGTACGACAATAAGTTAGCGCGGGTGAAACCGCGGGGCGCAGCTAGTCCTTTATAAAAAAAGATATATATATGGTACCTTTTATTATTGACCTACCATACCTAGTACTACTGAAGTCAATGCTTAGAATAACATTGACCTTATAGGACAATTTACTTTTACGACGTGCACAGCCGCTGCGTGAGTGGGGCGGGAGAGGAGCCATTAAGAGACACAATGAGAAGATTGGGCTCCGTCCGCCCGCAGCACTTCGCTGCACGCACATAGACACCTCTCCTTAATCTTCGTCTCATCATCATCATGATTCGTCCTCACCCTTTTCCCAGTTTAGAATACATATTGTCACCACCTCATTGCCCTTAATTGTACCACCATACACATGTACAATGATTGTACCACCATAATTGTAACCCTTTTTATTTAAAAGAGCAACCATGGAGTTTCTTGCCGGCTCCATGGCATTCCGAACCGGTGGTAAAAACTAAATGATAAATTATTTTTAATATATTCTTTTTTAATTTTAATTTAATGTTTTTTTTTACTATTTGAATTATATTTTGACATTCCATCCTGTATGTGTCGTAGGGCTGACAAGAGGAAATGACACTGCCGAAAACTAAGCCGCAAGAACAACTTGATACGAAGCACAGTAGGTTAATTATTCTCCCATGTAAATGGAGGAAGCTCGACTCAGCAGTTATTTACAATGTTTAACGTGTGGGTCACTAAGGTGACTGCTCCGGCCGTGTGAGAGCGGAAGGAGGTGATTGTCTCAAGTTCCATTCTGGTCAAGTACCATTCATTGTTGGTTTTATTGGTTCTCTTAACATGAATATTTCATTGAATGATTGTACGCGTTACGGTTAACTTTTATGCAATAGACATGTAGCGACTAGCTTGGTACATACATTACGCAATTTGCCCCGAAAAATCTGATGTATCATCGCAACTATCGCCTACAAATGCGAGAATTATCAAAAAGTCCTACACCGCGGTAGCGAAGTTTACAGAGCAATTCGCACGGATATGAAATCCCCGACTACAGTTATCGGGGGGATAGGCGGTGCGGCCCTCTGCCAGAAATATCAGCTTGCCTGGCTGGATGATCATCCCTTTTCGCCTAGAGACGTGTATTTAAGACTTGCGACCCGTCCCGGCTTCGCACGGGTGCGATGTTACCCGCGGGGACCGCCGCGGGGCGAAGCTAGTCAAAAAAGCCTAAGTTTCTCCTTATATCATCAGCTACCTATCAGTGAGAGTCCCGTCAAAATCGGGCCCGCCGTTCCAGAGATTAGCCGGAACAAGCAGACAGACAGACAACAACTTAAAATAATGTTATTTCGGTCTTTGTACTGTGTATACATACTTACGCATTTAGTGGTTATTTTATTTTTACAAACAGACACTCCAATATTATTTATTTGTATTTATGTATAGATGTATGTATGAATGTAATGTATGTATAGATATCTGTGAAAACAAATTTACTTCGTTCATGGGATAAGCTATATAAGGTGTAGATGATACACCTCATACAGATTGCAATAGTTCAAGGCGCCTTTGGGTTTAGGAAGGCACGTAAAGCCTCTATTTTCAATCTGGTTTGATGCAAATATCGTGAGTGGATTGTTCAATGACTAGATATTATTTAGAAAACCGAACGAAGTCGAACGTTCTCTATTTGTCCGGTTATTGAACTGTGTGGAACATATTATTTACATAAACGTAAAGTTTATTTAGTAACTAGTAAAAAGACATTAACGCTCACATAACATAAAAATAAAGTCTAAATAACTTAAATTTTAAAAATCTCTGTGAGCTTGTTATTTATAACAAAACACAATTGGATATACGGATTTTAGACTAGTGTGCCACGCTGGCTGGACGTGTGAGCCAAAGATTTGTTTTAAAGATTTCCTTCTCTTAAAGGTTGTTTCGTAGCCTAGATACTGATAGCTGATAGGTTTGTGGTACACTATATATTATAATCACTATCACTATCACTATTCACTACATAGTATAAAACAAAGTCGCATTCTTCTGTCCGTCCCTATGTATGCATAAATCTTTAAAACTACGCAACGGATTTTGAAGCGGTTTTTTTTAATAGATAGAGTGATTCAAGGGGAAGGTTTATATGTATAACCCACCCCCGCTTTGCACGGGCGAAGCCGGGGCGGGCCACTAGTCTGTACTATAAAAATGAATCGCAAAATATGTTGGTAACCGCATAACTCAACAGCGCCTGGACCACTTTGGCCAAGTCTTTTTTTTAAATGTTCGTTGAAGTTTAAGGATGGTTTTTACGGCGAGAAAAAATCGAATAATTTCCGGAAAAACCCTAAAAACAGCCTTTTTCTTTTTCCCATACAAACATTTTCTAACTAAAACGTATCATTATTATTATATACTAGCGGCCGTCCCGGCTTCGCACGGGCGCGGGACACCGCGGGGTGAAGCTAGTTATTTATAAATATGACGATTTAAAAGAGTTTTGTAATAAAACCTACGTAAATAACGGTCCTATATAAGTATAACCACCAACGACACTAATCCTAGCCTGAAGTCAATATTTCCGCAGTAACAAACGCGATTTAGTCATTTCGGTCAATTTCAGTACATTTGTCTCTGGTGTTTGCATCTGGGGAAGCTGTAGGTATAGTTGTTTACGCGCCGGGATGGTCGCTCGATTTTCTGCCAGGTTAGTCACTGCACCTCGTTTATTGCAATTTCAAAGCATGTCTCACAAGTTCATAACACGTCCTAGATACTAATTGATTGATTGAGCATAATTACGCGCGACAACGTACAGATCTTGGCTATATAATAATTTCGTGTAGTGAAATGATGTAGGGTGGACTCAGGACGTAATCCTGTTGCTCAGTCAATGTTGACCCGCAACGGTCTACGGCACACGAATACGTGTACGCACCGCTGCAATCGCTAAATACCCGTGTTATTCGGTATCTACACATTAAAAAATATATCTACTTTTTTATTTTGAGCGCGGAGCGACGTTTTTTTCGCGGCATGCTAACTGGTTGTGATTGTGCCAATAATGCTGTCTTGTCTCCTGCGTGGATGATGCTCTTGTAAGTAAATAAATAAATAAATATCCTTGGACATTTCACACAACGCCATCTCGTCCCAAGCTAAGCAACTTAATGCTTGTATTATGGTAACGAGATGGATGATAAACTACTTAGATACATTTTTTTTTTGTAAATACATACATATTATTGATAGAAATGACACCCAGACTCCGAGCCAGTGCCTCTGGTTTTAGACAAAGACACTTGCCCGACCCCGGAATCGAACCCGGGACCCGTTGATCCAAAGGCGGCTTATTGAGTGTTTATTAGTTATTTAAGCCATCTGCGCGGAGTATCTGAAACGAAGAAGAAAGTCTAACGAATTAAGAACCTGTCCTCGCAATACAAAGTAACCGACATAGCCCACACATTTCCCAACCTCAAATGGCAAAACATATAGCCCGTAGGAATGACGGCCGATGGGGCTGGAAGGTTTTCGAGTAGCCTTTGTTGAAATCCTAAGCACAGGCCAGGCCTATGTGTAGCAGTGGACTTTTTGTGGAGTGCAACGTAAGCTCGTCGCTTACTATACTTGTCGAACCCTGAAATCGAAGGAATCTGTGGCAATGTTTGTACCTACTGGATAATCGTAGGTATATTATCTATAGAACTAAATAAAATTGGAGTGTCTGTTTGTAATATTAAAATAACCGATTTTTACTCAGTGCAGTTGGATGTATACACTCTGGAGAGGAATCTGTGGCAATGTAACTTCTTTTAAACTTTTTGTCTATCTGTTTGTTTCGGCAAATCTCTGAAATTCTTGGACCGTCTTTGACGGAAATTTCACTGGCAGATAGCTTATGTATCAAAAGGTAACTTAGGCTACTTTTATTAACACCCCTCGCTTTTCAGGAGCCCAAAGTTACTGAGCTTTCCACATTGTTGTGTCATACTTAGCCGGTTTTTCCAAATTTTTTAGTGTATTTCACGCGAAATACAGAATTAATAAGTTAAAGTAAACTCTGCGAACTGAACAATAACTGTTAAATACGACGCTGACGAAGTCGCGGTTAACAACTAGTGTGTTAATAAACCCAGCTGCATACTCTCTCAACCTACCGTACATAGGACGTATCTTTTACGTAGAAGTATCAGGAAGGGTCGGTGTCTCCAGTGGTGGTAAATCCACCACTGGAGACACTATGGGCAGTCGGGGCTAGTGTCCAGGGCGGCAAATTTACAAGGGCGGCAAAAATTGGAAAGTGAGAAAAAAATTCTGTACAATATTGTATAATTAACTAAGTATTATTGTATAATCTTTTAAATAAACATTTTATCTATCTAGAAATACAATTTAAGTATTATGTATCAAATAAAATTTTTGTATATTATAATATGTATAGGAAATTTAAGTAATACTAATAGTCGATAAGTCGTACTTAGTGCAAAATTTATAATTCTAAGAAAAATACAAATATTTTTTTATATTACTATAGTATTTAATAAATAATATATAATCTATGAGTAAATAAAGAATAAATATAAATAAAACATAATATATATAATACATAATAAATTTCCTGCAATCAATTAGTTATTCTAATTCTTAAATAATAACATATCAAAACTATTCAAATAAAATTTAAGTCACAGGGCGGCATTTTCTTCTGCCCCAGGGCGGCACAAATTTAAATCCGGCCCTGGGTGTCTCCGACTGGTTGCTATCAAGCCCTAAATCACTTGAGATCCACGTTAGTATTGGGGCAAAATTTCTATTAAGACATGCTCGCAATGAAGCGATTAAATTAAATTGATATTTGGTGGCCGTACTATCAACGCGCCGCGCCGCCGCGCCCCGGTGTGTGGAAATTAATATATTACGTATTGTTCACTCACACTGTTGGATGTTGTAAATCCCTTTAATTATATGTAGGTATGTTAGCTCTATTTAGCGTCATTTCGTTATCTGCCTCTGTCGCTCTCTCTTCCTTGTACTCAAGATGGTTAGCAGACAAAATAACGAAGTGCATAATCAAAACTGTATTATTTAATTACAAATGGACTACACACACTGATATATTTTGGGTTTTATAACATGTTTATATGAAATGATCTCTCTTTATCATCCTACGCTGGTCTCAATATCATTTGAGGGTAGGGTTGCCAACTATACTGTTTTGAACAGTATTATACTGTTTTACACTAAATTATACTTTTTACTGTTGAACAAAAATAAAGTATACAAAATACTGTTTTCAGTATCAAAATGCAAACACATTATTAAGTGTTATACTTAGACGCTCACACATTGCTTTTCAGTTATGAATGTTAGGGGCGGCAGTATAGAAATAGAGCATCTATTAATTTAATAAAATGAGCTCCTCATTCAAGTTCAATTTCAATTATAAATTGTAGTGAGGCATATTATAAGTTTTTATAAAAGATTATACATCAGTAAGTCTCTAAAAATATGTAATTATAACAATAAATAAATAAAATACTGTTCATTTTTCTAAAATACTGTTTAATGTTATACATATAGTTGAATATACTTTATTTCTTGTAAAAAAAGTTGGCAACCCTATCTGAGGGTGGCATTCACTCCATGTTTATCTGTTATCTCTTCCTTCCTCGACCGATCCATCCATGTTCTTTCATTCACTCTCAGCACTCTCTTCGCTCGTCTTTCTTCGTCTATCTATGAAACTCTCACTCTGCGTGTTACTACTACTCAGCCCGTAAATTACCCACTGTTGAGTGAGGCATCCTCCAGTTACATTGGGGGTAATACATAGTGTCACCATCCCATTCCACTCTGAAGGTGCCGTAAGAGCCGACAAAAGGAAATGACAAGGCCGATAACTAGTCACAAGAGAAGGAAAACTTGATACGAAACCCTATGCCAACCCGTCTGGCCAGCGTGACACAGTAGGCTAATTATCGTCCCTGTGATGGGAGGAGGGCCGACTCAGCAGTGGGTCATTTATGGGCTGAATAGTATTATTAGTAGCCTACAGTGTGACGCTGGCCAGACGGGTTGGCACAGGGTTTCGTATCAAGTTTTCCTTCTCTAGCCGCTAGGTTATCGGCCTTAACATTTGGTTTTGTCGGCTCTTACGACATCCGTAGGATCGAACGGGATGGTGACACTACCTACTGATACTATGTCGTACTCCGACGTATCCGTTGTAGTCTAAGCTGTAGCTCACATAAGCCCTCTAAGGTTTTTAACGCCGTGCTAATTTATCTAAGCACTAACCACGGGAGCGGAACAAATAATATCTTTCACGTGTTTATAACAAGTTCTTCGGGAGTCGCCTTATCTGCTTATTCATTGTTTAAAGTGTTGAGCAACCGCTTTGTTTTAAGGCTTTTTATCAGAAACTAATTGCGACTATAACTATTTGGTATTTGAGTTCGTGATAAATTTGCTTAGGTACACGATTTTTTATTGTTTTGAACGCGGAAATTAAAAGTTTTGACTGCTATAAACGGCTCGCTCGATCGAACGTGCCATGTATCATACTAGCTATGTTCGATTACAGGTGCTAAATATGAATAGATAAAAAAAACCATTGAAATTAAACATTCGACAAATGTCACGATATATCGCAAGTGGGGTAGGCATAGTATGATATCACGTGTATTTTTTTTATTTCGTACTACGCGTGATTTCTAAGCCGAAAAGCGGTGTGTAGTATACATGATGTTACAATTAAAATTTTACTTCGTGTTATTAGTTGAGTGTAAGATTCTTTGTAGGCACTAAAATACACGTGCTTTTTAATGGGAGCTGGGGGTAGTCTTAAATTAATGGACAGCCCCTGAGTGGGCTAAATCTTCTGCAGCACCGCAGGCGTAGTCACTGCGTATATTCGTATCAGTTTGACACGATTGTTACGCGATTGGTTCAATGTCTTTATTGGTTCAATATCTCACATTTATTTAACTCAAACTCAAACTCAAAATTTACTTTATTTACGTAGGTTTTATCACAAAACTTTTATAAATCGTCATATTTACAGTTACCATTATCATCATCTTACGACCCCTGTCCCACGCTAGGTGTTAGTCTCCATACACACCTATCAGTCGTCATATCTACAGTCACACCTTTCATACACAATTTCTCATGTTTACAATCCATCCATCCATCTCTCTTGATCTTCCACAACCCTTACGTCCATCCAAATTCATGCTGAAACTACCAAAGTTAAACTACCAAAGTTAAATTAACAAGATAGATGAATGTTAGTAGTACCTACTAGTTTTATTATAATCACACTAAGTACATTATGTCAAAAGAAACACTGGCTTATTTCCACGAGTTGTACAGGGGACAAATGGCTGGCGATTTTGAATTGTGTAGATCACCTTAAAAAGAATAGCATGCTAAGGGCAAACGTTCAGCGTGCGTAACAGCGTTGCCGTCCCGTCTCGATTTTTACATCAAAATTTAATGTCCCGCGCGGGACTGGCTCTGTCCCGCTTTTCGGGGATAACTCGACCGTGCGTGCTGCGTGCTGAGAAAGCGCGGGCGAGTGGCACAGACAAGTGTGTAGGTACTAGGCTATTTTTTCCATCTATTGTCACGTAAACGTAATCTTAATTCAAATAAAAAGATATTTTTTTATAAAACTTCGGATTATACATATACGTTTTTTACTATGTCCCGCTTTCGACGAAGGAATCCCGCCGTTTTCACTCAAAATGTTCCAAAATCCCGACTTGGCAAAAAAATAAAACTGGCAACGCTGGTGAGTAACGTAGAATGACATAAACAAATCATATTTTTTGTAAATCCCCGAAACTTATATCTATTCCACAAACGTAATTTAGGTATATACAAACACAATATCACTACAAGCTACCTAAATCACAATGCTATTTACTCGGCACGGTTTTAAATTTCATACCAAAACAAATGGCTGTGTTATCACAGTTAAAATAAGATTTATTAGGACTTCATAGAGAAGTATTAAATATGTTTGTTTTGACGTGACGTGTGTATAATATGTTTACGTGTAGATAAGGTTTCGATGTCACGCTCTAATCTTGTAAGTAGTCTAGAAATCATTAAGTTTTAATAGACACTAACAACACAATAGCAATGTGTTTTGTCAGTCTTTCATAGTGCATGCATTAACTTCTTTACACAATATTATCATCCGTTCGTGGTAATAAATTAAACTATTGTGCCACGCCGCGCCGGCCAAACGGGTTTTTTTCATGTATCTTTCTCTTGAGGCTAGGCGGACAGCCTCTCTCTTCCTTTAATCGCCTCGTAAGTCACCCTCAGAATGGCAAGGGAGGGAGGCAAGGATCTATATA
This sequence comes from Clostera curtula, assembly GCA_905475355.2. Classification (NCBI taxonomy): domain Eukaryota; kingdom Metazoa; phylum Arthropoda; class Insecta; order Lepidoptera; family Notodontidae; genus Clostera; species Clostera curtula. The sequence continues at coordinate 15,724,741 of FR997810.1, forward strand.
CATAACACGTCTGTACAAAGGACGTTCCCGATTGATTATTGCGAATCCTTCAAAAGATCGCCTATCTACCTAGTCAGGAGTCATCCGTCGCTTCGTTTTCCAATACGTGATCGTCACTCTAGGACTTTTAAATGGCTCAATTCCATCCGTTCTTTGGGTTACATTGACAGCGCACTATAATTTCTACTGTGCTGTGTGCACTCTTCAGAGCTGGTCGCTATGATCCTTCTGAAAATTTGTATAACACATCATTAAAAATATTGAACCCAATATCTTCGCACCTGTATTCAGCAAGTAAACAGGTATTGATAACATGTAGAGTACTCCCAGCATAGATCAAACTCCAACTCAAAAGGAACTTTATATAAATAGGTTTTTATAAAAAAATCTTAAAATTAAGAATATCTTCTTAAGGCCATTATCCCATGCTAGGTGGTAGTCTCCATACACACCTATCAGTCGTCATATCTACATTCACACTTTTCATACACAATTCCTCATTCTTATAATCCATCCAACTCTTTCGATTTCTCACAACCCTTGCGTCCACCCATCGTCATACTAAAACTACCACCGGTTCGGAATGCTGCTCTATTGAGAAGAGCCGGCAAGAAGTTGCTTTCTTCAAATGATCGGTCATGTTTACAAAAAATACTAAACAGAATAGTGAGAGCAAGCGTTCGCCAGACGCCAGATCTAGAGTGCACTTGTGTGCACGAGTGATTTTCAGTCTATATTCAAGATTTTTATTTTGTTTAATTATACAATGTCTACGAACCACTTGTTTGAAATTAAAACAGAACAGCTTAGAAGCTATGATCTCACGGAAAGGCACATTATATTTTTAACACCCCTCTATTTGTCGGTGCTTAAAATGAACACACGCAATAAATCTGTTAAAAAGTGTTTGAATTATCAGGTTGAGTCTCTAAAGTTAACAGGTTCCTGATGGCCATCTCGCAAGAGTCACCTGTCTTAGATAGCTCAAAATAGCCTCACGTGTCGGTTCCGTGTCATTGGATAATTACATTATCTCGCATAGTGCAGCAATTTATCAATAACGACACGAGTGTTCCGGCGTGAATTTGGCCACCATCGCCGCATCCGTCGGAGGAACCTCGCTCACGCGACCCTCTTGTAAGGCGACACAAGTTACGTTGCCTGACCTACGGGTACCTACATGAGTATGTGGCGTGGCAACAAACATATGAAAAGACAAATCTATGTATATTTTAAGCGGTGTGTCGAAAAACTGCTGGATGACGTTCGAATATTGGCATAAATATGTATATAATAGATATAAAACGAAATCAAAATTTAGTAGGATCTCTGGAGTACTTAAAGAGAAATATATCCTTAAAAAAAATGTGTATAAAATAGAAAATTTCTTTAATAAATAACTCGATTTAGACGTATACATTTGCCAATTTTCGAGTTTTTTTTATGATCGAGTGAAGTACATTTTATCGTGTAACAAATTAGCACATTCTTTGGACAATGCCTGTATCTATATCATATATTTTTTGTAACACCGTTTGTTAATACTAAATGCGTAAAACGGATGTTATAGCAACACAGTTTTCTGCCTTCTCCGTCGAATAGCAGCCTTAACGCATTTTCATCTTACGCCTTTCTATCTTTAAACATATATAAAAATGCATGTTCGTCTGTATGTTCCTTAAAGAATCGTAAACTATGCATTTGATCATGATGATCGACAGCAAAGTGTTGAAGGGTGCATGAGCTAACGAATGGTTCAGAAAAAAAAAACATGAATATTTGTGTAATGTCTTTAATTCAAATTTATTTTAGTTAGTGGTGTAGCATCGCACGCAGGGTGTAGCTAGTTTAGAATACTATACTAATACATATACTCCCCCCCTAATATATGCCATAGCGCCATAACATCAGCTTGACGCATCCAGCTGCTGCCCGCAGTCTTTTGCAGATCGTAATTATTTGTTGTAATGATATCACTTGTGTTTCGCAACAAGTGACGACGTGGTTGAGTGGCACACAATACTAGTAACCTGTCAACTGTGTATTTGTTCACCAGGCTGTTCCAATAGCGGTGTGTACATTGGCGACTTCGATACCTGTGCTTTTTCTTATGCAACAATATATTATGTTGTACTCCGAGTGACTAATTCAGGCATCCGAGGCAACTCTGAGGACAGAGGAGTCCCCAGAGCCAAAACCCACCACGACTTCGTGTGCCGCTCTTCGTCTGGCCTCTCCCCGTGGCCCCGCCCGGCATGGGTGGGTGACCCTGAGCCGGTATGGCCTCAACGGATCCTACAGGCACGCAAGCCCCCTCACCACAACAAGGTGGCAGCAAGATCGAGGGGGTGGTTTGAAACCCTGTGCCAAACCGTGGCCCGACCAGCGTGGCTAATTGCCCTCCAACTAGGCTGGATTCAGGACTGGGTCATTAATGGGCTGAGGCGTAGAGTAGCAATGTGTATTTAAATCAGTCTATTCCTTCCAAGTTATTGGAGGCAGACTGCTGAGTCGGGCTGAAGTAATGATGAAATAGCTTACTATTTTTATTGTTTAACGTAATAATCACAATAGTGGACTCCACAACATACGCTCATAACACAATATTTACAACATAGGCAAAACGTTACGTTAATACCTATGTACTTTGCACAAGATATCATAAAAATCCTTATATATAAATACCTTCGTCGACTAACAAATCTTTAATCAAATAGTATTTAAATGTTCTACGTATTATTTACAGTAGGATCGTGGTAGATTCGCGACGACGTCTAGCCTAACATATATAGGGAGGTGTGAGATGGCAAGCTCACACTCTTTTGAGAGTGCACCCCGGCTTCGTTCTAGTGTTTAAGTTTCATTTCACTCTTCATACAAATCGTGTTCATAGCCACTTAAGTGGCAGAACATATTATTCATTGAAAAACATCACAATATCAACTCTACAACATCAACGGTAAGTCGATTTTTGTATATTCGTCTTTGTCAAATAATGTTCTTGAAACAAATAAATGTCATAAATAATAATATACCAAACAAACATAATAACTTTGAAACGTTGAATAAATAACAGCAGAAAAACGGTCGGTTATTCGTTTTAGGTAAATTGTAGTCTATAATGTATTCCGAATAAAATGAAGCTTTATAGAAAAAGGTCAGTCGTCTCTAAATATACTACGAGTATGTCGTTATTTATTGCAACTCTTTAATGTGCAAGGTTTATATTTCGTTTATTACACATAGGAAATTGTTTCGAGCTTAGATCGAGCTTAGGTGTCCCAATTAAATGACTATTAGCCATCAAGGGAGACAATTGGAGCTACCTATATATTTTGTGTTGTAGAGCGACGCTAGTGTCACGTTAAAACCGATATGTCAACTAGTTTTTCGTTATCAAAAACGGTTGCTATGTTATTGTCTCCAATCTAGCGCGGTAGTGGTAAGTGGTAAAGCTAATTTGTGGTTCACGAACACGCTGGTTAGGGCTCACTTCTTAACGATTAGCACAAGCTTAGTTACAACAGTGTGGCACAAATGTGCTGCATAATACGTTTTGAATAGTCAAAAAGGTTATAACAAACAAAAAAACCTGTTTGTAAATGCTATCTTAGTACCATGTGTTAAGGGTTAAGGTGGTTTTTATCGTAATATCGACATATGTTTAGTAACTTTTTGCTAAATATAATGATTTATGTGTAGGTAATATAACTTTCATGTTCTGACACTTTTCGGTTGTCCAATGTTTCCATTAGGAATTAAATGAATTGTTTGTTGAAAACTGTTGACATTTATTAAAAAATATAATACTAAGGTACTCACAGACTGTTGGACATAATGCATGAGTGACACTCTAGCCAATGTCGTAGACTTCAATGTTACTTTCATAAAAAGAATCCATTTTTTCATTTTTTTACATAAATCCGTCACCATACGCACAAACTTAGTATTAAATAACTGAATACAGTCTTGTTTATACACAAATCAAATTGACCGAATGATCCGGCAATATTTATAGGAAACTAGCTACGCCAATAACTAAAATAATTTTGAAGTAAACACATATTTTCATTTTTGGTCAGAAACCTTCGAGGGCTCTTCTGTCTAATATCCATGTTCAAGCCACTCCTGTTAACATCGTAGGTACTACCCTCGTAGTTGTTGACCATTACATTTACCTGGGACACACTGTCCAGTTAGGTAAGTCCAACTTCGAGAAAGAGGTCAATCGTCAGATCCAACTCGGCTGGGCAGCGTTCGGGAAGCTGCGAAAGATCTTCTCGTCCACAATACCGCAGTGTCTGAAGACAAAAGTCTTTAACCAATGTGTGTTGCCAGTGATGACATATGGAACAGAGACGTGGTCGCTCACTATGGGCTCCATCAGATGGCTCAAAGTCACCCAAAGGGCAATGGAGAGGGCTATGCTCGGAGTTTACCTGCATGATCGAATCAGAAATGAGGAGATACGCAGGAAAACCAGGGTCACCAACGGATTGCTAAACTTAAGTGGCAGTGGGCAGGGCATCTGTTGTAGCAGGACGGACGCCCGATGGGGCAGAAACGTCCTCGCGTGGCAACCGCGTTCCGGAAGGCGCAGTGCTGGTAGGCCTTCCACACGCTGGACCGACTACCTGGTTAAGGTCGCCGGAAAGCAGTGGATGCGGGCGTCCCAGGACCGGCCTTTGTGGAGGCCTATGTCCACCAGTTGACGTATTTTGGCTGAAATGATGAAAAAAAAATGATGATGACTACTCAGCCTAAAGATCACTGTTTAATCGGGCCTCTACCTGTTACATGGACATAAGCCTACTGTGCCACGCCCGGGCAGACGGGTTGACACAGCACATGGTTTCTTATCAAGTTTTCCGTCTCTTGAGGATAGGTTATCGGCCCTGTCATTTCCTTTTGTCCGCTTGTTTTGGATTGTCCTTTTGTCGGCACAAAACCTAATCTACGTATAAATTATTTTTCTTCTTTCAAGTAATGGCGTTCTGATTCAACCTATATTTAAAAACATACACTTGATTAAATAGTAAGCCTTCTGTATGATTATGATGTGTTCCACAATCCATAATTTGTGTATTTATGATACATCAGTAAAATATACGACGACGATACTTCACGACGACTTCGTCAGTCACGAATTCACGACCACGATTTTTAAAAAAGAATGCATATTTTTCATTATTGTGTACATTCTTTAACAGTTTTATTATCCCAAAGGGCAATGGAGAGGGCTATATTCGGGGTTCCCTGCGAGATCGAATCAGAAATGAGGAGATACGCAGGAAAACCAGGGTCACCGACATAGCCCACCGGATTTCCAAACTTAAGTGGCAGTGGACACGGCACATAGCTCGCTGGACCTACGCCCGATGGGGCAGAAAAGTCCTCGAGTGGCGACCGTGTTCCGGAAGGCGCAGTGCTGGTAGGCCTCCCACACGGTGGACCAACGACCTGGTTAAGGTCGCCGGAAAGCAGTGAATGCGGGCGCCCCAGGACCGGCCTTTGTGGAAATCCTTGGGGGAGGCCTATGTCCAGCAGTGGACGTCTTTTGGCTGAAATGATGATGATTATTATCCATTCTTTGGTCATAGATATAAAGATATTTCCCAGATATTTGTAGGTCTAACAAAATCCGAAAATAAATAACAAAAACATTACGTAATTCTTCTTCATATAACCCAAACGCTATTTCAGCGCGATTTCGCGTAAAATTGTCATAACATGATGTAACAAAAATTTGCACGCATTTGGCGCAATTTGAACATGGACGGCTTGACACATCCTTAGGAGGAGTCTTTTGTGATTCATATCTCGGTGGAAACTATAACGGAAACCCTAATTTATGAGATATGCGTCATTGATGTGATGATATACTGATGCTGCTCATATAAATCTTCACGCTAGCTACCCTTAAAGAGTTTGGCAAACTACTGAACTATATTGGAATTCCTTAAAAGAATTTACTCTTTACTATTTATTACGCTATCCACTGAACTGCCGGGAAGAAACAGTCGCAAGTTTTGTATTTTTGTACAAATACAAATTTTCGTCTTAAAACACGTTAGTGAAACGAAGCTATCGACGTAAACATGCAGACCGTCATGACCTATGTTGTATGGACAACATTCTCAATTCAACCCTAAAATGACCTACTATTGAGTCAGGCCTCTTCCAATTTCATCGCGGGAAGTTAGCCTAGTATACCTAGGTATATTAATTAGGAATATAGCATTTTAAATGTGTAATTTTTTGTAGTAGTTTATTTGTAACAAACACATGAAAAGACAAATCTATATCTTAACATAAATAAATTACGCGTCACGTTATTTGTCTGCGATGTACCTACTCCAGAACTACTTAACCAATTTTAATCAAATTTGTACAACGTGTGCAATTTGATCCAACTTGAAAGATGAAAGATGCTTACATCTCAATTTATGGTAGCAACATTATTTTATTGCAAAAATTATTGGTCTATTATTTGACAGTCACATTTATATGTTAGCTCCAAACGATTCTAACAGATCCGTTGAATAGATGGCGCTATATTAAAAGTTAAATTAATTTATGTAATGTTAAATGTAATATACCAAAAAACTTTGCCGGAGCAACGCGTCGCCGCGTCTGTTGGTAATATTCTGTGTAGTTATAACTTCGCTTGCGTCTAAATTATCTATCTTGACCCTCTGGATGGAATGAGCTGGCGATTTTGTATACCAATTATGCCACTTATGAAATGGCTGATTGAAACCGGTTTATTTATTTATTAAATAACCGGCTTATAACCGAAACCTGCAATAAAATATGGCGTCACACGTACACAAAGGATTTATATCATTAAATAAATACATTACGCACGTTACCTTTGTTTGTGGTATATTAAAATAATAATTGTCTATGCTGCTATATAAGGGTTATGAATAGGGGCATGAAAATCGAATCTCGCGTTTTTCCTAATTTACATTGGTTTCATTCACATTTTTCACACTGAGCGATTGCCCCACTAGGTGGGTCTCGTCGTATCAGCCCATAAATGACCCACTACTGAGTCGGGCCGCCTCCACATTCTTGGCAGGAAAATAGCCTAATGTGCCACGCTGGCAAGACGGGTTGGTACAGGGTTTCGTCGATCTGCCTCATGGGTTCTTTTAGCCGCGTCTTACGACACCTTCAAGACGGTATGGGTTGGTGACATTGTGTATTTTAAATCCGTCACCACACGGAGAGTGGGTCTACCGGTAGGTAATCACAGTGGGTTAGCCGTTCGTTTTCACGGTACTTACTTCTTGACTCCACCGCCATAGATGTAAGAAAGGAATCTGATGGAAGGAATATATATTTGAAAATTTGATGTATGTTCATAAAATATGAATAACTTTGGAAAAACTGTGATATAAATAATATTCATACACGAAACAAGAATAATCTTGCAGTCCATTGTACTCGTCTCCGCAGAATAAGTAACTCATTCATGGGTCAATGTATACACTTTTATAACAAACTGCCCAAGCAACTTAGAGAATTGCCTCGCAATGCCTTTAAAAAGACTGATAAGTCAAAACTTTTCAAAAAAGCATATTACCACATTGCTGATTATTTAAACGACCCAGCTGCTTGGGACTAGGCTGTTCAGTGTCAGTGTATTTTTATGTTCTTTATTTATGTTACTAGTCAAATATGACCGCAATGAAAAAAAAAATGACAAGCCCTCTGAGTTTCTTGCCAGTTCTTCTCAGTAGTGGTCGCGATCCGAACTGGTGGTAGATGGTCGAATTTTTTTTTATTGTATAATTTGACAATGTGTTGACTATTTGTAAGTGTCCATCGTGACCCACACAAAATAAATGATTTGAATTTGGAATTGGAGAGTGCAAACCGCGGCCCTGAAGAAGGCAGTGGTTTTAGTGGGTAGGTCAGGGTGTAATTGCAATTCTACCGCGTCTCGAAGTCCTACACACCCCGGCTATTCCGAAAGGGCCGGGTATCCGTGAGCATTTCCTGAGAAATAAAGGAAAATAATGTAGTTATTAAATATATAGAGCGCCTCATATATATTTTGACATCATAGATGGTATTGTGTGCTCAATTGTTCCGCGAACCTTTCTATTTCGGTAGCTATCTGTTAGTTTAGCGGAGGCTCACAGAATCCTATCTCGGACTAACTGATAGGACGATCATTGCAAACATCATAAATCAAGACGACAGAGAGGTAGGGTTGTCGCAATATTGAAGCATCTGCGCTAAGGCATCTGGTCTGAAATAAGTTTTATCTTCTTCTCTATCTTTGCAACAAAACTCATCGGTTCTTCTCTGTAGAGTTATAATACGATAGTAAATGTATTTTATATATTAACTAGCAGACCCGGCCATGCGTTGCTGCGGCTAAGGTTTTTGTTATACATATATTACATTTAACATTAACATACATTAATTTAACTATTAACATAGCGCCATCTATTAAATACTTACTCAATTCAGTCGACAGATATCGCCATCTGGTAGAATCGTTTGGTAGCTCCAAAGGATACATATAATAAATTGTAACTGTCAGATAATAGACAAATAATTTGCAATAAAATAATATTGCGACTATAACTTGAGATGTAAGCTATCTTTCAAGTTCGATGCAAATTTGAATAAAATTGGTTTAGTAGTTTAGGAGTCCATCGCGGAAAACAACGCGAGTCGTAATTTATAATATAATAAGCAGATTAGAAAGATGTTTGAGTTGCTGCTGAGGCGGGCCTCCACCTCTGAGTTAGCCTACTGTGTCACACTAGCCAGACAGGTTGGCACAGGGTTTCGTTTCAAGTTTTCCTTCTCTTGCGGCTAGGTTTTCGTCCTTCTCATTTCCTTTTCTCGGCTATTACGACCCCTTTCCCAGGATGGGATCGGGAGGTGACAATATGTATTGTAAATGCGTCACCACACGGACTTCAATGATATGGAGCAAAAGGCGGGGTAGGATAGGATATGATCTATAAGAAATTTACCTTATATTTTATCCTCAAATTTCGTACCCATTACCTACGCTTATTGTCAACACTTTTTGACGTACGTGTTTATATAATATGTTTTGACAGCCCTAATCGGTAGAGTCAATATTTGGATAACCAGACTTATAACCAGAAGCGGCACAAAAAAACAAGGAATCCCCTTTACCTGTACTGTATGAATTTGTTTGTAATTTAACAAGTTGTACCAATACCAGTAATTGACACTTCCCTGTATTACGTCCCCGTGTCAACTCATAGCTTTGGTATCAATACAAATAATTAAAACAACCTGTTCTTATTAAGTGCATTTAGATGTATACACGGTACACATACCAAAACAACAGTTTTACAATGTTTGTCTGTCTGTTTGTATTTTTGGGCTAATGATTTTAACGGGACTTTCACTGGCGGATAGCTGATGTAACAAGGAGTAACTTAGGCAACTTTTACTGATCCCCTCCCCCGCTTTTCATTACAAGGATTCGTTTAAAAATAAGCCGAAATATTTGTATTGGAGGACAAAACAAACGAAAGTTTGCGCAATACAAAATTGCCGTTTTAAATACCTAGCTTAATGTATTTCTAGTCAATAAATATAATTCGCACTGTTCGCACATAGTATTACAAAAACTGGTTAAGAAGCCGACATCTTTGTTTGATTTAGCCGACTCAAATTATGCGTTAATTAATTACATAATAAGACTTGTCTCATCTCTGTAATGACGCAATATATGTGTGTGTGTATGCCGCCTTTGGATCAACGGGTCCCGGGTTCGATTCCGGGGTCGGGCAAGTGTCTTTGTCTAAACCAGAGGCACTGGCTCGGAGTCTGGGTGTCATTTCTATCTATAATATGTATGTATTTACAAAAAAAAAAAAATTATATAAGTAGTTTATCATCCATCTCGTTACCATAACACAAGCATTAAGTTGCTTAGCTTGGGACGAGATGGCGTTGTGTGAAATGTCCAAGGATATTTATTTATTTATTAAGTAACCACCGCAACAGAAGGAAAACTTAAAACGAAACCCGGTGCCAACCCGTCTGGCCCGCGCGTGGCACAATAGGCTAACATTGCATGTAGTTGGAGGAGGAGGCCTTTATGATCCGTTTTGGCCATAACGGCTCAGGGTCAGAGCAGCACACGGTGTCGCAGTGGGTTTGGGCTCCAGGGACTCCTCTGTCCTCAGAGTTGCCTTGCGAGCCCTAAACCACTGCCGTGCACCAGGGTTCTCGGGTCAACCTGGTTGGTCGCTAACCCGAGGGCGGCCGTAGCGGCGGGGCTGGTCGCAAAGGAGGGAACTCCGGCTGACCCGCGCCGCGGATGCACGGACGCGGACGGAGGCTGCGAAAGCCTCAAAACGCCCTAAGATAGACGCTTGCCGGGGCGTCACAGTGGAATGCGTTTACGCTAACCTGTGGCGCCCCAAGCGTGTCGTGTGAGTGTATACCGCTGGGGTTTTAGTGGGTAGACGAAGCGTTTACGGAGTCCCACATAATCGCCGACCCCACCCCCCAATGGGCGGCGGTATGCATATAGCATTTCCCCAGCGAAACAAAAAAAAAAAGGATGCTCGAGTCAGTAGAGGGTCATTTATGGGCGGACCAGCAGTAGTAGTTTGATAGTTTCAATGCTACATTCCTACGGATGTAGCGCAGACTGGCGCCAGCGTCTAGCCTGTCACATGAAATATTTGAGATCTTGTAACTAGTTTCATACTTTCATTAGGAGTTCAAAGAAACATATTCATGTCGCCCAAATACCTACTTAATTATTATAATTGCCATCGTACGGTGATCTCAAGTGCGGATAGAAAGCGTACTTTTTACAATCTACTAAATAGCCTCAATTATTTTTACTTGATAAATAAGTACCTAATATGTTTTTAAATACTATACAGTTCTTTCAAATATTTACACAGACAATAATTTTGGAAAGAAAACCTAAATAAGAGGGGGTAAACGATTTATAATTTACTAAATATAGTCGCGAAGTTTTCTTTATATCTGGCAAGACATAGACAGTAGACTGGATGGTTAAATCCGAGGCCTAGGGTTGGCAATGACATGGCAACGACAATAATATGTTTGTGTAAGCCAACTAGCTTCTTCATCTTCCTTGCCTTCGTATATCAACTGCTATAGATGTAGGATTAAAAGCGGGGACCGACAGCTCTACGAAATACGAAGGAGGCCATATGTAATATGATAAAGCCATCCAACATCCAGCCGGTACTTAAGGTGATTGCTCCAGGGTAGCCCGCGAAATTCAAATATTCTTACGTTTTTTGCAATATGCAGGTAAGTGCTAGGTTGGATGTTGATTAAAATGTTTTTCGCGGCTGTAAGACGTATGTAGTTATAGAATTATAATCATCAAACTCATCAATACAACCCTCCAAGCTCATAAAGGTGCAAGAGTGACTTTGACGTTGAAAAAGTTTTTCTTGCACCTTTATGAGCTTGGAGGGTTGTATTGATGAGTTTGATGATTATAACTCTGTAACTACATACGTCTTACAGCCGCGAATCAAATGTTCATCATCATACAACCTAGCATTGGCCTGCAAATTGCAAAAAACGTAAGAATATTTGAATTTCACGGGCTACCCTGGAGCATCCACCTTAATGCAGATTAATTGCGTTCCATACTAGGATTGTCACGACTTTGATTAATTAAAGTGGGTTTTGTTTTATATTCGTCAAACTACGTGAACAATATCTCTGTGGTGACGGATTTAGAATACGCAGTGTCACCAACCCATACCTGATACGGATCCTGTGCCAACCCGTCTTGCCAGCGTGGCACAGTAAGTTAATTTGCCTCCACGAATTTGGAGGAGGTCCAACTCTGTAGTGCGTCATTAATGGGCTGAAATGACGTGAACAAATCGTCATCAAATTTCATTTCAAATTGATTCGATGTTTTTAATCCTTCACTTTGTATCGTTATTATTATTGTCCCGAGTCTGACGCGCCCTCGAACGGCTGGACATGCTAGGTCATGATGATTGAAGTATGATGGATCACCTTTGTCTCTGTCTATCCAAAAAAAAACTAGAATGCCTCAAGGTTAGCTTTAGATATCAATGATGTGCTAGGAAATATTTGAGGCGGCTTGGAGAGCGTCACAAATCGATCTTGTTAAATGTTATTTGCTTTAGTCAAAAGTAGTCCTCTAATCTCTAGGATAAATATGGTAACGCATCAATCATAAACTTGTTCTAATATTACTGTGGTTCTTTGGATCGGGTCCGCGGTTCGATTCCGGGGTCGGACAAGTGTCTTTGTATAAACCAGAGGCACTTGCTCTGAGTCTGGGTGACATTTGTGTTCGTGAATTTCATCTTTGTAAACTGCCCCCGCGATAGAAGGGGTTCCGTTTTTAAAAAACAAAAATAAAACAATAGAGAAATTGTGTCAGTGTATCCTTTCCTGGACTGTTTCTCATGTTATCAGACCCAAAAACGTAATTATCCTCTTTTCCGTCTATAAATAAATTACCATAAATGAAACTGTTACTGAAAAGGTAAATTAAACGATTAACACAAATCAACTTGGTATCGAATGTACGTTAAATAAAACCCGTTTTTTAATTTAACACTCAGTAAGATAAGACTCCGGCAATTACTTTGAAATTTAATTTGTCAACTTCACAACTCTTGTTTTCATTCTAAATTCTATCTTTCATCATCAATTTTTAAACCACAGTCGTGCCCTCATGGAGGGTCATTTGCCTACTGTGCCACGCGGGCCAGACGCGTAGGTACAGGGTTTCGTTTCAATCCCGGCTAGGTGTGTAGCCTTTTATCGGCTCTTAGGACACCCTCAGGATGGAATAGAGTAGTGGCACTGTCTTTTCTAACACAACCTCTATACTATATTATCATTTTTCATTGTTGCGTAACCGTTTGCCTTCAGGTAGATCGCTTGTTTCATCCGAAATATGGTAAGGAACGAAAACTAGTCGATGACCCTCGGATTGCCCTACCGAATATAGGCCACCTACAAATGACGTTGTGCCAATGACCGTCAACGTAAAGTATCGTAAAATGATTAAAAAAAACACGGCTTTGTTTCTTCACGCAACAAATCCATTGAAACAACGATTACAGGAATCAACAGATTAAGTAGATCACGGCATCACGATTTCAAAGAAAAACTATCAACTGTTATTAAGAGTTTTACTAAATGATCCTAATAACTCGAATCTTATTGGCAGCAATTATCGGATTGCGATAAAAATTTAATTGCACAAGATGTCGACCTAATTGTTAGTACATTTTGAAAGTAGGTATACGTAATCGGGGTTTTCTGAAGGTTTCAGCATGTCTATCAATAAGTGTTTGCTCATCTCATGAGCTTCCTCTAATTCTAGGGAGGGTTTTTAAAAAACATCCTAAGATATCGTTCATACCGTGACGGATTAAGAATAGTGTAACTACCCCGTTCCATTCTGAGGGTGCACATAAGAGGAACAGAAAGAAATGACAAGGCCGAAAACCTAGCAACAAGAGAAGGAAAACTTGATACGAAACCCTGTGCCAACCCGTCTGGCCTGCGTGGAACAGTAGGCTACTTACCCTGCATGTAGTTAGAGGCCCGACTCAGCAGGGGGTCATTTGTGGGCTGTGAAGTAATTAATTAATTGTAAAGTGAAACGTTTTAGGACGTTTCACTTTACAATTAATTAGGACGACGAACGTACAATGTTTTAGAGTTCCGAAATTAAAGACCAAACTATAAAAAAGGTTGTAAATCCTTGTAACTTTTAGGAAAAACAAAAAAAAAGGTAACTAATTGAGTCTGTAAATAATTTGATGAGACGTTTGCTATGATATGACATGTTATCATAAGAAAAACCTTAAATAATATAATAACTAAAATATATTATTAAAAGGAGTCCCTTTAGGCAAGGCTCCGAAGATACTGGCACCGTTCCCCCTTTGAATCGCTAGACTGATTCTTTGTTCGAGGTAGCTGCCAGCTCTTCGGTCTCCTGTGATGTCGATAACCTTTTTGGCTATTTCCTTAAAAAGGCCTATAGCGCTAGGACCCCACGGACCAAGGGTCTCGACACCGAATGGGACAAAATCATATTCGGAGCCTAGACCACTGTATTTGCATGCTTTAGCTTTTTAGCCGCTTCACAAGCCGCACCAGCTCTGTTGTTGGTTCCATGTACATGAGAAGGGGCTAGCGTGTCTGAACAGGTTGCATCCCATACCAAAAGGTAATTTGGTTCAACCTTTTTCCGGCTGGGCTTTTGTCCAAGCAATATCAATATAGTTATGACGTTTTCTATAAAACTTATATAATTGCGAATTGTGACATCTGGCCAATAAAAGCATCGCTGATCTAAAAGTATTTCAGCCCTACCATTCTATAATGTTTCAAGGAGAAGTGATGAAAAATTCATAGCGGATAACAAAGTGTACCGTTTATCTTTAATCGAGGAAGATAAAGAAAACAATCTGTCGACATTACGGAAAAACTAAAATTGATCCTTTGCAGGACCGAGTTACATTTTTGCGGTGGATTAACTAATGACATAAACGCAGAAAACATTAAGGTCCACAGATAAATTAACATGTTTTTTTTTTGTTTTAGGTTCATTGGTATTTTTATGTTTTTGTCCATTTGTTATGTTCTAAATAAAAAATTAACATGTACTGTATAAAAAATTCTTTGTGAGGTTACGGATTTAGAATATGTACATTGTGTCACCACCCCATTCCATCCTTAGGTTGTTGCTAGAGTCGACAATAGGAAATGACAAGGCCTAAAATATAGCCATATGAGAAGGAAAACTCGATAAGTAACCCTGTGCTATCCCATCCAGTCAGGGTGTGGGTCCACCCTTACATAGAAGTTAACTACCCTCCTTTTAATTAAATGATGCCTGAGTCAGCACTGGGTCATGTATGGGCTTAGTAGTAGTATAATAAAAAACCTAATAAGAATAAACCGTAAAGATAAAATGTTATCATCATCTTAATCTGTAAATTACCCAGTCTGTCAGACCTCTTCCAAGTTAATAGAGGAAAATACGCCTACTGTACCACGCTGTTCAAGCAGGTGTTGTTCGACTGTCGTGTTCGTTAGGTCACCTCATAAAACACCTAAAA
The DNA here is from genome assembly GCA_905475355.2 of Clostera curtula. NCBI lineage: Eukaryota > Metazoa > Arthropoda > Insecta > Lepidoptera > Notodontidae > Clostera > Clostera curtula. The sequence continues at coordinate 15,739,875 of FR997810.1, forward strand.
ATGAAAAAGAAAACCGGCTAACACGGCCTCTACGGCAACCATAAATATGCGCGCGTGAAATTGAAAGCACTGTGAACTGTTAAGCTAATTTCAAATAAGTTATTAATTGAAATACTGTCAAACTAATTATAAATACACTCGAGAGCAATGAATCCGGGTCATTTAAAGAATCCTAAAAATCTCGGAAGCTAAAAATGCTAGGTTAATGCAATAAATCGTATTTAATAGACAATGTAATACTCCTTAAATGAAGGTATTAAAACTTCTTAGTTATTGTAAAGTTATATCATAAAAAAATCAAACTTGAAAAAGGGCCACTTTCGAAGATGGAACTACGAAATTACAGCATTTGGTTTTGCTTTTGTTTGTAATCTGTCATTTAAGTGGGTACATAAACCATGTTGATAGTGCTCTATATTAATTATTCAAGCTGAAATTATGTCGCTTACGCCTGAAGAATGCACCAGAATACTTACAATGCTGGAAACCGGCCGGAGTCAGCGCGATACAGCCAGGACTGTCGGTGTGTCGCTGTCAACAGTACAAAGAGTTCTCCGACGTTACGAAGAAACTGGTTCTAACCTACGCAGGCCAGGAACGGGCAGAACCAGGTGTATCACAGCACGAGAAGACCGATACTTGGTGAACACCATGCTTCGAAATCGCTTTCTCACAGGAACTGTCAACTGAACATTTGTGAGTTTCGACGCCTCGGAGGAAGTAACCCAAGTGCATGGACAGTAAGACGTCGGCTTGCTGAATCTAACTTAAAACCCCTTAGACCTGCAAACGGCCCTAAACTGGAGCGTGGGCATCGTATTTCAAGACTAAGATATGCCCAGAGCCACGTAAATTGGAGTATTGAAGATTGGTCAAAAGTTATGTTCTCCGACGAATCAAAATTTATGCTCTACAAGCACGATGGAAGACACAGAGTGTATCGAAGACCAGGGGAAAGATTCAAGCAAGCATGCATCGAAGAAAAAGTAGCCTACGGTGGTGGGTCTGTACTTGTGTGGGCCGGAATTTCTTCTGAAAGTCGCACAGAGCTGGTGATCATAGAAAACGGCTCTTTAACTAGCGTAAGATATGTGGAAGAAATCATCAATGATCACGTTGGTCCATTTATGGTCAATTTAGGTGAGGATGCTATATTTATGCATGACAATGCCCGACCTCATACAGGTAGGATTGTGAATGACTACCTTCAAGAGATGAACATTACTCGTATGGAGTGGCCAGCGCGCAGCCCGGATATCAACCCGATTGAGCATGCTTGGGACGAGCTAGGCAGATGCGTAAAACAACGAAACCCTCCCCCAATCACGCTTCGTGAGCTCAAAATTGCTCTCACAGAGGAATGGGAGAATATTCCCCAAAATCGTATAAGGAACTTGGTGTACAGCATGCCAAACCGCGTAAACGCAGTAATGGAAGCACGAGGAGGCAATACGAAGTATTAAAATTCAAGAAAATCGTAATAAAGTTTAAAAAATTCATGTTTCCTATTTTTGTTTTAAGGAGAGATCAGCAGTTTTTTTCTTTATGTAATTTTGTGTTAATAAAATGTATGGTGACTCATATTTTTTTTACTTTCATTTAAGGAGTATTACATTGTCTAATAAATACAATTTATTGCTATCACCTATCATTTTTAGTTTCCGAGATTTTTAACATTCTTTAAGTGACCCGGATTCATTGCTCTCGAGTGTATTTTATTACCTACATAATTGAATAGAAATCAAATACCATAAAAAAGAGTTTTAGCAATACAAATGAGTACTTTCAGAGCACAGGATTTTTTAAAGAGTACCGTTGGCGAAAAAAGAGTACGAAACTCAGTAAATTAGTACAGGTGGTACCTTTAAAGGTATATTATATTTAAAAACTTTCTCGCCTGTTGGTGCCCGCACTAGCAACGTTAATTCGAATTAAGGTAATATAAAATGGAATGGCAAATAACTTTAGAATTTATTTCTACAGTCCGTAGCGGCAGTCCATAAAAATGTGGTTGCCAGGGTTACGTTACCTGGCCTGACGTTATCACGACAAATGGCGATCAGTCTTAGAACAACTGACCAATCCGTGATCATCTTCTTTAAATATAAAAGAAAGTCGTGTTTGTTCGAGCCACTACATGGCAATTACAAAGACAACTTGATAATGTATCAAATTGTCTACCCTCTTCTTGTTATTTTTTATTATAATTTTCGCTGCACCGCAATTACCCACGTAGAAGGGACAGATCAGTCTGGATCCATGCTCCTTACTCGTCGCTCACGCTTGAACGTTGCTGTGAAGTATCACTGCAACTTCCTCGAAAATAACCCGCGCCGCGCCGTACAAACCCGCAAATAAATAACAAATAAAATCGAAGGAAAGTGAGTGGAAGAAGAACCTGAACAGGAAGAAGCTGGACTAGGAAACATCCAGGAGGATCCGTAGACACGGAAAATACGATCTCCAGCGGTGCAGCTTCTCTCTTTAAAGAAAGGTTAGTCTTGCATCCTTTAACCACACCTATGGAATAATTCCCACGCACCATACTCCCACTGACTGCAGCTCTTAATGTTAGGCTGATCAGTGGCCCCCTCATTTTTTTGGCCTTCGAGCCGGATATAATACTCCCTAAACGCTCAATTCCTTCTAACTTTATAATTTCTTCAAACAACTTATTTTATTTTCAAATATTGTTGTCGTGTCATTGTGCCACACAACTTACTTACATTCCCGCAATCTATTAATAAATCTATATTCCCATTCTGTAACCGGCATTAAGCCGTCCCAATATGTTCTTTTACATACAATAATATACAAAATACACGTAAATATTTGCTAAAAACAGCAATTCTCTGTTCAACTTTCATCCGCCATTTTGTACGCAATCGCGCCTTGTTGCCGTTGAAGTGATTATTGTCCGCCATCTATTGTGTTACAATATTTTACAAACATACATTAAAACATCTGCAATACATTGTTATTTACAAGTTCATTTTTGCAACGAATTGTGTATTCCATTTCTTAAATCGCAGACGAAGCTATCGGTACTAAATTGATAAATCACTCAACCGTGACGTGGTCATTCATTACCGTGCGTTCTGTAGGCATAACGGTAAAATACGGAACTTACAATAATTCCTTATCTGCTTGATTTTGTTTAAAGATAATCGATTATTATCATGGCACCAACTACTTCTAGTGGTTCAAAGAGCTCAGATAGATTTTCTATTACACAGAAAAAACTTATTGTAAAACGCGATGCAATATTTTCTAGAATGCAAGTTGTTTATAACTATTCTAAAACTGCTTTTGATGATGAGACGTCTCAAGAACTGTTCTTGGGTGGTGTCGAGTCATTAGATATGTTGCGATCTGAATTTCACCAAATTTTGGATGAAATTACTGATACCGAATTAGAAATTAATCCTAACGCCGAGCCCAATTATCAGAGTTGGAACTCTTTTGAAGAGTTATTTTGTTGTTGCAAACGCGTCGCTACTAAACTAAACGCTAATAAAATGACCTTTCAATCAGACAGTAAACACGTTGTTAGTTTCCCACATAAGTCCATCATAAAGTTACCTAAACTTGAGTTAGTCGGTTTCTCGGGTGAGCCAACAAAATGGCCTATCTTTTATCAGTCGTTTAAAAAGTCTGTACATGAACACCCTGATTTGACTGACAACGAACGCCTTCAATATTTGTTAGGCAAACTATCAGGCCGGGCACTTTCCGTTTGCACCGGGGTTGCACCAAATGCTGAGAACTACAACATAATATGGCAAACTTTGATAGACAAATACGAGGATAAACGCAGTTTAGCTACCTCTTATTTGGATCAGATATTCGATTTCAAATCTTTTAATACCGCAACTTCTAAAAATTTGGACTTATTTATGGACAAATTTTGTTCAGCTGTCGCATGCTTAAAATCGCTCAAAATTTCTGATCTATCGGACTTTATACTTCTGTATGTTTCGTTAAAAAAGATCGATTCGGAAACCGCAAAATCTTTTGAAATGCAATTACGCAATAGTTCTATGCCATCGTATGATGATTTTGTAACTTTTCTTCGTGAACAAACGAAGATTCTAGAACGCACCGCGGGTCCTTCGAGTAAACGCAATTATAATGAACCTCAAAATAAATTCTCCCAAAAATCCACAACCGCATTGGTCACTGCAAATAATCATTGTATTTGTTGCAAACAAACGGAGCATTTTAATTTATATAAATGTCCGCAATTTCTTAAAATGTCAATTAATGACCGCTTTAACTTCTTAAAAGAACATAAATCTTGCACGAATTGCCTAAGTACGAATTCGCACAGTAACTCTTCCTGCAAATCGATACATAACTGCCGGTTTTGTAACGGTAGACATCATTCTTTGCTTTGTCGTAAACAAATGACGTCACAGGCTACCCCACTACACACTGCACGCGCTGACACTCTGAATCAGTCGTCAGCTGTGCAACGCGATTCACTCACATCTCTTATCGTTGCAGATAAGACGAATGCGCATTCCTCATCCACGAAACCCTCTCAAAACATAGCATTATGTAACTCGTTTACCGCTGTTCATCGCAATCAAACCTGTTTGTTAGGTACAATACAAGTAAACGTTGTTGACGCTAATAACCGTTTACAAACTGTGCGCGCTCTGGTTGATCCAGCGTCACAAAGTAATTTCGTAACCACAGCTTGTTGCAATAAATTAAATATTATATTTAAAAGGATTTCCCGCGCCGTTGTAAAAGGCATCGGTTCCTCGCCTAGCCCTATTAAAGGTGCCACGAACTTAACTTTAATTTCCCAAATAGACAAAAATGTCTCGCTTTCGCTCGATGCATGCGTCATAGACCGCATTACTGATAAGTTACCTACAGTACCAATAGATATAGCTACGCTAACGCATCTTCGACACGTCACTCTCGCCGACCGGCAATTTAATGAACCGAGAGATATAGATATTCTTATCGGCGCTCAGCTGTTCGCTAACATTTTATTGTCTGGACGTGTAACGGGACCGCCAGGCACTCCTACCGGGTTTGAAACGATATTTGGTTATATGCTTATTGGAAATGCATCTACGCTTTGCGAAAATAATAATACCGCGATCTCTTTGTGTTCTTTTTTCGAGGCGGAACCAACGATTGACTCCGTATTGCAAAAATTCTGGCAACTTGAGGAGGTCTCATGTGAACCTGCACTTAGTCCAGCCGCTCGAGAATGTGAAGAAATATTTATTGAAAATGTTTCTCGCAATTCTTCCGGTCGTTATACAGTCGCATTACCTTTCGCGCGCGATCCTAAAGTGTTAGGAGATTCTTATCAATCCGCGAAAAAACGCTTCTTATCGTTCGAGCGCAGGTTCGATTCCTGCCCGGACTTCCGCGAAGAATATAATGCAATTATTCGTGAATACCTTTCTAAAGGGTATGTATCGCCGCTGCCTGAGGACAACCGGTCTGAAGGCTATTATATACCTCACCACGCTGTCGTCCGCACTGATAAGACCACCACCAAAGTTCGTATGGTGATGGATGCGAGCGCCAAAACTGATACTGGCGTGTCTCTTAACGATATTCTTTATACTGGCGCAAATTTACAAAATGATTTATTTACAATTTTACTTGACTTTCGCTTATTTGAAATCGCGTTCACATCGGATTTAAAGCAAATGTTTTTACAAATTGTAGTATCTGACGAACATAGAAAATATCAAAAGTTTTTATACCGTTTTGATAACGCGTCACCGCTAACCGCTTATGTTTTTAACCGCGTTTGCTTCGGTATCCGAAGTAGCCCATATCTCGCAATTAGAGTTATTCGCAAATTATGTGAAGACGAACGCTCATCTTTTCCACGCGCCGCTCATGTTGCCAGTCGTAACTGTTACACTGACGACTTATGTTACTCTGTACCAACCGTCGAGGACTCTCACCAGCTCAAGAACGAACTGCTGGGAATGTTCACAGCCGGGGGCTTCGAGCTTGTAAAATGGTCAAGTAACTGCACTGAATTACTCGAGTCTTTACCCGAATCTCACCGCTATGATACAAATATTGAATTCGATGAATCACCGCAAACCCTCAAGGTTCTCGGCCTCCAGTGGTCACCTACTACTGATGAATTCTCTTTCACAGTGATGTTGGCTGATAGACCGTGCTCTAAACGTAATATTTTGTCTGTAATCGCCCGTCAATTTGATGTTCTCGGTCTTATCGCACCGGTTATTCTACACGCTAAATTAATCTTGCAACGCTTACACGTTTTAAAGTTAGACTGGGATGACGAACCTCCGCAAGAAGTCATAACTTGCTGGACAAAATATATACAAGAATTACCACTTCTCATGGAGCTCCGCTTCAAACGCCACCTAGGTGTGACACCTAATGATAAGGTGTCCATAATTGCTTTTTCCGATGCGAGTGAAAAGGGATACGGATGTGTTGTGTACCTTAAGGTCGAAAATCAAAATAAACCTGCCATTATTTCACTTGTATGTGCGAAGTCAAAGGTGAGCCCTCTCAAGACTGTGTCAGTGGCCAGACTTGAGCTGTGTGCCGCGTTATTGATGTCCAAGCTTGTCCGCCGCTTAATTGATACGTATAACTCGCGTCATCCTATAGCTAATGTATATTGTTTTACCGATTCCATGGTCACCCTACATTGGGTGCATTCATCTCCGCATCGCTTTAAAACGTTTGTAGCGACTCGCATTACTAAAATTATTTCTAATCTGCCCGCCAAATATTTTTATTTTGTTCCTGGAGTAGAAAACGCAAGCGATTGTTTATCTCGTGGACTAACACCTGCTCAGCTGATCGCTCATTCAGTTTGGTTTTCTGGGCCAGCTTGGTTGCAGCGTGCAGTCGAGGAGTGGCCTATCACATCCGTCAGAGATAGTTCGATTCACGATGATTTACCTGAAATGAAAGTCGTATCGCTAGCCGCAGCTACCGATACCGACGAACCTCATCCTTTACTAGTATTATCCTTGCGAGTTTCTTCATGGAATAAACTTTTAAACACAATTGTTTATGTATACCGCTTTATAAAAAGGTTACCACGTTCTATTAACATAACCGCAGAAGAGAAAAACCACGCAGAAGTTCAACTTTTGAAGGCGCTTCAAATGTTCTATTTTTCTAATGAAATACAAAAATTAACCGCTAATAAACAATGCTCAAACGCAATTATTAAATTAACTCCATTTCTTGATGAGAATGGTTTAATTCGCGTCGGTGGCCGACTACGCCATGCGAAACTTTCTTACGAACAGCAGCATCCAATACTATTGCCACGTAAACATTCAGTTGTCGAATTATTAGTTACGCATTATCACCGCAAAAACTGTCACACTGGACCGCTCGCACTCATGTCCATATTGCGTCAGAAGTACTGGATATTATCATGCCGTAATATTGTTCGACAAATTACGCACAAATGTAACTTTTGTTTTAGAACTAAACCTAAACCGTCTTTCCCTCTAATGGGAGATTTACCCGCGTGCCGTGTGAATGAAACCAAGGCTTTCACGCATACGGCTACAGATTTTTGTGGGCCTATCACAATTGTACCTTACAGGAAACGAGGTGTCCGCTCCATAAAATCATACCTATGCATATTCGTATGCTTAGTCACTCGCGCAGTTCATGTTGAAGTAACAACTGATCTGACTACAAATTCTTTCATATCTGCTTTCAAACGCTTCATATCGCGAAGAGGTTCAATTCATTGCATGTACTCTGATAATGCAGGCACATTTAAAGCTGCGAGGACCGTGTTATCAGAAGTTCAACATTTTATAATATCGGACTCATATCAAACAGCGTTCGCTGATGAACTCGCCCAAAATAGAATATTGTGGAAATTTAATCCACCTCGTAGTCCACACTTCGGTGGCCATTATGAGATATTTGTCAAATTATTCAAAAATCATTTATACAGAGTAATCGGTTCGCAGCTTCTTACCTACGAAGAGTTAGTGACTGTTACTACGCAAATAGAATGTGTTTTGAATTCGCGACCGCTTACGCCGCTGAGTGAAGATCCATCTGAGCTCAGTGCCCTTACCCCATCGCACTTCTTGATGTCCACTCCCTTGAAACTCTTACCGAAATATAACGAGAAAACAGATACTGATTATTTGTTACGCCGCTATAAGTTACTCGAGCAAATGGTCATCTCATTCGCTAAACGCTGGAAGCATGAATACTTACATCAGCTTCAAAGTCGAGGGAAATGGAATACACAAGCTAATCCGATTAAAATAGGAACTGTTGTTGTTATTGTAACAGACAACACTCCACCGCTTCAATGGCCACTTGGCGTTGTCGTTGCTGTATATTATGGCGACGATAAAATCTGTCGCGTGGTCTTAGTAAAAACCGCGACCGGTGTTTACAAAAGACCAGTCGTACGGCTTTGCCCGTTACCATGCCAATAACTATAATTTACAACCCCCGCGCCTTCTTTATTATTCATTTTCTTCCTTTAAAACCGATGGTTTTAAGGCCGGGGGCAATGTTCGAGCCACTACATGGCAATTACAAAGACAACTTGATAATGTATCAAATTGTCTACCCTCTTCTTGTTATTTTTTATTATAATTTTCGCTGCACCGCAATTACCCACGTAGAAGGGACAGATCAGTCTGGATCCATGCTCCTTACTCGTCGCTCACGCTTGAACGTTGCTGTGAAGTATCACTGCAACTTCCTCGAAAATAACCCGCGCCGCGCCGTACAAACCCGCAAATAAATAACAAATAAAATCGAAGGAAAGTGAGTGGAAGAAGAACCTGAACAGGAAGAAGCTGGACTAGGAAACATCCAGGAGGATCCGTAGACACGGAAAATACGATCTCCAGCGGTGCAGCTTCTCTCTTTAAAGAAAGGTTAGTCTTGCATCCTTTAACCACACCTATGGAATAATTCCCACGCACCATACTCCCACTGACTGCAGCTCTTAATGTTAGGCTGATCAGTGGCCCCCTCAGTGTTAGTTACACTATTTGTAACTCAAGGACGATTGAGGTTGACGAAGAGATTTTTTTAAACATCCTCTGATGAGAATTTCCTTACCTTCGATTTTTCTTTGAGTATATTCCATTGTTCATCAATTTCATCTTACCATATTTTATTATATAAATTTATTATTAATAAAAAAATTAGCTTAATAAAATCCAAATTCTGCTCATTTATTGCCGCTGGCGGAACAAAGTTCGCCGGGTCAGCTAGTTTAGAATATTCTTGTGTCATTGGAAGCAAGCAATAAGCAGAAAAATCTAGGAAAAGATACGATTTGATCAATTGCTACTGCCTAAAGTATAATTTTACATTTGCCTATTTCATGTCTACGCGAGAAATCCTGTAGTATAAAGAAATAAAAAGAATTTATTGAAATAAGTTAACATACTCACAAAATTCGAATTCCCAAGGGTTATTGGATCATTATCATCATCGCAGCCCATTGAAGACCCACTCTGGAGTCGGGCCTCCTCCAGTTACATGGAGGATAATTGGCCTAGTGTGTATTTCCGTTAGTCCATAATATAAAATAGTACCATAATTGTTATTCATTGTTACCATAATTATTTATCTGTGTAGGCATAATTATATATTTTTCTATAATGACGACACGGTTGGCGCAGTGGTTGAGCGATCGACTGCTGCGCAGCATGTCGCGGGTTCGATCCCCGCACGGAATAAATATTTGTACGACCTACAAGTATTTGTTCTGGGTCTGGGTGTTTTCTATCTATAATATGTATGTATTTACAAAAAAAATGTATTTATGTAGTTTATCATCCATCTCGTCACCATAACACCAGCCACCATAACTTAATGCTTGTGTTATGGTAGCTTAGCTTGGGACGAGATGGCGTTGTGTGATATGTCCAAGGATATTTATTTATTTATTATTTAATGTGCATTTGGACATCATGAGTCGACCACTTCCCTTTGAATTGGGTTGAGGAGATGGATGGCTGCCACATGCGTTGTGCTTCTGAACAGGTGCCGCTGTTTGGGGTTGGTCGGCTCACTGGATTCAAGACTTATAATTTCGTTTTTAATTATTCAATATTTTTTATTTGAATTTCATATTTCAGTTGAGCGCGTTTTGGAACACGGTTTAAAATATGGCGTTTAAAAACAGACAAGCCCACCGAGATCTTCCTCCAGGTCTTCTCGGTTGGTGCCGCGTTTCGATAGGGAACGCCATAATTGGAGCATTTTTCTATTCTATTCTATATTCTGGTTTGAGTGCTAATTTTAATATTTTACAAAGTGAGTACTACTGAAGCTAAGAAAGGTACATTGACGAATAAATAAGTTGTTTTTTTATTATTATTATTTAAATGGGGCTAATGGTCATGGGTATCTAATTATTAATCGGTGTGCGTTAATTTCTCAACATAATAATGTAAAATACACACGTTTTCCATAATTACCTTTTTAAAAATGTCAATACATATACGAGGAAAATGTTCTCAGCGTTTAGTTGTGATCGTCTTATGACGTAGCAGTCCTTTGTAGGTGCAGTAAATAAAGTAGTGTAATCATAGCACGTGTTAAGTATTAGAAGACAAATATGTCCCAATTGCCTGCGTAGCAGGTGTCGCTTGTACCATAGAGAACCCAACATGTTCAAAATATCGTTTTATCACACGTTCGCGGGCCTATTAATGTTTTGAGCCAATTTGTCTTGTTCATTTTTAAACATTGACGAAAATCAGGGCTGTCTGTCTGTGGATTTTGATGGCGGCTCTACTCTGTAGAGTCTAGGTGGAAGTCTCCATACACTCATATCGGCGTCTTATGTACATTAATACCTTTTTGTACGCCAGTCCTCATTCACACAAATTGATCCATCTCTTTACCCGCAACGGTACGGAATGCTGCTCTACAGAGAAGAACCGGCACGGAACTCTATAGTTGCTTTGTCAAATGATCTTTCTTCTTTACAAAACCATACTGTGCAATATTCCGTGTGGTGACGGATTTAGAATACATAGTGTCACCAACCCATTCCATACTGAGGGTATCCTAAGAGACGACAAATGCATACATGGAGGTGGCCCGACTCATCAGTGGGTCATATATGGGACGAGTAGTACTATAAGTACAGCATAGTGAGAGCAAGTGCCTATGAGAAAACACGCGACACTTGTACCATAACCATAACCAATAGGCCAAAATAACAAGTTCAGTCAGTTTATGTTCTTTTTCAAAATCTCACCAGTGGTACTGCCTGAGCGGTACATACATTTTTTTAATATACAATGACTTAATTGACATCACGCTTTAATTTAAAAAAAGACAAAATATTTTTGAATGTTTCTTTAAAAAAATAATTCATCATTATTATAATCTTGAAGTCAAAATGTCAACATAAACGCAGCTAAATATTTGCATAAATGAAAAATTCAATGAGGTAAATTTTTTTATAGGTTGCCAGTAGATTTAATTTATCTTTTCTGAATGCAAAACAAGAGCTGTTTGTAATTTTATATGTAAGTTAACAAAAATATGAACGCGTCCATACCTAATCTTCTTGGTACTTTGATAATTCAGGTAAATATGCACACGGTTTTAAGAAGTCAGTTCTAGTAAAATAGTTGTATTATTAGAATTATGGAAAAAAATGTTATGTGTTGAGAAGTTATGATTTAGAATACATTGTGTAACCACCCCATTCCATCCGAAGGAGGAAATGACAAGGCCGATAACCTATCCGGAAGAGAAGGAAAACTTGATACGAAACCCTGTGCCAACCCGTCAGCGTGAGACAGTAGGCTAATTATCCTCCATGCAATTAGAGGAGGGCCTGCTCAATAATGGGTCATGTGTGGGTTGTGTAGTTGTACGTGTATTATATTTACCGTGATACTGGACCGTACCGTGTAATGAGGCCTAGCTGTGTAATGAAGAGGCAGTGGATCTTAAGGAGTTAAGTGAAACTCTCCTTCAATTCTGTCCATTAAAAATTGTTAATATACAGTTGCAATTATTTAATCGCCATGTTGAATCTATTGGATTTATTAGGGGGTATTTTATAAGCATTTATATCTAAGAAGTTTTGCGTGCATAGCTCTTCGGCTCCTACTGATTAGCAAAACATACGTATTTTAATTGAAACGATAATTATTTTCCTCCTTTCATGTTATATTTTCGCGACAAAGTTAATGCACTACTCCAAATCCAGTGAGCTTCTAATTTAAATTCAGTTTTACCCAGATTTTTGTCATGCTTTAAGAATCAAAATTGTGTCGTAAGTATTAAACAGCACTGACCAATCACTTCATACAAAAAACGAAGAGGAGTGCGGGCAGAAGTGAAAATTAAAAAACGCGGCAACTAAAACAAATATAATATTAGCACGTTATGCCGTTAACTACACACACTAACCTCAGAATGTAAACCAAATAATTGTCAAAATGAATTTTATTACGTACCAATTAAATTAATAAAGACAAATATAACGTATGAATTGAAGATACTAAACACAGCGCAGCGACACCACAGCGAAGAGCAGCTGACTGTATCTCTCTCGCTCGGGCACACTCGGCGGTCCCGAGTTCACCCGATCGAGCTTTTCACCTCAGAGCGTGACGGGTCAGCCTAACTTACTAGGTACCTACGGAAAATCTGTATGCGGTGCGCCAAAAGAAGTTTCCACTTCAAAAACAGTTAGTTAAATACAAGCGTCGGATACATATCGTTTACGAAACATAAAACCTGTGTAATCGTTCTGTTGATTTCCAAATCAATTCAAGACACAGGAACATCTAACAAATCGCGTCAATTTCCTGTATGATGACACCTTGAATTTGACCTTGGAACTTGCGACATGTCAATAAGCGTAGTTTAAATTGGCGGAACTAAAAGATTGCAACCTTAAAACAAGTTAATTATCAGACACAAGGGGGTGGGGACGCACGAAGACCGGGTGGCAAAACTATAGCAGCTAGCGTCCGTGTGGCAGAAACTCGCGCATTCTCCGACGAATTGCACGTCTGTGTCGCTGACGTTACGCACTGCCGAGCTAGCGAAAAAAACACAGTCCCGCGTTTTCGCGCCCTCTCGCACCGCTTTATTTTCACTCTATGCGGACTTTAAGGACTGAAAGTGACGTGAAATGTATGAGAAAAGTGTTATTTGACGCCTGTTTATACCATTGTTTGTGACACTGGACTTTGTTTGGTTTTTTAGTTATTATAACCATGCTCAGAACTTTTTGTTAATATTACTTACACTTTTGTTTTTGATCTACGCATTGAGCTATTTCGGTAAGCATTTATATTTTTTACGTTTCTTACCTTTCCTTTACCTATATCATTTTTCAAATAATAGTAATCTTGGCCATTTGGCTGTTACCCTAAATAAAATTAAAACTATTACTTATCACTATCACTATCACTACATAGTATAAAACAAAGTGGATATCGTCTGTCTGTCCCTATGTATGCATATATCTTTAAAACTACGCAACGGATTTTGAAGCGGTTTTTTTAATAGATAGAGTGACTCAAGAGGAAGGTTTTTAGGTATGATTCATGCATAATTGCACCCGTGCGAAGCCGGGGCGGGTCGCTAGTTTTGGCTAAATAAAACTGCTCGTCTTATCATAAATACGGTATTAATTCTCAAATGAAGTATAATATGCAATTAAGTTCACATAATAGTAACTTATTAATTACCCAATATAGAAAATAAAGTGAGACAGATTGGCGATAAATACATCTAACTACATTAAATTTGTAGTGCAAGATGTGTCTATCAGCACATAATAAAATTTACTAGCATGATAGTTTATAAGAATCTTATTGTGGTCAGTAAATCTGTTCAAAAATATGTATGGCTTTGAATGAGTTGAGCTAATCATCAATATTTTAAAATGTGTCCCATCATTATTATTGAGTTAACGGTACAGAGTATGTTTGATTAAATATAATTTATTTCGATTATTCAAAGTGTATTTACATATCTTTGTTTTACGGCATTCTTCACAAAACACGTTTCAAATATGAAAAGGAAATGCTTACAGAAACTATACAACAAATTGTAAACCAAATGCATCTGAATAGTCTGTAAAAAGATGTAATATACTTTTTGTCATAATTACCCTCCATGGAGGAGGGCCAACTCAGCAGTGGGGCGTAGAAGCGAGCGAGCGAGATGCACTATATGAATTAAAAAGTAATTTTATGAAACACGTCTTTTTCGACGCAATATCTGAGGTTTTTATTAATAGTGTCTTTTTTTAAAAACGGTTTACTAAGAACCAGCATTTCAAGTTCACGTCATGTCAGATTAACAACAATACGTCCTGGAAGAAAAGTTTATTTTAAACTACCGATCCGCCCGGCTTCGCACGGGCGCAATGATGAACATCTAATTTTATTAGTGTTTCTCTACAATATTATGCATGTTTTATACTTAAAAACCTTCCTCTTGAATCACTCTATCTATTAAAGAAACCGCTTCAAAATCCGATGCTTAGTTTTAAATATTTAAGCATACATAGGTACGGACAGGCGACAGCGACTTTATTCTAAAATATGTAGTGATAGTGTTTTCGAAATTTAAAACTTCAACTTCAAACAATGACCTTTCTCTTGGGCGCGTAGGTCGAATTGTGACCTGAGCGATCCGGAAACTATACATACAGTACCCCATACATAGTATGTATAAAGGTACACATATAATTATATTGTATTTATATCACAGCACATGTGCAGCATGGCTACTGAAGGTCGGCTACTTAGAGCTGTTATGAATTATATATCAATAACCAGATCGAATGAGAACGCCTTTCTAAGATAATGCCTATTAACATATTTGAAGGTGCTGTCCGTGTGCTGGCGCTCGATCCGTCATACACAGTGTCACCACCCCATTCCACACTGTGGGTGTCGTAAGAGCCGACAAAAGAAAATGATAAGGCCGATAACCTGGCCGCAAGCGAAGGAAAACTTGATAAAACCCTTTGCCAACTCATCGGGCCAGCGTGGCACGGTAGGCCATGTCATTGCCATTTGTCGGCTCTTACGACACCCTCGTCCTGAGGGTTGCCATAGATACCAAGGTAATTATTTATTTATTTATTTTAGGCTCACCAACAACTGTTTGCACTTTAAAAAAATAAATTATCATACAAACATGATATCAGGCTTAGTGTAACAATTTCTTATAGGTAAGCACCTCATGCACATGCATGAGGTGCTTACTAAAAATTTACTTTTAATAATCAATGAAAACAACAAAACTAATACTAGCCAAATTACAATATAGGTACTAACTTAACTATTTTGACTTATTGTTTTGCGGAACTTGGTAAGAGAATCAAAACACACATCTACTAGGTCGCTGTAGCTATTAAGCAGGTTACAGAGACGAGGTATGGAGGTACCAAGAACTGTCCTGCAGAGTGGTGGTTGCAACGGAGTTATAGCAGAACGAGGGTATCTAGCGGGGACCGTGAACTGAATTTTTTTAAGCAACTAGGGGCAGTCTATTATACTCCGAAGTACTTTGTACAGAAAGGTGGCATCTGTCATAATTCTGCGTTTCTCTAATGATACCATACTGAAGTGACATAGTCTGGCTTTATAAGATCGTATTGTTTTGGCGGTTCCAGACGAGTACGTTGGATGCCAAAGAAATCGTTTCTGGATTCTTTCTATCCTTAGGTTGTGTGTAGCGTAGTGAGGTCGCCACACTGTGCTACAATACTCTAAAATACTCCTTACCATGCAGTTGTATAAAAGGACCTTAGTGCCGAAATGCTTAAATTCTTTGACGTTTCTAAGAATGAAGCCCAGCATTTTTGAGGCCTTTTTGATGACATTTTCGAAATGAGGAACGAATGTGAGCTTATAAAATGAAATGAGGCGTTATAAAAGGACAAGCCCACTGAGTTTCTTCCGCCAGCTCTTCTCGGTTGTTGGTGCGTTCGGACCTGGTAGTACTTGTTAAAAAAATGATGTATGACGATTGTGAACGCCATAATTGGTTTATACCGTAAAACATTTTTCTATTCTACTCTATTTCATCCTGTATATTTAAGCGACGTATAGGTTTTTGCATAATTTTATTTAAAACTTCTTCACCTTTTTCCAATTTCGTCGGAGTCTGTACCAGTTTAAACTCATTTGGTTTCATCATCAGCATCATCATTCCAGCCTCCTTGAATTGCTTGCTCCGTCTTAGACCCAGGCGTTGCTTTCCATCACGCAAGCCTAGGGTCAAAGGCATTCAAGTCACTGTTAAAAAAACAACAACCGTTATTAATTAAGTAATGTCAACGGCATAACAAAAACCGAATTCTGTCCATCAGATACGTTCGAGACTTAACAAAAGAGCAGTAAATTACGTCATTTTTCAATATTCTAAAGAATGTTTGTGTATCAAAAACAACTATAGAAGAATTAGAAACCCTGTTGTTACAATGCGTTATTTATATCCCGGCCAAAATATGTAATTATGATTGATTTGAAGTGTCACCATAATAGTACGAAACGATAATGTTTTAACAAATCGATTTAAATTCACAATACATGAATAGTAAATCAATGTAAATCGGTTCTGACGAAATAGTGTATTATAATCTAAAAATAAAATGTAAATAATAAACTAGTATTTAGACGAGCGTTAATTTTATTGTTTGCTAAGACATTAATGGGTTTATTACTAAAAAACAAATATTTTTATATAACAGGGAATGATTTTGACTCATCAGGTAGGCATCGCTCCTAACCACATCGATTTTTTAACATGTTATTGTAGTAGGTTATTGATAATTATAACAAAAAACTTCAAAGGGCACGACGACGGCTAAGGACGACGGTAAACGAAAAATAAAGAATAGATCCAATAATTTATTTATCTTCAGCCTTCAGTGTTGATTTGGGCAACGATACGTCGAAGACGTCATCGAGGCGATCTGTTACTGGTCACAACTTTGATGAAGATAAAATAACACGGTGAACCGGACTCGTTACTTTCCATCGGAAGGTTAACCAAAGTCAGCCGAAAATAAAAGTGACTTATCTTATAGATATAAACATTACACACATAAATCTCGAGACTTCAGCTCATTTCATACGTATACGTCATATGCAGGATAGTAAATATTCGATCATCTACTTACATAAATAAAACAAGCAATAAAATGTAGAGGCTAGTTAGATCATAGAGCTTTCATTCGTCTGGATATGGAGTAATTGTGCCTGTAATTTTGATATTAACTATAGTTCGTATTAAACCTGCGTAAATAAAGTTCGTTTCGAGTTGAAGTTTGACAATATGTCGAGTTGAAGTATTTCAGACGGTAATTCTGTCCGTCGGACTAGTAAGTCTAGTAAGGCAACAATCGCCATTTATCCAACATTCAGAGCCAGATTTTGCTGACCCTGCTGTTTCTGTTCTGCAGTTTCTGGTAGAAGACTACAACCTATTAGCTTAGTAAATTTACATAATAAATTTTACCCAACGGAAAGGTTTGGAAGCGGGTACGAGTAGAAGATGGAATAAAATTACAATAAACCATACGAAAATTACATTATTACATGGATTCAACATTAAACAACGTGTATTGAAGTGGCCATGCAACAAATAACATATTAAATGCAACTCTTTCGAAGTGATTCTCATGCATTCTGCAAATAATTTTTAGATGTATCTTGTTTTCTAATAAACATAATATCATAATATTTTTATAGTTCTACGTACTTGGCCAGAATTTGAACATCAACTAGGATTGATTTACTAGCAGTAATTTTATGTCAGAAAAACAAACAAAGCGGGATTTTTACAGTTATGAAAACGTTACGTCGTCAAATAATTTCTCACGAATTGGAAAATTTACTTCTTTATTTAAAACAGTGATGTGATACAATAAAACAGTGATATCATACACATTATTTGTGTTTAACTATTAAAAAAACTTAACTCATAAGTTTGCTCGTATGCCAAACACTGTTTTAAAGCTATACGCACTGGAATTCCCACTATCACATACGTTGTTTACAGTATCACTTAAATCCAATGTTAGTGTTCCCAAGGCATTTTCCCAATTCAGAAAACGAACTGGGGACTCCAGGCCAATGACCCACGTCATTCGTACCAATAATAAAATAAAACACAGACCATAATCATTTCATATTACTTCATTGAGTCAAACATAGCTTCACATTCCATTTAATATTTTAATTTTTGAGAGACTGTGAACTTAAACACTCAGGGCTTGACGCTATGGTGCTAATAGGGGAGGCAACCTGATATAACCTGTATTGCAGTTTACAAACATGCAATTCACGAACACAAATGCCGCCCAGACAGAGAGAGACACAGAGCAAGTGTCTCTCTCTGGTTTACATAAAGACACGTGCCCGTCCCCGTACTCGGGGAATCGAACCCGGGATCCGTGATCAAAGGCGACACATCCAATCCCTAGACCAACAAGGCAGATAATGTTGATGATGTAGTGGATTAGCCTAAGTTGACTGTGCGGTAGGCTACATCTTACTACTCTAGAGTTACGTTCGCTGTTTCCAATAGGAGGCGTAAACCAAATGTATCTAAACACCAACAGATTATTGACTAGATGATAATTGAAGTCAAGTAAAGACAAGATAGTGTACTTGCTTGCGAGACTAACATTAGTTCGCGATTTTGACGCACATCTACTACTCAGCCCATATATGATCCACTGCCGAGTCGGGCCCCTTCCAGTTACATGGAGGGCAATTAACCTACAGTTCCACGCTGTCCAGACGGGTTGGCACAGGGTTTCTGGAATGTATATAGTCAATAAATAAAATCACTCTTTATAAATCAACCAAACTTGTAATTCGTAAAATCCAGAATGGCGCCAAAACAAAAGAAGTCACAGAAGCGTAGGCCGTGACATTCCATTTTTAAATTTGTTATCGGCCAGCATTTTAAAGTACATATCAGTTACGTTTCAGGTTCCCTTCTCTTGCGGGTAGGTAGATAGATATATAGATAAACTCTTCATTGTACACCAGAAAAATACAAAGAACACAATATACACAACCATTTTCCTTTTGTCCGCTCTTACGACACCCATGATGAAATGGGGTGGTGACACTATATATTTTAATTACGTCACCACATGGATTTGAAGTGAACACATTGACGCGCATAATATCGTCGCATCAGCCCCTAAATGATCCAATAAAGAGCCTAATTAGCCTACTGTGCCACGCTGGTAAGACAGGTTGGCTTCTGTTGCAGCCAGGTGATCAGCCACTTGCGCTCCCCTAGTCACCTCCCACGACACCCTCATGAAATGGGTTGGTGACCCCGTGCATTCCAAACCAGTCACCACCCGCATAATATAGTTGTGTTAAATAAATACAAAATTCACCGAAATATCAGTTCGTATCGTCTTCATACACGGATGGTATTTTATTGACATAATCCTCCGTGAATGTATCGCGTGCCTTGTATTACAATGCCACACACAAATGGCAAACTAAACCAAATAAAAAGGGAATTGGCTTGTACATACTTTTCAATGGATCAAATATTTCTGAATGCCGCTTTGCTAGCTATTGTTAATTGAAATCTGTACCGTCATAATGGTGGCACTTCACTCCGCTATATACGCGTATCTATCATATTTGGGATTAGGGCTTTAAGCAATGATGTTACAAGTAAAAAGGTGGCTTTAAGTGGCGGATTTAGAATAAATAGTGTCACGACCCCATTCCATCCTGAGGTTGTCGTAAGAGCCGACAAAAGGAAATAACAAGGCCGATAACCTAGTCGCAAGAGAAGGAAAACTTGATACGAAACCTGCGCCAATCCGTCTGGCCAGCGTGGTATATTGGGTGACACTATGTATTCGAAATCCGTCACCACACGCACTATGGAAAACTTATACTCGAGTAAGCCCGGTGTTGCTTAACTTGCAGGTTGATTGCGTTCCACTAAGCTATACTTAGTCTTTTAACAACAATAAATCAGTGGCATAAAGTAAAAGGGGCCTTAATGTACGTGTATCACTTATAGGTATTTAAAACGCAATTATTTAATTTGCATATTTACTACTGTGTAAAGATAAATCTTATAGTACAATGCATCCGATGCTAGTTGCACGTACAAGAAGTCCTTGGCATTTCATCATGCGAACAATTATAGCTGGATACTAAAAAAAGCCTCATTAAAAATGAACGCAAGGCAGTATTGGCGAGAACATTGCGAAAAAAACATTTGCAGCCACCAAAAATACTAGGTACTGATGATAGTATAAAAAGTGGGGTCAAGAAGCTAATCAAGAGAAGCACTATGTTTTAACCTTCATCATCATCATCATCATTCAGTCCACTGCAGGACGTAGGCCTCCCCCAAGGCTCGCCACTGAACCCGGTCTTCGGTTCTATGCATCCAGTTGCTGCCGGCTGCCCGTCGCAGATCGTCGCTCCATCTAGCAGGGGGGCGCCCTACGTTTGCCAGTACGTGGTCTCCACTGTAGCACATGTTTGCCCCAGCGGCCGTCAGTTCTACGACAGATGTGGCCAGCCCATTACCACTTCAGCTTGCTAATCCTATGGGCTATGTCGATGACACGCGTTCTCGCTCGGATGACTTCATTACGAATTCTATCTCGTAGCGAGACACCGAGCATTTTTAACCTTAAATAGGGTTAATTCCTTTTTTGAAAATGGATGTCGTTGCTTCGATTTTTAACGATACCTATGTAGAGGAGTTGTACACCCTGTGCAAACCCGTCTTGCCAGCGTGGCACAGTAAGCTAATTTCCCTCCATGGATTTGGAGGAGTCCCGACTCAGTAGTGGGTCATTTATGGGCTGAAACGACGAACGACGATACGAGTATATCTACAGTCCTCCCCAAACTTTATGGCTGCTCTGAATGTAGTGTCGCGTCGGTGCGACCATCGTACATTTCATAACCAACTAGCTGAACGGGCAGACGTTATCCTGCATGATATTCCGCGGATGCAGCGTCATCTGTCGGGCTGATATGTAAATATGAACCATCGTCGGTGCCACCCAAACGCATACAAAAAAACCATTCAAATCGGTTCAGCCGTTCTTGAGTTATAAAGTTACAACGAAAAGTGGCATTGATTTTTATATATTTCATAACCGAGCAATCATCATACTAACGCTTGGGAAGCGAGGACGTTTGCGGGTGGAAGACGGCGAAAGCGGGCCCCGCGTACGTCCCGCTGATACCTGTTTTTGTGTTCTGCGCAGCGTAATGCGGCTACATTCAGAGCGGTCATAAAGTTTGGCGAGGATTGTACCCTCCGTGTAACCGGAGAAGGCCCGACTCAGCAGTTGCTTACATATGGACTGATTAGAATTAGTAAGCAGTAGTTTAAACTAATTAAAAAAAATCGGCATAAGACGTAAGTCATATTTGTTCAGACACTTTCAAAACTAAGTATAATGTTAAGGTCGCGAAATTCAAATTGTCTTACGTTTTTTGCAATTTGCAGGTCAGTGCTAAAAACTTTTTCAAGCTCAAAGTCATTCTTGCAACTTTATGAGCTTGGAGGGTTGTATTGATGAGTTTGATGATTATAATTCTATAACTACATACGTCTTAAAGCCGCGAATAACATTTTAATCAACATACAACCTAGCACTGCAAATTCCAAAAAAAGCGTAAGAAATTTGAATTTCGCGGGCTACCCTGAAACATTCACCTTAATGCGATAAAAGGATAATTTTCTCAATGAATTTTATTCTATGCAGAGGTTTAATATGGGTTGTTTAAGTTTTTTTTTTCGTAATTAATAAAATATTTGATAAAGACCTTCCTTATGTTTGCAATTTGAAGCAATTTGCTTCCTGCCTTGGTCTAAATATAAAACGCTCCAATGACTTCATATTCACGAATACACGATCAAGATATTAACATTATATCTACGCAAAATAATTTTCCAAATAGTCTTAAACGTACGAGTAAGCACAAAAAAATACATCTGTGTAAAGTACAGTTAAAATATCTTATTTAAGCAAATTTCTCCCTGTGGTTACGGATTTAGAATATAGTGTCACCACCCCATTCCATCGTAAAGGTGCCGCAAGAGCGGACTAAAAGAAATTACACAGTCAAAAATCTAGCCGGAAGAGAAGGAAATCTTGATACGAAGTCCTGTGCCAACCCGTCTGGCCAGTATGTTAATTTCTCCACGAATTTGGAGGCGGCACATCTGGCAAATGTATCTCTATACAAATTACTTTAAGTGTACAGTAAAAGGGGGTAGGTCTTCCCCGATAGATATAATCTGGGTGTCTTTAAATCACGAGTGAATCGGTTTCTTCTAGGCAAGCGCGCTCCATCTTAGGTCGCAGTGTCGCTTAACATCAGGTGAACTGGCGATCAAGCGTAAGCCTATCAAGAATAAAAAAAAAGGGATAGATGTTTACTCTATTCACAAATGATTTCTTAGGTTTTCGCGATTATTACACATTGAATATACACGCGATAAATCCGATAAAAAGTGTTTAATTTCAATCTATTCACAAATTTTAAAATAAATGCATTTGCAACTTGATGGACTGTGTGCAGATGGTAGAGAGAATTGGAGAAAGTGACTGCGCAAACGAAATAATTAAATCATATTTAATTTTTGTATACCGTTTCATAGGTGTGTACTAAATACAATTATGTAATAAAAATGACGCTATTATTTAAAAATACACAGACAAAGGGCACTAAGGACCTCGTCAGCTACATTTTTACATAATTTGGGGAAAATTATAACACTAAATCGGTAATAATATTAGTTAATAGAAACAAATATTGTAAAGGTCGATGGTTGTTTTTATGTGAATCACAATTGGACTCTTCGAGGAAAATAGTGAATTTCCGAAGAAAATAGGATTCATCTAATTTTTTTTTTCATCTTGACCGAAACTAAATTGACTGCCATGTTGGTCTTGGGGTTGGATGTGCCGCTTTAGATCACGGGTCCCCGTTTCGATTCCTGGGTCAGGCAAGTTTCTTTGTAAACCAGAGGCACTTGATCCGAGTCTGGGTGTTATTTGTGTTCGTCAATTGCTAATTTGTTAACTTCGTTTTAATTTGGGTATTTTTATTATAAAAAGAAATCAATAAAGATCCTCCATTAAAGTACGTAGTTAAAAAGTGTAGTGTTTGTATACGCAACGCCATTGGTAGAGCACACAGCGCATGCTCGCAATGACGGCTACTTCCCGCCTTTTGTTGTACGCGGTTTGTTCGGCTCATGTGCGGTTCGAATTTTGAATAGTGCCATCTCACTTCTTATTGTGACGTAATTGAAATTAGGAGGTTTGGTCAGTTTCGTACAGCTAAATATTGCGGGGTATTCGAACGCAAATTATATTCTATCTCAGAATTCATCATTTCAGCCAAAAGACGTCCACTGCTGAACATAGCTTCCTCAAGGATTTCCGGCCGGTTCTGAGCCGCCCGGATCCATCGTTTTTTGGCGACCTTAACCAGGTCATCGGTGTTTACTTACCAGTACTGCACTTTCCGGAACACGGTCGCCACTCGAGTACTTTTCTGCTCCATCGGGCGTCGGTCCTGCGAGCTATGTGCCATGCCCACTGCCCTTTGGGTGCAATTGAGCCTTCTGATAGAGCCGAAAGATATTTAGTTCATAATTTCCTGATTGTTCCCATCTTTCTTTAAGGTTCTCCTTAATAAGGTGCGATGTAGAGTCGAATTTACACAAAGTGAGTTCCACTTGTGAATCATTTTCTGTTCGTCCATCTTCGGTATTCAAAACGACTGTTACCGGCTATTGATAAAATAAATCCACATCAACGATTTCAATAGTTCTGGTGAGGTGAGAAGACTTATCGGCTGTATTTTTTAAAAACGAAACCCTTGTTTTGGTTATGTGTGCGATTTGAAAGCCACTTGGCTAGGCTCGGCGCTCGCGGAGCGGAACAATAGAAAGGTAAACTTCCCTCCATCAATTTGGATGAAACCCAATTCCCCATCAATGGGCTGAGGGTATTATGTATGTATCACAAATTAACAAACAAGTACGAGTATTGCAATTACGGCGTAAACTGTGAAATCTGCGAATTCTGGCCCCAAGTTAGTCACGGGTATAGCGCGCTGTTTGCCATGCGGCTTCGTCACAGCACGGATAAACCGACAATCGGGTGTTTATTTTCGTGTGGTTATGGTTTTCGAATACGTGCTGTCAACACCCCATTCTTAACGGGTGTCGTAAGAGTCGACTAAGGGAAATAACAAGGCTGTAACCTAGCCGCATATAGATACGGTCGGTGACAAGGCAGGCATGCATACCTCCAAATGTGATGGTAATGCAGTTACCTTACTACCACCATACCATCAGACGAGCCGTGTGTTTGTTGCAGACGTCTAGGGATTGGATGAGCCGCCTTTGGATCACAGGACCCAGGTTCGATTCCGAGGGTGGGCAATTGTCTTCGTGTAAACCAGAGGCACTTGTTCTGAGCCTGGGTGTTCCTGAATTACACGTTTGACATCAGACCTCGCGACGTACCTAGTGCAGGGATTTCGTTTAAAAAGAAAATCGCCCATTTGGCTATCGTGCCACAGTAGGCTAACTTCCCTCCATATAATTGGAGGAGGCAATTGAGCAGAGGATATCTTATGGGCTGAAATAGCAGACGACAATCGCTCCATGTAAATTTGGTTGGAAAGTAAAATATAATAAACTCCCAGGTTGGAAAGCAAAATATAAATAATAACTCACGCTTTGGAGGCGTCTTAAGGTGGTTCCAGGGTAGCCCGCGAAATTCAAATTTTCTTACGTTTTTTGCAATTTGCAGGTCAGTGCTAGGTTGTATCATGATGAACATATACCCTGGAACATACATAAACATTTTTTTATAATAAACTAGTGGCCCGCCCCGGCTTCGCCTGTGCAAAGCGTGGTTGGGTTATACATATAAACCTTGCCCTTGAATCACTCTATCTATTGAAAAAACCGCTTCAAAATCCGTTGCGTAGTTTTAAAGATTTATGCATACATAGGGACGGACAGAAGAATGCGACTTTGTTTTATACTATATAGTGATAGTGATAGTGATATAATATTTTTTTAATACTTTAAACAGTGGCAGCGACATGCGGCGGGTCGACAATTTTTTTTTAAATTTTATTATACATATAATATTCATATTTCAGTTGAGCGCGTTTCGGAACCAAACGAAACCAGTTAGTACTTATACGAGTATATAGACGGTCATTGTAATATGTCGTTTAAAAAAAAGACAACCCCACTGAGTATCTTACGCCTGGTAGTATAGTACATATTATAAAAATGAAGTATTCGCTGGCGATTGTGAACGCCATAATTGGTGTATACTATTAGGTTCTATACTATTCTTTATTTTAAAATATGTCTAAGTAATCCATTCATATGATAAACAAGCTGGCATGAGTCGTAAATTTATTTATCGGGTTGCCTGCCAATGCGCCGCGAGGAACTCAGAAAAATCCATTTATGTTTACGATCGGCGAATCCCGTAATAATTTCAATGTTAAGGTTGTAAAACTGCGATTGATGTTGCAAAAATAGATCAATTCAGAAGCAAGTGAAATGGTATAGCACGAGTGAATATTAAATATGTGTACCTACTGGCTACCGTTAAAAATAAAGCAGCCTGTTAGGTGTTTAGATCTAAACCGCTTATCCAATAATGATGTTTTTGGGTCGTAGAAAAGGCATAATATGTAGGTATTTTAGTGCTACAAATTCATATTGTATTTATAAATAAATAATATAATAAATATCCTTGGACATTTCACACAACGCCATCTCGTCCCAAGTTAAGCAACTTAATGCTTGTGTTATGGTAACGAGATGGATGATAAACTACTTATATACATTTTTTTTTGTAAATACATACATATTAGAGATAGAAATGACACCCAGACTCCGAGCCAGTGCCTATGGTTTAGACAAAGACACTGGCCCGACCCCGGGACCCGTTGATCCAAAGGCGGCACATCTGACCACTAGACCAACGAGGCAGTCAATTTACTAGCAAATTTTCTATTTCTTTAGAGATTCTTCATTTTGGTGACTGAATTTAGAATACTATGTTGACATTCCATTTCATCCTGAGGGTGTCGTAAGAGCCGACAAAAGGAAATGACGGCTGATAACCTAGCTACAAGAGAAGGAGAACTTGATATGAAACCCGGTGCTTACTTGGTGGTAGGATCGAATGCGATCGGCCAGGCTAGCTACCACCCTCACATCTAAGACCGGCGCCAAGAAGTTTTACTGTGTTCCGTCATGTGAATGTGAGAGCCGTTGCCCGACAGGGCATTTCCATGGTTACCCTGCTCCGTCTCAGATCCCGGCCAAGGGTCAAAGGCATTTAAGGCACCACTAAAAAAAAGTAGGCCTTTTACCCTCCATGTAACTGGAGGAGGCCCGCCTCAGCAGTGGGTCATATATGGGATGAGTAGTACTTTGATTTAGCATCAAATCACTTTTCTTACTTTGATTAAGCATTCAACAGCATAACATGTAAAATCAGTTAGAGACTGAAAACGGCACAGTATCAAAGGAATGCTATTGTTATTTTACTTTTAAATTAACACGAACGCAGTCATACTTTAAGGACGACTGGCAGTAAATCATTGAAACACACTTTTGCCGAAACGGAAGAAGGAAACGAGTTTGGTAAAAAATATAAATATTTGTATAATTGAGCAATTAATTACTAAGGAGGTCATAGACTAGCGCGTACTGTGGATCGGCAGGTTAAGCAACGCTTGGTCTTATTCGGGTTAAGTTTTTTTTTTATGGACGACAGTGCAGTCTCTGATTGTGCTATATGATATAGGCTTTAACTTGGTGTTCATTGTATGTAATTCAGGAATATATTATACATAAATCATCCCTGAGGTGACGGGTTTAGAATACATATTGTCGCCACCCCATTCCACCCTGAGGGTGTCGTAAGAGCCGACAAAAGGAAATGACAAGGCCGAAAACCTAGCCGCAAGAGAAGGAAAACTTGATCCAAACCCATCTTGCCAGTGTGGCACTGTAGACCAACTTGTCCTCGTGAATTTGGAGGGCCTCCTTCTCGTAAGACGATGATGAATAAGTATAGAATATAATATATTTCTATGCATATGTAGATATAGACGTAATATTATAAATTAACTGCGTTACTCGCCTTGTAAAAATGCAATTTAAATATTTTTATTGAATAAAACATTAATAAAATAATAACATTACACACTACAACTAATAAAGATATCACCAAAACAAAAAAAACTTTTATATTTAAGTGGGAGATGTCCTAATACCACTTAAAGCTGCTTATTTAAAACTTATAACACTTATATTTATTCTTCTTCTTCAAATGACTGCCATTTTCATTGTTGCAGACGTGCCATACGCCGTTGGAAACGCCCCACAACCGACTAGGAGTATTTAGAGTCCGCGCGACCGCAGCAATACATAGCAGCCCGCCCGCATAGGATGGTAGAAACTGACCCCGGACCCAAGAAACCTCACAGTAAGTCTTGATTTTATTTAACTTTACTTTTATCTTTAAAAAAAAACTGATCTCTGGCATTTGTTTTTTTTACATCTGTTTTGAATGAATTTATTTATTTATTTAAGCGACCCAAAAATAAAAAATGCGATGTGTTAGTCAGAAACGTGATGATATGTTGAATAAAATAAAAAATGAGGTCGTCAACCTTTTTGCATGCAAGGGCATACTATGATGCCTGCGGGTATAATCATTAGGTAATATAATATGTATCTAGTCATTCACTGAACAGTCGAGTCCGCCCGTTGCCGATCACTGATATAAAATATTTTAATAAAATTGTGTATTATCTCAATATAAATAATTTATTTATGCTAAATAAGAGCTTATTTCAACATGATTTCCATGCAACTATGTTACTAAGTATCATTAAAATTACAATCTGGTTTGGTTCATCGATGTATCTATTATCTTTACAAAGAATACAGTAGATTATGAACCTCATCTGTTTTTTTATATTTATATCCCTGTGGTGACGGATTTAGAATACACATTGTCACCAACCCATACTTTCTTTAGGGTGTCGTAAAAGGCGACGAAAAGAACGCAAGAGGCCGATCACCTAGCCACAGGAGAAGGAAAACTTGATACAAACCCTGCGCCGACCCGTCTTGCCAGCGTGGCACAGTAGACTAATTTCCCTCCATAAATTTGGAGGAGGCCCGACCCAGTAGTGGGTCATGTATGGGCTGAAACGACGACTTGCTCTGAGTCTGTGTGTGTCTTTTTGTGTTTATGAATTTCATATAAGTAATTTGCCCCCGCGATGTAGGTTTAACCTCTCTCTCTCTCTCTAGTCAGTCCCTCATGACTGAGGATCGTGGTCATCAGTGGATGCGTTACATTTGGACCAGATGATGTGCCTCCGTCGAGTCCTGTCCATGGCTTCCCTAGCAATACAACAAAGCTTGGAGGAGTACGTGTCTTTTATTTGATCGGTCCATCTTGTAGGGGATCGACCTCGACCTCGTCTGCCAGTGTCCCCGATTACGATCAGCTTTTCCAGACTTTCGTCTCCTCTTCGCACTATGTGACCGAAATACGATAGAATTCGTTGATGGCATACTGTAGACAGGCGGGTTTTGATTTTTAGTTCACAGAGTATCGATTTAGTATCGAGGTTAAACCTAGTTCAGGGGTTTTGAAAAATGGATACTAATACGAGTAGTATACTGGTATCTGTCTCTTTCTAGTTCTACACTCTATGAATGTACGTACATTTTCAATAAAATAGTATTACAAAATAATAGTCTAATAGCTCGACGATACAATTCACACCAAAGCCCCGCATTTTTAGTTAACATGAGAATGATGTTACGAATTTAATATTATCTTCCTAAGATGTGCGATAAACTCAAACTCAAAAGGAGCTTTATTTACGTAGGTTTTATCACAAATCTGTACATCACATTTTGTATGGCGGACGCACGCTTATTCGAACCGAAGTTCGAACGAATCGAAGTCAACAATAAGTAAATTTATAATTTAGGGGCGCTCAAGAAAACTTTTAATAAACCTTTTAAAGAGTGTAGCTGCAGATTAAAGTTAGTACTGTTTACAAACAAAACAAAAATTCAAAATACCTATATACTTACTATAGCAAATGTCCTTTTATCTTTATGTGACCGTTTCACACTAATACGTTAATAGACGCTACTCAAATAAATGTTGGTGTTTGTGCATGTTTCGTAAATTTACGGACCAAACTTCGCACATCGGATTTCGCGGAATATACATATTTTGTTTTCGAACCCTCTAGAATTCGGATTACGCACTGTTGAATATGTATTGTCGTCTCCAGCTACATGGAGGGTACTATGCCACGCAAGATGTGTTGGCACAGGGTTTTGTATCAAGTGTTCCTTCTCTTGCGTTAGTTTAGTCGCCTCAGGACGGTGCGGGTTGGTGATGTTTTGTATTCCTGATCCGTCACCACACAGAGAGTAGGTTACTAATAAATATTACGTAAAGTAAACAACAAAAACATGTACAAAGCGAGTATTTAAATCACCATAAGTATTTCCTTAGTAATAAAACGATTAACCAGTTGGTTTTTAACAAACTAGATTACTACGTCACGTGAACAAGGAGTATGGAATGAGTAATATACCTTTGAACAATATACTTACCTAAATACTTGTTATACCAATGGTTATTAATATAGAGCGTACAGTGCTATCGACCTATGCCTATGCATTATGGAGGGTGTTAGATCGGATTATACATAAAACTTGAAATAACAAGATATTTCAGCCCATGCCAGGTATTATTGCTATTACTACTACTCGGCTCATGGCTAACCCACTGCTGAGTCGGGTCTCCTCCAAATACATGGAGGTTAATTAGCCTACTGTGCCACGCTGACCAGACGGGTTGGCACGGGTCGCGTATAAAATTTTCCTTCTCTTGTGGCTAAGTTTTCAGCCTTGTCATTTCCTTTTGTTGGCTCATACGACACCCTCAGGATGGAATGGGGTGGTGGCACAATTTATTCTAAATCCGTCACCACACGGAATGTCCGACTAGACAATAATCATGGTGATCATCATCATTTCAGCGAAAAGACGTCCACTGCTAGACCCTCAGGATGGAATGGGGTGGTGACACTATGTATTCTTAATTGCTTTTGTTTCAGATTGTGATGTAAAAAGGGACCTACAACTGAACGGGCCAGGATCCAAAACTGCCGAGCTTGGTAAGATAATGTTCTAATTGTTGGAATTAAACACTTTTTAACGGATTTATCGCGTGTATATTACTTTATTTAATTCCCGACGATTCAAATGCTTTGCTATGGAGGGACAATAGGACAGTTGTCTTCAAAAGTACAAATAATTTTGCCTATACTTTTGTTTTATTGATAACGTTCACTGGGCACGCAGAAATCGCTCACGGTGTCCAGAGGTCTTGCAGATAAGTGTTGTGCTTGATATTTAATGAATAGATCCCAGGCAGGTGGCAATTGCCAACCATCCTCTCTATTGAAATTTGGATATTTTTTAATCTCAATAGCTTAGCATTCTTGGAATCTTTATATTCCAAGACGGATCATTCTTGGAAGCGAAGCAGCCAAATTTCAATAGAGACGATGGTTGGAAAGTGCCTTTCAAGAGTCTGGGTGTCATTTGTGTTGGTGAATTAGATGTTTATAAACTGCCCCCGCGATACAGGTTAGGATAAAAGAAAAAGTGTTATTAGCAGATTGTTCGTAATGCAATCGATATGCAGGTTAAGCAACGTCTGGCTCTGCGGGATGGGTGTCCATCGGGTCCATCATTTATGTGTAATATGACCTTCGTGCTTCGGAGAACACGTAAAGCTGTCGGTCCCGGCTGCCATATTTTTTTAAAATGTTATCCCTGTACTTGTTATAAACCTGTTTCATCGCAGGGCAGTTTACAAACATTTAATTAACGAATACAAATGACACCCAGACTCAAAGCGAGTGCTTCTGGTTTACACAAGTAAAAGGCAACAAGGTCCGGTACCGTGAAAAAGGCGACGCTGATGTACTACTTCTCCTACTCAGCTGGGTCGTCTGAGTCGGGCCTCCTACAATTACATGGAGGGTAATTTGCTGTGCCACGCTGGCCAGGCGGGTTGGCACAGGGTTTCGTACTGGATCGTCACAGTGGAATGCGTTTACGTGAACCTGTGGCCCAAGCGTGTCGTGCCAGAGTATACCGCTGGGGTTTTAGTAGGTAGCAGAGTACTTTCCGGAGTCCCACATAATCGCCAACTTCCCCCGAGGGGCGGTATTGCGTAAAGCATTTTCCCAGCTTCACTAAAAAAGGGTTTCGTACGTGTCGTACTGGATGGAGGGAAAGTATGATGACGAGTCGATTG
This sequence comes from Clostera curtula, assembly GCA_905475355.2. Taxonomy (NCBI): domain Eukaryota; kingdom Metazoa; phylum Arthropoda; class Insecta; order Lepidoptera; family Notodontidae; genus Clostera; species Clostera curtula. Next base: position 15,771,307 of record FR997810.1, read on the forward strand.
AAATTCAGGAACACGGTTGATTTTGTGATTCGTTTTGATTTAATGAAGTCAATGTTCGTTAAGTCGTAAAAGTTGAACTAATCAGGTTAAGATTCGGCACAGCGATAGAACAGCACGTAGGCTACATTGGGTTTTGGTTTCAGGCATCGCGTCACTGAAGACACCCACCAAGCTCGACCCAGAAAAAGGATCTAACTCGGAAAAGGCTGACTTCGAGAAGGCTATTGAACTCACTGGTGAGTTATTTTGTTCCAACCTGTATCTATTTTCTGTCTATCTAATTATTTTACTACTACTCAGCCAAATGACCCACTCATGAGTCGGGCCCCCACCATAGGGAGGGTAATTAGCCTACTGTGCCACGCTGGCCAGACCGGTGGACACAGGGTTTCGTATCAAGTTTTCCTTCTCTTGCGAGGGTTTCGGACTTGTCATTTCCTTTTGTCGGCTCTCACGACACCATCAGGATAGAATGGGGTTATAATAAAACACATTTTGATTTTATTTAAACCATCCAGTCATAGACCAGTGCTGGTAGGCCTCCAACACGGTGGACCGACGACCTGGTTAAGGTCACCGGGAAATTATTAACAGGACCGGCCTTCGTGGAAATCTTTAGGGGAGGCCTATGTTCAGCAGTGGACTTCTTTTGGCTGAAATGATGACAATCAAGTCCATCCAGACACGGTTGGCGCAGTGGTTGAGCGATCGACTGCTGCGCAGCATGTCGTGGATTCGATCCCCGCACGGAAGAAATATTTGTACGACCTACAAGTATTTGTTCCGGGTCTGGGTGTTTTTCTATCTATAATATGTATGTATTTACAAAAAAAAACATGTATATATGTAGTTTATAATCTATCTCGTTACCATAACACAAGCATTAAGTTGCTTAGCTTGGGACGAGATGGCGTTGTGTGAAATGTCGAAGGATGTCCAAGGATATTATTGTTTTTTCTTAGAGATGAAGAAATACGTAATCAAATAGTATCACACACATACGCACACATTCAGACACTTAAGCGTGCTATTATGAATGGTCTACTAAGTAGAACGCAAGTGTGGCCACAACAGTGATCTGTGATAGTATTTCCGCGATGGTAAACAGTGCTGTCCTTTCCTGGAACGTCGCGCCTCGTACGATCGTCACCTGATTGCAATTCGACACTTCCACGGGGTTATGTATGACGTTCGTTGCGTTGTTTGGCAACAACTATCCCACGATATCATCATCATCGCAGCCCATAAATAACCACTGCTAAGTGGGCTCTCCTCCAGTTACATGGAGGGGAATTGGAGTGTCTGTTTGTAATAATAAAATAACCACTGGTTAGGCGATAAAGTCGTTTTTAGTTTAATTAATGTTATAAAATAAATATAATCTTAACTTATATTTACACACGTACATACACCAGTACACAAACATTATACTCCAAGCCTCTTAGTCTTAATGGTGTCGTGCAAGATTCTCTGTACTGCCAAGACTGAGAAGGTTCGCTGAGTATTGCCTTCCGATGAAGAGATGGCGCTAGCGCTGCCATGAGCGAGGAATGAAGAAGAAGAACGTTCGGGACGCGCGGTGATTGCTAACGGTCGTTCCCAGTGAACAAGTCGGAATTTTCACGTATATTCCCTATAAATTGATTACCTGAAGCTGTATTTTCAAATTAGTGATCATCAGAACATATTTGTGGTTTTGGCGAAGACAGAAGATCGAATTTATCGACGAGAAGCCTAACCATTGAATCGGATGAGCAGTAAGGCGACCTTGGATGTTGAAGGTAGGCAGTTAATCAGTTTAATTCTGCACATAGTGACATTGTAAGATATAAGAGGCTTCATTGGTTACACACATACCAGAGACACTCCGCATATTTAAGTTTAAATAGCTAGCTGATAATATACAGATCTTCAGACATAGGTAATCTATATACCCCCCATCTCTCTATTTCATTTATGGTGGAGCTATTTACACGCCCCACCATAATTTATGGTCCTTCGGCTACGAATCAGCAATTTAAGATTTACGTAATTTTGGTAAAATCTCTTTCCCGTTAAATAGTAGCTTACGTAACACTTGGTAAAATTACTTAAAACGGTCTGGTTTAATAATTACTCATAGATTTACGTAATTTATCGGTAAATCTGTTCCTTGTTGTGTATTTCTACGTATTTTTTGGTAAAACACAGTAATTTGGAACCCTTAATTATTTGATACCTACCATCTTTATTGCATACTTAATTAAAACTTAACGATTCTCGAGCTTGAAATTATTGGCTAATTTTATAATAATATATTCATACAAGGAGGGTAATCCTATAAAAAGATGTCAAATTCAAGTGAGAATACGTTACGCTTATTGGAAAATAAGAAAGAAATCCTTTTCCAACGAATGAATCGCATTTATGCATCATCAAGCAAAATAAGTTCCTTTGATTCAAGGTCAAATGAACTTTTTATGGCTGAATCGGAAACGATTGACGATCTTCGTAACAAATTTGAAACTATTGTTGACCAAATTAACCAGATTAATATGTCATTAAATACGGATTTTACTCCGTCGTACAGTTGTTTAGATTCCTTTGAGGATTTATATTGTCGGGTAAAACGTGTTCGCAATAGGATAGACAAAACAGCGATGACGTCATCTGGCTCCGATAATGCGACGAAAGCTGTTACCGTTCAACCGATAAAATTGCCACCTATCAATCTTCCTAGTTTTGATGGGAAAATTGAAAATTGGCCCATTTTTTACGAGTCGTTTAAGACCAACATTCATTATAATGAGCAGCTGACAGACTCGCAGCGTGTGCAATATTTAGTTGGTAAATTAACTCACAACGCTTTGAAGGTAACTGCCGGAATAGTGCCCACTGGTGATACCTATAACATTATTTGGGATAGTTTGGTGAAGAAATACCAGGACAATCGTGCATTGGCCACTTGTTACTTGAATAATATCTTAGATTTAAAAGAATGTTCACATAATGCTAGTAGCTTGGAAACGTTTATAGATACATACTCAACATCAATCTTAGCTCTTAAACAGTTGGACATTGCGGATTTGGCTGATTTTATTTTTTTACAATGTGGTTTACGGAAGTTAGATCAGCAAACGTTATATGCATTCGAGTTGACAGTTCGTAATGTGGAAATACCATGCTCTCAGCAGTTAATTGATTATGTAAAAGATCATGCTAAGATTTTAGAGCGAAAACCTCACACTTCACACAGTTCGCGCCAGTCTCGGACACGCGTGAACAATACCGGTACGTTTGTGGTCGGTGGTATGACTACAACACAGGCGCTTGCCGCGGAACATTCACCGCGTACGCATGAACGTTGTGTACTATGTGGTAAAGGCGATCATAGTCGACTTTTCGATTGCAAGATGTTTAAAACTTCTCGGAATCCTAAATCTAGATTTGATTTTATTAAATCAAGGCATGGATGCGTTAATTGTTTAAGTTTAAACCATACTTTGATGGATTGTAATTCCTCGCAGGTATGTTTCTGTGGTAAACGTCACCACAATTTGTTACATTTTAAAGATAAACAAGTTGGTTCACCTGCGGCTTGCCAAAAGACGGGTTACGAGCCTCCTGTAGAATCAACATCTCACGCAGCTCATTTTAACGCTCCTGACTCTCTAGTCAAAGGCCATGGCTTACCACAGACCGCACCGCAAGTAGTAGAAAATCATGCGTTTTTACTTTCCGACGAAGTTAAATCTAAATCAACTATCTTATTATCCACGGCACAAGTAATCGCTCGGGCGAAGGATTGTACAGGGAACGGTACTATCATTCGGTGTCTCATTGATAGTGGATCGCAAAACAATTTAATTACAATAAACTGTTGTCGTATTTTGAACTTGCCTATTATACCTTTGAGTAATTCATTTGTCAAGGGTGTGGGCTCAACTTCGAGACCCATTATTGGATATGTATATTTGAACATTAGATCTCGTGTTTATTCGGAGTACGAATACTCCATACACGCATTAGTAGTGGAATGCATCACGGATAAGTTGCCGTCACAGTTTGTAGAATGGCATGGCAATGTAGACTTTGGTGGTTTCGAATTTGCAGATTTAACGTGGAATGTGCCGGGGGATATTGATATGGTGCTGGGGGCCCAACTTTTCCCTCATATCTATTTGGGGAAAAGGATTCACCTTGGGACGCCAACTATGCCTGCGTTTTTAACCACCCTTGGTTATATTTTGATGGGAGATTATCCCCGTAATAATGTTAAGACTGAAACCGTTAATTCGCTATCAGCAATGGCTTTGAACGACGTTGTACAAAAATTCTGGGAACTGGAAGAAGTCTCCAACACGCGTTTCTTGTCGCCAGCAGAGACAGAGTGTGAAAATATTTTTCTTACATCTGTAACGCGCGATGACCTAGGCCGTTATACGGTAGCATTGCCGTTCCGTAAAGATCCATCAGAGTTAGGTAGCTCGCGTACGATTGCATATCGCCGGCTTATGGCGCTTGAACGAAAATTTCGTTTATCTTCGACTTTGAGAGATGATTATAATAAAGTTATCTCAGACTATATTGACAACGGGTATCTCAGCCATGTTAAGGAATCGGAACTTTCTGAAGAAGGTTATTATATACCTCATCATGCCGTGGTACGTGCCGATAAACCGCTGCCGCGTGTTGTGTTGGATGCCAGTTCCAAAACACACACGGGGCTGTCCTTGAACGACATATTACACACTGGTCCAAATCTTCAGTCAGACTTGTTTTTGTTGTTATTAGGATTCCGGTTAATGCCCATTGCCATGACAGCGGACATTAAACAAATGTATTTGCGTATTGGTGTACCCTTTGACCAACGTAAGTACTTGCGAATACTGTATCGTTTTAATGAGACCGAATCGGTGCGAACTTTGGCATTCAATCGCCTTCCATTTGGACTAGTGTCGAGTCCGTATATAGCTATGCGTACCATACGAAAGCTGGCCTCCGACATGAGTCCTGTTTATCCACGGGCGGCTGAAATTGCGGAAAACAGCTTGTACATGGACGACTTGGTTTGTTCAGCACCTGATGAAGACACTGCCAAGCAAATTTCTCTAGAGCTCATAAAAATGTTTCGATCTGGGGATTTTGAATTAGTCAAATGGTCCAGTAATTCAAATTTTCTTTTAAACAGTCTTCCTGACTATCATCGTAAGACTCTTAATTTTGATGTTGATAGTAACATTTCCAAGGTGCTCGGACTGTCTTGGGATCCATGTGAGGATTATTTCTTCTTTACGACGGTCAGTGTTAGTGAGAAATGCACGAAACGAAATATACTGTCCATAGTTGCACGCCTTTTCGACGTACTCGGGTTAGTCGCTCCTGTTATTTTATATGCAAAATTGCTCATAAAAGAGTGCTGGCTGAGTAATATTGGCTGGGATGATCCCGCTCCTGAGACTATTGTATCTCGTTTTTCTGCTCTTACCCAAGAGCTTCCTCTAATTAATGCCTTGCGAATTCCGCGACATGTGGGCGTTGAAATTAATGGGAAGGTACAATTAGTTGCATTTTGCGACGCTAGTATGAAAGGTTATGGGTGTGTGATTTTCATACACTGTACATATGCCTCCTGCATTAAAGTGCGCCTTCTGTGCGCCAAATCAAAGGTTTCCCCGACCAAAGTTACGACTTTGGCCCGCCTTGAGTTGTGCGCTGCGGTACTCATGTCAAAATTGGTGAGAACTGTGTATGATAAATATTCTTCGCGTATTACTATTTCAGATGTCTACGCGTTCTCGGATTCAATGATAGCTTTGTCGTGGATCCATTCGTCGCCACATCGATGGTCAGTGTTTGTGAGCAATCGTGTAGCTCAGTGCCAGGAGAATTTGGCTGTCAAACATTTTTACCATGTACCTGGTATTGAAAATCCTAGCGACTGTCTTTCTCGTGGCATGCTTCCGTCTCAACTGGCCTCCAACCAAATGTGGTGGAATGGTCCGCAATGGCTTCAACGCGCTCCAAACGATTGGCCCATTCAACCATTCGTTTCTAATAAAGAATGCCCTGAACTTCCGGAGCATAAATCAACGATTTTGACAGTTATATCTGCGAAAGAGAGGCCTCTTTTGTGTGATCTTGCGGCGCGTATCTCATCATGGGAGAAACTGCTTCGCATCATTTCATATGTGCTCAAATTCACACTGCGTAGGAGTGACATACAACCGTGTTCGGTTCAAGCGCTGACACTCGCAGAGCAATTTATTATTCGTGCTGTTCAGTCCATCCATTTTGTTGATGACCTCAAGGCTATCGAACGTGGCCAATTACCGTCCAAAAAGTTGCAAATGTTAAATGTTTTCATAGATAAAACGAAAATATTGCGCATCGGTGGTAGACTGTCTAATTCAGACCTAGCGTACGATGCTAGACATCCTATTCTTCTTCCTAAGCATGACCATGTCGTTAATCTGATAATACGACATTATCATCATTTAAATTGCCACACTGGTGCTGGACTTCTTATGTCTATAATACGACAGCAATATTGGATATTAGATGCCAGAACTGTCATAAGGTCAGAAGTCCGCAAATGTAATGTCTGTTTCAAAGTAAACCCAAAGAGTTGTATACCCATGATGGCAGATCTTCCTGCATGTAGAGTATCCGAAACGAAAGCTTTTGTCCATACAGGAGTAGATTATGGAGGACCGATCAGGGTCACCCTCTCACGGCGTCGAGGCCAGCATGCCCAAAAGGCCTATATATGTCTTTTTGTATGTCTGGTGACAAAGGCAGTTCATATTGAATTGGTCACTGCCTTGACGTCAGATGCCTTTTTGGACGCGTTTAAAAGATTTGTTTGTCGCAGGGGTCCGGTATCTTGCTTGTATTCAGATAATGGCACCAATTTTGTGGGTGCTAAGGCTAAATTGGACGAGTTATATAAGTTTTTACAAAGTAATACGTTTTGTTCTGCTGTTAAGAGCGAGCTAGCTGTCCATCGAATTCAATGGAAAATGATACCGCCACGAGCTCCTCACTTCGGAGGTATTTGGGAGGCGAATATTAAAAGTCTTAAAACTCATTTATACCGCGTGATTGGTAACCAATTACTTACTTATGAGGAATTACAGACGGTGTTAACGCAAATAGAATGCATAATGAATTCCCGACCACTTACTGTAAATTCATCTGATCCATATCCCGAAGCTATCACACCGGCACATTTTCTAATGACATCCCCCCTAAGATATTTACCCGCTACTGATTTTCCATCGGGACCTGTGAACTTGGCACGGCGTAAACGGTTACTAGATAATATGGTCCAATCCTATTGGAAAAGATGGCGACTTGAGTATTTGCACACGTTGCAAGTCCGACAAAAATGGACCGCGCCATTTGATTCGGTGAAGGTCGGCACTGTTGTACTGGTTGGACAGGACGACACTGCACCTTTGTATTGGCCATTGGGCGTCATTACTGCTGTCCACAAGGGCACCGACAATGTTGTCAGAGTTGCTACGGTGAGGACTAAGTTTGGCGATTTTAAACGCGCTGTCGCCAAGTTATATCCTATTCCGACACAATAAATATGACGATATTAATAATATGTAAGCATTCCAATTTAGCCATAATTTACAGTAAGCTTATTTTTTAGTAACATATATTGTCGCTTTTGAAAGATCTCCCGATCTTCCAAGGCGGGGTGTATGGTTAGGCGATAAAGTCGTTTTTAGTTTAATTAATGTTATAAAATAAATATAATCTTAACTTATATTTACACACGTACATACACCAGTACACAAACATTATACTCCAAGCCTCTTAGTCTTAATGGTGTCGTGCAAGATTCTCTGTACTGCCAAGACTGAGAAGGTTCGCTGAGTATTGCCTTCCGATGAAGAGATGGCGCTAGCGCTGCCATGAGCGAGGAATGAAGAAGAAGAACGTTCGGGACGCGCGGTGATTGCTAACGGTCGTTCCCAGTGAACAAGTCGGAATTTTCACGTATATTCCCTATAAATTGATTACCTGAAGCTGTATTTTCAAATTAGTGATCATCAGAACATATTTGTGGTTTTGGCGAAGACAGAAGATCGAATTTATCGACGAGAAGCCTAACCATTGAATCGGATGAGCAGTAAGGCGACCTTGGATGTTGAAGGTAGGCAGTTAATCAGTTTAATTCTGCACATAGTGACATTGTAAGATATAAGAGGCTTCATTGGTTACACACATACCAGAGACACTCCGCATATTTAAGTTTAAATAGCTAGCTGATAATATACAGATCTTCAGACATAGGTAATCTATATACCCCCCATCTCTCTATTTCATTTATGGTGGAGCTATTTACACGCCCCACCAACCACTTTTTACTAAATGTTACGCATTTAGTAAAAAGTGGTTATTTTATTATACACAGTACATAGACCAACATATTTTTTTTATTTTTGTTTGTTTTCTCTTTGTTCTGGCTAATATCTGGAACGGCTGTACCGATTTGGACGGGACTTTCACTGATAGGTGGCTGATGATATAAGGAGTGACTTAGGCTACTTTTTTGACTAGCTTCGCCCCGCGGCGGCACCCCCGGGTAACATCGCACCCGTGCGAAACCGGGACGGGCCGCTAGTATTATAAAGAAAACTCATTTAACTACCTATTCGGTTTGCTTTTTTTTAATCGCCATTTTTAGATACACAGACGGACACGTACAATTGTGAGAACTAGCTCGCGCAATAGTCACAAAGGGTTACCAAACATTAATGGATCCCAAATCCCAATTGACGAGGAATAAGTACAAATATTACAACGCAAATATTTTCATATTGCATACTAAAAGTTTTACGTCAAGCAATTACCCCGTTTAACAGTCAGTCAAGCATGTCTACTACGTATCCTTGATAAGTTTATGGATTGACTGATTTTAGCTAAGTGAAAAATGTTAATGTCCGTCTGGTGACGGATTACGAATACATAGTGTCACCACCCTATTACAACCTGAGGATATCGCAAAAGCCGACAAAGGGAAAGGACAAGGTCAAGGGTGCTTATTACAGCTTCGCATATATCCTATGTTACTCAGGGATAATAAAGCCATTTGAAAGATGTTTTTGAATTTTATTCGTTACAGAGATATAAATCTTTCCTCTCTATAATATTGGTTTAAGTGGCCGTCACAAAGACACTTGCCCGACCCCGAAATTGAACCGAGAACCCATGATCTAAAAGCGACACTAGCAACTTCTTTCCCAACAAGTTACAAAAAAGCTGGTCGCTACATCATATCCGGTGGTCATAAGCCATGCAAGTGAAACCGCAGGTGGAAGCTAGCATGTAGTAAATGTTGCGGCTAGCGATTAATCGCGCGATAAAAATCTTTGGGATCAACTGCAATTGTGTTATTTCATTGTTACGCTTCGTAGGATGGATCATTTATACAATCAGAGTGGTATTTTATTGCGCCGAATTTACCTTACAATATTTCGGCCAATTTTACGTAAATCTTTTTTTGGAATTCAGTATGAAAGCGGATAGAACATCTAATTAAAAACAAAAAAAACAGCAGTAAGCAATTTTTTTTCTTGGCATAACTAGAGGTTCGCCTGCACCAAAGAACAAAGTCTGAAGTGTTTTCGAAGCCAAAAATAGTTGTTCTTTGTGTTATCAATTAATAACTGATTATAATAATTCGTTAATTTATTCCTTAGATCCTATGTGCATTCCCTCTATTGTTATTAGCATTTAAATTCATTTTTTAAAATACATATATGTATATATATTGCAGTTAGGTAGGACCTCGGAACCTTACGGAACAAGGGAGGTTATATGCTTAACAAAAAGCATAATGTAAAATGGTACAAAAGAGTTACTTAAATTCTCATGATGTCTTAGGTTTCCGCGATTTATTCTTTTGAATAGCTAAGCTAACATCTCACATCTGTCTAACATTAGGGAACTCAGATTCGTCATTAGAGTTCGTTCGCGGTAAGATTGCAGTAAGTAAAGATGTATTCACGGTGGTGTAAAGATTAAAGGACTGGTTACAACCGTTGCGTTGGAAAGTATCTGCAACTGGGCTCTGTGAACGTCAGTTTCCAATTTGGAATAATTTGTTTGTTTATGGGGCGTGGCTAAGCCGCCGGCGGACATTGATAGCTTAACGCGAACGAGGTATAGTATGTAGATTTTACTGAAAAGGGCTTCACTACAAATAGAAAAATTGTTTATAGCAAGAATCTATGCTTCTAGCTTCAAGATAGAAAAAATACTTTACTAGTCACGGGAGAGACTTACAGTTGAGAGTTGTGAAGTACCAGTGAAGTAATTTTGTTTTATTGAAAATAAAATACCACGGAATATGCTCCCACTTCGGATGGCTGCAGGTTTTACAGCCTAACAGTTTTGTGTAATATTTTTGTATGTAATCGTGTTTGTGCAGGATATGGACGCTTCCACTACTTGCTCCTGGCGGTGTGTGGCCTCGTCAGCACTTCAGAGGAGATGGACGTCATCTCAATGTCGTTCATCTTGCCGTCAGCGCAGTGCGACCTAAACTTGACCACACAGACCAAAGTTAGTATCTTTCTTTTTTAGGCGAATTGGATGATTGATGATTGTGGGATATTTATAATCCAAATTGACAATCACCGTACTCCTGTCGTCGATTTTAACAGTTTTGATATATGTAGTAGCTTAAAAACATCTTGAACTAAAAAGTGCCCTGGTGGGAGAAAGTATGTCGTATGTCATCAACCAATCTGAGGGCCTTGAAAATGACCCACTGCTGAGAGCAGCATGGCGCAGTAGGCTGATTGCCCTCAATGCCGTTGGAGGAGGCCCTACTGAGTGGTGGGTGATTTATGGGCTGAGAAGTAAATAGTAAAAGTTGACGATGATGATTAAATTTTTACATATAATTTCAGACAATACAATAATGATACCTTTGCCATTTTTAATGTGTTCAGGTTAAATACTTGACTACTTTGCATTGTTATCTACATTTCATGTTGAAATGAAAATCGTGGCCCCAAGCAGCAGAACTTAGATAAAAACATTGTACATAAAAGTAAGACATAAAATGTGCACTAAATACTTACTCGACACTTAAACGTTTTGTTGTCCTATAATTCTATTCAAATTACTTGATAAAAGTATGTAATTAAGAAACAGTTTCAACAAATGACATGCACCAAAGTTGCATATCTAAATATTTGTTGCCACATCACGAGTCGGTCCACGCGAAATAAGAATTACAATTAAAATAACAGTTGTTAAAATATCAAATATTATTTACCATCACGAATTTAACTGTCTAGACTACGTATTAAAATATCCCTACGAGCGAATCTCAAGTCACTAAGTAACAGCGAATTAATCATTGCTTAGACGCGTCAACCCTGGATTGATAGAGGGGAAACCTACTGTGCCCAGTTTTAAGCGCAAAGGGCTGATCATCCAGCCAGACGACGTGCTATGTCTGACAGGGGAGTACGGCTTTAGGGATTTCGTAACCGTGGAAATTGCTCTGTTAACTTCGCTATCGCGAGGTAGGACTTTTAGGTTCGGATTTATCGTGGAACTAGTGTAACGTATGAGACTACTTCGTGCAAAAGGCAAAAGGGTTTACCCATTCAAATAAAAATGTTACACCCAGTAGTTATAAGTCCATCGCTGCACCGGCAGTTTTTTTTTCAAATATTGGCAGTGTCAATTGCTATTAACTCTTTTTTTACCAAATAACTGCGACGTTTATTCCTCGCCAATCTTTATGGCCGCTCTGAATGTAGCCGTGGGTAAGAACTTGAGCATCGTACATTTCATAACCAATACGAACGGAGCTCACTCACACCAATACGCGGGTGGCGAGGACGCCCCGCGGGTGAAATACGGCCTCCCCGCCCCGCATACATCCCGCTGATACCTGATTTTGTTACATTGCGGCTACATTCAGAATGGTCGAAGCTTGGCGAGTACTGTAAAATTTAACTTTTACCGACTTAGTAATTATTCGTATCAATTCCACGATGCATTTCACAGGTAGATACACATTTGCACAGATGTCAGCAGTCTGGGACAAATATACCCATTATTCATGACATGCAGCGAACGTCAATGAAAATGTACTGTTAACATATACAGGGAGGAACAAAAAGCACATATACATAACGTAATCCATTAACAGAGCACTGTTTGAAATAGCTAAATAGTTTTCCTATACCTATAGTTTTATATCAACTGCTACTTACTTTTTTGTCTCAATGTGGTAGCTTATCAATAACTTTTAGATAAATTAGGTCATCTGGTAACAGAAACTGTAACATAGCAGAGAGTAGTTAAAGCCAAAATACAAAGAAGTTCTAAGAACTTTGTTCATCGGCTTGTAGATAAGGTATTATTCATCATATCCTGTTCCTCTCATTTTCAAATTTGAACATTGGATCGTAAAAACTTTTCTCCCTTACACATACTTCATTTATGTATAATATAATAAGCTTTCTACTACTATCTCTGTTTCTAATCGTCCTAACCGTCTAAATCCTACTCAATTGTTTTTCATCCATTTTAGCTGTTGGTTCTCCTCTCAATAAATAAATAAATAATATTATAACAGTTTGCTTCCTTCCACATAGGGTTTTTGTTGCACCCTGTTTTATCCATATTTGTTCACAACTGTAGACCGTGCATCTTTATTTGTTGAAATATTAATGAAGAAATTAAAATTTAAGAATATATTACTTATTTAACGGAGAAGCGTGACATTTACAAAACGTTATGCTTATGCAAATTGGTACTTTAGTGCCAGACTTATTACTAATTACATTCACTGCTCCTTTGAATATTGTTTATTCTTAGCCCTAAATGTCCTTCTAGCAATTCAAAATTATTATGGTACTCATCATACAAAAAGACGAATCTATGTATGACCGACATTTTTGGTGTTATTCATGCCGGGTCGAACTCCTTTTGCGACGTGAAATAATTTAAAAATAATTTAAACCTGGAACACTATTGCCGCGCTTTTAGAAATAGCGCGCGCATGACTGTTGTTCATATTTTTTATTCTCTAAAACCGTTGAGGCATAATCTTACACAAAAAACGCAGAAACCCACCATAAACAAACTTAAAAATATACAAGTTATTTTGAAAAATTCACTAAATATAGTTGATATTACCTGACGTCACTAGATAGATAATCGAAATCTGCACTATTTAGCATTTAAACATTGATTACTTAGAAAACAGATTAAAAATGACATAAAAATTAGAACGCACCTTTTGTGTAAGATTATGCCTCAACTGTTTTAAAGAAGAAAAAATATGAACAACAGTCATGCGTCTTACAGCCGCGAATAACATTTTTATCAACATGCAACCTAGCACTGACCTGCAAATTGCAAAAAACGTACGAAAATTTGAATTTCGCGGGCTACCCTGGAACATTCACCTTAATGTACCTATACAAGAAACTTAAACTTATTCATTGCGGGTAGCGCGGGGAGCTATTTACCAAGAGCCACAGTTGTAAATCCTCGCCTATAAAAGTCTTCTCTGGTGTTGTTCTTACCGCACTACGGTAATGGTAAAGGAAATGACAAGACCAAAATATAACTAAAAGAGAAGAAAAACTGGAAACGAAACCTTGTGCGAACATGTCTGGCCAGCGTGACATAGTTGGTTATTTACCCTCTGTGTAACTGGAGAAGGTCCGGCTCTCCAGACAGACAGACGTTTTTTAACCGCAATAATTACGAACCTATACAGGGCCTTGCAATCCCTCGCCAAAGGACAATCTTTACTACAACTTGTCTGCTATTTTCCTTACTTCACTACGCTAAATCTTAAGAAATTCCTACGATTGTCAACAACTAACAACTAGGATCTATTAATATATCTGGCCAGTAATTGTTGTTAGTAAACGGTGGCCGCGTGTATTTGCTAACAATAATTATTACGATGTTATGTTGTAAAGTAAACCAATGCTACTGTTAAGCGTGGTCACGGATTTACAATACACAATATCCAACCCCCACCATCTTGCCCTCAAGATGGTATGGGTTGGACAATTGGTGACACTTACGACACCTTTGTCTTAGGAGGCGACTAAAACAACGCAAGTGGCAGATCACCTAGCCACAAGTGAAAACTTTATAAAAACCCTGTGCTAACCCGTCTTGCCAGCGTGGCACAATAGCCTGATTTCCCTCCATAAATTTGGAGGAGGCTTGATCCAGTAGGTCGACGACGGCTGTTAAGGTTGAGATAGGTATAGTGATAAACTTAGGATGGGGCAGACATTGGTCTCTGTTAATTAAATCGAGGGAAAATTTCTATCAATCTCAATATGATTTTGACAGTTGGCAATCTTTGGTTAAACGTGTCTCCGGTTCGATTCCCGAGCAAGTGTCTTTGTGTAAGCTGCAGATACTAGCTCTGGGTCCGACCGAGTGTCATTTGTGGTACTGGTAAATCACGCATCGATTTCCACAATCCGATTCCAATCCTCGGACACGGAGGAGGACATCGTAAAAAAAACTTCGAGTAGTAGGTACATAAGTCGGTGACCTTGATTCACCGTGTGTTATTTATTCTAAATCTGTACTAAATAAGATCTATTCAGTACAGATTTAAAATAAATACAAAGTAATTTAATCGTTTCATACTAAATCGGAGATGATTGATTCCGTTTACTAGAAAAACAAGGAAAATCTACTAAATAACCGATAAGATTTCACTTCAGTGTTTTCGTCGAATGATGTCATTCCATTTGTAATTTTTTCAGTGTGCAAAGTTTTCGACCGATTCCTCAAGTACTGACGCTTTATTTCACACTAGCTTTTGGGCGCGGCTTCGCTCGCGTGGACTTCGAACCCGTGCTTATCTCTATGCATTTTTTTTTATGAATATAAAAGTGGTTATTGTGACTAAACTATGATAGTTAGATATGTGCTCTCGCGGACTTTTTTGTAGATTTTAATAAGACCTACAAACTCGTAGTACTTCATTTTGTTCTATTGTCAATCGTTTTTGCAGCGCACGCATAAATAGGTTTTCGATTTTACACCTTGGGTTACAAAATAGCAATTTTCATACGGATCCCTAATTATTTTGAAAATAAAATATAGCCTATAACCTTCCTCGATAAATGGACTATCTAACACTGAAAGAATTTTTGAAATCGGACCAGTAGTTCCTGAGATTAGCGCGTTCAAACAAACAAACAAACAAACAAACTCTGCAGCTTTATATATTAGTATAGATTGTCGCCTTTAAGTAAAACAATAACGCCCTCTCGGCTCGGACTCGGCTGCATTTGATCATCGGCATATTTAACACATTCACTGGGCTACGTGACCTAAAATATATCTCCCAAACAGACTTTCGTTTTATACGTCTCTCAAACTCGACTTTTTTCACATTAGCGGGATGCCATATGAATTAATGTTCTGTCCGTATGGTGACGGATTTAGAATGCACAATGTCACCAACCCATCTTGAGGGTGTCGTAAGAGGCGACTAAACGAAAGCAAGAGACAGGTCACCCAGCCGCAAGAGAAGGAAAACTTGATACAAACCCAGCGCCAACCGGTCTTGCCAGCGTGGCATCAGTAGGCTAATTTCCTTCCATGAATTTTGATTTGGTTTCAAAATACATAGTGGAACCCCCCATCCCGAGGGTGTCGTACGAGTCGATAAAAGGAAGCGAAATCCTAGCCGCAAGAGAAGGTACGAAACCCTTTTTTTTTTGTCGCTGGGAAATACTTTATGCATACCACCGCCCCCTGGGGGAGAGGTCGGTGATTATGTGGGACTCCGACAAGGGTCGTCTACCCAAGAGTCGTCTACCCACTAAAACCCCAGCGGTATACCCAAACACGGCGCGCTTGGGGCGCCACAAGTTCGCGTAAACGCATTCTACTGTGACGCCCCGGCGTGGTGCCCGCAACGGGCAAGGGTCATCGAGGCTTTGGTCGGTGGCGGTTCCCCCGACCCACCACCGGCCTCTCAGCCTCTCACTTTCTGCCCTCGAGAAGGGGTTCGCATCGTCACGACCCCCTCCACCCCTGCCTACGTCCGCGGCGCGGGTCAGCCGGAGCTCCCTCCTTTGCGACCCGCCCCGCAGCCCCCTTCTGCGACATAACGGCCTCGCAGAAAGAGGCCCGTCGGCCCTCGGGTTAGCGACAACCCAAGGGCGTTGGTGCACCGCAGCGGTCCAGGACTCGCAGGGCAACTCTGAGGACAGAGGAGTCCCTGGAGCCCCAGTCCACTGCGGCGCTGGGTGCCGCTCTTCGTCTCACCTCTCCCCGTGGGTCCGCCCGGCATGGGAGGCCCTGGCCGGTATGGCCCCACGGATCATTGAGGCGCCCTCACCACGACAAGGTGGCAGCACAGTTGAGGGGGGGGGGGGTACGAAACCCTGTGCCAACGCATCTCGCCAGCGTTGCACATTAGGCTAATTACCCTACTTATAATTGAAGGGGGGCCGATTCTGCAGTGACTCTACTACTCACTCTTACCCCCTTTTTAACCCCTTTTTAATAGGCTATACATAATTTACTTGTAACCTGTGTGGCGGTGGCAGTTTACAAACATGAAATTCGCGAACACAAATGACGCCCAGACTCAGAGCAAGTGCCTCTGGCTTACACAAAGACACTTGGCTGGCCCCGAAATCGAACCCCTAGACCAAAGAGGCAGACCCGCGACCCTCAGGGTTTTCTTAAATTGGCGTCACTATGCGAAATATCCTATGACTAATCATATAATTGAAATACTTGTGCACCTCTTGTTGACACGCGTTGTTATGACGTTCGAAGGTCCCTTGGTCTGTCCACTTCACACATTGGCAAGAATTAGGCGAATAAGCATCGACCTAAACCATAAGAATGATGAACATAATAGAATCAACATTACATTCAAGGTAGCTTTGATTGTCCATTTAAACGATCAATGGTCCCCTGACAAGGCTAACCTTTTTGGCATATGTATATTTATAGAATTTTCTAGAATAATATCGGAGACATCATTCCTATATACTATATAGGATACTTTGGAATGCAAGTCACGGCTATAAAATTCGATTCGATTTGTAGCAGTACGGGAGAGGCATTTGTGATAGGTTAGTACTTTCTATTTAGTTATTGTATTATTACTAGCTGACCCCGCCAACGTTGTATTGCCATATAGATATCGCTACTAAGAAAATAGAGGTTTATCGTAGAGGGATGACAATTTAGGGTTGTAAATGTAATTTAAAACAAAATTATTTGTCTTTAAAATAAAAATAAAATGTTAGGTGGTGGCCACCCTTAATAATAAGGGCGATGAAAAATAAATATTGTCCGATTCGCAGGCCTAACCGATATGCACACAAAATTTCACGAAAATTGGACCAGCCATTTCGGAGGAGTTTAATAACCAACACCGTGACACGATAATGTTATATAGATATTAGGTTTAATTCGCGATTTTTCATTTCTACCTTAATAACTGCCCATCCTCAAACCTTTAATACCTAGTCCGTGTGCTAACGGATTTAGAATACATAGTGTCACCACTCCATTCCATCCTGAGGGTGTCCTGTAAGAGCCGACAATAGGAAATGACAAGGCCGAAAACCTAGCCGCAAGATAAGGAAAACGTGAAACGAAACCCTCTGCGAACATGTCTGGCTAGCGTAGCACAGTAGGCTGATTCCCCTCCATGTAACTGGAGGAGGTCCGGCTCACTAGTGGGTCATCTATGGGCTGAGAAGTAGATCGAACATCCAGCTTAGACAGACGTTGTTTAGCCGCAGATTGATTACAAGCCGCCCTGTCCGCACTCACTTTACCGAAATTAGCTTTTAACCCATATCTGACTTTCTCTTGGGCGTCAATCCTGTGAGTTGTCATGGTCACTAAAATACTTTGAACAGTGGTAGCGACGTGTGGCGGATTGACCACTTCCCTTTGATATGGTTGAGGTGATAGATGGCTGCCACATGTGTTATGCTTGTGAACATATGCCGCTGTTTGGGGTTGGTCAGCTCACTGGATTCTTTTAAGTAATTTTTCATTTTTAAATATTCGATCTTTTTTAAATTATAAAATTCATATTTCCGTTCAGCGCCTTTCGATACCAAACAAGTTTTAAGTAAAAGCTCATTGTAATTTGGCGTTTAAAAAAAGACAAGCCCATCGAGTTACTTCCGCCAGGTTGGTGCCGCGTTCCGACCTGGAGTATAGTGTTATAAACTTGATGTATCCGATTGTGAACGCCATAATTGCTATATACAAAAATCATTTTTCTATTCTATTCATGCAGGGATGGCTGAACAGCATAATCTTCATCGGCATGATGGTAGGGGCGTACGCCTGGGGCTCTGTCGCCGACTCTCTTGGACGCAAGCGCGTACTTATTGCGATATCCATCGTCAACGGTCTGGCCATCGTCGCCTCCTCCTTCAGCCAGAATTACGAGCTCTTCATGTTCTTCAGATTCGTCAACGGCGCCGCGTGAGTTTACATCTTAATAACTTGGAATTAAAGTCTTATCTTCTTTGACTTTCAGAACGTGTTCATTTTGCATTCATTTTGACAGTAATCTTATAACGGTACGTGTGATCTATGTAGCATATTCCGTCCTCAAATTTAGACAAAGACTAGGGAGCGAGGTACAATTCTATCTAACCTAGATTAAGTGTATTTTCGACGTGTTTTACATTATTAATCATGACTGGCGAATTATTTCGTATGAAAAATAAAAAGCAAATATTATACATCTATTAGAATTAATTCCTGTAATTTCTTTTCTCATTCATACCCTAGCTAGAGGGATGATTATATAAATACAGGTTGTATAGCTATCCAAGCCAAAATAAATAGGCACATGGTATGCCATATTTCATATCCTTTTCTTTGGCTACAGATTAGGTGGGTCAGGTCCCGTGATCTGGTCGTACTTCGCGGAATTCCAGCCAAAGAAGAAGCGAGGGGCGATGTTGAGCTTCATGGCTGCCTTCTGGACGCTAGGCAACCTGTTTGTCGCTGGTCTGGCGTGGGTCATCATTCCTAGTGGTAAGGATAACTATAATCACGCCTCTTTCCCGTAGGGGTACGCAGAGACCAATTTTTTCCACTACGATCCTTTAATACTTGTTTCGCTTCGTCCACATTCATTATTCCCTTCATGCCCTTCGACCATAACGAGGTCATCGGTCCACGGTGTAGGAGTGTGTATCTCCTCATTCCTGATTCGACCTCGCAGGGAAACTCCGAGCATAGGCCTCTCCATTGCCCTTTGGGTGACTTTGAGCCTACTGATGGAGCCCATAGTGAGCGACCAGGTCTCTGTACCATATCATCTGGCAACACCATCACGGTTATAAGAAATGCAAACTTGTTTCCAGAAATCGGAGTAACAACAAGCGCCTTCGTCTATAACTCGTGGCGTATATTCCTGCTAGTTATGTCACTGCCTTCCTTCGTGGTGGCTGCTTTACTTTTCCTACTGCCCGAATCACCAAAGTTCCTGATCTCCACCGGACGCCACGAGAAGGCTCTGGAAGTCTTCCAAGGGATATACCTCATGAACACGGGCCGGAGTAAGGAAGAGTACCCCGTTAAGCAACTGTTGGTGGAGGAACCGTTGCATTCGAAGCCAGAGAAGCAGGTCGAGGCGAAAGAGCCGAAGTCAAAGATGAGGAAGATGATGAGCGACATCGTGGAACACAGCAAACAGCTGTTTGTCCCGCCGATACTTAAATTCACCACCATCTCGATCACGCTTAACTTCACCTTCCATATTGGGTAAGTGCATTATCGCTGGTGAAATTTCTCTATTAATTATTTAGATTATACTTCTTACTTCTTCCGTGTGGTGATTTAGAACATATAGTGTCACCACCCCATTCCATCCTGTGGGTGTAGTAAGAGCCGGCTAAAGGCGATTACAAAATCAAAATCTATCTAATCAAGTTGGCTCATCTGATACATTTAGGGTCAGCGCCGACGGACGGAGTGGCGGCGAAGACGCTAATTCAGTAACAATTTAAATTCAACCTAAAACGCTTCAGAATACAACTGTATTTTTGTATTTCGTTGTACCAAATTCAGCTGTATTCTGAAGCATTAAGGTTGAATTTAAATTGTTACCTAATTAGTTTCCTCGCCGCCACTCCGTCCGTCGGCGCTGACCCTTAATGTTTACCATTTACCCCGGTGCAGAATGCTACTCTACAGTGAACAGCCGTCAAGAAACTCTGTAGCTGTTTCTTTAAATAGCCATTTTTGTATACAAAGACTCAACACATCAAGTCCGTCCCCGGACAAACAAATTCTTCAAGGTCAACAGCCGACATAGTTAAAATAATCAGCAGACTGAAGTGGCAGTGGGCTGGTCATATCTGTAGAAGAACCGACAACCGCTGGGGTAGACGTGTTCTTGAGTGGAGACCGCGAATCGGCAAGCGTAGTGTGGGACGGCCCTCTGCTAGATGGAGCGACGATCTGCGAAAGGTTGCGGGTAGCAGCTGGATGCGCCAAGCCGAAGAAAGGGCGATATGGAGCTCTTTAGGGGGTCTATGTCCAGCAGTGAACTAGAGTGGAGATGATAATGATGAACTTGTAGCGACCAGTATGCTTCATACTTTTTAATACAGCTGCTCAAAAAGCGGCATATTACAGGGACGTATAGCGTTCGGGAAGTGGGCTATTACACACGCGTGCTTTTTTTTTACCATTCCCGCGCTAGTGCGTTCTCTTTCCCAACTGTCAAAATAATGTCTATTTTAAGAAAAAACCAACCATGAAGTTTTTACTAAAAAAATCATAGAAGTTTTTATGATTCATGCAAATATGTATATTTCTAAAAAGAAACTACGTACTAATTTGTTTCAATATCAGATTTATTGATTTGATTGAATGAGTTTCAATTCATCTCATTAAATTTCATTTCATATCAATAAAAAAAATCTACTGAAGACTTGGCTGTATGGGCATTGTTCCTTTTGCCTACCAGAATGGGTGAAGAAAAAAAAATCTCTGGTTATATTCTACGGTCGGCGCCATTTTTCAGAAATGATCAGTTAGTTGAGTTTATTGTGTTTTCTCTTTGCTCTTTGCAATGACAGCCTTTCCGCACTTGTAATGAAATATACTATTACATAATTTACCCGAAAAATGTCAACTAATAACATCAAGAAATATCACCTACAAGTACGAGTCCTACACCGCGTTACATACCACCTCGTCTGGCTGGATGATCATCCCTTTGCGCCTAACAGCGTGCTCTCCCCACAGGTACTACGGGCTCATGATGTGGTTCCCCGAGATGTTCAACCGCTTCGACGAGTGGTCCCGCACGCACGACAACGCCGACGCCGACATCTGCCAGGTGACGGCCTTCGTGACGCGGCAGGGCACGCACAGCGACGCGGCGCACTGCGACGCGCACATCCACTCCGACGTGTTCATGGACTCGCTCATCACCGTCGCGGCTGCCATCCCCTCCAACATCTTCGCCGTGCTCGGCATGGACAGGCTCGGCCGGAAGTTCTTCCTTGGTATGCCAATTACTCCTTGAAGGTCTACTACTACTCTCTGCGGAGTCGGAATTAGCCTCCTGCGCCACGCTGGCCGGACGGGTTGGCACTTCATCAGATCCCACAATGCCGCAACAGGACGCGAGTTGGAGCACCCCGGGGAAGTTTAGTGGGTAGGCCCCCACTATGGTGGAGAGTCCCACACTCCCCTCGCTGGCCATCCCCGTGGCCGGCGAGGAAGTCCATAAAGGATTTTACCCAGGGCACAAAAAAAAAGGGTTTCGTTTCAAGTTTTCCTTCTCGGTTTTCGGCCTTGGCATTTCCTTTTGTCGGCTCTTACGGAGAATGGGGTGGCGATATGTACAAGCAAATAGTTAATTTCTAAAAATGTGTTTTTTTCCCGTGAACAGTGTTCGCGACGTTCTCGGGCGGGCTGTGCTCGGCGGCCATGTACTTCGTGTACAACAAGACCAACAACCTGGTGGTGAGCGCCATCTTCAGCTCCGTCATCTCGTGCGGCAACGCCTCGCTGGACTGCCTCATCACGGAGGTCTTCCCCACCAACTTGAGGTGAGAACACATTGCGAGCACGCCTTTCGAGTGCTCGAACATTCTATTTGTTTACTAGCTGTACCATGAGCGCGTTGCTACGCCACTAACTAAAATAGTTTGAAGGAGGGATATTACACTTCTTTTTTTATTTTGTTCTGTAGCTTTTGTGGTCTCATTTTGCTGCTCACACTTTGCTGAAGATCATCACATGATCAAATGCATAGTTTACGCTTCTTTATAAGACATACGGACAAACATTCATTTTATATACATACTAGCGGCCAGTCCCGGCTTCGCATGGGTGGACATTAAATTTTTTAGCGCAATTAAAATAGCCTATATTAATCAATTAATCATCTATTTTAATTTTCTGCATAATGTAACATACAAATGGTGAAAGAAATTTTAAATCGGTCCAGTAATTTATGTCGATTCGTTACAAATCTTTCCTCTATAGAATAATAATTTAAATAAGATTTCCTCATAAAGCTATCATTACAGGTTTACGTTAGTCCTAATAGGGTAGTCTAATACACGAATCATCATTTCAGCCAAAAGACTGTTGTTGGACATGTTCTGACTGTTGGACATAGGCCCGTGGGATTTATAATGCCTCGCCTCCTTTAGTCATTTCATTAGGGTCGGCACTTCTAACCTGATTTAGCTAACTACCAGTATTTGCACAGTGTCATTCATTACCGTCAGCCCATCTATTGAGGGAACCGGTAATTATATGGTTAGTCCAGTTATCATTTTTACTGGTCCCCATAGATGTCGTCATGACGTCCAGGACCAACGGCTTTATTCTATGTATAGATATTTCAAAAGATGACCACCCATCCATCATCATCCAGTAGAACCAGTCGTTGCTTAAGATATATTTTTTTTAATTCCCTGCAGAGCCACTGGCGTAGCTGTTTCGATGGTGGCGGCGAGGTTGGGTGGAATCATCGGCAACGTGGTGATAGCAGCCCTCCTGGACACGTACTGCCCAGCGCCCACGTTCTTGATCGCGGCACTGCTCGCTGGCGGGGGGCTCATGTGCCTCTTCCTGCCCAACACGACGCGGCAGGCACTCAACTAACGAAGCCGTCTTAGCGACATCTACTTCTGTTATAAGCAAACTTGCCAACATTTCCCGACCAAAATTTGAATATCGAACTTGGTATTGCCGCAAAGAAAATTACTTTACCAGAGGAACTTTAATTTTGATAGATTACAGCGACCTAGTTATTCACATGGAAACCATGAAATATCTTTTTATCTAGTTGTTAAATTAATGGTTAATTCACCTTTTTCAAGAATAAAGCAAAGTTCTCAAAAACATTTAAGAAAATAATGTATCTGGATAAAATGGCAGTAAAGTTCCAAAATGCCATTTTTTTAAGTTAATAAGACGTCTAGGTTTAGTTAGTGTTATGCCATGTGATATCGTTAATTTAAGCGTTAAACCGTATCGAAGGGCCCGTTGATATGACTAGTTATTTGCATATTTGTACAATAGTTTTATCTAATTTAAAATATATTTGTTTTATTTATGAACCAAATGAAAGTACGACTAAGTAATTGACTGTTGTAATTTGTTTGCGATGCTTTTACACGCGGAGTTATGCGGAGCAAAATTGTCTATGTTATATAATTATAAATCATTCATTACGATGTATAATATTATCAATATTTTCATTTTACGAATTTATAAATTAGGTACCATTGTTACCGTAGTCTGTAGATAGTTGTAGTGACATTATAAAATCGAGTTGCGATTTTTAATAAAAGTAAATAAAAACAGTGCATTGTACATAAGTTTGTAAGGACGTAAGACAATGCGATGTTTTCTTAAAATCATTTCTGTTGATGTTATGAAAACTCACACGGACTAAAAATTAGTAAAATCGATGACTTGAAAATTGGTTTCATTTCTGTTATTCACACCATAACTTCTTTACTGTATATCAGTATACTGTTCATATAGCTCTTAAAGCCCTGCTCATATAGCAATAATCTACCCCAATATCGGGGGTAATTCACACCGTCAAACTAATCGCTTCATGAAAAATCGAAAGGCCTCGCACACTAGTAACAATACTTTTTCTTATTCCTATCTTTCCTATACAAGGTCCTCTGATGTTGATGATCTAAGAGTCGGATGAGCCGCCTTTGAATCACGGGGTCCCGGGTTCGATTCCGGGGCTGGGTAAGTGTCTTTGTGTAAACCAGAGGCACTTGCTCAGAGTCTGGGTGTAATTTGTGTTCGTGAATTTCATGTTTGTAAACTGCCCCGCGATACAGGTTAAACCTAGTGCAGGAGTTCAGTTATATATAAAAAAAATTAAGGAGAGAAATGATTAGACACAGTATGTTGGTTACAGTATAGTAAGACCTCACGGACATTCAACTTTAAAACTATTGGTTCTTTTACCAGCAAATTATTTGAACCAGAAACATTGAATTAATCTTTTTTTTTATTACCAGTCCTTAATTTTAAATAACCAGACTCGTAATCTACAATATAGTAATTATATATGTAATTGGCTTTGATCTATAAAAATAAAAATGAATTACTGTTCGTTAGTCTCGCTAAAATTCGAGAACGGCCGATTTGGCTAATTTTAGTGTTGAAATATTCGTGGAAGTCCAGGGAAGGTTTCAAAGGTGAGAAAGTTTGTCGAGTCAGCTAGTTACACAATAAAAATATAACAGAAATACCAAACGTATGTTGATTAAAATTTATTTAATAAAACTACACAGGTTATTACTACAGACTCCATTGTATAGTCCCGATCTAGATATAACATAGATCAATCAAACAAACCAATAAGTGCTTTCAAGTATTTTAAAATTACTTCAACAATATTGTACTTAATATTACATATACCTACACATTTATATTGATAAGAAAACATTTCGGACTGACGACAGACACTCGCCTTATGCACTCCTTATCACACTGTCCTATATAACTTAGCAACTCGTCCATACAAATCTGCGTCAGTAAACTCCAAACTCGCTTGACATTACAAAAATAATATATAACTACTTTTTCATATAATATATTACACGTACGATTTAACAAATATCATTATTCAATTAAAATTTACAATCGTAAATCCTTAATGCTATATAATTTTATGCAACAATGCATTCAATTTAGTTCTGAACGTATATTACGCTGTCATAATGTCTCTTAATTTATATTAGATAATATTTACACTGACGCCTCTGCGCGTTTCAAACGCGCGCACGTGTCCCATTGCAACAACTGAGCAACAAAGTGTACGACAATCGACAAAACAGTTGATCAACCAAGAATTTATTACACTATTGCACATAATAACTCACAAAAAACACGAAGCATTTCCAATGCAATGAAGTATTTTTTTTTAATTTGGCTCTTGGTCGCGCTATTCGAACATGATTAGGATAAGTCACCTGCATTAAAAAAATACAAGTCAAAACAGATGAACGTCAGGTTAGCATTTTTTTTAAAATGACTGTAAATTAAAAATAATACTTTGAGAATCAACTGCATCTTGCATTGTGCCATAAGATATTTTTAGAGATCTTTAGAATCAACGACTTCTTACATAGTGGAATTGATGAGAGTGATTTTCGATATCGAATATTCTCAATAAATATAACCATACTGCACTAGAGCAGTATCTTTTGTATTTTATAGAAAAATACGTCTAAATGTTTGAAATTGTCCAAGAATATTCGTAGCCAAGCGTCTTGCGGAATTTCTGATGTGATTTATAAACAAACAGAATTTTTGCAAATGATCAGTTCTATTCTCTCTTTTATTACGTCTCACAATCAATGACTTTGTTTTATAGTCAGTCATCAGCTTTATACATTTATCTTATATGTTGCGTTTATGGAGTGGCGACCGTAAAATTGTTTTTTAAACTTGTAGCAGCTCTTTCTAAATTGTAGAATTCACCCCTCAGAGCTGGGTTTCAATATTTTGGACTCCAGGTTTTTCATTTCCTTTGTCAGAGCTTATTGCAGTTTAGCACCGTCCCTGTGAGTTAATGAATATATCACACGACTAAATCATTCATTCCGGATATGAATACGCATGCGACTAGACGGTCAGTCTAACTATGGCGGGTCAGATCCGAGACCGACAGCTGTATGGAGGGCTGCAGAGGGATCTCTGCGGACGCCTCCGACGTATCGGACCCTGGGGTCAGGAGACGTCGCGTCCACTGACTACCCTCGTCCTCCTCCCGAACCTCTATGGAGGACGGAGAGCCCACTGTGGAATCCACGGACGAGACGGTCCGCTCTGCGACCTCGTCCGTGAGTATAGGCATAGACTTCCCAACAGACTCGTCGTCCGTGAGCAGGGGCATGGAGATGGGTCCACCCATGGCCGCGTCCACCGTCTCCTCCGCGGACACGTACGTCATCTCAGCGTTGGGGGAGGGAAGCAACGTAGTCGTCGCGTAATTGGTGCCCAGGGCGGAGGTCGTCTTTGGCGCTATCCGGGGGTCCGTGACCGTAATGGGGAGTTCCAGGGAGGTGGGCACCGTGTGGGGTGTCACCCCGATGACGGCCAGGCCGTCCTCCAGGGTGGAAGGGATGGCGGGCTCACCGTCCGCCTTCGAGGGGACCTCCACGGGGGTCATGATGGGCTGGTTGAGCGTCGTGCTGGTCTCCGATACGCGGCAGTGCACCGACACGTTGGCGTTGAGGTCCCGGAAGTCGGGCGCCTCGTCCCGCGGCGGGTCGTGGAACACGTCGCTGTTGGCGAGGGCGGCCTCCAGAATGTCGCGCCTCTCCGGCTGAGTCGCGAGGACGGGGAGAGGCTCCACCGCCATGGGAACCAGCTGGTTGTTCTCGAGGACGAGGGGCCGGTTGTCTATCGGGGTGAGGGTCCCACTGTCCTCGACGCACAGGTAGAAGGAGCCCGGGGGTCCCCCGAAGTGTTCCCCGGGCACCGCCAGCAGCTGCCCGTCGGACAGAGGGGGCTGAGGCTCGGGCGCGGGGGCGGGGGCCGGGGGCGGCGGGGGCTCCGGCTGCCTCACGATGGCCGTGGAAGGCAGCATGTCCTCGAAGTTGTCGAACTCCGGGAAGGAGCCGCCGCCGCTGCTCACGGACACGGTGTGGGACGCCGAGGGGACCGCGGCCACCACCACGGGCGCCACGGGCGCCGCGGCCGAGGGGGGCGCCATGGGCGGCACCGGAGAGGGCGCCAGGGCCACCTCCTGCTTCAGCCTCTTGAGCGGCGCGGCGGCCTCGGGCAGCGCCCTTCGCGCCCGCGGCTTCGCGGCCTGCGCCAGGTCGGCGGGCGAGATGGTGATCTTCCTCTGCGGCGGCTGCGGGGGCTTGGCGTCCTGCTTCTGCACTATCTGGCCCGTCCGCTGCAGGTGCTCGAACTGCGCGGCGGTCAGCTGCATCACCGCGCCCGACTTCTGCTGCAGGAAGATCAGGGTCTCCGCCGACGCCTTCTGGATGGTCTGCACGAGCTTCTTGGGCTCGGAGGCCATGATCCGCTTGGGCACGGGCCGCAGCTCCGGGACCGGGGCGATGTTCTGCGCCGTGGTGGCCACGCGTCCGCCCACTATCAGCTGGCCCTTGGAGGTAATGATGGCGCTCTTCTGCTTCGGCACAATCCTCGTCGGGCCCTTCGGCTGGATGACGGCCTGCGTTCTCGCCGGGGGCGTGCCTTGTGCCTTCGCCGGCATGAAGCTCTGCGAGGTTTTGGCGGCCACCATGGTCGTCAAGGTTTTCTGTGGTGGTCCCGCGGCCGCGGTTATTCTGTGGGTTATGGTTTTCAGTTGCGAGACGTTCGCCTGCTGCTTCTTGGGAAACAGCATCTTCTCATGCTCGGGCGTGAGAACTATCCGCGACTGGGCGCCCTGGGCGTTGGTGATGATCATGACGGTGTTGCTGGGGGCGCTGACGTCCGTCGACGAGGGCACCAGTTTGGCGGAGACCGGCTTGTTGTCCGAGGAACCCACGTGACTCTCTGGGCCCTTGGTCACCAGAACGTGCGCTTTCCCCGTTTGAGGATCGATTACGATCTTCTGCGTTCGTCCGGGCCGCGGCGAATTTTGTGTGGGTAATATTATAAATTTCTCTCCTTTCGACGGGTTCTGGGGAGCCGGCTGTATGATTGTGGGTGTCGGTTTCACTTCCTTAACTGTCGGTTCACCTTTTGCCATGATTATCTTCTGTTTCCCTGTCGTTTTGTCAATGACTAGCATTGGCTTCGCGCCTCTAAGTTTAGACGATTTGGAGAGGATATTAGGAGTATTTGCGACTTTGTTAAGGTCGGTAACGGGGCTCATGAGTAAGGTTTTCACATCAGATTTGTTGGTGCTAACGTTTGTGCTGGTGACGGGCGCAATGGTCACCTTCTCAGGTTCTGATGGTTTACTTTTCACAAGTTTGGGCGAATTTGCGCTGTGCAAGAGGTTACCATCTGACATAACAATTGGCATTTTCTCTATACTCTCGGGCGTAATCAGATCTTCGGTGAAAACTATAGGCATGGAGTTAATATCGAACATAGCTTCGTCAGTGGATTCTTTGACAGGTTTAGGCTCTATGGCAATGGGGTTCACCAGGGAGTTTTGATGTTTGATTTTTTGTATCTGCGTTGGTGGCTTTGCAACTTTCCTGACTTTTTGTTGAATGATAATTGTGTTCGCGTCAGTGGGTGGGTCTGGCGAGGTGCGTATGGTATAAGTCTGTACGGCTCCGTCCTGCGCTGGGTCCTTCGTTCGCGAAAGAATAATTTTCTCGGGCTGTACGTCGTTAATCTTATTAATAACGTTCTTCCCTGTAGTTGTGCGACGAATAATTATTTTCTGTTTTGGCGTGTCCGGCTTCCCGGCAAATGTAGATTTTGCGACGTCGAAATTTAATATTTTCTCCTTTGCGGGTATGATGACTTGTTTTTTTATTATTGGTTTGTTGGCCGTAGTTTTCGGAATGCTTGGCTCTTCTAATATTTTAAGTAACTTTGAGGAGGTTATTTCCATTTTCGTATTAGGTATTTCTGTATTATTAATTTTAGGTATTGAAGTCGCATTTTTTTGTTCAGTGTGTTCCACTTTATTTACACTGTCTGCCCTATTATTTTGATCTGTATTCGTTGAAGGGGTCTCAGACGTGTCTTTAGTATTTACAGTGTTGTTCATGTTATGCTCCATACTTAATTTATGTTCGATTGTTTCGGACATCTGTACTAACGATTGAGCGGCATTTAAATTTTCGCTCTTTTCTTGTTCAGTCTCAAAGCGTAATAAGTTATCGTTGTTTGGAATCAGAAGAGATTTTGATTTCCGTTTTACATGTTCTTTAGGCTTGATCGGTTCCTTTATCTTTTCCTCTATAACCATCGGCTTGGGGGGTTCATCAGCTACTTCAATGTTAGTAGCGGACTCAGGTTGTTCAATAGGTTCGGGTACATTAAGACTGACTATTTGAATGTCATTACATGTTTTACTTTGGATGGCGGTCGCGGGTAGATTAATTAATGCTTCAGCTATTTGCAAGTCCGATTCAGACGGAACGCTTTCCACAACAGTTTCCAAAGAATCATTGCCTGCCTCATTATTTACTACACTATCTTCAACTATCATATTTTCACTAACGCTATCTTGTGATTTATTACAGTTTTTAAATTCACCGCAGTCGTTTATAAGCTCATCATTTGAATTGTTCTTAACTTCTTCCACTACCTTGTCTGAAATTTCATTGGTCTCACTAGAGACATTTTTGTAGCCATTTATATTAACGCTTCCGACATCTTTGTTATCGTCTTCAAACAAATCTTCAGGTAAATCATCGCTAATGACTCTTGTTACTCTATCAGCTTCTCTAGAAACGCTCAATAGGGCGTCTACGGCAGAGGCAGTGGTTTCATTCATAAACGGCTGAATATGGCTGTGTTGGGTAGTTTGTGGCTGTTCATACGATTCGCTAACTTGAGTATCAGTAATTTCTGTATTAGTCATTGTACTTTGAGCTTCATCGTTTACAGACTGATTATCACCTACACTTGAAATATCATTATTTATAACCATTTCACTTGTAGTAACATTAGTATCATTATTAGAACCAGCCACTTCAGTATTTGTTACAACACTTTCATTATTTAAATCATTTAATTCATTGGATACAATATTGGAAGCGTTTGCTGGTTCTTTACTAGTTTCCCATTCCATTTCATCACCTAGATTAACTTTCCCGCTCTCTGTGAGATCCGTTTCACTAGTTGTCCTGTCGGTTCCTTTAATAATTCTATCTACTGCAACATCCTCCTCTTTCATTTCAGAATCCATTACCTCTAAAGCCGGAGTTCGTACTTCAGCAGCTACGCTATTATTTATGTTAGTATCCAAGTTATCAGTTCTTACATCTGTAATATTGCTGGGATGAGGAATTTCTAATGGTGCACATTGAACATCTCCTTCTATTTTTGTTATTGTTTCTGGCGACTCTTTTACATGATTGATTTCCTCTTTGTGGCTATTAAACACCTCTGTTTTATTGAGAACTGATTTAATACTGTTTGAATCTTCAGTATATACAGGTTTAATTTCTTGAGTCGGGTATAGTACATCTGTTGTAGGTTTGACAAGTAAAGGTAATTCTTGTGATGTTTCATCTTGTATTTTGTCGTCCTTTTCTTGTGATATGTCTGGACTAGGCGTGTATGCAGACATAATATCAGCATACCGATTTAGATCTTGAATATCGTTGAATTGATCTAAGTTATGTTTCTCTCTTTGTGCTGCTTCAGCTTTCATCTTCTTTAACTGAATTTTTGGTGCTAAACGAGCAACTTTAACTTGTTCTATGGGTGGCGAATCTCTCGCCTCAGGCGATGACGCTACTTCTGAACCATTTGTTTCACTATCGGCTACGTCCATTCTTTCCACGGCACTTAGCTGCTCAGCCACATATTTTCCGATTACGTCCTGACTTCTAGAGTGTCGGCTGCGAAAAAACGTTTTAGTCTTGAAAATGGCTTTGGTTTGAGGTGTTTCAGGCGCTTTCTCTGTACTTCCTGTTGATTTATCCTGTTTGTCTGGTGATTTTACGATCGAAGGCTCAGGAAAATTTTCCTCAACTTTCAATGGTTCGGGCGCTGACGGTAATTCTGGCACAGTTGTCTTGTTTAATAGTTCAGCGACTTCCCTTGCAACGTCATCCTCGTCTAAACTGAGACTCTTACTATCCTCTTTGCGTTTTGGATTTTTAACTCGAGGAATTTTCCTGCCTGCATCTTCTTCCACATGCCAGTCTTCATCCTCACAGAATTCATATTTAGAGTCACTAGACGACTCAGGCTTTTCGCTAGCAGGTGAATTGTTGGATTTCTTTTCTACAGGTGCATCACTGGGAATCGGTAAACTGGATAAGTCAGCTGACGTCGGTACCGCGGGAGATTCAGCAGTCTCCGGCACTTCTGGAGACCCAGCCATGACCGTGGTGGAGGACTCATCATTAGATTCTTCATCCCCATCGTCCCAGTCTGCCAGCAGGCTGCTCTTGATCTCTGCGTCAGTTTTAGCCTTTTTAGCCTCAGCATTGAGCTTTTCTTCAGCTGCTCGTTTTTTGTTAGACTGAGACGCTTTTTTAGGCTCTTTGCCTGTTGCTTCCTTTTTCGGTTTCCGAACTTTTGGTGTTTTCGATGACTTTGAAGTTGGTTTTGTGGAACCTGGAGTTGTTTTTTTCCGTACTGGTGACGGTGTGTATGGTGTAAAAGATACGCTATGTGTTTTGTTGTGTAAAATTAGAACGTTTAAACGGGTAGTGCTGAAAGAGCATGCGTGACACGAATACGTTCCGGATATTGAAGCAGTTGGGGTTGATGGTGACGGTCCAGGGGCTTGAGTTGGCTTTACTGGAGTGTCAGAATTTTGAACTAAATTATTTTGTTCATCTTTGTCTTCGTCTTTATTATCGGGTTCCGGCACAGGTTCAACACTCGTCGAAGGAGTTATGGTAGATTCGGGAGTTTCTGCAGCGGGATTGACATTTGGAGCAGGTTTAGAACCTTGCACCAAAATATGAACTTTGTAGTCAGCCTTTTCCCGAAGCTGAAAAAGACAACATTATTTTGGAATAACTTATTAAATTCATTTTAGAATAACAGTAGATACATTACATGATGAAACACAGTTTGAAGTGTGAAGGATAATGATAATATAATTTTGTTGTTCACAATTGTCAATCAACACGTTTTTTTACTACTACCTAGTGAGAAAGCCTGGCAATAGTGTGTAGGCTTATCTTTTTTCAAACCTAAATTTCTTTTATATACAGGAAGTAACAAAATCCCTATGCCCATTTCCTTAAAAAAATTCAGACACTGGCGAAAGTGGTATACCACGATAGATAAGCACAGTAACCTTGTGGAACTCAGATTATTAAGCATATTAATAACGATAGCTTATTGGTTGGTTCCCACTGGAACCTGTTTTGTCAAGAAAATAGATTCAGAACAATATCAATATCTCACTCATACTTCAACATATAAAAATATAATAAACACTGAACTGCTTCTACTTATTAGCTCCGTGCCGTCACTTTGGATGGCTATGGGGGTTTTGTTACACCTGTATATAGGTTCAAAATAACAACATATGCAATAAAGTGGTTGATATTGGTTCCTAAAGGTTCTCAATAGAAACATGAATTTCATTATTGATTGATTAATTTGATAGAATATTATTGACTGCCTTATGTAAACCAGAGGCACTGCTCCGAGTCTGGGTGACACTTTGTGTTCATTAATGATATGTTTGAAAAATAGTCCCCGCAATACAGGTTATTATTTTTTCTAAAATGAAAATAAGATACACAGGTGGCAGCCATCAAGCTCCTTAACCATACCAAAGAGTATTTTAGTGCATGTATTATATTTACTCCATATACATACTAACATAACAGTAAATCACTATCACTACATAATATAAAACAAAGTTGCTGTTGTCTGTCTGTCCCTATGTATGCTTAAATCTTTAAAACTATGCAACGGATATTGAAGCGTTTTTTGTAATAGATAGAGTGATTCAAGAGGAAGGTTTATGTGTATAATACATGCATAATATTGTAGAGAAACACTCATAATTTTAGATGTTAATCATTGCACCCGGGCGAAGCCAGTGGGTCATTAGTTATAGTATATAGTAGCTTAAAACATTTCAACCTAAAAGCAATATGATAGGGGAACATTTGTGCATGTTATCAACCCATTGGCATGACTTACCCCATGAGACTATTGTGAATAATAGATTTTGGCTCAACATGTTTGTGCAAATTGCATTGCTATTGCACAGTATGTTTGTGAAATACCACTAAACTATTAAAGGCAAACACTAGGCACATTGTGCAAAAAACAATATCTAAATAGTACCTTTCTTGTAGGAGTGTGAGTTATTGGAGAATCTGCTTTTCCACCTCTGTCTGTAAAACAAAAAGAATATTAATACAAACATTAATATTTCAACAGATAATTCCTTTTCCATTACTCTTCTGTATTACTATTAATTATCTTAGTATTCTATGTTCTTCCACCACCTATATCATTAATGGCAGGTGGTGTTTTCAAAACTGTGAAATTCTCCTACAATACTTAAAAACATTTCATTCTAATCATCTCATAGTCCTAACTTAGATAGATAGATTGAGTACACTTGACCCATTAAAAAAAAAGACAACATCAACTTTGCAAGAAAGATTACTTTTTTATTATATTTTTAGTGGTCTGTTGACAATATCAGCCTCATTGAGCCCTCCAACCTTTTACATGTTTTGTAACAAGAAAGATAATGTATGAACTCACATTTCTTAGCCGATCCAGGAGTACGCTTAGCAGCCTCTCCAAAGAGGCCAGCGTAGCTCTCCTTCTTTTTCTCCTGAAACTGGTCTTTGGTCAGGATCTCTATGTCCCCACCAACGGCTGTTTCTGCACGTATAATATCATCTGGAAACTTCTCCATATGACCATGTTTGGTTCTGAACATATCTGATGGCAAAAATAAGTTTATAAGGATTTAACTAAGAAACAACTTATGAATTGTTTAACCAAACAATGATTTAAAACTAGCTGTACCCTGCATGTGTTGCTACACCACTGACTAAAATAAATGTGAAGTCAAGACATTACAGAAACATTCTTTTTTTTTATCTAATATTTTCACTGGCCCTTGCGAAACACATTGCTGAATCAGCACATGATCAAATGCATAGTTTACGATTCTATAAAGGACATACAGACAAACATTCATTTTTATATATATAGATGTTAGGTTGCATGCCCTGCATATTGAATGTGGACTGCAGATGGTTTAAACTCCATGAATCAACTTCATTTTACAGGGGTGAAAATCTCTTGGCATATACAGCTGTAGAACTGCTTATTACTTTTATTAGTAATAAATATTCCATAATAAATTATTAGTACAGTTAAAGTGGAGCAACATAAGAATAGCGCCAAAGTAAATTTTTAATTCTCTTATTATCTTCATATTATTAATATACTAACCTTGCTAAACTTTTTAAAGATAATTTATATACAAATCCAGTTGAGAAATACAGGTTATAAATATTGTACAAAATACTTACACAGTCCTTTATTGATAAACTCTTCCTTCCGACTACAGTTGTACTTGTAGATTGAATTGACATTCTTCACATATTCACTGTAATGGCAAAACAAAATGACTCCCATGGACAAATAAATACTAAACACTTTACAAAGCATAAATCAGAATTGGAATCACTCCCATTTGGATATATAAATGAGTGAATATAACATTTATTCGGTATTCCAGATAATTAATTACTATGAGACCATACTTGTAATCCACCATCGAAGAACAAATTCCTCAATAACTTATCCAATAAAAATATGCCACAATCCAGTTTCAGGATAACTGGGATGCCTTACCTTATGTCATTATAATTATGTAAATAACCATCAACTTATGCTTACAGAACAAAGAAAGCATATCATCAAAAATTTGTAAAAAGTACAGAATATCTCAATAGATTCAAGAACTTCAGGTTATGTTGTTGGACTTACTAGCTATCCTCTTGGAAGAACTTGACAACTGCTATAGGTGGTTTCCGAAATGAAGGCAGCAAATCTGGCGGGAGCTTCTCAGCGCCCACCACCTCGCCGGGCCACCAGCATGAGCCCAATTTCACCCATACCACTTCCCCGTCCAAATAATTAACTTCAGTCTGTTCACACATCACCACTTAGTAAGTTCAGGCAAAACGCACGACCATATTTTGTCAAGTAGACATTGAAAGCCGAATGCAACAGATATTATAACATCTCGTAGGAATCAATTCATCCAGTGTTGTCCTCTATACGTCACCCAATAAATGTGTGTTCGATAAATAAGAAAAGGTGAAATTTCGACATTTATTTGTCAAAACACTAGCAAAATATTAGTTGTAAATATCACCGACTGCGTACAAAATTATTTTATTGGTTGAGTTAGTTGGTAGCACTGACAATTTACAATAATGTAATATGGACGATAAGATACATTATTTATTTTTAAGTATACTTTTTATAACGCTTGTCGATTTATCATTTCATATTCTACTCAACCAGTTGAATATATAAAACAATTTTATATAAAAGTATATCAACAAGCACACCGGAAGTGAATAAAATGGACGGCGTCAGCAGATACCAATACAAAGAAACCAAATATTTAGTGATACCAGCCTTAAAATAGGACCATAAACAATAATAATATAGTTGTTTTGTGCGAGATTAACCTGGCATTAATTATTTATAAATTACTGCAGTTTACCAATATCCCTAATTGTTAAGGATTATTAAAAAAAGGTTCATCATCATCATCATCATCATTTCAGCCGAAAGACGTCCACTGCTGGACATAGGCCTCCCCCAAGGATTTCCACAAAGGCCGGTCCTGGGCCACCCGCATCCACTGCTTTCCGGCGACCCTAACCAGGTCGTCGGTCCACCGTGTGGGAGGCCTACCAGCACTGCGCCTTCCGGAACGCGGTCGCCACTCGAGGACTTTTCTGCCCCATCGGGCGTCGGTCCTGCGAGCTATGTGCCCTGCCCACTGCCACTTAAGTTTGGCAATCCGGTGGGCTATGTCGGTGACCCTGGTTTTCCTGCGTATCTCCTCATTTCTGATTCGATAAAAAGGTTAGGATCAGTAAACTGCATAAAAATCTTTTAGAGTAAATTTTTATTTTATTTGGGGGGCTTGCGGCCTACAATACGAGTAAGTAGATAAAAAGGAAAATACATTTCAATAAGCCATTATAAGCCTCCGCAATTCCGCAATGTAAATTGCAGGTACACAAATACTAAACTTAGTGAGTCAAAGAAGACAGCATTAATTAGTTATATTAAATTTTTAGAAAAGGTCGATGTAAAGCCAGATTTAAATTATAGCAACTTGTCGTTCCAAACAACGGTTTAAAATTGTTGAAAACTATGTTTATTAATATGAGCGTAGTGAGTGTTCCAGTTAGTCACGACCGAGTACACCGACTACAGTAGGTGCTATGCTATGCTTTACTAATCATAAAGTGCTGTATTTACGAGACATCCTCTCACAATTGTGCCTATCTTACACCGTATAAATATTACAAGAGGTAAGCTAGAGGCCCCGAAAGCAAGCAAAAATTCCTAAAATTACATAGAAAAAATACTGTTATAAATATAAAATAATTAAAGAATAATTGAACTAATAAAAATAACCTAACCTACTTTACTCTATCCTTAAAATGATAACAATATTTTTATTCAGGTTTTAAATCCTATGATTTATCTGATAATCTGAAATAAATTGTTGAACTGTTGTCAGAGGTGAAAGAATCCATTAGACGTGATTTGAACGGGAACTGCCAGTGTTGTTTTTTCGGAATCAGTTATACGTTTAAGACACTGGTGTTAATGTTCAAAGTACATAGATGCCGTTGAGTATCATTAAGCGCGTCGCCAAGAGTCATGGCAAAAAATGCTAATTATATTAATGGTGCCAGCTGTTGCGCAGCCTTTGACCATGCTGAATCCCCTTCTTCAACTTGATCGAGGAAAATTTGCTCGCCGCACCACACTGCCCGTACGTAGGCGAGCTAGCAAAGGGCATTATCTTTGGCTAGGTTTAAAAAAAGCCGAGCTCAGAACTCAGACAT
Source organism: Clostera curtula (assembly GCA_905475355.2). NCBI lineage: Eukaryota > Metazoa > Arthropoda > Insecta > Lepidoptera > Notodontidae > Clostera > Clostera curtula. Next base: position 15,808,536 of record FR997810.1, read on the forward strand.
TGGATTTACCGTTTACAAAGTGCGGATTTATGAAATCACTACATAGTTTAAAACAAAGTCGCATTCTTCTGTCCGTCCCTATGTATGCATAAATCTTTAAAACTACGCAACGGATTTTGAAGCGGTTTTTTTTAATAGATAGAGTGATTCAAGGGGAAGGTTTATATGTATAACCCACCCCCGCTTTGCACGGGCGAAGCCGGGGCGGGCCACTAGTAATTTATAAACGAATAAATGAAATTAAGCCAAATTGAATTGATTAATTTGGTTAATGTGCTAATGGGATTTAAATTATGTTGGAAGTAAAAATAGAGTTTCGAATACCTATGTGAGCTAATATTAATTATTCTTAAGCGCGTATCTGGCATATTTGAAATTAAGGGCAATATGTGGCTGGAGCATTTGTCAAAATACCATACACAATCCGTACTTTGACTAAAATCGATTTAAAATTTACATTACCAATTCCCTTATTATATTTGTGACGGTATGCATTCATTCTCCTTTTTATATGACGATGTAAGTCGCAGACCTCATATATATAGCATTAAATTCTGTAGTAAGAAGGTACCTTTCGTTAACCGTAACCTGAGGTTCTTTCTTTTGAGCAGTTTTTATGCAGTAGTGCCGTACATTAATTTACCATCAAATAGCTTGTTTTCAGTAAGCAAGCTGTCGAAATGGTGGCCTATCCATGTGGTGACAGATTTAGATTACTCAGTGTCACTACCCTATGCAAAAATAACGGTATCCGTAACGATGAAACGTATGGGCCATGCATGACATTTTGAAATCACGTGATGCTTTGAAATGTCATCGCTGATCGCGACGCATACATTTTAGAGATGCAGATGCCAGATACCGTTAGCGACGTTTTTGAATCTACTCCGAGGTAGAATCAATTATACCGGATAAGTGAAAGCGAAATCAAAAGCCAAAAATCTGTTCTGTTTGGTTTATTTCTTAATTATATTCTCTAAAAATGAATTATATAATTTAATTATGCTTATGCTTAAGGATTCATAACCTAATTTAGCACTAATCAAAAGTTTTGCCCCGTAAACCAAATGTTACGTCATTAAGTACATAAATATATTTATGGAAACAGTAAGTATAGTACGTTTCCATCGGACTATAAAAAGGAGGAGGTTCTGTGTTAAGCCGTGTTTTAAGATGAATACTCATGGTAAATGTCCCTAAAGGGTAAGTTTTTAAGAACCTTAACTTAAAAATTTAAGAGAATTATTTGTATTACATCGTACTATGTATTTATGACACATAATAGACACCTAGGGAGCCTTAAGTCAAGGAGATAATGGTGAAAACTGGTCTCTATTTGGAAGCTTAGCATTACTCAGCGAAATTTAAGCAACTTGGGTCATAATAGCTGCTCTGATTTAACCAAATTCACAGTTCAATTAGGTATTTAATTAATTTAGAGAGTCTATGGTTCTCATATTTTTTCTTAGCCCGCATATTGGCGGACTATTTTGGCCCACTGTTGCGGGAAGTTTCTTTGGACGTACGATAGAGTGCGCTGAATTTGTTTTGTTTCTTGCGGTGAACATTGAGGGCAGGATCCCCGAAGGACTAATGGCGCCAACGCTGCAATAAAATACAAATAGATTAATTTAAAAGTGCATAGAAATAAACTCATTAATTTTTAAGAGTACCTAGCTAGACACTGACCTAATATAGCGGTGACGATATCTATTATTAAGAAGGTAACTTTTGCGCGCGGGTTTTAGCTATCATGCCAGAATCGAGATGTCGCCACCGCTTTATTAGAAGGCGGTATGGTATCATTTTTTTTATTATGAAATGAGGTTAGGACTTCGCTTACACTAGAAGAGTATTATTGACTGAGTGCGTCCCAGTTACCTGAGATGCCCTCCGACAGTTGTTTACAACAGATTTAGAATACATAGTATTTTGCGTTTTGTTCGCACATCGTTTTAGTTTTGACTGGATACAGTTTTTGTGATATCGGCTACATTGTTATAGATATCGATATGGTATGATATCTAACACATATCCGATGTAAGTTACGTTTTGATATATCGAACTCATCCTTAGTCGTAAGACAAAAACAAATTACCATTGATAACCTAGCCGCAAGAGAAGGAAAACTTGATACGAAACCCTGTGCCAACCCGCCTGGCCATAGTGGCACAGTAGGACAATTACCCTCCATGTAACTGGAAGAGGGCGGAGGCCCGACTCAGCAGTGGGTCATATATGGGGTGTTGTACGTATAATCAACGGCAATTATGTAGTGTAGGTAATCTTAGCAATAGGGTATATACTGATTATATCGCCGATACCTACTTCTTGAGTCACGACAAATGAGAGGAACGGTCAACTTAGGAAAAATGTGTTAAGATTGCAAATATTTGCAAAGCAAAGTAAATCAAACCTGCAATTTTTTTTTTTTTTTACGCTTTTCTCTAAGCATGGGAATAGAACCGACGACGCTGCAGCTTTTAGACAGGGCCGTTGACCACATTTGTCCTTAGACTCGTAACAGATGTCATTAAGGTCTTATAGCGTGTGCATATTAAATTAACCTTTATGAAGGTAACTTTTGCGCGCGGGTTTTAGCTATCATGCCAGAATCGAGATGTCGCCACCGCTTTATTAGAAGGCGGTATGGTATCATTTTTTTTATTATGAAATGAGGTTAGGACTTCGCTTACACTAGAAGAGTATTATTGACTGAGTGCGTCCCAGTTACCTGAGATGCCCTCCGACAGTTGTTTACAACAGATTTAGAATACATAGTATTTTGCGTTTTGTTCGCACATCGTTTTAGTTTTGACTGGATACAGTTTTTGTGATATCGGCTACATTGTTATAGATATCGATATGGTATGATATCTAACACATATCCGATGTAAGTTACGTTTTGATATATCGAACTCATCCTTAGTCGTAAGACAAAACAAATTACCATTGATAACCTAGCCGCAAGAGAAGGAAAACTTGATACGAAACCCTGTGCCAACCCGCCTGGCCATAGTGGCACAGTAGGACAATTACCCTCCATGTAACTGGAAGAGGGCGGAGGCCCGACTCAGCAGTGGGTCATATATGGGGTGTTGTACGTATAATCAACGGCAATTATGTAGTGTAGGTAATCTTAGCAATAGGGTATATACTGATTATATCGCCGATACCTACTTCTTGAGTCACGACAAATGAGAGGAACGGTCAACTTAGGAAAAATGTGTTAAGATTGCAAATATTTGCAAAGCAAAGTAAATCAAACCTGCAATTTTTTTTTTTTTACGCTTTTCTCTAAGCATGGGAATAGAACCGACGACGCTGCAGCTTTTAGACAGGGCCGCTGACCACATTTGTCCTTAGACTCGTAACAGATGTCATTAAGGTCTTATAGCGTGTGCATATTAAATTAACCTACTCTATTTTGGAAGTAGGCTCATAACCTAACTTACTTTTCAGCCGTTTCCCGATAGGATCGCAAGGTGCCTCTCCCAGAGCGCATTTCAGCTGCCTCTGAATGAACCGCTTATCGTTCAGGGCATCTTCCAAGGCGGTATCTGAAACCTGTGGCCTCTGTGGTGGGGCCTGCTGCTGGGCCCAGCAAACGGCTGCCAAGGCGCATAGTACAAGAGCCTGGGATATCTGCAAACGATAAGGATTTACGTTAGTATTGAAATAAGGGTAATTACTATACTTTTTATACGTTAAGAACGGTTCACAAAACTTGATGGTGTACACGTTTCTTATGTGATGGATTCTAACATTTATGGAGGATTGGAGACAGTGTATCCATCCTACTCGATGTGAACACAGCATTCAATTAACACTGATAATCATTAGGCAATTACATAATAACTAAATATGGAGGTAAAATATTAAGTCCTAGATGTATTACAAATACGTTTGATGCTTGTGGTCGATGCGTTAAATATATCAAATGTATCTCGAAACTTGTTATACTTATTGCTCAAACGATATATGGGTGAGTGCTGTCCATAATTAGTTCGACAGAATGGGGGGTAAAAAGTTTAACTTGTACCTATATTCCAATATGTTTAGAAAGGTCTATAACCGCCAGCTCATACGAGTTGCCTAACTGTGGAAGTTCAGTAGACAAATGGCGACACTTCATATTCTAAAACCACACGGATAATCTTTACCATCAGACCGGGTGGTGACAGATTTAGAATACATAGTGTCACCACCCTATTCCATCCTGAGGGTGTCGCAAGAGCCGACAAAAGGAAATGACAAGGCCAACACGTAGCCGCAAAAGAAGGAAAACTTGATACCTGGCCAGCATGGAACAGTAGGCTACTTACCCACCCCCGTGATGGGTGGAGGCCTAACTCCGCAGTGGGTCATTTATGGGCTGAATAGTAGTACAGTAGATTCTATAAAGACAAGGGGTTGAAAAGTAGTAGTAGTTCTATAAAAAGTACTATAACCGATGTTGCGGAATAAGTCACGCAAAAACCACGAATCTCAGCGATGATGGCGTCGATTGCATAAGCATTGTAAGGACGAAGAGGTTTTGCGGTCAGCGCGCAATATTATGTGCGATTGTGTACTGGCAGGCACGAACCACGACTTCAGATGGTTGTTTATTTTTCGCTTTTTAGTGCCTATTTTGTGGTCAGTTTACGTTTTTTAGTAAAACGTTATTATTTTTCCATTTTAGTGCACATAACAAATTCGTCGAAATAATACAAATTTTGTCTTCAAAAACTTTTGTTCAGGGTTCGTTCGTTTCAGCCCATAAATGACCCACTACTGGGTCGGGCCTCCTCCAAATTTATGAAGGTAAATATACACTGCCACGCGGCTAGGACGGGTTGGCCCAGGGTTTGTATCAAGTTTTCCTTCTCTTGCGGCTAGGTGATCTGCCTCTTGCGTTCTCTTAGTCGCCTCTAACGACACCATATAGACGGTATTGTAGTGTAATGAAACAGACGCCACTGATTAGCAACTCATTTATTAAAGTGAAGGTATTCTACAACTAACATATTTAAGCAATACCCACAACACCTTCCCCTTAAAATAACACACAATCAATATTCTACTTTACTTTGCAGCCCTACTACGAGTAAGTGGAGGTGAATGATAACTATAATTATTCATGTCAACACTTGGTTTATAATTATCATCATCGTCATCCCCCGTAACATAAACCTCGTCATCCGACAAGAAACAACTGTTTCTCGACTTTTCGATCGGTTTATCACCAGGCGCACCTGCAATCAAATGTCGACGATTACGGCGATAAATCCCTTTTTTGTTGTTAACAATATAATATGACCGCGGCGTTATGGCTTTTGCCTATTTTCGTCTATTTTTATTTTCTAACATTATAACATTGTCGCCGACATTTAATTCTGGTAGTGCCTTAGAGTGTTGATTGCAATACTCCGTACTCTTTGATTGTTTATTTAATATGCTGCTATATTGTATACACGGATGATTTAAATTCTCCTGGTAGCTTTTACATCTTTTTATTAGTCCTAAAGTCAAACAAGCTTGCAAACCTAACACACTCTGACAATCCATAGTGGTGATAGCAAACTTTAATTCATAAACAATACCTTTGTGCCACCATTTAAGTTTACAAATACCTTTAATTGGAATCAAATCTCCGCAGTACGATCGTAATTTAACACGCTGTTGGGCAGAAATCACCTTATTACTATATCCTAGTGATAGGAAACGTTTGTAAGATAATACATTAACATCTGCTCCCGTATCCAGTTTAAACTTTTCAAAACCAAATTCCCCGCGAAGCGTTTCATGCCAGTCCTCAGATGAGACATTAATCTCTGAGACATTGTACACAGTAGATATAAAAAAGGACTCACAGTCACCCTCTTCTTGGAGGTTTTCCTCAGTAACTCCGATATCGTACACTTTCCTAGGATTTTGCCTTACTTTACACATTCTAGCAAAGTGACCATAATTTTTGCGCACATAACACTGCACAGACACAGCCGGACACGAGCCCGGTTCGGCACATTGGCCGCCGCACCTATCGCACAGACCCGATCGATGCACTAAAGGTTGGCCGCGCGCTGGCCCCGGCAGGCACAGCGCTGGGCCCGTAACCGCGGCGCCTGGTGCGCCAGCACCAGCTGCCATGCACGTTCACAGCATCCACCTGCATCGCTCCCAGGGCTCCTGTTGCATTGCGTGTCTCCAACAAGCGATTGCTATCGTGCGAGATTTCATCGACCTGACATATTTTAATAGCTTTATCCAATGTCAAATCTTCGGTTCTCAGCAAACGATCTCGTAGGATTGAGCTACGTATACCGCAAACAATCCGATCTCGAATCAGCTCCTCCCCCAAACTTTTAAACTCACAAAATTTTGATAACAATTTCAATGCTGTTACATATTGGTCGATAGACTCGCCGTTTTCTTGATTCCTCGTGAAGAAATTGTATCTGGCTAACGTAATATTTTGTTTCACACCAAAATATTCGTCAAATTTTTTCAGTAACAAATGGACGTCTTCTTTTTCACTCTCATTACTAAATGAGAATGTCTCGTACACATCAAATCCCTCGGGTCCAATTAAATTTAATAATAAACTAGCCTGTACATCAGCTTCCTCTTTATGCACCCCAGATGCTTTTAAAAATAATATGAATTGCGCTTTCCAACGCTTCCACGCGTCGGCCCGGCCGACGGAGTTGCCATCCAAATCCAATTCCGCTGGTGGCCGTGCGTGTTCCATGTTTCTTCAACACTATTACTATACCACGTAACTATGTAGTGACACAAACGTTAGAATATACTATTTTATATCGCTTAAAACACCGCTGTCACCATGTAGTGTAATGAAACAGACGCCACTGGTTAGCAACTCATTTATTAAAGTGAAGGTATTCTACAACTAACATATTTAAGCAATACCCACAACAGGTATGTGTTGGTGGGTGACATTTTGTATTTTAAATATTGTTCGTATACGGACAATTTGTTGATCACTTATTTCAAATTTTCTGCCAAAATACTGACTCTGGAATCAATACCAATCGACATTTTCCACAGAACAAAATTTAAAAATCCCTATTAGAAGTCGGCTGCCAAAGTAAATATAAAGTACAAAGTCTTTTCCGTTATTTTCTACGCGAACTTTAACCATGTGGTTTGAATCGTACCATTCGTATCTAACCAACGCTATCGCGATTCCATTAACATTATTGCTACGTGCTTTGAAAGTAAATTGATTTGCATTTAACAATGGATTTGTTGTCTTTTATGTGTGATACATGTTTATTGTTAAGTACTTAAGCGACGTACATACATATAACATTCTATTTTCACAGGTAACCTCTTTGCACAAGTTATGTCTTTTGGTACATAATAAATAGGATGTTGAAACGTAGGTTGGTAATAAGGGTGCTTGCATACGATGCAAGTAACCTGCACAAGTTACTGGTACCAGTTACTCGCGTAAACGTTTCCATGGTGCCAATAACTAGCGCAAGTCAGCATAACAGTGGCACTTGCGTGACTGATCACGCAAGGTTCTTGTGCGTTCTTGTCTCGACGAAATTGCACCGTGTACAAGCACTCTAATGTTCTTTGTTTGCAAATCTCACTCCACACTTCTTAACCCCGTTTTTGGAACGCAAATTAAAAAACGAATGAACAGGTACGACCTAATGCTAAAAATATAATTCAATCAAACTATGTAGGGAAGCTAAAAATACCATAATTATTATTGGTTTTTACTACTTCCGTTGAGGGAATATATTATTAGTATGAACAAAAAAAATGCTAATTTATGTAATTTACTTATTTGCCAAAGTAACTTTCTGTGGCTTTAATTTTCCGTACCGTATCGGGTTTTGAGAACGGCGGGCAACTTTCAATTCATATGGAAATTGCCACTCTCTCAGAGAAAATGTAGCTAATTGCACATGGCTGGTAAACAGTCTTAAAAGAGCCGACATTCATAAATTAGGTGCTATGGTAATAACGATACTTACAATGATGGTACCTACTTACAAATATGGTAGAATTCAGTAATTTAGTTTCCTGTATATTCATCGCAAAAACCGTTAAATAGCGATATCATATCAAATTAATTCATTAAATAAATCCTATAGAACAAGTATATTTCACCATTGACCTTAAACATATGGCCTTAGGTATAATATACATAAGTTCAAATTATGAAAGGCAGCTTATGATTTCTTTTTGCATTATGTTTTTTTCGTTAATGTCATTTCCTACTTTGACCGCTACTAAAATCCCGAATCGACTTTAAAAAAAATCTCTGCCTGTTGCGTTCTTTTAGTCGCATTTTCCCAAAGACACCCTATTTATTATACTGCGAAATGTGCGCAGGAGAAGCCACTAGTAAATTATAAACTGTGTATAGTTACGTTGTGAGGCATTAGGTTAACACTATACAATAACTATTTGACTACATGGTTCCCACAAACGATGTTAAATTGGTCTGAAAAAATACGAATGAAAATGGCATCCTTCACCCACTTTTACTCGACATCATCATTGGAGAATAATGATTTATGACTAAACAAGACTTGTTATGTAATGTCATACACTGCGGTGTGAGCATCATTTTGTCATTCGAACAAGAAAATTACAACCAAGGTTTTACGACAAGTAAACTCTAAACGGGTTTGGTTTGCTTTTTTGGTCCGTTCGTGACTATTGCGGAAGCTCTCACATCATATCCGTTTTTGTATTCAAACATGGCGACTTAAGGTGAATGTTCCAGGGTAGCCCGCGAAATTCAAATTTTCTTATTGAATTTCGCGGGCTACCCTGGAACATTCACGACACCACAGTCTTGGTGTCATTTATGTACCTGAATTTCATGTTTGTAAACTACTCCCGTGATACAGGTTATACCACTTATACCTAGAGCAGGGGCTGCGTTTTTTTTTTACAGAAAATAAATTTAACTTTGATACTCTTGCCAGCTATTCTCAGTACCTACAGCAGTCTTTCGAACCGATTGTGGTAAATGTTAAATGGCTAATGTTTATAGAGCTGATGTAATGTAAAAAGCTCACATGAGCTAACTTGAATAAATAGACATTGTAATTTTTGACAGCCCTTGGTAGAATATCAGGGCATTATCATAGAACTGGGAAAGGGTCTCTCCCTGCCAAATAAAATCGCCCATGTGATATTGCGCTTGAGTAAGGGTTGCGTGTGCTGCCGGATTTAGAATACATAGTGTTGCAACCCAGTTTCATCCTGAGAGTGTTGTAGAGGGGGGCTTAACGTCAAGTCCTCCTCCACCCCCGGCCTCCGTCCGCGGCGCGGGTTAGCCAGAGCTCCCTCCTTTGCGACCAGCTCCGCCGCCCCCTTCTGCGACATTAGTGCCTCGCAGAAGTAAGCCACGCCAGCCCTCGGTTTAGAGACCAACCAAGTTAACCGCCAATCCGAGGACACTGGTGCATTAAGTCTGAGGACAGAGGAGTCCCCGGAGCCCAAACCCGCTACAACACCGTGTGCTTTTCGTATGGCCTCTCTCCGTGGGCCCGCGCGGCTTTGGTGACCTTGAGCCGGTATGGCACCACAAACCCCCTCACCACGGTAAGGTATCAGCACAGTCGAGAAAACCCTGTGCCAACCCGTCTGGCCAGCGTGGCACAGTAGGCTAATTACCCTTCATGAGTTAGAGGAGGCCTGACTCAGCAGTGGATCATTTGAAGGCTGAGAAGTAGTAAGTAGTAGGATGGTATGGGTTGGTGACACTGCGTATTCTAATTCCGTCACCACACCGAAAATTGTTGTCTTGACTTGTCCATGGTGGCGTATTCGATAGTCTGTATAACTATCGGATCAATAAACAAAATCACCTTGCAATGTCGTGTAGTATTTTTGTTCTGCACAAAGTCCGGATGGTGATTCATGACCATGCCACATATCTCCAGTATTTTATTGCACTAAGTAAACTATACAGGGTGTGACAAAACCCCTATAGCCATCCGAAATGAGGCAGAGACCGTAGCCAGCTCTGTGTGTAAATTACTTTTCTATTGTGAAGATTCTCGATGGCTAAACGGGTTTCCGTGTGGTGACGGATTTAGAATGGATAAAATCGACGCCCCAATTCCTCCTGAGGGTGTCGTACGAGCCGAAAACTTTGCCGCAAGAGATGGAAAACTTGATACGAAACCACAGTAAGCTAATTACCCTCCCTGTGACGGGAGGAGGCCCGACTCGGTAGTGGATCATTTAAGGGCTCATAATAGTAAACAAGTTTTGTTACATCTTGTGTAAGTCTTAATATATTCTAGCCGCAAAAGACATAAGATTATATATACAATACAAGAATATATAATTATAAAATAAATATCATTGGACATTTCACACAACGCCATCTCGTCCCAAGCTAAGCAACTTAATGCTTGTGTTATGGTAACGAGATGGATGATAAACTACTTATATACATTTTTTTTTGTAAATACATACATATTATAGATAGAAATGACACCCAGACTCCGAGCCAGTGCCTCTGGTTTAGACAAAGACACTTGCCCGACCCCGGAATCGAACCCATGACCCGTTGATCCAAAGGCGGCACATCTAACCACTAGACCAATGAGACATGCGTTCAAACGAGTATTTCTTGAATCACCCTTTAGTTTTCTTCCATTCATTTAGTACATTAACCCCCTAGCATTTGTTTTACACAGGTATTTCTACAATGTGTACCTTACATACTTACATGTGAAGCAACTTGGTAGGAGAACTCTTAAATATTTAACGGAACGTTAAAATAATGTGTATTTTCCTTTCAAATTACAAGTCTTTACACTACAGTTTCTTAAATTATGTACCATAGTATGCCAATACATTTTGTTTTTCTGTAATATTAGTCAACTAGCTTTTCCTCGCGGCGTCGGCGGTGGTCTTTCATAACCAGAGTTTAGAGAGGAATCTCTACTTTACCTTCCTTTAATTCCGATAGAAGCAAGAATTCATGGTAACGAAATGAAAAAAAAGACTGCTGCAAAGCATTCGAAACGTGGTAGTTTTGTACGTGTGTTTATTATGTATGAGCGTTTGTTTTATACCCACTTACTTAGCAACTCTAGCAGCTACACAGTCTGTCTAATTCCTATACCACAAAGCCCAATCCTAGTCCTAATTGTGTCTGTTCAAATCTTTAGTACTCAATAAATATTATTCTAGCACGTATACACGATCCTAAGTTGGTCGGTCAAAGCAGCTTCACAGAATTAACCCAACTTCTCTTTATTTACATTAATCAAAATAATGAATTATTTTTTACGTTTTTAAATAATAATTAGCGTCTGCATATCGCTGCTTGTCTGCAATTTATAAAATAAGAGACAGATTTTAAATTTTTTTAATTTCGTTAATAAAAAACGCTGTTACAACGCTCCAAAGTTGACCGCGTTCGTCAATGCTCATGAGAATCCGGTCAAAACGAAATGTTTAACTTAGATAAAAGATCTTTTTATTGTAAATAAATTTTTATTTTTTGTTAAATCCGTTTAATTTTGGTAAAATGTTATAGTTATTATATTACCCTATTTCCCAGATGTCAATATTCAATTCAAATATATTTACGTTCGCAGCAAAGCGAAAAAGGTTTCAATGCAGGTCACTTTTTACCTGATTGATTTCCAATTCTACACACACAAAGTTTCACAGAGGAAAACCCCCACTGTTCACAATTGTAATTGTTAGCTGTGCACATAGCCGAAGCAGTGAGTCAATTGTAGTAACTCACTATGAACTTGTTGAATATTGAATATTTTCATACGTATACCTATATATATGAGAACTTATTGTGGTACTTAACTGCCTATGTTTTAAAAATAGAGAAATTAATCGTTGATCAAGGTGAACTACCAATTTTTTGCTTTACCAAGACCAGTTAGTTCTACGATACGGGATAGGAACCGTGAAGAGAAATTACACGAAAATTGCAACATTACCTGCATCTTAGGACGTGAAGCGATGAACCGTAACACTTTTACTTTCTGCGAAAACTGCGTTGACCCGAATTTAATATCGTCGATATTTACACTGGTTTAGTCAGGCGTTTCACAGTACGTCCAGTTGGTGAATGGTAGGCCAAGCACTGCTGCCATAACCTCTTACTTAACACCACAATCCCCTCTATTCGGACCGGACTACGCGCTACTGAGTCAAAGTTACGTGATCAAGAATAAAACATCAATTATTGTATCCAAAAGTGTTATGTATTACTTTTTTATTGTATTTTATACTTACATCCGTGTATCTTAGGGAATTGTTCTGTTTTATAAGTTCTTTAAAATTGAAGTAGACACCAAATAAAATAATGGTATTGAAATGTCCTGGCCATTACTTAAAATTAGACAAATAAAAAAATACGGACTGTTTTAATAACACCTACGCGCAATTACAATTATTTTAGTAAAATTAACGACAAAGGTGTCTGTGAGGGCTATGTATTTGGAGGGAAAATATTCTAAGGCTATGTAATACAATTTATATAAACCTTTTAAATGAACAGATATCAGCGAGGTACTCTGTGACATGTTTAAAATTCTAATTACATAAATCATCTATCATTATTGGGAAATCATATTGTTTGAATTGTTTTGTTATTCCAATAGCACAAAAAATAATTTAAGAAACCCACGCAGGTTAATTTTCAATATTATTTTATAACACATTAAAATATCTAAAAAGCAATATCCAAGCAAATAAGTGTTTATTTCACGCAATACGCTTTTACACGGTTAGGCAATTCTGTAAAACCGGAACCAGTCGGTTCGCGTCATTTCTTTGAGCGGAAAAGTTCATAATATACTTAATAATACATTTATGGAAATTTATTATCTCTGATCATAATGCTGAAGAGTCGTTTTGTCGATGAGTGTGTAGCCATGGCCACGATGATAATCGGGCATTTTTTACAATTCCAAACCAACAAAGTGTAAACCTACCGTAAACGATAATTTATTAAAATATACCTAGCCTATTATATGAGTTATAAGATAAGTATACATACCTAGGTACGGATTTAAAAACCTGTATTCATTTTCTTTGAATGTGTTTACATAAATAATAGGTTTGCCCTTAGAAAGAAACCTCAGAAAAAAACAATTTCTAGACCGACCCGTGACGTATGGATACAGTTTTTATTAAAAGAGCAACAGTTTTTTTTTAATATTCCGCGGTAATAAAATGACGTAATGCGTTTAATTGTCTATGTTCAACCGTACTGGCGCACAATTTTTGCCCACTCCCACGGGTAGTTTCGTTGAATGAACGCCAAAGTCCGACGAATTTGATGAGTCTCTTGTAAGGTGCATTGAGGGCAAGCTCCCCTCAACACCAACGGAGCCAGAGCTGAAAAAAACATTTCATTTTCTACATGGCAAGGATAGAAGGTAATTGCGATGGGACCAGTATTCTGAATCCGCGTGACACGTATAGTACGATTACGTTATAGGATGTCTTGACGTTGGTATTTAAATAAAATAACACGATCTGTTAAGACATCATTTACCGCAATGTGCAAAGATAGTGAAATAGGTTTTCACATAGCTAAGTACCATTACTTTTTTAAATCAATCAATAACAAAAACTGTAAACCGACTTCAAAAACAATATTAAACTAAAATGTAAAAAGTTACCAATCTACAATATTAAACGACCATTTGAAGTCGCTGCCATGGGGTCAATTTAAGTGGGCATTACATTACGTTGGACAATTAGTTGATTAGCGACTAATGAGGGTAATAAATGCCTTTTGATAAACCAAAACCACTTCGTCTCGTTCGACAGTTTTCTAAGTGCAGTCCTTCACCTAGTTTTGTAGAGACTAGAGAGTTTGTATCTGTAATCGATAGGCGACTAGAAACAATGCGTTCGTCAAACGTTGCGTTCAGTTGTTATAGATTATGTTTATGCAGCAATTTTATGTTATAACTAGGTTGATACTATGTACTCAGCTCATACATGGAGGGTAATTAGCCTACTGTGCCACGCTGGCCAGACGGGTTGGCACAGGTATTCGTATCAAGTTTTCCTGCTCTTCCAGCTAAGTTTTCGACCTTGTCATTTCCTAATGTCGACTCTTACAACACCCGTAGGATGGAATGGGGTGGTGACACAATGTACTGTATGTAATTCCCTCCGTAGAACGGAGAACAGCGGGTCGAAATGAGATGATGTTACCTGATACATACAATATAGAAACAAATAGATTAAATTAAGCTGCAAGAGGGGCTAAGTTCTTGAAGGGTTTAGCTTACACTGGCACGCTTGCGACTCTCAGGATGGAATGGCTTGGTTTTGTTTATTATAAACCCGCCATCACGCAGATTACTTACTTCGGAGTCGTTTCCCGACGGGGTCACATGGTCCTTCTCCAAGTGCACATTTCAGATGCCTCTGCATAGTGGCCCTGTCAGTCAGATTCCTTTCCAGCTGAGCGTCAGACATCTGAGGCGCACCCCCAGCCAAGTATACACCCGCCAATAATATGGACAGCAGAAGAACGATCTGTAGGATATTATAATGATGAAAGACCTAACAGCCATGAGATCTATATCATAGGCACCAAAGGCGAGAAATTTTGTTTGTCGTGACTGCTAACGAATGAAGGATTTTAGTTAAACTAAGTTTTAGTTTTAGATTTTAGTTTGCCTCTTGTGTTCCCTTAGTCGCCTCTTACGACACCCATACCGGGTTGGTGACACTGTATTCTAAATCCGTCACCACACGTAACTGTAAGAAAGCATAGATTCCGTTAAAAAAAATATTTATTAAGAGACTGGCACGCTATACAGGGTGTAAGAAAAACCCCATACTCATCTGAGGTCAGGTCAAAGAGCTGACCAAAGTTAATCAAATGTTTTTCTATTTCGAAGTATCAGGGAAATATTGACTTTGAAAAACAAACAACTAGATATTGTTTTCCAAAGTCGCTTCGTAATGTAGGTTCCATAACGTTGCAGAGGTTTCTGTGGGAAATCGTCGGGTTATAACATTTTCATCACCGTAATTTTAAGAAAATAAAATTACTTAGTTTCCTAAAATTATCCAAGTAGTAGGTATCTCTGTAGAGTATTATTAGTCTATTTTCGTTATAATTCTGGATGCGTCAAGCTGAAGACATGGAGGGCCATATGGCGCTCTTTAGGGGAGGCTTAAGTCCAGCAGTGGGCTGATGATGATGATGATCATCTGTAGAAGTTGTATTATCGATATTTTCGTTATACAGTTTTCCAAGGCTGTCTAGTTGGTCTAGGGGCTCATAGACAACCATGCGATACAGGCATACCCAGCGCGGGGCTTTCGTTTTTTTTTCAAGAAATAAAGGTAACCTACTCTTAAACTTCAACAAATATTAAAAAGTCAAGATGAGCACGATTTCGAAATCAGACATATGCTTACTATCAATTCAGAAAATATGCTAATTGACTTGGGATAAGTTCACAAAACCATTTGTCAGGATGCAGATTTGGGCATTTTTGGGTGGTAATAAAGTGTAGGTTCCGAGTTAATTAAAAAAAACATCTCTAAAAAACAAAAAAAAACAATATTGCAAATATAATACCAGAGCCTGGTATGACAGTGGCCGCTTCCAGATATCGTAGCGAATTTTAAGTTAGCTATTTCTAAATTAATTTACTGACATTTAAAATACTAAATGTGACAATGTAGCGTCTTGAATCTACACTTAAAATTACCACTCGCTAACGTCGTACAATCGCGTGGTATTTTCGTTATGTAAATTCAAAGTAAACGGATCTCAAAGAAATGCAGCTTAATTATAACACTAAATAGCCTTACTTCATCTGCCTAGTTACCTAGTTTATAATATCCGTAGAAACCCGCCACGCAATGAATGGTACTTGTTCATGCAACCGGGATTCCCGCAGCTCGGAGAGTTAAGCAACTATTCACTCACCTGCATTTTAATGCTTCAAAATAACACGAGTATTAAAATATTCACACACAAATGTTTAATAAAATTGTGTTAATTCGGGTGCTCGGCCCACTATTCGGGATCGACTCACGCGCAATCATCACATTAGAGCGACTGGGAATGCGGTTCTCCCTCCCTTGCTTGCACGATTAACTAGTCTCCTTAGCGATAAGGCGATAAGTAAGAAGATGGGCCACTCCCTCCTTTGTACTTTTTGTAGTTCCATTGAGACCGGCCGGGCATAAAAAATAATGGCTATTTAAAGCGGTGTTTAAGGAAAAAACTACGATTTCTTTAATGGAAATGTTAACTTTTTAGAAATTAATGACCACGCCGCACGCGGATCGGATGTCATAATAGGTATTTATGCTTTAATATTAACATTTTTATCATAAACTACTTTTTTAAATAACATGTCGTAATGTCGTTGATTGAGCCCCACAGGACCTTCACAATCTCCTTAGATACCTACAACATTAGATTTGAATATTCATTGATTCGTAAATTCATTCCTTTCTCTTTTAAAGACTCATGCAGCACAGTCATCATCTTCTGCAACTCTTCAGCCGACGAAGCCAGGAGAACTTGGTCGTCAGCGTAAAGGATACACTGGGCTTCATACATTTAAATGTTTTTTTTATTCCAAGGATCTTGATGTAAACACCAACTCTGAGGTATTTGACTTACGAATTTTCCTTAAAATCTTGGGCGATGCTGATGCAAGATTTGCACCGTATCTTGAGTGTTGTAAGTATCATAATGGTTTAGTCGGATGACTCATGACGAAATTCTTCGAGCGAGGACGTATAGAATCCAGTAAATAGTTCACTCTTATCTTTAAAAATAAAATCATAAGAATATTGTCGTTAGTTTCAGCCCTTACATTATGAACTGCTGGGTCGGGCCTCCTCCAAATTCGAATTTCCTCATATTTTCGTGCCTGAGCACGCATTTTGAACATACCTAATAGCTATTGTTAGGCAATGTTGCAAAATACTATTATTATTTGTTTATTGGCACACCGTATGAAATTAGTTCCATTATTTAATTAATAGTATAGTTTATTAACTTTTTTTAGTAAACACAAATATCTGAATATCGCTAAAACCCAAACCTTAAAATTAAAACTCAAAAATTATGGCCACTGTGTGATAGATATTAACCCGATTTTCTCCTGACAATTTATACGTATAATAAGCTATCTATCTAACTGAAGTTGCATTAATATGGAGCAACTTTATGGATTTAATCAATGATGTTAGAAGTCTAACACCATTGGATTTAATTAACAATTAATGTTAAAATATTTAAACAACATCAAATTGCTAATTAAATCCATAAAATTGTATGTATACAAATAAATAGATTTTCTTCCACTTGCTACGATCCTGGCTCACTACTTTCGCTGATTCCACTTTCATGAACCTCTTCATGCATGCCTCACCTATTTGGTCATGAAATGTATGTGCCCTCCAACACTCCCGCTATATATTTCTTTTTCAAGTCTACTATAAGTCATCCTTTGAATTGAGAAAGGTATGCTTAAATGCTATGACCAAACCTTCAAATCAATTCTAGTTAGTACATCTCATTCAAACCACAAAGCTCTCATACAGTTTCGTTCCTAATCCTATCACTCAACTTCACTCCTAGCATACTTCTGTGTGCTCGCATCTCCACTGCGTTTATCCTACCCTACTTTAATGCTTCTTCTGCCGCAACCGCAACCAACTTTCACTGTAACTTCAATGTATGGAACATTAGTGTCAGGACCAGTACTCCCCTGTGCAGCGCCAGACGTGCCTTTTTGGCTTCCTTCTGACTATTCACAAAGGTGTGTAGTGCACCATTCACCTTATTACCAGCATTCACTCTCCTTTCAATATCAAATCAAATCATCCTCCCTCTCAAACACCTTATCTTTCGTGTTACTAACGTCAAAATTCAATCCTTTCTCTTTTAGAGAATCATGCAGCACAGTCATCATCTGCAACTCTTCAGCCGACGAAGCCAGGAGAACTTGGTCGTCAGCGTAAAGGATACACTGGTCTAGTATTTATCGCGTGTATATTACATTATTTCTTTAATTTCTCTATGTAATAATCGCGAAATTTAAGAAATCATTACTCGGCAAAAGTATCTAATTATATATTTGTTTTTTTCCTTGAAGCTCTTCACGGTTTGTGATAAAGTAAAATTTTGAATTTGCCTCAACTTACGAAGCATAGACTATAAATCTTTTTTTTCAGGAAAATGAACGAGAGGCCAAATATTTTATTCTTATCTTGATTTTTGTGGTCATAGAAATATAATGTAAAATAAATCTTAATAGATTTTTGTTTCATTACATATGGTGTAACTAAAATAAGTAATTTGCATTTTAAATGACATCTATATTGCACAACTCCAAAACTTGAAAGTAATACAGATTATATACGTTGCCCTACATTTTCACTTCATTTAATCGACTGTTTTTTTCTTAGTTTACTCACTAGATTTTTTTAATGAGTGACAGTAACTTGTGTATGTGATGTGATTGAAACAAAAGTTGCGATTTGTTAATTACTTCGTTTATTTTCCAACTTTTGACCATAAAAATCAGCCAAGACATGAGTTTTTGAATCGTTAAAACAATAGTGTAGATTAAGATAGAGTTAATTAACCACTTGTCAGTCTCTCATATGGTAGTAATTAAAACAACATCAGTTTGTTTACTAATGTTCAGCTAAGAAAAAGTCTGTTGTTATTGTCAAGTTTACGGGATGAATATTGCGGATTCAACCGCGGAATCATCGTGTAAAGGTGAAGAAAATGGCGACGATTCAACTGGTTCTGAGCGCCCACATAAGAAAGCACGTTTTGCGTGGCAAGTTAAAGGGAAATACCACTTGAAAAATGATACAAATGAAACACCTAAGATACCCACAGTCTCCTCAGCAGACCTCGAGGCAGCTGGTTCATCAAGCTGCGGTCGAAGTGAAACTGGCACAGAACAAAACCTTGAAATTTTGGGTGATTATTTACTTAAACAAGACTTTAACACACTGGACTCTGTAATCACAGATTCTGACAAATCCCTTCTTGAGCCTAGTACAAGTATATCAAATGAGAAATTGTGGTACCCAAGATATGTTAGTTCTTGTGATATTATCAAGGCAAATAGGACTACAGACAATAGTGATGAGCTCAAATTGTGTCCTACATCTATGGTCATCTCACAGAATTATTCTGAAGACCAGTGTATAGCAAGGTGGCAAGCTAGACAGGTATTGTTATTTCCTAATATTTCTTTTACATTTCATAAAGTTTAATTGATTTCCTTTGCAGCCATATTACATTTAAAAATTCTATAAATCTTAGACATTTTAATGAAGATTTTAAATTGCTTGTTTACTTCCTTCCAGATGGCAAAAGGCTTTGTGGACAATACAATAAATCGAGTGTTAGACTCCTGGATTCAAGTCCCACTACCTACAGAAGAAGACGGCTCCCGTTTCCTAGCCTTAGATGTGGCTGATTTTATCAATAATCTCCCTGGTGACAACAGTGTAGAAAACGAAGGTATACTCATGGCAATATCGGCTCATGGCCTGCAAAATACTTCAAATTCTAGCAGCAATCAATGTCATTTAGGTGAAGATAGCACAGAAAACCTTCATTGTCAAACTTCACCAACAAGAAGCTTGTCTCCTCTGTCCGAAGTTGAATCAAATGATGCACGAACAAACAACCACACTTATACAGATACTTCATCAAATGATCTTGATTTACCATGGTCCTATTCTGAGGAACAAAGTAACATTAATGATACTGCACCATTTCCATTTTTCCCCAACTCTTCAAGCCCCACATATCAGTACTACAATGATAACAACCAAAATTCGAACACCGAGTGTGGCAGTGAAGACAATGTTGAGAGTCATTGCGATTTTCTGGATGCAGCTGTTATGTTTGCTATACAAAGCAAAGGATTGACCACATTTGGATCAGACTATGGCTAACAAGTTTAACATGCTGTTTGATTTTTTAAATAGGTGATAGAGGTGACAGAAATAAGGGCTTAGTATTAACGAGATATGATTAGGGGTACCCATGGTACATTTTATGTATAAAAATCTACACATCTGACATTTGGTTAATTGCTAATTCTACAGATCCTTGGGCTTTGTCTATAGCTTTGTACGCAGGTTGCAACAAAATGGGCGAGTAAATAACTGAAAACTTATAGTACTACAGATATTGTGTGCAAAATGTTCGCACAAAGATAAATGGTAGAAAATAGGTTATTATGTATTAAGAGAATGCGACAGGTAGTCGATTATGTTTCCCTAATGTAAGAAAACATATCTTTTATTCTCATACATTACCTATAAACATTTTCTTACTCATTTTGGCCCAGTAAGCTTTTATGAAAGAAGTGAAGTGATGGATTGATCTAGACATTGCTTTTTAACAGATATAATAATACTATACTAGTATAAAAAAGGGGTCTTTGTAGGTCTAATCCATGTTTATCATAGTCGACAGTATTTCCTAAACGCGTATTGGCTTCCGCCCTGCTCGTAAAACCCAATGAGATCACCCGATAGTGAAATGCGAACAAGTTCCCGTTCAGAAAAGCTATATATTACAAAATAGTTACTAATATAAAACTATTTACAACGCCCTTAAATAATTGAATGTCAACTATTCGTATGCAGTAGTTATTGGTTATAAGTTATGTTGCTTTTAATCATTTGATAAGGCACAAATGGGGTGATGCATTGCCATACAATAGCAGTATTTTTAACATAAGATTTAATTGGCGCCGATGTGTATTTTGTATATTTATTTAATATTCAAGTCTTAATGTGATAATATTTATTAGGAGCGCGAGTTCATATCCATCTTGAGGAATGCGGTAATGCTGTGACCTAATTAGTTATGGTAATGTCGATAATAACTACCGATTTAGTCAACAACCGTCAATTTGGTTTATTACCCAAGGTAATTTTGCTAAATATAAAATAAATGTGATAAGTCGCCGTCGCCTCGGGCCCCGATGGACATGAACTCGCGCGCTTATTATACCTGTTTCAATGTTGTATTTTGTAAAGTACCATCTACTATTTCAAACATATCATTTGACTGATTCTGATCGTCGAAGATTGGATAAAAATTATATTGTGCTATCATATACAGCCTGCCGCTAGATGGATCGACGATATTGGGAAGGCTGGGGGCACCCATAGAAATTTGAATGATGATGAAACAGTGTAGTGTAAGTAGCGAGTTACTTAACCTACTTGCGAGCAATCAACTTAATCCCTTAGAAATAAACTTTAAGTAAACAGTTCCATTAAAAAGATTATTTGGACTTACGGCATCTTAATGTGCTATCAGTCAGCAAAAAAATGTCATGAATCTTCAAATAGTTCAAAACAGTATATTATGAACAATAAGTGGCCTGATTAATTTGTAATTCTACTACTCAGCCCATACATGACCCACTGCTGGGTCGGGCCTCCTCCAATTACATGGAGGGTCATTACCCCACTGTGCCACGCTACTGTGTTTTTGTTAACTTATTTACTATGTATTACGCGCGAAAAGCACTCGAAAATTTAAACAGGGCTAAGTGTGCAACACAAATGTGGAAAACTCGGTAACTACGGGCCCCTGGAAAGCGGGGTGTCAATAAAAGTAGCCTAAGTTACTTCTTGTTACATCAGCATTTGCCAGTTTAAGTCCCGTCAAAATCGATCCAGCCATTTAAAAGGTTAGCTAGGTTAAACAACAGACAGACACAAAAATTAAAAAAAAATGTTTTGTTTTATGTACCGTGTATACATCCAAATGTACCTAATAAAAAGAGGTTATTTTAATGTTACAAATATACACCCCAATTTTATTTATTTATATTAAAGACTAATTGCAGATTACCATTTTTTGTGTGCGTTTGGGTCGCACCGAGGATGGTTTAAATTCACAAATCAGCCGACAGATGGCGCTGCAACGAATACCATGCAGGACAACGTCTGTCCGGTCAGCTAGTATTTTATATATTCATTTGCATCCCGTAAAGCGTCAATATGTGAGACTTTTTTTTATATAAAACGAAACAGTCGCGAGGGCAGTTTACATACGTGAAATTCACGAACAAATCCTGCTCGGATTATGACTCCAAGCCGTCATTGCGGTATGACAGTGTCCCAAGCTAACTCGAAAACCAACGGCGTTCTTCAATCTGCCCGGTCCTGGGCCCGACCCTGTGCATCAATATCCGTCTTTTCAACAAAGCCGTACATTTTATTGATTGTCTCTATCATATTGAATTGTAATATTAGAAGAATAAAGAATTCCATGCTCTAGCTCAATGCAAATTCTTATGAATTCTACTTGGAGACATTTTGACTTTCCACCAGTGTCTATCGACATGTTTTAAAACAGTTCTGTTATTTAGGCGCTCTAGATTTAAGCATATATTCGTTTTTATTTTACAATGTTACTTTTTAAATTTATTATTTTATGTGTAAATGGTTCTTTTGGCTACCATATATGAGAAGTGTTTAAACTTCGGTATAGTATATTGTATAAATGTATGCCATACTGACATTACTGTCAATAAAATGATACTCAATCATAGTGAATGTGTTATTTCCTATAGAAATTATATATTATAATCATATATTTGATAGTCTCTTCATTCTTGATCGACACAAGTGTCAAATATGTATTTTATAAGCAGTAACCACAGGGAATATAGGTATGCGGAAAATTTTGAACAAAACCCTGTGACAACCGATCTGGCCAGCGCACAGTGGGGCATTTATCAAAATTAGGCGGTCAAAATTATTTTCTTTATTTTATGTATTATAAATAGTTTATAATTATTATATCTCAATTATATAAGCTTTTGGTGAACGTAAAAAACAATTGTTCATAAAAAAAAAATCACGTTTTATTGATAAAACAAAAAAAAATCAGGAAGAGGAGTCCCACGTCTCTTCACCAGAGCTGAATCCTTTCGTTTCATTGTCAGGCCCTTCTATGCCACTTTCCTCGTCCGAGGAATTCTCTTCAGCCGTGTGTGGCTGAGCTGACATAAGCATTTTTATTGCTTCTTTGCTATGTGGCGTATACCTGTTTTTAGGTTTTGGTCTTATGCTAGATATCAAGGGATCAGAGCTGAGCAATAATCTGTTCATTACGTCTAAATTCTATTGCTCCCTAGAAAATTTTCTAGCGTAATCCTGCCGATACAGTCGAATATGTTTATTACGCGCCTTCTTCAGATAATAAACCTATAAGCAAAAGTGCATTTTCCATGACAGTTGCGCCATGAATTAATATTTTATGCATCGTGGGAGTCATCGGATGCCAGGGATATAATTCAATGTAAATCTTCGCTGTCTCATACCCATATAGAGCAAACTTTTTAAATCTACTTTATAAGAGCTGGATATGACTTCCAAAATCACTTTCAAGCGTTTTAATAGATTTAAATCCACGACGGTGATTTCAGCAGCAATTTCAGGATTGGCAAAAAATCTTTTACTAGTATTGCCATCGTTGTTATTGCCAAAACCAGCTTTCGGCACATCTACTAGTAGGCCCATTTGCTCTCAATTTTTTTTTGTATTTCTGCCTTTTTCTGTTTAACAATGTCTTTGTCATTTTCCGACCTTAACTGCCATTTTTGAACAGGAATCTTGTATGCCAAATGAAGTATGCTTTCAAAAAACCGAATCCTAGCATGCAACACGGATAGGCCAAACTGTAATGCGTCGCTATCAACAGTTTTCTTCGTATCGAGGTTATTACATTATTTTGATGTAGCACCACAGATGAAGCATCTCATGGTTGAAGTAGTTGAAGTAGCAGCGTTACACACTTTTGCATCAACCATAGTCAGAGTCATGACGTGCTTTGCACTTAATAACATTTCGCTCAGCACGAATTCACTGGTTTTCAATGCATTTATAGCCTGTTCGACATTTGCGATTTCAGACTTAGTGTTATCCACTGTTTCTTTAGTAAAACGGATCTTTATTGGTCGACAGAATCGTGGCGAAGAAGGAGTTGGATTTTGCCAAAGAACTTTTTTGTTTAAACCACATATTAACTGTAGCGGAACAAAGCAACTTTGGAAAATGTTGCTGTCACTCGCATCTCTATCTTGCATTTTTTGTTTGTATTGTGATTGTTTTTCTGCGTTGACTCCTTTCACTACTACTGAATCTATAAATGTCTTTCTTGGTCGACCAGAAGAACGTCTTCTAGCCCTTGGTATTTCAAAGGTTCCTTGCAACCACTTATCATTCTTTTGAAGGAAAAGCTGTGATTTTTTATGAGCTTCTATCCATTTTTTCTTAAATTGAGACTTCAAATAAGATAATTTATGTTTCACTTCCTTCTTTAGTTCTTCACAATACTCATCTTGCGATAAAATATCTCTCTCGAGATAACTCAACTTTTCGTCAAAATTATGCAAGTTTTGTTCCTGCATTTAGTTAAAAAGGTGTTTACGCGTTACTACTCGCATTCCTGAGGTACCCTCAGCTTCTGAAATGGAACGAAAACTGGTTTAAAAAAGGAAAATAAATAATTAGCAAATTCGATGAATTTCTACTACATCATTCATTGATGTTGAAAATGTTGATTTCACGGGAGATCACGGCCAATTTCCTCGTTTTCAATTAGCCTAAATACTCTATTTTATGTTACAACTGACAAACCCAATGGGACGAACCCTGAAGTATAACAAAAACCATTTTAAAAACAAAAAAATAGATTTCAATACAACAATCTCGAGCATGGTTTTTAATCTTCAAGTACGCTATATTTTTTTCTTACCATTGGCATGAAACTTATTAATATATATGTATTCTTACCTGTTATACCTGAAACCATCACAATATTCTTCACAACACATCCCAAAATAAAAATATTCACTTTTAAAATAGCAGTTTTTCCCAAAATGTCTAAACGCAATACAAACACTTAGAGCGACGATCAAGTTTAGACTGACATACCTCGGCGTGAGCTTCCAGTGCGGAAGCGGGTGGGGTCACCCATTGTTCTACGGTTACTCACCAGTCGCAGGTAGTCATTTTTTTTTATCTGAGACATATTTCAAGTATTGTATTTTTGACCGCCTAATTCGTAGATTTGCCCGTTCGTGCAGCGTAGCACTCTACCCTAATTTCTCTCAGGATATTACTACTAATTGGAGGAGGCCAGACTCAGCGGAAATAATTTCTTCACCTGTGAAAACGAGCGCACAAGACCTTGCAATAAAAATAATAATAAGAGTGAAAGTGAAATAAAATTCCTCAATAACAATTTTATTATTGCTTGTTATTATTCACATAATACAAAATAAACTATGCACAAGTTTTAAGACCACTGATATTCTATTTAGTTCATAAAATATTCTGAATTACAACCCACCGCCATCTGCAATTTTAGTTTAGCTTCTGCTTAGAGATTTTACAAAATTACAGTAGGCTTAGATCGCGTAAAACAACTACACTCATTTTCATTAATATTTCGCGTACAATTAAGAGCTTCGAAACAAATAGCAGAATTTAAAAGGTGAATTAATTGTTTTACGCGAAATTAATAGTATCGCCGCATGTTTCAAAAATATAAATATTTGAGCGAATACCACAATATCAAACTCTGTTATGATCTAATGATCCGCGTTGCTAACGGTGCCAACAGTACTAGCACTGGGATCGTGTATGCCAGTAGTGGCTTCGAATTGATTCCAAAATGTTAAAGGGTATTTTTGAATACCAACCAGTAGTAGGCAACCTTTTGGCCGGCAAGGGCCACATACCAAGAAAATGAGACAATATGCGGTCCCCATTTATATACTTTGAGAATGGTTGCAGACCGCGGGTTGCCGTCCGCTGCTTTATACCATACATAAACGAATCAGTTTGATACTAGGATTTAATTTTGTACAATTCGGTTCTGTTCTCGGCAAGATTAGTTAAATTTTTAAAGTCTTGGTGGAGTTGTCAATAACATTATAACAGCGGCTGTATTCCGGCAACTAATTGTGATGTGCTCACGGCGGCGTTACAATAATTATTTATTATTCTATTTTCTTTTAATTCTAGACGATTTCCTAATTTATCACATAACTGTACAATTTGTCAGCGAATATTGGTGGATTCGTATTATAAATATATTTACAATATCATTATTACCTATATTCTGCATTTCTCTCGTGTCATAACACTTAAGTCATCATCATCAGTATTAAAAAAATATTTTATGAATCGGCATTATCCATTATCGGCTTTTGTCAAAATTATTGCTTTACACGCGTCTTAAATTTTCTTAATTTTAAATAAGTATATACTAACAAAAACCAGATCAGTAGAACAAAGGATGTATATATAGAAAACTATATGTTGTTATGTATGTCACTCTTGCCTATTTTTATATAAGTTATGGAACAGAAAATATATACACAAATATTCGGCTAATAAAACCTTACTAAAAACTGTAGAACCTAAATTGCTCGCTGGCGTCTCACAAAACAATATAAGATTAATTGATTGTTGAACAGAAAATAAACCAGACCATTTTTTAAGTAGGATATTTTGTATAAACAATAATAGAACGATTCTACAACAGCATCAACTATGTATTTCCAGTTTAGAAAATCAAATAACGCTTCAAATTTTCATACAAAATAAATGTTTATACTAGGATTTTTACTGCACGGATATTCTACCGTCGGTATCAGAACAACATTACCAATTCCGTCCAGTCCACGATGTTTAAGTTTAGCTACTGACTGCATTATAAAAGATTCAATTTTAATCAACTGGCTCCAAGTTATATGAACACTAGCTAAATAAAAATAAAAAATAAGCCGCTTCACAACCACGCGACAAAGACATTTCGTCACAAACCAAAGAAGGCAAACCTATGATAAGTGATTTTGAAAAAAGTTTAACATTTTTTTACTACATGTTTCAAGTTTACACCTTTTCATATATGGTATCTTCTGCAATGCATTATTACGATGGATTATAATTTCGTTAGAATTTCGAAACTTCGTTAGAGTCATATTGACGAATTTAGTTATTTTACTGCGAAGTATTTATGTACTGCGGAGATATATTCAACCATATTAGAATAACCATAAAGTCCATTATAGATTTACCTTCTATGGCCCTAACTGTCTTCTAGTATGGAGCCAGTCATCATACCGCATAATCTCAAGTTTACACCATATATTTACATCACTTATATTACACAATTGTTAAGATGATTAAAAAAATCTCCAAAAGTAAAAAAGAAATGAAAACACATAAACACCCTTATACTTAACAAAGCGTATGGATTCATCATATTTACAAGTACATAAAGATTAAGGTCGGTCGCATACGGGACACATTTAATTAAGAATTGATCTTGTACGAATTCGCACGTACAAGTTACGAGCGATACCCAATTTTTCTTGTACTACTTGTGATAGTACAAGAAAAATTGAGACTTACCGTGCATATTCGTACGAGATAAATTCGTACTAAAATCCGTCTCGAGTGCGACGCCTAACGCGCGTATTGTTACATGCAAACTAGTCGAAATAAGTACATTAACATCATCCGTTTAGTTAGATAGTCTAAGGAACTCCTTAGGCAGTTGAAGATTGTTAAAAGGGATGTAACACGAACATTTTATTTGCAGCGTGTCATATTTGCCAATTAATGCAATCCTTCTTATGAGATGTACATGAAAATATTAGTGGAAACTATTTGGGCACGATGCTACCCGATCAGATAACACTTAAATATGTGGTACGCGTGCGATCATCAGACTGGACATTATTTTCTTGGGAAACGTAAGTAAATCTTACTGAGCATAAACAATTCATGCATTAGTTTAAAATGAAAAATGATACCGGTTAATTTCTCCATTATTATTATAGATATTAAACTTAACAAACAGTTTGAGAAATTAAGAGACCGTTGGTCGTCAGTTATAATAAAAAATAACAAATCTGGCAAAACCAGAAAGTCTATACGAGCACAGCTTTGAACACCACGCAATAGAACGACGAGCGCGTACCACATTAAGCAATGAAAGCGAGAGTGGCAACCTCGCCGGCGAGTCTCTCGCTTCCTCGCGTCCAACAAAATGTACACAAAGGACACCATTTATAAGGCGGAGAACATTTAAATCTTACCCTAGGCTAAAACTATTTACAGTATGCACAACGACTAAAGCGACACTCAATAGGCACAAAAACTATCGGCCCAAAAATTATTGCTTAATACCATAGTTATTTGCTTCAAAGATATGCGTAGTGACAGAAATGCTAATAGCTTCACCATTTCACCAACCATCGTTACTTAGAATTACAATAGTTTTATACATAAATTAAACGACAATCAAAACAGACTAGACTTAACGGGACCGTCCGTCATTTTTATCATATAACGTGATTGTTAATGTGTATTTACATCTACAGATATTGTGAGAATTATTCATTTTTATTTTAAGTCAATGATTTATTTTCCATGAAATTAAGGGTTTACACTTGACGATAAACAATTGAAATAAAAAGAAATAAACACTGGATTAAAAACAAAGTCATTAAGAGAACCCAGGACTTCATGTCATATAGACATTTCAAGTGACACTTAAAAGATTCTCTTAAACATAACTGCATATATAATTATCTAAATACTACCCTGAATGTGATCACTACATAGTATAAAACAAGGTCGTTGTCGTCTGTCCGTCCCTATGTATGCTTAAATCTTTAAAACTACGCAACGGATTTAGAAGCGGGTTTTTTAATAGATAGAGTGATTCAAGAGGAAGGTTTATATGTATAATACATCCATAATATTGTGGAGGAACACTGATAAATTTCGAGGTTCATCATTGCACTCGTGCGAAGCCGGGGCGGGTCGCTAGTAAAAAATCATGTAAAAAGCGTGGTTCACAAAAATCTTCAAGTATGCAAAAACTATGCGCCAATATAGCACGATGATAATTTAAAAAATATGAACACTGCAACATACTTCTCACTTTATCTGTAGATGCTAAACTCATAACAAAAATCTAATTCAAATAAGAATACATGTAGCTAAATCATCATGAAATATTTGTTACCAAAATTACTGACGGGCTCAAAGAAAATATTTCGTTAATGTTTAACACAAATTGAACTACAAAGTAGATTTAAGTTCACTACAGTGTGACTATGTTTTGTTTATTATGACCATCAAGCGTCGTAAATATAAATGTGTTGACTATTATTTTTTCTCGTCACATCGCAATATTCCGACTGGAATATGTCGTATTTAGTATATCTGTTTTCTTTCAAATACACTTATGCAGCAATTGAACTGATGAGCGCATTTCTAACAAATTAATCGGAAAATGTTTTGTTGAAAGTGAAATAAATAAATTGTGATGTTTCTTCGGCTGTCTCAATCACAGACTTCGTCAAGAATGGCTCTAGCTCTTGAAATACCGATAATATTGTATTGAATACTTTTTTATAATCACATGACAGATATGAAAATAAATTACCAACTAACAGTTTGAATAAACCTGTCTATTTAGGGTGTTACCATTAGGTTCCAGCGCGGGTAGTGTGGCAGACCCACACTGTTAATCTTTAAGTCAAGCGTCTGGTCCCGTAAGATGTTAGACGGGCGACTATAAATTGCCAGTTGCAGCTGTCATTCTAACGCAGTGATTCCCTACGTGGGACGCACGCCCCGCAGATAGTTAAGTTGGGCCATTTATAAATGACTTTAACCCTTTCGCTTGGGAACAAAACAATTTTTAAAGGTTATTAGTCAGAGGATACTCATCCCAACTTACCTGTCCGGTAGTTGTGGTATAGTATACGGGTATGCGGCCCCGGCTACCTTAGCTATTACTGTCCTATCCCTTGCCCTCCTGGGCGGTAATATCCTACATTTCCTATTCCCCACTCTAACTTACCAGTCTTCCCTTTCACACCACCTATCCTTCTCTTTCCCTATCCCTACCATCTCCGCCAATCCAACGTCTGCCGCGCGGATGGATGCATGGCTAGGGGCAAGCTTAGTCGTTAGCGTGCCACACTGCCCTGGGACCGGGCGACCCAGAATTAGGCTAGCCTTACCCTGGCATGCGGGGCTCTGCTGGGGTGGACAAACCTTTCCCTTGCTATTCGTGGGAACGCTATGGCTAATAATATATTTAATTTAATTAACCAAAATGGCGGCGATGTGGTTCGCCACCCATCACGTCTCGTTTCTCGCGGGGGCGAAAAGCGGCCCATGGAGAGCCGCTTCGCTACGTTGAATGTGAGAGGAGGAATGGATGGTAAGGTAGATGAAGTATGTCAGATGATGGATGAGCGATGCATAGATATTTTGTGCGTGAACGAAACCAAGAGGAAAGGATGTGACACCACGGTTCATGGTTCCTACACGGCATACTGGTCGGGAGTCCCCCAAACCAGCCGAGGCTGTCAGGGAGTTGGTGTGATTCTTTCCTCTCGAATAGTTGAATGTGTGATGGAGCATGAATGTGTAAGCCCAAGACTCCTCTGGATTAGGTTAAAAGTCGGACTCACTCGCTTGTTTATCCTTGGGGTCTATGCACCGACGGATCTGCGCGGAGGTGGGTCCTTAAAAGCCCGACAAGAGAGAGAGGAATTTTGGGATAGCATGAGAGAGGTCTTGAATAAATGCGGAGAAAATGAACGGATCGTGATGTTAGGGGACTTTAATGGGTGGGTTGGAGTGAAGCGTGATGGGTATGAAGGAGTTCTGGGTACGTTTGGGGACGAGAGAGTGAATGAAAATGGGAGAAGCCTGCTTGAAGTATGCTTGGAATGGAATCTTTGCGTGGCCAACACAATGTTTGACCACAAAAAGATCCATTTGTATACAAGAGATGAAGGTGAGTCGAGAAGTATGATTGATTTTGTAATTGTGGATGAAAGACTGAGGAAGAAAGTGCTAGACACTCGGGCATACCGCGGTGTAGGCCTCGACACAGACCACTTCCTGGTGATAGCCCGAATGCGTGGCCTCTTTAAACGGTGGCGACACCGAGGGGCCGAGCCTACGAGTGTTTTGGACAGAGTAAAAGTGGAAAATCTGCAAGAAAAGAAAGACGAGTATGTAGAGAAACTGAAAGAAAGTGTTAAAGGCATAGAAGAGATAGGTGTGATTGAAGATTTTTGGAAGAAATTTAAGAAAGGGGTCGTGAATGTTGCTATTGACGTATGCGGGGTAGCTAAAAGAAGGAAAGGAAGAAAGAACTATGATGTGTGGATGGATAATGATGCACAAAGGGCGGTGCAAGAAAAGAAGAAAGCGTGGTTAGATTGGTTAGCTACAAAAGCTAACCAAAAAGCTCAAAAGGCGACGGATGACGAGGTCAAGGAAGCAAGAACGAAGTATAAAAGATTGAAATTAGCAGCGAAAGAAGTTGTGTCTAGAAAGAAAGAAGAACGAAAGGATGATTTTGATAGGAGGCTCACTGAAGATTTCCAGTCAAATATCAAGTTTTTCTGGAAATCCATCAAAGCAGTAAGAGGAAAAACATCTACCTCGGAGCTGAGTACAATCAGGAGTCTAGATGGGAGCATTATAAAAGGAGAAGAATGTGTGCTAAAGAGATGGAAAGAGTATTTTGAAAGTTTGTTTGAAAGAGAGGAAGTGCAGGTACAACATCCGGCACCTTCCATGGAAACTAGTATAAATGGTGATGAAAGAGAGATAAGCATGGATGAAATAGTGAAAGCGTTGAAAAGTATGAGATTAGGCAAGGCTGCAGGGTATGACAGGATTACCGTCGAGATGCTGAGGGCTGGACAGGGCATAGTGGCTAGCCAGCTGTACCGCCTTTTCAATTTGTGCTGGCGAAATGGGCAAGTACCGGGAGACTGGTGCAAAGCCGTAATAGTGCCATTATATAAGGGAAAAGGGTCACGGCAAGAGTGCATAAATTACCGCGGTATAAGCCTTCTCAGCGTCGTCGGTAAATTGTACGCGAAAGTGTTAATTGAAAGGGTTGTGAATGAAACAGATGAAAAAGTGTGGGATGCACAAGCGGGATTTAGAAAGGGAATGGGATGTACGGATCAGGTCTTTTCCTTGCGGTGCATAGCCGAAAAGTGTTTGGCTAAAACCAAGAAGGTCTATTGCGCGTTCGTGGATCTAGAAAAGGCCTATGATAGAGTGGTGCGGAATGAATTGTGGTCAGCATTGTCCGTGAACGGTGTGAGCAGTATCCTTATACGAGCATTGCAATCTCTTTATAGGGACTCCAGTGCTTGTGTAAGGATAAACGGGGCATACACTGAATTGTTTAATATCGAAAAGGGTGTTAGACAGGGATGTGTAGCGTCACCGTGGCTGTTTAATCTGTTCATGAACAATTGCTTGACAGATTTAAAAGAGAATGAAAGTGGGTTGAGAATGAATGAGTTACTCGTCAAATGTTTTCTCTATGCTGATGACCAAGTATTACTTGCGTCTTCGGCCGAGGAGTTGCAGGAGATGGTAACTGCTATGAGTGGAGCTTTTGCTAGAAAGGGAATGAAGATTAATGTTAAGAAGACGAAAGTGATGGTGTTTGAAAGAGATGAGGCAGTGACAGTCTGCAATATCGTGATTGGAGATGAACAAGTTGAACAGGTGAATGAGTTTGTGTATCTGGGTTCAAAGTTTACAAGAGATGGAAAGTGTGAGAGTGATATCGAAAGAAGAGTGAATGCAGGGAACATGGTGAACGGAGCTTTGCACTCCTTTATGAGCAGTCGGAAGGTGTCTAACAAGGCTCGTTTGGCTGTGCATGAGGGAGTGTTGGTTCCGACACTCATGTATGGAAGTGAAAGTTGGGTATGGCAGAAGAAACATGAAAGCAGAATAAATGCAGTTGAGATGAGAGCGTTAAGAAGTATGATAGGAGTTAAACTGAGTGACAGGATAAGAAATAGTGAGATAAGGAAGCGTTGTGGTCTGAAAGAAGATGTAGTGACAAAAATTGAGAAAGGTATGCTGAGATGGTTTGGCCATGTCGAGAGAATGAATGAAGAACGATTGACGAAAAAAGTGTATAAGGCGAGTGTGAATGAAAGTGTTGGAAGGGGAAGACCTAGGCGGACGTTTCAAGACCAAATCAGGGACGTCTTGAAAAAAGGCCAGGTCAAGAGTACCCTAAACCGAAGAGCATGTATGAAGGGAATAATGAAAGTGGACGAAGCGAAACAAGTATGTATGGATCGTAGCAAGTGGAAAGAAGTGGTCTCTGCCTACCCCTACGGGAAAGAGGCGTGATTATATGTATGTATGTATAATTGCATGGCCTGAAAAAAGGTTGGGAAACACTGTTCTAACATCTACGACTGGGGTCCACGGATATAGTAAGCCTTATCTCAGTTTAAATTAAAGTAATATAACTCTTTATAATCTCACTTAGATAACGGTAAGTACAATTTACATATTTAGGACAATTTTTAAATTCATGACGCCATATTAATGGTAACAACACAAATAAATAAGTAACAAGATTTTTATAGAAACCGGTCGTTGGGATATCCGTCAGAAATCACTGCAAGACGTATTGAGCAGGGTGTCATAATTATCAGGGTATACTTTGGAAGTGGAAAACGATCGGCTTGGTGTTAAAATTATTTTTCCATGTTGACACCGACATTTTTTAATAAGACGTGTGTCATTTATCTGAATGACACAAAATATCGATTAACGCGACTATTACCTTCATAGGCTCAGAAGCTAATTTTTGTCTCTGTCGAATGAAAATAACCATATTTTTTCTTACGACTATTAATGTACTACTGATATCGATCCGGTCGAAGAATATAACCTTTTGTGACACCCAGTACCCAGTACAGTCTGTATTGTAGAGATCCGATTTATCGCATTGTGTTAAAGAGCTGATTGATACAACCTGGATGTTTTGCTTTTGAGACTAGGCCGGTAGGGGCGAGGGTGGGGCGGCAAATCGCTATGGCTTGAACTTCACTAAGGGTATGTTCTTAGAGTGTAGGCACTTGTCGCACACCCATTCGGCATAAACCTCCGCCGTGAGCAGCTGGAACGCCGGCTCTGTTAGGCCAGTGCAGCCCCTGGAAATGGAATTCAACGAATACATGCAGTCCTAGTCTTGTATGTATATCTATAGTCCTCGCCAAACTTTATGGCCGCTCTGAATGTAGCCGTGTCTGTGCGAACTTGAGCATCGTACATTTCATAGCAAATACGAACGTAGCACACTCACACCAACGCACGGGAGGCGAGGACGCTTGCGGGAGGAAGACAGCGAGTACGGGCCGGGCCTGCCCTGCCTCCACCTCCCGCGTACGTCCCGCTGATACCTGATTTTTTGTTCTGCGCAGCGTAATGCCGCTACATTCAGAGCGGCCATAAAGTACTGTATTAGGTTAATATTTGTAAAATCCACAGATGACCCACTGTTGTGTCGGGCCTCCTCCAGTTACATGAAGGGTAATAAGCCTACTGTCGTAGTCCGTGTGGTGGCGGACTTAGAATACATATTATCCCCCCATTTCATCCTGAGGGTGTCGTAAGAGCCGACAGAAAGAAATGACAAAACCGAAAACCTAGCTGCAACTAATACATATAATTTATTTTTTAAATTGATATTGGTAGTGTAGTTTACGCGGGAAAGGCTCTTAAGATTTGATGTGTTGGTAAAGCGATAGGATGGCACTTCACAAGTTATACTTTTGTCGTGATAAGAGGTTGTAGGGGTGAAATAGGTGATAAAAGATTTAAGTAGAGATGATTACAGGGTTCGAAATCAACGTGAATGAATTGGCGAGCGGGAGCAATTGTCAGTGTGCTTTTAAAATGTCTGATTGTGGAAAAAAAAGAAAGCTAAAATAAAAAAAAGGTTTTGTAAGAAATACTATCGTATTTCTTACAAAACCTTGAATACGTCACATATTGGATGAACCCCAGAAACCCTAGATAATGTGGGATGACGTAATGACATTTGACGATCGGTGCGCGCGTATTAACAGTTGCGTGCGTCAGAGCAACCTGCAAGGCGACTTCTTCGGTCTCTTTGATTTAGTCGATTCTTACGGCGCGTTAAGCATAATATAACACCTCAGCTTGGAATGGCATGACCTATTGCCGCGTAGTCCTCTTTCAATTACATGGAGGGTAATTAGGGGTGTCTTAAGAGCCGACAAGAGAAAATGATAAGACTGAAAGCCTAGCCGCATGACAAGGAAAACTTGATACGAAACCCTATACCCACCGGTCTGGCCAGTGTGGCACAGTAGGCTAATTACCCTCTATGTATGTGGTGGAGGCCAGATTCAGTGAGTCATTTATGGGCAGTGGTAGTATTGGAGAGACCCTGTTATACAGGTTAAACCTAGTGCGATGGTTCTGTTTACAAAAAAAACTAGTAATACTCAAATTATACAGTACACCTGAGATACATTTTTGCTGCAATAGCCTTTGAGCACATGAAAAATTTGCAGTCACTGCAAGTCCATATATAGTGTGCAAACACATAAGGTTAAATATTATAATTTCTTCAAATATTATTTTACCAATAGTGTCTTATTATAAAGCATGTTATTCATTTGATAGGATACATATTCAGTAGCTTTTTATTGTTCTTAAATATCTGGAACCAGGTATTTCTAGTAACAAAATTTGGACAGCTAGAATTTAATATGTTTCATCAATGTGGTCATTGATTTCATTAATTCAAGTATGAAGTATCATAGAATCAAAAATAGTTGGTATAATAGAAGAGTCGGTCCATTTAAGACCAGACTAATACACTCGAGAGCAATGAATCCAAATTACGTTGTCTATTAAATACAATTTATTGCATTAACCTATCATTTTTAGTTTCCGAGATTTTTAACATTCTTTAGGTGACCCGGATTCATTGCTCTCGAGTGTACATCAAATTTATTATACAAGTATAATGCATATAATTGAAATGTGCAAACTCACCTGTGAAACCAGAAGTTGCACCCAGATTCACACAGTATTGCCTGGTCATTATCATGTACTTCTTTGTGGCACACTCCACATGGGTAAATGGGTGGTGCATTAGGGTTCTGGGGATTGAATACCATGGGTTGATCTGGTGGGTACACCTTCCCTGCACTCACTGGCATGGGCTTTGGCCCAAACATACCCATTCCCTGACCCATTGGACCCACTCCTTGACCCCCCGGCCCACCCATCGCCATCCCACTCATGCCAGCTAGAGGTCCACAGTTTCCCATATTGCCTGGACCAGGCCCCATACCCATAGACCCACCACCTCCCATCCCCATAGGTCCACCATGTCCCATATGACCCCCACTGTATGGTGGTCCAGGTCCCATAGACGTCATAGGTCCATTACCACCCATAGGTCCACTTCCCATTCCTGAAGGCATTGGACTCCCATGTCTCATCGGACCACAGTGACCTGGACCCATTCCTCCACTCTGCATGGGGTTTGAAGACATTATAGAACTAGTAGGCCCCATAGAACCATTTGAACAACTGGGCCCCATTGGCCCATTCATGCGGGGAACATTCATACCTGGACCTCCACTGCCCATTGGACCATTCATGGGCCCATTCATAGACCCAGCTCCAAGAGGACTGTGCATTGGTGGTCCCATTGGGCTATTGCTCATGTGGGACCCAGCCATTGAACCCATATTCATAGGGCTTCCCATAGGACCTGAAGACATTGGTGACCCCATTGGCATGGAATTCATGGGGCTCATTGGGCTGCCCATAGACCTGGAGGAACCCATTCCTGGACCCATACTGTGATTACTCATACCCATATTAGGGCCTCCCATTGGTGACATACCCCCTATATGCCCCATCGGACTCATGTTCCCCATTGGACTAATGCCACTTCTTGGAGGCATCTGCTGACTCATAGGGCTCATGTGAGGTATTGGGCTCATGTGCCTCATTGGGGGACCGCCCATACTGTGCATTGGGCCCATCATCCCCATAGGACCATTCTGACTCATCATTGATCCATTTTGACTCATCATGGGCCCATTGTGAGAAACTGTTGAGGGTGAGTCATCAAAGGGATTTGATGCCACAATAGTGTCTCCATATCCTGTTAAAGGCGGAGGCAGCAGATCTTGAGCAGTTGGTGGTGGTTGGGGAGGAGTGAGAGCATTATTTGCATTTGAAGTTTTTCTTCTCTTCTTCGGATTACTAGGTGCTGGTGCTGGTGGTGTGGGCGTATCCATAGGCGGCTTGAAGTCTGGGGGGCCTAACCCAGGCCCCGGCAGCCGATATGGCGGCATTCCAGCCAGGTTGTGACTCATCTTTGCTGCTATTCAGGTCTCGCTCTTACAACCATCATGAAGTTTACACAATATAAGTAATCTACAAGTTTACACGCATGAGGCATCACATCCTGGCGAGAAACGCAGTAATGTGCCGGAATATTCCCAGTGTCTATTTCTGTAACAAAAACGTAGCAGCACTTATTAACAATATCATGCAGCCTCGCATCTCACATAAACTTAATTGAATTCGTCATCATAACGATTGGATATTTCAATAATCAACAGAACCCCATCGGTGATGGTTACGACTCGATAGATGACAAGTAACCTGACAATATTTACTGCTTACTCCGAAAGTTCTGAGGTAAACTTTGTACAGATAACCTAACATTTACAAAATCATTACAAATAAATCAATTCCACTTACTGCATTATCAATTTTGCATCGAATAGTGATTTATTTTTTTGTCTTCATCGAAATCGAGGCAGGCGTGCAACATATGACAAAATACCTAAAGGAATTTGCTTCTTCGTTCCCGTTTATGTTGCACAAGGACTGTTGCTAAACAAATTGAAGATATAACACACTCGTACTTCACTTAT